>VCKU01000004.1:15110000-16545000 GCA_005876895.1 Drosophila azteca | reverse complement strand
TTTGTGGCTGACAAACAGCTTAAAACCTTGATGGACATTACGTTGCATCCAACCCCCCACTACCAACCACCCATGGATGGCAGAACGTATAGGGTTTTCGTATGGAGTTCAAATAAAAGCGCTGGGGGGCCTTTCATTCGCATTTGGCTAGGTAGCAATTACTGTTTGTTTATGCATTTGTTGCCGTTGTTGTTGCACGTTGGAGTTCGAGGCACCAGGGGTGGCACCAGGGGGGAGGGGGGGTGGCAGCAGGCAGCAGTTTGCCAAAGAAGTAAAATTGAAATTTGAAATTCATAATGCAATTGAAGTTGTGCTTGGCAGCACAAAACCGAAACCAACAAAACGAATTACATACACAGTGTAGAGTGTAGAGTGTAGAGTGAGGCGTGGTCGCCCAAGGCGTGCCACTCACATATGTATGTGTTTCTCTCCCTCTCTCTCTCTCTCTCTTTTTGTTTGTGCGTGTGTGTGTGTGTTAATTGAATGCAACAGCAGCAGGAGCAAAAACTGGAGAAGGAAGAAGGAGATGCAGCTTGCAACGCAATGCAATTGCCATTTCTTTGATCATTTTGCGATTGGCCGCCGCCACCAGAGACGCCACCAGAGACATGTAGACACTGTCCACAGATATCTCTCGACTTGGGTATACCCTCTACCCTCAGATTAACTTTCAGTGTGCAGATCATCTTGGGAGCTACAGGAGGAACTCCAGAAGGAACTGCTGCTCTCTTCGCTTAGCCGCATCCTCTGAGAAGGAAGCAAAACTCACACCAACTGAAATGATAACTAAAGCAAGAAATCCCTTAAAAATATGTACGTATAGGCTATGGTGTGTGGGGTGGGGTGGTTTCCCTTCCACTTCCACTTTCAGTTCCTCTGTCTCAGTTAAGTTCTTTATACGTATATCTGTGTTTATGTATGTATATGCACGTCCATTTGCTGACATTTTGTTTAAAATGCATAAATCATCAAATGCTGCAGTGTCATAAACGAAGCAATGCACAAATACACACACACACAGAGAGACAATAAATAGATGGATAGATACGCTTGTATCTGTGTAGCTGTGTGAATGCTTCTGTAGCTGTATCTGTATCTGTGCAGCCGTAGCTGTGTATCTGTGTGAGAGGCTACGAATGTGCATATGAAAATCAAACAGTGGATATTATTATTTTGTGAACACAGCACAAAAAGCAACAGCAGCAGCAGCAGCAGTTGCACTTGCAACAGCAGCAACAGAGAACTGAGAAAAAATAATGCTAGCTGCTAGACAGGGGGCCACCCCAAAGCTTTTGATGCTCTTTTCTTTTTTGTGATTCTTTAGTTAAGAAAACTTTAAAGGAAATTCCAAATATTCCTCTAACAATCTGGCTGAAACAATTGCTAATATGAGGAGCCGCTCTGCAAGGGTATACAAAAAGTGAGGCCGAGGGAACTCAACGTACAAATCAAAGGCAAAAATCCGTATCCGTATGAGCTGCAGGCAACCGCCTCCTCCCCCTGCCTCCTGCCGCCTCTGGAACGGTCGCCACTTGCAATAAATCTGCTGGGGCAGTCATAAATATTGATTTCGAAATTGTCCCTTCCATGCAAGTGCCTGTCTCGCTCTCTCTCTCTCTCTATCTCTCTCTGGGTATAACACCCACTCAAAGGGAACCGGACTACCCCCCCCTTTCTCTTAGATTTGTCGCTTATATTAGCTGCAGAAATGAAAATCGTTTTCCAATCGTATTCTTGTCGTTTACCTTTTCCTCTTGTCGCTGGCGCTTTTCATTCTCAGCATTGCCACCCATTGCTCTCTGTGTGTGTGTGTGTGTGTGTGCTTGTGTGTGTGTGTGTTCCATTCAAGTGTAATTTGCAGTTGCTTTGCTTGTCGTTGTTATTCCTCCTTTGCTTCTGGCAAACGTTCTTCTTCTACTGGAATACCCTAACCCAAAAAAGGACGAACCTGAATCTTTGATAGAAGCAAAGCGAAGCCAGGACTTTGCCCCTTGGGTTGAAACTGGAATACAGTAAAGAATTTCCATTTGAAAGATGAAAGATGGACCCAAGATGGTTCTTCCTTCTGTTCCTTTCAAATGTAGTCCAATCCCATTGCTATGTTCTTAATATCTTCATCTGAAACTCCTTCAAACTCCACCCTCCTGTAGTTAGAGCATAAATCAGTCGATCTTTGTTCTAGATGCTGTTCCCTTCCCTCCCCTCTGCTGCTGCCCTTGTTGAGTGTTGAACTCAATATTTTCCATATGATGGCAATCAGTTTTTGCTTTCGTCATTGACCACCGCCGATGCCATGGCAGCACCATGTCAGCCATGGCTCCCATGGTTCCAATGGATTCATCTCTTGTCGCTCATTTGCTGGCCATTGTTGTTGCTGTTTGGCAGAAAAGTTTCGAATTTATGATCCGTCACTGAGTTTAGAATTATGGCCAATGGCTTTGGACCAATGCTGACTGTCTGTCCCACACACACACACACACACAACCATCGTGCCACAAGGGAGGGGGGTGTTCAGCTCACATGTCTGTTGACCAGACTGGAATTGAAATTAAAGCCATAATTCATTCGAGAGTCCTGGTACTGGTCCTGGTCCTGGTCCTGGTCGAGGGCGAGGCAAAGTCTCTCTCTCTCTCTCTGGCTTAAAGCCACTTGTGCCCTACGTGTGTATGTGTGTCCGGTATCTGCTGGCTGCTTCTTGCCTATTTAATGGGCTTTTATGAGTCCCAGCCACCCAGTGGGATGACCAGTGGGATAATCTTGCCCCACTGGGACCAAGTCCAGACAAGACAAGACATTCATTTCTTGAGCCTAAGCTTCTTTGGGCACGACACAGCTGGCCAGGGGATTTTTTCTTTTATTGGCCATGCCATGAAATTGAACTTTGTGCGTGAACTCCGTATACATACATATATACGTCTTCTATCTGTTGTATATCCTGGTCTCTGTGTGCGTGTGTAGTTGACAATTTTTTGGCTATAAAAACACCATCATACTCATCACTGAACGCTGACAGTTTTGTATTCCCTCGGGGATTGCCGTTGCCTTGGTTTTGGGATCTGAAATCTGGAATCTATGGCCAAACATGTGAGTCTTATCGGTGGCAGCTCCTCATAGCTACCCCTCTCTCCCACTCCCAGGACCTGCCTGGGGCATGATTAGTTGTGTTTTATTTAATATCTTTTCAGGGGGAAAACCCTAAAGTGAATTCAAGCTTCAAACTAGGAAAACTTTAAGTATTTGTACATTTATTTTCACCTATTCTAAGTGCATCTAATAGATATCTTTAAACCCTTGAAATCCATCGATAAGCAATTGATTCCCAGTATTCCCCCCCCCCCCCCCCCCCCCTTGTTACATGTCGCTCGAATCTCGCTCAAAACCATTAATGAAATCAATTATTGTATATCGAAAGATTTTAATCATCATTGATTAAATTTCCATTTCATTTCGTTTCATTTCAATCCATTGACCGCAGTTGATTGTGAAAAGTGTGAAAAGTGTCGGTACGCTCAGAGGGCAGGGCAGGGGGGGGTGGGTGGTCAGGTGGTAAACTCAATTTATAATGCTATCATCCTACACTCTGAGGCCGATAGCATTTCCATTTCCATTTCCATTTAGTTATATGTAGTTTTCTATTGCCAACCCAGCCCCGCCTTCCACTGACACTTTATCCAATTACAACGCGACCTTTGAACCTTTGAAAAATCAACTAAAATATCAACTAAAAATTGAGCCAGAAAAACTATGCGGATCGAGTGTCGACACAAGGCCCAGGACACGGGACACGGACCGAGACCCAAGCTGAGATATCCGATATCGATATCCATGGAGGCTGGGGGTGGGGCCGTCGTCGTTTTTAAATATTGTCACAAAATCAAATTATCAGCTATTTGTCAATAAATAACTCTGGACAAAGGCGAACGAAACTTTATTAAAATTCACCACAAAACGCTGCAGTTTCCGGTTTCAATTACGCCATAAATTTTCGGCTACATGCGGGGGTGGACACCCGTACAGCCGTGGAGCCGTGGCACCCCTGGACCATTCGGTCATTCGATGACAAAAACCCAGGCAGAACAGGCAGGCAGGCAGACAGGCATATTGAAATTTAAAGCCCCGTTGGCAACTTGTCACAATTTACAACCTGTCCCCCCTACACCCTCCCCGCTGTACCCTTTGGAGTGCCCCAACCCTCTCCCTCCCTCAGTTTTTCCGGCACACAAAATATGAGCCAATATAGAAGCAATAAAGCAGGACAGGCGGAGGAGGAGAGATGCTGTTCAACCGGACACCACGGGAACCAGTGGCAATGGAAATCAAAATCAAATTGCACGAAAAGAGGAAGCGCATTCCATTCCTGGACACCCAATATATCCCTTTGTGGCCTTGGGGATTATCCACTTTCAATCAAACCATAAACTAACCTTTGTACTTTTGTGGGAATCGAAGCCTCTTTAAGGATGTCCTCACAGTCTAGTTCCCATAAACTAATACTCGAACTGCGCTAGAATCGAAGCCTCTTCTAGGGTATCCTCAGGGTCTAGTTCTTTTCTCTGTATGAATTATTATAATGGACAGTAAATGAAATTATAAATTGCATTTGGCCAAGCCAAGCCAAGCCAAGCCAAGCAACTGGCACAGATCAAATGACGACAGCGTTGGCCCATAAACATTAATAACCAATATGCCAACGGGGCAGCAGGCAGCAGGCACCAGGCAGGTGTGGCAGTTGTGGCAGGTGGTAAGCCGGGAAGGCGGCGGCGACGGCAAGACAAGCGTGTGAAGCGCATAAACAAGCCGCAAAGGATTGCAGAGAGCTGGTGCTGGTGCTGGAGCAGATCCCAGTGGCTGGCAAAAGCCACTTTCGGAATTTATGGCAGTAGTAGAAAAAAGAAAGCAAACCGAAAGCAAAGCAAAGCAAAGCAAAAGCAAAGTTTGTTACTTTGGCACCGACAACGCGGCTGCCTCTCGGCTCTGGGCGGCTTTCACCGATGATGCATTGATGCGGATTTAAAGTTTAAAAGGTTTCCGCGGGCCTGGCCAAGACCTCCAGAGCAGGTCTGACAGCCATTTGGCGTTTTGGCGCATAATAAATTCGAGCGAGCGAGCTGTAGACGTACAAGGTTTAATTTATCATCAAACGCTCTCCCTCTCTGTCTCTCTCTCTCTCTCTCTCTCTCGAGCAATCAGGACGCGCCTAGCGAAAGGCGTGGAATTTATTGGTCTAACTTATGGATGTGGCAAGGGGCCTTCAGCCTTCTGCTCGGCTCTGCCCTGCCTTGCCACCAAGGTGCTCGCTCTGTGCATAGTTTATTTCAAATTGGTTAGCTGGCTGCCCCGTGCCCCCTGCTCCGTGCTCCGTGCCACCA
The DNA here is from genome assembly GCA_005876895.1 of Drosophila azteca. Lineage (NCBI taxonomy): Eukaryota > Metazoa > Arthropoda > Insecta > Diptera > Drosophilidae > Drosophila > Drosophila azteca. The sequence goes on along the minus strand of VCKU01000004.1, from coordinate 16,539,631 downwards.
AACAGATTGATTGAACTGATGAATGAATGCTCACGAGTTGGCTTTGGTTCAAGTGCTGCCCCTCCCTTCCCCTGCCTGCCGCTGCTTGCTGCCTGCCACATGGATTCCTTCATTGTTTGGCAAAGAATTTAAAAATTCCATTATATTTTTGTGTTTTTGCAGCAATATTTGCTAGCGTTTGGTTATTTATTGGCCAGCATATTGGAGGCGAAACAAAGTGGAATTCCAGCTACAGGAAAACACAATATTGAACGAGTTTTGCAGGAAGGTTGGCCATAAAAAACAGTTAGGAACGGGCTGCTATGCTGCTCAATTAAGGCTAAAAGTTGTTAGCTTTGTTTCAAGTTTCGAAAACTGCAACAATTTGAAGGCCTTTAAGGTATCTAAAACTCTTCAGGGTTTTGTTTTTTTATACTTCTACAATAAAAATGGGTAAAACATGAATGATTTTTATGGGCGTGGCAGAACGCTAATCATCTGCAATGACTTGGCCAAGATGAACCGATTTCTAGGCAATCAAAAGCCCAAGAGTCTCCCCCGTAAGTGTAGATTCATAATTTCGAACACACACGCACACACTGACACTCGTGTGCTCAACAAGGACTCTGCCTCTCTGATGTCTGATGTGTCTGCATGACGCTGCCGTTTCTTTGGTTTGTAATAAAAGGACACGCTTCGATGGGCAGCAGCAGCATCTTCAAATCAGGCAGAAAAATGCTGCCGTGTCTGACTAGCACACACACACACACACACACACACAGATACACGTTTGAGAGTGTTTGTGTGCTCCACATTTCATTACGTTGAGAACATGACGAGGCTGAGAGCACGTAACAAGTTTAAATTGCGCTCGTTGACTGTTGACTGCCGTGCGGAAGATGTCGATATCGATGCTGGCCAACACAGCCACATCCCAGGCACCCGGAACCAGTCCCTGCCCCCCAGCCCCGTCCCCGTCCCCGACTCCAGCAATTGAAGCAGAAAAGTGTATTTATATGTAACGGAAATGATGCTGCACTTTGGTCCAAAGACGGGGAGGTCCTCTAGCCCAGTGCCCTGTGCCTGCCAATAAGCATTTGGTATACACTGATTTTCCATGCTAATAGATGATTATGATACCCAAGGAGTACATGGTGGGGGGGATCCTTTGTGTGTGCCTGTGTTTGTGTCTATGTATCTGTGTGTGTCTGTGGTGTGCGGCGATAAGCGCCGCATTATATTTATATAATTGTAAGTGGAAAATCTATAGAGTTAATAAAGATAGGACCATGCAGGGCATTCATTTTTATGTAGTTGAAGGCTGGATTGTGATTTCTTTTTACATTCCTTTTGCCTTTCCCTTCCCTCCCCCCGTCTAGAGTGCTTCACCTGTACCTGTTCCTGTGCTTATCGGCGTGGCAGGCAGGCCATGAAATGTGTTGCTATCGCTTTTGGCACAAACTCTGTTGATTTTTATGGCACATCTGTGCGGTGTGGGGGGGCAATGCGTAAATTAAATTATTATCTGTGGCTGGATTTTGCAGCAAGCTGAATAAATACATGCTTTATGAGAGAGAGAGAGTATTTTTATGGCTTGCTGCGTGGCAACTCTTGTGTGTGGCAGCGTGGCATCTGCAGAGATGCGGAGGCCTCTGCTGCTTGCCTCTGCATTTGCATTTATTGTAATGGGCCAAAAAGTTTGCCTATATCAAAGTCGCACACACATCTACAGAAAGTACACACAGATAGGCAACAGAAAAGGGGGTGGGAGAGGGGTAGACAGGTAGAGGGAGACAGGTATGCATGCTAATGCTGCGTATACGTTATATTTTCAGCTGCTGCAAGGCGCGCGATTCTCTCGGCTCTCCGCTCCAGCTCAAATATTTGTGCAGAGCCCAAAAACGGGCACACAAATGTGTAACCAACACGCTATTTGCTTGAGACCCACACAAACACTCTGGCTAACACACACACACACACACAGAGACACAGAGACACACAGAAGGATTGTGGAGCGGAGAGAGACTCTCGTGTGACTCATGCGGATGCCAGATGCGACACCGTGCAAATACAAATCTTTGGGGCAAAAAGGTGAAACGTGTATTAAATAATTCCTTTGTGGAGCACATTTTAATCGTGCAGCGGCCAACAGGCAAACAAAAGGAAAACTGGCAGCCGGAGCTGGACCAAATGTCCAGCGGCCAGAACAAATACATGCCCCATCATCCTCAAAGCCCTGCAACATCCCGCAGCAACAACAACAACAACAGCAACAACAACAGAAAAAGTGCAAACTTTGTAAAAATTCAGAACTGCGACAGAACAGAGACAAGAGAGGCTGGGATGGGCAAGGGTAGAGGGATGTGGATAGGGATAGGGGATGGGCATAAGGCTGGGGATGGGGATGGGGATGGGTATGAGGACTGGGAGGTAGACGAACAGAGAAATTTGTTGTGTCCACGTACATGAGTTTTGGTCTGTGGTCGCGCATGCCAACTAAGTGGACCACCTCGAACCTCCAACTGGTTCTGGGTCCTGAGTGTGGATCCTGGGTGTGGGTTTTGCGGGGGGTTGGCGGGTTTAAGCCTAGCAAATAGATGACAGCGGTGCAACGGTTTGACAGGCGTGTGAAGACAAATTTCTAGAAATTTTCATTCAACGAAAAATGAAAATATTACCCTCACATACAGATACACAGATACACTTCTCGCCGCGTATTGTGCAAAACAAATAAAAGAGCTCCAAAATGCACCCCTTGCCCCTATGTTTTTTTTCGTTGTTTCAACATCAATGTGTGCCATGGTACACTCGGCAAAAAAGTGTGTCCTAAATCTAACGAGAAAGTGTGATTTCATTGGCCAAAGTATGAGAGATTCTTCGGGCTTTATTATGAGAGGACTTTCTTCTTTTTCCAGTAAGAATAAAAAACATTTTCGTCTTATTTGTTATGGTCATATTTCAACACTATTCTTTGTATATTTTCCTATTCTTTAAGAACAAGTTTTGGTCTTTCCGATATTGTTATTGGCGGGACTTAAACGATAACGAGTGAACCATAGGCTTACCACCTCTTGATTCATTTTACTCATTATGCATACGTAAAATTGAATACAAATCCACTTTGATCTAGAGGAACATATGTATGGAATATTTCAAGCTCTGCTTCCGAAATATATATGTTTTAAAGAACGAGTTTTGGAGACCCAATAGCTTTCTGTTTAAGATTTTCATAGATATTATTGTGGGGTTTCTGTTTACTTAATGCGAGTAAAGATAAAGCAAGTGATTAAAGTGCAGTAGTTGAAACAAGGAACTAAAATTGAACGTCGCGTCGTATGTCGTCTGGTCTCGCTCCTTTTCGTCAGAGGCTGGATCGAAACTCTACTCGCTGCTCCCACTGCCACTGCTTGGCGCTCTCAATTGTGCGCTCGTTCGCAACGACGCTCGGCTAAGTTATCGATAGATGGCTATCGACTGGTGATCGAAAGGTTGCCGCTTCTGGTGTGCTTCCCTTTGTGGTTGCCCCCCAAATTCCAATCCCATATTTCATATTTCTGTGTCATTTCAAGAACAATTGTTAATCTGAAACTTATAACAAGCTGTTGTAGAATTTTGTTAGCCCTCATTTTCTTCGAGTGTCTCTTTGCCTATTCCTCACACTCACGTGTGCGAGTGTGTGTGCGTATGGGACCGTTGCGGTTTTGCGAGCATCAGCAGCAGCAACAGCAACGGCAACGGCAGTGTGAAGCAGCCTCCTCCGCTTTCAGCATCAGCATCAGCATCCGTGTGTGGCACCGAGAGCAGGCGGCAGCGGCAGGCGGCAATGACAAAGCCATGCCCCATCTTTTTATTTATTTATTGTTTTTGTCTGTGCTGCTGCATTGGTGTTATTAGTGGCATTTGTTGCTGTTGCTGTTGCTTGCTGCCCCGTGTGCTGCTTGCTAGTGTAATAAAGTACAGCAGACACCCAAAAAGAGAGACACAAGGAAGGGCAGCGGGACACAGAGAGGAAACGACTCTGCCCCCTGTGTAGCTGTGTCAGCTGTGGCATCATTCAGCATTATACTCCTCGTATTTCTATATTTTACGACTGTGTGTGTGTGTGTGTGTGTGTGTGTGCGTGTGTTTTGTAAGCCAATATGCGATTCCCTTTTCGGTTTTCGGTTTTTGTTCGGTTTTTGTTTCTTATGCAATTGAAAAATTGCATTTGCAAATTGGTTTTCCTTTCATCTTTTGTCTACTCGGATTTTCCGGACATTATTTGATTGCCTTGTTAATAGAATTTTCATTTGGAATATCAAGTAAATTTCGATTAGAAACTTAATTAATTAAAAACCCAAAAACGACAGAAAACAATTTACATTTTTCGATATTCGGATTAGTTGGTTATTCGTGTTATTGTGTTCAATTATGGACCAAAGGGACATTCATTAAATCGAAGGATTTTTCTGTTTTCTGTGTGGGCAAACAATGAAATGCAAGTTGATTTCAATTCATTTAGTTTATGCAAATGGAATGAATATTTGTTAAATGCCGAAATGGAATATCTGTCTGTCCGTCTCTTTGAGGGAAGGATAACGAGAACGAGAACGAGTCGAGGCCTTGCCAGAGAAAGCCTTTCTATTTGATCAGCCCAAAATTTATTGTCAACTAATTCAATGAACGAACATTTGATATCCTTCGTTCTCTTCTCTCTCCCTCTCTCTCTCTGGCTGTGAAGGCCAGGGCCATAATTGAGTTTGGAATGCCCTCCATTAATGAGTATGGAAATTGCATACAAATATAGGAAATTTATGTGAAAAAAGAGAAGGAAAATTCAATAAAAAATAACGCAAATTCAAGGGCCTGGATTTTGGCTATCGGTTCAGTTAATGCCAATTATCCATCCATCTATAGGCCTGCGTTTTGCAGCCTCTGTAATCCTCGGTAATCCTCTGTAAGTTTATGCAAATAGAAAGATTCCATTTTCCACTTGGAGCTCCACTCCCTCGAGAATCCAGCAGAATCCTTCAATTGTACGTGTGAGTATTGTATGGCTTTTGTTTTTGTGTTGTTGTGTTTGTGTGTGTGTTTGTGTGTTTGTGCGGCTTTGGTTTCCAAACAATTAACTTGCAATTTTCGGTTAACTGCTTCCAAACAAAACAATTAATGCATTCTCTCAAGCAAAATTGAACAGAAGGTCCACCAGGACAAAATAAATTCGACTGGCAAGGCGAAGCACCAACACCAACATAACTGCAGCAGCCACAACAATGACAACAGAACAGAACAGAGTACAGTACAGGATATGGCCAGGGCTTGAGGAGTTGACCATTGACCACCATTGACCACCAGTTTTGCAGAGCTTCTCATTAAAGATTCAGTCCTGTTTCAGGGTAGACTTAAATCAATCCTCGACCCTCCCCCAAGCCTCCCCCGATTGACCGCAATGTGATGTGTTGCTCACCAACATTTCAAGTGGAACTTCAAGAGAGGAAGAGAGAAAGAGAGAGACTTAGAAATCGAACTGTTTGAGAATATTCCGCCCTCCCTCCAGCTTCGATGCTTTGGCCTGTTGCATATTTTATTCCATAACCTCTGTGCTCTCTATTTCTATGTGTGTGTGTGCAAATGTATTTGGCTTTCTGTCTTTCTGCTTTCTAGTCTCTTTTTTTGCAGCTTTCTCCTCCTTATTTTGGTTATAGGTTTGACCGAGGTCAACTGCTGGCAAAGTTTAGCCATGAATGCATGCAGAGGCCTAAATATTTTAAAGCCAAATGACAAACTGTTGCATACATATAGAGAGAGAGAGAGAGAGAGTGGCCAGAGAGGCAGGGGTCAGAGAGTGGCCAGAGAGGGGATGGGATTGTAGAGGCTTTGGCCTAAAGGCATTTCCATTATTAATGCCATTGAAGCTCTGTGCTGTGTGCCGTTGTGTAGATCTTTGTGGAATTTTAATAAATCATTTCGCATGAAATCAAATGAAATGAATGAATGCCCTGCCCCTGCCCCTGCTTGACAGACTAGAGAGAGAGAGGGAGGGAGGGACTGACTGACTGAGGGATTGACTGACTGATGCGACTGCTGCTGCTGCTGCTGCCAAATTAGGGGGCGCTTAGCCAGGGGAGGAAATATTTAAAAAATTTCCGTTGATATTTTTGCTCGCTCGTTGGATTGTAAATCAAAATGCCGTAGCATTCACAAAATATTAAAGTACAGAGCTTCAAATATGCAAATTGCTGTAGGACTGGCAACCCACCCTCTCTTTATCCTCCCTGGCCGTTATTCTCTCCCTTTTGTACGAGAGTTTTGCTTCGTGCCTTGCCATAAATTTATCTGCCATTTCATGCATTTTATTGGGCCAATGACGGAGGGGGGGGGGGCCTCGTGTGTGTGTGTGGCCTCGATTATCAGGCTGCTGTATCCTGTAGTTGGAGTTGGAGGTGGATCCATCGATGCGATGCGTCTGTGCCTGTGCCTGGAAGCTGTTGAAGAAGGAGTTCGGTTGCTGGGCTGGTGTGTAGAGGGGGGGGGGGGGGGGGGAGTCGGAGAAGTACTTATCAAAGCGCATAAATCAGCCAAATCACGGCGCATCAAATGTTTCAAAGACTCATGCCCTCCTCATCAATGTAGTACCCAGAACCCGAGACCCTATTAGTTGTCCTCCCTCCTGTTGTTATACTTTACTTTTTCTACATGTAAATGTTGATAAATACTCGTCACATGTGTGTGCTGTCTGTGAGTGTGTAGGTGTGCGGGGGGTGGGAGTTACGGAGACTCCTGTCAAACATCCATTTGTCAGCTGATGCGACAATTTATTGAAAATTCTCTCTCTTTTTCGCTTAGTCAGCAATTTTCTTCTTTTGATTACGAAATGATGAAAGAGCGGCATGGCATGAGATCTGTTTGATATGATTAGCCATAGCCATAGAGGGGGGGGGGGGGGGGAGGCTGTAGAGTGAGGTGTGTGGAGTGGAGTGTCCCCCCCTCGTTATAGTTCATGGTTCAACTCAAAGGCCACCCCCCGCTCTGAGGGTTGGGGGTGTGTTTTTGCGCATTGTTTAATTTACAATTTCAGCGCATTAACTTTGTCACATAATTCTAATTAACGCTTTTAATTACTTTATGAGGCACTTGGCGCCGTTACCTAAAAATATGGCTGCCTGCCTCAAATTGCCGGGGCAACAACGGCTTAAATGTCATCGCAGACTCTGCCTGGTCGAGAGTGCCCCTCGTTAGGGGCTGGGCTGGGCTGGGCTGGGCTGGGCCTTGGCGGCGCCCACTATTTTCTGATGTTGGAAAACGCTGAGAGGCTGACGCTGAAACCGTGGCTGGGGCTGGGGCCTGGACAAAGTCATTAAATGCGACGCAAATTAGATTTATTGTACGCCACTGCACTTGCCACGTTGTAGCCAAGGGGGGGGCTTGGAGGGGAGGGGCGGTGGCATGGCCATGGTTACTGCTGCGGTTACCGCGTTGACCCGCATGGACCTGCTTTCGGCCTTCTTTTTGTTCCCCTACTTTTAGCTCAACAATAAATTTACATTAGCAGAATGTTACATATTTGCAGCAAGGGGGAGGGGTAGGGGCAGGGGGCTGGCACGCGGACAGAGCCAACTGCCAACTGGCGCCTGAGCCGCAGGAACAGGCATGCCACGCACCGTACAAGTACATATGTAGGTGCATGTTTGTGGTGCAAACGCATCCACCGTTGCACCGTGCAAAATGATATGCAAATAGGGATAAATTCGTCACCCCACTGAAACAGGCCACATGCCACCCACCCAACAAGAAGTCAACCCCCAATCCTTAGCTGAATGTCAGTTGTCCCTCTCTGTCTCTCTCTCTCTCTCCCTCGCTGAAAGATCTCAGATCTGGAACGCAGAATTAGGGTGGCCCTCAGTGGGGGCCTCTCATAGGCCAGTATTGTCCTCGGTTATCCGGATGGCTATGGAACTTTACGAGGGTGTTAGTGGAATCGAAGTGTTTTTGGCGAAGTGATCTCTAGTGAGAGAGCAGGGCAGCTGCAAATGAGATGTTCCAGGGCCTTGAATATGAATTATATCCTAAAGAATATCTCTACAAATAGAACTGTTATACAGTTGATTGCAGGAAGTTATTTGAGTACACAGATCATGCCATTAAGGTGACTTTTAATTGAAGATTTCTGTCCTATCATTTCCATAGGAATTTCCTTAGGCATTCCCATAGGCACCTCCCATGGGAGGTCTCTGCACACGTCTGTGCTTTGAAGTTCTGCCTTTTGGGTGCCTGGAAAACGTAACGTCATAACTCACGTCATTTAATTTAGCAAATATCACGACCCGAACAAAAGCCATTGAATGCAACTGCTGCTGCTGCTGCTTTTGGCTTGGTCGGGCGCAACTCGTCTTGGCCATAATGAAACAAGAAATGGCAGAGCCGAAGCCTGTGAAAGAGACAGCCAATGATACAGGCTAGAGGGAGAAAGATGAAGCCTGGCGCACAGAGGCAGAGACAGAGACGTGCAAAGCGAGACAAATGGTTCGGAGGGGCCTTGCCTACAGAGATATACGAGTGCTTGTATAATTTTTTAGAGGTGGGCAGGTGTCAGGCGCATGAGTCGAACCGAGGCAGAGTCGAGCGGAGACTTCGTCGAGGCAATGCTGAAGTTTTCGCATAAACAAAGGCAAATATTGCGCACTTGTGCAATTTATATTGCAAAACAATTGTCATTAGAAAATGACGCACGAACAAAAACGCCGCAGACAAAAGCGCCACCCAAGAAGGACCAAGGACCACCTCCAAACGCGGAGAAGCCCACAGCCAGTCCCAGAGTCAGTCCCAGTGTCCTTTGGGGCAGCAACTGCAACTGTCACATGTGAAAGCAGAAAGGAGGCAGCTTCGAGCAGCAGCAGCAGCATTTTATGGCGCAGCTTAAGTGCTTCAAAAATTCCACGTAATGCACTCAAAGCAACGTCTGCCAGAGTGCCCTGCCCCGAGGAGAACCCACTGATTCCACCGGCCAGCCGAGCCCGGCCCTTGTCTTGCCTTGCCCTCGATTCCGGGATAGCAAATAAGAAAACGTGCAGAGTAGCGGCGCAAATTAAAGTCGGATCCGGCACTGCACTGCACTGACTCCTTGCTTGCTGACAGAGCAACGTGTTTCCAGGAGTCTCTCTACTCTCTACTCTGCACTGCCCTACCCTCCCCTGCTATACCCCTAGAGTTGTCATTCGCTGCTCCTTTTTCATCTCCGTGTCTCCGTGTGCTCTCTGTGTGCGGCATTTTCTTCATTTAGGTTTTTGTCAGTGAGATTTTCACACACTTTTTGTTCATTAGTGGATAATGAACAATTGCAGCATTATGACAGCGGCACCAGCAGCAGCAGTGGCAGGAGCAGCGGCAGGATGAGCGGCAGGAGCCGCTTCAGAGTGCAGTTAGCCGAGAGAGAGAGAGAGAGAGTGTGTGTGCTGTGTGCTGTGCATCTGGCCAGTTTTTCACCTCTTGCTTTCACCCGACACAAGCATTTTTATTAAAATTCCTTGTCAGAACCATTAATTTTACCTCTTTTCTTTTTTGGGGGGGCCACTGGCTAGAGGCTAGAGATGTGTGTAGATGTAGATGTATGTAGCGTTGCTTTGGTCGGTTTTATGGCAGTTCACGAAAGTAGAAAGTAGAGTTCCTTCTGCCATGAGGCCAGGAATTAAATTTCCTTATTTTTGTCAAAGAATTTAAATGGAAATCTGTAGGGGTTTTCCTCCTCACAGACAATCAAAAAAGGGCGAGAGTCTACTCGCTGAATTCTGTGATTCTTGGTGGGATTTTTGTGCACAACTCAATCGAAGGTGACCTATGTAGATAGCCCTGACATTACGATTCCTATTAGAAACACTAGAAACTATATACCGTTGATCCTTCCGCTTTGTAGTTCGAATTATTCCAAGCCTGAACCGTTTTGGGTCCAATGCAGGGATTTTAATTTCCTCTACCATATCATATACACTAGTAACTCCCTTCCTAGTCTTAAATCTACTACTAACTCCCTTCCTAGTCTTAAATGTACTACTAACTCCCTTCCTAGTCTAAAATTACTGATACTCTCATATCTTTCTCGAATTCTAGTCTAACACCTAACCCATCTTTCCTGCATGTCTGCGAGTCGCGCGTTATGCGACAGCGCCCCTCGGTCGGTTCTTGCCTGGAATACGCTCGTAACAGCCTGCTGCTGGTGTCGCCACTTGGGCCACTTGATCATGTTGGAAGCTCCCCTAAACATAGTTCAAAAGGTGCCGCACTTTTCCCCAATTAATACCGACATATCGGCGTATCGCCTGATATTGAATCCATCTATGCTTTGGGGCAGTGGCAGTGGCAGCAGCAGTGTGGCAGTGGCAGGTGGCAGTATGTGGCAATATGCATATGCAAATGGCAATTCGTTCTGGCCATATCTGGATGCGCAATCAGAGTTTGGTTTTGGCACACATTAAACCACATCTGGCAATTAATTTGGCTTAGTTTAGTTTAGTGCACTTCCGCTCCGTTCCGCTCCCGGCGGCCATTTTGTCGCACTGCCGGATGGACAAGGCAGTGGCGGAGAGATGTGAAGCCGGAGCCGGAGCGAATTCATTAGCGCTCAAAAGCAGCTTTAGTTTTTATTACCATTAAAAGTGGGTGCTGCCATTGCCCCAAAAACAGAATGTGGCTCATAACTCAAAGGCATAAACACAGCACAGCAGGGCCAGGGGCAGGGGGGCGCGAGGGTCAAACTGGTGGTGGAGCTGGAAGCATCTCCTGCTGCGGCATGCCCGCCCATTGTGCAGCGAGTGCGCCCCTTTGTTGGTATTGGTGGGCGTCGGCGTGTGGGGGAGTGTATTTAACAATTTTGGCAATGCTCTTTGCCGGTTGCTGCTGGCATCACCTGAAATCCAGCCCTGACCCCATTGTCCCGGGTCTGGCCCTGGCCCCGGGAGGGGGGCGGGGGGTGCAGCGCTGCTGGCGGCGGCTTTTGAAAGCCAAAACTGAAATCAACTAACAACATTAACATGGCAACGCAATTTTAACGAACGAGAGCGGAGAATCGTTTGGGTTCCCGGCTGGTCTCTCGGACTAGGATTTTCCTATGCGTGTGTTTGTGTGTGTGTGTGTGTGTGTTTGTGTGTGCAGCAGACAAAAGCAGACAATAAGCGAGCTCCTCCATTTGTGACGGGGCTCCAATGGTGGTCCTGGTGGTTATTGCATATGCACTAACCAATGTCACCAGCATTACCCCCGTGCCCCACCCGGCAGCAGGGCAGCAGGCACCGCCAGAAAACTCGTTCACATCCCAGCAGCATCGCAGCATCGCAGCATCCCAGATCCCAGCAACAGAGTTAAATAGACAAGAGCACCGCATGCAGTGAGTAAGTGTGTGTGTGTGTGTGTGTGTGCCAAAAAGAGAGGCAGAGGACAGGACAGCACAGGACAGGATCCAGGAGCGGCATTTAGGTACTCAAGCGTCGTTGTCATAGTCATTTGCCAATGCTGCCTGGTGGTTCGAGCGGGGTGGGGGGACTGGGTGGTTGGGGGGTGGTGTCGATGCTGCTGCTCATGCTGGTTTTAGGTGTACGCTAGTCCGGGCCGGGCCGTGCCGGGCTGGGTTTTCTGGCTTTCTATCTAACGGCGTCACATATGCTCCTAACGATAATAGTTTTCTGCGTAATTTGTTCGCAATTTTCAGAGCTTCAGCTTCAGCTTCGTGGATATCGCGCTAAAAACTTGGCCCACGCATCCGCATCCGCAGCCTCTAGCTCTAGCTTTAGCCATGGCGTATAATTTAGTAGCCCCAATTCCAAGACCAATCTCTGCCCTACCCCGCCCAAATACTGGAAGAGCGGGTTGGGGTTAGGAAACGGGATACTGGAGAGGGTTCTTAACCCTCCCCCCATCCCACTGCTGACACTTTTCGCTTTGACTCGTTAAAATTCATTTCAATTTGTTGGAACCACAACGTAGTAGATGAAGTAGATGAGTGTAAGGTACGGTACAAAATGGTAAGGTAAGCTCTAAAGAGAAAGAGACAAGCTTTGAAGAGGGGGACTGCAAGAGGAACGGGCGGACGGGCGGACGGGGGGGCACAGTCGCACGTGTCACCGATGCCGCCGCTGCCGCCGTTGCCGCATCCTCTGCGTAGCTTTATAAACAATTTTGAATTTTGCGGTTGTGCGAAAATTAATGGATGCCTCGCTTTTGTGCGGTTTTTGGCCGCGTTCCCAGACTCCCTTACCCCGCTATACCCTCTTGGCCCCACCATCACAGTGCAAGTGTTGGGTAACGGCAAACATTTTGGGAAAATTTTAGCATTTTGTCATTAGCGTTTGCTCTCCCTCTGAAAACGAGATTGTTGTTTGTCGTTGTGGCAGCGGCGGTGACAGTGGCACCACCAGTGGGAGTGGCGGTAGCTGTGGAGTGGAGTTGGATGGTGTTGCAAGTGGAAGCTTAATGGCAACCGACTCGACTCCCCATGCAGTGCATCAGAAGCGCATCAAATATGGTTGCAAGGAGGAGGCACAATCAATTAATGCATGCAGCCGATGCCAAAACCGAACAGACATAAAAATCCTTGTGCGGCAGCAGCAGTTGCAGATCCTTGTATGGCTGCCACATGTGTGTGTGTGTGTGTGTGTGTGTGGCAAGAAAGAAAGAAAACTTGGGCAACCCAGCTATCGTCTTCCGGTGCCAGTTGCCAGCCATGCAGCGCCATGGAGCCAGGGAGATCCTTGGAGCCAGGCACGGTTAATAAAACAGACAAACACTCAAACTTTTGCTATAAACATTTTTAGCTCCTGGGGGCTGGAACGGGGGTGGTAGGTTTTTTTTAAGTTTCCAGCGTTGTTTGCTTGCTAAACAAGTGCCATTAAAAGAGCATAAAAAGGTGGAAGGTGAAACTGGGATTCGCAGGAGCAGGAATGGAGCAGGAGAAGGAGTAACGGGCGTACGCCAGCAGTCATCGTTAAGCTGCCGCTGGCTGAAGAAGATTCTGCCCCAAAATAATCTACATGAAAACTCCGAATGGGTCTGAATCCGTTTTTTTTATATTTAGGAACTTAGGTGCACTTTTGCAGTAGTCGTTTTACGTTTTTTAACGCAAAAATGACGGACAAAAAACAAAGGAAAAAAAAAAGAGAAAGAAAAAACGAAATGCAGTGCAGATTTTTGTATGCTTCGTTTTTATTGCGTTATATTTTAGTGCAAATATAAAACATTATACACCAAAACAGAGAGGCACTCATAAAGCTAGTCAGTCAGGTATGAGTATGAGCTCTTACCTGTCCATCAAGTCAAGGGTACAAGAAGTACACCCACTGGTTACCCGTAGAATAGTCGTCTCTACTGGTGGTATAGTGCGGGGCCGAAAGTTCCATCAACAATTTCCGTGTGATTCATGGATTCGTGCCCCAAAAATGGGGGATTTCTGTGCGAACAGGGCCAACCGGGCGTATGAGTAACATGTGCACTTTATGCATTTACGGGTACCGAATTGGTACTGGGACGAGGACTGGGACGGGGACTGGGGCAGGGACAGGCACTGGGCCCTATTTTGCTTTATTTATATTTCGTTGCTGTGCCATTTTGTGCGCGCATATTAAACAGGAGGTTTGTGGCCATGGCAGGCAGGCAGGCCAGCAGGCCAGCAGGCAGGACCATCATGATTGCCATTCAGGCAGGACGTCAAAAAGGACACCCGGAGTTCGGCACGGGATTCACGCAGTACACACAATACTGTCCGGGGTCATGACAGAGACAGACAGCACCCGGCAGCGAAGGGTGCAAAATGCAGTAAAATATTGAAATTGTACAGTTCCCGTTGTGCAATGAGGCACAATGCCAGCCCCCCCCTGGGGGGGAAGGCCAGCTGTAAAGGTGCACTCGCATAAATGGAGGACATTTTTGGATTCTACGTGACTGGCATGAGGTTTTTAGTTCCAATGAGAGAAACTGAGGCATCTGATAGGTTTCGTTGGCCAACCACAGTATAGTTGTTCTATTCATTCGAAATTGGTAAAAAAAAATTCCACCAGCACTTAGCTAATGCCAAGCATTGATGCATTCATTGATCTATTCCGCCATCAACGAGTATCGTACGTACGTTTTGGGGTAATCCTTCATTCTGGAGATTTAATTTGTTCTAGGCATCTTCTTTGGCTGCTGTGGAACTTGGTGACCCCGACGTGATTGAACATACACAATTAAATTACAAAAAACTTTATGATTTCTGCCCCAACTTTTTTGTTGTTTCCACAAAATACTCCCGTTATTATGTGGACTGTTGCTGTTGCCATAAGTATTACGAAAAAACCTTCCAGTAACGCCGCGGGGATCATTTGAACATGGAATTTTAATCAATGGTCCTTTTGACTGCTGCTAAAATACATTCCTATCACGCCTGAAACTGAAACCATTTTGCAAATAATAAAAAAACACATAGGTAATTGTTTTTTAATGTCATTTTTCGTTTTTTTGATTAACATTTTTCCATTTTATTTGATTATTTCTCTCTGTCGAGCGAGCGACGTCTGCAATCGCCGTTCAGGCAACGGCCGCTGCAGCGCCTTGTTATATGCATACATATATTAACGTGTTTGCTTTCTATGTATGAGTGTGTGTGTGTTTGTTCCTTGTATGAGTGCGTGTGTGTGTGTGTGTGACGGGGGGGGCTTTGTTCGGTTATGATTGAATTGGATAGGCTTTTGATAGGCGCTTAACATAATTATGGGATTTTGTTGCACACACAGCAGAGGATGCTGCACGATTTTTTCCTGCTGTTCCTGGCAAATGCAATTATATGGCTGTAATCTGCTTGATTCTATGTGGGGGGTTGGGATTGGGTTTGGGTTCGGCTATAATGATCTAGAGACATATGCCGTGCCGTGCCGCGTCGTGTCGTGTCGGGGCGGGATGCTAATGCGCTCCCCTGCAGCTTTTGCGTTTTGTTTTTACATTATTCGGTTTTAATACAGTTTTCTTTGTTAGTTTGTTGCACATTGAATTCTTTTCATTATTTATATATATATATATATATATGTGGATATATATATATATATTTATATGTACATACACAACATTGAATCATTTGTAATCATTTAATTGTATTCCTTTAGCTTACACCGTAACTAACTGTATGTATACATAATTTATAATATAATTATGCTAGTATATATATATGTATATATATGTATGTATATCATAGGGTATTACTGATTTTTCTCCACTTTCCCATTTTCTCCATAATTGTTACCATAATTTTCCAACGTTTCCAACATATGTTCTTCAGCTACAATTTATTTTTTATAATTTTTTATAATCATATTTCCGTCTTTTTTTTTTTTTTTTTTTTTTGATGCATTGCTTGCTCTTTCTTGCACACTGTTTTCTTGTCTGCTCAAATAACATTTATGTATATATATATATATAGTATATAGTATATATATATGTGGTTGTATATATATATATATAGATTTTTGTATATGTATGTAAAGTGATGCATGCGCCGAAACACAGTTTGTCGTCCGTTGGCCTTCAAAAAACTCCACATTTTAGCCAAGTTTGAAAAAATAAATCTCGATTTGCTTGCTCTCTCTCTCACATCACAACTTATATAGAAATCAGACCCTACAATCCTATCCATCCAATTGAAAGTGTTCTAATTTTGTTTTCTATCATTTTGAAACGTTTTTTCATTTTCATTTCCATCTTTATTTTGGTTTTTAGTTTCTTTGGTATGTAAAAAATAGTTTACAATTTGTATTCCTTTTTTGGTTTTTTGGTTTTGTTTTCTTTTGTTGTTTTTGGTTTTTGGTTTTTCATGCTTGGTTTGCCTTTGTAAATACCATAAATAATTGTGTGTTTAGGTTTACATTTAGTGTATATAGTTTTACAGTTACACTTACACGTTGATCCTTAACTAAAACATTGACTAAATTTTGTATTTTGCTTTTGCTACACGTTTTCGCCTCTCAAATATCGCTTTCTCTTTCTTTTTCCTCTAAATATTTCGCTAGATTTTTTGCTGTCTCTCTCTATGACTTTCTAACTCTGTCTTATATAGTAGGTTCTCTTAATACATTTACACATTACACAAACACAGATACATTATGAATATCTCTTATCTGAATACCTTATGAGTGTCAGTGTGTGTGCTGCTGCTGCTGTTTAGGAGTATCTGTATCTATTTATCTATTTATCTCTGCCTATCATCCTCCTCTATATGTATTCGGTGCAATTATACTACTCGCTTTGTGGTGTGTGTGTCTGTGGGTGTGTGCTTAACTCAGTTAATAATATCTTGATATTTTTTGTCTAGGTAATGCTGCTGGTTAAACACTCATAATTTGTGAATCAACTGATCGAAGCCGCCGCTTATATGCCTTAACTTGCCCTAAACCTTATGCTATGCTAGTCATGGCTACAGTCATGTCTACAGTCATGGCTAAAGTCATGGCTACTGTCATGGCTACAGTCATGGCCACAGTCATGGCTACAGTCATGGCTACAGTCATGGCTACAGTCATGGCTACAGTCATGGCAAAGTCCTGGCAAAGTCACGGCAAAGTCACGGCAAAGTCATGGCAAAGTCAAGGTAAAGTCACGGCAATGTCATGGCAATTATCGGGAAACATTCAAGGTAGGACCAATATTCATTCAATTAATTTTCAGTCAACATAACTCTGCTCTCAAAGATCTCCCCCTCCATTCTGTACCCCTCCTTTCTATAAACTTTCTATATGTATTTCCTTTTCAGCTTAAAGTACACTTATATTTTAGGTATTTTTTTTTTTTTTTTTTGCTTTGTTTTTGCTCTGTTTTCTTTGCATTTTGAAACGTAATTCATAGACAGCAAGCCTTTGACAGTAAATAATCATCATAACCCCGTCCGTTATGTATGTATGTATATATGTAGCACCCACTCTATTCTTACTCTGGTATTGTATGTACATACACCTACATACACATATGTACTTTCTATAGCCTACTAAAATACATTTAGAGTTTGTTTTCTTACTGGATGGGGGGCCGCCCCAGGGGGGTGGGGGCTGGGTGGCTCCTCCATCAAAAATAGACACAAATAACACACATTCATAACTTTTTCATATTTATTTTTCTGTATATTTTTTGGTTTTCGGTTTTCTTTTTGATTAGATCAATTTTAATTATGACTATTGCACTTTCTGGCCAACTGTCGACTGTCGACTGTCTTCTGGCCAACTGTCAACTGTCGACTGTCTACTGTTTTCTTGCCTTTTTGAATGCTTAATCTATGCCGCAGCCATCAACAATTTGGTTTTTCGTTTTAGATTGCATTTGAATTTTATGCATATCTCATGGATACATCTTTTTCGGATCAGCCATGAACAAAACTTGTATCTTTTTACACTTCTGGCAATCCATAGACAATGCCCCCACCCCCTCCTGCTGCTGCTGCTGCTGAAGCTGTTGGTTGTGGCTCGTTGTTGTGTACCTGCTGCTGATGCTGTTGCTGTTGTTGCTGTTGTTGCACCCAGTGCGAGGGATAATACAGTTGGGGGACATAGTATGGCTGCTGCTGCTGCTGCTGCTGGTGATGGTGGTGCTGGTGGTTCTGTGGTGGTTGTTGCAGTTGCAGTTGGTGGTGCTGCTGGTAATGTGGCTCCTTCACATATTCGCCGGACGTGGTCAACAATGGCAGTTGCTGCTGCTGCTGCTGCTCTTGTGGCTGCTGCTGCAACTGTTGTTGCTGCTGTTGTTGCTGCTGTTGCTGCTGCTGTTGTTGCTGCTGTTGCTGCTGCTGCTGCTGCTGTTGTGTGGGATACATGGCCACGCCTCATGGCAGCTACACGAGCAAACTAGGCGCCAGCCACTCGTCCTCCGCCAGCTGGAAGCACACACAAGCACAATTCACAATCGTTAGCCATCACTTGGCCATCAATGATGACCCACTCACCTGCGGACTGACCTGAAACTGTTGCATGGGATAGGCCACCACTCCGGTGGCCTGTGGCAGGCCACTGCCCACGCTCTGGGTGATCTGCGGCGCGGTGCCAGCAGCGGCGCCCGCCAACTGCGGCTGGGCCGGCACACTCTGCCAGGTCCCGGGCAGCTGGACGCCCATTCTGAAAACAAACACAAAAAATATGGCAAGAAGGGATTGGTTTGGTTTACCTTATGCCAAGACTCTCTCAGTGCTCCCCAGTGCTCACCCCATGTATCCGGCCTGCTGATAGCCGGCGAATTGACCGTAGGTGAAGCCCTGCATGCCCTGCAGGAACTGGCCCGGCTGCAGGGCGCTGGCCGGGGCCGCAGTGGGATATGTGGGTGCCGGTGGATACCAGTAGCCGGCCACCTGCTGCCCGTAGGCGGCCGCAGCAGCTGCCGCAGCCGCGGCGCTGCCAAACGGGAAGCCCTGGGCGAGGGCCTGGCCGGCAATGGCCGACATATGGTTGGGATCGCCGCTCTCCTTGCCCCACGCACACTTCACCGGCTGCTGGTTGATTTCCGTGTTGTTGACGGCCACAATGGCATGGGTGGCCGCCTCCTTGGTTGAAAAACTGGAAACATAAACATATAGTGGTGGGGGGCGGATAAGGATAAGGTTACAGTTACAGTTAGCAGATTGGCCTGCTTTAATTTCCGTTTAACCCAGAAGCAGCAGCAGCCAGAAGCAGAAGGAGCTGAAAGTTGGTGTTTGGTCGGAACAAAAGCAGCGTAAAAGTGGTACAAGCGTCTGTGGAATTGTTTTGTTGCGGGTTCCATTGGTGGTGGTGCTGGTGGCTGGTGGCTGGTGCTGTTGCAAGGATTGGTTATAATGATGCAGCAACTGCGACGGCAACTCTGATGCAGCTGCTGCTGCCTGCCGCTGCTACTGCTACTGCTGCCTGGGTCCACTTGTAGTCCCCGAGCTCATTATGTTACAAAATGCCAAACAATGCCTTTCCCCCTCTACTCTTTCACGCTCTGGCTCT
The DNA here is from genome assembly GCA_005876895.1 of Drosophila azteca. Lineage (NCBI taxonomy): Eukaryota > Metazoa > Arthropoda > Insecta > Diptera > Drosophilidae > Drosophila > Drosophila azteca. Next base: position 16,520,717 of record VCKU01000004.1, on the reverse strand, counting down.
CTCTCGCTTTCTCTCTCTCTAGCCATCTCTTTCGCCCACTTTCTCTGGTTTTTTGCATCACGTTTTGCAACACACAAATGAGTTTTGGAGCAGGGCACAAAAGGCGCCCATGGACATGGCCAGCCAGCCAGCCAGCAACTGCAATGCGTTCGCTCCCTTGACTGTTGCACCGCCCCCTCTTACACCCTCCCTCTCTCACTCTCTCTCTCTCTCTCTCTCTCTCTTGTTGCGGTGGGGGGTTGAACTCTCGGTTCGTCGTGGGCCAACGGCTGCCATTAAAACCCTATCAGCATTCGTGACGGCAGCTGCGATCTGCTGCAAGCCACCTCCTCCTGGGCAGCATTTCTCTTTTTTCCCCAATGCAGTTGTTATATCCTTCCGAAGGGTATTACGATTCTGATCAGAACAATGCGTTTATGGGCTGACAACAAAAGGAAGAACCAATCCTATCATAGATATACTTCATAGCCCGAATGGTTATCAATTTTAGGTCCTTCCAGCCATAGGAAATGTTTTGAATGGCTTACAGAAGATCTGCCCTAAAATTTGATTGGTCTTTGGCCTGCAAAGGGTATATGTGACGGGGGGGTTTCCGGCATTTTTTCTCTGGTTTTTTGTAGCATCGTTGTCGCTGTTATTGCGGTTCATTGTTCTGTTTGCAACTTCAAATTTGCCTCCTCGTCGTTGTTGCTGTTGCTGTTGTTGGGTGTAAAAGTGTTGTTGATTTATTAACGGCGGGCGGCTGGGATCGGGATTGGGTCTGGGCTGCGGCTGGGCTGGGCTTGGGGGGGACATGCCACACATTGATATGGCGTGCACTCAGCGACAACGACAACGACAATGGGAATACGCAACGACGCTGACACCGCAGACCGCAGGACACGCACACCGACAGAAGAGTCGGTTTGAAGTTCGGGGATGGAGAGGGCGATGGAGGTAGAGGTAGAGGTCGTGGTAGGGGTCGAGGTGGAGGTAGAGGTGGGAAGAGGGTTAATGTAGTTCCACAGTGGCCGCTGCTACTTCGTTTTCTATACCCTGGAAAAGGCAGACCCCCATAGCCTATGGGTGATTGCTCTTGGAACTATGTAGAATTCCACATGGTTTTCTTTGGTTAACGAGCAAGCGAGGGCGAGAGCGAGAGCCCTGAATCCCTGATTGCCTGATCATTGCGTACTTACCGCACAAATGCATATCCTTTGTCCTTGAAGACGCGTATCTCCTGTATTGTGCCATAGGGCGAGAAAGTCTTCTGCAATATCTCCTCGTTGAGGAAGCCCGAGAGGGCGCCGTTGATGCCGCCACAGTAGACAGTGCAATTGGTGGGGCTGCTCTGGTTGTACACCTCGTCAAAGGTCAAAGGTTTGGCGTTCACTGAAAGCAAAGCGGATTGAGATGACAATGGGAAGGGTATGGTTGGATGGACGGTATTGATGGATGGATGGCTGGATGGATGGATGGGCGGGTATACTCACTGTCTGCCTTGGTTGCCGGCGGCTTTCGTGTGGCCCAATTTGTGCGTATCGAGCGCGAGCCCAACCACTGGCCATTCATGGCAGTGATGGCGGTTTCCGCTTCCTGCAACGAGCCGAAATTAAATGGAGAGAGCAATTAGCTAAAAGCCCAACGCCATTTACAGGGGATGGGGGTTTGTCTAGCCGCCTAAGCCGCTTACTTAAGTCGGTCTCTCGCTCTCTGCCAACTGCAGAGGCAGAAGCAGCAGCAGCAGCAGAGAGGCCAACCAAAAATGTATAAACAAACAGCTCAGAAAGTGTTGAAAAGAATAAATAAAGAGAGGAAAGGGGAGCCAAGAGAGTAGAGAGTAGAGAGGAGAAGAGTGCAAAACAATGGCGTCGCTGGCGGAAAAGTTGTTCCTTGCGGGAAAGCAGGGAAAGCAGGCGAAGGCCTGGCGAAGGGCAGGCGACATTGTTGCTGCTTGGTTGCCTTTTGATTTACTTGAAAGAAAGTACCAGGCTACCAGGAGGAGGGGGTGAGTGGTAGTGGGGAGGTGGGATTGTGGGGGGAGTACCGTTTTACAAGGCCGTGCACAAATTATAATTTCAATTTCGCATAAAAGGTAATTCGTGCGTATCAAACGTGATTCATGCCAAAATGATTGCAACTGGCAGAAGGTCCTGCCTGCCTTTCGTTGCATGCACCCAGACCACACTCTCTCCCGCTCTCTCTTTCTCACTCTCTTTAAACGGGAATGTGTGTGTGTGGAGAGTATGGTGGGCGTTTCATAGCAATTTACTTGCGGCACACCATAAGACCTCAGAGCCAGACCCCAGACCGAATCCCCCGCCCCTCTGAAACCAGAACCGATGCTCTATAGCTATGCAATAATGGCATTTGCCGAGCTGCAGACGTTGCTGCAGCTGCTCATTGCACGTTCTTTAAATGGCAACGGAGTCGGCTACGGCAACGGCTACGGCAACGGAATCGGAATCGGCGTCTGTGGCTGGCACTGTAACTGTAACTAGGCACATACCGCCCCCTTGCCAGCCGCCCTGCCACCCAGCCCCACCCAGAGCTACCTCGGGGTTTTCCGCCTTTTTTCTTTTCATTAATTTTCCTTCTGCTTTGTGCTGGGCTCTCTCCGGGTCTGGCTGTGGCTGGTGCTACGTGCCACGCTTGAAATCAGCGTTGACGTGCAGCGGCTCAAACAAACGGTTGGTTATTCCCCAAAAGCCGGAAGTAGACTCTCTGCGAGAGGCAAACTTTTTGAAGAGCTCACACCGGAGTAAAGGATCTTGTTTGGCTAATGACTCTGTCTCTGTCTGTTGAGAGGGGATTTCCATGGGCTATAAGTGAAAAGTTTGAACATTGGCAATCCTTAATGGACGTCGAAGGGGGTTCAAATCAAATGCTATACATAGGGATCTCCTGTTTACAAATATCCTGCATATCCTTTTACATATTAAACCTGTTTTGGCATATCTTTTCGCCCCATTATCGGTGGGTTTTCCCACCATTAAGCAATCGTTTAAATTGCTACTCCTTGTATGTCCTTGATTGCTGCTGCTGCTGGCTTGTCCTGTGCCTCCTTTAACCGCCTTTAACCACTTGAGCAAAAGAGTCAACAATCGAGGCGAGCGAGCGGCTGCCCTGTCAGCGATAAACTACGTAACTGTCGCCCAACTTTGGTTATAATTTAATGTCTGCTTGCGTGTGTGTGTGTGTGTGTGTGTGGCATGTATGCTCGAGTATGCCCGTTGTAACGTCGCTCCTTGTCGCTCAGTTTGCGTGCGTGTGCATTTTTATGCATTGCCAGTTGCATTTCTCATATTTGCATAAACTATAAATTTTACATTTTTTAAGCGATACGCATCGTTGATTGCAACACACACACGGGCACACGCACACGCATACACTTACACAAATAGGGCCACAGACCTCTGCCCCACAAAATGTTATTTAAAAACTTTAACTTTGGCTTTAAGTAACCCTCGGCATGGTGGTTGTTGCATGGTTGCGCCGCAGGACGCTACATCAAGCGCCAGTCAAGTGCAGCTTTTGCCTGGATTTCCCAGGATTCCCTTGGCACAATTGCAATTGCAATTCCATATGTCAATGCGAAAATTGTCTTAGCCAAACGCTCAGCAGAGCTTAGATGGGGTCCAGTCTTTCTCCCAACTTTTCTGGCCACACAAAACCTACTCTTCTCTCTTCTTTGCCGCCATGGACAGCAGTTTTTGTTGCTGCTGTCTGTCTTTGAACCTGGCTAACTTTATCAATCATTTTGGTGGTAAATTGCTTGGAGAAAACAGCAAAAACAGCAGGACGAACAGGAGTCTTCCTGTGAGAAGAGCACACTTTAAAGGTATACCCCCATCTCTTGGTCCAACTCGAACACCCCTAATGACTTGATTATATCACAATTGGTTGAAAGTTCAAGGAACCTTTTGAGTCATTTGAGGCAATTCATCTTGCCCCCCCTCCACCGAGTGGCAGTTTAAGCACCGCAATATGGCACCCACTACGACTTTGGCAAACTATTTATGACAGCAAACCCCAACCCCCTCCCCTATATTTTGGGTGCCCAAAACTTGGCTCAGAGAATATGTAAGCTAATTGGAAATTTACTGGCGGGGAGGAAAGGGGGGGGAGGAGGGAAGAGGCATTGGATTGGGTCAAGCGGCAGCCGTTAGACGACAGACGACAATGGAAACCAAACGACAGTTGGTACAAGGAAAAGTTCTTTGTGTGTTTGTGTGTGTGTTTGCAGTCGATTGTGGGGTTGTGTGGGGGGTGGGTAAATTAATTAATGGTGAATGGCAAATTGGCAGCTAATAGGAGGAGCAAGGCTTTCGCCTTGAAGGATTTTCCGCTCTGTCGCTCTGTGACAAGCAGCAAAAACAGTTGTAGGCAGAGGCTCAGCGTCTGGTTCCACTACTTGTAGTACCAGTTCCCAGTTCCACTACCAGTTCCAGTTCCAGTTCCATTTGTTGGCAAATGAATTCCACTTTGATTAAAACTTATCTCCGGCTCTCCTGTTGGACAGTGAAAAGTTTTGTGTCGCGTCGCGTCGCGCGTTCAACAATTCACTTGAAAATTTTCCTAAATGACAACTTCCGCTTTTCGGGGATAAGTTAATTAATTTTCATGGACATGGATTGGATGGCGGAAAAGTTTTTGGCTTTCTGCAAAATTTCTACAAAATTTAAGAACATTTTTTGTGCCGTGCAGATTCAATTTGGCGGCCAAGAAAGTTCGTCTGGGACTGGGAGGCCTTTGGTAAATATTGATTACTTGATAAGGCGCAGAATCCTTTAATGCCTCCCTGGTCGATGGCGGAAATGAGTCCGGGCCTGAGTGGGCCTGGGTGTGGGTCAGGGCCAAAAGTTTGAGGCAACAACAAAACCGAAAAAGGCGAAATACCTTCATTAAGCGAATGAAGAAAAGCAGAAAGTAAGTTGAAGAATTTTTAAGTGGTTTAAAAGGGTTTTGTCATACTTTTCCATGTGGAGAAGAAGCCCTTTCCTTATCCAAAGCCCAGGAAAGGGTTGGGAAGGGGGTGGGGGCTGGGGCAGGGGTTGGTGTCTTGGTCTTGTGCTGGTTGCGGCTGACGTTTCCGTAAGTCGCAGAGAGCAAGACATTTTAAATGTTTATTAAAACAATAAGGAAATGGTTTTGTGCCTAAGCGAAAAAGGCCAACACCGGCCCCAAAAGAAGGTGCAACAAAAAAAGGCCAAAGCCGAAACACACACACACACACACACACACAAAGAAGGGGATAATCCGACACATTTGTGGGTGGGGTTGGGGGGTAAAACAGGAATCTTCTTCGTTTCTTTTCTTTTGTTTCTGAAAAAAAGGTACACCGAACAGACAGACAGACAGACACCAAGTCGTAGTATTTAGTGTCGTCCCTTTTCCCCCACTTTCCCTCCCACTTTTAACCATTTCGAGAGCCTAAAAGGTTTTCCTTGGCCAACTCGTAAGCCGGTTTAGCTTTGTTCTTTGGTCAGATTCATTAACGTGGCTATTTAGATAAGCGTGAAAGTCGCTATCAGCAGGGAATGACCTCCCCCCCAGTCGTCCAGTCGTCCAGTCGCCCAGTCGCCCAGTCCCAGGTTGAATATTAAAGAGAAAGAGATAACTTTCTCCAATTGTACGAGTTGGGATGATGATTTTTTGATATGTATTTAGAGAATAACTCAAGTGGCAAATCGTTTGCACACTCGAGGAAATCAAGTTGTCCCATTTGTCGCATTCCAAGGAGACCTCCCAAGAAGACCTCCCATCGATGGCCTCCCAAGAAGGCCAAGAAGGCGAAGAGATAAGGCAGCCAGCGAGAATCCTGAGTCATCCCAGCAACCAATTCGGACTGTGGTTTCTGCCGGCGATTGGGACTCTGTCTCATGTCCGGGGGCGCCCAGTCAACGGTAAAAACTGTTTTCATTTTCGATTTTTGACCATTCCCCTTGGCCTGGCCTGGTCACACATCAGAGCCACGTCCAAAAATACTAACAACAACAACAAAATCAGTATTTCACGCTAGAACGCACTTTTGTCAAGACATAATTCCATGGGATTTATTTATGTATGTCAGTTTTTGGTCCCTTGTTTCCCCATACGGTATCACTCCCCCCTCCCACCCTCTATCGCACCCATTGAATGGTTTTTTATAGCTGCTGCTGCTGCTCCGAGGGGAAGGGGTGCTTATGCCTGTGTAGGCAGTTTGTCCCTATGGCCCCCTAGTCCTCAAATCACTAGTTTCTGAATTATTATGGAAAGCATAAAACGAATGTCCAGCCCATTTATATTTATAACCTTAACCGAGTTCTCTGTACGCATCACCAGATTTATGGCCACCCAACCGAATGTTGAAAATAAATAAATTGAAAATCAGGAAGAGCCGGCCATAGGTCTTTAAAGGGAAGTTAAAGTTGCGGTAGAACTTGGAACTTGGAGGAATCTTTGTGTAACGATAGATATCCAAAGATCTAAAGATATTCCAATCGTACAAAACATCGAAGAACGCGTCTATCGATTACAAAAGGAGAGTAGATAGGCAGGAAGATTTCAGTTTAAAAGGGAAGCTAATGTTGCAACAGAGTCGTGGCACAAGAACTTGGAAGAATCTGTGTGTAATATATGTTTGACCGAGGGGCGCTGCCGCATAACGCGAGACTATCGGACATGCAGGAAAGATGGGTTAGGTGTTAGACTTGAGATCGAGGAAAAGTAGAACTAATCTAACTAAAAGAACTAAGCAATTTCTAACCACGAGCAAGATATGAGAGTTTCAGTAATTTAAGACTAGGCAGGGAGTTAGTAGTAGATGTGATATGGTAGAGGGAATCACATATACTCCGAGCATAAGACCCTAAACGGTTCAGGCAAGGAATATTTTGATGTACAAAGCGGAAAACCTCTACAAAATATCGAATACAAAGGAAGGAAGATTTATCTTTAGAGGACAGTTAAAGTTGCGGTAGAGTCGTGGCTCAAGAACTTGAAGAACTTGAAGAATCTGGAAGCTATTTCCAAATAAATATCGAAATTCGTTTATCGTTTCAAAAAGTATAGCACTGCCTTCTCCATAACTATCTGTATCTGTATCTGAATCCGAATTTATTCTTTCTTTCTCTTTTTTGTCAGCTTTTTATGATGCACTTTCCATTGACAGTGGAGGGGGAGGTGTGTGGACGACTACAGGGGAGTGGTTTCAATTTTCGAACTTTCTCGATTAGTTTCGATGCACAAACCTCAGAAGAGGAAGAAAGAAGCGCACACACACACACAAACACACAAACACACAGACCAAATGGCAAACTCAAATATTTCAAATTAAGTTTCTCGACATGCGTTTTGCAAACACAAACACACAGCCACACGCACACACACACACACACAGCTACACTTATGCCTTTCCTAAGCCGATATGCCACGCCTTCTGTCCGCCCGCCCCTGTCGCTTGCAGCTGATTTAATGCAAATTTTATTTATGCGAAAAGTTTTATTAAATTTTTGTGCAAAGTTGATATTTTCTGTGGTTTTGCGGAAATTGAAAAGTTATTTTTCGAATGGCTTACTGCACACACACACACACACACACAGAGAGAGGGATAAAGCACGTGTGTGTGTGTGTGTGTGCATTGAAAATGCAATGCGGAAATGGAAAGAAACAGTTTCTTTCATTTTGCTACGCCAAGGCTTTCGCCCAATGGCAAAAAAGGAAAAATATTTAATGCAAATTGTTTGGCAACATGTTTTAAATAAACACTGCAAACACCCATACAGTGGGTGCAAAAGTATCTGCTGTAAGTACGCTGACGGCGCATACAAATTGCCATAATTTAATAACCATCAAGCGGCATGCCCCAGCTCTGAGGAGCGCGAGGCACGCGGCTGGCAGCTGGCGGCTGGCGGCTGGCGGCTGGCGGCGTGTCATTAGCATCATAAATCACAGGGAAAACAGGAGCGAAAAAACAAGTAAACGACAAGTACGGAGAAAAATTTACGCAAACATTAAACGCAATAAACATGTCGATGCCAGGAGAGGAGACAGACAGGAAGAGACAGGAAGAGCCAAGGAGGACCATCAGCAAGGAGCTACCAGAAGCAATATCAGCCAGAGGAGCTGGAACAAAAGCAGCAGAAGACATCAGAGGAAGTGTGAGGCGGGGCAGGATCAGGCAATAGCAGTAGAAGCAGCAACAGAAGTAGGAGCAGGGATCAGGAGTAGTAGCCGGGAAGAGTAACGGCGCCTCCTACTTAAGCTCCTCACCAAAATGCTAATGTCCTGCCGCTCAACGCTCGATTCTTGGCTTCTGCTATTGTCACACATCCAACGAATATTAACATATTATTGCATGCCACATGCCACGTGCCCAGCACAGAAAAAAGCACAGGCTTTTCCTGCATCTTGAGTGGTTTGGTGGTGGCGCCACCATGAATGCCGCAGGCTTTCCTTGCGACACAAAACTGATTTGCCAGCATTATGGAGACAAAGGCAAGGCTCAGGCCGAGGACCACAACCAGGAGCAGCACCAGCAACAAGGGCGCCTGAGTTGCATTTAATCGCATTACTGCCCCTCTTCCGCTCTCTCTCTCTCTTCTCTTTTCGTCTCACACTATTACTTATTTTTCGTTGCATAATGCACTTAAATGTATTTAAAAGAATAAAAAAAACACACATACACATAAAAAACAGTGCGAACGACAACGAAAACGAATTGACAATGTGTGCAGCGAACAAGATATAATGCAACGACGACTTGCCCCACCTTCAACCAGCAGCTGCAGCCGCCCTTCTTTTCATCATCTTCTTGTGCGGTTCATTGTTGCATTATTATCATTTTTTGTTATTGTTGCCGCTGTCGCGCGGCACACACACACAATGCCAGTGGTTAACCCACACTCGCCAGCCTCTCGCCTGTAGACTGTCTCTGCCACTCTCCTACACTCGCCTGTTCTCTGCTGCATTCTCCTGCCGCTCTCCGGCAGTCTCCTGCCGCTCGTCAGCTTTCTCTTGCTCACTCTTTCTCTATCTCTCTGCCTTTCTTCTGCCACTCTCCCCCACACTGGCCTCAGATGTATCTTTTATGATTCTGGCGCTGTTGTCGTCTGCTGCCTTACTTCCCTGTCATGTGCATGTGCACTTAAATTAAAAAGCCTTCCGCACACACATTGGCCTTAATATGCATCATGTTGCGTGTTGCATGTTGCATCTTGCGGGCTTTCTTTGAAAATGTCAGCCAGCTGCGGCGGAGTTTGATTAAACATTGTCCAGACACTGGACGCCACTTAATGGCCTTCAATTAAAGCAATCCAGAGATGGGGAACCGACAGAACTTTAACCTTTGCAATTCGAATTTCTGTTAGGTTTTGATCTCTCTCCAAGCTTTTGGTAACTGTGGAATATGCCTATGTGTTCGTTAGAGCGAATACTTCCTTCTCCGTTACTCTCTATAAACTCATACATTAAGTATACGCCGCGTATTCCCATGAACAACAAGTCAGTGCTTTGACTTCAACTTTGGGCTTAAACATACATTTGAATGGCAGCTTTCGGCGATGCGTTGGCGTGGCAATGGTTGTGGCAGCCTCCAAGTGTCAGAGATTAGGTTGTATTTGCACACCGCAGCCTGTTCTGCTCGCTGCTTCCCCCCGTTCCAAAATCAGCGCTCATCTCTGCCGAGCATCGATCTGGGCGCATGAAAATTTAATTAATATTTTGAGCATTTGCCGCTTAATTGACTTGCAGCAGCACCTTTGGCTTTTACGCCTTCTTGTCGGAGTCTGCCACCTGCCTCCTGCCACCTGTCTGCTGCCTCCTGTCTCCTGCCACGGTCACTGTCTGCAGTATTGATTTGGCTTAAGTTTGTTGGCTTTTACCACACAAAATATCTTTGTATCTTTGTATCTGTGTATCTGTGTGTGGGTCTAAGCCTTAAGCTTGCGCATTTTTTTCTGCTTGACTGACAGACACGCAATTCCCTCCCTGCCACTGCCCCTGGAAGCTCTGTCTTTGATGCTGCCTCCCCGTCTCTGTCTCTCTTTGCGCTTTGTCGAATTTTCTACCTATTAAGCACATGAAATTCAATCACAAGACAAACACGCACAGACACACTCACATACACGATATAAACACACAAGGAAAGTCTTGCCAGAGGCCTAGTTTCCCCGCCCCCCCCACCGTCACCACCCCATTTGGACCCTTATCAGCTGTGGTTTAAACATATTGAATATGATGTGTAAATGTTTACAGGCTTCAGGCTTCAAGGGTTGCTCCAAGCGGAACCGTGGGATACGCTGCAGCTGCGGCCATTGGCCATAAAAATAAAAAAAAAAATCAGTTTCAAATGCTTTCCGTGACTCCCCTAGAAAACGGCCGCAAGGATCCGTCCATCCTTCGTGCGAGTGTGTGTCCATTGGGTAGAAAATAAAATCAAAATACTCTTGCCCGAAGGCAGTCCAAATCCAGGCTTAAATCTCTTACCAAACAAAAGCCACAGGTGTCTTTTGATATGTTGACTTGGCGCGGTGGCTGGAGGGGGGGACTGGCTGCTAGCCAAAGTTTCAGACTGTTTTAATTAAGATTTCATTCCATTGGTAAGACAGAAGACAGCTCCTGGCCCCAAGGATGTGTCTTTGGTGAGCAGCCGCTTTTAGAAAATTAAACTTGTGCCTGGGACGACGACTAATGTGAGTTTGATTAAAACATTTGCTAATTGCTGTTCGGTTCGGTTCGTTTCGGTTCGGTTCGGTTTTGTGGAGAGATGATGCTTTTGATGTTGCAACATGGCTTACCGATTTCTTGACAAAGCTGACAAAGCCATAGCCCTTTGATTTCAACGTCTGCGGATCACGCACCACTCTGCAGTCTCTGTGGGTAGAAAGTAGAAGGAAAGTGATTAATACTTTAGTTATTAAAGCCATTTAAAATCTATCTCTTAATGTTGATTGGACCCACCCAAGGAGAGAGCGAAAGAGAGTGCCCCTTCAGCTTTGGAGCTGAGCTCTGGCCAAGTAAAAGTCAAGAGGCCAAGAGTCGCTGTCGATGTCGACATGGAAAATCCAATGGAATTACGTTTGAGGAAATATGAAGCGTGGAAAAAACGGAAGAAGGAAGAAGGAAGAACCTACATTCGGAAAGGGATTTCCTACTCGTAATGGAAGTGCAGATAGTGGAGGCAGCAGCAGCAGCAGCAGCAGCGCCTTCAAGGATGTTAGCTTGTATTTGTTGTGGTGGTGGTTGGGGGTTGGGGGGCTGGGTGGCGTGGTTAAGGGGATTTACCCCATGCCACTAGCCAACCACGTGTCGTGTCGTGGACGCTGCACACACATTGCCTGCCGCTGCCGCACGCTGGAGAATCGGGGCGTCAGCATTCGGCTTAAATATGTTTTCCCGTCCGGGCTAAGCCACGAAGAAATATTTTAGCCCTCTCCCCAGCTATGCAAGTGTGTGTGTGTGTTGGCCAACCGCAACAGCAACAACAAGCAAGCGAATGAAGAGTTGTTGGTGTAGGCCAGGCCGAGTCGCCCGTCGGGTCGTCGAGCACAATCCTGGGGCCGGGGCAACCCGCATGTCGACCACGGCATTTAAAAAAGGCCAACTTGATTGTAAATCACGATAAAAGTCAATTTTTAATATGAGTTTTAGTTTAGCCCCCGTGTCCCCTCCCCCTGCCGTCCCCCCTTCATCACCCTTTATCCGCTTTCATGTTAAGTGGAAAAAGAGGAAAAAAAAAACCGAGGGGGAAATGTATTTTAATGGCCTTTGGCTCGTTTGGCTTTGGGCTTTGGGCTTTGGGTGGCGGAGCAGCCTCAAGGTTGAAAAATTTATGGATACACCACTTCCAGAGGGGGCAGGGACTGGTGAGGGAGGGGAGGGGAGGCTGACCAACAGCGAAATTGCATTGCGATTGCATTTGGTGGGGGGGGGGGATGCCGGAGGTTGGCCGACTGTCCCTTAATCGATAAGCCCATAAAATGTCGAACTAAAAACATATTTAATTAAACTTTAATATTTATTAGCCGCCACCCAAAGGGGGGTGAAGGGCGGTTACTCTGTTCTGCTCCGATCTGGCTTTGATTGGGATTGAGTTTGGGATTGGGCCGGGACTGGTCATGTCTGGACTTTTGTGGCCAAGTCTTGTCTGCCTTTGGTCTGCCTCGTTTCTGGCTTTGCACGCAAACAAACATACAAACACGGCATGCAAACACCAACACCAATACAGACACTCAAACAAGCACACACACACACACACATATACGCCACGCATACATAGGCTACTCTGTTGTACAGGGAAATATTCCTGTCAGCAGCGACCGACGCATCGGCTGCCAATGGGATTGTGCTAACAAATTAAAGGCCATGCAACCATCTGTAATACTGTCTGTGTGTGTGTGTGTGTGGGTGTGTGTGTGACTGGTCCCTGGAATCCCCCCCCCAAGAGCATATCATATTTCACAATCGATAAACATCACAGTTCATATTTTCATAACGTTTTTGTTTGAATATTTTAACATGCAGACGGAAAGGAGGATCCGGGGGAGGAGTTGGAGGAGGAGCATGAGAGCAGAAGAGGCAGTTCGATTGGGCGGGGTGGCGGAAGGGAGGGGTAGGGGAATCACAATTTCCTGCTTGTATGTAAATACGAATTCGAGGATGTCTGCAAGTGCAATTCCTCTCCCACTCGTTCTCTCTCTCTCTCTCTCTCTCTCTCTGTCTTCTGTCTTTGGCCCTGCATGTTGTAATAATATATTTGAACATTTAACAGAAAACAAATATAACCTTTGCCCCCAAGCTACAGCCACTGCCGCAGTGGGGGCAGAGGGCGAGGCGGAGGCGGGAACTGGAGTCGGAGAAGTCTGAGAAAGAGGAGGGAGAGGAGAGCCTTCGCCTGCACTTCGCATCGATGGCTCTCAAACTGTGTGTTGCTACACACACACACACACAGAGTTGTTATCATGCACGAGAAGCTTCCAAAAAAGCAGCAGCAGGAGGCGGTGAAGTGGCAGGGGGCGTGGCAGCTGTACCCAATGTTTGCCCAAAGAATTGAGCGACGATGTGGATGCGGCCAGAGCACAGAGAGCCCCAGATGCAAAAGACAAGCAAAGCATGAGGCAGCGATGATTTTCTAATATGGAATATCGAATGCTCTTACGATTACTCTTCGATAACAGTTCGATAAAGAATACACAGATAGGAGCAAAGGTAACAAGAGACAAATCCTGATCCCCTCCGAGCAAATGAGTGTCCAAAGTAGATGTAGATGAGTATGTAGATATATCTTGTTGGAGGCTTATGCTCTTACGAGTTCGATAAAAGATACACAGAGAGGATCAAAGCTAACAAGAGACAGATCCTGAAATCATACGTGTGAATCAGTGTCCAAAATAGATGTAGATGATGTAGATGTAGATGAGTATGTAGATATATGCTGTTAGAGCCTCACAGAGACGATCAAAGCAGTCAAGTTCCACAGATGCCAACCGTGCGAATGAGTGTCCAAAGTAGATGTAGATTATGTAGTTGTACATGATGTAGGTGTAGATGATGTAGGTGTAGATGATGTAGATGTAGATATATCTTCTTAAAGCCTCATCCACAGTCCCTTGATTCTCAAGCCTTAACTTAGTTGAACAATTTCAGTGCCTAGGATCTGCCTTCCTGCCTGGCCGTGGGAATATACCCGCTTCGGTCTCTCCTGCTCCTCCTCTGGCTCCTCCCCGCTCTCAGCTCACAGCTCTCAGGCCAATCAATAGATTTTTTACAAATATTGGCAAAAGTTTTGCTTTTGCTCTTGCTTTTGGCTTAAGCTCTGTGCCTGATACTCGAGAATAAATTCAACTAGAGAAGAGAAGGAAAATATTTTGCTATCTTAAGTGCATAAAACTATAAACGTTAAACAAAATATTTCACACACACACACTTATACACACACGCACACCACACACAGAGAAATGCGGTTATTTATATGTACGTACTCGTACGAGGATATTTTTTGGCTTTATTCCCAAAAGCCTTTTGGCTCGGGACGGGACTCCTTCTCAGAGTAGCTTTTGGCCCAAAAAACTGATGATGGTTTCGATGCATGAGGCACGGATGCACGATGCAGTGAGGTGGCAAGACGGGGTCGTGGTCGGGGGGAGAGGAATGTTTGCGGCCCGCGTTGAGCGCATTAGTTGTGGGGAGTCGCCACCAGTTCTTCGGCTTCTACAATTGGTTTATGCTAACAATGCACACACCCCACCAACACCACATCCACGGCATCCCTCTATCCCCCCGCCCTGCCCTGCCCTGCCCGGATGCAGGGGGAAATTCTTTTGTATTTGAATTAAAATTGCATAGATGATTTATAGACGAATCGAAACTTGGGATATACTCGTAAACTTATGCATGAGATTTTCGTGGAATGCATTTGCGGCATGGCAACCAGAGTGGGGCAGGGGGGGCATGGCATTGATAAGTGTGCGCAGATAGAGATTGGGGGAAACGGCTGAAAGTATTTCGATTGAGTAAGCTTTCCCCACTTCACCCCCAACCCTCTATTGCTTTCGTTTCCTGTATCGCCTGGGCAAATATAGACATAAGGAAAGCAAAACTGAGGGAAAACTATCATTTCAAATGCCAAAGAACACATATTTATAGACGTGTTACCATGTCTTAAACCAGCAATTTGCAATTTCCTGGCCACTTGGCCAGCACTTGGCCCGCACACACATGTGCCCCCTCCCTCCCCTCCGATGGACATATGTATATATAATTTACAGAATGGATCACTTCTGGCCCGGCCATCAACGGCAATGGCAAATGGCAAACACAAATTACTCAGCAAAGCAAACAAAATGGAAGGGCGATAACATCGCGTATTCCACGCGAAAGGGTATTCCCTTGGTATATGCGAGCCACTAAATCAATGAATTGCGGCGCTTGTCCTTCAATTTCCTTCGAGTAACAGTACATAAGTGTTAGCCAAATGCATTTGCCGGAATCCGGCAACCCGGCACCCGGAACTCAAAGCTCATCCAGCATTCATTTCATCATCATCCCATCCCATCCCATCATCCTTTTGCCAGCCCCATTGACTGACTGGCGTGTTTGAAATATTGAAATATTTCTGTTGGCCCTGTTTACACATTGCCATTGGGTGGGGGGGGGGAGGGAGATGGGGCTTGCCATTGACTGGCGCACAATTTTTTGCACATTTCTTTTTCGGGGCCAGAATATTTATTCGATTTGTGTTTGTGGTGTGGTGTGTCGTCTCCTGGCATTTTATTGGCCTTGCTACTGGCTGGGAACTCTGCTGGATGATGATTTCCATTTCTTGTTCGCTATCAATACGGGGGCTGGCCATAGAGATGGGGGGGCGTGGCAGCTGGATGTGACTGTGGCAGCTACTTCGATCATCCCGTTCAAATACCAAATACAGTTGTAAATTCAAATGAAATGCAAGCCAGCGCATTGTTTGATTTGAGAGCCCAAAGAGGGGAAGGAGGGGTGGCTGGAGGCGGGGGGAAGTTCTCTTTCTGGCTTTCTGGTTAGCCAAATATTTAAAGTGGATTTCTTGAACATTTTATGAGCTTTTTTGCACTGTGGTTGCGCGTCGTTCTTTTATTTGATTTGATTTTCCGGCCAGTGGCATCTGGCCGGGCCAAGAATTAAGTAATAAATTTTCGTTGCAAGAGAAATATGCGGTTGGCGGAATCGAAATGAACCAGAAATGAAATGGGTTCAAAGAAGGAAGTGAAAGAGAAGTGGAAATAGAAATAGAAGTAAAAGTAGAAAAACGAATTGCTGTGAATTACAAATCCGTAAACGTCGCATCTTTGATGCTGCGCTCTGCAGGGAAGGACTCATCACGTTTCTCGTCCCGAGTCCTTGTCCCTGTCCCTGTCCCTGTCCCTTTGTGACATTTATTTACACTAACATGCAAAACTCTCGCATTGAGACAATTTCATGCTCATCTGCATAAAATCAATTCCATTTTGGGTAGACAATTTGAAGATTGGAATACAAATTTCGAATTATCAACATGGGACCCCCCCGAAAAACTTCATGACAAAATGGGCAACGATCGCAATCAGCATTGAACCTCCTGCCACTCCATAGAGGACCATCTGTCTGACTTTTCTTGTGTCTCCTCTTCTCTCTCTCTCTTCTCTCTCTCTCTCTCTGTTCTATTCATGGCTGCGACAGCTCTGGTCCACTTCTACTTCCACCATGCATACGTAATGCGCCTGGGGATGCCATGTCGGCGGGCAGCGCAGCGCAGCGGCGTCTACGACAGCCACACTAATTCCAAAGAAGCCATTACGCGTGGCCTGGCCTGGGCACACTGCAAGCGGGGGAAATTATGTGTGTGGCGTGTGATTTGCCCATGGACAAGACAAGACAAGAAGAGAGAGAGAGAGAGCGCTTTCTCCGCTTTGCTATTGAGGCAGAGGTGATATTTCAGTAGGGACAGAGAACAGAGAGAAAAAGTGAAACAAAAAGAAGGCAGGGAACAGAAAATTTGCATGCAACTCGTTACGCCTCTGGCCTGGCACTTGTGTGTTAAGCCCGCTCATCCTCCAGCCACCACCAACCACACGAGGCCTTCCTTCTCTTAGCTCTTTTTTCCGGCAGGAGCGAAGGGGAGGGGAGCAGCACTCACACGTGGAAAAAACCATATCGATTTTGCAGTAAATAAAACATTCAAAGATTGAAGTTGCCGCCGCTTTTGAGCTTAGCCGAATGGTGAGTGTGTTTCATGGTGGCCTCCTTTCTTTTTTTATGGAGTCAAGTGGAATGGAATGGAACGGAGTGGACTGGTGTGGAGTGGAGTGGAGTGGGGAGACCCAACAGCCGGTGGAGAGCTTCCTTTTATGGCTTCCGTTTCTATAGCAGCTGCTGCTGCTGCTGGTGCTGGTGCTGCCGCTGTTGAAGGGGACGCTGCACCGCACCGCTGCCAAATTGTAAATATTTTTGTCGGCCACGTAGCGGCGCAGGAGAAAATATTGCATTTCTCGCTTGGCATAATAAACGATGTGCCGACAAAAAAAAAAAAAGAAAGCAAGAAAGAAAATACCATCCAGAAAGGCAAGAGACCAAAAACCACGCAAAAATACCAACAGCTGCACCGCACAAAGACCACCAACCATCACCATCACCACCACCAACCATCGCCACCACCAGCACATGGACACAATGGGCATCGGGCATCGTGCAGCGAACAATGCTGGGATCTCCGTAATGGGTTAGAGGGGGGTAAACAATACGGAGGTTCCACTAAAAAAAACTGCATTGAAAATGGCTCTTAAAAAAGAGTGACAATTCGGAAATCGATCTCAGGGTGATTTTCCGTGTTCCCCTGAACATCGTTGGAGACTATGCTAGGCTATTGGAAATGCCGAGTATCCAGCAATTGTAATATTTACACTTGGATTTATACAGCTGCTTTCATAGAAATAACAAAGCTACACGTCACCTCCTTCAAACCCCTCTTATAGATAATTCCAGTCTTCCAAATTGAACAAATGATACTAAAAAAGTAAGCCTGGAATTTAAGCAGTAGAATCCTGATGAAATTTTGTTTCGTTTGCATTCCATCTTCTTGTTTTTCATTACTTTAGACCAGGGGTCGGCGTTTAGTTAAGCACTAGTTTATAGATACATATAGTAAAACGAAATTAAAGAGTTATTCATCAAACATTTGAATACAGGTGATACAACATTTTGGTGACCCCGACGTGATCTGAATAATGGTGAATGTCTCTTTTTGGTATGGCATTTTTCTGTAACAAGCTTAAGTTTATTTCATTGTTTTCATTCTTTTGCCCTTGGCACAACCGACACTATATAAAAGGTCTTACCACAGATTCATATTATGCAATACTTGCCACATTTCGCTGCCTATACTTAGTGGTCGGGCGGGTCGTGGGGGTCGGGGGCAGGTCCCCGCCTCTAACTGCTGGCATAGTTATTTTTTGGCAATTCCTTTTACTCAATTGGTATTCGCTTGGTTGGGTTTTGGTTTCTCATCAGCTAAAATGCTTAAATGGTCAGTCCTGTCACACATATGGCCAGAACGACGCCAGAGCAGAGCGGAGAGACAAGCCATAACTGGCGGAAAAAAAAAAAACTGGCAAAATCAAATTAAAATGGCGCCGCCGCCATTGCCATACACGCAAATCCACCAACTTTTCTTTGTCCTCAACTATAAGTGTGTGTGTCTGTGTGTGTGTGTGAGTGTTTGTTTGCGTGTGTCTGTGTGTGTGTGTGTGTTGTCCAAACTGTTCAATAAATTATATAAGATACAGCATTACGTTCTTCCTTTCGGCATTGATTTGACATGAATTATGGCCGTTGCCGTGGACAAAAGCAATTCCTGAAAATCTTGCTCGCCAATTTCCCCACTTTCCCATTTCTCCATTTGCCAACCATTGCGCCCATTGCTCTGCTCTGCTCTGCGGCTGCCGTAAACTTTAAGGCTATTGGAAATGTATGTATAAATTCCATTAACTGATGCCAGCCGCAGGCTAAACGTTGAACGTTGAAGTGCATTTCCACCAGACCAAACTAAACGAAGCGGGCGTTATTTATAACGCAATAGTCTCCACCCCCAATCCCAACCCCACCCCACCGCACATTGCACACCCCACAACCCCTTAGTATCTTAATGCTGCATCGCCATCTGAAGCGTCCAGCCAGCCCCCATGTGACCACGCCCGGACACACGTCAATAAAACTGCTTCAAACTGTCCACATTGAAGTCGGTGCAGGCGGTATACCCTGCTCAGAGGAGGGTATACCCTGTACCTGAGATATCGCCACAAATACGAATGAGGGTAGGGTATGTCGAGGTTCGTTTCGATTCCGTTTCATGGCTGCAACCCGGACTGGAGCTGGAACTGGTGCTGGGTGCTGGGTGCTCTGATGCCAGAGCGATAAGGCTACTTTAACGGTGTCCCCGATTCCTGCCACACACACACACACACAGACACACACACACGGTGTTCGGCCCCTTTCGTGTTTGCCCCCAATAGTGGTTGATGGCCAGTGAATAGTGGTAGGGGATGGGGGGTGGGGCATGGCGTGGGAATGGCGGTTTCAAACATGCAAATTGCTTGCGGTTCGCTTCGGTTTTCCGCTCCCCACTCGCATTTTTTCGCTTTCATTGAGTGCTCCGCTTACAGTTAACTCCACTCTGCATAAGTGTGCGTGTGTGTGTGTGTGTGTTTCGCGATTGTATATGTTTGCTTTATATATGCAACAACAACAGAAATCCATTTAGATTAATTAGTTTTAAAGAGAACGAACGAAGCCAAGCCGCGCTTGTGGCAAGCAGACTTAAAGCCGGACTCCTGCAGCCGTAGTCGTTGTGGCATGAAAATGAAATCATAAAAGTTTCATCTTTGTAGCTTCCCCTCCTCCCCCCTATCTGCCTCCCTTTCTCTCTCCCTTTTCAAATGGAGCATCGTCTTTCTGCCCGACTTCACCTGAGGAGAGCTCTCCCTCTCTCTCTCTCTTGCTCTGTTGGGCGGGGGGGTGAATCTCAGTGCCACAGTTGCAGTGCCACAAAACGACGCTTAATGATGCCAAAGATGAGCGACGACCCAACCCGCCGTGTCAATGGACCGGACGACCCTCCCTCCTCCCCCTTCTGGCGGACATCTACATAGAGCTAACTAAGCGTGCCGTGTTGGCATCTCCTTTGGTGTTAAACTTGTCGTACATGGACCACTCAAGCAGGCACAAAGCGAGGACGACAAAAAACGAAAGAAAGAAGGCAAAAATGTGAAAGTAGTGAACTAAAGTTTGCTCAAAAGTTTGTTTATTACACCGACAACGGACACTCACACACACACAGAGTACAGGGCAAAAAAATTCGAGTGGCTTTTGCCTGAAAAGATGTTTGGTCTGTGGGGCAGCTGCAACTTTATGTAGTCGTTTGGCTCGTTGAAAATTCATCATCTTTTCAGCAGTTTATGCGCCAGTTTGCTGCCTACTGCTGTTGCAAGAGGATGCCAGTGTGGCATGGGGCATGGTTTTGGCTCTGACTCTGGCTAAGGCCTGTTCTGGCCTGGCCTGCTCTTTTGTGTGTGCGCAGCCAAAGTTCTTTGTTTTGCCATCGCCGTTTCCTGTTTTGCTCCATTAAAAACTTGTAACAACTTGCCTCGTTATCCATTTTTGGTATCAAACTCTACTCTCTCTCTCTCTCTCTCTCGCATAATTTCCCAACGTTGGCTCATAGTTTTATTGATGGCCTAAGCTCTGCCGGCAATTAAAATCGAGTTCAAAGAAGCCAAGAAAAAGGCCTCAAACTCTCCGTTTAACTGGAAAACTGTGACCAGTGCGAGTGATAAAAGATAAAACATTTGTTATCAGCATTAAGGAGGCAGTGAGGAATTTCTTTGCGGCTACCTTGAGATAAGTTTCTGGGGGGACAAAGGCTGAGGACCAGCCCTCTACTTCCGATCTGGAATCTGTTATTCAGCACGAACCGCTTCATTAGACAGGGGAGGACTGTCGTCTGTCTCCCTTTCTCCTGCCAACTGCCCAGCCAATTAAGAAATAATTTAGAGCGCCAACAAGTTAACAAGTGTGACCTTTCAATGCACTTGCCACCTCTGCCTGCAACGCTGCACGGCATGTGAATGGCCCCAAAAAGTTCGTAAATAAAACTTGAGATTCTAAGGCTGACCAGCCAAGCGACTCCGACTCCGAATCCGAATCCCACCTCTGGCTCCCGCTCTGGCTCTGCCCGGACGGAGTCAGTGCCTGACTCTGACTCCGGGGGCACAACGTGAATCCTTGCAAAATCCTTAGAAATGTTTTATTAGCCCTACGTACGCTTGAATAAGCCAGCTTAGCGGAAGCTATCGGATTTTATGCTTTTGACTTTTGCAACGCTGAGCGGTGTCTGGCGGGGCGAGGAGTGGCCTGCAAACTGAATGGAATGGGGAGCTGACCTGGCCAGGGGATTGGACCGACTGTCTGCCAGTCTGCCAGTCTTGGCCAAGTCCATCGCGGTTTAAGCTGTGTGCTGTGTGCATTGCAGCAGCTTTTTCTGAATGCTTTCTTTGTGCATTGTTTTTGCACAGAGTGGAATGGCCCTCTGGGTGCGCGGTGCTGATTATCTAAACGTGTCTGATGTTTTGGCTTCCTTTTGGGGCACCTTTTCTTCTCAATGGGGCAGGGCCAATACCTACTTTCGGCATACAGAAAAGTGATGGAAAAAGTGGGATTTCTTAAACGAATTTCCACTGCAGAGTGCAACATATGCTGTGAAATACACGCATCCTGCCTGCCACACACACACAACGCGACGCAAAGAGCCTGTTAATCCTGCAGCAACAATGCCCATATGGCTTCTACTCAATGCTGCAGCAGCTAGGCAACTCTGGCAGGGCCTGTCCTGGCCTGTCTCTCCTGTCTGTCCTGTCTGCCCCATGGCTTAGTGTCTCCCTGTCTCCCTCTGGCTTGCATGTTGTCTGGTTTGTCTGTGTGTGTATTAGAAATATTGAACATTTTTTATTGTTGTAGGATATATGAATCCCAGAGAATCGCACAGGCAGCAGGCAGGAGGCAGCAGGCAAGGGAAATCCCTCGGGTTGGAGTTGGAGTAAAGAAAACAAAACGAAAAATCAAATTCCAAAGCGCAAAGGCAACGGCGACGGCAAATCAAATTCCTCAGCCTCTCCATCGTATCCGTGAAATATTTTCTCGGGTATCTATGCACATATATGTATGTATGTATCTCCCTTTTTGAACAGATGCTCTTCGAACGTAAACACATGTTTTTAGAAATTGTCTCCCACATTGATTTACATAATACTCGAAATGGAGGATTGAACGCTGCCAGAAGCTCGCTCGTTCACGCGTTATTGAGATTTGGAAGTGATTCCTATTCCTACGATTTCATTAAATCTATTTCAAGAGCCTTGTGTAGGGGAGAGGGTTCCATTCCCCTGTGGGACGACTCTGCGGAAGCTGCCATTGTCCTTGTCGGGGAGCCCACGCTTTAATTATTCAATGGGAGTCGCAGCAGCAGCCGACATTTGGCAAATCGGGATGAGGGGGTTGGGGTTTGGGTTGGGGGATGTCTTCCCATGCTTCCTGCCATCCAGTGGCGTTGCCATAATGGAAAACAACATAAAGATACGATGTAGACAAAAATGTAACTTCCGGTTGCCATAATTGATGATGTGCTGTGCAGGACACGCACGCACACACACACACACACACACATCCGTGCAGGCACAGTGGGAATCATTAATGGCATTTGGTAGGTATAGACTTGAGGTCAGTTTTTGATATAGAATTGTCCCACTGTCCCCCCGGGTCGATGCGGTGTCTGGGCAGGGACAAAAACAGGAAGCAGCTACTCCTCTATAGACATAAATATTCTGCAGCTAATAGCACACACACACACACACAAAAGCAGACACTTCCGCTTAACAGATGTAAACCTGGTCGAGAGGGTGGGGGGAGAGGGGGAAGGTCTGGGATTCTTCAGTCGGAAGATATACGGAACATAATCTCTATCATATTTATAAATTAAACGACATCGATACGCTGCCAGAAAGAGGAGAGACGGGACTGGAGAGGGGGCGTTGCCAGACCGAAACATAAAAATGAAATATTTATCATCCTAACGCTCGGTGCTCCCCGCTCTCCTCCAGCCAGCCCTCCCCGCTCTCCACTCGATGGGAACGTGCGTTGGCATTTGCCGATTGCCGGCAATCAGCGCCCCACAGAACGAGAGAGAGCTGACAAATATGTTTGTTGGTTGAGAGATACATCTATGTATGTGTATGTGTGTGTGCATGTGTGTGTGTGTGTGCCAGACCAGATCCCATATCGATTCTCTCCCCTCAAATTTGTCATCATTTTGTCGCTTTATCAGTCTCGCATTTCGGAATTGTATGACACTTTTTGGCTGACTTTTACGTGGGAAACGTGTGTACGGTTTTTGGCTTAATTTCTTTTACGATTGCCTGCGATTTGTGCCAAAAACAAAAAATAAAAACAAAATTAAAGCCATCTAAAAGCCAGCACACGATGGCCATTTAATTTCTGTAACTACAATCAGTTCGAACAGCGAAATAAAATAAAATGAATACCAACAGAAAAAAACGAGCAAAAACATTTAAAAAATTGAAAAGTTTAATGCACAACAACAACAACAAAAGGCAGAATTTTCCAGCAAAATGGCTGGCACTGAACGGAACTTTTTTTTTATGGCAATCAATATTACAAAGCTCTCTTTCTCTCTGGAGAGGGAGGGAGGGAGGGGGAGTGGGAAGCACAGGGACGGGAACTTGTACCAATTTGGAGTTTTGTCATAAAAAATTGAAAATGTCAAAAACAACATGGACATGGGGGTGGGGGTAGGTCGTCTGTTCGCCGAAAATACGAGCATACAGCATGGGTGCGTATGTCTGTGTGTGTGTGTGTGTGTGCGGCGCACAAACATGAAGTAGTTGTGTGTGTGTGTTTGTGTGTGTGTATCTGTGTGTTGCTGTGCGGCTGTGTCGCCGGCATGTAGTTGACATCATTGATTGATTTAGCTGTCAATTGCATAATCACTCAAGCGTTATTGTTGGACCGCTCGGAGCCCGGAGCCAGCAGCCAGCAGCAGCCATGGCATGGCTCCAGTGTCCAACCCCCCCCCAGCCTCTTCTTACTGTTGTTTGTCTGACTCTCGGCAGGAGGGTGGCTGGGTGGAGGGTGGGTGGGGGCTGGGTGGCTGCCACGTCCACGTGTGTGTGGCAAATAAACCAGCTGCCCAGTGTCAGGCAATTGTCAGCAAGCCGCCGTCGCCGTCGCTGTTGCCGTTGCCGTTGCTATTCCTGCTGCTGTCTCTAGTTGTTGGTCTCTGTGATGCTCTCTTACAGAGAGGGTATTCCAGTTTTCGAGCACAAGCTTCCAAGGACTCCACATTGCAGCACAGTACAACAGTCCTTGTTGCTACATTTGTGAGGCTAAATGCACCAGCGAAAGGGTATCTACATCTACATCTACATGCTGTTTCTCTGTTGCTCTTGTTGTAGTTGTTTTTGTTGTTGTTATAGTTGTAGCTTCAAACCGCAACAGCGCCAGCTGTCGGTGAGATTGTTGCACAGAGAGAAGCGACTGAGTCCTGGAGTCCTGAGAGCCGGTCCAACCCGTGCGTGTGTGTGTCTGGTGGGGGGTGGGGGTCGGGGGAGGACAATGCATTCCGTGTTTGTGCATGCGCCTCGCATATTGGCAACAGCAATTGATGTGGCAACAAATTAACATGCCACAAATGGAAGTAATGGCCAAGTGTTAATTGTTGTGTGACACACACACACACACACACACACACACACACACACACACACACACACACACCACTAGCAAACAAAACAGATTTTAGTTGCCACCACAAAAATGGCTTTCGTTTATTGCAATTTAATAATGATGTGATTCGAAATTGATTAATTTTTTAGGGGGTGAAAGAGTGGTGGGGGGGGGGGGGTTATACCTTCCAAAATTGACCCACAAAACATAGCAAAATCAAGTCGGAGAAAAATAATAAATTACCTTCAGTGAATGACCCGAATGTTGTTTGGCCAATGTCATTGTTATTCCTTTTTCTTTTCCTTTTGCCCCGAGAAACGAGCCAACAGAAGGACAACCCCAGGATCCGGAGACCTTGGGTCCAGAGCCTGTCTAGGCTTGTAAAAAATGGATATGTCAACGTCCGGCATGTCAACAAGATAACAGTACAGTAACAACGAAAGGCGGACCATGCCCACTGCGCACTGCCCACTGCCGTTTGGCCCTTGTCAAAAACGAAAAGAAATGCTGAACAAAAGTTCAAATCAACAAAAGCCCAGCAAACCAGCAACAATTGTGGGTGGCTGTTGGCCTGGCCTGATGTATTGCTTACCAAAAATCCAACTCAAAGTCAACCCCAAGAAGGCTGTTGAAAATATCTCCTTGGCTGCTGAATGGAGTCAAGATTAAGAAGCTTTGCGGAGAGAGTTGAGAGAGAGAGAGAGAGAGTTGAACCCATTTTGGATGAATGGTAGATTCATCCTGGGAGTATCTGAAATTCTTTAGCTGCCACACACAAGCGCAAGCTACAGAAGTGACGTGCGGCATGGCATGGTATGGCCTGGCTCCATTGCCAAGTATCCATTTACGGTTTTGGCTTGACTTGGCCATTGCATTTCGGCCAACTGCTTGCTTGCTTGCTTGCTGCCTGCCTGCCTCTGCTGCTTGCTGTTGGCCGTGTCATGCCGGATATCCGCTTAAGTTGCAAGTGCACCGCCAGAGCCATAAATCTTTAAGAAAAGAACAGCAACAGCAATAGCAACAGCAAAAGAAAGCAGCATAAAGACAAGTGGCAACTGCCACTGCAACTGCAACTCTCACTGCAGCTCCCCGATCCCGTTTTGGGAGTGCTTTAATCATGTCACAGCACACAGTTGCCGTTGGTAGCCAGTAGCCAGTTGCCTGTCCCGACAACAGCAACTTTTGGCCAAATTGCAGTGTCATAAAAGTTGTTTTCTCCTCCCGTCCTGTTCATGGCCAAAACATTTTATCGCCCGCTTTGACGGTTGATGGTCTTTTGTTGGCCCGACGGACGGAAGTGCCTAAGCAGCTCGCATTTCTCTGCTGCGCAATTTGGTGCTAAATTTTTGCAAACATTTCGTTTCGTTTTGGTTAATGGTCGTTTTTTTAACATGCAAAATGCGAGTGTGGGGTGCTGGGGGGGGCTGGGGGGAGCGGGAGGAGCCAATGAGAGCTTGTTGCATAGAGAGAGAAACGCGTTGCAATTGCACGTCAGTGGCATGTTTGCACTTGACAATTCATTTCATTGTTTGTAGATTGCATTTGTCGCCCGGTCCTGCTGCCTGCTCCTAGTCTCCCCCTTTTCGTGGGGGGCGTGGCCTTGCCGCAGCAGCAGCAGCAGCAGCACCGAAAATTGCATTCGCAGCACGCGATGCGCGCATTTCACTCCTCCGATCCTGCTGCCGCTCCTGCTCCTTGCTGCTGGCGCCTATTCCTGGCCGACAAGCACAAAACGCTCGAGTTTATTTCCCAGCTGCCTTTTACTTATTTTGCACTGTCGCCACTGCTACCTTTTTCATGTTTCCTCCTCCCCCCAATCCCAACCTCAGCACAACCCCAACCCCCAGCGAAGAACCCACCGAAAACCCGAAGGAAAATGCAATTTTCTTGGCATTTTTCGGCAGAGAACTTGAGAATTTCTTGGGTTTGGGTTTGGACTTGGGCTTGAGTTTGTGTTGGCTTGCAGTATGCACGTGGTCAACAGGTTATCCTGTTTGGAAGGTCCTTGCCTGGCTGCCTGACTGCCTGCCGCCTGCAACGTTTATTTCCGCTTTTGTACCTTTTTGGCATTTTTGGGCTTAAGCTTGGGTCCTTGGTTCCTTGGGTCCTTGGTTCCTTGGTCTTTCGTCCTTGCTGCTGCCTTTGCCATTTTGTGCATTCTTTTTTTTCCACTTTTTTTTTGGCTCTCTTTGTGTGTGTGTTTGTGTGTGTGTGTGGGTTTGTTGGCTGTGTTGCATTGTGGTTTTCCCATTTATTTTGTGCTGCACTGAACACCAAAACGGCCGCAACATATTGCTTCAGTTGTTGTTGTTGTTGTTGCTGCTGTTGTTGCAACAGGAAATGACTTCAATTTGCTGTTAACAAGTTTAAAATTTCGAAATTGCAACGGAAATACACAACATGATTTCCACCTGAGCAGGAGCATTGCCATTGAGCATTCAGCATTCAGCATTGGCTTTGGCTTTGGCATTGCCGCACATAATTACTCAGCCCGGAAAAGGAGTTGAGTTGTGTTTAGTTTGGAGGTGTGGCTGGGGGTCTTAATGCTCGCAGTTGTGACTTGATTGCTGTTCCAGGACACACACACACACACACACACCTTAAAAACGAACTAATCCGTTGGTCCTTATCTTCCATTTTCATTCAGGTTGAATCAGCTTTCACACAGCTGCTTCTGCTGCTGCCGCTGAGGCGATGAAAGGACGAAGCAATCAGGTTTGTCTCAGTCGCAGTCGCAGTCTCAGTCGCAGTCTCAGTCGCAGTCTCAGTCTCAGGGCTTAACATCTTGGCCAGCACCTGGTCCACTCGCTCATCCGCTTTAGCCCCGACTCGACTCGCCAGCTACTATCCGCTTACACGAACTTCCACCACCCCACCGCCCCCCCTCCCCAGAAGCTGTTTCAAGATGCCAATGAACTTCTTTTCGACATTTGGCTGGGTGTAGGGGGGGGTTGCGGGTTTGGGGTTGGAAATAAATTCTCGCCAGCTTGAAAAATCCTGACTGCTTCATAGGTTTATATACTATACTTATATATACTATATATATATTAGCATACATATATGTATGTATATGTATATGCATTTGTGTGTGCATATTCATATGCTGCCTGTCTGGGTGTAAGTGAGAGCTAGCTGTCTGTGATAAATCAACAGATTCATCAGACCAAGACAGGACCAGGACCAGGACAGGACCAGGACAGGCATCATCTGGTGGCAGGCATCCCTTGTGGAGAGGCGACATTGCTGGACTCGAGAATTATGCACTGAAGCTTCGCTTACATCCACTTTGGGCATATTTTGAATGGTTTTTTCGTCCATTTTCAGTTATTGAACAATTCTTTACGCATACTGCTGTGCGTTGAAATATACACTTTATCGTCCAGTTAGATCCTTTGTTTCAATAAATACACAATAGTTTCATGTTTATATTCAGGAATTGCTTTTATATTTTATGATTTAAAACCGCTCAAACTGAGATCAAGAAAGATCTAGAACAGTGTGCCCGTACATTTGGGATTTCTGTTATGTTAAGGTGTTGCTGTAAACTTTACATTCTATGGTGGAGAGAGGAGTGGAGCACTGTTATGTCTAACATTGTGTCTCTTCCACTGCGGTTGTCTTTATATTCGAGTTTTATTTTTTTAACTAATTTATTATTTTTTTTAATTTTAACCTGTTTTAATTCCAAAAAATATTTTATTTTCTCTAATTTACAGAAATAATCATACACTTTCAATTAATTCCTTTCTTTGGAACATTCAGGTATGTCTGCCTAATGAAGCCACGTGCGTCACTCTCCCCTCAGGTGTCTTTTCCACCCCTTTTGTACGAGGCAGGACTTGCACTCTCTTGCGAATGGGTTTTTCTTGGAAGCGAAACAATTAAATGATGAATCACATTAACATTTTTAATTTACCTGTATGGAAGTGCTGCTTCCCAATTCTGGGAATTGGAGCTCTCCCTATTCCCATCCCCCATCTCTCTTCTCTCACATTATAAATTGTCAACGTTTTTATTTAATTTGTTGTGGCTTTTCGGTTCACTTTTTCTATTTGGTTTAATTAATTTGAGCGCCACTCACGGAGGCCGTTCTTCTGATGACAGCTAGACAAGAGCAAGGGCGACACACACACACACATAGACACACTCCCACTGCCTTCCCGTCCACTCCTTTCCCCAACTCACACATGCACATTTTTATTACCTATTTTAATCATAAAAAGCGCGTGGCCATGTGGCACAGACAAATTGGCATTATCATGACAAGGTAAGGTGGTGGGGAGTTGGGGGGGCCACACACGCCCAATCACGCCCCATCCTGGCTATGTACTCACATGGCCATACCCTGCCAAAAGACAGGATATAGGTCTTATGATTATGTCTGGAAGTTTGTCATGCTGAAAGGGCATGACTATATCATGACTATTTTTGATTGTTTCCAAGCCGATATTTTCCGTCTGTTTTGAGGATGTATGGCTATAACTTTCACCTGATGCCACAGGGCATCAGATTGGCTCCAGATTCTATAAATTTCTGCCATAAATATAGTGCCATAAAAAAAAGGTTGCCTTTAGGGTACCTCAAGCTTCGCCTTGGGACGTTTGTAATTACTTTCTTGTCATTTATATTTCAGTGGAGATGCGTAAGTTGATTATTAGCTGGTATGTCAGTGTGTGTGTGTGTGGGTGGGAGAGTGGGTGGGTCTATCTAGGAGTGCGTTGGGTGGTTGTTGCTATAATTACGGGCCGTACCCAGATCCTCCTCAGCGGCCCCCAAGAGTAGACTTTGGCTCCGTGGTTCATGACCAGTTAAATACAGACATTAGGCATGCATAGCTATTTAGCTGTACAAACACACATCTCTGCAGCACCCGACCCCAGCCCCCCATTAGGGGTACTCCTCCTACCCTAACCCAACCCACCCCACCCCATTGAGAGCCATTTGTAGCTGGTGATTTCATTAGAGAGCGCTTGCGCTCGAGGATTTTGCTGCGGCTAAATTATAATTCCGTTTCATGGCATTGGTAGGTAATGTCCTTCGTGCGTTGTGCAATAACAACAAAGAAATGAAATTAGCTCAAAGGACAAATTAAGCGTGTCTCTGTGTATGGGTACGTGTGTGTTCATGTGTGTGTGCGTGCCGAGCGGATAATCTAACGCAATTAATCGACTCGTCACTGTTTCAACCCAACCCCCACACATGTCACTCTCCCTCTCTCTCTCTCAGCTGCTGCTACTCCGCTCTGACAGGCGTCTAATATGCAAATTAATGTGAAATTACAATGCAACGCATAGGCGGTACTACTAGCAAACCCCTACCCTCCCCCAAAGGGGCCAAGGAGTGGAGCGGTGGTTGTTCATACGTTTTAATTAATTTTAATTGCAAAACGAACTGTGCGGCATTGAGGGAGAAAAATATTAATTTGAAATACATTCTATACGCAATTCAAGTGTCCAACTAGAACCCCATCTACCCCCTCGCCAATGCACCCCCCCCTGAACCCGAAAAAAATAGAATGCAAATCAAATAGACATTATGCAAATTGTGTGCTTGCCCTCCGCCGAAAATACACATTAAATTGATATCAATCTACAGGAAAATAATTTAAATATTAAATATGTATGCCACGACGAGAGATCCAACCTAGAGGAGGGCCGAAAAGACCAGGACTACCCCCAACCAAAGCCCCAGACAAATTCAATCAATCAAACGAGGACCGAGAACCGGGCCGTAAGCAATGCCGGTACCAATGCCGTTACGTGCCCGTAATGAAGTCCTGTCCAAATTTGCCTTTTTCTAAATTAGCACAAATGTTCTTTTTACGACGATGAAAGCGGACAGGACACGGGCAGGGACAGGGACGGGGGCAGGGACACAATGGCTTCTGGGTCCTGTCCCTGGCTCTATCTCTGGCCACCGCCGACTGTATCTGTAGGTCTGAGCTTTATCTATGGCTCGTCCGCGTCCCTGTCCCTCTCCATGGCTATGGCTATGGCTATGGCTTTGGCTCTCTGCTCTGGCATTGTCTCTAATTTCTCATTAATTTGCAAGCGAAATCAGTGAGGAGAGCACGGCGGCTACCTACTGAAATGACAACGAGGAAAGCGTACGGTGTACGGCGTACGGCATTACGGCGGGGTACAAAATGTAACGACAAACGACGAAACGAAACGAAACGAGGCAACTGGGCGTATGAGCACTCAATGTAAACAGCGGCTGTGGAACTGTGGAATGGGGGCGAAACAGAGACAGATAGAGAGACAGATAGAGAGAGAGAGAGAGAGACAGAGAGGGAGAGATGGAAGACTGGTGGCATTCGACTGAATGCTCGTCAGGTGTTTGCGGTGGTTTTTCGAGTATTTTGCCAGAGACCAGACCAACGTCAGCCCGGTGTCCTGTCAGCGCCACTGACAAAGTCAATAGGAGACGCCACGGCGAGGCACGGCACGGCGAGGACGTGGACGTGGACGTCGGCTTGAGGTCCCTAGTGTTGCTTCTCCCTCGCTCCTGCTTCTCCTCCTGCTCCTACTCGTACTCCTGCTACTGGCTCCACTTTCGACTTAATTGAAAGGCGTTTATTTGGCTTTAAAAACGTAAATCAAATTCATTTAATTCTCTTTCTCTCTCTCTCTCTGTCTGCCTTTGTCCGGCAATTACATGCCACTCGACACCCGCCAGACTCGAGACAGCACTCGACTGCGGCAGATCTGCCACCATCTTCCTCCCATCTCCCCGTCATCTGCATTCACATCCGCATCCGGCAGCTCATTTTATAGCTTGTATTTTAAATAAATGTTACCACTCTCTTCCCACTCTCTCTCCCCACTCTCTCTTCACCTTTCTACCATCTCTGCTCTGTGTTCTGTTCTGTTCTGGCCGAGCAAATTTCCGCGCTTACGCTACTTTTGGCAAACAAAAGGCGCTTGACATTGGCCGCCGCCGCCGCCATTCGCTTTTGTTGGATTAGCTTTGATTAGATTTCTCTTGTTTGCTGCTCCTCCACTCTGCTGCCACAGACACAGCCACAGCCACACAGGGTGGCAGGGTGGGTACTCCGCAGAGTGTCACTCAAGGGGAAGCACCTGACCTGACCAGCTGCAGCCGTGGACTTTATTGGTCCCTGATTATATTATTTCGTGCGTCCTCTTTGGGCGCCTCTCTCTGTTAATTTGGTTCGACACCAACTTTTGGCAGGGCGGGAGGAGGAAGGACATGGACATGGTCTTGGGATTGGGATTTGGGGGTTGGGGGTTGGCTCCAGAGGTCGTTGAGTACTTTAAAATTACATTTCCGTGTGGAAATTGCACCTGTGACAGAGAGAGATTGAGGCTGGGCCTGGGGGGGGTGGAAAGGGGGAAAGGGCCAGCAGTCGGTCATAAAATGTGGGCCACTCAATCTGTGTGACTCATTTTGTCAAATTATTTTCGGGTGTTGGGAGGGGATTTATGTGTTGGCAGCCATTTTTTATTCGCTTACTTTAATGGCAGTTAATTTATTGCCAATAAATTTGTAGCCAAAAAGTTTAGACCAAGGCCGAACACTGGCCGGGGAAGGGAGTGAAGGGAAGGGTAGCCTCGAGTGGAGACCAAGTGATAAACTTTCAACATATGTGCGGGTCTCGGCTCCAAGTTGCTGCTGAGCCGCTTTTTGGCAGCAGCTCAACATGGGGTGGAAAGTCCAGGGGGGGTGGGGAGGTGCCCCAAGAAGAGGCCCGAAAAAACTGCAGTTAAATTCAATTTGTGCCGCGCTGCCTGCAAATGACAGGCAGCCAAAGTGCCATTTAAAAACGGCAGCCAAAAATTGTCGCCCCAAATCCCAGCCACCAACCGACCAGCAGCCCCTAGCCAGCAGCCCCTAGCCAGCAGCCACCAGGCCGTAGACACCCAGCCTCCATCCATCTATCTATCCACAGAGCTCTGGGCTGAGAGTCAGATCCAAGTCCAGGACGAGTCCTCGACTCGTTGTCGTCTTCATTGCAGCATAATTTCTGGCGCGGCTTTGTGTTGGCGCGATAAAAAAGTTTCCTGTCCCTGTGCCTTATCCCTGGATGTCCCTGGTTGTCCCTGGTTGTCCCTTTTATTTCCGTTGATTTAATTTTAAAAGGCGCCGCCTTGCCCTGCGAGAAGCACTTTTATTTATATACATTTAGCCACTGCGGGGCGCCGTTTTGCAAATTGTTTGGCTTGCCAACAGAGCGCCGTTTAGTTGGCCCCGAAAACGCAGGCCAGGCACCAGGCACCAGCACCACATTGTCTGTGAGCCGACAGTCGGCACAGTCCCCCCCGTTCGGCCCAGCCAGTCATTCAGACCAAAAGTTCCAGCCAGAGTCGGCAGTCGGACGCAGGACGCAGTCATTCAGTCAGTCTTTCATCCAAAAAGAGTAGGGCACTCATTCAGAGCAGTTCCAGTTCCAGTCTCTATGAGTTGGGCGCTCATTTAGTCTTCCAGTTCCAGTCTGTAGGAGTTGGGCGGTCATTCAGTCCAGTTCCAGTCTCTGGGAGTTGGCCAGGCAGTCATTTAGCTCAAGAGTCGGGCATTAAGTCATTCAGTTAATCCCTCAGGCAAGCTGTCATTCTGTACTTTCCCTCAGTCCATACCAGGAGTCTGTACTTTCCCTCAGTCCATACCAGGAGTCTGTACTTTCCCTCAGTTCATACCAGGAGTCTGTACTTTCCCTCAGTCCAGACCGGGAGTCTGTCCTTTCCCTCAATCCAGACCAGGAATCCGTCCTTTCTCTCAGTCAGGCAGACCAGGAATCAGTCTCTGTCTCTCAGTCCAGGAACCAAGAATCTGTCCTTCAGTCGTACAGAGCGTCAAGCGTCAGTCAATCAAAGATTGTTTGTCATTCAGTCGTATGTATGTATATTCCCACAGAGCAACAGAGTCCTGCAAGCTCAACACAGTCCTTCAGTCCTTCAGTCCTTCATTCCTTCACTCCTTCAGTCCGAGTGTTTGGCAGTCACTGAGTGGCAAAGTCTGGAAATCATTCAGTCACTCAGTCATTGAGTCATTGAGTCCTTGAGCATTTGGCACCATCGATAGCTCCTGCAGCCAGCCAGGAATCAGGACTCGTGGCACTGGCACTCGTGTTTTGCCTTTTGTCAATTTTAATGAATTAATTCTCGTATTTTATGTGAAAAGTTCTGGCACCAAAAAAGTTGCCGCAGCACAAATAAATTTATGCCCAAGGGCGGCTGCTGCTGTCCCCTGTCCCCTGCCCCTGCCTCTTTGCCTGCCCCAGCTGCTGTCCTTGCCACAGTCTATTATCTAAACATTAAACCTGTGCGGGTCTGTGCGTGGGTTATTGATACAAAGTCTGTACAAATTGAAAATGAAAATTGTTTAGCAATTTAATGATTGTGGAAAAGTTTTCAGCAACCTCCCCCCAAACCCACCAACCCCCCAACCGCCAACCCCCAACCACCCATTAAAATTATATTAGAAAGTTTACAGAACGATGAAGCATGAAGCATTTTCCATTTGCATTCAGCTTTCGAGTTGGAGACACGCTTTAAGGACGACGCTTTCGTCCCGATCCTGGCAATCACTTCGATATGCAACGTTTCGCCTTGGACAACTTTTGACATCTTGCCACAAAAATATAAATCGTGGCAGGCGGAACAGAAAGCAGAAAACAGAAAAAGGACCCAAGAAGTGGCGAGGCTTTTGCGGTGCTGCAACACTCATTTTTCACACTACGCACAAGGAGGAGAGAGGCCAAATGGGAGGATTAGGAGGATGGCAAGGCAAGGATGACACACTCCAGTCTGTAGCCGAGATGCTTGACTGATTGTGCCGCGTTTTGGGGCAAAAGTTTTTCGCATTAACTTCCGCTGCACGCCGCGTTGCATTTGAATGCGATTTTGATTTGTCATTCGCCGCCTTGCAACAAAAGCCGACGCCTACTTGAAGCTACTCTCCGCTCTCCACTCTCCGCTCTCCACTCTCTCTGAACTTTTTCCACCATTTCCGTTGCAGCAGTGCGGCAGGCAGGCGCCCACTTGTCGCCGATCATTGGTTTCCGTTGCTGCTGCCACAGCCACTGCTGCCACTGCTGCAAGTCCAAGTCGCAGTCGAAGTCAAAGTCGAACTGGAGACGTGCACAAGCGCATTTTGAAGTTTATGAAAAGGCCGCGGCAGAAGGGTGCAGCGAGGACCCAGGACTCGGGACTGAGCCAACTTTTCTGAATAGATTAAGTTGAAAGTTTTGCTCATTTTCAGCATCGCCCCAATCGAGGAACAAAATTATATGCCCCCCAACCGACCCGCCGGTCCCCCGGCCATGCCCACGCGATCCACGGGAAAAAAATCAGCGTAATGATGTCGCCGACAGGGGGGCAGACAGCAAACCAAAATCAAAAACTTTCTCAAGTGTCATTAAAACTAACCGACGACGACGACAAAAAAAAAGAAAGCAGAAAGAAAAGAAAGTCTAGCGAGTGGTATAGGGTTTTCCATTTCCATTTTCAGCTGTCCCCCCCCCGAAAAACTATCAACTATTATCTTGTTGATTTGCCTTCTATCGCACAAAGAGGAGTTTTCTTTGCTTTTCTTACACCTAAGACCCTTGGAAGTTTTTTTTTGGAATTTGTGGAAAAATGCTTCGCCCCCAATCCTGGCCAGAGATCGCGTCGATGGTTTGGGCCTGAAAGATGCCAATTACCAAGAGCGGTTCATGACCCACATAAATCTAACTATGGGAATCATAAAGGGGGCAACAATACTATGAGTAACCGCCACCAATCATCATCTCTCGAATATTGGCCGAACGTGTCCATAGACATTGATAGGGCTAGAGGGATACACAGGGGGGGCAGAGAAGGACTCGTGGCCTCGTGGCCATTCCAATCAAATTGCCCATTGTCCAGGGACCGGCTTTGTTTTATCAATCGGGTTATTTATTTATGAATAAGACTATATCTCGAGAAGGACTATTGCCTGTAATTAATCAGAGGCATTGGCAGTGGCACGGAGTTCTATTGGTCTCTGGTTTTGTGGCATGAACTGCATCGAAACAAACAGACGCAATTTGTGCCGTGAATTGAATTTCCGTTTTGTACGAGTGCCAGTAACGTCAAGGAGGAGGAGAAAGAGGAGGAGGCACTTGATGGGCTTTCTCCGAATTTCACTAATTGGGCAGCACAAGGAGGCAAGGAGGAGCCACTGCTGATAGCCTGGTGTCGGGGTCACCCCTTGACTTGGACTGGGACTTGGATTTGATGTTGATCCTTTGACCAGCCAAAATAATTAATTAGCTGCATTAAAATAAGCACACAGTCAGAGGCAGAGATGGAGCCAGAGATGGAGCTAGAGGCAAGAGGCAGAAACAGAGCTGAAGCCAGTGGCAGAGGCAGAACCAGACCTGAAGCAGAGACTAGAGGCAAGAGGCAAGAGCTATGAGGCAATGTGTTTGGAGGCGATGTGTTTGGGCCATGTGTTTTATGGCCATTATAAGAACGCCATGCTGAGAGGAGGAGTTCGAGGATATCGAATGGACGCCTCATTATATTGTCTAATCGGATTGTGGCTACGGCCATCGAGTCCATTAAACGGAATAGAACTGAATGTGGTATTAATGCTCAAAGGGTAAAGCAATAATCAGCAGAGTCCGAACCGATCCGCTGGTGGGAATTTCGACAAAGGGACGGGACGGACTCCTGGGTGTGGGGGTGTCCTGGCCAAAGGGTCGGAGAGGTGTGTTGTGGTGTTGATTGATTTGGAAACTCAAAGGAACGGAACCTAATTATTTTGAGGGGATTATGATTTCTATGGCCGAGTCTATGGCCGAGAATATCAAAGGTATACAATTAATTGAGGGATTACATTTCCTTTTGTTCCGTGGCCAGGGGGCCCCCCGTCCCCCTCCTCCACTCATGTCTCTACTTTTATAATGAGAAACAAAGAAAAACCACAGAAACTTTCAGTAAGCACACACACAAATAGACATATACATATGTATATATATCATCTATATATGTATATACATATCTTAAGATTAAACCAAAACCACTTGCATTTCATGGCAAAGTTTTTGCTGTTGTTTGTTGGAAAGTTAAGTCGGTTAATTAAAACCAAGAAGAGAGGGAGAGCCAGGGGAGGGAGAGTAGAGAGTGCCAGAGGCTAAGGGCGAATATTGTTGTATACGTTTCTGACTAAATGAAAACTCACCCACGAGAGCTGTTAACCTGATGATGAAAAGTAGGTAAGAGAGCAACGAAGAGCGACGAAGACGACAACATATTTGCGATTATTTCCCACGCGGGCACTCAAAAAATAAGCAGCAATAAATTAAAAGGTAAAAGACGACGAGGAAGACGACGACAACATCGACGAGGCGGTGTCCTCCTCCTGGCAGAATGGCAATCTTTTGGAGCTCCGTTTCCGTTCCTAAGCCCCAAAGGCAAGACACCAGGAACAGACAAGAGTAACGGCTGGCAGAGCAGAACTGGAGCAGAGCAAGAGCCGGAGCAGAGCCAAAGCAGAGCCATGGCAGAGCCAGAGCAGAGTCGGAGCAGAGCAGAATGTAAAACGGCAGCCACTTCAGGTGTAAATGAAAAATGTAATTATTTTGTAGATTTGCGCTCTGGCCATAAAATAAACATGCGGCCACGAGGCACAGAACAGGCACAAGGCACAGGCACATTCCACTATTTACCTCCATGGAGAGCCGCGGGGCGCCCCCAAAAATCCAGAGGGAGAGAGAGAGAGAGAGACTTCAAAAGGACAAGCCCTCGAAAAATGTTAAATGTACATTTGGTCCCCTGCACTCGAATAAATAGTTTCTGGCGAAATGAGTTCAACGTTTTGGTGGCAGCCTGAAAGAAAGTCTCCAAGAAATGAGAGCAAACAACAAGGGTAGAAGGAGGGAGGTGGCTGAGGCACAGGCACAGGCATAGGCAGGATGAAGGAAAACCAAGGGAGGCTGAAACAGAGGCAAGAGTCTGAGGCCAAAAGGTAGCGCCGTGCGGCAGGGGCAGAGCCAGTCGCCAGTCGCCAGTCTGATGCTCATTAATTAAGAAAGTGGCAAAGCAAATGAAAAGCCAGCGAAACAAGCTACCAATTCCAGCTACAGCTACAGCTACAGCGAGGGGTGCGGCTGTGCGGATGTCTTTTTGGTTACTGACCTGAGCTCTGGCTCTGGCTCTACATTTGGATGGATGTCCTGTACACATATATATGTATGTATGTATACTGCCGTACAAAATCCGTTTTATTTGCTTTCACTTGTTCTGCTCTAATATTTTTTTGGGGCATGCCTCGTCCCCTAGCTGCCTCGTCGACAGCTGCTGCTTGTGGCTTGCCACAGCTCCCCATTGCATTTGGCTGCCTCCTGCCCCCCCACTTATAGTCCCTGCCCCCTGCTTTTAGCTCAAACAAAAAAGTGGAAAATTAAATTATTAATTTATTGCCCGTTGCTCAGGGCAACCCCGGACTACCCCCCACCCTTCAGCGCGGCAGGGTTTCTGGGTTTCAATGGTCCATTCACTCATGCTTTTCGCTGCTGCTGCTGCTGCTGTGTTCGCGGTTTCCTTCGACTCGCTAATTATTCATAAATTAAGGCGCAGATAGGCAGGGCCACAGGCAAAGGCTGGGGCTGGGGCAGCGGCAGGGGCTGGGGCAGGACTTAATTTACCATTTGCTTGTTTATTTAACAATTTTCTTTTCTTCTCGAGGGGCAGCCAGCACAAGTGTGCCAAAATGTTCTTTGATTGCAGTTAATGTGCTAGTCGCAATGGCAAGTGGATCGATATATCCCTCCATAGGAATGGGGTAACAGATTTAAGCTGAAAATAGTTGAGTGCTAGATATAGAGAACCAGAATGACATGCCATCTAGTAGATAGTTAAGAAACTAGACATCAGTAAATATCATTTGGGGAGAGGCAGACATCTGCCTGTCAAACCAGAGCCATCCTTGAAGGTCTCTTGACAACCCACTGCAAGATCGAATAGTACGTCATAAAAGAGGCCTGACTGTTCCCTCGTCTGCCTCAAAACAGAGGCCTGACTCTTCGATAGCTTTGTGATTCGATTTCTTAGCCAATCGAAACAGTCAGGCCTACACCCAGTCCTGTGATCGTGTCTAAATCATGGCTTTAACTTGAATCAGCTTTAATTTTAACAAAAAATCATCTGTATTCGGATTTTTCTTTGCTGTCAATCAAAACTGGAGACTTTCTATAGTTCAGAATTCCGAATTGTTTTGGTGTCATTCGATTTTTGTACTATGCCGCCGCCAGCGAATCAAGAGCCCAATGAAGAGGGGCGCCACCGACCCTACCGCCTGCGGTACAAATGGGTTCTGATGATCCGTGTGGGAGCATTGATTCTAGCTGTTTCGCTTGTGGCACTCACCTGTGTGGTCATTTACCAAAATAACAAAAGCAGCAAATAGGAAGGAAGGACACGGAATGGAAGCCACAACACAAAGGATCACAAATATATGTTTATGATATTTGTTGTAATTACAATTTGTGTACTTACGATATTTCTCCAAATGGTGTGAATGCGTCTTTCAATTGTTGTGTCTCGATTTCGGCACTCAAATCGCCCACAAAAATGTGAAACTGCTCTGTAAAGACAAAAGAAAGGGGGAG
This sequence comes from Drosophila azteca, assembly GCA_005876895.1. Classification (NCBI taxonomy): domain Eukaryota; kingdom Metazoa; phylum Arthropoda; class Insecta; order Diptera; family Drosophilidae; genus Drosophila; species Drosophila azteca. The sequence continues at coordinate 16,481,860 of VCKU01000004.1, read as the reverse complement.
AAAGTTTAGAGAGACATTTTGGGGGCAATTAAAACGAGGCCAAAAGCTGCAAAGCCAAGCAGCAGCAGAGCCGATGATGGCCTCCAGACAGACAGACAGACAGATACTTGAAATCCCCATGCCACATGCCCCATGCCCCATGCCACATGTGTGTGTGTGTCCTGCCTGAAATCGTAACGTGCAATTTCCGTGCCAGCCCCCGCCTCGGCTCGGTTTCCGTTCGGCTCTGTTCGGTCAGCGGCATTTGACTCGGTCTCATCGGCGTGGTCGGTGTCTGTTGCTGATTTGGGGCTTGACATTATCAAATGCCGCCTGTCACAAGCCCAGTGCCACCCCTACCCGTCGGCTCTCTACCCCCCCTGCAGCCTGTCTGCTTGGCTGTGCTTGTCACTCTCGCTGCCACTTTGCTTGCTGCCGCCGCATGGCTCTGGCTCTGGCTCTGGCAATGGCTCTCGGTCTATGAGGTATATGACTATTTTCGGAACACCCATTTCAGGAATTGGTGCTCTGCTGCACTGCTGCTGCTGGTCTCCGGCTCAGATTGCAATGTGCCAACAGCTGAGCGCAGGTGGACACGAGTGTGGCATCTATGGCCGGGGCACAAGTGCCCCGGCAACGGCAACGTGTCATGTTTGTATTCACGCGCGCAGAGAGACCCAACTATCTATTGCCCACTCATTGCCAGGCAGGATGTGTGAAGGTCCTATTCCCAGTGCCAGTGCCAGTCCCAGTCCTAGTGCCAGTCCCAGCCTGGCTTTCGGAGCTCTGTGGATGGACTCTGCGGCTGTCCTGGTCCGGTCTGGTCCGGTCCGATCCGGGAGTGGTGGCTAGCGTCCGTGCCAAAATGACATAGTTTCGCATTACAAGGAAATTGCACTTGAATGTGCCAGCCAGCCAGCCAGCCAGCCAGCCAGCCAGTCGGTCGTTGGTGGTGGTGGGTGGAGCTGCCACCCCCTACCCTGCCTGCCCTGTCCCTCATCATGTGTGCACTGGAAACAGAGTTGACAAATATGCCAAAAAAGAAAACCCCCTAGCGACATGAATTACAATTCTGAAGAGGTGGTGAGGTTGAGGGGGGGGTCGGGGTCGGGGGAGTGGTAGCTCCTGCTCATGGCCACGTTTCAGCTGCGCGTCGTCCCGTAGCTGTTCGTCCCGTCCGTCCGTCTGTCCGTCTGTCCTTTCGGAGCGACAGGAAGTTGTGCTAAGCGTCATTTCCGTTGTTTTGAGTGATTGCAATTGAGATACGGTTTTTGTGGTTTTCTTTTTCGGTGCCCAAAACTCTAGGGGGGATCGAGTACCAGTAGGGATCGCAGGGACCAAAGGACTGTGTCTGTGTCCGGCCAGGACACGTGCACGTGTTCTGCTTTCACTTAAGCGGTTTAAATTGCGGAAGATTTTGATGTTGTGGCCTAATGTGCTGTAAAATGTGACCTTAAACGAAAAGGATTACTGTGGCATGCATGCATGTATGTCTGACCTTACGCATAGTGCATGCTGCATGTGGCTAGTGGCACGCTGCATGGAATTGTTGCCATTTTGATGTTGACACTCGAATGCCTTTATCGCGGCGGTAATAAATTGTTGGGCAAATCCCCCAAATCAATCGTTGGCCAATTTATTTTATGCAATCTCTGCATCTGACAAATTCTCTACCCAAAACCCAGACCCCAACCCAGAACTCTCCTCTCTCCCACAACAATTTATTGCCCTAACTAACGGCAAACTGCAGCTGCACCCACCCAACCCAACCACCCACCCGTCCACCCTTTGAGAGCCAACAATAGCCCCCCATTAAATCTGTCCGTTACAAATTGTTGTTGTCGTTGTTGTTGTTGCTGTTTGGTCAGTCGCAAAACAATTTGAACAGAGGAGAATTTTATTTGCCGCCGCCGGGCAGATACATATACAATTTTTTGGTTTATTTAGATTTTATTTTGGACCGGGCTACAAGGCTATGAGATAGACCAGACCCAATGGCCAATGGTCCGGGCCAATTAAGTTCCAGTCCATAAAATTTGCATCAAAAGGCGACCATTGACCTTTGGGCGTGTCTATAATTAAGAGCCATGCCCTCCCCTCCCCCAGAGCTGGAGCCCTACGCATTGGTGCCTCACAATTAAAGAGTCGATCCATTAAAAAATTCGGATGGCCAACAGCAGGCGGCCAGCAGCAGAGCAGCTAATGGCCAAAGCGGAATATTCGCAGCCAAACACCAGGGCTTGAAAATGAGCGAACATCAAAAACAGGATGAGCAAAGGGCAGGGCTCAGGGGAGGGGCATGGGAGGGGGGGCAGCAGGGAAATGTAATTCGACATAAAAATATCGTAAATCTTAAATTAGAAATTTCGCACATTAAAAACTTGGAAATTGCATTTGGCTTTTGGATTCAAGTTGGCTCTCGGTTCCCATTCATGAAACCTGAAGGCAAAAGGCATGAAAAATCCCGCAGAAAAGCACCCAAAAAAAAAGCAAGACCTCCTCTGTTTTTGTAGGAAGTTGAATGAAGGATCCCTCCTGGCCCTGGGTGTTGGGTTTTGGGTAGAGCCTGTGCATAAAGTCCAGGGGCGCACATTTTTAATGAGTTGGACATAAAAAAAGTTTTAGCTTTTCAAAAGCTGGTGCCGAAATGAAGCCAATGAAACCAACACACAGAAAGGGAGAGAGAAAGAAAGCTATAGCCAGGCAGGAAGATGAGAGTCAGTAAGAGAGAGAGAGACAGCGAGAGATGCTATATCTTGGTCTGTCTTGGCCATTGTCTCTCTCTCTCTGTGGGGAGTTGAGTGTTGTCCTGCTTGTCGTCGTCTGCTGTTTTATTGCATAATCGTGAGTCAATCAGCGACCTCCGGGGGGAGAGTCTTCGTTCGACCTTCATCAAATGCACGTCAGCTAATAAATACGTGCTGCATTTCGCCCTGACCCTCCCCAGAGACAGACACACACCGAGGACAGAGGACAGGGGGACAAGGAGGGCCCAGTTTCCAGCGACGAGTGCCGCGCTCCCCCTCCCCCATGCAATTAAATTTCACTTCAGTATTTCCAGTTTCGCTTTAACTTTGGAAAATTTAATTAAATTTCAAAAACATCAAAACCCCCCCATAGAAAAATTTGTCCTGCCATTGAATTTTGATAGAAATTTTCTGTGTGTGCGCTAATTTTGTTGGAAATTATAGATTTGTATGGTAATTCGGCTCAATTTGGCGGCATTCGTAATGCACTCGATCATCAAACAAATGCAAATCCATCGATGGGCACGATGGACACATCGACACAAAACCGTAACCGTTCCGAATACCCAAAAAGGTGGCATTAACTCAGCTGAGAGTGGCAATTGAAACAATCTGCCGCCTCTCATTAGAGACCATGAATTAGCGATTGGAGAGCGATAAAGCAGCGACTGGAGAGCGATTAAGCACCGATAAAGCACCGATAATAGTATCTGGTATCAATAGTTGTCCGTGAGTAATGCTCTTAGCTTGAGCTTGAGTCGAAAAAAATAGAATCCATCCTGCATTGCACTTGAACCACTTTTTGTTTAGTTTCTGCCCCGTTTTTTGTGTTGATTTTATTTTTTATTTTCTATCTTTTTGGCGCTTGTCCAATGTGCGAATGTGAAACCGGAGTGACTACAAATGTGGTTGAAATGTACGCGAGAAGCGGCAGACCGCAAAAGTAGCTGAACAAACACAAATGTGCCGGGCCAAATCGACAGAAAAAGCTGGTAACAAAGTACACATACATCTGTGTATATGTAGGTACAGTCTGCAGACTGTGGGAATACCCATTAGTCCATCGGATTGTATGTAGGACAGATTACAAGAACACAAGCTCAATTTTGGAGCAGAGAATCCGCCGAGTGATCCGTTCATAGATCCGTTCTGACCAGGAATCACTGTTCACTTTAGGATTCATCTAAAGTGTATATGCTTTTCTCTTCGCAGAGTAACGGACATAGGTTAGGCTTGGAGCTGACAATGAATGATTCGTTCATGGATATTCAGAGTAGAAAGTTCAAGAATCAGTGTTCCTTTTAGAAGGTATTCGAAGAGTAACGGACATAAAAATCATCAGAAAAAAGTCGAAGGATGAATGGAGGTATAGGGTGTTTTTGTGTGGAGCAGAGGTAAACACTAATACATGGGCGTCCGACAAATGTGACGGACATGTGGACATGTGTACGCCTCTGATACACATACACACTCCAGTCTCACTCTCTCTCTCTCTCTTGTATGTATGTGGCAGAAAATGCAAAATGCAAATACAAATACAAATACAAACACAGATGCTAACTAACCACAGCAACATGGCTGCACATCTATGTATTTGTCTGTGTGTGTGTTTGTCCGTATGGAGTGGGTGGGGAGGGGGGTATTCCACTCATCGTTTAGACTGCTATGCAAACATATGAAAATGGAGATTTCCATGCCATTCCGTGATGGTCCATTTTGATGTATTTTGTACGGAAATTATGTTACAATGCCACCCAACCAGCAATTACCATGCCCTTCTCGCTCTTCCCTCCCCTCTCTGCCGGTGCCCTGCCTGTGGGAAAGCGATGAAAAAAGATGAAGGATAATAGCATCGGATTGCCCAGAATTTTTGCACATAAAACTGCACACTTGACTGTGGAAATGCATTGCCTCTTGAATTAAATCAACAGCAACTCGAGCTGAAAATTCCTTGTACAAAGCAAAGCAGCAGCAGGATCTCCTGTTCAGCTGTTCAGCTGTGTGTTCGAGTGGTCCTGGCCACATTATTGCCATTGGCAACGCATCCGCTTGCCCAGGACCAGCTCCCACTCAATGTTGTCGAAATATAATTCATGGCATAGCCATGGATGGGTGGCATCCTCCGCAGGGAAATTGAATACAGTTGAATACAGCCAGACCACCAGTTGGAGTAGGAGTAGGAGAGATTATTTTGGGTAAAGTAAATTGAAGAAGGCTTTGAAATTGTTTCGGCTACATAAACCTTAATAAATACATACATATATCGGTCGTATATATATAGAAATCGTCTATAAACCCTGAACATGGCTATACGAGTACCTGGTTTTTACTTATAAACCCATTGATCCCACTTTGTTTGTTTAGACCTTAAAAGAAAAGTTTAGAGGTTGAAATCATACTAAACTTTAGTCCGAAACTTCGCGCCGACAATTTTGTATGCAATTCTTATGGCTAGACACACGGAACGGGTGCATCGGTATTTACTTTCACAGCATCAGCAATATATGTACCAGAAATGGGTTTATGGTTTATGGTAACAATTTGATCTTTGTACCATGGGAATTATATTTTTTCAAATGTTTTTCTATTCAAACGATTCCCAAACCTTGTGGCTGTCATAGTTTTTGGGGTCTGTTGTTGAGTTCCGCCTTCTAGTTTGGATTGTCAAATGGAAACGGAAAAGTGCCACAACGTTAAAAGCGTTGCAGGGGAAGGGGCTGGTGCTGGGGCAAAGCTGGTGTAGATCCTGAAAGCGAATGGATTAAAACACGTGAAGCACGCGACCTCAAAGCGCATTATTTGTTGTAAAAAAGTATTACACACAGTCACACACACACACACACCAACAAAAACCGTGTGAGAGGCAAATGGCATACACAGAGAGAAAAAAAAAACTGGTGGAGAGCTGGAGGGAAAACCTAATAAGCTTTTGTGCAATTGCAAGCGCCATTGTGCTGCCGCTTTGCCCCGGCCCCGGCTCCTGCTCCGGCTCCGGCTCCGGCCAATGCCAATCCAACCCACAGAAAGCTAATTCAAACACCTGCCACAAAAGGTATACCGTATACGTATATACCGTACATATATGGGTAAAAACCTTTCGCGTCGAGAGAATATGCAAACGTCGAATGCGGTGCGGCACGGCGCTGTCGCTGTCGCTGCCGCTGCAACGCTCGACACAATGCAACAGAGAAAACAGAAAACAGAGAAAAAAAAAATCGAAAGCGAAAGGATTTTCCCCCAGCCGCAAATGCATCGAGCGCGTAACATTTAGCCTGCGGCAGGACCTGATGGGAAAGGGCTGTGCTGGGCTGGGCTAGAATGTAGCTGGGCATGGTCCTTGGGAGGGAGGGGCTGGTGGATGGTGGTTGTGCATTAACACATGCGCCAATAAGTATGCAATGCGCTGTGACATTTTTAACGCGCCCAACAAAGGCAGGCACCAACAGAAAACAACAACACAACACTCGGGCTATACGAGTAGTATCTACCGCTATATGTATATATCTCTATCTCTCTCTCTCTCTCTCTCTCTCTCTGGGTGAGTGACTGCCTGTATCATCCAGGCTGGATTGCCGCTGCTGCTGACACCGTCTGTTGCACAGGAAATCACGATTACAGTGAGTCAAAGGCACACCAGCAACAGCACTGGTGATGAGCGCCCTCGCAGGAAGAAGAGGCAAGGGGCAGAGGCAGAGAAGCATCAGTTGCAGGCAGGGAGTGTGGCTCGCGTAGTCGCCGCATGTCGTCGTTGTTTGTTGGGTGACAAAATTAGATTTAAATACGAGAGCTTTCCGCGCCCGCAAAACGCTTCCAGCAAACGGAAAATGTCACCGCATGTCCTGCTGCTGGGGTATGCTTCATGCTTCAGCACCTGCTCGGAATGATACTGCTGCCTGCTGCTCCTGCTGCTGCTCCTGCTCCTTCTGCTCCCTGCTGCTCCATCTGCTCCTGCTGTGGATGCTGTGGTTGCTTGCTGCCTGATGAGGATGATAAAAATGAGCTGTCGCCTTCTTGTCAGCATTGTATTAGTTGGCATATGTACGAGCACATGTCTCACTCTGACTCAAGCGTTGAAGCAATTTTCCTTTTTTTTCTAATATAAATTATTATTTTCCATTCCCTGTCAATCTTTGCAAAAGCTCTAAGCCCGAACGTTTCTTTCATATAAATAATAAATAAAAATTAGTTTCCAAACATATTTATGTTTAGTTGTTCAAAGTTGTTCAATAAAAGTAGAAAATTCAAGGATTGGGATAAAGCTAGAAAATATCTTATAATCCCTGTTGAGACCTTAAACGAAAAGTCTAGAAACTTACGAGTAGATATTGAATTCATACTGATCTTTATTCAGAAACTTCTCGCGTTATTTGTAACTTTACAAGAGGGATGGGTGTAATGTTGTATTCTGTTCTCACCGCCAGACCCATGGAACGGGTGCATCGGTACTGCAAGACTTTGTTGTGTTTTATTCACTGAGAATTGTTTGGTTTTTTGTGTTTATCTCCGTGAATGTATAATCACCCTCGTTCTTGTTCATGTTTAAGCATTCACTTATATTTTTATGCTTTAATTTGTAATTATTGAAAAGCCTCTTAAATCATCGTCCGATTAAGCAACTACTTTCAGCTGCTTTAAGCGCGATCTTGTTGCTGTTTTGAGAGCTTCGCTTTCCATTTCCGCCCATTGTCTGTCAATCGACAGGGTTCGCCTTCCGCCTTCCACCTTCCGTCTTCTGTCTTCCCTCCAGCTATTCCTTTTTCCTTTTTGCCTTACGTTTTCCTCAGTTACACAGTTCCCAGTGTCTTTGTCATTATGAAACGTAAAACGAAAACGATTTACAGTAATGCCAACACTTTGCCACCCACGCCAGGCAGTGTCTTGGCTGCCACGCCACGCCTCGTGCCTGTGTGTGCGCTGTGTCGCTACCCTACATTGTTGTTAAATGAAGAAAGTATTTTTCAAATGCGAATTTCCGTTATGCTGCTCGCTCCCTGAACATGAAGACATTTTTGACTATTGTCTGTGTGGAGGGGTGGGCGATGGGAGGGGGATCCAAAGTCGAAGCCGAAAACGGCAACAAAGTCGTGGGCGAAACTATTGCCAATGACAACGAGAACGACAACGACGATGAGGATGGGACGGCGGATGGGGATGGAGGATGAGCACGACGCTGATGATGGCAAGCGTTTCCGCTTTTCATGCCCTATAAGAGGGTAGTATGATGGACGTATATTGAATGTGTTCACCTCTCTTTCTGCCTAACTGTTGCTATCCCAACTAGTTCCTCATTCATGGCTTTCGGTATTCGGAATCGGAATGATCATTGAGGAAGAAGAAGGACTTTCTTTTAGGGTTTGCCAAAAAACGATTGATCTGGAAGGGTATCTCCGCCTTCGGCTCACTATTTTACCCTTTTCTTTAGCTTTTTGTCGCTGTTGTTGTTGTTGCTGTTGCTGCTGTCTTTGTTGCTGTGCGCGCGCGAGACACACAAAACATTGAATGACATTATCCTTTATTGCTTATCCCACGCTTTGCGCTCTGTGCGCTCTATTCTCCGTGTCCTGGTGCCTGGTCCTGGTGCATGACTTTGTCAGCAGCTGCGCCTTCTGCCCAACACATTGGCACGCAAATGGTGGAGCGGTGAAAGCGGTGAAAGCGGTCTCTGGGTCTCAGGGTCTCGGGTCTCGAGAAGTCAAAAGGGCAGACACGGCGTATGCGTAATATTAACTAGGACCAACGGGATGCGAGAACCGAGAGATCGAGGGCACTGCCAGCCGCATTGTGTCCACCAGGGCAAACTTTTTCATTTCCCCGCGGAAAAATTTTCAAAAATTTCATTTCTCCAACGACTGAACGAAAAACTTTGTGCCAAAGACATAGAAACTAGTTAGAAGTGCGGATATGAGAGAGAAGAAAAGGAGAGAAGGTGGAGGAGGAGGAGGAGGAGGAGGAAAAGAAGGAAGTGGGGGACAAGCGCTGGGGCCAACAAAGCTGAAAAAGTCATGTCGTTCGTTTCCTAGACGCTCGCTAGCTGCCTCCCTCGCACTCTTTTTTTTCCTCTCAGCTCTCTATTGCTTTCTCTCTCTTTCGCACATTCAATGTCCTTCTCTCACATACAAACGCATTTTGCGAAATAAAGTATTCAAATAAAATATGCTAAAATCTTTGAAGTACTTCAAATAGCAAAAAGTAGAAAAAAGAGAAACCCAAAAGAAAACGCCACACAGAGAAACAGTCGAAAAGTTTTTCAGAGAGGGAGAGAGTGGGAGACAGAGAGAGAGAGGCATAGAGAGTGGGAAATGGTGAAAGCAAAACTCCGCATAAAAGGCATCGAAAGAAATAAAAAAATGGCAGCCGAAATGGCAATAGCAAACGGCACACAAAAAAGTAAATATCGTTTATGTTGTCATAACGCGCAATGCCCTGCAAGCAACCACCCACCACCCATTCCACCCACCCACTCAGATTGTGCTGGGCGAAGAACTCTTATCATTTGAATTTCCACCGACGTGTTTGTCGAGCTGGAGCCGATAAAGATGCGATAAAGTGAGAACAAGTTTTCCCGGGGACGGGGCTAAAGTTTTGACCGAATTTTGACTTTAACGTCGCCCCGACTTGACGGACATTATTCGGCAAGCAAAATTGCCAATTTGTGTAAATTATTGCCTCAACTTATCCTTGTCCCTCTTGTCCGTTGTCCCCCTTGTCCCTTGTCCCTCGTCCCTCTTGTCCGTTGTCCCCTCGTTCGTTGTCCCTTGTCCCATGTCCAAACTCCCAAATGTCCCAATGTCTAGTGAAAGGACCAGTCAAACTTTGTCGGTTGCCTGCTTTCAGGCGAGAGAGAGAGAAAAAAAGAGTGAGCAAAGCGGGGCAGATCAGAGCGGGGGGGCAGAGCGGGGGTGCAGAGCTGACCGGAGACATTCGGCTGGCGTCTGGCTTTGTGCCTTTTGGTCAAATGTAATATGATGTAATCTAATTTAATTTGATTATTTCCATCGTTTCACGACATTTCATTTCATTTCTTTTACTTTTTTACTTTACGTGCGTGTGGGTGTGTGCCACGCCCCCTTTTAGCATACTTAATTAAGCAGAAACATTTCAGCAGAAGCGCAGAAGCCGAGCAAAAGTTGGGGCTCGCAAATTGTATTAAAAATTCATACGAGTACAAAATTTTGTTCGTCTAACTGGGAGAGCAAAGCAAAGCACACACACACACAAACACACATGTGTGTAACACACATATAACATTCACAGCTGTTAGATTTAATTTGACTGCAAATAATATATAAGGCAAGTCCCTGGTCCATGGTCCTTGCTCTGGTGCTTGGTATTTGTCTTGTACCGGGTATGGTAGGCCGCCATTGTTTGCTCTCCCTCTTGCTCTCTCTCTCTGTGTCTCTCTCTCTCTGTCGTTCAACTCAAACACTCGACACTTTCGTGTTGGCCCAGAAAATTGTTAACGAAAATGTTCTGTAATGCCCGGGAGGCTGCAGGGGGCTGAATTTATGCATTCTAAATGATATGTGCAACATTTTGGGAGGAGGATGCAGGAGGATGGAGGTGGAGGATGTTTGCATTTTGCAGCCAACTTTTAGGCGCAAATTGTCGCCAGATTATATTGTCCACATGTCAGATGATTTCAGCCGATGGTCCCCTACTCCACGCTCCTCTCTCTCTGACACATCCTGATAGTTGCTTGCTTGGTTTTAATATAACTCTCTGTCTCTTTGTTTCTCTGTTTCTCTGTCTCTCTGTGTGTGTTTGTTGGGTTTTTTTTTGCCTCCCGCTTTCAATTATGATTGTTCTGATTATTTTAATGTTTTGCGCAGACATTTCGTGGGATGGGGGATGGGGGATGGGGGGGATTTCTATTGTGTTTTGGCTGGGGTGGCTGCTTTTGTTTCGAATATTATTTATGGTTTTTGCCCAGTTTTTTGGGGCTCGGCATTCATTGATTACACTTCATTGTCGCTCAGAGAGTGCAGATAAACAATTAAATGAAAACAATGGATTAAAATATCAACGAAATATTGATTGGCAGGATTTCGATAGAGCCAACAAAAAAATGCACCAAAATATGTGGTAAATGCCATTCCATTGCATTCCATTCATTTACTTTCCAGAGAACATCAGAGATTCATCTGTGTTTTTATGGATTTTATGCCAGGACAAACCCCGATCTAACCTTCTGGCTGATTGCAGTGGCACCTGGAAAAAAAGGACATGGCTGCATGATTGAATAAAGTCACAACGGGAGGTGTTGCCCCCTGGCTTGTTAACCGCTCAAACGTGGCTAATGTCATATGCGGCGCTGTGGTTCTGTTGGTTTTCCTTTTGCCTTGTTTTGACTTGTTCAGAACTGAATTCATCCATGATTGTGGCACAACTTGGTCGATATTGTCATATTGTGTGGCGATGTCCTGGTCTCACGCTTATTGCTCAAACGTGGCAATAACGTTCGATGGGCCAGAACCTCAGGGTTCAGCAAGGTGGCACACACCACAGACCGACTGCCAGAGAAGGTCTTTCTCACCGAGACGTTGGGGGGGGGGAGGGCAATTAGAAGGACAGCCACAAAAGGCTATTGCCAATCGTTTCTGCATGAAGCCTGGCAAAATATAGTTTGCGTATTGCTGGATGGATGTACCTTAACCCTTAACCTATGGATTCTTTGATTCCTATTGATACCCTTCGAGCCCCTAGCCGCTAGCTGCCATCTGCCATCCCTTTCCTTTCCTTTATTGATACTTCTCGTATACGCTCTGGTCTCTGGCCACGCCCTTAAGGAGAGCAAAGCCAAGGCAAGCCACATTTATTGATGTCTCAATTTCCTTTGCCAAATCACCTATTACAAATCGACAGCCAGCTCGAGTGGTGCCCCTATTGCCGGTTGCTATTGCTGGTTCTGGTAACTCTTCGTAGCTCTTGGCTTTTGTTGGTTTTTACAACTGACGATGCTGCTCTGCCACTGCTCTGCCGCTGCAATTCGTACAAATTTGGCTGGCAAATAAAGCGCCTGGAAAAGCTGCAAAGTAAAAATTACCCTTCTGTCGGGTAATGGCTGGCAATTTGTTTGGCTCTCTCTCTCTGTTGCCATTTTGGCCATTGCAATGCACAAACTGCAGATACGTGTGAGTGCCCCAACCCGTCCTTTCCCATTTGAATGGCTTGTGTTTGAGGTGGATTGATAAGAGTGGGTGCAACGAGTGGGTGGGCGTTCCTTTAATGCCTCATTGCCTCTTCTACTCATTGCTCCGCGTACAATGTTGCCGGCAACACAGCTCTCTCTCTCTCTCTCTCTTCCACACACTGATGGCAGTTTGATCATTCCATTACAAGTTGGCCTGGCCACATTGCAGCTTCAAGCAATTTGCCACAAATTTCAATCAAACGTGCTCGCTAAAAAGTTGCCATAAGTTGCACGCCACCCACTCTGCCACCCACTCTGCCACACACACACACACCCACAGGCAGGTAGGTAGGTAGGTAATGCCCCTCCCCCCACTTACGGGCTAACAAACTTTTACATTAAGACATTAGCGGAAAAGTTTTTTTTTCCTTCTTTTTAGTGGCAGCGGCAGTGGCAGTGGCAGCGACAGTGCTGCAGCTGCAGCCCGAAGCTGCAACAACTTGGCATCAACTAATTTCTTATTTGTTTGGCTCTTGCGGTGCACATGGCCAGGACCCGCGGACTGACCAGGACCAGTACCAGGACCAGGGCCCCGGACTGGTCCACGGTCCAGCAAATGGAGTGCTCCATTTTCATTTGCTTTCGCCTCGCCTCGCATTTTCGTTTCGTTTTACGCTTTTCGCTCTCCTCTGTGGCAGGGGCAGAGGCAGGGGCAGGAGGCAGGGATGTGGCACATGAAAAACTTTTCGTATTTCCATTGGCTTTGATTCAGTTTTGCAAATGGCTTGGCATTGTTAAAGAGTCGAGAGTTAAGAGCTGATTGGATGATCTTTGATGGCAGAGAGGAGAAAGAGAATGGAGAGAGGAGAGAGATATAATGGCGAATAATGCTAATGAGGGTAGCTTTCACAACGAATTCAATTAAAGTTTCTCCTCCTCCCTGTATGGTTGGGGGTAGAGATTATACTCCATCGCTGTGTCGATACAATTACCTCTCTCAGCTGCTAAGACAAAAATCATATGGGGTCGGGGTGGTGTCCATGTTGCAACGCACTTGACGTTGCGCTACGCAATTTCCGTTTCCGGTTACGCAGCGCCCAAGTCAGACAACTGCACGATAACATCTCTGACCCCCTGGCCCTGGCCCTGGCCCTGGCTCTGGCTCTGGCTGTTGTCCACCTTTTTCCCTGGCAGCCATTTGGCGCACAAACAAACCGTTAACACTTTGCTGAACTCAGCTCGGAGTCTTCTTGCTCTCACTTTTCCTGGCCCCAGCTGCAGCTCCTGGGCTGCCAGAGCCTGGTCCAGGTGCTGGTCCTAGTGCTACTGCTACTCTGTATTGTCTGGATACTACTTCTGCCTCTGCCTCTGCCTCCCACCTGCCGCCACTGCTCATCCGCCAGGCCATGCCCATTGCAAGTTTGTGACGCTTGTTTCGGGTTTCCCTCTTGCTGCTGCAGCTAATGTTGCTACTGCCCCAGCACCGCTGCTCCTGCCACTACTACCGCTATTGCCGCTCCTGCTGCTTCTGCTGCTCCTTGCCACTCCTCGTTGCTGCCTCTGTCGCTGACGCGACTTCAGGTAGTAAATTTCCATTAAATGTGCATTTTTGTACAAGTTTTTGAATTAAACTTTTTTAGCCCGTCCATAGCTCAGCGGCCAGGAAGAAGCCAACATAGTGGCTAGTGGCTCTCTGCTGGTGGCTCCCTGCTCTGATATCCCGCCGAGCTCTTCGCGGATTTGTTTCCCCAACGCGTGTGGCACAGCCTTGAAGTGTGGCAAGCTTGTCTAAAGTTTACGCAAAACTGAAACAACTTCATTTCTGAGTGCATCCCACACACAGGACTTGGGATCTATCGGTAAAGGATAGATCCCTAAATGCTGCATTCTACTGGAAATCCTAATCAGAATTCTTCCCTACTTTGGCTAATAAATTAGTCCGATTTGTTAAGCTTTTGCTTTCTGCTGCGGGCAGGCAAATGTCACACCCCCAGGCCACTTGCCACACCATATGCTGCCACTGTCGTTGGCCGCCAAGTCATAAAAATCTACCCAAGTGGGTGACCACCGCTAGAGACTGGGCAGGGGCAGGGACGGCCAGGGGCAGGGGCTGGGGCAGGGGCAGGGGCAGGGACTGGTGCTATTATTTTTAGAATATGACCAAAACATGCAAAAGATTTTCCTCTCGCTAGCAGTTTTTTCCCAGACAATGCAGCCAGCCAGAGTTTTGACACTGAAAAATGTGAAAATTATGCAGCAAACATTAAAGAAACTATGGAAATTGGCTGCTGCTGCTGCTGCCACTGCTGCTGCTGCGTGGCTGGAAGGGATTGGAGGATAGTCCTCACTCACCCTTATCACCCTTAGCCACACCCATGCGCCCATCAAATTTGATTCTCTGTCTCTGGCTCTAAGTTGTGCTCACGCCTAATGGTTTTAATTAAGCGACTGCAGCGACTGCCTCGAGTGGGAGTCGGAGATGGAGACGGAGACGGAGTCTGACTCCGAGTCGTGCCTCGAATGTCATGCATGAAATTCATTAGGTTCCGCCCCGACGTCTCGTCTGCTTAGTGTCTCTGCCTGTGTGAGTCGCGCTTTTGCCAGCTTCCTTTTGATATACTTATACTTACAATTTTCTTAAGCAAAAACTTTTGCTGGCAACTAAAACCAAACTTGACATAGTTTTTGGGCAAAAATTGCAGCTAAAAACTTACTTAATTTCCAGCAACTGCACTTACTCTGGGCCAACTGTAGCCCCAAAGGGGGGTTACTACTGGTGGCACACACACACATGCCCCACTCTTATTTGCATAGTTAGTCAAGTTTTCTTTGGGACTAGAGCTGGTGGGGATTGAGGAGTAGGCAAGACAGTTGAAAGGAACACTTCTCTCTCTCGCTGTCTCTCTCTCTCTCTCTCTCCGCCCGCATGTGAAGAGTCCACTCAGTTTGACACTATTTCAACAGGCAAATAAATACTTTGGCCTCCCCACGCCCAACCGAAGACTTGCAACGGAGGCACCAACCGACTTGGGTTTTATTTATCTTTGACACTTGCTAATTTTTGCGTCGAGCTGAGTTGTTGATGAAAATATTTTGCCAGGCAAGAGTCGAGTCGAGTCGAGTGTCAACTTCCTAAGTTGTTTAGCAACCAAATAGAAGGCCGCTTAAGCACGACTGATTCTAGTGTGAAATGTGACTGTCAGCCCTCCCCCCCACTTCACTTCACTTCACTGTAACACAAATTAGCACCGCACCCCCTTGCCAGCAATGCAGTGTGCTGCACGCTACTGCTGCTGGTAGGCGTCCTTTCAACAAACATATTTCAGAGCGTTCAATGCTTTTACGTATGAAATGATGCTGAAATCTGTGCAACGGTCTAATGATTGTTCATGTCAACAATTTGCAAAACTAAATGAACACATTTCGAGATCATAAATTATGCAAACTCCACTCCGACGACGACGACGATGACTGTGGGGCAGCAGCAGCAGCAATAACTACAACAAGGAGGCAACAGCAGAGGCAGCAGCAGCATCGCATCAGTCCAGGGACAGCAAACATTTCCTTCACATGTGAGAAACAGGAGGCAAGTAGGAGAAGGCTTGTGGCAGGTGGCGTGGCAGGCAGCAACTTGTTAGCCAAACTGCCAACGCAACTAGCAAACTCTTCTGCCCGTAAACTAGCATTAGGAGGAGGTGGAGGAGGAGCAGGAGCAGGAGCTGGAGGTGGAGGCGTGTGTTGAGGCCAACATGGCATACTGACAACATGTGTTTTGAGGTGAAGCTTATAAATAAATTATTGATAAGCATCTGGCATAGAGGAAACGTCAAAAGTTGTATGCTAAAATAAGCACAGAACAGCAAACAAATGAAGTGAAGGGGGGGGACAGAGGGGGAGGAGGACTAGGAGCAGGACCAGCAGCAGGACGAGGACTAGGATCTAGAACCATATGTGGCGCCCAGGCAGTGGCAGTGGCAGAGGCCGTCAACTTGTTGTTGTTGATCTACTGCGAATAGCTTTTGCATTTTTAAATTTACACACAAAATACAAAAAAAAAATACATAGAAGAATAGGTAAAACAAGAGAAGAAGTAGAAGAAGAAGAAGAAGAAGGAGGAGAAGTAGCGAGAAAAGAGTGGAAAAACAAGAG
Source organism: Drosophila azteca (assembly GCA_005876895.1). Lineage (NCBI taxonomy): Eukaryota > Metazoa > Arthropoda > Insecta > Diptera > Drosophilidae > Drosophila > Drosophila azteca. The sequence goes on along the minus strand of VCKU01000004.1, from coordinate 16,465,855 downwards.
CAAGTAGAGAACATAAACGAGAGCAAAGTTTTTCGCAAGTTTGTTGCGCATTTTTAATTAATTTTCTTGCCTTGCCCCACCAACCCCCTAGAAAACCCAACCCCACCCCACATACAGGCTACAGCCTGCTGCCTCCTGGCTGCTTATGGCATAGAATTCCTCCTGCTTTTAGCCATATTTACGCCGTGCACTGCACTGCACTGCGCTGCGCTGCGGTGCATTGACATGTCAATAAGAAATGAAAGTGTATGGCAGTCCGCTTGCCGCTTGCCGCCAGCCATCATCGACGGCGTCGCTGCCTTGCAATTAAAATTTTAAGACAAATTAAAAACCAGAAGGCAGGGCTTGGGCTTTGGCCTCGCGAAGCGAACATTGGAATACCCTGCTGGAGGAATATGTATGCAGTATGCAGTATGCAGTATGCAGTAGGGTATGCCAGAGGCAGAGGCAGGAACAGGGACAGGGGCTGGGAGCTAGTGAAAAGATTTGCACTTGGCTGCTGATTGCAATCCGGCGTCCTCAATTTGACATTTATGCGCGGGCAGGCAAGCGTGCAGTAATCGAAGCAGCGCCACGACGACGACAACGACGACGACGATGCGATGCCTTTCTCTTGTCAATTGTATCCTGACTTTCTTCCCAGTATCAATGTGTGAGACAAGTTAGTTGTCCTCCTCCTTGGCCGCCTTGAAAACTTTTAATTAATATATTTTCTGTTGCTGTGAGCCTCAATAAATGTTTCTCCTCTGACCATAAATGATTTATTTGTGGAGCGCCAGAACGCCAGAGCGCCAGGCACTGCAGACTCTGGCGACAATCCGCTCGAGAGTCAAACAACTTTATTTAATGTCAAAGTAAACACGTTGCTGCACCACTCTGTCACCTGGCAATTTCGCTTGCCACACGCCACCACAGATCCATCCTGCATCCAGCATCCAGCTGCATCCAGCTGCATCTGCTGCAGCTGCTGCAACTGCGTTTTTAATTTGCACATTGCGGCCGTCGAGGCGGGTCGCACATTTAAACGATTTTCGGTTAATTATACGCAATGTTACATAATGACATTTGCGCAGGGCCACGCCCATGCCTACGCCCATGTCTCCAGCTGTGTAGGATTTCCTCGTAAGTAGCAGCCACTGTTGTACTCTATGAAAGGGTTTTATGGGTCTCTACCTACCTTTCAATGAGGCTTTGATTTACTTCAAATTCTGCTCTGTTCTAAGATTAGAACCTAAGAGTAGATCCCTCTTCTGTCGACAACTTCTGTCTGGTTCTGGCAGAGTGTTTCCAGCTTCGGTCTTAGCTTTCTTTTGCTTAATTTCCTTATTGTTTGCTCTGCCTCCTGCCTCCTGCATGCCTCCTGTATCTGACTCGCTGGCTCTGGTTTGCATTCCTTGCGGTTTCATTACCTTGCCACACACCCACTGTTGCCGTTGACAGTTAGCCCGCCCACGCAGTCACAAACACGCACACCCACACACCAAGGCATGGCCACACTTCGGCCTTGGCCCTCCATGGGTCCTCGCAGATGCAGAGTTCATAAATAGTTGCATACTCTTTGGCGCAAAGACAATCGCTGGGAGCTGGAAACTGGAAGCTGGAAGCAGGGGGAGCTGGGCATGAAATGCGACAGCATATGTCAGATTGAATGCCAAATGCCACACAGCGGTGGCACAGTCAATGGCTGGGAACGGATTGCCAGCTGTCTGTCTGTCTGTTTGTCTGTCTCAGAGAGAAGGACCTTCCTTCCCTTCTTCCTTTGTAATCGAATTTAATTTTGTGTGCTTTTTTTCTTTCAGTTGGCAAATTGTATAATTATTACATGGCCGCGGTTTGCCTGCTATAAAAAAATATCTGTATAATATAATGGTGTCCATTCTTTTGTTCGACGAACACGACCGCAGAAACCATAAAACTAACAATAATTCAAGTTAAATACAATTTAAATGCGACTGTAAAAAATGTACAAAATAAAGCTCTACGCTAACAAAACTTTCCCCTGGTGGGGTTCGAGTCATTTTTTGCTATAGCGATACGGAAAAAATTGATATATTTTAAATTAAAAATCCAAAATAAACAAAAGCAAAGACAATAACTTTTTGTTCAGTATATAAAAAAGTTGGAAAATATTGTGTACATCGTCTGTTTGTCTGTCTGTCTGTTTGTCTGTCTGTCGCTGTATAAGGTACATGCCTGCAGTGGATGGTCCTGTATCGAGCACTCGGCTCGGCTCGACTCGACTCGACTCGGCTCTCGGTATTTATGTATTTAAATTCAATTAATAATTAAGGTGTAAATGCATTTGCATGCTGGTTAATTAAATTTGTGCGGCTTTATTAAAGGAAATTGCGTATTTTAATGCGGCCACCGCCGCAGAGAAACAACAACCACCGACGCCACCGCTCCCACCACCACGTGGGTGGGTCAGAAGTGGGATAATGTAAATTCCATACGGATAGTTATCCCCTCGGACCGCGGACAGCTGTTTGCCAGCGGGCTTAAAGCCAGTTCGAGTAAACACTTAAAGCGTCGAGTGGATGGATGGAAGAATGGTTGATGGGGTGGATGATGAGAGGGATGGGGGGATGGGGGGAATGGTGTGGGTATGCGGAGTACATCTATAAATATTTCATGCGTTGCATTGCAGTCATTATGGCATTCATTAAATATAGAGTGCATGACATCCATACAGCATGCAGCGGCATGCAGCAGGCCGCCACATTCTCACAGATAAACCAGCACAGAGATGCACTAGCACACACACACACACACATAGAGAGAGATACAAAGATACACCCATACACATATCCACAGATAGGCCACCAATAGAAGAGAGAACGCTTCGCATCCATAAATCTCTCGACAGCGGCCCAGCCCCCCCACTGCCACAGCTTCCTTTCACTGATGATGGGGACACGAGGGGGTGGTGTGGTGCGCCATGGTCATGCCACCACTTTTGTCCGTAGTTATTCATATATAAATACAGAGAGCGTGGGGGGCAGAGACAATGGGACAAACATCATGGTGTTAGTGTATTTCTGATTTGTGGTCTGACAGTTTAACCAAAAACTGCATGCATGTAAATTTATTTTGTGCTCATTTTTGTAGCACGCCTCCCCCAGCACTCCCAGCACCCCCATCTTCCCACCCCCTCTGATTCTGCATTGTTGCTGCCGCGCTTACATATGTCAAAATATTCAATTTATGCAACGGAAGAAACAAAATGAGCCCAGCACGACGTCAAGGCCCAGAGAATGAGAGAAGGGATACATGCAGAGAGAGAGAGAGAGAGAGAGAGATACCACTGGAATGTGCACTGGACCTCTACTTCTACATACATTTACATCGTACTTCAGTAATGTTCTAGATCTTGGCGATAGATTAAACAAAAGCTGGCAGACGGCCAAGGAGATTAAGGCTGAAAGATCCTCATATATAGATTCGTTGATCGAAATAGTGCTTTAAAACGATCTCTACTAAACGATTTGTACTGTAAATGATCTCTGTTTTGGCATACTATTCGAAATAAGTCTCAAATCAGTGAAAGAGACTTTTCAGATAATAGTTCTGTTATACATTCCTTCTTCATAATCCTCTCATTATTGTTCCGCTTTCATTAATGAAGCCTTCATTGTCTTACGATCATAATACTACTCGTCTACATGTAAACTACAGCCACTATGTTAAGTCAGTCATTACGTTAAGTGAACATATGTATAAGTGCTGTTAAGTCAGTCATTATGTTAAGGGAACAAACATACAGGCGCTGTTAGGTCACTTATTATGTTAAGTGAACATGTAAGCGCTGTTAAGTCTGTCATTATGTTAAGTGAAAATACACATAAGCGCTAACATTCTGTTAATAGAGGGCAGTCGAATGCTTTCTACCGCATAGAAGTGCATAGAAGAACCACAGATTGCACCGCCCAGACCTGTACCTAAACAAAAACGCATGTGGAATCAACACCGACTATTTTGCTTTGCTCTCACTGAAGTCTGAACAATCCGCTCTCCATTTTTCTGTGCCCATTGTGATCCCATTTACTTTGCATGTGTGACATTTATTTGTGCATGCTGTGCGACCACTGACAAAGGTTTTGCGTCCCTAATGTATTCCACTCTGTTGTTGGGGCTGCCGCATCTGACATTTGCAATATTTATAGCCCAGGATGGGTGGATGGGTGGATGGTCCTGACTCTCCTGGAGTACTCATAAATAGCTTGCAATGTGGCAGTTTTTTATAGAATTTTGTTGTGATCCATGACCTGCTCTCTCGAAGATCATTTAGATGTGGCATTAAGTTACATTGGACTGTGTTCCAGTTCCAGTTCCACTCTTAGTTCCAGTTTCAGTTTCTATTTGTTGTTGCTTTGCCCATTTTTAGAGGCGCCACTCTTTTATAGTGGCCATATCTTTTTATGGATTTTTGCCTTGTGCATTATTAAAAAGGCCAGCCAGCAGCGGAGAATGGAAAAAGAACCAGCAGAGGAGCGGCAGGGTAAGGCAGGGCAGGGCAGGGCAACAAAAACAAGTTAAAAACCTAACGTGCTGCTTTATTTGCAACTTATTCACTCCGACTCCGACTCTGACTCCGGCCCGTAGCTATAGCCGGGGCTATGTGGATGTACTCGTACTCGTACTGGTAGTTATTATTTGAAATTTCATAATACTTTTACAACTTTATGCAACTGTTTCTGCTGCCGCCTGCTGCCTGCCGCCTGCTGCTGGCGTTGCCTTAACGCGGAATTCATGCTTTATTTTTTGCGGTCTTTCCCTCCAAGCAAGAGTTTATCCAATACTCTCTCTTCGCTCCCTGCTCTCCCTTCCTTAAAGAAGAGATGGGTATATGTATATGTATGTGTATGTATATCCTTTGCAACCTCCTTCCAGTAGTTTACTTTTGCAATTTTCAACGCTCCAACTGCATGCCATTTATTTTAGCCTTCTTTCTCTCCGCTCTCTCCGCTCTCTCTCTCGTCCTCTCTACTGTTTATTTAGCCCTGCTTCTGGGCCCCCCAAACTTTCTTTCGTTTTCTTTCACCTTTGTTTCTTTGCTCTTCCTACTCTTTTTTTTTTTGTGCTTTTTTTTTGGCTCCATTTTTATGTAAAACATATTTTTCTTAAATAATTTATTTTTGGTTTTTGTTTTCCCTCCTCGTGCCTTTCCCCACTTTTCTGCTGCTTGAGCAAACTAAAATGAAGCTTTTATTGAGTTCAGGTGCGCTCTGTCCTGCCCACCCCTTTCCCCCTTTTACCCCTTGCTCCCCCTTGGTTTTCCCCTGTGGGGCAACTTTTGATTTTGCCTCTAGCCGGCGCTTCTGCATGCTTCTTTTTTCAATTTGTGGCCACATTAACGTTAGAAGAAAGGAGGAGAAAGAGAAAAAAAATATGAATGCACAGGAAAAGTGTAAAGAAATGGTCGGATGGGGTCTGCAGCTCGGCAACTGCATTTGCGGTGGGTTACGGGGTGGCTTACGGGGTGGCTTTCGCGTGCACGGAAACGTTTAGCCGCGCATATTGCCTGTGGGGGGAGGGAGGGTCTCCTGTGGCTGTTGCTGTGGCCCCAAAAAGCGTCTGTTTTTATTTTAAGAAAATATTGGCACTATTTTCTCAGCCACTACCCACCCCTGGCACTACCCCCTGCCGTTACTCCCTGTCCCTGCTTAGAGGTTCTTGAGATTTAGTTTACATTTACCTCAGGAGTGCTGCATGCCACACTTAAGCTGGGAGGAGGAGGAGTCGGAGTCGGAGTCGTCTTCGGCTAATGGCTTCGACAATGGATTGAGAACTTACCTGCAAGAATAAGCGCACAAGAGAAATGAAAATTAATTAGAGTTTCCATTACATTACACTAGTCAACCAAACATCCAGACAATACACTACTCGTACTCGTACTCGTACTCGCATATCGTTTCACTTATCTCACATACTCAGCCTTTGGCTTTGGAGGGAAAACTTAATTTATTATTTCGTGCTTATGCAAACACATCAATTTGTGGCAAGTAAACACTTCAAGCGCTTTTCCGTTATCTTTGGCCAAACACTGACAGCCGCAAGGGGCTGGACTTGGGCCTGGACTTGGCCTGGGCTTGGGACAAAATTCATTAGAAATCCAACAGCAAATAGACAAAAAATACAGTGAAAAAATATAGATATGTTTCGGCTGGCCAAATGTTTGTTTAGGACGACGGTCGGGACGGTCCTCGGGACGGTCCTCGGGACGGGCCTGAAATAACTTTGTGACTGGCCGACAGACCCAAGACCCCAGACCCCGTTGGGGGCCACCTGACCGGGCGGAGCGGCGGCACTTTTCATAATTTTTCAATAAATTCCAAGACCATTAGGAGGGGACATCATAGTCTTTTCAATCGATCTGAAGGGGCTTCGTTTTCAATAATTTTCGCATTACATTTGGACGGCAAAAGGCGATGGGCAACCCTTAGCAAGAAGAGAGAGCTGTCCTGCTGCCGCTGCCCCTGCTGTCCTGCCGCTGCCCCTTCTGGTTGCTTGATTGCTCTCTCCTGTCCCGCAGCAGCCACTTTGCCACTTTTCTACTTGGCTGCTGTTTAACCGCAATTGAAATTACGCGCTGGCTTCCGTGACGACGACGACGACGACGTCGACGATGGAGACGAGGCTCCAAATTTATGCAAATTGCGTCACGTGCCCCAATGATTTCTTTGCCTTTGAGAAAAGCACAGGGGTGGGAGGGGGGTGGGAATGAGAGAAGAAGACAGGTTTTGAGCTACCTTTTGGCACACTCCTTTCGTGTCGTCGTTTCTGCCAAGTGAATCATTATTTAATTTAATGTAAAATAATTAGCCAGAGCCCTGAGCACTGGCTCTGCTCTGCTCTGCCTCTCTGCTGTCGGCTGTCGGCTGTCTGCTGTCCTCTTCTCTGACATTGATGTATACTGTAAGCTCTCTCTCTTTCGCCCCCACACACCCCCAATCCCCCACCCAGCCATCTTTTTTGCAGTTCCTTTTTCTTTGCTCTCTGCCAGAATCCCATTTGCGGTCAGTCGATGATATATTACAGCCACACTTGCGATTACAATTGAAGTCTCCATACAGACACACACAGCAGACACACACGCACACACACACACACAGGCAGGCACTGACACATAGACACACACACTTGTGCCTGTCCCATTCTTGCTGAAAGAAGAAACTTTTTCCGCTGTTAACATAATTTCCGCAGTTGATTGATTCACTCGGAGATCGAGGAGGAGGAGGAGACGAAGGACTCTTGGCATATCCCATCCGGGATGAGCACTTAAGGCCTCATCCTCATCCTCAAGGATTGGCGCTTAGACAAATTGTACTTTAATGTAATTTTATTGGAAAACTTTTCGATTTGCATATTAAAAGACGAGAAGAACGCACACAATAAAAATTTCATAAGCGGTCGACCAAAGACACGTGCCAGGCTGCCAGGCTGCCAGGCTGCCAGGATATATGTTTGCCATATTGTTTGTGCATTAGAATCGATTTCCATGCTTCCCTTTTTGTGTTTACTAATCGTTTAGCATGGCCCAAATACTCGTACTATAAATACATATCAATTAAGTCGAGTGATTTAACGCAAAATCAACTAATTGAGTGTTCATTTTCTTCTCTTCGCAGGTGGACAACAAAGCAGGTAATTACCGGCTAAGAATATCAATTGATGTAATGCCCACAAAACATATATATTTTTACACTATTTACCAGCCAGGAACCAGGGGTAGTGGCAGGGGAGGGGGAGAAAAAGGTCAGGCCACTCTCCAAAATTGATGCCATGAAGACAACCTCTGGGTCATCGAGGCGATTGCTTAACAAAGCTCAACTTTTTGGCATTAGCTCAAATTGGCAAAAGAAAAGCCAACGAGAGAAAGTGGGAGAGAGAGTAATGGGGTGGACCCTTGAGTGGTTGCTGAAGGGAAAGGGTCCTCATTTTTTATTCATAGACATTCATATTTTGCTCCCCAAATATTCTTCGAGCAACAGCTGGGCTCCCGTTTTGCCTTTGTCCCTGGCCCTGTGCCGTCCTTTCCCTGTCCCTTTCCCCCAGTTCCCTGCTGTTGTATTATTCCTTTTGCTGATTTCATATCCACAATTTGTGTTGATTGATAAGCAATATGTTTTCTGGGGGCCTCCAAGATTGGTCCTGGATGGCAGGCAAAGCCAAATGGCAGGCACTTCAATTATATATTGGATGACAGCCGTTGCCCAGCCGTAGCCCAGTCGTAGCCATGGCCATGGGCCCCAACTTTGCTAATTAAATGCATATATGCATGTGCCATGTGCCGGTAGAACTATCTTACTGCCACCCGCAACCCCCTTAATCGGTGTTAATTGTGTGTATGTATTTGCGTGTGTGTGGGTGTGTGGGGCACTACCTAGCTCTTGCCGCTTGTGAGGCATTCATTGGGCATTGTTGCAGCGACAACTTCAATTTACACGCCTCGTTGGTCGCTCGTTTTGTTCCTCAGGTTTGAGGCTCCTCTTATTGTGCTCCAGTAGCTTTATACAATTAGTGCCTATATATATATATACATATATATATAGAATTATCCACCATGCAGACACACACACAGGCAGACACTCAGGAAACCTTCGCCCAATAGACATTTTCATAAATTGTTAACAATTATTGCATTGCCGTGCGGTAACAAAGCGAAAGTCCGCTTGTGTGTAGCCACATCCCCTCCCCTTCCCTACCCTCACCTTCCCTCCCCTCTCCTCTTCCCCTGCTGTACAGGAATGTTCCGAAAATCCGCTAAGGCAGCTCCTTCAGCTGTTGTTTCAAGCTCCTCCTGCTACTCCTGCTACTCTTGCTCCTTCTGCACTGTCTGCCTAATATAATTTCAATATTTGCCAGGACCAACATGGCGCACACACACACACACACACACTTATGTACTTGCATTATGCTTATGCCACAGTTGCTGTTGCACTCATGTCTGATTAAATTACATTTACAATTCATACGTCTGCGCTCTGTAATGACCGTGTTCTGCCGCCAGAGAGGGGGGTGGTGGAGGTGGAGCGGTTGGAACAGATGACAATATTTCTGCGGTTGCCATTGTTTAATTGTTGGCTTCCCTTTTCCGCCTGAGAGGCACCAAAAGTTCCCTCTAAATTTGCATAATTATAGAGGGAACATCAATGATAATTGAAGTCCTATTTAAAGTCCTGCTGGTGTCAACGTCTGTGTTTTTCTACTCATCCTTACGCTAATCTTTTCACATGTCCTTAATGTGTTGTAAAGTCAATTTATAAGTGGAGCTCCGACCAGACTCCAGTTGGCCACTTGGCCAATATCACTTGAATGGCCACTAAAGCGGAATGCAACAGCAAAAACTTGTGCCCCACTTTTGTTAGTTCTGCTCCACGCCCTCTTCTGCCCCTTCCGCCCCTTCTGCCCATTCTGTTCTTCCCTTCTGTTCTGCTGGCTCTGTGGCAAGCAAATAGCAGTGAGAAATTGCTAGTGAAACTATTACAACAAAAACTAATGGTCAAACATTAGTAAGAACACGCTTTGCATTTGCCAGAGCCACAACAGAGACGTCCCCCCCTAGTCCTAGTCCTGGCCCTGACGCTGACGCTGGCAGCGCATAATTGCATTTGCGTTAAAACGCAAGCAAACAATTCACTTAAAGTGCAAATAAGTGAGGAAATCCAGCAGCAGCAGCAGCAGCAGCTCTGTTTCTCTCTCTAACTCTCTCTCTCTCTTGCTCTTTCTCTTTCCTGTCTTTTGTCTCTATCTCTATCTATCTTTACTTATACGTTTGTGTGTGTGTGTGTGTTTGTGGCAAAACCAAAATGGCCAAGCTGACAAACGTAGACAACGGAAGTCAATCAGACAGACAGACGGACACGACAGACAGACTTTGATACGCAAGCGCAGCGGAAGTTCAATTGCAATGAGCCGGCGACAACGACACGACACGACACAGACCCGACAAAGAGACAGACAGACAGAAAGACAGACAGACAGAACAAATGTCCTGGTGACAGGCGGTTAGTGACAGGCCAACAACAGCTGGCGATTAGATGAAGGAAACCCCAAGCCCAAGAAGGAGAGTGGGGGGTAGGAGCAGAAGGGTAGGAGGAGCCACCTCGACAAACGCTGTTTAACTTAATTCAATAATCATTGGCAATTGCAATTTGCGGTCCAGTCCGGTCCGGTTCGGTCCGCTCCAGTCGGGCGACGTCCGGGCGACATTTGTGCAAATACAGAAATTATAATAATGACGGACTGTCGGCCAGGACTTTAGCTTGAGCCAAAGGGCAAATCCATGGTTTGGTGTGGTGTGGTGGTGTGTGGTGGTGTGTGGGGTGTGGTTTGGTCTGGCCGACATGTGCAACGGACCGGAGACGGGGAATGGGGGGGGATGCAAACAGCATTAAGTGGCTGCAAAGTCAGGCAAATCGATCCAAAGTGACGCATATTGCCGACCCCAAGACCCAAGTGGTTTCAGTTTTTGTGGTTCATTCGGGCATTAGCAGGCAATGGCAATGTGGCAGTGGCACGGCAACGGCAACGTCATCGGCATGTTGATGCTGCAAGACCCGACACTGACATTTGATGGAAGACAACATCATCTCCATCGATGGGTACGTGACATTTGGACCAAAACAAATTCTCCCTCATTGCCCGATAATGTTCTACGCTTAAATTAAATAACCATTTGAGTAATTTCCATTTATTGGCAATAGCCCGAGATTGGGTTTTGGCCACACACAGAGCATAAGCCATGAGGCTGTCCGGCGGGGCGTTGGAGCATTGGCAATACACAACCACAATATTCAATTGAAATTTCATTAAAATATTAGTGTGCAGGCTGGACACGCATGGACAAACAGGTACTGCCTGTACACAGTACAAAAAGCTAATGAGAATCAATGGTAACAAATGTTAGACAGGATTTGGTTCATGTTATCAGAGCGAAGGCTTTCTCGATTAACGATTTCAGAGTGCGTAAAGGGCCAAAGTATAAAGGTATAACGATTCCCACCAATCAATGTTCCTTGTACTCGTTGGCTCTTAGAATTTCGTATACTTCTGTATACAGGAACAGAATCAAACCTCCTCATTAAATGTTTGTTTATGATTCTAAAAGAAACCAGAGAAAAACCTATGAGAAATTGTTTAGACCTTAAAAGAAAGACCCACGGAACGGGTGCATCGGTACTGCACTTGACTGTTGGGATGTGGTGTGTGGGTTAATGAGTTAACAGATGATTTCTCCGCTTGCACCCCATAGCAGTCGTAAATTCTATACTTTATTGAATGTTTTTTTAGTGGGAATAGATGGGTTTTTGTTCTTTTAATGCCATAATGGAAGAAAGAGAAAGGGTTCTTTGTATCTAGTATCGGAGTATCCGACTAGCTGGTAGCATTCTTTCTTCCTGGTTCTTGTTGGCTCTGACTGTCTGGCTGTTGTCTTGCCCATTTCGCCTCATGAGCATATAATTAAAATAATAGCAACAAAAGCCTAGTTTTATTATTAATTATACACACACAGAAACACACAGACAGACATGCTCGCACGCCCATTCATTAATAAAACATGGCCCACGCCTACGCCCTCACTCTCACCCGCGCCCCCGCCATTAGGTGGTGGAGGAGTAGACGCATGGCCCACACCATACGTACAATATTCAATATGGAAAATTCTGTGTAGTGTATGGATTTTTTCGTTCGCTTTGTTGTTTGGCTTTTAATGCCAATTAATTACATAATATTTAATACACATGTTACGCTTCTGCTCTGCTCTGTGCCTGTGTGTCTTGTTGCTGCTGCTGCTGCGATAATTTGTAGCTAATTTATGCATGACTTGTTTATTAGTTAAGCTTATAAGATCCTGTGAGAATCGTGGGAGAGGGGGGGGCGGTACACACTCAATATTATAGGTGTTGCGTGGGACGCTCTTTGGCTGGAACATTCATTTGGCCTTCTCGTTCTCTCAGCGAAAACAATCTCCTAGCTGCCGGCCATGGCTAATAAAAATTCAGAAAAATACAGAAAAATATGTTTTTTGCTGTGCCAAATGGACGCACGGAACTAATGCCACCAGCTTTCGGTTGCCCCATCAAATGCTGCCACCAATCCAACACTCAACTCGAGTAGCAACAACTCCATGGCAGCATATTTTCCCATCTATTTTTTGCGGCGCGCTTGGGTAAACTTTAACAATAAATTTATGAGCGATTTTTAATGCTTTAAAAATGGAAAATGAAAATCTGTTCGGAGGCGAGCAAAAAGACTCCCCAAGAAATGAGAGATGGAGAAAGAAATCCCGGGGTCCATCGGCCGGAGCGCAATAAAACTGCGTCATTTTCGGGCGGCATAAAAAATCGTTTCTGGTCCATGGGTCTCTGACAGTGAGGCATCAGCCGCTGGGACGAAGATGGAGGAGGAGGCGTAGAAAGAGGCGGAGGAGCAGGAGGCGGCGGCGACGACGTAGGCCGTAGACAGGGCGCAAAAAATCATGTCATGTCATTGTCGGCATCGTAAAAATGTTATCAGCCATAATAACGAGCCACGATTTTGGAATCCCTCCCAGCCTCAGCCCCAGCCCCAGCCCCTGCCCCTGCCTCAGCCCCAATACAATGTTCTGGTCCATGGGGTGTACGAGTCCCTGTTATGGGGTGTACGGGCCTGTGTCGCCGGCGCTAATGGTGCGCAGCTAATGACTGAAGAGAGAGAGAGAGAGCGCCAAGGAGATGTCCGTTCGCTTTGGATGATATAAGACTGGAGCTGGGAGGCTTTAAATTTCAATAGCACTCGAGCACTCGATACAGTTTGGTTCGGTTCGTGGGTTCGGTTCGTGGGTCTTCCTATTAAACTGCCGCATTCGCAGTTCACAGCATTCTGCCAACTTACGCTTAATGGTAATAAAAAGTAAATCAAATCAGTGTCCTTAATCCCTGAATTGATGTGGGGCTTCCTCGATTGCGACACAGACTCCGACTTCGACTCTGCGACTCCCCTGCTACGGCGACTGCGAGGTTTTCTTTCCTCCATTTTGTCTCGTATTTATGCGAAGGCATTTCTTTTGCCGTCTCTGCCTCACTTACAATTCAATTTCTGAACAATCCTCGACTGCGGCTGCCACATCGTTGGCTGAGGGAAGCCCTTTGTTTGACCTTAAAGTCCGCTTTTGCCAGTGCAGATGCATTCGGCTTGAAGCTTTGCTTTGCCTGGGTACACCAGTACGGAGTACGTATACTTAATGGCTGCGTGTTTACAGCGTTTTAATGGCTCGTTGATGGTCGCAGATTCGAAGTTCCGTTCTGTCTGTACCGCATCCATAATTAATTTTCCTGTGTTTCTGTCATAACTTTTCCCCAACAACTTTGCTTTTATTTGATGGCAAGTTTATTATTATCAACTACGCGAAGGGAGTGGGGAACAAGCGGGTGGGGTGCTGTGGGTGCCTTCCGCTAATCGATGATGGCGTAATTGTGGCAATCGTCTGGGTGGCCCTCGCTGCGTATGCGCAATATTCGCGGGAGCTGCCAAAAATGAACTGCCAGAGCGTTTTTCACTCATTAATCAATTGTTAACGAAGAGCGAGTGGCACTCCAGCCAGCCTTTCGGCCGAAAAGGAGGAGATTTTGCCAAGCCTTTTTGCTACTCGGGCAGGGATTGAGTGGAGAGCGGGTGGAGGGGGGTGCATGTGGCATGAGTGTGTGTTTGTACAAGCTGAAAATGCATTCAAAAATACACACAAAAATCCGCAAACGAGAAGCTAAGTGAAAAAGCAGTACCACCATAGCAAGAGAGGAAGGGGTGAGAGAAAAAGACAGAGATAGAGAGATAGTCCGCGAGACAGAAAGCGAGAGAGAGAGAGAGAGAGAGAGGAACTTGAGGAGGCGCCTGGGCATTGTGTTTCATGCTATTTGCATTTTCTCTTGCCTTTCATCCTTCTTTTTTTTTTTGGCAAAGGCAAATAGCAGCAAGTACATAAAAAACAAGTTGCGAGAGGGCAGTGCACACAGACACCAATGGTGGGCCTAAGAGAGACAGAGAGAGAGAGAGAGAGGCAGAGGGAGAGAGAGAAAGACAGAGACAGAGAGGAATATAAATAATAAGTCTGTGAAACAGAGTGTATGTGTGTGTGTGTGTGAGCGTGCCGCCCCTCCGAAACAGGGAACCCAACAAAACTATAGGAGTGAAAAGAAAGACCTGCTCTTGGGGCAGAAGGCTTAAGTACCCTTGGATAGCCTTGGATATTGAGAGATGTAGAAACAGTCCGATACAAGGACTCTGATCAGCGGTCTTCGAGCGATCTACTAGCGTATAAGTACAGCCTCTATATGACATGGTGATCCGTAACATTTTGGAAGCAGTGAGACGAGTTTGAATAGCAGAATATGCCTCTCTCTCGTCTTGTTCTTCACAAGAGAGTAACGGCCTCATGATTGCTCTCATGGTGATCCGTTCTCATATATCAGATATTTTGGAACAAGTGAAACTCATTTGAAGCAACAGAATATGCTATACTACTCGTAAGCGTAGTTCATAAGAGAGTAACGGCCTCATATCTTCTCGGGCAGTGCATAATATTCGTGTGACCCTCTGCAAGGGTAGCCGAAAAAAGTCAAGAGAAATGCTGCAAAAAAATGCATTTTATATGCAGATGCATGGCGTAAATTGTAGTTACGTACTAAATAAGTAAAATAGCGCTGAGTATTTTTCACTTAAAATGCAGTAGGGCAAAAAAGCAGAGGGGCCAGCGAAAGCCAGCCAGTCCAGGACAGAGCAGGACAGAGCAGGACAGGCAGGAGAGGCAGGAGGCAGGAAACAGTAGGCAGAGAGTGTGGCCAGGCAGAAGGCGGTAGGCGGTAGGCTGAAGGCAGGGAGTGTGGCCAGGCGGGACAAACCTCTTAATTGGATGCATGCAGGCAAAATAACATGTGAGGCGTGCTCAAATTGTTGGCAGTTAGTCGGTGCAGGGGAGGGATGGGTAGTGGTAGCGGGTAGGGGGGGTGGACCGGGGTTGAATCAAAGTGGAGGCTAAGTTAACTAGCCGTCGGCTAATTAAAACCTGAAAAGTTGGCCACACTTGAATATCCAACTTGGGTGTACTTCTTCTTCTCTCTGGCCCAGTGGTATGTGTGTGTGTGTGTTTGTGTGTATGTGTGTGTAAATGGCATTTGCATTGGGAATT
This sequence comes from Drosophila azteca, assembly GCA_005876895.1. Taxonomy (NCBI): domain Eukaryota; kingdom Metazoa; phylum Arthropoda; class Insecta; order Diptera; family Drosophilidae; genus Drosophila; species Drosophila azteca. Next base: position 16,450,689 of record VCKU01000004.1, on the reverse strand, counting down.
AGACTAAGACAAGAGCTGGGGCTTTGTGAAAGTTGCTAAAGTCGAATTGGCTCAGAGACAGAGACGAGGTCTCCCTCTCTCTCTCTCTCTCTCTCTCTCTGTCTTTCACTTGTACATTAACAGATGCTCAATGGGAATGGGAATGGAAATGGAAATGTCGCTTGTGCTCTCATTTTCCGCACACGCACACACACACACACACACTACCAGCCGAAACAGCTTTATTTGCATAAGCATTTTGTGTCTGTAACTCTGTACACATGTTGGTAATAAAGCTGGCAACAACAACGGCAGGCAGGCAGGACGGCAGCAACCACAACAGCGTCAAAATTAAACACAATCAGAGCAGAAACTCATTTAAGGCGCTAAGCATTCGCAACAATTTCGCCAACAACCCAGAGACCAGAGAGAGAGAGAAAGTCCTCCTCTCCTCTACCGCCTCCCGCCCACATAAATTACAATCTCCTCTCGGTAGGAGGGGCAAAAAAGAAACCCGAACTGAAATTGCCGAAACGCCTCTAATGAAAGGATTAGCCCAAGGATGGCAATGGCTTGGCATGGGATATACTTAATTTGGTTGGGTGTCTGAGTCGCCGCCTCCTCCATCAAAATATGAAAATTTATTCCAGCTGGAAACCTGCTTTTTATTATGATACTCCTCGCAATACGCAGGACACGCAGGACACTAAGGGAATCCTTTTTTTGAGGCCGAAAATCTTTGACTTGAAGAAAAACTTGGCTCTGGCTCCGCTGCTGTTCGTTTTTTTAATTTCATGATGAAGGACACGCCTCGGACGCCTCCCTCTCTGCCTCTCTCTCTCTTTGTCTTTCTCTCGTCTCTGTCTTCGTTCATTTTGTCAAGTTAATGGAGAATAATAAAGCGCAAAAGTAAATAAGTAAACAGAGCAGAGAGACGGCAGAAAACTACAACAATAAAAGAGGGCCCAGAAAAGCTGAGACGGCAAACGGCCGAAAAATAAAAGCAGGACGAGCAAACCCAAGCCCAGGCATTCTCCCCACAGCCCCCTCCCCACTCCTTCGAGCCTCAGGGCAAATCAGCAGGAGAGGAGCCAGAACCAGGAGCAAGGCTTCATTTTTGTTTTATGCAAAATGCACTAAAAATATATTTAAATTTATTTCATTTTGGCTCAAATGAACTGCGCAGTGGATGGCCAAAAGTGCAGCTAAGCGGGGAATGGGGTGGGGGTCCCCACCCATTGGGAGGACTGCCATGACGCCAGTCAGGCGACAAGGACGCTCCCTCTCCCCCCACCCCTCTCTGTGTTGCTCTGTGCTGTAATAAACTTGATTGCGCATCTCTTATGTTTTTATTTTTTTGTTCGCTCTTGTTTTTTAAATAAAATTTTTATGAAATTTTTGGCAATTGAACTCAAGTTTTAATGGAACGCCATAAATTAGTGGGTTGTCCTTTTTGTGTCCCGTCCAGTCGGAGTCGGAGTCGCTATGGGGTGGCAGCCACTTGAGTCCCGCTGTGAAATTGGATACAAGGGCTTAATAAAGAACTGAAGAGGCTGGCAGTACCCCCTCGAGTCAATCGGCAGAGACTGACCATGCCCCTGGGCCCTGTCCCTTGTCCCCCGTCCCTCATCCATTTCAAGTGCCGCTTGGCAACGCGACATCCATTCATTTGGTTCGCAATTGAATTGCTGTTTTCCGAGACACACACACACCACACGAGAGAGATGAGAGAGAGAGAGAGAGATAGAGAGAGTGAGCAAACTTTCCAATATGAATCTTCCTTTCAGCTCTGCTCTGCTCTGCGCTGTCCAACTTTTGACCAGTGGCAACAGGACCTTCTCTCAGTCTCCATCCCTGGCAACCGCTCACTCCATGGACCTCGAACCCGAACGGTTTTGAATGTGTATTCCGCTCTCTCGAAATAACTTTTCAAATCCATAGACAAATGGCTATAGACAAATCAAAGCGCCAACTAAAAACTATATCAAAAAAAATGATCATCCATCCCCAAAGGGAGAACAAATCGGTTGCACAAAAAATGGAAATTCTAATTAGTTTAACTGCGGATTTTTTTCCAGGAATTTTCTAGAATTTCAGTTTTTTATTTGTTGTTGTTGTTGTTGTTTTGGCATTTGGATTGAGCACTCGCTGCCCCTGCTGCCCCTGCTGCGTGTGCCCTGATGTTTCATTAGTTCAACGGCAAAGCGAAAGGAAAGTTTGCGGTTTGTTGTCCCTTCCAAAAGGCCCCCCGCTCCCTCCTGCCACCCGCCTGCACTCTCTCTCTCTCTCTCTCTCTGAGTTGTGCAATATATTTCAGCTGTTGTAAAGTTTGTCTTGCAGTTTGTCCCGGAATGGATTGTGATGCAGCAGCAGGGGCAAGGACAGGGGCAGGAGCAGTGGCAGGAGCAGGGGCAGGAGCAGTGGCAGTGGCAGAGGCTGGTCATTGGCCAAACGCGTTGATGTGTATTTGAGTGCCAGGCCAGGCATTGGGCGGAAGATTTATGAGAGAGTTTTATATGGAAAGTTGCTTTGATATCTCCATGGAATCAGACAATCAGACAGTTTTAAACGCAAAATATTGCCGTTCTATTCCAAAAACTATCTTCGACTTTTGCCAGAAGAAGACTCTGCCTTTAAAGATCCAATTCAAAACGTTTATTCCAGCAGACACTTTAACGCCCAGTCGTCCTGTGGATGCTCCAGAGGAGAGTGCCAGTGCCCAGGAGAAGTGGTTCCACTCGCGCTCCCTTCCCAGCTGTATGTACCCCATGTTCCCCATGTTCCATGTGGCAGACGTGACTGAAAAGTTGCTGCTATCATTTTTAGTCGCAATAGTTTTTGCTGGCTGCTGGCAATTAATTTATGTGACAAACTGTTTAAAAAGTTAAAGCCGACGTCGCTGCCGCTGCCGCTGCTGCTGCTGCTGCTGCCCGCCTAAGCAACCGGAACTGCATTCAACTAAATCTGTGTGATAGGGAGGGGGAGAGGGCGGGGCCACTTATCCCCGTCGAGGATGCTCCAGCCGAATAGTTGAAAGTCAAATAAAAACGGCGATGAAATAATCATATTACGGCTCAAAAACATATTTGCTGTAGGCCAGAGAGAGAGAGAGATAAGTGAAGGGGTGCAAAGAGAGAGAGAGAGACAGACAGAGCGAGCGAAGTGGGGGAAAAGTTTTTGGCCAGCTTTAGAAATGCGAAGCAATCAACAATGATGAAATTTATTATAACTTGAGTTCACTGCAAACTTTGCACAATCAACAGAGAGAGAGAGAGACAACAACAACAACAGCAAGCAGCAGCAGGCGGCAGGAAGAACCCAAGATATAGCCGTCTGATAATGGAAGACAAAGAAATGGCGCGGCCCGCTAAGAAGGAACAACAGAAGGAACGAGGAATAAGACGAGGCCTTCTTGCATTATCCTCCAGCTAGATTAAAATGAACTATTGCATGACAACAACACCACAGAACACAGTAACAACCACAACAACAGGCAACGGCCAACCGAGCAACACCATCAACATCCACAAGGAGCAAGGAGCAAGGAACGTGGAAGGAGGAACGGGGAACGGGGAACAAGGGACGTGAAACGAACAATGGCAATGGCAATAATAATACAAGCAAACGATAAGCAACACGAACGTGAATGAAGAGCACAGATGGGCAGAGAGACAAGTGCTAAAGAATGAATGAAAAAAGAAGAGGGCACTCAGAGGGGGCCACCGAAGCTACAAATACCCTAACAGAGGGCCTAACAGGTACACTAACAGAAATCATAACAGATACCTTAACAGATAACTTTACAGATAACTCTACAGATACCCTAACAGATACCCTAACATCTACCCTAACATATGCCCTAACAGATGCCCCAATATATACCTAAACAGATGCCCTAACAGATACCTTAACAGATGCCCTAACAGATACCTTAACAGATGCCATAACAGATACCCTAACAGAACCCACAATCAGAGGTTTTCCTTCTTAAAAGAACGTCTCAAACTGCTGAAGTATACGGCGTATACCCTCACGAAGGGTCTCGAAAGAAAGCGGCTAAAGAAATCTGTGAAAGACGTCAGCCAGAAGCAGCAACAACAGCAGCAGCAGCAGCGGTGGCAGCAGCAGCAGCAGCAGCAATAATAATGGCAGGGATAATAATAAGAATTAAGCAAGAAAACACATCACAGACATGGCTAGGACAAGCGGCAGCCCCATTGCCGGGGGATTGAGTTTTTGGGACTCGGACACGGACACGGATTCGGATTCGGTTTCGGGGCCCCCGGACTAGGGTCTGGGTTTGCGGTCTGGGGTCTGGGGCTCTGGGTCTTGGGTTCTGTGAACAGCAGAACACAACACACGGCTTCCGTTTCCGCAGCCATTTTCGTGGGGATTTATTAGTTTTTGCTCGTTAGAACTGAGCACAGCTGCCGGAGTGGCCGGGAGCTGCCGGAGGAGCCCTCTCCTCTCCTCTCCTCAGTGGAGAAGTGTTTAAGCACGGCTAGCAGCAGTACGAGAGAGAGAGAGGGCAGGCAAGACGAGCGACGAGCGACGACTTCATGAACCAACAAAAATTAACACCCAGTGCAAAAAGCAGAAAACGAACGACTGAAACACACATAAGCTGCTTGTTTATAGTTACAGCTTATGCTGCCACGCAAGCTCTGCTCCTGCTGCTCCGCTGTTCCTCTAATCCTCTGCTGCTCCTTTGCTGCTACTCCATTCCCAGACTAGTCCCGGCCCTGACCAAGCCATTTCGCCTATGAGCGAGCCATTTTCTTTTGGCTAAAACTGCAGTCGAGGCAACGAGGCAGCTTCTGTTGCTGATGTGCATCAAAGTGAGAATGATTGATTCAATTTTAAAGTTGTTGCTAGCTGTGTGCTAGCTGTGCCCCTGTGTGTCTGTGTGTGTGTGTGTGTGTGGTATATGGAAGGGCTGCCGTTACTCTCAGAGTACTCTCAAAGTGCCAGGGGTATATTGTATTTGTGAAACTGCAGAATCCCCTTAGGAATGGGAATTGATACTCGATCAGCAGTCAATAGCCGCTTCATTATTGGATAGGGATTCTAGGGGTGTGGAATGAACAGATCGCGAGTCTATATAGTCGGAATTATCATCTAAAAGAAAGGGTATGGAGTGGAGAGGGGTGTTCATAGGTTTTAAGCACTGTTGGCTGCTCAGTTGATCAGCTTTAGCAAATAATCTCGCTGCCGTCCATTTGCTAAAGGAAGAAAGAGTATTGGCAGGGGGTAGACGGCAGAGGGTAACTCTGGCTAGTTGGGGGGGACTCCTTATGGTGGTGTCATGATGGAGCTCGGTCAGAGAGAGAGCCCAGCAGCAGCAGTCGTTTGGCGCTGACTTTTCTCCTCTGCTGTTACCTCAGCTACTAATACCAGAAATAATTACGAAAGTGAATTTATGTTGCTGCGGCGATAACAAATGCTTTTTAGCACCCGGAGACCCAAAGCAAACACACTAAAGTCGAAGATTTATACTTTTTTTCTGTCCAAAAGGGGTTCAGCAGTAGCTTGAAGGAGTCTTGGAGCTGGGGACTGGGACTGGGACTGGGAGTGGGAGTGGCAGTGGGATTGAGCCTGAGAAGATGCGCGTAACTTTTCCCAATGACGCACAGGAATTTTGCTGCCAGAGCAGAGCAGAGAGCAGATGTATGAATTGCGCCATAGATGGCGGGGGGATTGGGTTGTCAGAGTGAGCTATGGCCTGAAAAGTGCAGCACAGCAGAGTCCTCTGGGTGTGTCTGTGTGTGTGTGTGTGTGTGTGTGGCATCCATCTAAGCATGTGGCACACAACACTGAAGACTGAACTTTCTTTATCAAGTTTTGGCAACATCACAGATTAAAATTTGGCTTTCTGACACTGCCATAGAGACAGAGAGACAGACAGACGGATAGACAGAGTTCTCGGGAATTAGTAGTTCTCCAGATAGTAGTGGGCGTGGCTGTGTGGCAGTGTGGGCGTGACATTGCTCTCTGAATTAACCCGAGTGACTTTCAAATGAGTAGATCCCCCGCACTGGAGTTCATTAGGAAAACGGCAAGGAAAAGTTGCTTGATTGACGCCCAGCATTGACTGAAGTTCGCTTCAGTCGAAGTTGCAGTTGCTGTTGCATGATTTTCGGGATGACGTTGCACTTACCACACACAGCTGTGGCCCTGCGACTGACAGAAACCTCCACAGAAGCTGCTACACCTTTCAAAAGACTCTTCAAGCGACTTTCCCTTCAAGCCACAGTCCTTGGAGCACTAGGAGCTCCCCTTTCAGGTTCCGTTTGCCATTTGCATAACCCTGCTTGGCCTGTTCTTCAACTTGGCCTGGCCAAAAGCAATCACTTAAGTGGCGCTTAAAAATTATCTAGGGCGAAAATTATTTCAGGCGCAAAAACCCCAACAAAAAGAGCCGCCAACAATCGATGCAGAAATGCTCGGATAATTGGCGCTTATTGATACTTGAGCGCCACATAATCGTCTTAATTACTTTGCAAACTAACTTTAATTGCCCAAACGGTAGATGCGATAAAAGGGCCAATTACGACGCCAGCTCTAGCCTGGCCTGGCCTGGCCTGGCCAAGATTCCCGGCTCTGATTGCATGTCTGCCAGCCATTCGAAGAGCAAGAAAGAAAGAAAGAAAGGAGCAAAAAAAAAGGCAAAGATGCCACCGTTCATTATCCGCTTGACGACGACATCTGCCCCACTGCCCCTCCCCGTGGTCCCTGGCAACCTAGCCAACACTCAGGCTTGGCATCTCAATAAATAATATAATCATAATCCAATCATATCGCTACACCCGCGACTGCCACAGACGCCAGTCATCAGCCATAGATGCAGCTCCTGCATCAGCAGCAGCAGCAGCAGCAGCTCTGTTCTGCTCTGGCTCTGCTTTGGCTCTGCTTTGGCTCTGCTCTGGCTCTGCTTTGGCTCTGCTTTGGCTCTGCTTTGGCTCTGCTTTGGCTCTGCTTTGGCTCTGCTTTGGCTCTGCTTTGGCTCTGCTCTGGCTGTGGCTCTGGCTGTGGATGGTGCTTTCGAGCTGTCCGGATCAAGCTACTTTGTTCTTGCGCTTCCGCTGTGATGCTTCCGTCGTCTGTCCGGCTGGGGCCAGGACATTTAAGACCCAACGGAGAGAGAGACGGACAGAGAGACGGCTAATATGCGTCCCGACGGCGCAGCGGAAATTGCAACACAAGCCAAACGAGGGCTTCCAAATGGATGGACGGACGATGGGGCGCACAGATGGGGACTGCGGGGGGCGGCGGCTAAGCAGCTTAAAGTCGCATCATCGATGCCAACGCTTCAAGCTGAAGATTTATTGTCCTAGTTCTGGTCTGGTATACGGTTGGGTCCTTTACCACGTGCTTCCTTTCGGGTTATTCTCTAACTGACAGACAGGCTGCTTTTAATTTGCTGCCACTCGATTGAGTGGCATCCAGATGCAGCTGTCTCAGCCTTGCATTGAATTCTCCGACTGGCCGCAATCGTTTACGCCAATCAGCAGGTTGTGCAACATTAATTTGGCTCATTTGCAGGTCGCCTGCCTCTTGCGGTCTGCCTTCGTGTCTGCCCACACAGATTGTGGCGCCCCCTCAATGAGTTTGGATTGGTTGCAGTTACAGATTGCGATCGGTTGCTTGTATCGGCTCTACTTCTATCAGATTTGTGGCCAAACTCTTGCCAAATGGCAGCAGGCAGGCCTCGCTTTCGACTTCATCCATTATCATCAGCCAAGCATTACGGCCCCCCCCTCTCTGTCTCCGTCGCCCGGATCAACTTGGAGCTGCCTTTAATGTAATTTGAAAGGCGCCGCTGATTTGTCAACTCTCGGAAACCCCGACCCCCTCCCTCCCTGTCGGAAGACCATCCAATCCCATTCCCCCCACTCCCCACCAATGCCACACTCTTAATAATGGTCTCTCTCTCTCTCTCTTTCCCTCTCTCTGCTTTTTTTTCCCCTCTCGGAAGGCAAGGTGAAAATTGCAAATTACAGCCGGCGACATAGACCTGGGATCTAGGAAGAACTTGTGGAAATTACCAAAGAAATAGGGCGGCTCGGCGGCTCCTTAAACCAAATTGAATTCCAGGCTTTGATGGCAGACGACATGGCCTCCATTTCCATCTCCATCGTCATCTACATATCCAGCTCTAGCTCCACTTCCTTTTGGCTCCATCATCCTCTCCGCTTGTCGTACGGGGGGCGGACATTTTTTAGCAGCGGCATTTCAAAGAAATTGTCATGACAAATTGAAACAATTTCTTTGGCTTTTGTGGCTTTCAAACCCAAAAACATTTTATGCAATAAATTAAAAAATTTGCGTACAAGCCTCGAGGCGAGACGTGGCGAGGCGAGGCGAGGTTCGGGGTTTCAACATTTGTTTGCCGTTTAATGGAGCGTACAGCGATCCGGAACCCAGACCCAAACCCAGACCCAGACTCAGACTCAGAACCGATGGCAAAGTCGAACCGAACGCAAAACACGAAAAATTTCAAATTGAGTGATTTTTGATGGGCGAAAGTCCGTCCATGGGGTGATTGCTTGAGTGCTTAATTGCATTTCTTTCCATTGCCATTGCCATTGAGTTTGACTAATGTTTAGGAAGGGACGGAGACGGGGTTGGGGGGACTGACATTCCCCGAATAGGACGAAAATAAATTTAAATATCAAGCATATACCAATTGGGGAATTCCAAGGAATATTCTACCTCCCCCCACAGCCCACACCCCACTCAAGTGTTTCATATCTTATTTCCACTTCAGGGAAATTGTCCACGCAAATGTCTCAACTCCAATGCCCTCTCCTGTCCTCTCCTGTCCTGTCCGCCTGCTCTCTGCTTTCCCTCTTTGTTTCTGTTTCTGTTTCTGCTTCTGTTTCACTTTCTCTTTTTCCGGACAATGCCCAGAATGTTTCAGGAATGTCGTCCCGTAGACAGGGCCAAGACGTTGGCAAAAGGGCAAGAAAACTAAGCATAATATCGTACAAATGTGAGGGCGAGGCAGGCGAAACAAAAGAAAGGCGAAGAGAAAAGCGAAGGGAAAACCAAACCGAAAACAGGCATTGGTCATGGCAAAACATTTAATGTAAACGTTTTGTCGACAAATGTCAAATGGCCACTCCTCAAGGACAGTCGTTTGGGGGGCGGGGCGGGGCGGGTTGTGCGGTGTGCGGTGGACAAATGGGCGGCTGGTCGGCTCGGTCTGGGTTACACCTGAAATTAATTCGATTCAAGACGAGACGGTCAGCGCCTGGATTAAGCAACAAAATCAATGATAATGAGTACAAAAGAACAAAGGCCATCTACATCCCCATCTACATCTACATCTACATCCCCCCAGCCTTTGGGAGGAAAATGGCATGAAAATGGCATAATTAAATGTTAATACCGTCGTATCGTAGTCTCGGCCCCTTGTTCTGGCCCTGGCCCCGGGTGCATCCGAAATAAATCAACTTTGCCACGAATTTACTGTAACAGAAACTGGATGATGAGGTTGCCCCTTGGGCGGCGGCGGCCTTCAAAACGACTTCCAATCGTAATTTTCTGTAAGTAAAGGCAGGGGCGGACGGGGCTAGGCGATGGCTTACCTGTAAAAGAAAAGAAGCGGGAAGGAGAGAAAAGATGAGCATTAAATGTTGTTTAAAAGGAAAAATAATAATAAAAAGTGCGGGTGGCAAAGGTTTATTAGCCGGCGCATTCATGGGGCGGGCATTAAAACTGACGGCGGGATATCAATTTTCGTGTTCACTTTTCGCTCAGACACATTAACACATACTACACACACACACACATCGAAAGGGATCCCTGGCTAAATAGAAAATATGAAGAACGAAAATTAAAAAAGGCAGATACGCCTCCTTGCCCCCTTGCCTTCTTGCCCCTTCGCCTTTGCTTTTGCTTTTCTTGGCTGCCATTAAAGTGTAAATCCTGCGACGGCATCGAAAATTAAGAGATTCCCAGCGGCTGCCTCTCAGACGTCTTGCAACATTATGATCACCCACACAGACTCACACACACATATGCATTACATCTATGGCTGGGGTGTATGTGTGCTGAAATAATTTTTATGATTATTTCTTCCTTCCGTTGGCTCCCATTCCCAGCTCCCTGTCTCCCTGGCTGTCTCAGCCAGGACTGCAGCTCTTCCTCCGCTTAGCTGCTAAAAGTCTGCGCACGGTTTGCTCTATTTTTCTCTCTTGTGGCATTTAAGTGTGCCAGAGCCATAGCCATAGCCAGAGCCAGAGCCAGGGCCAGACCCTCTGCTGCGACTCTGTCCAGATACTCGTAAGCACAGTGGAAATAAACATTACGAGAGTGTTCGTCGGGGTCTTTGATGGGGAGGAGACGGTTTTCCTCGCCAGATTATGCACTGATCGCGCAGGCATTAGGCGGAATGTACAGACAGACAGACACAGATAGAGACAGATAAGAGTGTGTGCATCCAGGGGTGGCCTAAAGCTGAAGCTATTTTAATGATAATGTTTTTTAAGAAGGCTTGGAAGGAAGTCTTCTTGGTGGGGTTTGCAGGTTTACTTTGCAGCTGGAGTTCTCACTGGTGGAACGCTTTGAATAGGAATACTTGGAATACCTCTCTATGGGGTATACCTATAGAGTAGTTTAATAGATTTTCCACTATCTTTTGTCCATCTTTGAAGAACTTTCATCGAAATTTGCTTCACGGTGCCAAATGTGCTCTCTTGTGGCAGTGCCTGCCGCTGCTCCACTGGCTCTGGCTTCTCTCCACCGACTATGATATGGAATTTCTTGGATTAAATGTTATGTTGGCATTATATTTCTTTCTCTTTACGCCCACCAATGTCTGTCCCTCCCCCTCCTGGGTGTGTGTTTATGTGTGTGTGTGTGTGTGTGTGTGTGTCTGTGTTGGGTAACGCATGCTGGGTCTTAATGTCTTTATCCACGGCGAGGTCTGGCTTGTGGCATTGTTGCTGCTGCTGTTTTGTCGCCGCTGCTGCTTCGGCTGGCGTCGCTGCTGCACTAATAGCTGCGGCAGGGCCTGGTCTTGGCTTTTTGGAGCGGCTAAAATAGAGCAGAGCCGAGTTAAGTAAATAATGCCAACACATGTAATACATCAAGGAGCCCATGGGCGTGTGTACGTGTACGTGTATGCGTGCGAGCCTTTATTTATGATGCCATGTGGTGTGGAGGGAAGTCGAGTGGACTTCGAACGGGAATGGGAATCCTTTAAGAAGAATTCCGGCACGGCATTCAATTTGTATGGCCTTTTGTGTGGTATCCCCTATCTCGTATCTCTACAGATATTTCATTTCATTTGGTTTAATTTGATTATGGCTGCAGCCAAATCCAAATCCGAGGGAAAAAAAAAGAGATAGCACACAGTATCAAGTGTATATAGAAGAAAATATAATAATATTAAAGCGTTTTTTGCGACATAGAACTAAGCACTTGTAAATCCCCATAGAGGATGTGCCATCAAGTTAGTCTCAAATACAAACACACACACACACACGCACACACTGAGGCAGAGACGGAGTCACACTGGGGCACATATGGAGTCCTCCTCTAAGGCTGCCTCTGCCTCCGCCTCCACCTCGCTCTCGTTGCACTTATCCACATGCAAACATGAGTGGAGCTTGCACCCAGGACAGAGCCCACGACTGGAACTGGCTATGGATCCACAGCCACATCCATGTGTGTTTGGGTGTGTGTTTGGGTGTGTTTGTGTGTGGGGGCCAACTCATAGGAACTTATGCATAAGTGACATTAAGAAAAAGCTCTTCAAATGCAAGAGAAACACTTTGGCAGGACGCTGCCGCCAAGCCACAGCCACGCCGACAAGGAAAATAGGAAAAACCCAAGTAAAAGTTTTCTCAGCTGAAAGCATGGCAAAAAAAAGAAAGCGAGAGGGAAAGAAGAGACAAATAGAAAGCCAGCTGAAAACTACTGACGCTGCAGATACCCTTGCAAGGTAGCTACCAAGTGCCAGAACTACTTCTACTACTATTTCTACTACTACTTCTACTACTTCTGCAGATCTACTACTTTGAGTAATGAATGGAAATATTAAAGGTTTTTAAGCATATTTTCAGAAATACTTAACGTTTCTTGGACATATTTTGATGGTAAAGATCAGCCAGAACCCTTTGGCAGGGTATTTGCAGGGAGGAAAAGAAAAAGGAATGCAGCAGCAGCCAAATGAACGCAAACTTTCGGCGGCATTAGGGATATGGCAGCAGCGTCGCCGTCTCCCATGCCAGGCGAAGGATAGGATATGCAATCATCATGCGGATTTCCATAAGCAGCCAGCCAGCCAGCCAGCAGCCAGAGAGCAGCCAGAGAGCAGCCAGAGAGCCTGGGATCCAGGGAGCTGGGGACGCTGGGGCGATTCCAAAGGCAAATAGAAAACCAACAGAGCACATGGGCCACCCCCTGGCCCATCCTTCACCCACTCGTAGCTGCTGCTCCTGCTGCTCCTTCTACTTCTTGTAAGCCCCTGTGCGCAACTGGCTTAGCTCAATATCCTTTTTGCTGCAACTTTAAACTATTTTCAATGGCATTTCCGACTGCATCTCCGCTTCGTTTTGACTCTCTCTCTCTGTGCCATCGCTTTCCCGGTCCAAAGCCAAATGTTTGTACAGTCCTCCCATCCTTCCCCCCCGCCCCTTGTCATTTGGGGATGCAAGAAAAAATTGATAAGTTGCCTGGGATGCTGCTCTGCGTGCGTGCATGCTCATTGACATATCTAACTCTGGGTCGGGTCACCACCACCCTCCTCTACACCCCCTTTTGTGCTGTGGCTTGTGCGCTGAAAAGTGCGATGAAAATTTTTAAAGTTTTCTTTTCTTTTGTGGGAGAGCAGGGGACAACGAGGGGCCACCGCAGATCCGCAAAACTCGCAAAGTTTGCAAATTGTTTTCTGCGGCTTCTCTTCAACTCTTCTTTGGCAGCTCTGAATGCGAAATGGTCATGGCTTCTGATATGTATAATTAGAGAAACTTTTACCCCTCCCCCGCCCAGACATGACAAAGCGCTCTCGTACGAGTGGCAACTTTCTCCTGCAGCCCCTGGCCATAAGCCCCGTGGATGTCATGCAGTTGTGATTCTTTGACCTGCGACATCAATTGATCCTCAGCGGGTGCAAAGCTCTTCACATTTGCCATATGCACTTGGCGCTTGCCACAAGCATCTAAAAACACATTCAGATACATACCTCTGTCACTGTCAGCTGCTAACGAATGCCGCCAGCATGCAAGAATAACGGCAGGACACGCATCGAAACTAAAGACAGAAAGGAGCACGCGGAGCACGCGCTATGAAGCCACGAATATGGCTTAAAGCCTCAGCGAATCTGGCACTAGACTACCCATAGTTTCCACTAACTATTTGGCCTTGCTTTGAGCTTGGATTTGCCTTTAATTTCCCATTTTCGTGATGGAGGAAACTCACACACGAAATGCAAGGCAGGTCAGGTCTACGTCAGTGTTGTGCTTTTTCCGTATCGTACTGCCAATTGGCAGTAGTTAGCGGTACACAAATAGATCCACACACACGCGCACACACACACAGCCACACAGATACACCCATACTGTACAATACAGACGCACTTGTCGCCGTTTATTGATTCAATCATTGGAAATGTGTTAAGGCTTTTAAAGGCAGGACAGGACACGAATTGCTTCAAGCTTTTTTTGTTGTGTTTGTTTGTGCAGGACATACCCCAGATGGGGGTACAGCTTACCGCGCCCACTCGACCCTTATCCCCCCCCACCGCCTTTTTTGAGTTGCCTTTTTGGCCGTATTTGTTTTCTGTTTGCAGGCAGCTCCCGGACTCTGCCGACTGCGGAACTTTCGCCAGTGTTTGCTTTGCTTTGCTTCAACGCTATTTTTGTCCAGTTACCAGTTACCAGTTCTCTCTCTCTCTCTCTCTCTTTCTCTCTCTGTGTTCTCTCTATGTTTGGTTCTTTTCAGTTCAGTTCAGTTCAGTTCTGGTTTTGTTTTGTTAAGCACTTTTGTGCACAGTTTGTTGCTGGTTGCCCCAAAACCCCATCCAAAAAACCAACCAACTCCACCCCATCGTTGATTTTACCCTTCCTTGCCTTCCCTTCGTTCCCTTCCCTTCCTTTCTTTTAGTTTTTTTGGGCCGTAAATTTATGCTAACAGCTCTCCATTGAAAATGCATAAATTTATGTGTTTACACTATGTGCAGGCATTTGCTTTGCGGGTGCGGAAATGCCGAGTGGCGGTGGCAAGGGGTTGGTGCTGCAGGGGTACACTCGTACTGCCTGCCACATGTGTTTACTTAGCACTTTTTATGGTCGAAAAAAACCCCTAGCCATGGCCAGCATGGGCCAGCGTGTACCATGTTTTATTTACCTAAAAGTTTGTTTTATTTAGCCAAATTTTGCTTTTGCTTTTCAGCTTAACATTTTTTGTCTTTTCTTTTTTTTTTGGGCCAAAAGAACTATGCGAAATTTTATAATTTTATTTGTACGAGTGCGAAAGCGAGTGCGGCACTTGCACGCACAGCTCATAAAATTTAGCTCAGGACTCAACACTCCTCCTTTGCCAGTAAGTGGCATGCAGCACTGCGATCAGCATCGACGAAAGCAAAGAGAGAGAGAGAGAGAGAGAGAGAGAGAGAAGGGAAAGGGGAAAGGACTCTACTCAAAAATTCCATCAACGCCCCAAATGACTTTATGCAAAAGTTTTGGAAAAGGCATAAAAACCGAAACCGAACCAACAAAAAACGACAAAGAGTAAGAGTAAGAGGTGGAGGGAGAGTGAGAGTAAGAGGGTGAGGAGAATGCCAAACGAGCAAAACAATGCGAGTGGCAGGCAGGCAGTATAGGGTTAAGGGAGACGAGCACACGTAGAGCTGGGAGCCAAAGCCAAAGCCATAGCCATAGCCCTGCTGTGGCCAATGCATTAAAACGTGCCAAAGTCAGTCCCGAGGCTGTGACTGGGGGGAGGGGAAGAACGGGTAACGGAAGCCGCCAAAGATTGAGGATGAGAAGCAAGTCTGGGGCGGGGCGGTGCGGGGCGGGGAGGCTGCACATAAATGCGAAATAAAAACCATTTGAATGGCAGGCGACACTCAAAATCGATACGAACTGAAAGAGAGAATGAGTAGAAGACTATATAGACTATATATCTGAGTGGGTTGGCCATCTGAGGGGGATGGCTTGGGTGGCCAGTGGGCAGCGGCAGGAAAATGTAAATGGGTGAGGCCTTCGCCCTCTCTCTGGAGCTCAAGTGCTGCTGCTGCTGTGCCTGGTACTATATATGGGGGCGACTGCAGCAGTAAAATAGATGGGCATTTAAGATGAGGCTCTCTCTCGCTACGAGGGCTCGCCACTCCCCCACCGCCCCTCTGTAGGGCATGTCCCTGCTGCTGGGTAATGGAGTAGGCGGGGCGGCCCCCGTCCAAGTCCAAGAGTGGTCGCCTCTTTTTCCGAGTTAATGAAAAATGCATGAAATTTAAATTGCGCCAAAGTGTTGACCAGTGCCAGTGGCACGCCCCCACCCGCCACTCCGAACCCAATCGGATTTAGGTATGAGCGCCATTCGTTATAGACACCATGCAACAAGCGAACGATCTGCAGACACTTTTATTGCACAGGGCCAAAAGCAAAGCAGCGGGACAAAAACAGCAGCACAATCTGAAAAACACTCAGACAAAGAGCGACACAAAAGCGATGAAAACAACAACGAGGCCGCTCCGCTGTCAATTGTCGTCATTTCCCAAAAAAAAAAGAAGAAATCCCCTCAATGCCGGAGACTGAGCTAGAAAGAGACAGAAAAAACCTGGCACCGAGAACTGTGAGCCTCATTTTCTATGCCGCTGCCTCTCTGCTGCGCTCTGCTTATGGCTCTGCTGCCAAATGTCAAATGTCGAATGTCGAATTGAGCAATGAAATGTAAACTTTTCATTTGCAGCCATCAACAGGAAACTACAGAGAGAAAATCAAACAAAAAAGGCGGGCCAAAAAATAGACCAAGGCATGAAAGAGAGACGGTCAACAAAAATGTTACAAATCAAAGTAAATGGAACAGGAGACATGACATCCAGAAAACGATGAGTTTTCAAGCATCGATCTATAGTATTTCATAAATAATGTATGTCCCAATAAATGCTCACTATTTTCAAGCAAACTTAAAGCTATTTTGTCTATCTGTTGGAAAGAATTTCCTCAGTGGTTTCCTCTTTAATCTTTATCGTGTTATCTCTCCTCAATTTGTATTTAAAACAGCGTAAATTTATCGACCAACTTTAAGAAGTGGCTGGGACAGCCCCTCCCCCAACCAATCGCCATGCAAATGGCCAACACACAGATACATCGACACATGAAAGCATCTACATCTACATGTACATCTACACATGGAAGCAGTGCGCTAAAGCCACTCAATTGTAATGGCTGCTGGCATAAAATAAAGCCCTCAACGAGCTCCAAGACCAGGATGGAGCGACCAGCGATAGAGGGAGGACAGAGGACAGTCCTGAGGGGGGGTGGGGGTAGAGAGCAGTCCACGCCCACAAGGCCAACGCCAACCAACACCTTTTTTATGCGTTTTCATTTGCGCCAAAGCGTAGGAAATATCTTGCCCACGGGGCGTATTAAAATCAATTCATTTAATTTTGATCAAAGCGAAATAAATCTTTGCGCTTTTTGCTTAATTTCCTTCGCTCTTCTGTTGCCGTCGTCGTTGCCATCGCCCGTTGCCGTTGCCAGTGAAGAGGAAAAGCGTTTGGGGGCAAAATGAGGGAAAATCCACAACAACGTCAGTGAGTAATTTGGCCTCAGTCCCAGATGGGTGGCTGGCTGGGTGGCTGGGTGGGTTGTACATCCCTGAAGGATATACTCCTGCCACTGTATATATCGGTGTGGCTGTAAAACGCAGAGTAAGACAAAAAGCACAAATACCGGAGAGAGAAATACCGTAAGCGAAATGAGAAATCATTAGTAAGTAAAAAGCTTTGCCAGTGTATGAGTAAGTACAAACACACGCCAACAGAGAGAGAGAGAGAGAGAGAAGCAGAGAATGAGAGCGAGGGAGAGCGTTAAGATAAAGACACATAAAACGAAAGCGGCGTGTAAAAGTTTTTCCTGCACGGCTTCGCCTTATCAATGCCAGAGCGACGGCAACTGAATTAATTTTTCAATTCGCCAAACGAATTCATTGACTTTTTGTGTTCCACCCAAACCAACCCCATCTCCATTCGCAATCCTCCAGTAACCCGAACCATATAGCCACCCATCCCATCCCATCCCATCTTCCAGCCAGTCAGGCATTCAGCCAGCAAGCCACCAACCAACCAGTTCGATTCCTTGCACAGAATCCTCCACGTTCTTGCCGGGGTATTAAAATCCTTTAAACAGATTTCATTTCGAACGTTTTGCGGTCGATAAATGCATTTCACTTTAGTGGTTTTTTACCCACAGACATGCATATACATATACACACTTGCACACACATTGATATACACTAACAAACATATTTGGGAAATATTAAGAGATAAATTCGATACAATCTCCAAACATATTTGTGATTTTATCAGAAATTTCGGACTTTAAATGAAATCTTTCAAATATTTCAATTATTATAAGATATTCCCTCTTTTTTCTCCATGTGTAAGCCCATCTATGAATGTGTGCATGTATCGCAATCGGCATTGCATACTTTTGGGCTGATGCCGTAGCGCTGCTCTACTCTGGTCTGCTCTGCTCCTTCGTTTGCCTCAGGTCTAGGTGGGGGGGAGTCGTCGACTCTTTCCAATGATTTGCTGGCAAATTACTTTGAGGTGTTGCCTGGCTGTCTCTCGCCTCCGTTTTGCCACTCACAGGGTGGCTACCCCTCCAACCACATCCACCCACAGCCACCACCACCCGCAGTGCAGTACAAAAATTGCCAAATTCATTTCCAAAACAAACATTAAGTATGTATGTGACTGTTAGTGGGTGGGTGTGGGTGTGCTTGTATTGCATGTGTGTGCCTGTGTGTGTGTGTGTGTATAAGCTGCAAGTGTTGCCAACCAATTTAAAAGTTTTGCTGTCGCCGTTGCCTGAGCGAAAGTAAAGCGCGCGCTCCTCGTACTCCTCCTAGTTTGCTGCTGCCTGCTCCTGGCTGCTGGCTGGTAGTTCTTCTTCCAATTGACGGCAAAGAAAAACAGCCAAGTGCAGAGAGCAGAGCGGCAGGAGGCAGTGCCCCGGCAAGAGCAGATAATAGTGCCACATCATACAGTGGGAATTGCCTGCAAAGGACTCAGACTCAGAATTCGCAAGAACTGTTTACAGCAGATATCGGATATACTTGGAAGGGGAAGAACTCGATTAAGAGGCACAGAAAGGATTATTTGTATATAATATCTAGGGATATCCAGGTTTACTTCGGAACCGCTTTACATAGAAGAACTTCTTTGGAAATGAATTGGGAATTTCTCTGAAAACTCTTCCACCAAATGATGCAAATTTCCAGCAAGTATCTTCAATCTTCATGTAAGAACTAGCACTCTCTGGCGTGGAATGGAATGGAACTGGCACTGTAGTTGGCAATTATTGTTGTAGCCGGGTATGTTGTTGGTCTGCTGTGGCACAGCCCACTACTCTGGCACTTGTTGGCTGGGCTGGTGCAGGTTCTGCCGTCGCTGTTGCTGTTGCAGTTGCGACACTTCACAAACTCGCAGTCGCTGTTTGTTTTTGCAGCGGCATGTAGGTGTAACCTGCCACTGCCTCTCTTTGCCTCTCTCTCTCTCTCTCTCGCTCGCTGTGTAGAAGTGCTGCTCGAAAGTTCATGCACCGTGTGCCTCTGCCACTACTACTGGTAGTGCCACTGGTACTGGTCTTGCCACTGAATACGTACATATACAAATTGATATGCATGTGTCTGTTTGCCGGCAGGGCAGCATTCCACCCACGCGGCAGTCTGCGAACCTTTTCCGTCGCATTTCCTTTTTCCCCATTTGAATTGGAAATTCAGCGGCGTGCTTAATTTTCAATTTGCAATCATTTGGCCTGGTAATCAATGTTTGCTTTTCTTTGTGGGCTCTGTCGACTGTCGACGTCGACTTTTTCCATCTCTGCTAATTAGTAACTAAGTGGTCTCATCTCCAAGTCAATTGTCCTCGAGTCGGGGTCACCATACACCATACACCATACTCGTATCATTTCCTTTTCCCTGCCTAACCAAAAACCAAAAGAAACAAACTGTGGGATTTTGTGACCACCATTTGCTCTCATTTCCTCCTCTGCTCTCCTCTTAGCCGCATCTCGCATTAAGCCAACTTACACAATGCTCAGACTGTTGGACGGGCAGACGGGCAGACGGACAGACTGTGTTGGACTGGCAGACACTTCACTTTCACCCCGACTGGGTGTTGGGGTTGTCGGTTTTCTTATTTATGCCTCGCCTTGTGTTGTCTAGTAATTTTCTCACACTTTTCACGCTCATCAACGCCTGGGCCTGAGCCTGGGCCTGGGCTTGGTCTTGGTGTCGGCTCTCGCTCTAGTTCCGCCCGCATCGCATCCCCCTCCCGCAATCTGCAACCCATTCCGACCACTTCCTGGGGCAAAGGCAAACTTCTCAGACTCAAGTGTGGAAATTTTCACTTTTTTGCCATAATTAAATTCATTTTCAAGTTGCGCTCTTGCCTTCCTTTTTGAGAACAGAACGACAGAACAGACACCCACACACACACACACAGACACACATAATACATACCAACACAACACTCAAGTTTCCACTATTTTTAGTAGTCATTTTCCATTTTTCATTACAGTCGAAAGTCAGTAGGCGGAGGCGAAGTAGGAGGAGTATGAGGAGGAAGCTCATCTCGTTGCCAACGCTTCATTTTCATGCAGCTTCCTGTGCCGTTGCTTCCGGTTTTATGCCTGCCTGCCTGCCTGCCTGCCAGTGTCTGTGTCTATTTCTGTATAGTTTCTACCATTAGCAACCGTAGTCACGATGTGGCAGGAGGCTGTAGCAAGTCCTGGAGCTGTGGCAGGCCTAGCATTTGGACTGCCACTGCTCCTGGTCCTTTCTCTGCCTCGACTCGACTCGACTCAGCTCTGCTTTTTGTTTCCAAGTTTCGGCTTAAGTTGTTTTTAAGTTGTAAATCTCTTCGACTATGCAATTTCCCAGCTTTGTCCCAGTGCCAGTGGCAGTCCCCCCCCCCATTCACCAATCTCTACTGTCCGTTGCTGTATCAAATTTTTCATTTGTGGTTAAAAATATGAAAATTGTAACTGATATTTATGCTTGTAATTCCTCCGCTTGACATTTGGGCCTGCCTGCCTGTGCTGGACGGGAGTGGGGGAGGGAGCGGCGGAAGGGACTGGCTGTCCAAAATAATTCATCTTGGAAATGCGTGTTCGAATTTTGTTATTTCTGGGATTACGTGTACGAATTTGGTCATTCGCTTGGCATTTGCCAGAAAAGAGCTCTTCCTCCATTCAAAAATGTATTCGAATGTTATAGTATTTCTCTGTAAATTCTGCTTTATTGGAATTCGAAAAATCCCCCACACTGCCCCTCGGGGGGAGGAGACAATTAATTGAATATGAGAAGCCCAGATCATGTTTTCGCCCTGTGAGGCATACAAATTTCTATAAATATGATAGGCTTTTCCTCCAGGTGTCTTCGGTGTCGTCTGGCAATGTAATTGCTTGGCCATTGTCAGGACATGGCTTAGAATACTAAAGCCCTTGTCTACATTGACATGTACGTATATGCTCTTTGTGTGTGCGTGTGTGTGGGATATTTTTAATTGTTTGCTAGTCCAAAAGGTGGGCAGAGTGTTTGTGGCTTTTGATTTCGAATGTTTCTCAGAGACCCTTCAGTTTTAAATCATTTTTCAAGATTATTTGCTGCCGAGTTATAAACATAATTGAAGATTGGTTTTTCTCTCTTCGCACATAAATAGTAACATAATATTAGAAGTAGATGTAGATGCAGATGTAGATGAAACAATTTTCTTGGTACTAAATTGATAATGTTAGTCAATGATGTTGGAGTTGGAGGAAATATGTATATTGGTATATGGTCTTCGTTTCTTTTAAGAGTTAAAACATTCCTTGTTTATTTATAAACTATTTATTTATTATTTTAGCTAGATAAACAAACTATTTATCTTCCCAGAACCATTCGAAACACTTATATATCAAAATTTATGCAACACTTGTACCGAAATGCCCCCTCGGATCGTTTCCCCACCACTCACCTGGCTTTGAGTTGCTGCCAACCATCTGCTGATGCTGCTGCTGCTGTTGTTGTTGCACGGCCGACTGTTGTTGCGACATTTGCTGCTGCTGCTGCTGCTGTTGGGAATGTTGCTGCTGGCCATTATGCTGCAGATGAGCAGCTGTCACCGTTTGCTGCTGCTGCTGCTGCTGTTGCTGCTGCTGGGCGGCTGCGGCAGCAGCTGCTGCTGGATGGATGGCCAGGAGCTTCGTTTCCGGCGGCTTGTGGGGGCCCATTGTGATCTGCGGTGCACCCATGGCTATGGTCGGGGCGGGCATCATCAGAGTGGACATGGTCAGCATAATTTGCGAGTGAATTTTGGTCGCTTTCCACGGGTATGCTCTATCTATGACCAGCAGCGGCCTTAGGGCTTTTGCGCGCTCTGTTTCTCGACTGCTCGACTATTGATTCGCCTGACCTCTCTCCGTTCTCCGCTCTCCGCTCTCCGCTGCAGTTGCCTGCTGTTGCCTGAACTCTGTGCCAAAGGTCGTGGTCGTTCGCCTTTGTCGCCACCGTCTCACATATGGCGATGACTGTGGCTCTGTCGCTGGCTAGTTCTCTGGTTGGTTTGCTTTCTCTTGGCTCGCTCCCGGCTGTCTTAAATATATATATATACTATATATACTTATGTACCTATATATATATGTATATTATATATAAGTGCGAGTGTTGCTGCTGTAAACTTATGAAATATGCTCGCTGCTGGGTGCTGACTCCCTCTATGTATTTTCACTTTTGCGAGCTTTTCCTTGTGGCCCTTTTGGCTTCGCCTTTGCCTTATGCTGATGGCTGCTCCTGGCTTTGGCTTTGGCTTTGGCTCTGGCTGCGTTTCGGCTCGTCCTGGTTCTGGCCGTGTTTGTCCTCTCGCATGTGCTGCTGCTCTGCTGCTGCTGCTCTGCTGCTGCTGCTCTGCTCTGACTTATTACGAGTATTTTTATAATTTTCGTTCGCCTTTCTTTTATGTTTCGCTTATGTGTTTGTTCAACCGGAAATACACGAACTCAAGCGCACTTGGCTTGTAATTTCTTTTGCTTTTGGCCCGTTCCGTTCCGTTTCGTTTCGTTATCGCTATGTTCCGTTTGGTTATCGTTTCATGGATTTCCACTGCTGCCTTCTGCCTGCCAGTAATCGCAAATTATTTCAACCACTCTACATATACATATCTCTCCCCCCCGATTATATTCCTAGTTGCTGCCGACACAGAGGCCTTCAAAGAAATTATAAATATTCCTGTCATTTGAACGTCTCGTGCGAGATGTCCGTTATTATTCTTGAATGTCAGTGGAGAAAGTGGAGTAAAAAAACAACCAAAAATCTATGGGGAATGGCAAGGGAATGTTCTAAAGTTTCATGAAGAGGAATTGCTGGCAATTATTTAGCCGGCAGCTTTCACAAATCTGCAGCGAACTTTAGGAGTCACTGACTCAAGGAAAATTATCTGAAAACATTTCTAAAAGTTTAATGAAAGTCGTCCGAAATTAAGTTTGTGGCTGCTAACTGTGAATAGGCAACGGAATTATAATAAAAGTAAGGCAAGGCGTAAGGCGTGCGATCTGATGATCTCCATGGAGATCATTTATAGAGCACTTGCCCCCAGCCCACAAAATAATTTGCCATTTTCAGAGCAGATCTCAGTTTCAGTTTCAGTTTTTGAGTTTCAGTTTTCAGTTTCTGCTTTCTTTTTGGGAGTAACGGACCGGAACCAAAAAGAGGAGACGAGATCGTGATCGAGATCGAGATGAACCAACGCACACACCACACACTACTCGTATCGTATCGTATCTCTTCTCTTCTTCAGATATACGTCGTATCGTCTGTGACGGTAACGGAGGTAGAACCCAAAGAACAGGAAGAACACAAAGCGTTCGGTATTCGTATTCGTACTAGACCGCTGGGCGACGCTTTTCTTACTGAACGCCAGCAGCACACGCATTGGCCAAACCAAAAATTCAGAGGCGCTCGCTGCTGCCACAGCCACAGCCACTGCCACTGCAACAACGGGAACGGCAACGGCAACGGCAACGGCAGCGGCAACCGAAACGACAGAACAGCGGCAGCAAGAGCAAACAGCGACGACGTTGGTGGCGGTGGCAACGGTTGAAGACCAGAACCAGGCGATTTTCCTTCTGCCGACGATGATAATGACGACGACGACGGCGGCAACGATAGCGACGTCGGCGACGACAACGACAACGACGACAGGATGCGTTTCCCTACATTTCTCTCCGAGGACGAGAACGAGTTCGCCATCGCCATCGCCATCGCCGCCATTGCCATCGTTTGCGACCGAATACCGTTATTCTCGTCGCTCCGTGACGCGTTCGTTCATGAAATATTCACGAATTGCTCGCTCTCATTCTCTCACCCAGCAGTGTGCTACGTGCTGCTGCTCCTTCTGCCGCTGCTGCCACTGCCACAGCCACTGCTGCTGTCGCTGCTCTCTGTCCCTCCTCGTCGGCGCTGCGCTCCGGGCGCCATTCACAAAGCCCTCGTGTCCACTGTTCGTCGTCTTCGTGTGCCTCGTCCTTTTTCGGTTCGGTTTCGAAATCAAATTCGAAACAAGGCGCAGAATCCGAGCGGGTTTCAGTAGAGGAATTTCCGAAAGTGCCAGCCAAATTTGAATGCAAACGGAAGACCAAGCACTTCAATGGGCCTCCTAAAACGTATGAATGTATTACAAATATAATGAAAATATATTAAATTTAAGAAAGAATATTTTTCTAAAATATTAAAAAAAAATGCCTTATTTAGGCCTGGAAATTCCATTATTTAATTCAATTTTTTCTTGCCGCTTATAGAGTGTCGAGCGACTGTCGAAGAATGTCCTTAGCTTCTGTTTAGTCGCAGAATTCCCAGTATTTGTATGGACAGTGATAGAAACTGTTATACCCAGGGACTGTTGTTAACAGAGTATGTTAACTGATATGTTCACAGGCACTTTACCGTGCAGTTCTGGGGTCTAATTAATATTTCAATTTTGAATACGAATCCAACCACAGACAAATTTGACTATAACTTAATTGAGAACACGAAGAACATGGATGGCATTTGTAAAGTTTGAGAACCAAAAACATTCGGTAACGAATGTCAGACGCCAGACAGCCAAATGTCAGTTAATGTGAGAAGGGTTTCCATTCTGTTGGCAGTTTCTCTTCTGAGCCCTGAGCCCTTAACCAAATCGACATATGTACATCGAACCCGAACCATTCTATCCCCCTTGAGCAATTTCCGAGCCATAATTATAGCCAGGGATAACAAAGGACAAGATGCAGTGCCAGTGCCAGTGCCAGTTGCAGTAACCTGGTCTTTCCCTTCTTCATTCGGGCTTGTACTTTTGTCTTTGTTGCTGTTGCTGTTATTAACATACTTTTAGCGTTGACAGCGCTGACAGGGCGTTGAGGTAATGTTTCACAAAGCAGTGGTGGGGGAGGGGGAGGGGGGAAGTGAATGGAATGGAGGAAAAGCCAGCAGAAAAATAGAATGAAAAATACATAATTACATGTAATTTAGCATGCGACATTATCATTATTCTGCTCGTATTTTTTCCAAGGTACGAAGGAAAGTAATCTAGTCTAGTGTTATACCCCCTACTGAGGTGGCGAATGATCTTTAAGGATCCTAGTTGAGTACTCAATGGAGCTGCAGTTTTGATAATGTTTTTGGGCTTTAAGCTGGGAAAATATGCAAATAAATAGGTTTTATAATTAGGAGAAATATCTGATATCTGTATACAATATGTCTAGCCCAAGAGGCTCCTCCTATTACTGGGTATAATCCGCGTCGCACACAATACATGTAAGTCCGAGTCATGGCTCGTGGGAGAGTGAGAGATCGACTCGAGTCGACTCTAGTCGAGGGAGAGGGATACACGGACAACGGGCTTTGAGTGTCTTTTGTACACATATTGTATGCGTGTGTGTGTGTGTGTGTGTGTGTGTGTTGCATGTGTTTAAATGCAGCACCAACAATTGCAACAACAACAAAAGCGAACAAGAACCGTGGCAACAAAAGTGACGTTAACAATAAGAAGCAATGTGTCCCCCCCTCGGAGCGATGCAAAAGGCGAGCCGGAGAGCTCCTTTCCTTGGACTACCCTCTCTCTCGCTTTCTTGCTCTCTCTGTTGCTCTGTCTCTGTGATGGACAAGGGCTGAGTGTATGTTTGTGTGTGTGTGTGTCCTGACAATTGCCCTTTGAATTTTTTAAATCATTTTAAATGAAAACAAAAACAGGATTCCCTTTTCCTTTCCCATCGCGTTGCCTTTTGTTCTTCGAGCTGCGCTTGTTAGGTAAATCAGCGCCAGTTTCGTATCTGTGTGTCTGGGTGTGTGTGCGTGTCTGGCTGTGTGCTTGAATGTGTGATTGTATGAGTGCTTGGCAGAAACAACAACCTCATCAGGGGGAAAGTTATAACGTGCTTAAGCGTCTTTAGCTGAAATGAGGCTAAAAATATTTGCTTATAATGGAGTGCACGACTGTGTGGAGAGTATGACCTGTGACCATGCACATAAGTACACAGCTATGTGTGTGTGTGTGTGTGTCTGTGTGTGTGAGGGACGACAGAACAATAGCGCATTGGGTACTATTGTTGTTGTACTCCCCAGCACTTGTCAGCCCCCTCAAACATACGAGTATAAGCAGAAAATTAAGGCATTGTTGAAGCCAATTAAGGTATTTAGTGAAGGGCCGCCGCACCCGTCATCCGAGGAGTGTGGCCACAACACAGAGCGTATACTTGATATTTCGTGGGGGATGACACCACCACTATCCGAGTTGAGATTCAGACGAGAGAGCCTGAAGTGTGGTGCAAGCAGGAAATTGGGGTGGCAAGAGATGAATCAGAACTTGAAGATTAAATACCCAAAATTCGGACCTTCCTTGCAGAATTCCTCGAAAATCTATCCTAGATTCCTAGAGGCGGCACATTGTGAGGCGCCATTGTGTATGCTGGTAATTGGTTGAAGAGCGATTATTTATTATTGATCCATTTGTTGAACCTTTCCTCCCAGAAAACCTTTAAATGCTTACCCTGTAAGCTCTATTAATCAACCTTAATTTGGACGCAAATCTAATCAGATTCGAGCCCCAATCAAAAGCAGGAAAGAGAGCAAACCACAACAAACATACCAAAACAGAGAGACAGACAGGAAAAGACCTTTTAAGGATTTTAACTGCCGAAAACAAAGGACAAAAGGACCAACTGGGAAAGGGAATGAATTCGAGAAAAGCGTTGGAGACGAGAGAGAGAGAGAGAGAGAGCTGTTGGGGAAATGTTGGCATAGAGAGGTGAAGAATGTAATGGTGATGCTGCAGAGATGGACAATCCACGGGTGAAGCTATGAGCCAGCACCTTTTGGCTGACAGTTTTGAGCGCCTCCTGGAAGGTCTTGCCGGGTGCCCGCCATTGATGGCCGCCCGCCCGACTGTTGGGCGGAATTTGCAAATTTTCGGGGGTCTGACATCAAGGCTGCAAACTGCCACTAAATAAATTCAAGACGACCCCGGAATTTAGTCCAAAAAACAGCCCAAACATCCCCACTAAAAAGCTAAATAAGTAAATTCTATATGCATGTTCCTGGCCTCCTGCTCCCGGCCTGCTTTTAGGTGCCACCTAATGGGGGTCACACTTGGAGACTTACATTTTTAAATAGGTGTGTCAGATAATGAAAATAAGTACCCGACTAGGGAGGGCAGCTTCCGCAAAGTTACGGCACTCGGCTTTCAGCATCTACGTGCCCCATGGATGTGGCATCCACATGGTTGCGCGCGGGGGAATTGCTGTGTTGTGTATGTATTTTTTTTGGGCTGCGGTGTGTCACAGAGTCTGTGTTTTCCTTGCTCTCAGCCTGGCCGAATGGTCTGGCCTGCAGTGTGCCTCTCTCTGATGTGGACATGGCTTGTAGGCCGCTGCCTCCGCTGCCTCCGCTGCCGCTGCCGCTCCTGATACCAGTGCCTTTTAACTTAACTAACGATAATTTGTTTGGGCAACTGCTGGCCCCACCGCCGCTGCCACTGCCGTTGCGTAATGAATTTTTATGCTCCTTTAATGTACTTTACGCAGATATGAAATTATGTGACCAAAGCGACCGGACCGAATCCGCGTGCCCCACCAGCCCCGATACACGCCGCAGCATCATTGCTTTGAGGCCCGTGTCCTGCGCTGTTTGCTCTCTTAATTATTAATATTTTTTAATTAAAATGTGCACTAGCCACACTAAAACACACAAAAACATGCCTCACAAATGGGTGCTAAAACTGTTCACAAAACAATGTTGTCGCCGGGCAGAGAGAGAGAGAGAGAGAGAAAGAGAGTTCAAAAATAATAAAGAATAAGCAAACACCAAATCAGTCGGAACGGAAAACTTTATTTCGGCAAAAAGCAGCAGAAAAGAGACAGAGACAGAGACAGAGAGAGAGAGAGAGAGTGTGAGTGAGAGATGGCGATGGAGGGCTCGTCAGACAGTCAGATAAATCTGCAAGGAAATGCTTGCATGAATTATCGCATTCGAATAAAGCCAGCAAGGCCTCTGCCCTCTCTCTCCTTCCCTCGCTTGGGTTCTTGGTTGAGTGTGCCTCTCTCTCTCTCTCTCTCTTGTGGGTTCTTGGGTGAGTGTGACCCTTTTCGCATACTGGCGTCTGTGGCTCTTTTGAGCCAGTGTAACCAGCTTAATGTTGCGCGAAATAACTCGAATAATTCAAATGTGCGACTGCCACAAATTATGACTGCCAATAATCAAGAGAGAAGGCGTGAACATTTGCAGCAGATACAGATACAGATATACATATATATGCAGATTCCAAGACGTATGAGTTACGGCATCCATTAAAAGGGAAAGAAAGAAATTTAGGATTTATGAAGAGGGCATTTTTTAAAGTTTTTGTGGTTGTAAAGATGAGACTTTATCCCACTTTTGGTCGATTAGATAGTTCCCAATTATCGGGTAGTATTTATAGTTCATTCTCGTTTTCAGTTTGTTGGCCAAGAACAACTGCTGCTTATAGGGCTATTACAACTACTGGCCTTGGCCATTCGATGGCCACGCGACTCCGGAGTCCAGCCTGCAGCCGGAAGTGGCGCGTCCCATCGATTTGTCTCTGTCTTGCCACCAGTCAAAGCTGTAGCTTTTGGCACAATTTACTGTTTAAGTAATATTTCGTTACGTTCGGTGCGGCGGACATTAGTAGCGTAGCTGCACAGAGCATCGAGACTGAGGAGGCAGCGACTGAGCGAGAGAGAGAGAGAGAGAGAGAGTTACACTTACTGCACATAACTGTGTAATTTATATTGGCCATTTCGCTTTGACTCTCTCTCGCATGGCACCCAAAGTGCTTTTGCGACAAAGTAAATTGTAAAATGTCACCCATAAAGCGTAAATTGTAACAAAAAGCACTCGAGGCCACGCAGTGATTTAAATTTTGTCGTCTGTAGGCTCCAAGCTGCAAAGTTATGTATATCTGTATCTGCTGTAGGTCCTTTGCTCTCCTCTGCTCTGCTCCATCATACATACTCCCTTCCCGGTGGCAGTGCCAGAACCAGCTCCTGTGTTGGAGTTCCGATTCCCATACCAAAAGCAAAACGCAGCTGGCAAGGGAATCTCTCTGGCTTTGGTCTGGTCGCTGGTCTGGTTTTGGGGCATTCCCTGGCTAGTGTCTGGGTCTCGTTTTGGGGCATTCTCTGGGCTCTGGTCGGGGGCCTGCCACTTGGCAGGCATTGGCGACAAGTTTTTGTAGCCCGGCTGGCAAACGCGAACTTGCTGGCTGCTCCACACACACAGAGCAGTCAATGTCCGTTCGTCCTTCCACAATTTACAAAATTCATAATTCATGCAGAAATATTGTTCATACAAAATATATAGAACGATGCGATGGCGACGTCGGCGCATATGTACATATGTATATGTAAATTTCTGCATTTGGTAGCCGGCGGCAAACGCCGCAGCTGCAGTTGTAAACTTTAATTATATCAATGTATGTAAGTGTTACTGTACAACTGTAACTGTAACTGTAACTGCGTCTATGGCTGTGCATCTGGTATGCATGTGTGTGTGTTTTAATTGAGTTTTGGTAAGCAAAACACTGGGCCAAAAGTGACAAATTGATTATCAATTCGCATTCGCTTTAAATATGATAAACATTTTGGAGTTCACAAGGCTTACAATTTATGGATGTAGAAAGACTTTCTCGGAAACTAAACTGCGAAAATTCCTTGGCAGATGCCCCGGGAAAACAGCATTTAATCTTGCAACCTTCAGACTGCTTCAGACTGCTGCTGCTGCTCGAATTCTAAAGCGCGCATTCTGCCGGGAATTTGTGGGCTCTTTTGGCAGCTCTAACATATCCTGCAGTTTCCATTTAGCTGGATTTTTTTTAAATTAAAGACCTTAAAACTGGCTTCCTGGAATCCAAGGCTCCATCTAGGCTCCTGCCTGCCTCCCTCTGCCTGGATGGCAAATTAAAAACGGAAACAATTTATTTCACGCACTATTGAACTTTAGAATGAACGATTTTTCTTTGCCGCAATTTGAGCAAATATTAATTTTTTCCGCTCCCAGCACCCAGCACCATCTCCAGCCTCAGCTCCAGCTCCAGCTCTCTCTCTCTCTCTCCCTGCCGTATTCATGAACCTGTCCGCCATGTCTGGGAATTTCTTTCCCTCTCACAACTGTGCGACTGCGACTGTGGCTATGGCTCTGGCTGTGGCTATGGCGGCAGAGTTTTCTCTCTCTTTGCTTCTCGTTCCCCCTTTTTTCTGTTTCTTTCGCTTTTCATTTTTCGTTTTATTTCCACACGACGTGGACGACGACAATCAATTTTTCTTCATCACAAAATTGCATTCTTCAAACAGAATGAGCGTGAGAGAGAAGGCGCAAAGGGAAGGAGAGAGAACAGAGAACAAGAACACAAAAATTCGCACTTTATTCATTTCCGTCCGACCAGTAGTGGCCCCGGGCACATAAAATGCTCTCCGTCTGTCTGTCCGTCTGTCTGTCTGTCATTTGGCTGGCCCGGAACACACAGCATCCCGGCATCGAGTGCGACTCCGGCACGGGTGAAGCACTTCCCATCTCCATGCCACGCCACGCCACGCCACGCCACTCCACTCCTCTCATCATTCCGCATGCTGTATTTTGAATTCATTAATCAACTTTCAAATCTTCAACCACAACAAACAGAACGAAGAGCTGGCCGCTCCAAGGAGAGCCGTGCAAAGCGGCGGACAGCATCCCCACTGTCCGGGTGGCACTTTGCACTAATTTGCGGCTGCTGCGCGCTGGCTGCTGCCATTGACTGACAGTCGGAACAGGCAGAACGCGCGAACCAGGGACCCCGAAACGGACACGGACACGGCGAAACCTTGTTTGTATCATTTACAGGCCGCGAATCGAGTCACCTCGTGCACGGTGGTTGCCCACCGCCAACCGCCCATCGCCCATCACTCACTCACTCACTCACTGAATGGACGGTGCGGAGGCCCAGTTATCGGGCGTCAGTTTTCATTTGCGTCAATTGTTTCGGCGACTGGTTAAACTGCTGGAGAACTGTACTTCCTGTCCAGAGTTAATGCCTGGGTTCCGTTTTCGGATGCTTGAGCATATTCCGATTCCGATTCCGAATCCGAATCCGATCCCACTCCCACACAGCCACACTAACAGTCATTAACAACCGGAGATGAGTTTGGTTTAATGCGGTTGCCGTTTACAAATGGAATTTTTTAGTGGCAGCAAGCAGCAGTCAAAATGCCAGCCAGCCAGCCAGCCAGCCAGCCAGCCAGCGAGAGCAAAGATCTGCAGCAGCAGCAGCTTCCAGCTTCCAGGATTTTGGGCAACGGAAGTCACTCGAAAGTGGGGGTGGGCCCAGCGGGGTGTGAGAGTTCGTCTTGGCAGCTGAAATTGTGCATTTCTCAAACATTTAATACTTCTCTCTCCAGCTGCGGGGGGCTCCAAGGCAAAAACCAGTCAGCAGCAGGCAGCAGCAGCAGGCAGCAGCTCACAAAAACATCTCACAGTTACTCTTAGATTATTCCATTTGCCTCTACTCGCATGTGGTCAAGGTGCAGCTGCGATTGCATCTCTCGGGGCGGGGGGGGCGGGGGGTGGTGAGTGGTAAACATTCAAAATCTCTAATGCTTCTCGGTCATTTTTCCATTCTCACTCGCATTTAATCCATCTCCATCAAAACGAATGAAATCTCCGAATCATATTATGTGCCCAGACCCCAAGAGCAGGAGCAGCACCAGAGACCAGAGACCAGGACCACGACCAGGACCAGCCCGAACAAATGCTATTCCTGTTCATAAAGCTGCTTATGATTGTTTGTGTGTGGGTGTGTAAGTGTGTGCCTGAGTGTGTGTGTGTGTGTGTGGGTGGGTGTGCTCTGAAGGCTTACTTTCTCTGCATGGTTTTTTCTGCTTATTTCTCCGTACTTAAACCAACGGAATCAGGGTCCTTGCTGAAACTGTAAATAGCTGAAAATTCAGATTCCATTTCCAAAAATTCAGCAAAACTAATGAGCAGAAGAGGAGTGGGTCTACGATTTGCCATAGACAAGGCCGGGATTCTGGTCCTGATTGAGGATCATTTTGAAGCCTTTTTCCCCCCCCTTTGGAAACGTTGAACTTTTATCCAAACTTCCGATTGATTACAACGTTTGGCCCCAGACACATTTGTAAAACTCAAACACAGTCGTGCAGTCGAACATGTGTCAAGTGAAAAACCGAAAAACTAATTAAAAATCTTGTGCATTTTCGTCTTTTATGCATTCTGAATGGCTCGAAGGCTCGAAGGAAGCTGCAGCTCTGGATTTGACTTACCCGCTAGGCAAACTTTTCATTAGCCACATTTGGGTGGAAAAGTTTTCTGGGGGTGGTAGGGGGGGGTGGGCGAATCTTTTACACTTGCATGCCAAGCATCGTCGCCTACTTATGCGCAAATTTTGTCGACAACTATTTATGCAGTGGGAAAACTTTATGCGAGGAGTATATACTGCAGCAGATCCTGCCCCGCCCAGTCATTCGAGTCCAAGTCCGAGGCCGAGTCCGAGTCGGAGTCCAAGAACGAGTGCTCAACTATTTATGTTCGAGCTGCAAAGCGTAGCCGAAACCAATGAAATTTCCTCAAAATACTTAGGACAACGCGCAAAGTGCACTCCTTGTCCTCCTGCTCACTCATGGGTGGAGTGCTGGTGCACTGGTGGTGGTGTGGGCGGCCTATGGCTGCTTGGCTGGTGGGTGTGGCTGGGTTACACACTTTGACTTTAGCTAGTTGGCTTTTACCTGGAACTGCCAGCTGCCGCCCCTCCTGGCAGCATATTTTTCCTCAGCTCCACCCGAGACGAAGCCACTTGGCCTTTCCTTATGATTTGGCGTGGGGCAGGGCAGGTGAGGTTGAGGGTGGAGTCCCGTGTATGCGCATATATTAGAAGCGTTAAGCCCTCGGTGCCGTGTGTGGGTGTGCAACTAAATGCCCCCCACACGGCGGGGGCAAGCGAAAGTTTCAGAGTTTCAGCCAGTTTATGGGCTAAGTCGATGGTCAATTTGTTTGAGATTTGAGAATCGGTTGCTGTCCTGCTCTGCCCACGGGATTTGGCCTAATTAAAATTGCATTAAAGCCAGCACTCTTTAAGGACACACGCGTGTGGCATGTGGCCTTCGCCTCAGCTCTGGTCTGCTCTCCGATTTGCTCTGCTTTTCGGTCTAACCAAGCGAGACGGGCGACCGTGCTCCATACAAATTGCAGTCAACATGGCGCGTAAGTCAACCGGAACTGGCAAAAGCAAAATGAAATACACATGGGCTGCTTCTGCAGGAGGCGGCATTAGGCCAGGCCCAGACCCAGAACCAGAACCAGGCAGAGGCAGAGTCACAGGCCCGGCAGTGACAAATAAACAGTGACAGAAGGCAAACAAACGACGGGGCAAACGGAGGGGCAGGAGGAGCCCTAGCAGATGGAGATGGTGACGAAGATGAAGATAAAGGAGGGGGATGAAGACGATGACGATGACGAAGACGAAGACGAGGACAATTCGTCGTCATCAGGAGCCTCATTTTGGACTTAATATAATACGCAGCGAGGCGTCAAGGGACGCTGCCTGCTGCTGCCTGCCGCTGCCTGCTGCTGGTGGCTGGAAAGGCGTACAGAAATCATTGCAGACATATGAAATATTAAATATGTATGGCCACAAAAACAGTGAGAGAAAGCAGGGCTACACACACACACACACACACACACACATCAATAACGACACGTGGATGGTCCAGTGCAGACCATTCAGACTATAGGATACCTGGTATTCGTAAACTGTCATCCAACCATACCTCATTCAATGAGAATGAGTGCATTTATCAGTGGAAATTCCATAATACCCCCCGCCGCAAAGGGTATACAAGGAGAGAGAGCTACACATAAACAATCATTTGGCCCCAAATGTCTGGCCCGGGACTGGGTTTGGGACTGAGACTGGGACTTGTGCTGTGTAGTGAAGCAGAGCGCTAGGAAATGGCAGGCTGATGATCCCATTTCCGAGAGGTAAGTGATGCCAGTCAGCACATCCATGGAGCAGCCATAGAGCAGCGGCATTCGAGTGGCTTGGAGTGGCGTCCAAGCAGGAGTAAAATGTGCGGAACACTCCCCACAAAAACAGCTACAACGAAGAGCAGGAGGAGCAGGAGCAGGAGGACACCAACAACCTTCAATGAGACAAAATCGACTTGTGCATTCGCTGCTCTCGCAATGGGCGCTGCTGCATGGACCAAAAGAAAGCAGAGCTCTAGGGCAAAATAAGGTTACACAAGCGGACTAGCACACACACACACACAGATGTGTCTGCTGGTGTGTGTGTGTGTGTGTGGCAGAGTCCTTTTCATTATAATTTAAGCATGGCAACATGACAACGTGGTTAACTTTTGCTGCTTTTTTTTTCGCTTTCTCCTCCCCCACCCATCTTGTTACTTTGTTGCTGTGACTGTGACTGTGATCGGTGAGAGGAGGCGGTAGGCGGTGGGAGGCGAGGACGCTGAGGGAAGCCGAGGGAAGCTGAGACACGCTGAGGGACTTGTTCTGCTTTTGGGTGAAATGAAATTGCCTCAAAATGTTTGCCACTTTTATTTTGCTCCTCTACTTTTTTGTGGCCTTTGACGGTGTGCGAGTGTATGTGTGTGTGTGCTGGTGTGTGTGGGCGTATTCTCAGCAAAGGTTGAAGTATTTAATGAGCTAAAATTTGGAACGTGTGTGTGTCCTTGTGCCATGACGAGGCTTCGGATGGGTTGCAAAGAAATCTGTTGCAGAAATTGTGACAGACTAATGAGGGGAGGAATACTTACACAGAGAACACTGTACCGTGCAACCACACGAGGCATAGCCAATGCCTCACATGCCTCATGCCACTGTTTCTGCCTCTGCGGTCCAATGTATTCAATTAAATTGCTTAATCACGCATTGCCAAGTGACGTTGCACCACTGTAAACATGTTAATTAAAATATGGCCATAACAGAGACAGAGAAAGAGAGTGGGAGAGAGAGTGGGAGAGAGAGAGAGCAAATTTGCATACAATCAAATTTAAGAACCGACACTCGCAGCCACCGCAAGAAAATCTGCTTTTCCACTTTCATTCGGATGCCAGTCAAACATTTCTCAGTGGCTGACATGTGGCATGCCCCCACCCCACAAACATGTGTGTGTGTGTGTGTATGTGTGTGGCATTATTGTTTAATTTTATGCTTTACATTATTTATGCTTTTTGTCAGCGGTAAGCATACGAAAAAGCCTCCTCCGCATGCCTCTCCTCCTCCCTCTTCTCGTCGATGGACAACGCATTTAATTAATGAAGAAACCGCTGGACAAACGAAAGCCGAAACGGAGAGGGACTGAAGCTGTAGCTGTAGCTGTAGCTGAGGATTTTAATAAAGCTGAGCAAATAGGAGAAGGGAAAGGGCTGGGGCTGCGGCTGGGGCTGAGGCTGGGACTGGGGGCATGGCCATGAGCACAATGAAACGCATTAAGCCTTTGACATGCGCCAATCGTAAATCTTGACCAACATACATATCTGAGCCTTGTTTGCGCAATGTCCAATGTCGTCCTGTTTCCAGTGGGAGAGGCCAGGCAACGGGTCCTGCCTGGGGGCCCGAAAAAAATGTTCGGGCGGCGTCGCTTTGTCCGCTGGCACGCAGCATCGGACCAACTGACCAACAACGACGAACGACCAGCAGCATTGACAAGGCCGCCTATGCAAATATTTAGTAAATGAATCAGCGCTTTGCGACTGTTATCATTTATGTCCAAGCCGCCACTCACCCCCACCCCCCACACACACACACACACACACGCACATACACAACCAACCCACCTACCACCCACGCTCATACACAAAGAGTATGTCCTGGCCTGGCCGGGGATTTCCCCAGAGAAAGAGTGAGAAGAAACTGTGAAAGGCGACAGCGAATTTGTCAATTTGTAGCAATGACTGTAAACAGACTGCGGGGTCGGTGGTGCGGTGGTGCGGTGGTGCTGGGCGGGGCGGTGGCTCCTACTCTGGCTGCTTGATCTGCCTTTGACCCTGGGTCTCTGGGCCCATGCACATGCGGGCCCCTCTTGCGAAATTTATGGCCCAGCTCGTGACGCACTTGTCCGGCAATCCCGGCACTGGAGCCATAGCCATAGTCCTGGCCATAGCCATAGCCCTAGACTGTAGTTGGAACTGGAACTGGAGCTGGAGCTGTAACTGCCAACGGCTATGCATACAAAACGCTGCGGCAATTATCTCAAATGCAAATGCTTTGCTTTGCTTTATCCCAGAGGGAGAGAATGTACTCAAAGAGAGACAGAGACAGAGAGAGAGAGAGTGTCGGAGGGCAAGCGTTTTGGCCATGGCTAAGCGTGTAATGAATTGTCTTTTTGGCCATTCGATAAATTTGCAACTCTATGAAGTTGCCCATCTGCAGTTTTCACAGTTTCAGCTTCAGCTCCAGCTCCAGATACGGATACAGATACAAATTTGGGGAGCAATCGGAATCGCAATGGCCCCAGCAGGGCGCCCGAAAGTATGCAGCGTTTTATAGTGCCAGAGGG
This sequence comes from Drosophila azteca, assembly GCA_005876895.1. Lineage (NCBI taxonomy): Eukaryota > Metazoa > Arthropoda > Insecta > Diptera > Drosophilidae > Drosophila > Drosophila azteca. The sequence continues at coordinate 16,414,433 of VCKU01000004.1, read as the reverse complement.
GTATAGGGTGGCGTGGTTCGGGGGGGGTTGGGGCGTAATTAAAAATCATAAGAAATGGAATACAAACAGAAATAAACATGCCATAGCCGGAGAGCATAAAAGCAGCAGCACTGCAGCTGCAGCGGCGGCAGCAGCTCTCCATCTCTGTATCTGTATTTGCCCCCCAAGTTCCCATATCTGTATCTGTATCTGTGTCGTGTGTGTGTGTGTGTCAGTGCCATAAAAATATGCCAAAAGGAAAGCAAGGCAAGGCAAAAGCGAAAAAGGAAATAAAAATAAAAGCGCTGAAATAAAATAAATTGCACTCAAAAATCCTTTTTCCGTGCCTGCAACTCATTACAAATTTTATTACAGATACTTGCCCAGCGCGCACACACCCACCACCCACGGGGGTGCAGTGGGGATAGGCTAAAGGGTGGGCATATGCACATACACACAGATACACACAGAGAGATAAAGATAGACATAGAGCTGCACATAAGCACAGAACTGACATTTAATACAACACTTGATGTCGCTCATTAAGAAGAATTCAGCGCACGAGCGCCGCTTCTGGCCAGCTCAGGCGTCCAAAAACCAAAAACAACAACAAGAACCCAGAATCCAACAGAAGAAAAACAAGAGAGAAAGTGTATAGGCAGAAACCGAAGCTTTAGATACACTAAAAGACACATCTACATATACACATCTATATCTACTCACCTACATCTACACATCTACATCTACCCATCTACATCTACACATCTACTGATCTACATCTACCGATCTACGTCTACCGATCTACGTCTATTCAACTACATCTACGCATATTCGAGTTTTGAAACGCTTATTCAAGAGTCGGTCTAGCATACCCTCCCTTAGAAAGGGTATCAAAAACACACCTCCACCTTGTGGGTAGGGAAAGGAACTTGTTGCCGAATAAACAGCTGCCATTACACACACGCACACACACAAACAAGCCCTAGTGCACACGCACACCCACACTAGCACCGACTCAAAGTACACACACGTACACGTACATGCTCATGCACTCACACTTTTACGGACATAATGAGCATATAGAGCCAAAGACACAAGGAAAGACAAGGCAAGACAAGACAACGCAGTGCCAGTGCCAGTGCCTGGCAGGCTACAAGCGAAAGCATGTGTGATTGCGACCCTCAAGCATGCTGCTGCTGCTGCTGTTGGTGCCCCTTGTGCCACAGAGCAGAGCTGCTGCTGCTGCTGGGATTCTTGGTGGCGTGGAGGAGATTCTGGTGCCTGTGGCATTGCGGCGTTGTCACCTGCCGCCGGCACCAGGCAGGGCGTCTGCCAGCCAACCAGCCAGCCAGCCAGCCAGTCACTCAGGACGGCAGTGAGCAATGGATGCCAACATGACGACAAGTTGTCTACATTTCGTCTTCTTGTCTGCAGCTGCATGTATTTAGACTGTAGCTGTACTCAGACATATGTAAGAGACTGTAGCTGGCATCCTGCGGGCGTCATTTGATACACTTTTCCCACTTACTTAACGTATTACATGGAGATTCTTACGTCAGGCACTGCACTGGCCTCTCCCTCACATCTTATCTCTGGCTTATCCATTAAATTTCTTAACTCCACCCACCATAAATGGCAGAAACTATTCGCAGAGAGAGTGAGAGAGACGACCACAGAGTGATTATGCACATTCTGGTCCATTTATGGAATGCCTTTGGCCCTGTCATGTGTCCAACTTATCATTCTTATTGTGCTGCGCACTACAAAAGTTTTTATTCATATTTTATATATGCCTTTTATGTGGCAATCAAAGCCTATACAAACAGGCTAAAGTCAAGTGATACAACAGACAGAGAGAGAGAGAGAGAGAGAGGGGGGGGCAGATACTCGAGAGGAGAAAAACCCAAGTATGTCAAATTAACAATGTCATCAAAGCGATTTAACATGTTGGCGCGCCATGTCCTGCCCACATCCCACATCCCACACCCACACCCACTCCCCCTTTCAACTTCCAACCCATACGGCTGTATACAGCATCCGAATGAGCCTGTGTCCTGCCCTCCGCATGTCCTTCTTCCGCATGCGATTACATGGCAAATCTTTTCAAAGCTTTTAACAAACACGCTCAACCGCACACAAAATGGCGAACGCAAACACATAAGCAGGCGGTCCGGCGGCTGGCGAAGGGGTGGATGGTGAGAGGGGGTCGGAGGGCAGCCCCGCACAAAAGACAAGCCAAAAACTTTGAATTAAAATGCGTTTATTTGAGCTTCTTACACGCTTCGCTCTGGGCCGACAAACTGGCAATTGAATCGGTAGGAATATACATATATACATACATATATGTATATGTATATATTGTATATGCGGGCGCTTGTCGGGGGGAGGGTGACGGAAAAAATCTTAACCCAAATACTTGGTACGAACTATTCAAAACATTTACTTAATATTCACATCTCAGGCCGGCGCCTGGCGACGTCGCAAATGAAAGCATTTTGTAATCCTTTGTTATCTTGATCCCCATTCGGTCACACACACACACACACACACAGGGCTACCGTCTAGCATAGTGATGTTTAATATTAAATCATATTAAAATATTCAAAAGGCTCCGCTCTCTGCCTCTCCGCCTCTCTCTCTGCCACGCAGTGGCATAGCCGAGCATTTATAAACATTAGCACGCCGCCAACATGGACGCGACACCAAAAACACGACTCTAGCAAACATGGTCCCCAGCACATCTCACATCTCATCCAGGCGCGTTCAAGTGGCTCTGCCTCTGCGCCTAAATGTATGCAATGCCAGCTTCAGCCAGTTTTAGTCAGTCCCCAAAAAGTACACATCCAGGCCAAGGAGGAGGGGCTCGGAGGAGGGGCTCGACTCTGTCCCAGTTCTACCAAATTGTTTGCAAGAATTTTAGAATAATTTTTTGTGCTTCCTTCAAAGTGAGTTGGCGATTATGTGTATGTGTTTGTGTCTGTGTGTGTGTGTGTATGTTTTCTCGCTACGAGCTCTTTGCGAGCATAAACTGCATGAGTTGTGCTTAGAGAGTGTTTAGAGCGAGCTTAAAAATTTATCAACGGCATGACAAGTGTGTGGCCGCAGGCCAGACGCCTCAGTCTCGTCTCCAGAACAGAGGGGAGGCAGAGGCACAAAATTCTTTTGCCGCATCCCGCCTGCCGCATCTTTATTCAAGCATTTTTATGTCTATTGATTTCTAATGGCCCCCGACGGCAACGTTTTTGGCGAGAATCATTCAAACACACAAATAGTTTCGTTTGTCAAAGCATATTTGAGGCCAGCAGGTGGCAGGCAGGAGGCAAAAGGCAGGAACAGATGGAATTTCACAGAGGCGAAGGCTTGTCAAGTTATTTCAGTCGATGCCTGGGAGAGATGGAACCCATAGGCGGGGCTAAGCGGGGCTTCCCTGTGGGTGGGAAGTGTTTTGTCTTGATATGCTTTAAGCCAACAAAAGTTGAGTATTTTTTTATGATTTTTCAACATCAAAAGTTGGCAAAAATGCTGCGTTCTCAGTGCTGAAACTTCTACAATTAGCTGAACATATCTTTGTGTGTGTGTGTGTCTCAAATTTATGGCTGAGCTGCTGAAAGAATGGCCATCCAGGAACATGGCTCGTGGCAATCCGGAGCACACTTAACACATTCTGAACGAATGAGGAGAACAAGCAGCATAAATTTACGGCCAGCGACTGCAGACTGCAAAAGTTGCTGTTGCTAGTGGAGGCACGCAGTACTGCTAGTGGCAGTGGCAGCATCAGGTGCGGCAACAAAGACAGCGACAGACACAGCGAGGAGACTGCCCCGTTAGACAGACAGACAGACAGACAGACAGACAGACTGAAAGAAAGCACAGCGCAAGATGCATTTAATTAAACTTAAACATTTTCATTGTCAAGCGAAAAATAATTAGTTGGGAAGGAACACAGGGAAGGCAGCGGAACATTTGGCGTATACGTAACGTGCACCGGAAGTAATATGAATCGCACAAGCCGACTTCCACACAGACACACACAGAAATAGAGACAGGCCCGTGCTGGTGCTGAGCCCATATGTGTGCAGCTTGGGGAAGTACAAGTTTCAAAATTAAAATGAAAGCACGACAGTCGAGGCGAAAGGAGCTAAAAAGGATACAAGACTTTTGCACCAACAGACATTTACAAGCGCCAGCGAAGACACACACACATAGATACACAGAGAAGACAGCCAGGACGCCAATACATGTGCACAGCGGATGGCAGTTATAAACGACAAAGTCACATGCATGAGCTTGTCAAAAAACCTAGTTAGTCCTTCTCCTCCTCCTCCTGCTCATGCTCCTCCTGGCAAGGGCAGGCACAGCGGCAGGCAGACAGGCAGGCAGGCAGGCAGCCAAAGAAAACTGCCAAGTGAAACTACGAGTAGGATGCCTGCCGAAAAAACGTATCCAAGATTGTTGCCGGAGTGCGCTGCTGTCGAAATAATGTGCAGCATTAACTAACTGCGCCTGGAAGCGACACCACACCACGATACCCAAGACCCAAGACCCAAGACAAGCCAGGACGACAGCCAGCGGTACAGCCAGCCAAGGACAGCCGCCAGTCTAGACCAGACCAGAACCAGCATTGGCTTAAGCGCAGCGTAGCTCAAGTTTCGCCAAGGATCGAGGCCAGGAGCAGCAGCATTATACATTTAGTTAAGGTATTAGCAACAGCTACATCAATACCAAAGAGAAGGAAAAAGAGAGAGAGGGAGAGAGAGAGGGAGGGAGGGAGAGGTACACTAGAGAACCCAACGAAGATGCGGATTAATTTGTTGGCAAACTGATAAATGCTTCCACCAGAACCTCAAGGCCACCAAAAACGGAATTGAATTAGTGCTAAAGGTTCTGGGAATGTTATACGGAGATTGATTCATCCATCAATGAAGAAACATATGAATACACCGAATGAATACTCAGAGGAGTCTACTCTATTGAGAAGAGCATCGATTTATAATGAAGAAAGGATCACTGCCCCTCGACGATCCTAAATAGGCGAAAAAGTAGAGCAGAAAGGACAGAAGAACAAACCCACGAAGAGTCCTAGACTGATTCACTTCGAAACCTGTAGCCTGTAGCCCAGTGTAGCGCCGCTCAAGTTTTAGCCAAGTACGCCTGCATGGATTAATTAAATTAGGGCCATGTCAAGCAGCCATGCCCACCCAGACTCCACCCCTCTGCCGTGTTGTGTAGCTCAACCCAAAAACCCGACCCCATCGACACGTTGCGCAGATTTTCTTGACGCGGCGTCACACACAACGATAGACTGCAATCGATAGATTTAGCACATTATTCGCACACCGCTCTGGCTCTTGGTTGGATCTGGGGTGTATCTGGGGTGTATCTGGGGTGTATCTGGGGTGCTCCCTGCCTGACCAGCTAATAAATTAAGGCTAATTATGTTTTCAATTAGGCAACAAAGGCCAATTTAATATTTTACACTGCCGCTTGTTTCGTTTCGTTCCGTTCCGTTCCGTCGTCGTGCCGTTGGCCTCCTGATTGATGTGCGACGCAATTTTTCGCGCGATTTCGAAATTGCAAAAACACAATAACCCCCACTCCTCCACCCCCTTCCGCTCTACTCTGCTAAAGGGATACCGATACCCGGTGCTGCAAGGGAGGCTTAACGTGTTTTTGGATGCGTCGCCGCTTCTAATGGCAAATGCCTGTAAAGTTTCCCATTTCCCTATCCCCCCCCCCATGCCCATTCCACATCCCCCATCCATTTTTTTGTTGTTACGCTGTGTTGTGTATCGGTTGTCGGTCGCCTTGCTTTTGGTACGAAAAATTTAATGGAAATTCTCGACATAGCGCCTGGGCATCAAATCAATATGCCATGAGGAAGGCGGCTCTCATGGCTCTCATGGCTCTCATGACGCTGCGGCAACAACGACAACAACAAAAACAGCAGCAGCAACAACAGAGCAGTATCAGGCTGATGTGTTGACGGTGTGACCCTTGTGCGTGTTTGTGTGCGTGTGCGTGAAAATGACGCGTTATTGCGTATACGCAATATTGTATATATGCTACACAAATGATCAATGGTCTAGGGGTCGTTGCAACCACACAGATGAGCTGCACAGGCACATATCAAGCGATGCAATAAGAGAGAGAGAGAGAGAGAGGAGTGCTTTGGTTCCCCACCCCAGTGTTCTATAATTTTTCTATAATTTTCATATGGCTTACAGGGTATTGCACATTTCTGCTCCCTGAAACCTTGTGGGCCTAAAAATGTCAAATGGCACAAAAAGAGAGAGAAAGAGAGAGAGAGAGCGACTCGGGGCGGAAAAAAAGTTGTTAAAAAATGCCTTGCTCGCTGCATGTGCGCCTAAATCGTTGATTTACGATTCACGCCACACTGAGGAGCCGCTGAATCAGTACAACACCAGCAGCAGCAACAACAACAGCTCTGTGTGGCAGTGGCACGCATGACAGACTCGCAGGCAGCCGTGCAAACCACTTTGGCGGCAATGCGTTGGCCTGTCCCCACCACAGCACTCGCTCTTTCTCTCCCCCTTGCGCTGCAACGCATATTAAAAAAATTTTAAAATTTATTACATGTCTCCAGCCAATATTTCACTTTGACATGCAATGTCGCGAAATGAAGCTGTCCAGTTGTGGCGGCTGGTCAGCTGGTCAGCTGGTACTCCTACCCTCGGTGCTTCTCACCCTCCTCCCTTCGGCCTGTAGTAAATTTGCTTGCACTGCCACTGCCACTGCCGGAAATGAAGTGGGGAACACATTTTTGCGTCCGCAGCTGCTTCGCGACTGTCAATTAAAATTACCGAAGCCGCAGCCGTGCGATGCCCTCCAGAACAGACAATCAATATGTTTCCGATCGCTTCTTTTAATTAATTTCCATGCATCAGACATGGGACAAAGTTGCAACCTTGTGCGGCACATCGACGAGAGCCGCCTGTTAGACTTCGACTTCGTCTTCGAGTGTGTCTCGCGATGGCTCTAATTTTATGCGTGCGCAAATGAAAAGGAAATGTTATCGTTTAATTTTATTTCCGCCATTGGCATTGCCAGTGTTGTATAATAACTGCAAGCAAAAGATGGAGAACGGAGAACGGAGAACAGAATGAGGACAATGCTCCGATTCGAAGGGGACTCTGGGCTCCGGCTCGGAACGCACATAAGTAGGTCCTGGACGGCGCAAAAATGGCATCGCGTCCAAACATAATTAAAGACAAACAACTGCACGATGGCAGCCTTGACGATGTGCCTCGTCATGTTGGCATTGCAGCTGCCATTGCTGTTGCCGTTGCAGGGGCAACGATAAACGCACGAAAGCAAATAAAGGCAATGAACGGATCGAAGCACATACATAACTCACACGCACACACACGCACACACACACACACTCGTGCATGGGGATAAGTATTCGCAGCGTAGATGAGATTTTCATGCCACACACGCACCGAACTCTTGACGTTGCACTGCCAGCGACAGCGACAGCGACAGTATCCTTGGCAGCCAGCTTGCCACATGGGGCATGGGGCATGGGCACCAGGCGCCCGCCTGAAAATATGGTTAAATAAAAGCCGAAAAACGAAAAACGGAAAAACAGAGAAAACGGTAACCAAAAGTGTTGCGGCGTATTTTTATGTAATTAATTTTCCTGAGGCCACTCGGAGGCGCACAGAGGTATGAGGTTCAATTAAGAGTTGCAGTTGCATCTGCAGCTACAGCTACAGCTGCGTGGCATAAGTGCAGTGCGATATTTAAGGGGATAGAAACGATACTAAGAGAAACTCTTCTAGATCGGAAAATAATAGCAATCGCGACAGGCTCATGCGACCTCGGCAGAACTCCCCCCCTTCGGCACTACACACCCCCTTTGATGACACTGCGAATGTGTGACGATGCTGCTGCAGCCTGCAGCCTGCTGCCTGCTTGCAACCTCGTTTTTTTCTCATTGGACCAGCGGGGGCAAAAATTTTGTACATCATTTTACTTTCATTATGGCTTAACCTTGCAGTTTGATAGCCGCCTGCCCCTCTACCCCACCCAGTATACTCCAGCTCCCCCTGTGTGTGTGTGCAGCAAAAGGAAAACATTGCGTGGGCCGCCTGGTCTGTGTGTGTGTGTGTGTGTGTGGGGCAGAAGGCAGCAGGCAGCAGGCAGCAGGTGGCAGGCGGCAGGTAGTGTGGACTTCCGCTCGCTCGGGCAGCAAAACGAGCAGAAGTTTCTGTTCAATTTTCCATTTTCCATTTTTAGCTGCCAGTCGTTACCGTTACCTTTGCCAGAGAGAGACAGACAGAGAGAGAGAGAGAGAGACAGAGGGAGATAGAGAGCATGCAAGCAGAAAAAGTGCTGAGGAGACCGCCCAGCGCCATGTAAGATAATGGCAAACATCGAGGAGAATGAGCTACCGTGTAAGGGGAGCTACCGCTCTGTGTGTGCATGTGTGTGTGTGTGTGTGTGTCTGCTGAAAGCCATGCAAAAACTGTAAGCAAACAAAATGCGGCTAAACACAAACACCTTTGAGGCGATGCACACACGCATGTAATGGCAAACAGAGGCGAGGTAGAAAGAGAGAGATAGAGAGAGAGAGAAAGAGACCTATTGCATTGAGGAGGATGTACTCATACTCATGCATTCATTTATGTGTGTGTGTGCTTATAAAAGTCAGGTACAGGTATAGGTATAGAGGTATACATTACACCCACACACACACACACAGCAAGGAAAAAAACACTTTGCGCGCCCCCAATACACAGCCCGAACTTGTGAATCCCCCATCCCCCCGCCATCGGCCACCATGCCACGCCAACGCCAACGCCAAGCCTCCGCCTTCCCAGAGAGCCCAACGCGAAACGCTCAAAGAGCGAAACAAGTGGGAGATCTATACAGCTCGGTATTCGAACTACGAAATACCCGCTAACCAAACCCCAGAAGGTTTTCAGGGCAGACACGCCTCCACTTGCATATAGTGTCGTATGAAGTATGGTATATACTATAGTAGGTATAGTATCACATCTAGATCAGATCTCTCACATCATTCCTAGCTGCTGGAAACCCTCTCCAATGCAATATCAATAAAAAATATGCCCCCACTTCTCAATCGACTACCGCGTAGAAATATCCATGCGACTTGTCCTCCTTATCCCTTGCTCTCCACCTTGCTCTTTCTCCACCCTCCCCCCGCCAACCCCCCCGCTTTACCATCTCCCTCTTGTGGAACTGTGCCAGCAAAACATAATTAATATGCAATTTTTTTGTGTGTGTGTTTTTTTGTTGTTTTTTTTCTCCTGCTTTTACATTTCTTTTGCAAACATTTTGCTCTTGCTCTGTTTCATAGTTTGAATTTCCAAAGGTACCGGCCACACCCCCCCACAGCCCCACAGCCCCACAGCCATACAGCCCTCTCTGCTGCTTTCTCTTTGTCGGCCATCTTGATGATGCATTTGTGTGTGTGTGTCGGTGTGTGGGTGGGTGGGTGGAGTGGGGTGGTATTTCTGTTTGCGTTTATATTTATGCTACAATGCATTCAGCATAACTCAAACATGCTTAAAAAAGTTCGAGAGTTTGGTTTGATTTTCAATCAATTCCTGGCACACTAAGAGAAAGGAGAGCCAAAGGCGGCGGGGGGTGGGGAGGGCGAGAGGCCAGGCCAGGCCAGGCCAGGCAGAAGAGAAAGTGTGCGAGGCGAGGCGAGGGTAGCGAAACGGGGTGGTAGGATGCAAAGCAAAGGATAGCATATCCTTATTGAGTTACCGACTTTGATGGAAACTAATAATTGATTAAAATAGCAAAATAGTGAAATATATTCGCAATGGAAATGTTTTCTTTGAAAGAAAATCAAATAAAATTATAATAAATTTGAAATGTTAAAGGAAAATCCAATGTCCACCTCTTAAATGTCATAAATTGCGCCTGAAATCGTATATTGAATCAATGAGCTTCTTAAATCATTGAACACTGGAATTTATGATGGTTTTTCCTGCTATACCACACCACCCCTCCCCGCCACCACCCATTGTTCGAAAAAAATCAGTGCATTCGCCAAGGCGCCGAACGCAAATTAAAGGCAAACATAAAGCGCTTTGTATGGGCGATGGTGCCCCCAATGCTGCCCCCGATGGAGGTTGCATGTGGACGCAGGCTGCATAAGCGCTGCAAACATACGCTGCGTACAACAAAGTCAACAGCAGGCCAGGCCAGGCCATGCTGCAGATGCAGATGCAGCGCCAGTCGCGCAACATGGCAGCAGCGGCAGCAACAACAGCAACAACAAGAACAAACATTGGCGCGGTTGGACGTGTGGTCCCGGAGTGGATCCCAATACCAACAGTGGCCCACGACGGAGGGAAGAACAGGATGTGCAAATAAAGTTGCAAGCACCAACGTCAGCAATGTCAGCGTCAACAGTGGCAACAGCAACAGCAACGGCAACGGCAGCAACTGACCTCTGCACTTTGCTGCTCTGCCACACACAGACATACAGCAGCAGCAGTGGCAGCAGTGGCAGCAGTGGCAGTGGCAGCATCTATAGTTATTGAGGAACAACTATAACAATAATTTATAATTTTTATTGATAAAGCCATAAATAAGGCAGGAAATCGATAAACTGACAGAAGTTCTCGAAATGCCAGCCATATGCGTATGTCGTACATAATCAAAAGATTAGAAACTGCCACTGGCACTGCCACAGTGCCACAGCTAGCAGTGTTGCCAACTTGCTGGCCATAAAATGTGCCACAAGAACAAAATGAACAAGCAGCAGCAGCAGCAGCAGCAGCAGCAGCGCTGCTCCACTTGGACAGGCATCAAGAAAAATGCAAAAGGAAGCTGCTGCTGCGTCTGCGTCTGCCACAAACTGATGCAGCAATAAAATTTGAAACAATAAAAGATGCAACCAGCCAAAGAGAGCAGAGTAGGGCGCAGAGCCAGAGATGGCCAAAAGTCACCAAAGCAGCAAGTGGAAATTGCTGAATGAAGACGCAAATGCTGGGGGCAGGAGGCACGAGGCAGAGCCGAAGATGAGGCAAGCTGAGAATATGACAGCAGCAGGGTGCCCCAAGGAAATGGCATCCCCCTAAGCAAGACATTACACACATACACACGCAGAGACACCGAGAAGCGACGACACCAATACACGAACACGTGCAAGGAGCAGCCACTTTTCCGGTTTCCATGGAAAGCGCTGCCAAATGTTGCATTTATTTTGTGAGTTTCCGCTTGCCTGCCTGCCTGACTGCCTCCCTGGCCGCCCTCCGCCACTGCCACTGCCACTGCCACCAGATGGAACAAAGAAAAGGCATTGCTTACATGGCTGTAAAAGCCCAGCCACATGGTGACCAGCCACGCCACTCTGACCAACACTTGCACTTGCCCCCGGATAGTTAGTTATGGTGCACACACACACAAGACTCTTCCAATAGTTGCAGTTGCAGACGCAGCTTCAGTTGCAGCTGCATTTTAGAAGTTCATAACCGGGAAATATGAATGGATTTACTTGAAATGTGCAATTCGGAATCGAGTATGGAGTAAAGCTTTAGCTTCTGATTGAAGAAAAGCAATAACAAACTGCGGAAATGAAGGAAAGAAAAGTCAGCTCGAAGATCCCCCCCAACCAGTTGACTGTTTTTCAAGTTTTCGCTTGACACAGTCACAGTCACAGCCAACAGTAAATGGCCAAGAAACAGACAGACAAACAGACAGCAATAACAGCCAGTAAGAAGCAGAGCAATTGTTTTGGCCACGTGGTCGCCTAGATAAGTAAATATCTACCCCCCCCCGCCCCATAACCGAAAACTTACGCAGCAGCAGTAGCATATTGTGCCAAAGTTATGCTGATGGGCCACCACCCCCAACCCCAACCCCAACCCCAACGGCACACCCACTCAGCCATGGCCCTGCCACTTTCACCCAATCCTGAGCACAAGGACTCTTTCCACAAGTTCATCAAATGCTGCGCCTTGACCCTGAGGATGACTGCGACACTTGACGACTCCTTTCAACTCCCTATCCTCCCCTACCCACCCCAAATACGCTATCCACAATCCACACTTGGCCTGTAATCGCTTTCTGCACTTAATTTGCGCCGCCTTAGCTCCCTGCTGGGGCAGAGACAATTACAGTAAGTGTCCGAAATGCGTTGGGAAACAGAAACACACACGCACACGCACACGAACACACGCAGGACCACCCACCACCCATGCCCCTAGCACTCTTAAGTAGCAGCACAAATTCTGCTCAAATTCCAGGCCGCTTCCAGGCCGCTGGCTTAACCCTTCGCAGTGGTCGAGGCCCACACTTCAGACGCCTCTCAACCACATGTGTTTTGCTTTGCCAAAGGCACTTTCTCCACTCTCTATTTGGGGCGGCTATTCTTTCCGCTCCCCTCCCCCTATGAAGAGAGAGAGAGAGAGAGATAGAGAGAGCCTTTCGTAGCTCTCACTAACTTAGCTGGCAGCATCTGGACCAAATGACTTTGTTAAGAGTTTTCGTTGCGCAATTTTCTTGATTTTTTCCCTCCCCCTGCTCCCTGGACCATTGTCCTGGCAGGATGACGAATAAAAGTGTCACTTTCTATGGCAATTTCATAATTGCATAAGTGTGCAAATGGTCAAGTGTCTTTGCAATAGTTTGCGTCGGTCTGTGTGTGTGTGTGTGTGTGTGTGTGTGTAGACGCATACATTTTTATTTAGTTGCGCACTTGCTAGACTTTTCCCCGAAAGTTACTGACAAAGTGAAGTTTTAGCTTTCACATGTAGAACGGACTGGGACCGGACTCTCACTCACTAACACACTTTGTGGTCAATGCCATAAATTTTGCTGTCCCCCACACAGACACAGACACAACCCCCAACCCAAACCGAGGTACAGCCACACGACTGACTGTAGCCGTAAGTTTTTGCTCATCTTTCAGGGCTGGGAGGCGGCAAAGTGTTTGAAAGTTTTTGCATGTGGGAGAAGGTGAGTTCTCTTTTATTTGATGGTGTCTCCAAAGTTGTCTACAATTATTATGGCTCTTCCTGCCACGGTTCCCAGTCCTGGCAAGTCCTGGCTGGAGGAGTGGAACGGACTCTTCCCGCAATCAAAGATGGAATCGGTGTTCGGTGATGCGGTTCGTCAGCGCTGGATGACATTAATTGATCCCTTTGGCCAACACTTCACTTATGAATCATTTCTGATTCATAGCGTCAAGCGCCAAAAGTCCATTTGAAAATGCAAAAAGTTTTTCCCCAAAATGTCCACGACATGAAATACCAAGTCAAATTGCAATTAACACTGCTTCCCCTCTCCCTCTCCCCCTCTCTCTATCTCTCATTCTCCCTCTGTCGTTGGGTGTGTGTGTGTCCTTCTCTGACCAAAGTTCAAAAGTGTCCACTCATCGTCAAAGGACTTTGAGGACCTCGCGCTCTGGCGCCTGTTAACGCTGAAAGCGATAAGGCAATTAGAAAATACATCGCTGACGCAGACACTGACGCCACGCAGAGATGCAACGTGCCCAAAAAAAGGGGCAACAACACAACGCAACACAACACATTCAGGTGACATCGCATCGCATCGCCGTCCCGCGTCGCCATCCTTTACATCTGATGTCGCTGGCTGGCTGGCTGGCTGCTGGTGTCAATTATTTGGAATTTTTTGCCAATATGCCGCATCCCAGCATGACGGCCAGGAGGCGAGGCGACTGCCTAATGGGCCACTTCCACCAGCCAGAAAGAGGGGGGAGCACAGCATCCAGCATCCAGCGCACAGCACCCATCTCTGAGCTCCGCTCTGCTCTGCTCCGCTCTGGTCATGGCCATGTTGGCCATTAAACTTTGCTCCTTCCTGCTGCCGCTGCCGCTTTCTTCTTTCAAATGTTTATTTTATTTTTTCATGCCGTTTGCCGTTTGTCTTTCCCGGAAAAGTTGGTGTTTTGTTTAGAGATGAATATGCAAATATTTTGCTGAAAGAAGAGCCAACAAAAAGCGCCTCACAGCAGTCAGCAGTGCGGGAAGCGGGGAAGTGCGGGTGGAGGCAGGCATGGCCATTTTGTGGCCAGGATGTGATGCCGCAGGACGCGCATCATTTCCGCTCAAAATGCAGCACAATTTGCCGTAAAAAGGTTTTTCCACGATACTCCCGCAGTCCCAATTGCAATAGAGAAAAAAACAACTAAGCTGGACCCGCTCTCCGCTCGGATCCGTCGTCCCTCAAACGTAATGACAACTACGACGTACAGTGGGTGGAATGGAGTTTTCCCAGTTCCCTCCAGTTCCCTGGAGCGGGGGGAGAGTGGACTCCCCTGCATTTGCTGCATTGGCCATTTAATATGCAGTGCATCATTAAACGGAAAATCAATAGGAAATATTTCAATTTGGATCGACTACGTCTTCGAAAATAGAATTCCAGTTGCAGTCCCAGTTCCAGTTCCAGTCCCGGGGACGACCCGACGACCTGCGACTCGTGTGCTTTTACGACCTCCGGAATTGAAGTGCTGACCAAGCGCCAGAGACCGGTCTCAGGCTGCTCCTCCGCTGTGGCCACCTTCTGCTCGACTTTTCGGCCAATCCAGGCCCCAGGCCAAGGGCTACTGCTCCTCCTGCTCCTACTCCTACTACTCCTCTCACTTCTGTTCCTGTTGTTGCTGCTGCCTGCTTGCTCGTAGCTGTTGGCGGGCGAATTAAATGGGCGCTTTGAATTTTTTACGATGCGCACTAAAAATCCAATTTAATGAACATTTAAGAGACACACTCAGCGGACGCGACGCGCCAAGACGAGACAGCAGCAGCAGCAGCACCAGCAGCAGCAGCAGCAGCAGCAGCACGTAAGCAGCCATTACGATTACGTATACGTAACGTGAGCGGCAGCTAGAGAATGTTCCTCTCCAGCCAAGCAGCCAGCCAGCCAGCAAAAAGGGCTGCTGCTGCTGCTGCTGCCACAACCATATCCTTTTTAATGTAATTGCTTTTTTAAGAAGTGCGGCGGTTGCCTGCTCCTGATGCTGATGATGATGCTGCCATCTAAGACACAACCACCCACAAGGCCGCTTAAATCAGACACACACATGCATACGACCACTGAAGGAACTTCAGCAAAAGAATCGACTAAAGGGTACCCTGGCACTGAAGCTGCAAATAGCTAGGTAGCTGCTTGTTGGCAGAGAGGATATCTGTATGGGACACGTATGAGAAAGATATCGAGGGTACCCGTACCCATTCTATTTCTATTCTGAGAGGTACAAAATACTATCACAGAAAAGTTTTGATAATGATAATGGAAATGGAGATGGAAATGAATGGCCAAACGGGGTCCCTCCTGCAGCAATTGCAAGCAGGCAACCATCTGGGGAGTGGCACAGCCTTGACGCCCTTGACGTCACGTCCAATAATAGTGGGAGGCTGGTATGGCGCTTCAAATTATCAGTGGATGCCATTGGCAATTAGGTGACAAAGCTGCTGCTGCCTGCACTGCCTGCCATTTGTCGTCCGACAATTGACATTTAAAAACGTTCTGCACTTTGCTTGTGGTCAAATTATCTGGGTAACCAAACCAAATGCAACCGCAAATTGTATTTGCCC
Organism: Drosophila azteca; assembly: GCA_005876895.1. Lineage (NCBI taxonomy): Eukaryota > Metazoa > Arthropoda > Insecta > Diptera > Drosophilidae > Drosophila > Drosophila azteca. Next base: position 16,398,894 of record VCKU01000004.1, on the reverse strand, counting down.
AGCAAGGTACAGGGTGGTGCAGCGGATGTACTGCGTAAAGTCAAAGGTCGGACATAGGCCAGTCAATTAACAGTTGCCGTTGCCGTTGCCGTTGCCTTCTACTCGCATCTGCTGTCACCAGAAGCCAGAGCATCTCAAATAAGATAGAAATAAAACGAAATTGCAACTTTGTCAGAGAAAACTCTGTGCCTGGCCTGGCCAGGCCTGGCCTGCTGCAGTCCTGAATGCATCCTGAATGCATGCAAATATGCAAATCCTTCGAAAGAGTAGGGAGGCAGAGGGAGAGGAGAAAACTGTTGATCAAATGGCATCGCTCCGTGTGTGTACCTTTCACGGGTTTGTCAAGAGAACAAATTAAAGCTTAAGTCGGAGACCTCTGTGACTCAATGAAAAGGTTGAGTCTGGGGCCTGGGGGCATGTTGCACAGCAGATAACAACCCATAATACATAGTACAGGTTCCCCATCCATTCCTCAACTCATCAACGCTCGGGATTTAGTTGTTTTTTAATATAATTTACAATTCCACTCCACTTAGCCATTAGCTATTATCTGAGGCTCGTGCCGCTTTATAATTTACACAAAAGCCTCACCACACCAAATGGCACACACATACACACACACAGAATCGATGGCCCCCTTTCTCTGCTCGTAACAATGGCGAAATTAGCATGAGTTACTTTGTATATCCTTTGCGCAAATTTTGACACGTGCAGCCGCCGCCAATCCCAAAGTTGCCATTGATATAACACCCCGCAGGACTCGCTTTGCGCTTTGCGGACCCCTCCCCCAGCACAGCACACCACACCATTTCATTCCATTACCAACTCACACACACACACACGTGACAACCGATGCCAAGACGAAGACGAAGACATGAACGAAATGAGAGCGCCGAGGCTGTAGATACCCTGCCACAGCTATCGTACTCTTAAGACAGCTTCAAAGCTGAAGGTCTAGCTATCATAGATAGATCAAAGACGGATCATGGATAAAGATATAGATATATGTATATTCTCTATAGACTTGAAACTGTCTTCCCTTCTTTGGATAATCGTGATACCCTTTCCAATAACTAGCATGACGCGCGCAGGCCGCCACATATCCTTGCGGTTCCTTCCCTCTCTTCTTTCGCACACTCGCATACACTCTCTTTGTACTTTCCTTTGTGTCCCTGTGTATGTGTGTGCTTGTGTAATTTAAAACTTCGTAATGTACACTTTTGCCGGAGGCATTCTACTCACAATACACATGTAAACAGCGCCCTCACACGCACACACACAGTCACACACAGTCCGGGGCTCCATTTGATGGCAGGTGGATGTGTGGATAGGTCCTGCCACTGCTCGCTCCTCTGTATACAAAGTGTCAGCTAACGGTTAAGCTTTGCTTACCTAAAAATGAGAGACAGCTCAGACACAGACAGCAGCAGCAGCAGCAGCAGAAGCAGCAGCAGCGTGGGCCAAAAGTAAACTGTACAGATTTCACCTCTTTATCATCGAGCACTTGGCAGGTCCTGCACTGCGCGAAAGCCCAACCATTTCCCTTCTGCCAAAGTCCCCTTGGAGTTTCACAAGTGGACAATCCTTTGGCACAGTGTATTGAACCCTTCGCCGCCGAGAGCTTCTTCAGTGGGCTTGCATGCTGGAAAAGTGTCGATTTCATTGACTGCGCCTCCTGACGCTTAGTCAAACACTGGTGGCGACATCGACACCCGAGCGGCTATACGACCCCTAGGCCTCCAGCCACCCTACCCTGTCAAACCCCGCCTGGGCGCCCACCCTCACCGCAGGCCCAGCTCCGTCCTGAAAGCTAAGTGACGGCAAATATTCAAATATGTTTTTGATGTGATTTGTTGCCTTTCCCACTTCCCACTTCCCACTCAATTTGCAGCGACACTTTCGGGCCGCGCCGCTCTATGCTCTGTGCCTCCTCTCCAGGAACTGCTTGCCGGCTACAGTTCCAGCTCCAGTCGCAGTCCGTCTTTATTGTTGCCTCTGTCGTCAGCGGCAACACTCCACCGCACCGCCATTAGCGGCTGCAGCAACCACAACACAGCAGAGAGCACTTTGAAATCGAAGACATTTTACTGGCCCCACGGCCATCAGCCAAGAGCTGAGCTCCGCTGAGTGTTGCTTTTCACTTTTAGCCCCCTCCCGCCCCTCCCTGGCTAACCGGTAAATTGCCAACAGGATATGCCGCGGTTCGCCCTCGTTTTATTATTATATGTACTCCTATTTTTATTTGTCTATCAATGCCTGCTCCTCTCCTTCCCCTGCTCCTGGCAAACAACAACAGACTCGACTCGACTCGGTTTCCGTTTCGTTCCTCTGGTGGTGGCAGCGGGGGGGAAGTTCTGTCATTGCCTGTGCCGTTTTTTGTGGTTTTTTTTCCGGGTTCGCTTCGGTTCGGTTTGTGTTTTTCTTCTGGTGTTTCAAAGTGTTTGTTTTCTACAACTTTTTCGTAGAAAAACCGCCGCTGCTGCTGCTGCTGCCTTGCTGGCTTTTAATTTGCACGCCACAATTGCCATGGCCACCCTGAAATGCAGCGGCCGCAATTAATTACGGCGCTGATATCATGCCACACTGCCGCAGTACCACTGCCACTGGCACACGACACAGAGAGGAGCGACAGGGGCACGGGCCAGGGGTCGCTGCTGCGATAAAACTTTGGCGAATGTAATTTTAACAAGACCGCATCGCCGCCTGCTCAAGACAAGACAGTCAAAGCGCAAAGCACTCGCCCGCCCTACCACCCGCATCCGCATCCGCTCGGAGAAACCCCAAAAACCCCAAACCGACCCCTGTGCAACATCTTGGCTAAATCAGTGCTAGTTAGTTTTAATTATAGCAATCGGGAACATGCAATTTCCGGCCAAATGCAATTCGATTCATGTCGATCCACAATGTGGCCTACAAGCGGATTGAATGCATGTTCGAATGAATGGCTGAACTCCGTGATGAGGGATCCAAGGATTCCAAGATCCCCCAAAATGACAAAGCTCTTGTGTGCGTGCATGCGGTCGTCGAGTGAGGAAAATGCAGACTAGTGGAGTTAAAGGAAATCGGGGAAAACATATGAGCATTAAAATTGGCTGAATGGTGCTTAAAATATTTGGGGGAGAGCATTGATTTTAAGCTGCTGTCCAACCTAAAATGTTCCGCTGGCAGGCACTAAGTCGATCCAGTCAGCTGGGAGAGAGGAGAGTGCAGCTGGAGGTGGAGGTGGAACTGGAGCTGAAGCTGGTGCTGCCATCAATTTCAATTCGCGCCCTACGCAAGCGGTTGGCAGCTCTTGGTTGGCCGATTTGACAGCCCGAGCTGAAATCCTTTGGCACGTCAATATGGCAGCAATGCGATTTGTGGCAACTCCGAGCGGGTGACTGTGTGTGTGTGTGTGGTCAACATCCCAGAGCCGAGAGTGGGCTTAAAGCACGGCCAGCTAATACACCTTTACAATACTTTATGACCCAACAACGACTCTACGCAGCAGGCCAGCTTAGGGCCCTGAGCTCTGGCTCTGGATCAGGTCTGGTTTGGGACGGGGTTTCTGGTAGGTGTGGGACGGGGTTTCTAATGGTTGTGGGGAGGGGGGTGGGCGGTCTGGCTTAATGTGCTTGCAGCTCCCGTGGCTGTTTGCTGCTTGGTGTTCGGCGTTTGCAGTTTATGTATTTATTAGTGCCGTTTCACAATGCTGCCACTAAATCTATCTACGTGCCTCTAGACGAGCAACTCGAGAAAGTTGGAAGGGAGGACAACATGCAATCCGTAATAATCGTAATAATGAAAACACTTTTAGCTTTTAACTTATTATTAGCTTTATTTTACAGTTGTCAGCCAAAGCAACGCCCCAGGTATTTACAAGGACTTGTGAATGTCCCATTTGGCCCCCCGACTTTGCCCTCCACTCGACTTCCACTCGGACACAGGGACACGGACAGGGGACAGGAGACAGGGGACAGGGAGAGGCAAAGGGATCTAATATTGAAGTACCTGATGAACGAACGAACGAACGAACTAACGAAGTTGTGTGTGTGTGTGTGTGTGTGTGTGTTGGTTGTTGTTGTGTCTGTGCGTCTGTGTATTGGGGTTGTGTGTGGACTGTTGACTGTGGGTTGTGGGTTGTGGGTGCGCGTCACGCCCACTTTTTACTGCATTTAATTCTCCAGTGAAGTATTTAATTTTATGACACGAGATCCTTGTGTGCGTAGCCGTTGCCTTAACCGGGAACAGGACAGCGCCAGTGCCAGCGATGGGAGCCAACTGCATGAGTGAGAGGGAGGGAGGGATGGCGCGTCCCTTGGAGTACAACAAATATGAAATGACTGTCATTCCTTGCATTTAGGGGCACTTTGGGGAGTACTTTGCAGCATGTAACACCCAATACTTACACAGACAAACACACAAGCACACACACACACACACACACCTGGTACACACCTTTGCGTTGTTGAGGTTGTTGCTGGCATCATTAGCGTTAACGTTATGTAGCGTTATGTTCTGTTCATCTCAGCCTCAGCCTCAGCCACAGTTCAGTTGGGTTCAGCCTCTGCTTTGTTGCTCTTCTGCTTTGTTGTTCAGTTATGTTTTGGCTTAACCTTCACCCCACCACAGCCCACGAACCACCCCCACCCCCACCCCCACACACACAGAGAGCAGACTGAAACGCATAGAGCGACAAATAGAAGGAGCTGGAAAGAGACAGATGGAAGATGCCTGGCACTTCCCACTCATAACGGGGTTATCGCATAATTATGCAGCATATTAATGTATTCTTTCTGCCACCCAAAGACCCAACCACCCAACCACCCAACCCCTTTATTATCATTCATATGCCAAAGTTTCATAACAATGTGGCAGCCTCCCGCCTCCCGCCCACATTTTCCAACTCCTTCATTTCACTTTGCCTTCGGTGGCTCCTCGCTCATTAGCTGCTCACACGGTACGCCGCTCTCTGCTCTCTCTGCCAGGGGGGGTGGTGGTTCGGCTTCTGTGCGGCTAGGGGATGGGGTGGCTGTGGTGGCTGGCGGCTGGGGGCTGACTTCTTCCATTTCCTTACCATAATTTGTTTCAAGCTCGTAAATTTATTTCAATAATTGCCGGCTGCTTGTGAGCTTCATGGAGGTGCCAATAATGTTACTTACAGCAAGCATTACCAGACACTCTCTCGCCTTCCCTTTTCCCCTTTTTTTCCATTTGCCATTCTCCATTTCCCTCACTCATTTTCCACGCTGCTTGGCCGGCGAACAAAATGTGTGTGAAAATATTAAAATAATAGTTGTAATTTATAACCAAATTGCCAAGAACATTAAAATTTCCACCCCCCAACCCCTCTGCTTGAGATGGAGATGCTTCAGCCATTAAAAATGTTTTGCTAATTAAGTTTTCGCGCACTCCGAAGGAGGGAAGATCCTAATGTGAGCAGATATATACATATCTACGTGTATATATCAGCTCCCACCGAATAGTTCAGATATTCAGATGATGTGGAATGAAATGTTCATTCAAGAGCCTCAAGACTTGGCCTCCCCCCTGCTAAAGAGGAGCAAAAAAAGTGCTTCTGCTTCTGGTATACTCTTCTAATTTGCACTTAATTAAAACTTGAAACGCAAAGAGCGAAAACAAAAAAAAATGGCAACGGGAGACCGGGAGACGACGGACGGGGTGGGCGGGAGGTAGATCCACTCAAACGAAACGAAAACTGAAACGGGGCGCAAATAGAATTTCATTGCACTTGGCCGCCATCCAATAGGGGAGGAGGCCGCCACTTGATGCCACGCCTCGGTCAGCTCCTGGTCTTGGTCCTGCCGCCCGCCTTCCGTCATAAATATTTATGCGAAAGCTCTGCCAAATGCAATGACAGCAGGACGTACAGCAGGACAGTAGTCCTGGCCGTCAGGAGCCGGAAACCCAAATGAAACTAAAATCAATTTGGTGGCTCTGCTGATAGCAATCATTTGGATTGAGATTAAAGGAGCATCGTTGGGGCTGTTGGCCAAAAACAATGAAATTTCATAAGCCAAAGGAAAGCCAAAGGAAAGTCAGAAGAGCAGGGGGCAGAGGTCAGAGGCGATTCGCATTGACGGCGTGAAAATGAAAACCTGCACAAAAACAGAACAACAAGAAGCTTCCACTTACGATACGGTGGAGTGTTTGGTGGTAGGGGAGAGGAGGGGAGGGTAGGCGACTTGGCCACCGTCTAGGGAGATAATGCATAAAATTATGTAAATATTCTGAAAATTATCATTTAATTTCTAAAATTGTTTATGTTTATTCCCGGTAATAGGCACCCACCCAACCACCCACCTACCACCCACCCACCTACCTACCTACTGCCTGTGCGACGCACTTTTTGGGGCACTTCAACTTAATTAAAAATTACTTTACAGACGCCAAATACTTTTAATTATTTTGGGTTCAGCTTCGGTCGAATGAAAAACGAGAACGAGCCACCCCCAAAGACCACCCCCCAGTAGCCGGTACCATTGTTGGTTTTTTGCATAGAGAACAACCCAAAGCCGATGCCGATGCCGGAGCGGAGCGAACCTGATGATGCCTCCATGCAGCCCAATTAAAAGCGTTTTGGCCGAAAATGTTTCCAAATAAAAGTAATTCGAGTGCTTCATTACCAGCAATCCCTTCTTTCTTCTCTTGGTCGGAATTTATGCAAACCGCGACTGACGACGTCCTACCATCCATCCCCCTACCATCCATGCATCGCCCCCATTTGGGGGGCTTCATTGATTTTCCATTTGATTTTACTCATTCGTTTTTATGATTTGCCTGCGAATCGAATCGCATCGCATCGAATCGAATGGAATCGAATGGAACCGAAATACTCAACTGGAATCGCGTTCGGTAATGGTTGATTTTGCGATAGGGCTCGTGCTCTTTGCACTCCCAACCCCTCTCCGCAATCCACAAGTATCGCTTACCGCTCCCGCTGTTTTTTGTGAGTGTATATTGCGGTGGCCTCAGAGAGACTGGGAGAGAGAGAGAGGGAGAGCGGCTGGAGGCCACGTGATTCGCATTATTCGCAATTTTTGGGTTTTTACGCGAAACTCATAAAGTCTGTGGCAGAGGCAGAGGCAGCAACAGAGGTGGAGGAGGAGGCAGAGGTTAACAATACGATATTGTTTTTATTTTAACCACAGAATCAGTAGAGCCAGATCTGAATGGTGGGTTAGAATGGGTGCGGACTCTACTTTGGATTGTATTTGGGATTGTTTGATTCCTTTCAAATGCACTTGAGAAAAGTACGCACAGTGTACACTGTACATTGTTTGTTGGCCCATGAAAATGTCACAACATTTTGCCACACAAAAGGTTCCACGACGACTTGCCTTGCCATTCAATTGATGGTCCATTTATTGATGAGTTTTGTCCGCTAAACTCCTTCCTGATTTATCTACAATCTCGACTTCTGTTTGGAGTTTGGCTAAAGAGGGTTGAGGGTTTTGTTTTCTCCGATTGCAACCGAATTGATTGCAATTTCCGTTGCTGCTGCTGCTGCTCTTAGATTAAACACAATTGATAACTGGGCAAAGTGGAGGCTTTGGCTCTATGGAGCATCTTTTTGCGACTTGGCAGCTGTCTAACAATAAGTGCTGAATCCCTTACCGACTGCCTCCTGGTTGCTGTCCAGTGTCCATTGCTCCAAATGGAAAACACTTCACACCTAGCTGCCAAAAGAGTGGAAAAGCCACATAGAGAGAGACACAAAGGAGAGAGAGAGACACAGAGAAAGACAGGCTGAAAGCCCGGCACTCAACTTGCTGGCCAAAAATGTTGTGCGCTTTTAATTAAAAGTAATGTCATACAATTCCATTACATTCGGCCCGAAATGTGTGTGCGCCACACACATTTACATATCAAACTGGCTGGCAGGGTTTCCAAGGAGCCCAGAAAAGACCCAAGCCCCAATCCCCTAGAAAAAGGGGATGTCCACACAGCAACTCATTCCTATCACTGGCTCTGGCTCTGCTTCTGTTGCTGCCCCCAGCCCAGGACCTACTTTACACTCGAACAAATTAAGAAACATTTCAAGAGAATAACGGACTGAATACTGAATTTATTTGCATATTAAGTATATCCAATGGACAGACTTAACCTTTAGCTTATCTTTTATTTCATCCTGCAAATTATGAACTATTTTTCCCAGTGTATCTCCTTGTCCTCCTGTTGGAGTTCTGCCTCTCTTTCGCTGCCTTGTCATTTGTATGGGTATTTGTTTTATTTTCCTTTCCTGCCGGCAGCAGCTCACTTCGAATGTGGCCCACTGGCAAAGTGACAACAAAAGTAAATTAATGTGCGTACATATGTCCCCTTTCCCCTGCTTTCCCTGCTTCGACCCTCACCCCTTCCTGGGGGGGGGGGAAAGTGTGTGTGGTTTTTGTCGTTGCCTTTACAGGTAATTTATTGCATTCAAACATAATGGAAAATATTTTTGTGCTACCCTTACATTAGGCCAAGCAGAGCGAACAGTCAGTCGTCTACGAGGAGAGAACACTTCCAGCTAGACGACGATAGACGATGAGGAGGACAAGACATTAGCATTAGGTTTATTTCCACACATCAACTGTCGTCGTCGTCGTCGTCGTCGGGGCTGATCACCTGCTGCCCCAGCTGGGCGACTGGGGGTGGGTCATATTGGGTATATTAGTTGGCCCAAATATAGACAAATTGCCTGGCCCATACGTTTTCATTTCGTTTGATGCGTTTCGTTGTTAGCAGTGCCCCCTCCACCCCCCACAGAACGAGTTTGCGCTGTGTCCTGACCTGGACACAGGCTCGTGCTCGTGCTTGTGCTCGTCCTCCTGCTCGTATCGATATCTTACTTAAAAACGAATTGACATTAATTGAAGGCCATGGCATGCCAATGGCAAACAAAACTAAATAAATAACAACGACTGCCCGGGCCTGGCCTGGCCTGGCCAAGGAATGTGCGGCATGTGGCATGTGCTTCTGCATGTCCTTGCCTCCATCTCAGCAGCAATTTTCTGCCCCCCGCCCCTTGCTCCTGGACATGCCTGCTCTGCACTGTTCGAGGGTTCGATATTGTGGTGGCGGCCGACCAAGTTTTCAACATGGCAAATTCAATTGTCGTTTGATGCGGCGACAGGCCAAGCCGCAGCAAGCCAAAGCCACATCAAGCAGGAGCAGGGGGGAGCACGGACCAAGCAGGGACCTAGTGGAGAGCAGCATATTTGCGCAATGCTTCGGCATTCACCTGATGAATTTATCACAGCTGGGAATGAGAGGACTCAAGCGACAAAGATGGCCAGAAGCAGAGGAGCAGAGAAGCAGACCAAGCAGAGTGGTCGGCCACAACAGTTGTCGTTGTCGTTGTCTGCTAAATTGGTTTTCTTTTTGTCAATTGGGGATTTCGATTGTTGCAAAAGGCCAAAGCGACGACATTGGCATCGGCATCGGCAACGAAGCCGAAGAAAAAATGCCAACATAAGTATTAAGTAAAATAAAAAAGAAGGAAAAACTGCTGGCAGGCATCGGCATCGGCAGTGGCAGTGGCAATCGTAATGGCAACAAGCAGAGCAAGGCAGAGCCGTGCCGGGCCGGGCTTGGCTGGGCCGGAACAGAGGCCCGCTGAGACAAACTGCCGGCAAGAAGTTAAGCGCACAAACATCAATGGGGTCAGCTAATGCCACTGCCGCTCCACCCTCCCAGCCTCAGCCTCCTGTCTTACGTCTCCCGTCTGCCGTCTCTCAATTGAGTATTGATAAAGTCGGCGGAAGGCAAGGAGAATTTCAGCTCGTTTTCTCTCGCGAAAGACGCTCCTCTATCCTATCCCAGCCAAGGAAGACCCCAAGGCAATGAGCAAACAATGACATAATGACAAGTGGCGGAGAGTTTAAGTGATAAATAATTAATTGATTTTTGTTGCAACAAAAGCAAAGGCAAAGATAGCGCCAAAGGCAGCGCCCTCCTCCAAGAGGGACAAACTGCTGCTGGATGGGACTCGGACTGTGGGTGTCCGTTCTGGCCAAGGCAAGAACGGTAGAAGTTCCAGCCAGCCAGCCAGCCAGCCAGCCAGCAACGAGATAAGTTAAAAGGTAGATTAAGATAAATGGCGACTCGTTCTACGCCTGTCGCAGCTGGCCCACCATCCGCACTGTCCTGCCACACTGCCACACTGCCACGCCCCCCAATCGACTCTTGTTGCTATTTCTTTTGTTTCTTTTTTTAAACACGAATTTGCTGGCATTCCTCTTGTTTGTTCCTTCGCTTGTTTCGCATAATAAAACAACACTCGGGCGGGAATCAGCTCAGCCCCGGACCCAGCCTCAGCCTCTCTCTCTCTCTCTCTCTCTCTGGGGGGCGTTTGGCCAGTTGTGTCCTTTTTATTGGCCCATCAGCGGCCCCAAGCCTCTGCCCGTGTCTGTATCTGTATCTGTGTCCGGAAGTTGTGCTGTCTATTTCCGCCAAGCGTTTGATTTTCAAACTGTTATTTTTATGAGTCCGTTACTCTGTAGGATTTCACCAATTCCGATGTGTGTGGGTGTGTGTGATCTGTCCGTGATCGGCTGGTGATTGGGATTGACAACCCCTTGACTCCCCTAACTATTTCATTTCCTTTGTTATATTTATATACCCATTCACGTCGATATATTGATTGAGGTACTATCAGCAGATCTGAATCAGCGGCCAAGAGCGACTTTCACCTCTGTATACTCAATGGCCACACTGCGTATGCATAATGCCCGTGCCCGTGGCATAATACCTCTAAAAAGTACGCTGATTCTTATCACAATGTCAACTGCTCGGAGTCAGAGTCGTAGTCGTAGTCCTGCATGTGTGTTTCGGGTGAAAGGAAAATCGAATATAATATACAAAAAGCAAACACAAATAGGCAACGTCAGCGATGGCAGCGACAGAGGCAGCAGCAGCAGCAGCAACAGCGGCAGCAGCAGCGGCGGTGTCGGTAGCGGCTTTTCATTAATTTTCGGCACGCAGAGCAGGGACCCAGAGCGCCTAAGAGAGGCGTGAGTCCTCCCAAAGCCAATGGTCTCATGTAATCCAGGCAAACCTACACATGTTAGGCTCTGTCTCTGTGTGTGTGCGTGTGACTGTGTGTGGGTGTGTATGGGTATATGTTTGCCAAAGTCGGCTGAAGTGTGCTCCCAAGTGAATAATTTGTTATCAGCGCATAATCAACGAGACAGCCACAACAAACACATTCACAAGCACACACACAAACATACACATACACATAGTCCTCATTCAGTGGTGGTGGGGGGGGGAGGGGGTCACTGGGTCACCCGTGGCACATGGGATACTTGGGGAAAGGTGAGGTCCTGACCGTTTTACTTAACGCTGCCACACATTTGGGCACACAGCGAGAACACTGTAAGTGTGTGTGTGTGTGTAAAAAGGTTGCCGCCATCAAAATAATTACGATACAAGGCACAGCACAGGAGCACCAGCGACATGCAGGCCAGGCCACCACTACCAGGGCACACTGTGAGTGCGTTTGTGTGTAGCAATGCGTGTGCACAACAACAAAAAGTCATTTAGTTAAAAACCTCACTTTTTATTTGCGCCGCGGGCTGCCTGACTGCCTGACTGCCGCTTGCCCCCGTTCCTTGTGGCAGTGTGCCCCCGTGGAGCCAGCCAGGCGTTGAACACTTCATCAACTCATCAGAGCGCGCCCTTTTTGCATGTCCTTAACCGTTTAACGGGCGCCAGGGCCCGTCCCCCCTCCCCCAGCAGCAGCAGCAGCCACCATTTGTTGCTGTGGTTGCCTTTTATACATATTTTGTTTGTTTGTCTTGGCCTGGCACACACACACACCCATACACCCACACAGAGCACTCATCAAACATAAAATACACAAAATTACTCTTATGAAAATTAATAAGTTAACTTTTTTCTACGCTCGAGTTTTCCCGAGTAATCGTACATTTTTTTACGACTTTCATGTGGAAAATGAGAGTACGCGTTATGCACGTATGTGTGTGTCCCCTCTGCTTATACATATGTACATATATCTCCTGTATATCCCCTGAAATGTATTTATATTTATTATGTTTTCTGTTTCTGTGTGTTTTTTTTTCTGCCCCTTTCTGGACCCCTTGTCTGTTTTGCTTCATTTGAACGCATTTGCCTCGTGCAATGAAAGTAATTGAAATTAAAAGTAAAGAAACGTGTTGCTCCCTGTCCCTGTCCCCTTACCTGTCCCTCCCTTTGCCCTGTATGGAAATAGCTTTGGGTGTATGTGTGTGTGTGTGTCTGTGTGCACTTTGCGGGCTGCTCCAAATTAATCCCTAAAGTAATTAGAAAAAAAATTTCCAAATGAGTTCGAGTAGCAACACGAACGAACAGGGACAGGGTGGGGGATGGGGATGGGGTCGGGGTCGGGGATAGGGTTGGGATCTCGGGCGCGGACCCGGACCCGGAGAAAGGTTCGTGTCGACTGCATATTTTGCACGCGCTTTCCAAACTTAAGCACCAAGGCAACCCTGGAGATAATGGCGAGGGTGAGGGCGCCGGTGAGGTGTCGGGGAGTGGCTCTGGCAAAGTGTAATTTTTTAAATATGTGTCAGCCATTGTGGCCCACTGAAATATCAAAGAGAAGCGAAGCTCAAGCGAAGGTGGAAATTTTCAATTAAAAATAATTAAATACATTCCCTTTGTTTTTTCGAAAAAAAAAAAAACACAAATATACGTAGGACTAAGAGTCGAGTGAGCAATTAGCTTTGTTTTTTGAAATGTTACGCCCCTGCCCCTCGCCCGTGTTTTTATGGAGCCTTCTTATTGTTTTTAGATCAAGTGTATTCGACTTGTCCTACTTTTTTTCAGGCTTAAGCTTGTTCTCGTTTTTGCCTACTTAAAACTGCAGTTCGTTGGGCATTCAGGTTATCAAATTGATTAAGGATTGTTCTCATTTCGAATGGCCAGTACAACCCTGGCGAAGTGTGCAACCCTGGCTGCTGTGTGGCTGCATGTTTCCGGTTTTGTTTCATGTCCGCGGCCAATCCAAAGTTCAACTGCCAGCGAAAGTTGCACTACAGCCTCTCGGCGTGTCATCGCTTCTGGCATGCGCGCAACTTTCTTTTGCCTTTGCCCAAAAAAAAAAGCAAACAGAAGGGGGAGGGGGATGAGAGTGGGTAAAAGTTGAGTCTGCCAGCGGAAGCGGAAACGTTTTGGCAGCGTGTGAAACGACGAGAGCCGAAAACTAAAAATGTCGCGCTCAAAAAAAGTTATATCTTTCCGTTTACTAACTCTGCTCCAGGTCCAGGTCCAGAGTCCCTGTGTTTGGTAGGAGGAAAGCCGAGCTCATTATAATTCAATTTCCTTCTCCATTGGACAGCTCCAGCCAGGATCCACACGGCACTCGCTGATATAGCCAGGAGCTGTGACAAATAACCAAAGATTTCCATAGCATTTGGCAGTGTTTATCTGCGGCATTAGCACACGCCTACAACGAGGCTCAACCCCCAACCCCAACCACAACCCCATCCGGGACCAGTCCTAGTCCTAGTCCCAGTCCTAGTCCCTGTGCTCATGCAAAGCCGCCTTGCACAATGAACCGTACAATGCAAGTGCCCGAGATGCCGTTACGTTCCCCATGCTGCTGATATCCATTCCTGGTGGCGGATTCCACTGCCATTCAGCGATGGCTTCCATATTTGCGTATGGACGGCGGGCTCTTGGCTACTGTGCGTTGCCATGCAGGGCAGGGGGGAGGTGGATGGGTGGACTAGTGGGTTGTCCATTGGGCGGCTGCTGGTTGCTGGCTTCCGCACAACATTTATCATATTTGGGCGAACGCGAACGCGCGGCAGTTCAAAGTCCAACATTAAGTTCCAGGTATTTGCAACTTTTCGACAAAGGATTTTTGGCTGCAATCGTGGCCATAAATTATCCTCTGGCCAACCCACAGCCTGGTCTGTCCTGGCCTGTGCTGGCCTGGCCTGTCCTGGTTGTTCCTGGTGGCCCGCTGCTGCTGCTGCCGCTGCTGTAGTTACAGTGTCTACTTAGCGCATAATTAGCTGCATGAAGTTTGACAGAGGGGCAACGACGGCGACGACGGCGACGACGACGACGACGATGCGGACGACGAGGTGCCCAAATTAGTGTTCAAGCGAAAAATGTTGCAATGATGAATGTGGAAATAATGTTCTGCAGGCAAGGCTCTAGCATTTGCCCCTAATAGAGCTCACAGTAGAGCCCACCCAAAGCCACATCCAAAGCTCCTTTTGAAAGCAATTTTTAACTGATGGAAAGTCCTCTCTGAAAACGCACGCACACAGACACACAAAAAGAAAGAGCGAGAATAAATAAATCAAAAATCGTTGAGTAAATAAATAAAAGATCATTTAAGTAAATATAAATCAGAGTGTGGGGGTAGGAAATCGGAGAAGAAAACGAAATGGAAAAAGAAAATGTCATCAGTGCGGTGCGGGATGGGGCCGAGGCCTTTTGTGGCACTGTATGTGCTGTGTGTGTATCTGTGTGTTGTGTGTGTGTGCTCGTGAGTGTATCGCTTGGTTTGTTTGCACTTGAGGGCATTAAAAAGTTTTTCCTCTGAATAAACGTGAATGAAATCGTGTGAAATCAATTGTAAACAGAGTATCAATACCCATATCACACACACATACACGCACACACACACACGCATACGCATGTGTGGGAGCAAACAGCGGCACGACAAGTAAACAGTATATGAGATAAAGAGGTGATAATCATAATCAGCGTGGGACACACACATAGATGGATGTGGCTATGGCAATGCCTAGGGGACAGGTGCAGGGTCCTGCCATCAGCAAAAACCGTGGAATGCAATTGTCGAGCGAATCCCAGAGTAATAAATAAAACGCATACAGCTATATTTTAAAAGACAAAGGCCAGGGCCACGCCACACACACAGCCTCCAAGCGACAGGGAAAGGGGTGGAGGTGGAGGACTAGGACTCCAGGCTAGGCGAAAGGCTACAGTGCGACACACTAATATTGTAATCATAAATTCTCATAAACAATTTCGTTTCGCCTGCAGTCCGGTTCTGCGCTGCTGCTGGTTCTGTTGCTGGACGGAGACCCGGAGACCACGACATTTATAATAATTAATTGTGCGCAAATATATGCCCGCAAATGGTCAGTGGCAGGGTGGCCAAAGTCAGTTCCAGTTTCAGTTCCAGTTTCCAGTTCCCGTCTAATGAAAGGCGCCCCAGCGACGAGGCAGCGACCCGGCAGCAGTACTGCAAACTCTGAGTTATTTGTGTCGCCTCACACGCTTACTGACACACACACACACAGTGTCTCTTACATTGCAATGATATTTACAGCCCTCGTTTGGGGTCGGCGCCCCCCGGTCGACCCCGAGCCCCGACCCACCGTGAGCGGTCAGCAAAGGTGCGCGCTCATAAAGTCGAAGCGGATGGTGGAGAGGCTGAATGAAAAAACGTAGGACACTTGTGTGTGCGTAAAGATGGCGGATGGGGCATGGAAAGGAAGCGGAAGTGGGGTCTATCTAGCGGCAACCATCTTCGCTTTCGGGGCAGCCGCGCGCAAAGCAAAAGCCAACAAATTGCAACATTTATTCTGCAAGATGAATGCTCGCTTGACAATTTATATGTGTGGCCATAATTTTGGCCGGGCCGTGGGTCCTGGGTCCTCCCTGTGTTCGCTTTTGGGTAGAGCTGGGTGGGCCATCTCGATCTCCTTACGGCCTGCCTCTCATAATAGCCAAAAATTAAAAACAGCAACCAGCACCACAAGACATACCGTCGACTAGGGAAATGCGAAATGGGGAATGTGTGGAATAAATTGCTAAATAAAATAAACGAGCAAACACACGGCGACAAATGAGCCACAACCCAGGGAGGGTGGAGAGGGGGGCGTCCAATGGGAGCAACAAAACAAAAAACCAAATTAAAAGCGATAAAAGTAAACGGAAGTGAATTTAATGGCGACAGAATCTAACGAACAGGCCAGAAGATACGAGAGAACAAGAAGGGAAGAGAATGGGTATGGGTAGGGCAGGAATGGGTAACATCTCCCAAGTTTTGATCACTGTTGTTCTCAGTGGAGCAAGCCCTCCTGTTTCCAATATTAAGTGGTGAGTAATTGCCAGAAGAGTCCTTGCTTGAAGTCCTTTCTTACAATACTTTTACAAAATATATTTCAGCTTCCATTGCAGTAGAATTTACTCCTAAATGAAAACTCCTTAGTGTATAGTATCTCCTTTTGCTATCGATCACCTCTCCAGTGGGGGTTTCCCCACTCTCTGGGGCACTCTCTTGTTAAGGCGCGTGGCCCGGTCGCACTTCCTCTTCGCTTTTCGCTTTTCCTTTTCGGACTCTTTGCTTTTATTTATGCCTTCGCTGCTCCATTTTATTATGCGTTACTTTGGCCACTGTTTTTCCACCTCTGGCACTGCCACTGCCACTGGCACTGGCCCTCTGCTGGCTGGCGGCCATTTGGACAGTACATTTTGAATTGTCACTAAGCACGTTAGACAGAGAGACAGATGGAGGGGGAGAGCGAGAGAGACTGCCCCAGCAGGAGCTTAACGTTCGGCTGGAGTTCATTATTATCGCCGTGTTATGCACATTCCTCGACAATTAACACGCGAGCCACTTGAGCAAACAGCGACAACGATGGCGATGGCGATGGCGACGACGACGACGACGACCAAGTGGCTGCATAAGCGATAAAACTTTCGATACACAATGTCCTGCTGCTCCTGCTGTCGGTCAAGTCCTGCTACTTACAGCGCCAAGTGGTGCTGGGGTGCGTGTGCTTGTCGGCCCCCAATTTGATTTATTTGGTTTTTTTTTGTTTGTTTTTGTTTCCTTTTGTTGGCTAAGCCAACCCTGTAAACCTGAACACCTGTTGTTGTTCTGAGTCCGCGTCCTGTCCTGTCCCGTCCCGTCCTGTCCCGTCCCGTACCGTCCGTCGTCCTGTCGACTTTATTCGGCCTGGAATTTAATTGCCCTTTGTTGTCGCTTTCCTCAGCGTCGTTGTCGTTTGTACGGCTCATTTATTCACATTTTGTTAACATAAACAATGCGTAAAAGTTCGATGGCATTGCGACCAGACGGCGGGGGTGGTGGGGACTCGATTGGGAGTCCTGGGTGTGGCGACTACTACTATTCCTGGTGGTTTGGGTTTTTGGATGGAGGAGAGCTGTTCGGGATAATTTTGATTGCCTGTGCTTTTTGCCGTGGCCTGCGTGGCGTGGCGTGGCTTGGCGTGGCGTGGCATGCGTGTTGGCCTGTTAATAAGCTGCTCAACTATGGTCGCCATCGCCCATCAGCCACTGGTTACTGGTTACTGGCCACTGGCCACTAGCCGCGGGTCAGCGGGTCAGCCGGCTCTCTCTCGACTCGGACTCGGAAATTGGCCATTGTGGTGCCTAATGCGTGTGCCTAAATGTGTAGATAATTTATGCGTGGCATGTAAATATTGACATGCCCCAAGCAGCCAGCAGCCAGCAGCCCGCCCCCGAGTTCAGCGAAAGTCAATTAAAATTAATTTTCATTGAATGCCAAACGAGGCAACGCAACGCAAAGCGATGCGACGCAAAGCGACGCGATGCGATGCGGATGTGGACGGACGGACTTTAAAGGTGTCATCGTCATCGAGCGGGAATCGAATGGAATCGAAAATCGTATGCAGCAGAATGGAGGGGAGAGGGAAAGTCTGAAAACGAGAGCTGAAATAATGCCCAGTGAGCCGTGATTCCGGTTGTCCTGCCCCGTCCCTGTCCTTGGTGCTCGGTTCTTAGTTCTTCGAAGACAAAGGCGAAAATGTGCCAAAGGAAAATTCACAAAAATTTTTGGAATTGTGCGGTGTGAAAACATCCAGAAAATTGCGCAATTTCCTGTGCCTGCAGATAGGCGAAACGCAAATTTATGCACAATACTTTTTGGCACATTCATTAAAAGTCGGTCTACTCTCCGCTTTCCGCTCTCCGCTCTCTTTCCTCTCTGCTTGTAGCTCTCTCTGTGCGGAGATCCTCTGGGAAATGGCAACTGTAAATTAGTTTCGAATCGGATTGGTCAACACTGGAATGGCCAAGCTGCTTACATGGCAACAGCTTCGACTGCGGCTCTTCGGCCCTGGCCAATTTAAAGTTATTTGTAAATGCAACTAATTTTGGCAACACACAAAGGGGACTTCACTTCAGGCCTTAATAATCAGCTAGTCTTCTGTACGCACAACCCTTTCACCTAGGACCCCCCGTCCCCTTCTGCAGAATAATGTTTTAATTAACATGCAACTGGATAACGGAGAGAGAGCTTTGAATTTCGTTTGGAAGGCGAGTGGAGGGGAGAGTGGAGTGGAGGGCAGTCAGTGAAGCAGCTTTTGTTCCGACAAATATCGATGGAAATTCCAAGTAGTTTCTGGTCTCCGGTGTCTGCTGCTCTTGTGTAAATGATGGTCATCTAATGAGCATTCGATGTTTTGTCAGTTATGTCCGATGCTGTAATTAAAACGAGTGGAAACGTGACCAGCAATTGCAGAAACCGATCCAAACTTCAATAAGGAAAAATATATATAGTTTCTTTTGATATACAGGACGAGGCCATAGGTTGTTTTGCTGTGGAAGATGCGTCCGATAGGAAACACATTCCGTAGATACGTAGAGCGTAGGTAGAGCGCAAGCGTCGTCATTGGGGCATCGGTAACCACAACAAGGGGGAGACAAGCAACAGAGGACAGGGGACAGAGGACAGAGCACAGGGCTAGGACCGGTCGTGGGCTGGGCTTGTCCTCGTTTCTGCGTCCTCGTCCTCGTCCTCACTGTCGTCGTCAATAAGTCAAAAGTTGGAATTTCATTATGCCCGCCCAAAAGTAGGCAACGCATTTTGGCAGACAAACAACCACAAGAGAAGAGCAGAGAAGCGAAGCGACAGGAGCGACGCGACAGCGACAACGACAACGACAACGACGGAGGGTAACTGAAACTAAAACCCAAATGCCGCGCCATTGGCTACAGCCATCCCATCCCCAAACCCCCCCTCAAAAGCGGAGGGCTACCACTCTTTTCCTCGGGGGGAGGGAGACAACATGCGCTGCAAATTTGTCATTTTGCCAAACGTCTAGCGAATGTGAGCTGGTAACCGACGACATAGACATAGACGAGGACGAGAACGAAACCCGGCTACTGGAACAAGGCAGCAAATAAAAATTGAACAGCGCTGGAGCGCCGGATCGGGACTTGGACGGCAACTGCGACGGCGACTGCGAGTGCGAGTGCGACTGCGAGTGGGGCTCAGAGCGCGAGAAGAAAATTAAATTCTTGTTTCGCACGTCATTTAAATTCGACGTTGTCAGTGGGTCTGCTCTATGTACTATATTCCGAAACTGGAACTACACAGGGGGGATACGGCGTGGGGTGGCAACTGGGGCAGGGCGGCTGTGGATAAGACATCGACAGCTGGGTAAATGGCAATGCGTTTAATTTCATTTGCGGAGTTCGCTCGCTCGCTCGCTGCTTGGCAACCGCAGCAGCGGCAGCAGCAGCCACCAAATCGACTTCAGTTGATTTGAGTCGACGGCTGGGGGGTTGGGGGGGTGGGACTCTCCACTTTCCACATTGAACGAGTATTTGCAGTTGTTATTGAGAACACCGACAAGGCCGTGAAGCCCGGGAAGGAATCAAAGCAAATGCAATCAGGCATGAGCCGTGCCCGACTCTCCTCCATAACTGACTATCTCTCCCATCCAGTGGCTGTGTGTGTGTGTGTATGTGTATAATGATGTACAGTTGCCTCCTAATGCTGGCTAAGTTGGCGTTAAAGGTTTAAGTGTGCCCTGACACGCCAACCTTGAGGACACCGACCGCCCGTGGCGCTGAAAGTATCTTACACTCTGCTCTGAAATCGAACAATGATAGTCGCAGTCGGCACTCGGCACTCGGCAGAGACACCCAACAACAAAGCAATTATCTGGGTGGAGGGTTGCAGATTTCAAGAGTCTAAGGATTGGGCATGGGAATGAAGGTCTGGGGTACTGGGGGACTGGGTCTGGGTCTGGTCACTGGGCAATGAAGTCGTAAAGTCGTAAAAATTATTTTGTGACAAATCGTCCGCGTACGTGAGCCTCATTTAAATGCGTGACTCCCCAAAATGTTATTAACAATTCAACGGGGCTGTCTCTACACAAAATGCGTTCGTCCTCTATAGGGGAGGGGGAGCAGAGGACAGGGGTTGGGTTTGGGTTAGGGTTCAGGGGCCAAGCCCAATTCGAAACCGCTGAAAAGTGCGCATCAACTATTTCAACTATTTTGCCACGCACATGTCTCCGTTCCGCTGCCCCAGCCCTAGCCCCAGAACCAGAACCAGTCCCGGCTCATTGGGAATGCTAACAACAACGTGACATGGCTGAAGAAAAGGCCAAGTAGGGGCTGGGACTTCAGCTGGGGTGGGGGATGGCTTGGGGATGAACTGGATTGGGTTCAGTCACTCAGCGAGTGATGTAATATGCGACTATGACGGGGACTTGCTTAGCACTCGCTAAGCTGTCGCCTGCATGTGCCGCTCTGCATGTGATATGAGCCCCATCCTTACCCCTATTCGATGTGTGTGTGTGTGTGTTTGTAAGGGGCAACGTTTTAAAATAGCAAAAGCGCCACAAAGTCGGCCCCTGCCACACTGTTCTACCATAAGCGGCAAATTGCGTGCCATGGAAAATTGTGCGTGAAATGTAAAATACACCCAGAGAGAGAGAGAGAGAGTACCCCCAACCCCCAGTCCTGGCCCAACCCCAAGCCCCAGCCCCAGTCCAGTTCTGGTCACATTGCATTGCGTGTTCGTGTTCATGTCCATGTCCCCCCATCCCCCCCCTCGATGTCTTTGGGCCTAAGTCATAACAGTTTGGGGCGCGTCCAACGTATCAGTGCAGCAGTTCAGGGCGGCGGCATTGCAGGCCGCTCGGTCGCTCGCTCGGTCTTCCTTTTAAGTAAATTAAGCATAAAAACGCAAAGTGGTCGCCATTATGTCGCAGTGCGTCGACAGCGGTGTCGCTTACGGTGCCCCCCCTCCCCTCTTTCTCTCCTCCAGCGGTATCCGTATCGCTGCTGTCTGCTGGCTGTAGGGCGACAATGAGCTCGCGAATGAAAACTTGACTCCGTTGACATTTCAACGTTTTTCGCTTTAGCAAGTTTCTAATTTATTTATCGTCCACTCGAATACGCATACATATGCATTCCGCTGCCCCCTTCGCACTCCCCCCTTCTGCTAGTTGTAGTTGGAGTGCGTGTAAATGTCCTTTCGGCTTTTATTGTTATTGCCATTATTATGTAGCTCTTGTTGTTTGGCTTTTAAAGGACATCCAGCTATGGGAGGCACACACACGCTCCGCTGATTTAATACATTCGCAAGTGGTTCCGCGTTTTATGACAGTAAATCCAGTATCCTGCTAGAAAACTGTTGCCAAATGCCTCAAAATATATGTATCTACATCTACATACATATATCTACATATATTTGTATTTGAGAGTGTGGCAGGGGCAGGGGAAGGGGCAGGCCATAAACTATTTTAACAAGTAATTTGCATGCCAATAGACAAGCCATAAAAACGGCTTTGAATTTGAATTGGATTATACTAATTTTTTGGCCAGCAGCATATTCTTACTTGTCGAATTATCCTTCAGCCTGTATCCTTTGGCCATAAATAGTCATGATTTCATCAACTACGAGTATTTGGGTTTTAATGGTTAGCTCTCACCGCTTGAAAGTCCTTCTCCCAATTGATTACTCTTTTCACCCAATAAACTGTTTTACTCGGCTCTGCCTTCGTGGTCTGGTCGTAAAATTAACCATCAACTTTTTTCCACTTGTTTTGGCAATTGTCTCAATGATCATTTAATTTTTTCAACACGAATCGTTTGCCGTATCGTGGCAAAGGACTATTAGGCCTACATTGTACCTGCCCAACCCTCCTGCTCCTCCTCCCTTCTGGTTGACAAAACAATGCGTAACGACAGTCAGTCTGCGGGTAGATGGGGGTGGCAGAGGGCAAAGTTGACGACGCATTGATTAGCGCGTGCCATTTGCCTATCATAAATGTCATAAATTGATTGTCGTAAAGAAATGTCAACGGAAAGTTTACTTTTATTTGTTTTATGTTTCTTTTTGCCAGGAGGCAGGACGAAGGCAAGGGGAAAATCAACAAAACGTTTTACAGTCACTAAAACAGACAGAGAGGGAAAACGCGGCTCAGACTTTTCCGGGGCTATTTGCGTAATGAGCAATGAGCAGCCATAAAAGGGTTTCCACTTTTATGGCTCTGCCAAGGACAGAGACGCGAATCGATGGCCTAAGCGTATACGCAATTTAATGGCAGGCCGCAAGTATGGCAGGCAGGCAGGCAGGCAGGCAGGAAAAAGAATGATTGACGCTCGCTGGCTCGGCCAAAAGGTGGCTTTCAACCTTTCAAATTGTCACGCTAATTGCCGAACATGTGGGGGTGGGTGCGGGGGCGATTGATTTTCGGAGGGCGTCCGACTTGTGTGTTGTCGTGCTGCCTGTGTGGCAGTGGCAGTGGCAGTGCGACGCTGTCATGTTAAATTCATGACACTTTGCGACTTTGCTGGTAATTGATTAACTTTTGATTTGAAATTGTTTTTGACTGCCCCGAAAGTTCACATGGCATGCCAGCCAGACCCACCTCCCTCTGCCCCCCTGAAATAGTTATCCGTATGTAAATCCATGATAAACAATCTGCTTACGATAAAAAAATCCAAATTAAATCCTTTGCCACAACACAACACAACAGTTAGCCATGGCTTGGGGTCAAAGCAGCAATGAAAATGTTGATGCATTTGCCAAAAATTCGATGTTTTTGCATATGGCCAGAATAATTTGTATACCCTTTCTGAGGGTCCTTGCCAGACCTTCAGTTTGAAAGATATTCACACCAAATATTGAGATATAAAAGGGTATCTAAATATCTATGTTGCAATTCTCTCGTTGAGTGTATGTTTTTTTTTGGGGTCAGGCCTGTGAGGAGGGGCGGGGAAACCATAAATATTTGATGTTCTGATTTTGCGCATCACGAGATGAAAGATGTCTTGCGGCTGAGAAATGGGAATGAATGCTTTTCGAGCGCAAAACTTCTTAGCCAAATGCGTTTTATTAATCAATGTGCATAAATGCATGCACGTGTGTGTGTGTGTGTGTGTTTCTCTCTGTATAAAGGTGTGGGGGCGTATCTGTATGCCTGCTTGCCACTTGACTGCACTCGCACAGCAGCCTGGCAGCGGCAGTAGAGCAGCAAAGACTCGACTCGACTCGAATGTGCTTACATATTCATAAATGCATAAATTGAAGGTAAATTCGCAAGGAAAACATTCGCAAGCATCACTTTATATTAAAACTTTCTCCACCCTCCATCTGCCTCCGCCTCCCATCAATGCTCTCTCTGCTCACTGCATTTATGTATGTGTATTTTTCTTATGGCCATCTGCTATGGCTGCCTGCTGCCTGCCTGCCTCTCAGCCTGCCCGTATACCTCTCTTCGTCTCTATGTCTTGTTTACTTTTAATTTTCGAATTTTGAAATAATGCCTGCAGTTATTTGCTTAAGTGTGCGTATAAAAATCAAGTATACGCACTGATAGCGTACCATTTTGGACCATTTCTGCTTCAGCTCTCATACGTATGTGTTTCTCGGAACCAACAAAAGCTTAGAATGTACCTACTATATCGTATATATCTCTGCTTCATAGTTCCGTCAGTTTCAGGCCAAGGAGGGGCACAGGAATCGGTTTCCTGCTAGCCCACTGCTTGAAATGCCACTGGTTTTTGGGGATGGGCTTACAACCGACATGATTTTTAACGAACTTGCAGCAGCACAAACATCAGGCAGGGCAGAGACTCTGTTCTCTGCTGTGTTGCCATTTAATTAATTAACAATGCACCGAACATTTTTCGATCGGAATAGACAAAATGCAGCCAGCAAGATGTGTTCCAATTAAATCAAGAATATCCAGGCGGCAAATAAAGCTGGCCAACAAAGAAAAGCTGCCCCAGACACAAACCAATTAGGACACATGCGACGAGGCAGCAGACAAAAGTCAATCGTCAGATGCCAAGTCATCCGCATCCAAAGGATCTCCAAAGGAATGCGACTAACTAATCTAATTAGGCAAACAACAGCAGGACACATGTGGAGGGCAGGACGATACGATATGTGCCCCATAAAATGAGTTTTATGACAATGCATAAAAATGTTGAATGAAATTAATGAGCAAAAATTAGACATTAGATGCGGAAATGGGACTAAGGCCGAGGGCGGGGGCCTGGGGGCAGCGACCACTCAAATATTCAATGACCGCAATTGACATTTACTATGTGGAGAGGCGTCCGTCGTCTGTGGTCGCTGATAATCGAAATAAAATGCAATTAATGGAATTTATTGTTGCATATTCGCAGCTAAGCCTCAGCTTTTGTGGCATCATTAAAGTCACAGCCAAAGCTGCCATATACTTGGGGTCTGTAATGCCCATCCCCCAGAAAGGGACAGACATAATTGTGGTGAAAGCTGCACTGTCTGTCTGTTTTCTTTTGCACAGTGAAACGACACATTTATGAGCTTTAAATTACACTTGTCCCTTCTTCATAAATCATGGCAGAGCGGCAGATAGTCGGACAGCCAGAGAATGATATGAATTTGGCCAGAGAGTTTGGGCTAACCGGGGAAATATTCACATGTATTTCAAGTATTGGCCACATGGCAACTGTTTTGGATGCGCAGACAAACACAAATACAAAACCAACGAGCAAACATCGCTCTCCATATCCATATCATCCCATCCCTATTCCTGGTCCCATTCCCATTCCTGGTTCCTGTTCCTGGTTCCTGTTCCTGTTGCAATCCCAAATCGAGTCGCCGGCTTTTGTGCATTGCCACTGACCATTCATCCGGCTCGTTCACTTGCACGTTGTCGTCGTCGTCGTCGCATTCATTCCTTTTGCCACCGTTGCACATTGTCACCGGAAGTGGCACAGAGCCGCACACACACACAGCAGGACATAGGGCCATAGTCCCAGTGTCATTTGGCCGTTGACATGGCTACCAACCGATTTCCTTCGTCTTTGGCCAGCTGCCGCCCTGTCCTACGTCCCTTTCCCTATCATCCCCAACTCCAACCCCCACCCTACTCATTGCCATTGCAAATTCTTTGCAGTTTCTTATTCTGTTTATATGGCAACCAGCATGCAACGCATGCGTCTGGCACATGCCACACATGTCGTGTCCAGCGCCTGCTGCTCTTGCCGCTGCTCCCACTTCATGTTGTTGTTGTTGTTGTTGGGTTTCATGAAGTGTTTGCGGCTTTGTCGGACCACGGCATCCCACAGAAACGATTATAGTTTTTTGCTTAACCAAAATATCCAGATGATCATCATCATTAGAGGTATGCTGCTTGTGGCAGGAGGGCAACTAAAGACTGCCAGCTTCAAGCAGACTTTATGCCACGCGTTATGGCCATAATCCCAGGAGCAGGACAGAGCCACAGAGCAGAGCCATCAAAGCCATCTCCTGGCAAGGTCTCTCCCATAAAATGCATAACTAAAGCGCAGTCTTAGACTTCGCATCCGTACTCGTGGGTGTACCCCCGCCCTACCCTTTGACCTTTATTAGATGTCACTGTTTTTGCTCTAGTCGTATTTGCAGCTTGTGGCTTTTGCTTTTGCGGTTGGGTGATAAATTTCATTGTCTTCGGCGAGATGGGATTCCTTTCTCTTCCCTGTTTTTTCTTTCATTCATTTTTCACCGTCCTTCAAGCCATATCAGCCATATCCGACTGAGTGACTCAAGGTCCCTGTGTGCCTGTGTGTGCCTGTGTGTGTGTGTGTGCCACCTATTGGTGGCTTCTGTTCAACAAATGACACAAAACTGCCAAACCACATCACCATGACTGTCGCTGGAGTCTCGTCATTCGGACCAAACTTTGCTCCCTCTCAATCTGTAACTGCCCTTCTGCCCCTCCTCCTGTTCTGCAGGCTGCAGGCTAACGAATTTTGACAGGTGCCATTATTAGTTCAGCACTCGGGGATTTTTTTTGTCTCTGGCAATCCTCGAAGCTCCTCGAACCTCCTTCTGGTTTTTTGCGTTCTAGAGTTTTATGACCATAAGAGTTTTACTTCTCAGATGGATGACAGCAATAAAAGTACACACACATGGACACACACACACACACACAAACGGGGAGTCAACCTTGGATGCGGCATGGCCATTTTATCACACGAACACACATTGCTCATACGCAACGTTGGCCACAGGCTTCCGCTTACCTTTGGCCTCCTCACTGGCTGCACTAATTAAACTTGTGCCCGCCTCTTATTATGGCTGCATTGCATGGCATCGGTTAATGTGAGTTACACGACACGACGCGACACGACACGACATGGCACGGCACACATTCCCCCACACACATACACACACACACACACACAAGCCCATGGGCAGAGCCACAGCCAGCGTCAGAGCCAGGCCCACAGGCTGTCCACCTGTTTTTATGTTGCGGTCGCATTGTCTCTGAGGAGGAGTTGCCCCATTCTGCGGGGGCACCGCAGAGGCGGCGTTCTGCGGCAAGAGCGTTAAGCATTTATGTGTGTGCGCGCGTCTAATTAAAATAAGTTCGCATGGCAATGGCACTTCAAAGTCTAAATTGTCCTTATGGCTTATTTCGCCTCAGCTGCGCACAGCCCAAGGCGCTGCGGGCCAGCCATTGGCCAGTGGCAGTGGCAGACGGGACGGGACGGGACGGCACGGGACGGACGGGGACGGGTATCAGGTGGGTTGCCCTTTAAGGGGATCTAGAGCTTCCATCGGAGCTCCTCCACTCCCCGTCAGGTATACGTTTACGTATATATAATTATAATATTTTTTATTAGCTTATCTGATGTGCCGGCAACAAGGAAATAACATAAATTCAGGTGCCTTTGCTCCAGCCATGTCCTTGGTACAGGTCCAGGCACAGGAAGCTTTGATTTTCCCCTGCGCCCAGGTCTATAAAAAAAGAGCAGCTCTAAAAGTTTAGCACGGCATAAAGGGTGCCCTTTCTTTTTGCTGTGTGTTTAGCGATCATCTACATCTTATTTTCTTGTTTTCTTTTCTTCTTCTCTCGCAGATAAATACCCGGAGAGATGCGGCATTAGAAAGCTGATCATATAAGCTGATCAAATCATCAGACTCTCCTCGCGTCTAGGGCATCTGGAATGTTGTTTCCATCCCAGAACAGTTCAGGGCAGGGCAGAGGGCAGGGCTCTGCTCCCACCCTCTCTGTGGGTGCGCATTGTTTGTTATAAATTTTAATATACTAAGTATGTGTGTTGCAGGCAGCAGGTAGCACACAGAGCAGCCACAATGAGACCTGTTCGCCCTGTTCCAGACAGCTTCCCTGCAGCTTCCTCTCTTTTTATCCTTCTCGTCCATAGTCCCTCGTTCTGCCGCAGCCCGAGTTGATAATATAAATGGAAAAACGAAAGGTCGACATTTATTATGAGGCTTTATCAGCAAAGGACATTTGTTCTGTTTTGTGTTATGAGCCGAGGATATTCGGCTACTTGTAACGATGCAGGCAGGCCATTGTATCCCCACTCCACTCCAATCCACTCCACTCCACTCTGTTGCTCCTGCTGATGTTTGTCTGCAAAAATGGTTTGCTTCATCATTTCCCGTTGTGGTTGTCCTGCCCGATGCCTGGCACGAGGGCACGTGTTTTCCTTGGGGTGGCATCTGTATCAGTTAGCCGTCCGGCAGCGCTAAGTGTCCGGTAATATGCCATGCCAAATAGCAAGGAGAGGAGGTCCTTGGTCCGCGGCGGCTCTCATGGCACTCCAGTCCACGCCCATAAATCAGCAAATAGCCGGCCAAATACTTGGACACGTGGCTGACCCAATTAGAGCTTTGATCAGTGCAAACTTTTCTGCGAAAACCCATCTGGTGCTGGTGATGAGGATGGTGCTGCTACTCCAATGTCGGATAGCCTCCTGGCACTGCGGCCATGTCCATGTCGGACAGCTCAACACACAGGAGAGAGAGAGAGACACACAACACGCAAATGCATATCTGCTGTCGACCGGCATTGTCTCCTGCCACTTGCATTGTTGCACTTGTCCTGTTGAGTGTCTAATCTGCCAGCAGGAGGATACGAGTATGGCCATGCAGCCACTCACAGCTGAAACTGCTCTGCATGCGGCACCACAGCCTCACAGTCAGAGTCACAGCCAGAGGCAGAGCCAGAGACAGAGACAGAGCCATAGCCAGGAGCCAGGAGCCAGGAGCCATAGCCAGCAGCCAGAGCCCGATCCGATGCTGTTTCTGGTCGTGCTGAGCGTAAAAATCTTCAGTGCCTTGCTATTTGCGCATTTCCGGTTTCCGTCACACAGCTGCACGTCCTTTTCATCCTCATCCTCAACTTTATCCCCGGCTGCCATCCAAGTGACATCCGACTGCAGCTGCTGATACATTCTTGATATTCTGCAAATATCCTGTTATGCTGAAAATGCTTCTTATTCCCGTGTCGTCCTCGTCTTAGCCGGGGCCCCAAGCACGGGAATTATTAACTAAACAGCCAGCAGTCGGCCCCATGCCGTGTGGGCGAAGGTAATGCACGTGGTGGCATGTGGGCGCATGTGGGCATGCCACAAAATGCAGGTGCCTGGCATCGCACGGACATCAGTTGACGGCGACCATAATGCCGGCTGAAATATCGCGGAGTGCCGGCTCTGGTGACAGCCGAGAGTTAAGTGGATAGGCTTAGACCGTTGCCATATTTCATAGCTGAAGAAAGTAGTCCTTAAGTTCTTAAAGAACTGTATCTGTATTCACTCTGGTAGCTTTTGATTTCCATTAGTTGCTGGCATTGTTTGAGCATCAATTGGGCAATTTCGGTTGAGGCGAACCCGACTGGAATGTCGAGTACGAGGAGGTCGCCTCCCAGGAAGGACCTTGACTACGCAACCAAAATATATACTACTTTCTCTCCTTCCCTGTGTGTACACAGCATTTCCAACTCAAACAATTTATTTTTTTCAGCTAAGCTTAGATTTCACTTCTTTTTTTTGTATTTTATTTGTTTTTCTCTTCATTTCTTTTGCTTAGGCAGAGGCAAGGGAAATTCAAGTCAACATGTGCACGCCTCCAAGAGGCAGAGAGGAAAACTGAACGACTGAAGGACGAGGAAAACGACGGAAGACGACGGCAGACGACGAGGGTTGCGGATGACACAGTGAAATCAAAGTCAAATGTAAGTAAATAAAACATATTGTATCTCTTATAGGAAGACATTTTGCAAAATTACGCCGATTTGCAATGCAAATCAAACATAGCGCCATTATTTTGCTCACACGCACACACACACACACACACGAATCTCTCCCTCACATCTCGAGGAAGTGAAAGTAAAAACCCCGCGTCGCATATGTTGCTTAAAAATGCAGCCGTCGTGAAGCGGAGAACAGACAGCACAGGACTCACATATACACAAACATCTGTCCCGATCCGTTTCTGTAACCGTATCCGCGTATCGTTGTATCCCTGTATCCGTGTGTATCTCTGTCTGTGTGTCTGTGTGTGTACTCGAAATCTTTGTGATAATAGCGCACACACTCACACGCCTGCACAATAAATAAAAATGGGGGATTCGGCGAGCCTCTCTGTGTGTGCGTGTGTGTGTGTCTGCTGCTGGTTTTAACCTGCGGCAGAATGTGAATGTGAAACATGGCAAGGGGCGTGGGGCGTGGGGAGCGGGGCGAACAGCAGTCGCGAAAACAACAAAAAGAATTGGCAAAAAAATATGTTTTAAACATTTTTCTCCGCTTTGCATTTTTTTTCCGGGTTATTTTCTCCGTGTGCTTCCACTTCCACTTACCACGCTCTCCCTTTCGCATCCCTTTGCGTCCATTACCTTTCATACTTTCTGTATTTTCCATGCCCCCGCAGCATTTTGTCGTTTCGTTCTGTTTTTGTAAATTTTTGATTTGTTATTGTTGCACGTGTTGTCTTTTGCCTTTGTTATGACAATCCATCCTTGGTGGGGCATTCGCTTGGGGTACGGTACGGGCAGGAGACTATAGCAGGTCCGGGCTGCTGCTGCCGCTGCCATCCGAGGCATACATGTTTTTAACGAACTCACCTGTGGGGCATCCGCATAAGTAGCAGAACGTCTTCTCCGTGTCATCTGCGTGGAAATGGAAAGCACAAGCACAAGCACAAAAACGAAACACAAAAAGCCCCGCGATAGCCATGAGAGCCATGAGAGTGGCATGCGGGAGCGTGGCAGCAGAGATAAAGCCCCCGGGGAGTTCGTACAGGTAACCAGACTCTGGCAGACTGTGGGGAATATAAAATACAGTCGAAAATACATATGCTTCTCCTTTGCTGGAGGTACGACCTGCACGAGCTGCTTCGGACCTCCGATAACGTCCTTCTGTAGAGGTTGGATAATGATAATAAAGAAGTATGAGTATTACTAAGGTCAAAACTGCATCTCCTTTCCATGAGATCAACCACAGACAAAGTGCGCTAAAAGCTGTGAGACAGAAAGCTGTGACTATAAAGGCTCCGAAATATCTAACATTCTTCATTACGTATACGCCTTTTCATCAAAGGTAGGCTCTATTCTACGTAGAATACTTGGGAGAAAGGATACGTCGATATATCATGTAGTTCTCGAGATGTACTCGATTTAGCGGAACTTCTAGAGCTCAACCGGGAATCCTGTCCAGAATTTCGCTTTCAGATAACTCCAAAATACTCCAAGAGCCAACAGCATTTCGTCCAAAGTCCCTTCAATTGAGGCACCACGGAATCGTTATCGGTATCAGTATCATCGGTATCAGTATCCTGTTCTTGTCTGTGAAGGACTTCTTCTAGATATTTTCATACTTACTTTGTGGGTTTGAGAAAGAAAGTGAAATTCCCCCAAATTCCAAGACTAAACATTCACTTCTTCGTTTTTATTTTTACAAAATTTTTTTGTTCGTTTTATTTGTTTTCTTTCAATATATTTATGTATACATAATATAATTTTTGTTGTTTATTCGGTATATTTACTTATTTCCGTTGTTGTTTCTATGTTGCAGTTGTTTTACCATACTTTCATCAATCCTCTGTTTTGTTCTGTTCTGTTCTGTTCTGTTCCTTCGTTTGTTCTGTTTGTTCTTTTCCTTTGTGTGTTTGTTGTTTTTTGTGTGTGTGTGTTTGTTTGTGTTCTGCTGTCACCTATGTATAATTTCTCTATGCATTTCGCCTTCTGCAACACTGGCAGCAGCAACCCTGCGTCTAGCTCTAAAACCATCCATCCATCCATCCCCTACTTATATAATGGTAGCCCTCTAGCCATTGGGACCAACTCCCAAAGCGTAATGCTCCACTTTTACACACATACATACATACATATACATATATATGTTGAATTTTCTTTTTGTTTTTTCTTTTCTTCTGTTTTTTTGTATAATATTCTTCTTTGATTTCCCATTTATCTTTCTTTTTGGCGCGTTGGTATACAAATACGCAACCAAAAATGTTTTTCTTCTCTCTTCTGTTTTTTCTGGTTTTTGGTTTTTGTTTTTTGGTTTTTCTTTTTTTCAACTATAAATACCTTTTGTTTTTAAATGGGTTTTTCTTTTTGTTATGCTTAATTTGATTAACTTTTTCTTTAATATTCGTTATTTTGTTTCACTTTTGTGTGTGTGTGTCTGTTTGTCTGTGTTTTTCTTATGCAAATGCAGTTTGTGTGTGTGTGTGTGTGTGTATGCGATGCCATATTTATATTGTATATAAATAGATATATATATATGTATATACATATATAGATTTATGTATGTATACATATATAGATTCCGTTTTCCGTGTATATTTAATACTTAGCTTATGCATTAGGTTTTTCCAATGGTATTTTCTGGTTTGTTGTTGTTTTTGTTGTTTGCTTTTCCACTACAATATTTTCGTTTTCGATTTCGATTTTTTTGCCATTCTCCTTGTCTCCTTGTCTTCTCTGTTTGCCCTTTGCCCTTGTGTTTTTTTGTTTTTCTAGTCCTTGTCCTAAAACACACTCAAACATGCTTAAATTTCTACAAAATATTTGCAATACTGCAGTCGATATCTATACTTTGTTTACTTTAGTTTTATTTGCTATTTACTTATCATCATATTTTACGTCTGTCTGTCTGTGTGTCTATGTATATACTATATATCGATATCTATATATGCATTGTGTAAGTATGTGTGTGTGTGTGTCTGGTCTGTGTGTGTGTGTGTGTGTGTGTGGAATGCTCTTCAAAACTCTGTCGCTCCTTTCGGCCCTCCCTTGAATGTTGGTTGGTTGGTTGGTTGTTTGGTTTTGTTAGCAGCTTTTGGTTGTTTGCTCATCGTTTTTGATTCTTTTCTACATTTTTATTTTGCATTTTGCATTTGATTTGCTTGGAATCTTCTTAGTGTAATTTTAATTGCACAACATGCCCTTTCGTTTTTTGGTTTTTGGTTTATTGCATAAAAATATGTATGTGTATGTTGAGTATTGCACTGCCTCCCTGGCTCTTTGATTTTGGTTCCACCGGCCCTCGGGGCTAGTACATTTTACATTTTAGTTGCTAGTTTAGTGTAACGCTAATGCGAGTATTCTTACACTTACCTATGCACTGTGTATGTAGTTGTGTATGTAGCATGTATGTTATGTTATGTTTGTATGCTTGTCTCAGATTTGATTTGATTTTGGGTCTGTCTCTGTGGCTGCCTTCAAATTAAACTCTGTTCTATTCTGCTTGGCTTTGTATCTAGATTATTGTGTAATTAAACATACGGGGAAACACACATTCAGATTTCAGAATTCAGAATTCAGAATTCAGAATTCGGATAATTAGTATTCATTTGCCAGTTGCCATTTGCCTCGAAGGGATCTCTGTTTCTGAACATACAACACATACATACATATATGCTATATGGTATATGGTATATGCTATATGGTATTTGGTATGCACTCGTATATAGTACTATTTATGTGTATGTATACGTATATATCTATGTATTTGTTGGTTTAATTGTTTTGTAGCTTAGATAATACTTTTATTTGATTGATTTCGGTTCTGTTGATCTCATTTTCATTACATTTTCATTTCAATTCATTTAGATTTATTATATTTATGCTATGTGCCCCGAAAGCCCCGACTCATCGACTCCCTCTCATCGTCGTCGTCGTCGTCTTCGTCGTCGTGTGACAAAATTTTGCTAACTGCTCTCCTGCCTGCCTCCCTGCACTTTCCCTTCAGCTTCAGCATTTCAATAATTACACTTCGAATTGACTAATTTGTAATTTGTAATTGTAGTTTTTGGCTAATAACTACAATCATTTCAGTGTGTGTGTGTGTGTGTGTGTGTGGAATCGGAATCCTTTGCTTTGCTTTGTTTTGCTTTGCTTTGAGCTCAAACCAAACGAACACATGGGCGCTGAATTAAATCAAAATATACATATTTGGATACTGATTACTGGTTACTATCGGAACAGAACCTGAGATGGGGACCACGTGCTGCTATATCTTCATTCTCTGGTGTCCTGGTGTCTTGGTGTCTACTGTGTGGTGTGGGGGGTGGTGACTGACTACTTTCCTTGGGGCTGCCCCCACTGCCTCCCACTGGACTGTGGGCTTCTGTGGGTCTTCACTTGTGTATAAATACTTTGTATATGGTTCACACACAATATATATATGCATGTGTATGTGTATATATAATATATATATATATATGTATAGACGTATATAAATGTCATAGCACATTTCGTAGATACACAACATAAATACATACAGTTACAGCATTTATTCATTTATTCATTTAGTATATATTTACTTTTACTTTGTATATTATTTAGTTCGTCGTCTCCACAGCTACCCTCGTAATTCCTATTTAGTTTCCAACTCTTCTCTAGTTCTCCCCCTCCTTCCTCGTCTCCTTCTATGTGCCAACTACCCATTTATTTTTTCGTTTAACTCTTTACTGATATGTAGCGCAAACATTAACAAACAAACCGATAATATTTTCATGTTTTTTTTTTCTGGTTTTTTCCTTTCATTTTTTCGTTTTTTCTTAACTATAAACTTTTGCTCTTATAAATGTTCTTCTTCTCCACTTCTTTCCTTTCCTTTTTCTTATGGCGAAATTTAAGTTTTCTCCGAAACTGTTTTTTGGTTTCTCTCTTTGGATTTCCTTTTTGTTTTCTTTTTCGTGGGTTTTTTGTGTATTTTTTTTTGTTTGGTCAACAACATTATGAATTTTTTTCACTTTCCCTTTCGTGGTTTTTGTCACATAACAGAAAAATGTCTAGAAAATGAAATGACAACAGAAAAATGCATTTCTCTTTGCTTCGATACCAATCGATAGCTGTCGATAGCTGTCGATAGCTGTCGATAGCAGTCGATACCCACCCCGCTTTAAAATCACATCTACATCTAAGTCGTTTGCCCTTGTCCTTGTTAAACACGCAATGCTTCTCTCGTAGTTTCTCTCTCTAATCTCTAGTGCTAAAAACATTTAAATATAGTACAGTACAACTGTTCCTAGTGTCTACAGTTACACATGTGTGTGTGTGTGTGTGTTTGTCTCCGATCCGCGGCTAAAACTCTGCGACCCTGGCTAATCATAATGAGTGAGCATCCATCTCCCTACTACCTTCTAGCTAACACAAAAATATATCCATACTAGGCTACGAGTATGTGTGTGTATGAGATTGTATGTGTGTGTGTGTGTGTGTTCGATTATCAATAGACATACATACATATATCGTACCCAAGTAACTAAATGCTCTTCCTATTCCTTTCAGCCTCTTCTGCTGTCGCTGCTGCTGCCAAAAAATTCCACTAAAAAACCGCCCTAACAGCCACAATTTGGGGATGCAAACCCGACCACTGTGCACTGTCCTTGGTATATATTTGAGGCTTCATTTAACCATTGCATACACACATACGCACACGCATACGTGTATTCATATCCGTATTCCTATTTCTATTACTTGGGATTTTTATTTGTTGTTGTCATCATTTTAATTGGTTTTTATTTTGAACATCTACATATATATGATTTATCATCATCCGACCAGCACATACATACATATGTACATACAGACAACACAATATGCAATAAATATAATTTACCATATGCCCATAGTTGTTGTTGTTTTTGTTTTCTCTGTATGTAAATACCGTGTACAAGTACTCGAATGCGTTCTCTGAGTGTGGTTGTGCTAGGGGGAGTGTGTGTGTGTGAGTGTTCTCTATCAATACCGTTGTTTCTGTATAGTATGTTATATAAGCATGTTCGTTTAATGCATATGCTGTATACTCTCCTATATTTCTATATCTATTCATATATTCTACACTTTTAGTTGCTCTTTTTGTTCTTGGTTTTTTTTTATGGCTATTTTATGTTTCACATTCATGTACTGCCATTTACTCTCAATATGTTATGTATTTATGTAATGCACCTTATCTGTAGTTCTGTAGTGTAGGATAAGGAATGCTACCGTCTGTCTGTCTCTACCGTGTCTACGCCCTGTCGTCCTGTGCGAGTATCCTTCATCTCTAGCTGTTTTCATCCTCTCTAGAAGTTGTCGTGTATGTTTTATTTATAGGTTGATTAATGCTTGCTTAGGTATCGGTATCAGTATCGGGGTATCGGGGTATCGGTATCGGGATATCGTGTTCTTCTTGTCTGGGACTTCTTCTCTAGATAATTAGTTTATTTCTGTGACTGACTGACTGGCTGCCGCCGCTGCTGCTGCTGCTGCTGCACGTGAAGTGAAGTGTTTGTTGTTGGCTTATATGATTATGTGATAATATCTATTTTATTACGGCTATGCTTCGATTAGCTAATATCAATTAATATCATTCGATGGCATACTTTGATTGTTTTCAATATATTTTACTTGTGTACTGGGTAGGGGAGTTCTTCTCTCTCTATATCATACATATATGTATATCTGTACCTACATATATGCATATATTGTTTAGTTATCGGTTCGGTTTGGTATTGGTTTTGGGTTTGGGTTTGGGTTCGAGTTTCGTTTTGGCCTAACTAACACAACATATTTGCAGCTAGCCATTCCTCTTCTGGCAACTGAAATAAAACCATACACATGAACATACGATAGTTACGAGTATACATTGGCGATAAAAGTGTGTACAGGGTTCGGGGGGGGGGGGGAGAAGGGTTTAAATGTGAGGTTGAAACATTTTTGTGGCTGCTCATGAAGCTTGTTGAAAAAAGAAACTCAAAAACTTAAATCATAATCAAATTAAATGCAAATTTCAAACAAATTAAACGCTTAACTGCTGTAGCTGTAGCTGCTGCTGGAAGCCTTATGGCAAAAACAAATAGTACAGTTAGAGCGAGAGAGAGAGAGAGAGAGAAAGGGTGGCCAGAGGGTGGCTGGACTGTCCCGGACTGTGGATTGTGTCTAGTTTTTGTGCCTGGACTCTCCTCGACTGGGTTTGGATTGCATTCCTCCTCTTGCCTCCTCTAATGCCTTCTTCATATTTCATAGTTAGTCAGATACTTTCAGCTGCGAGTGCTTGTGCTTGTGTGTGTGTGTGTGTGCTTGAGTGTGTGCTTGAGTGTGTGTCTGTGTGTAGGAACCTGTCTTTCAATTGCTGATCAATCACAAATCAAAGTGCGATAGTTCTATAGGAAAATTCTAGCCGGACATCATGACAAGGATTGGCCAATTCGATTGCATACGATTGGCATTCACTAGTAGAGTATTGGCAGTTGTCTCTCTAAGTGTGTGTGTGTCAGTGTGTGTGTGTCATCTATCATAGTTATAGGCACTAGTGCTATGTTTCTTTGTGTGTGTGTGTGAGTGTGTGAGTGTAGAAAAAATAATACATAAATGCTCTGGGTTGTTGCTTTGCTTTTCGAAGGGGTATAAGAAAGTGAGGTGGGTTAATGGTCTGGCTGGCACACACACCCTCACACACACACACAAATAAATATTTCCATGCGTGCGTGGTGGTGGTGTGTGTGTGTGCGCTCGCGTAATTAATTTTAACGCATTTTTAATTATGTTTATTTTAATTTAATGTCGCGCTGCCCTGCCTGATTTGTATATGTGTGTGTGTGTGTGGATATTTGCCAGACAAATTGATGTATGCATGTGTGTGTGTGTGAGTTAGGCACAGAATACAACCACACGCTTATGTATATGTATATGCTTCCTCCTCCTTCAACCGCTCTCCACTTTTACATATGTACGACCATTTTTTTGCATGTAATTCTTCTTCCCTTCTGCTTCCTCCCTCAATTAATTATTGTTTTACTTCTTGTATACGCGCCATGCTCCAACACATTTACATAAAGCATTAAATTATGTTTGCATAATGTCTGTGTATATGTGTGTGTATGCTGTGTCTGCGCGTGTGTGTGTGTGTTGAGTGGAAGCAACTAGGGTTAAAAATATTTTCGATTTTCTTCACGTTTTTTTTTATGGTTTTCATATACATAATAATTGTTTTTTCCTTGGCCCTTGCCCGTTTTACAGTTATTTTTATGCTCTATATATGTATATTTATAGGTATATAATTATTATGTATATATGTTTCTTTGTTTGCCTGTGTGTGTGTGTGTGTGTGTGTGTGTGTAGCTTTAGCATAGATTTTTCTTTGGGGCGGGGGCGGGCGTGCAGCTGTCAAAACTTTCTTTTTGGGTGGCCATCAATGGGTGTTTTGCAATTTCTGTTCGGTTTCTGCGCTTCGCAATTTCGCAATTATTTACAGCTCAGTTTTTGGTTTCAGTTTCAGTTTTTGGTTTTGTTTCTTGTTCAGAATAGCAGCTGTACTTGGAAAATTTTGTCATGTGTTTTTGGTTTTGGTTTTGGTTTTTGCGCTTACTGTGCCTGCAAGAGTAAAGGATAAACCTTAAAAAATAATATGGGTGTTAGTCAAAATTGGAAAAAAGTAGTAGTCGGAAAAAAAGTAATTGTAATGCAGGACAAAATGCGTCGGTGTATGCAAACAAACAAACAAACAAACAAACAAACGAATAGTAAAGTGCGATATTTGATATGCAATAATAAATTGTATTCACATTGTTTGCTTTCCAGATACAAAGCAAGAGAGAGTAGGAGAGAGAGAGAGGGAGGATAATGGTTTCGCTAGAGCATGGGATTAGCAAATAAACGCACAAACAGACTGGAAAATGTGTATTACGTGTACCGAGAGCACTTTAAGGATTACCAGGAGTACGAGTATGCATATGGGAATCGAAATCGAAAGCAGATCCATATGCAGTTCATGCAAATGTTCCCATCAAAACAAAACACAACAAAAAACTCAACACAAAATGCACTGAATAATGTTTGTTTACAACAGAAAAACCCATAAATGGAATATCTTTTAACCCTAACCTTTTCAGGATTCATTGTGTCGATAGCATGCACATAAAACAGTTTCAATCTAGATGTAGATGTAGATGTAGATGTAGATAAGCAAAAAGTACAAAAATTAACCAAAAACTTGTATACATATCGCAAGAGTAACGGAACAACTAATGAATCAAATCAAAAATCAAAAACAGCCGCTAAAAGCATTGGAAAACTTTCAACAAACGTACGAGAAATGTACCAGAAAATGTACGAAAAATGTTTCAATGTTCTCGGGCAATGAATACGAGTGTGTGTGTTGGTATGTGTGTGTTTTGGTGTGTGTGTGTATCTGGTATGGAGTGTTGGCTGGTACATACCTGTGGGCTCACTTGGAACTGCTGTATCGGGTAGGCGACCACACCGGCGGCCTGCGGTATGGCAGTCCCGGCCACGCCCGTTGCCATTTGCTGTGCAGGAGAGATCTGGGCCTGGGTGACGCCTTGCCAGGTGGCCGGTATCTGCACTCCCATACTAGAACGAAACAAAGCGGGAGAGAGAGAGAGGGAAACACACACACATAAGCCACAGAGAGTAGTAGTAGAGTAGAGTAGAGTATGGCGAAAGCACTTTTACTGATCTGCCTGTACAGAAATGCACAGAAATGGTCCCTGGAGCGCTTGGTGTGCGCCACAATTATCACAGCCAGACGACAGATGACAAGGTATGGCAATGGGGAACGGAAAGGGGGAGAGCGGACATGGAAATGGGAGCATGAAAAACAAATTTACGGGACTGCGTTGCGTTGCGATGCGATGCGATGCAAACAGCAGCACGTTATGTTGACAGGCCGACCGACACACACGGAAATGCATTTCATGCGGCGGCCGCAGACCGACGCGACGCGACGCGACGCGACACCACGAGACGCGTCGCGATGGTGCAAATGAAAAAGTTTCGCAATTAGCAAATGAATTCAGTCATCCGTCATGCTGTCGTTCCCCTTGTCGCAGCACCAGCAGCAGTCGATCCCCGTTGGCGGTTCAATTATTTCACAAAGAACACACCAAAGTGGGGTGCGGATTCCGCATTCGGGTGGATTATTATGGACTTTGAGGACAGGACACACAGGCAAATCAGCTAATAAAATTATTCTGCCCAGATCGAATGACAATGACAATATCCTATGGAGAGTCGAGTCGAGTCGAGTTGTGTCTCTTACCCCATATATCCCTGCTGATAGCCGCCGTACTGGCCAAAGTGGTAGCCCTGGATGCCCTGCAGGAATTGGTTCTGCACGGCAGCGGCGCTGGCTGCCGCCGGGGTCACAGCGGTGGCCGTGGCCGAGGAGGCCTGGTATGTGGGTGTGGGCGAGTACCAGCAGCCGGTGGCCGCCAGCTGCTGGCCGTAGGCGGCGGCTGCAGTGGCCCCCAGGCCATATGGGAATCCGGCGGCGGCAGCGGCGGCGCTGTTGAGGGCCTGGGTGGCGATGGTCTGGGCATTGTTCGGATCGCCGCTCTCCTTGCCCCACGAGCACTTGACCGGCTGGGCATTGAGTTCTGTGTTATGTACCCCGACGATGGCATGGGTGGCGGCCTCCTTGGTGGAGAAGCTGTAAGAGAAAGCAGAAAGCAGAAAGATGTTCCACAATAAGTAAATGAGACGAGGGACTGGCTGTAACTTCTACTTACCGCACGAAGGCATAGCCCTTGTCCTTGAAGACCCGAATCTCCTGTATCGCTCCATAGGGCGCGAATGTCTTTTGGAGCACCTCCTCGCTGAGGGCGGTGAGGGCGCTGTTCACGCCGCCCACATACACGGTGCAATTGGAGGGACTGCTCTGATTGTATACCTCGTCGAAGGTCAACGGCTTGATGTTCTCTGCGCAAAGGAAACCAAAAAAAAGAGACCAAGTGTTATGCTGTGATGGATCTTGTTTTAATGTGTGTCCATCTCACAAAAGATATTTATGGGCAGAACTTTTTTGCGACTGTACAGGGACTGTAGTACAGTGTACACTGTACACTCTACTCTGGTTTTTTGTTCAGCAGCTGCATGATTAATATGCAAATTAATTAACGGATTTACCCGCAATGGCGACGGGCGACGGCAACAGCAACAGAAACGAGAGCTACATAAATGTGTAGCCTCAGCCTCAGCCTCGGAAGCGGCAGCTCTGTTGTTGGCAACGTTTTGGTAATTAAAATAACCGCATGCACTTAGTCAATATGCTCGAGTGTGTGTGTGTACGTATCTATGTCTGTGTGTGGCTGGTGCGAGTGGGGGTGGCCCCATTTACTACCCCTCTCTCCGCCATTGTAGTTGCATATTTAAAATTGTTGCGGTTGTTATTGCATTTTTTATTATACGTATTTTGCGGATATACACATACATACATACATATTTCGTATGCCGTTTTATTGTCGTGCTGTGCTTTTTGCACTCACTGTACCCCTGATTGCCCGTTGATGTGGGGGGCTCCTGTTCGGGATTGGTTCGTTATCCACCGCCACCCCTGCAGTGCCGCCCTGACTCTACGTGTATTTGGTATGTATGCACGTATTTGTATGCAAAAGTTACACTAATTACTTCCTTTGAGGTTAAAACTAAATTTGCACTTTTAAAAATAATGTCAGCTTTGCGTGTTTATGTCTTTGTTTAGCTCTGAAACATTTCTGCGGCCCATTGTGCGGCGACTCCACGTTGCACGATTCCCATTGTATAGCCCACTAATGACTGAGATTGTGCTGGATCGATTAGGTAACCGTGTGAAGGGAAATGCCAGGATGCACATCTGTAGCCAAGATACATATTCCTACAGCCTAACATTGGTGACCCCGACACGTGACGTGGTGATCCCGATATGTAAATGGAGTAACGTAAACGTGTTCCACTTAAGAGAGAGATTAAGTAAAGATGGCAAACCTGTCTTTATCTTGCAGAGATTTCAGTAGATCAATTGGGAAATTGTGTATTCAGCGAACTCTTAGATACATTTCAAGATGTTGTTACAGCCAATTTCTACCTTCTGTTTCAGCCTACTTAACATGGCCTCCGCTTTTTCCGCTCTCCTCCCCACTTAACCTGCTCTACTCCTCACTCTACCCTGCAGGGCCCTGGAGTAAGCCCATCAAAATGCCATTGCTGCCAGAGTTGGCTGCCTGCCGCTGGTTGTCGGGATTTGTTTTGTTTTGGGCTGTGCAGCGAACATGCCAAACAAAACACAAAAATATGGCTCAATGACATGCAACAGGATTGCTATAGACCGCTGTTGCACACTCACCGAAACACACATACACAGACACAGACACCGACACGGCACAATCACTCACACACACTCGCACACGCGGGGGTACAGTACATAACCAGAAGCAGGCTTCATGGCGATGGCGATGGCAGTGGCGAGGGTGCACCGAAAAACTAACAAGCTCGCAAATACTTTTGAAAGCTTTCGCCACAAATGTATGCGCTTTGGCCACGCACACACACACCACGTTCCCTCCCACTCTCTCCCACTTATACACTTTGCCACACGCAAACGGCATTGCATAGTTTTGAGCGCCATGTTTCACTAATTTGCACTTTGCTTTGTGTTTGTGTGGCCCTCGCTGTATTCTGAAATACCCTTACTGAGGGTATTCCCAATCCTTGATCCTTAAAATCCATAGAGGAACGGATAGATATGGCTATGTCGGTAAGGATACCTTCAGTATCGGCTACATCTTGGCTGTAGCCCTTCCCTTTTTGCTATGTATTTTCTATTCTCTAAATTCTTTTTTACGCTTTTGAATACGTGTAATTATATTTTGAAACTGCATCACACACTCTCGTACGTGCTCAGCCTTGAGGCGGCCATTTAGGTGCTGTGTGTGCCTGGTGTTGGTGGACAGACCCTATCCCGCAGCAGGTAAAGACCAAGGACCTGCTCACTTCGCTTCGTTTCATTTCATGTCCGCCGCAAATTACAACACTCGGCCCCCCCATTTAAGTGCGGGAGCGTGGCCATAATTATCGCATATTTTTGTCTACGACAAGCTACAGTCCAGAGTGCATTCCACTTCCACTCTCTGCCGTTACTCTTTCTGTTGCCGTTTCTGTTTCTGTTGCCGTTTCTGTTCCTGTTTCTGGTCTGGACTGACAGAGCCAAACCCACAAATAATTAGAGTCCGACAGCCAGGAGCCACAAGCCATTACATTACCTGTACGACCGAGCAGTAGGCCAGCCAGTTGGGGGAGGGTAGTGGAGGGGAGGGAAGGGGAGTGCCAGCTGCTTTGCTTGCTGCTATTTTCCTAACGATTTGAAATTTTAATGAGCAATTATAGGCATGTAAAACTAAATCATGAAATAATCACCAAATCATTAACATAAATAATTCACATTTTTACACAGAGTCGCAAAAACAACAAGCGGGCCAAGGGGTGGCAAAGAGGAGGCCTCGGGAGGGACGAAGACGAGGCCGACACTTGAGGAAATTCAAAAGTAATTAATATGCAAGGAATGTTCGCCTGAAGGGGCGTCTTGGATGGGCGTGGCTATGTGCTAATTTTGACGCGTGTTGGCATGTTTATTGTTTAGCAGGGAAAGCAGAGATATTTCCAAGT
Source organism: Drosophila azteca (assembly GCA_005876895.1). NCBI lineage: Eukaryota > Metazoa > Arthropoda > Insecta > Diptera > Drosophilidae > Drosophila > Drosophila azteca. Next base: position 16,355,977 of record VCKU01000004.1, on the reverse strand, counting down.
GAAAATTGAACTTAAATCCAGAAATTGAAACATAAAAAACAAACAACAAATCAAAGCTAAAAATCTACAAGTTTTCATGAAGTTTTCACCTTTCTCCTGGCCATTAAATTTCCCTTTTTTTCTGGCCACCCCCTGCAGCCACTAGCCACCCCCTACTGCCACCAGCCAGGAATGCATTCAGGCTTATAAACTTTTACTTAATTGTGCTCAACTCTGCATAAAATTTTGATTTATTGCATCTGGTGGCTGGCTGGCTGGTGAGTGCCTGCCAGGTAACGAGTCCACATAGCTTCAGTCTCCCCCCGCCAAACCCAAACTTTCTCCCACGAACACACACAGCACACACACACACACCTCTCGGTCTGCCTCCTGGGGGTGGCATTCTTCTGCAGTCAAAAGTCAAATAGTTTTGCCAAAGAAATTTGTCATACAACATGCGGCGGCTCGTCTTTGTTGCCTTTGTTCGTCGTCGTCGCTGTTGTCGTCGGCATATTGTTTCTGGTTTCTGGTTAATTAAGTTATTACCATAATGAGCTTGTTGGTATTTTTGGCCCTTATTTATGGCCAACATGCGTTGGTGGAAGCAGAAGAATCTTAGGTAATCGGTTAACAAAGGTAAAACTTTGTAAAAACTTTCGCCAACGACCCTCTCTGAACAATAAAAGAGAAAAGAAAGAAAGGTTGGATCGCGCGGCAAATGCGTTCGTTATAAAACCCGAAAATAGAAAAGAGAAAAGATGAAGGGAAAAACTTTTAGCCAGGCCAGGCACGAAATTGCAAAGCGACGCCAAAATTGTCACAACTGTAAAATGCGCAATTGCGTCGGATCGTAAATCTCTTTCAACAAAGGGGCAGCACACACACACACAGAGGGAGAGCGAGAGAGAGGAGTGCCACATGAGTGGCTCACTAAACGCGGACGCAGGGTGAAGGACGACGGAGGACGAACGACGGATGGTGGTCTGATTGCCGGGAGCATAAAATGTGCAGCCTGCTTAAAACATAAAAATCCTGGGCCAAAACCGACTCCAACATGGGGGGGCTGGGTGTTGGGGCTAGGGGCTGGGGGTTTGGGGCTGGTTGAATTGCCAAAGAATCGAGCAAAGTGGCTGCGTAAAACATGAAGTAATGCGAATGCCGGAATGCCAAATGCGAAATGAGTTGAGTGCTACAAATCGTAAAGCCAACAGCCAGCAGCCAGCAGCAACAACTAGACGGCAGGCCATAAAACCCAAAATCCCTATAGCTATCCCTATATGGCATACATATGTGTATTGTACATATGCGAGAGGGAGGCAGGGAGGGCCACATAAAAACCCTTCACCGAATGGGACATCGATTTTGGGGCTGCTGCTGACTCAGCAGCACTTGAGGCGATCAAAAAATCAAAATTATTTCGCTGTCAAATTGCTAATAATAACTTGTATTACAGGAAACACAACTACCGCCCATCGAACGCCCATCCAGAACCCAACCCGAACCTGTTCCTGTTCCTATTCCACTCCCTCTCCGATGAATGTAACGGCAGAGAGCAGACAAAACCGTGACATAGTCCAATAAACAATGAGACCAATAAAAATACGCTTAAGCTTTCATAGGCGTTTTTTATGACAACAATATAAATGCAAAAGGGAAAATATTATGCGAGTACCCCAAACGGTGTCCTAGTAGAGAGGGGTGGTGCGGTTTGGTTCGGTTCGGTTCGGTTCTAGTCCTCCCAAAATGCGACGAACCCTTCAACAATTTCAGGCCTTTGCACGATAAATTCCACCTTGGCTCCAACTATAGTTTCTATCTGTGTGAACGTGTGTGTGTATGTGTGTGTGTGTTATTCGGGGGTGTATCTCTGTGTGTATGTGTGTGTTGCTTAAAGAATGCCGAATGTTTGTTGTATAACCATGAAAATTTCCCCTGTGCTTGTGTTTGTGTGCCTTTTATGATAATAGTTTCGTGTTGGCAAAATTTATTTATCTGATTTACCCTCTCTACCACCCACTTGGGTGTGCCTGTGTGCCTGTGTGTGTGTTTGTGTGTGTCTAACAAATAAAAATTATGTTAAAACATGCAAATATGCGTTAAGTTTTGATTTATGAAAGACTAACGACAGCACAGCACAGAACAGAACAGACGAACGGCATCATGGGTTCCTTTCCGTTTCGATGCCATTCCATGGGTTCCTCGAGCATGTTTGTCCGCTGTTAATAATGATTACGCCGGGAGCGATATAGTTACGGTTACAGTTACAGTATAGATATACGTTATATGCGGTTGACAACGACAACCCCCTCCCCGTCATAAATTGGGGCAAGGGGGGTAGACTAAATGAAAATTGATTTGCCTGGATCCCTAATTGAATGCCGATCTAGTCGCCCTCTTTTTTATGTGTTTTTTTGGGGTCCCGTTCCGACCCGTTTCCACTAGACTAATTGAAAAAGTTTAAACCAAATTGGGTAGAGCCCATTACGGAAATTAAGCGCGTGCGGTTTTTCATTTTTACAAGCAGAGAGAAAGCGGAGAAAGGACAAATATTAAGAAAACATAATCTGGCAGAAAATTGTGTGCGGCGTTTATAAATAGCAAACGGTTGTCGGTTCCCGGTTCCCGGTTTCCCGAATGCCGCCCCCGAAAGTCAACCGAATTCTGCCCTGTCCTGGCCTTCCCCTGTCGGCGGTTACCTTTGGCATTCATTGCCATAATTTCCTGTAATAAGAACGACGCGTCGACTTCCAGCAACACCAACAATGCTGCTTGATATGTCTGGCTCTGGCTGTGGCCCTGAGTCCCGGGTTGTACGCATACCGGAAACTTCCGATGGCCTTAAGGCAGGAGGAGCAATGGGGCTGGGGCTGGGGCTGGGGCTGGGACTGGGGCAGGTGACACTCATGATTTCCTTACCTTTACTCGCCGGCGGTTTCCGTGTGGCCCAATTCGTGCGAATTGAACGGGAGCCAAGCCACTGGCCATTCATGGCCGTAATGGCGCTCTCGGCTTCCTGCGGGGGCGATAATGAAGACAGAGAGAGAAAGAAAGAGAGAGAGACACAGTCAGAATCCGAATCAGAACAGAATTTGGGATTTGGGGTGCAGGGGAGAGGCAATGTGACTGCATAAATATGCACTTAAATATGCTAATTCATTCAGATAATGCTTACCGATTTCTTGATGAAGGACACAAAGCCATAGCCCTTCGACTTCAAGGTTTGTGGATCGCGCACCACGCGACAGTCGCTGCAAAGAAACAGAACAGACATTAAAGACATTCTTAAATATATTTTTCCACCCCTCTGCGGACAACGGAAAAAACTTTAAAATTTATGCAAATTCCCAATAAAGACATCTCCCCAGGCTCTCTGCCTCTGCCTCTGTCTCTGGCTCTGGCCCGACGACGTGTTCAAATATTTCCGTTCGAGTACAAAATACAAATACATTTTGTGTGCACTGTGGTCTGGTCTCTGGTCTCGTCTCTGGTCGGATCTCTGGCTTCTCCGCTCTCCCCAATTGTCTGTGTTTGCCGAGTGGGCGTGGCCTTTTGTAATTCGGAAATTAGAAATCTGACCTCATGCTGAAAACTTTTTATTTATCTTACAGTTTGCTTGGCCGCACAACAAGGGAATGCTTTTGGGGGGAGGGGACTTGGGAGATGCCAAGAAGACACGCGTCTTGAACAAGTCAACGGAGCTTTAAGCCAGCTTGAGCCTTGGATGATTCATGACTTGCCTTAACTTTCATTTGAATAATTTTGGGCCGTAAACCCAAATCGAACTATAATCAAAACTATAAAAGACGCCGCTCACTTCGGCCGGCCACTTCGCTCAATTGCCCGACATCCGACTCTCAAATTGATTTCCCACAGCATTTCCTACGACATCTCATTTGTAGCCCTGTAGCAGGCCAGTAGCAGGCCAGTAGCAGGCCAGAACTAAGCCAGGAGCTGCCAGGAAACTTTGGCAATTACCCCCAGTTCTGCAGTTTACTTTTCATTTATGAAACATAAACCACAGCGGCGGCGGCAGCGGCAGCGATGGCCGACAACTTTTTTTTTTATGATTATTATAAGTAAAATGCCAAGGGACCCTTGGCCTGTCCTGGCCTGGCTTGGCCTTTGGGTGGCATTGGGGGGGCTGTGTGGATTGGTGGCCAAGAGCCAGGCGACTTATTAAATATTCACACGCGCCGCGCATTTAACAAAACGAAACAAAAATGCGCCCTGGCACCCTCCCTCCCCCCTCCCCACCCCCAAAAACATAATGCCAAAACCAGGCAACAACAGCAACAAAAAACTCGGCCTCAATGGGGGGAAAAAGGGCAAACAAGGCAAACGCGCAGCGCACGCATAAAAGTTTTTGACAAGAAAGTCGGACGAGGGGTCGGGTCGGGTCCTGCCTGATCCCTGGGAGCCGCACGACCGAATCCGGCCCGAATCCGAGTCCGGGCCTCCTTCGCCTCCTTCGACTTTTGTGCGTTAAGCGTTTTGACATGTCGGCGGCAACCAGATCGACTCACGCCACAAAAAAAAAGGAAAGCCAAAGAAAAATAAAGTTCTTTAAGCCAGCAACAACTGGCGGGAGTCTCTCAGCCCCCCGAGTCGCTGTCTCAGCCTCTCCTCCTCTGCCGACTCTGTCTCTGAGATAATCAGGACACAACGTGGCCTGGCCGTTGGAGTCGTTTCCCCAGGCATGGATGGGCCCGTGCGACATGTACGACTATCGGTGATAATGATGTCAGTGATATGTATCAGAAAGGTGCCAATCGATGGCTTAATAAAGCCGAAATGCGTAGCCATCGATACGGCTGTCAATTGGGAATGGAATTCCTTCATTTATGAAACTGGGACAAGGACTAGAACAGGGAAAGGCACTCTCTGCTCATTAGAGTAGACGAAAAGCGAATCCCTTAACCGAATCAGGGTCATAATCATTGGAATGATTTTCAAATTATTAAAATTTAAATTCAGTCTCCTCTTCAGGCTCCTCTTCCCCGCTCCCCCTTTTGGTTTGGGTGAGCAGATTGCCTGATTGACTGGCTGACTGAATCTCGAAGCGAATCCAAACAAGCGAGAAATCCAAAAATCAAATACTTTAGCGTAATTTTTGATAAGCCGCCTTCGGGCTGGAGGCTGAAAGCTGAAAGCTGCAAGCTGGTAGCTGGTAGCTGTGGGCGGAGGCAGGTCCCAAGAGGCAGACTAACATTTTGACTCGAAACTTTGCGATTAAACAGAAGTTAATTAAGCCAAGTTTTGTGATGCTGCTGTCCTGCCCTGCCATTGCCGGGTTGCTGGTTGCCGTTTGCTGGTTTGCCGGGTTGCTACGGGTGGTTCATGGTAGTTCTGTTCTGGTTCTGTAATGGTGGACCCAGCCTTTTCATGCCGAAAATAACAACTTAAATATTTGAATGACCGGCCTGGGCCCAGCGACAGGGACTGGAACTGGAACTGCGAGTGGGACTGTGGTGGGGGGTCTATCTTTTCTGTGGGGTGGCGCAGCGACACTTTCTGTGTACTTTCGAGCGTGGCACAGTGGCTGCGAAAAGAGTTCGGCAAAAGTGAAATTTGCATAAATTCCCCGCTCGGTTATGAATTTTTTATGCTCTCCGGCAAGTGGAAAGCGGCTTACGGTACGGAACTGAAAGCCTCCTTTCCTCATGCGCCTGCCAATAATCAGGGAATGTGTGACAGGAAAATTGTCAAAAAAAATAAAGAAAAATAGCAGAAAAGAATGGCAAAATGGAAATGAAAAAGGGGAGTGGCAGACTGGTAGACGAGTGTATAAAGGCAATTCCAAGTTAACTGGCAAATGGAAAATTTGCATTTTAATACTTACGAGATTTCGCCGAATGGTGTGAATGCCTCACGCAATTGCTGAGTTTCAATTTCTGAGCTCAAGTCACCGACAAAGATGTGGAATTGTTCTGCAAGAGAGAGAGAGAGAGAGAGAGTAAGAGAGTGAGTGAGTGAGAGAATGTGAAATCAGAGAAAGTATCAAAGTGCTGATATGCCGTGGAAAGGGTTGCCCCTGGCGGCATATCGTGAGTTTCAAAAAAAAATATGAGCGCCAGATAAAAACTCAAATCAAAAAGGAATCTCAAGTCATGCGCTTTTATTCCGCAATTTATTGCCCCCCCTCCACTCCCCCCTGCGCTTTATCTTCTGCTTTAATGCATAAGAAAAAAGACAAGAAGAAGATGGGGAAGTTTTTCATATATAGTATACATAATTTTATGCTGCATAAGCAGAGATAAGTTAATTGAAATCACAAAGAAGCCTCGCAGGATTGATGAGTCTCTGAGTCGCTGATGACAGGCTCAAAAAGTTGCCAAGAGCCGAGCCCCGAGGATGGTTTAGTTTCTCTCCCAAGAACCGAATGGAAAATGCGACAAACTTTGCCCAACTCATTCATGTCATCATAACATACACATGTATATATATCATGTATATGTATCATATCATGTCATATCTACCGAATGTTGCTGCCTGTCCTTTGTGCTGGTTCACTTTCCTTCTGAAGAACCTGCCATTAATACTAATTAACCCATTCATCTAAGTAAACTTTTGCACGCTCGAATCTCTGGCTTCGTCAAGCCAAACATTGCTTATGTGTGTGTGTGTGTATAGTACATTGTACTTGTATATATTCTGTACAATGAGTATATAGTATGTACAAGTATATGCCACATGCGGCGAGTGCACAAACTCAAAGCTTCTCGCTGTCATGCAGGCTGCACAAACACAAGTGCAGCGGGTGAGGGTTGCCTATAACATGCAAAGCAAACACACACACACACACACACACACAAACACATATACATATACACATACAAATTGCAATCATTTATTATTATTTTTGTGTGCTTTGTCTCTTTGGCACAGAAAAAGTCGCGACTGTCGTCGTCGTCGTCGCTGTCGTCGTCGCTGTCGTCCTCGTCGCTGTCGTTGTCCTTCGTGCGCTCTTGTGTCAGTTCTGCTCAGGCTCTGGCGCTGAGGCTCTGCAGAGCTAAGACACAAAGTAGTGGCAAAGCCAGGCCGGGCCAGGCCAGGCCCACAGCGACGCACGTGGGGTGGTAATGGGTAAAGGGCCAATGCAGTGGAACATTTTTTGGGGGTCACCCCCAACCCCAACCCCACCACCACACTCGCTCACACACATACAAACACACACACACTGAGAGAGAATTCTTACCCTAAATAATTAGCACTATTCAGTAGGGGGCTGGGACTTCGCGGGGTGGGTTGGAGCTTGGTGGTGGTTCGACTTCGACCCGGCGACCGACTTGCCTGCTGCATGTCCTTCGTCCTTCGGTCTGGCCTGGCCTGCCCTGGCCTGCTGCACGTGCAGAAATTAACATTTCCGGTAATTTTGCGAAAATGAAAAGCAAAGCGAAAAATTAACGGCAGCGTCGCTGTCGTTGGCGATGGCGTCGCCGCAGCGCATGGGCAAAAGCGAAATGCGGAAAGCTTTTGTGTTAAATAAATATTAAAAGGAATTTCCCCGCAGCCAGAGCCTGAGCAGGGCGGAACTGATGGAGAGACGGGGGGCCTGAAGGCTGGGGGCTGGCATCAGGCATCGTCGTTCTCTGACTGCGATGTTGGTCTTTTAAACACACACACACAAGCCATAACGAGTAAATCTGTGCGTGCCACACACACATATTTACAGATGTATGTATACATGGCGGTGTGTGTGCACTCGCACACTTTTTATTTAATTGGAAATTGCGTATACGCCACCGTTAATGAGTCCATTGTGAAGGCAGTCGAAAGGGCGAACGGGCGGCGGGTTAGTGGGCTTCCTCGGCTGTCGAGGCTCTCCTCTGCTCTGCTCTGCTCGTTTCGAGTAGTTACCATTATTGTAAATCAATCGTCAGTCAGTCACACAGGTTGGCTTTGCCTCTGCCACTGCCGCTGCCTCCGCCTGCCTGGCTGTAACTGTGCTCAGGTTATTGCTTTCGCCCTTTTGCACAACGTCAACTCAAAGGCAAGGGCCGCCAATTGAGGCATGCACGCAACATGCGAATGCCTGGAGGAGGACTACTGCCATGCCAGGCCATGCCAGGCCATGCCATGCCTATACGTAATGCAAGTATGAGGAGGTCCCGTCGTCTACCCCGCATCTTGATTATATGTCTGTCTGTCTGTCGCGGCGTCTGTGAGAGACAGACAAACGAGTCGGCCACTAATTGCAGTCAAAGGCTGCTTTAAATTTGCACCGCGAAAGCCCTCGATTGCCCCAGCACCCAACCCGCTCTCCCCTCTCGCATATTGCCTTCGTGCGGGTGTCAGCATGCCAAGCGGTTGCTGCCAGGTAGGACCAGGTATATGTCGAGGCTGATGCCTTTCATTTCATTTCTTTTCCTTGTTTCCGCTTCCGCTTTTTCCCTGTCGCCTCGACTCGACTCGTTTGCTGATTAAAACGGTGCGTATGTGTAATGAGTTAATTAAGTTTTTACCATCATTTCATTCGGCTCGTTGTCGTCGTTGTCGTTGTCTTACCTTTACACATACATACATACATACATACATACTCGTACAGCACACACATGAGCACATAAATTAATCATAAATCCTTTCTAGGCGTACGGCAAGTTACAAGTGTTTTGTATATTTGCCGAGGACGCACCTGTCCGTGTCCTGTCCCTGTCCCTGCCCCGTGCCACGCTGTTCTGTGCCGCCTGGAAAGCGTTAACAATCTCGTCGCAACCGTCGCAAGGATAGTGGAGAGTGTGGAGTCGGCTCAAGTCGGTTGGACTAAGTGTGTCAGCAGTGTTGCCAGCCAGCCAGCCAGCCAGCAACACGCCCCCTTGTACCATTTGATTAAAGACGGAAGCTACTCAGTGTGCCACAGTGTGCGTTGTGTGTGTGTGTGTAGTATAGCCATCCACTTTTATGCCTTCCTTCGGCCTGCCTCCGTCTCTGCCTCTGCCACTGCCCCTCTGTTCTCTTGATGGTCTTAGTTGTTGTAAATTTTATGTTATCCGCTTTCATTGTTTGTGTATGCGTTTATTTATGTTCCCCACTGTACGTACGTACGTACAGGAGAGAGTTTACTGATTTTCCCCTGTTTGTTATTTATGCGTTTGTGCTAAACCTTATTTCCTGTTTGTCTTACATAAGCTGCAACGTTTAATTACACGCACTGGCCAGGCCCCATCGAGGACACTGTCGAGGCACCTCTGGTACTCTCATCGATATATTTAGCTATCGTTTATCGCACTGCAATCGCATTTGTCGCTGCCTGCCTGCCTGGCGAATGGCTTATGGCCTAATGGCAATTATGAACTGCTTTGGGCCTAAACTGGGGGCCTGGGACTGCATTAGGGCTAAAAGCGTTTAGTTGGCGGCTGGGAAACCACCAGCTGACCGACTGCTGACCGACTGCTGTGACAGCCCGCTGTCATGTGAGAGGCCCAAAACAAGCAAAACAATTTGACGCCAGCAACCGCAAAACGTGCGGGTCACACACAGAGAGAAAGAGAGAGAGAGAGAGAGAGAGCGAGAGAGAGTCCCATGACCCAGACCCGCAGCAAAGACCCGCCCACAACTTAACCCAAAAATTGATGAATATGTAAGCAAATACGGAAGGCTAACACACGCAGCAGGGTGGCCAGCAGGGGGCAGGGGGTGGGCGGGGGGATTGGCAAATATCCATATACTCTATACGGATACACACACATATAAAAAAAAGGATCAAAGTCCTGAGGCGCGTTAATTTTCCCAGTCGTCAGCAGGAAAAAGTTGGGTTCTCCGACCCGACCGACCGCCTACGAATATGAATGCCCCACGCACACACACGCACACACACATACAGAGAGAGGCAAAAGCAGGACCACAAATTATATTGAAATGTTAATAATCCAGTTGCTTAGACGTGCTGTGTCCTGGCAGAGTCCTGCCACTTCCATTGCTGTCCTGGGCTGTCCCTAAAAAGGACAACTCAACTGTAAAAGGATATTTACATGGAGATTTGTATGCCGCTGACTTATGACTTTGATCAATGCCGCAATACACCACCCCTCCCCGACCCCGCCCGATACTCATCCCAAATCCCAATCAGTGGACTCCCATCCATCCGTCCGTCCGTCAGTCTGTCTATGAGATGTGGTCCCTGCCACATTTATGTGCTTTTGAGAGTCACTTATGCCCACAATTTGGCACTGCGGTTATCTGGGGGATACGCTTTGATATATGACACGCCATTGGACGTGGACTTGGGACTGGGAGCTGGGACTGGAAGCTGGGACTTGGTGGACCAATGGGGCAAGCTGCCTTGGCTTGGCTCAGCAAATCTTTAAATTAAATTTGCTCTCCGCTCAAATCATCTCGCATTATTAAGTATAATGCGCTTTTAATTTCATTCATTTGCATCCAGCATGAGGGTCTAGATGGACATGGCCCGCTGCTGCTGCTGCTGCTGCTGCTGCTAAACGAAAACTAAAAAATCTAATTAGCGTTTGGCCAACGTAAGAGTCGAGGCGAGGGGAAGCGAGGCGAAGCATAGCGAACTTAAAGCAAACTTTCCGCTTTAATTTCATCTTAATTACGCTCCCCCAACTAAGTGCTGGAAGCTGGAAGCAGCCATCTGGTGCTCTGCCCTGCTGCTGCTGTTTGTGGAACATTCTGCAAAAGCCAATCAACTTGAGTCGCTAATGAAACTGCAGTCACTTTAAGGAATTTCAACTTTCAACTTTCAACTTTGCCCCCATTCCAGATTCCAGAATCAGAAAGGGGCTCCTGTCTCTTGTCTCTTCTATCTCCTCTCGCTGTCGCTGTCGCTGTCATTGTCACCATTAGACGCCGCCGCCTGGGCTGATGATAATGCTGATTTTTAATGTTGATTACCGCAAGCTGCAAAGCCGCAATCCTTTTACCACATTTTTTCCTTTGAGCATTGGCATTCGCACTGGCACTGCCAGGTCGAGTCGAGTCGAGTTGAGTCGAGTCCTACCGGTGCCAGTGTTTTCGTTATCTGAGGAGCCTGAGCCGGAGCCGGAGTCAGCATCATTTCCGCAAGTGTGCGTGGCATTTAAGTTGCCACTTAAATGAGGCAGTCACTCGTTTCGTTTCGTTTCGTCGTCTGTATTGTGTAGCTGCCACAGCATCGTGCTGTAGCTGCTGCTCCTGCTTCTGGTGGTGGCAACAACCTCTTCCTATTTCGTTTGTGGCAATGCTGCTATGCTCTGGCCCTGGGGGTTGAGGCAGGGTGGAAGGGTGTGTTGCCACTGCCGGAGACAGGACGCAGCCTCATCAAGTCGTCGCGTTGCGCAGATCAAATGAAAATTTCATTGTGTTGTGCCGCGCGTTGCGATTTTCTCCATGTAATTTGTCTGTATGTGTGTGTGTGTCTCTGTGGGTGTGTGTGGCAACCACGTTTCCACCTTTTTGTGCCTCGAAAACTTTTTGGGTTATTGTACGACTCCGAAATGGTGAACTATTTTGCAAATCCCTGTGTGTATGTGTGTCCCCCCCTGTTGTTGTTTTTGTTGTTGTTTCTGTTGCCACCGGCGTCAGAGTCGTCGTCGCCGTCGTCGTCGCTGTCTTCGTCTTTCGTCCTTCGGCCTCCGTCGCGACCCAACGTCTAACGTGTAAAACAATGACTCATTAAGACTCATCTAAATTCTAATGAGATTCAGTAACTATTAAAAACAAAACATGACAAAGGCAAAGAGGCAACAGTGGCAACAGCAGAACAGCAACAACAGCAAACGCAAATGCGGCAAAGGGTTGCTGCCCCCGGGGCAACTCCCCCAATCAGTCCTACCTCGCCCCCGGGTCCACTTCGGCTGTTATCAGGAGGGCAGCCAGCCAGGCAGGCAGGCAAAGGACTTGCTTAGGTCGCATTTAGTGCTGATTTTGCTGCTTCGCAACTTTAAGTCCTGCCGGCCGAAAATTTAAGTCATTTGTATGCAAGTCGTCGACGTTGCCTTTAAACAAATGTCAATAATTTGATTTAAATGTGGCACACAAGGGCCCAAGGGGGGGGAGGATTGATGGGGTCCCTGTTGGGTCCCTGCTTATAATACAATCAGGCACTCACACGTTGTTCCAGGCAGGGGTGGGCATAGGGGTAGGTGTAGGGACGTGGGGCGTGGGGCGCCCATTCCGATTGCTGATCGCATGCAAATTTCGCATTTAGATGCCAGTAGGCGCTTGTTTTCCAATTTCGCAGCTCTCTTTCTCAATGCTCAATGCTGGGGCTTGCCATTTGCATTTGCATTTACTGTGTTGACAATTGTGTGAAAAGACAATGCTGCAGCAGAACAGCATAGAACAACATAGAGCTGGCAACCCGTAACAACAAAGGCCACAACCGGCGACGGAGACGGAGACGGAGACATGGAATTTGCGTATCAAGAATCGAAAAAAGGCAGGACAGGCCAGGAGTCGCCCAAGGAATGCATTAGGCTACGTTCGGTTCCTCTCTCTCTCTCTCGAACAAACGAACATGTGGCCTTATACATTAGAAAGTAAACACACACACGCACACATGGAAAAGTGAAATGGAAATTGCGTATGTTGCGCCGGTCAACATTTCTACGGCCAGAACAAGCGAAAGCGCCCACCCAACCGCCCAACTGCCCAACTGCCCGTCCGTCAGCCCTTGGCCCTTGCAAACAAAACAGAGTCGAAACTTGGAAAAGGGGATACAAAATGGATCTATATTGCTCTACAGCTCTACAGCTCTCTGAATCGGACCCGTTCTCATGTGTTTGCATTGGGGTTTTGGTTAGTTATATCAAGCCCATGCACACACACGCACCCACTTCGCCTCGCCCATCCCCCCATCAGCCTGGCCTCTCGAAAACAGTCAACCCCCGAACAGTGAACCCCATTTAACGCTGTTGTAAGCGTTTGCAGACAAACACCCCCACCGACGACGAAGCACCCCTTTGGAAAATGTATCTGCTGCTGCTACTGCTGCTGCTGTGGCACATGTTGAAAGTAAACGCGACGCAGGTATGCTCGTAAACTCACCCCCCAACCCAGCACACACAACCCCGTACCCCCTCAACGAAGGTACCATCTATTCCAATCTGCATATTTGTCGGGGCGCCACGAAATGTAAAGCAAGTAAAAACCTGGGTCAAATTGCGGTTAACGCTTTTTATTTTCCGTTGCACCTTGCTGTCTCTCTCTCTCTCTCTCTCTCGCTCTCTCTTCCTGACCCAGCAAATCCATTACACCTATTGTGTCTCTGTCTCTGCGAGAATGTGTGTGTGTCTGTGTGTGTAGGTGTTGATATATCCACACTTACAGAGTGCTGCCTGATTCTGTCCCACTGCCCGTGTCCCGTGTCCTGCCTTAAACACTGCCATAGTTTTCCCTTTTTTCCAGGACTTTTCCATGACTTGTACATATGCGTTTGGTTAGGGATCGGTTTCAGGTTCGGATTTGGCTCGAGTTCAGGGAGGAGCTGGGCGTTGGACTGTTAATTGTAAAGCGTTTTGCCGCTTCGGGTTTGGGTTACATTTTATATTTTTTGCTGGCAAAGGCAAAGGGTTTCGTCCCTAGTTTACAGCCTGCAAGTGACTTAATTTAGCTTAACACGCTTACAGTTAATTAATTTAGTTGCCAGCAGACAGAAAGAGAGCGACAGAGAGCGACAGAGAAACAGAGAGAGAGATACAGGGAAAGTGTTGAGCCAACAATGATAGGAATATTTTCTGGGGGGAGCAAAGGACAGCGAAAGCCTCCTTATACCTTTGGATCATTGCTATATTCCTCTATAAATCTTTTCCACTTTTGATTACCGATTCCTGAAGAATCGAATATCTTTCAATCCTATATATCCTTGAATCATCATTCTAGAGTCCAAAATGCTTTCATGTTCAAAGCAAAGATCCCATTTGTTTCCATTTAAATTTCAATTAAAGACTTATAGCTCCAAAAATGTTCATGGATCAAAGCCAAGGTCTCGAGGGGGAAGCACTCCCACCCTGTTACCCCAACCCCTTTTCGAGTTAGCAGCAGCAACAGCAACAATAACCCAATCGAGGGAAAATGAACAAACAAACCAAAAAACTAGAGAAAAAAGCCCGAACAAATCAAATTCAAAACTCGTCGTCGCTGAATGAAATGTTGAAATTGCACATCCCGCGTCTAGCCCCATACCCCCTTCCCCCCCCATACCTCACTCACATGGAAGCCAGCCGCTTCCCCTGCCCCTATGGCCAGTCCAATCCTATTCCCCTACACCATTCTAGCCTTTTTCGTACCTTTTTTTTGTTGGCCAGCTGCGCAGCTGCTGCACTTTATTTCAGTCACTTGCTGGGCATTTTTTTTCGGCTGTTTGTTTTTTGTTTTCGGGACGAGTGGCTTGTTTTTGCCATGTTCCCAGCTGCCTCGCTGACTCGCTGCCTCTCTGCATCTGCATCTGTGTGTATGTGTGTGTGTGTGTCTAGTCTGTGTCTGTGTGTGTGTGTGTCTGTAGCCCGCTTTTGTGTGCAAGTGCGGTCATTTAATTTCGATTTGTGTTTTAGATTGTTTTGCGTTGCATTTGTTGATTTTTGCCATTTAAATAGAAATTTTTATTTTCTACACGTTCCTCGGTCCCCGTCACGGGCAGGGGCACAGGCACGGACACAAGCACGGCCGGAGACCGACCGAAACCTGGCAGCCGTCGCCAGTTTTTTGTTCATCCGTGCAGTTCCCCCATGGCTTTTGTGCTTTCCTTTTGTTTTTTTGTTGTATTTTTTATTAACGCATGTCCGTGGGGCATTTGCGAGCGCGGGCCGCGGCAAATTGGATTTCTTTTTTCGGACATTCGAAGCTGACGAACGGCGGCCTGGGACCGGACGGGCACGGGGTCTGCAGGGAGCGTCGTATACAAAACATACAGCTTCAAATATATGCAACTGTTGTAGAAGTTGCTGCTGCTGCTGCTGCTGTCACAGCAACACACAACCCCCCTGCCCCAGAGAGCCGCCGCCATCGTTTCTATTAGCCCCGCGCATTCATAAGAGCGGAAATTTAATCTATGCCACAGCCACAGCCGCGTTCATTTCATTCCCATTCCTCTCTCTCTCTCTCTCTCTCTCTCTCTGGTGAACTCTCTTTTGTCAATTTAAAGCTGCCGGCAAATGCTATCAACTCGAAATGTTCGTTAAATATTTAAATTGGCGCAGAACTAATGAAATAAAACCAATACGAGTGCAGCGAAAGCCAACGCCGAAGCCAACGCCAAAGCGATATTCCCCAGTGATTTTGAGTTGGTTAAATTTGTGCTGGCAGCCTGGTTCGTTGGTTTTGGCCGGGCCGGGCCAGGCCAGGCCGGGGCCGATAGATACGGACTTCATTGAGATGTCTCCTGGGTTTTGTCGCCGTTCTTCGGAAACATTTCGAACAACTGCTTTTCCCCAGACCCACAAGTCAGTTACAGGCGGTTACAGGCTTTCCTCTGCCGCTACTCTCTCTCCAGATACAGACACACTCTCTCCGCCCGCATTCAATCTGAGCTGAAATTTGTATGAAATATTAGGGTCTAATACAACATGACAAGCTCTCCTAATACATTTATAAATTCAACCATTTGGGACGACTTCTTGGCGTTGCTGGAATTTCTTTGCCAATTTACCCGGAACTTTGCCGAGTACGTACGAGAGGTACGTCGCAAATCTTGGAATGCGTCTCACGTAGCATCTTGCTTTAAATGCTTAAATAGAAGCCAACAAACGGGGGCTTCAATCCTGTGGTAGGCACTCACACAGACACAAAGAGAGGAAGGCAAAGAGAGCGAGAGAGAGAGAGACATTCAAGCCAAAAATTGGCATAAATAAGTAAAAGCGGCAACAGAGCGCCAAAGTCAACGTCAACGTCAACGCCAGCAGCGGTCTGGGGTCTGGGGTCCCAGTACGCCATATTGCGCATATAGCTTTCTCTTTGAGATTGTCTGGGTGTATGCGTGTGGGTGTATGTATCGTGCGTGTGTGTGTGCGTCTGTGTAGTGTGTGTTTGTGTATTTACTCAACTGCTGTACCCAAAGCGCACTTGAGTGTGTATCATCATCAACATCAGCTGCTCTTGAGCCCCAACCCAGAGCCAGAACCCAGAGCCAGGAGCAAGACTAGGAACAGGACCAGGCCCTGGACCAGAAGCAGTAGCAGTAACAGTGGTTGAACCCGCACCAGGACCAACTTGAAGTTCCGTTTGGCCGCCCCCCCCTGGAACATTTTGCCGCCAGCACTAAAGATACAAAGCTGCAGATATAACCAGAGGAGCTGGGCGAGTGTGTGTGCTGCCTGCCCGCCTGCCTGCCTGCCTTCTTGTACTCGTACTCGTCCTAGTACTCCTACTCGTACTCCCTATCGTTCCCCATTCTGTGGCCACTACAGTGACAGTATCTTTGGATGCTTAACAACATTACAAGCTGACTTATGAAAGAGCCGGGCCCGGGCCGGCTGCCCCTCCTGCAATTTGACTTGACTTTTACGTATCGTCAAGTACTTTTCTGGTTTTACCCATCCTCGGGGGGGACATTTGTCAGTCGGGAGACAAATTTAATTTCTGCTATTTTTGCGAGCCGAGCGGGCGAGCCAGGCGATGTCTGCGCTTAGATATGAATTGCAATGAAAGTCACAGTCGTCATGTATGACGAGACGGGACTGTGGCTGGACAGAGCCAGGGCCAGACCCAGACTCCGTGTCCATGTCCATGTCCATGTCCGTGTCCGTCCCCCACTGTCTGTGCCTGTGTGGGTTTTTGTGTGAGTGCAGGCTTCGGCAAACTCGTTTTTAATATGCAGCCAGAAGTCGGCGCACGCAGCGTATGCGTAATTTGATTACAACTGCCAAAGCTGCTCGATGTGGCAACATCAGCAGCAGCAGTCTCAAATGAAATGAATGGGAAGAAGTACTTTCTGGCCCTCCCTTTATCTATCTATCTCTCTTTCTCTCTTTGTGTATGTGTGTGTGTGCGTGCAATGCACAGAATTCATTTCGCATTTAAATTGCTGTTCAGAGAGCAATTAGCTGAAATTATTGTTGCTACGTGTGCATCGTCACTTGAGCCGAGGCATCACCACCACCCCCCCCCCCACTCCTGCCCAAAATCAGCCCCGGAATCGGGCTGGGAAACTGCGGCGAATGCTTAATGTGTGCCGGAGAGGCCATTATTCAGTTTCCCCTCTTGGCAAAAAATGCTGATTTGCGGTTTGCCAATGCCAACCACACACACACACACACAGCCAGGCACAGGCACACACACAGAGGCCCAACCCACACACAGAATTCACAATTATTTACTGAAGCTTACACACACAAATACACCAAAAATACCCAACAAAAAACTGAAAGAAAAGCTAAGGAAAATCGGGACGAGTCGAGGCAAAATTATGCCAAAACAAATCAAGCAAATGAAAATATCACAGCCACAAAATCAAGGCAAGACACACGCAGCGCTGCACAGCGGTGGCTATAGCCCGAATGGGGGGTGGGGCCCTCAAGGTAGGGGGAAGGAACAGAGCTGAGAACGAGCTTGGGGGTGCCACAAATGCTGTGCTTAATAGGCATCAGCTGGGTATTAAGTTGTTGGTTTTTTTCTTCTCTTTCTCTTTTTTTTTTTTGTCATCGTCTTGCCCCCGCGTCTCTTGGCAGCATGACAACCTTTTTTGTGTGTGGCTGTTTATTTGTGTGTGTGTGTGTGTGTGTGTGTGTGTGTGTGTGTGTGTGTGTGTGTGGACTCCCAGACCGGCCAGACTCTCAGGCTGCCTTCTGTTCAACAAAAAATTTGGGGAATGCCATTAGGTGACGCCTATTGCTGAAATTATCTCTGGCTTCAAGTTCTCTCTTCTCTTTCTTCTCTTTTTTGTTGTTGTTGTGTGGGGGGAATTCAATCACATCATCTTTTGTTAAGCTCGTGGCACGACAACGGCAGACCGAGGGAGCAAATAGGTAATAACAGCCAGAATTGGGGGAGGCGGGACAAAGGAATCGAAATAAAGATGCCAAAAAGTGTTGCCTACTTTCCAGGGCACGAAAAGTTAATGGTTTTTCGGTTGCTGTTCGAAAGGTGCTGCAAAAGGTGCGATGGGGTTGGGCTTATGCCAAACAAAGGTTCATCCTATCTGCCATTAAACAGCCATCGATTTGGCCTGGCAAACGCTGATGGCTTTCGTTTATTTGGCTTATAAATTCATCAATTTCCAATGGGTTTTCGTCTTCGTTTAATAGAATATAAATTGCTTACGAATCCGTCAATGTTTTTGTTGCTGTTTTTCTTTAGTTAATGCCCCGCCAAATTGCATTACAAACTTTGGTCCCCACCCATCATAGATGTCCGCGTATGTCTGCCGCAAATTGTGGCATATGGGACGGGGGACGAGCGCCAGGGGGTAGTACAAAAAATTAAAAATTAATAGCAACTGGCGAGTGCCGATGAAAACCACAATGCAACAACAACAACCACTGCAGAAGCAGCAGCAGAAGCAGCAGCAGCAGCAGCAAAACAAAAAACTAACCGACTAACAAAGTGTAAAAAACTATTGAGTGCTGGCGTCCCAACACTTCACTGTGTGCTTGCCCCTCCCCGCCGCACCCCGCCTCTCCCACGATGGGAGCCACCACTAACAAAAATTTCTAATTTAAAAGTTTTACGCCCAACCGCCGACGAGCGACGAGCGGCGAACGAACGAGCGAGCGAGCGAGGGAGGCAAAAACCAAACCGAAAAACTGGGGGCAGTGCGGAAGAAAATGAAAGCAGCCGAAGCCGAAGCTGCAGAATGGAAAATAGCAACAAAGACACAGACGGCAAATAAAAACGCAACACACAGACAGGCACACACACACACACATATACTGTGTGCCGAGCAGATAATGCAATTCCCTCCCAGAAAGAAAGAAAGTGGAGAAAGCAAGTTGGCCAGCTGCAATTTTGTTGCTGCCATCCTCGTCTGCCATCGTTCTCATCGTCATCGTCGTCCTGGCCGTCGTCGTCGTTGTGTAGGCGTTGTTTTTGCCCACATCGTTAGCAATGCTCATCGGCAACATTTCGTCAGCTTCCGCCAGCCAGCTAGCCAGCCAGCCAGCCAGCCAGCCAGCCAGTCAACCAGTGAGGGAACCAGCCAGGCGGCGGTGGCAGTGGCAGTGGCAGTGGCGGCGGTGGCGGTTGGAGGAGCACCACGTCATGCGCGTTGGCACTGCGTGGGCACCTAGTCCTCCTCCTGCAGCAAGTGGGTGGGGGCTGTAACCGGGCTGGGACCTCCAGCTGGAGCTTGGGGCCTCCAGTCGCTCCTCCTAGCCGGCAATCGTTGGCTGAAACTATTTTTATATGCTGGCCCAGTCTCTGTGTGTGTCTCTGTGTGTGTGGGGGTGGGGGGGGCTTTGCTGTATTTGGGGAAGCGTTTGTCATTGTGCATTACTTTTAGCATGCATCGCGGCGCGTTCTAGATGATGCAACAATGTGGCTGTGCCCCGCTTCCCCCCGATACGCTTGCTTGTAATTTGCTTGTTGTTGCCCGGTTCGTTGGTTTTTGCTACAGAAAAAATTTCACGATGATTTTCATTTTCATATTCGAATCGTGTGCGAATCTGAGTGTGGGTGCCCTAAGGGTGTGTGTGTGGGTTGCTTGCAAATCGAATTATATTTGCTGCCACACAATGTAGACAACAAGCAGCAAGGGGCACAGCCAGCAGTGGCAGTGGCAGTAGCAGCCACAGCTTCAGCTTCAGCTTATTGTCTTGCATCTTGCATCTCATGCACTTTTTGTGGCCTGTTGTGTGCCCTTTGGCTTCCTTTGGCTTCCTTTGACTTCCTGCACTTTGACCAACACTCTGTCATTGGCTCTGTGGCCCTGTGGAGGGTATTTTACCTTACTTTTGCGAATTGTCTACCAAAAAGCAGGCAGCAATAGCACTTTTTACGACCTTCGTACTTTGTCGGCGGAGTGGGGTGGGGGTCGGGGGTTGTACTTTTTGTGTGCTCATCTTAATGTCGAGCATCATATTTCTTGCTCTCTTTCTTGCTTTCTTTCCTGCGTTATATATACTTTTTAATATGTATTTTGTCGTGCATAATGTTGACATTTTGACGCACTAATAAACATAATTTGCTCATAAAATACGTTTTATTGCCAGAGCGCCTTGTATCAGCCATCTCTTGCTCTCTCTCTGTGTGTGTGTGTGTGGTTTCATGGTGCATGAGGCACATTAAAGGCAGATTGAAGGCAGATATGCCAAAGTTCATTTGGCGATAGACGAGACCAGGTATAAATCTGGAATTAGGTGTTGATGGTGGGAGACAAAAGTCTCTTAAAGTCCTTCCCCTGGCAGCAAAACGAACCCATTGACCAACCGTCGGCCACCTTGGCCCTCAGTCTTCACTCTCACATTTCATAATTAATGGAGCCCTGGCGCGCTCTCTATGTATCTATGTATCTGTATCTTTGTATCTTCCCACAATCAGAGTGCTTTAAATCACATTTTCTCATTTTCAGGCAGAAAAGAAAACAGCAAAAACATTTTAAAATATTTATTAGCAACAGCTTACAAGCTTCATCTTATTTTCTTCCGGTTTTCATCGGTGGCTGGCTCCCCGCCTCAGCCTCAGCCTCTGCCTCTGCCTCTCAGCGTTAAGTAATTTCGTTATTTGCCAAAACATGGGACCGCCCGGGCTACGCCTTTTGCTCTGCCGCCACCGCCATTTGCCTGCCGTCGTCCGTGGCCGGGACTTGGGCTGGGACTGAGGCTGGGACTGAGGCTGGGGCTGGGGCTCTGCTCGTTGATGCCATTATCTTATTCAGCATCCTTGTCATCTCATAAAGGATGCCTATTATAAATTAATTTTTGCCAGCCGTGGCCGCCCTTCCTTCCCCAGTGATTCTCTTGCCTCTCTTCTCCAGGCGCTTTCCCAGCCACTTTTCCAGCTCAGCTTTCCTATCGCTTTTATCACTTGGGAGGGAGTTCGTACCCGCACCTAAATATCAAACATGTTGCTCCCGTTATGGCCGCCATGTATGTGTGCGTGGGTGTGTGGGTGTGCGCGAGTGTTCCTGACTATATGACTATATAATTTTTTGATTTAACGCTGCTGCTGCTGCTGCTGTCGCAATTTTTCAAAAAAACACCCTCATGCTTTTATATTTTTGTTGTTGCGCCTCGTGCGCCGTAAAAGTTGAAAGTTGCTGGTGCCACAACAAACTCTGCCCCAGACTCCCACTCCCACTCCCACTCTCTCTCTCTCTGTCTCCCTCTCTTCTACACATATGTGACATTGATGCCTCCTCTCGCTGCTGTTTGAGCTGTTTTATTGTTATCATTAAACGGCAACACCTCCACGTCGCCTTCGCCTTTGCCTTCACGAGCGCCGCCTGTTCGACATGTTGTCCTTGTCTTTATGCTCATGCGGGCTCCCCCCCTCCCCAAGGAGGAGGCCTCAACAAGTTTGACAAGGCCACCCGCCTGGGGTGGCAGTGGGAGTGGGTGTGGAAGGAACTCTGCCCCGTTGTGATCCCATTATGATTAAAAATTGTTTTGCGACTCTTATCTTTTGCGGCTGGCTGCGATCATTAATGAAGCAGAAAGTGATTGGGGATGAAAGCCATTCGCATCCTGGCCCCGAGTCATGATTAATTGGAGCGCACAAAGCCAAAGCAGAGAGAGGGAGAAGGACAAATCAGAAGATGCTGTGGCAACAGCCATAGAGGCGGCAGCCACGCTTTTCGGGTGTTAACTGCATTTCATTCATCAACGCTTGCTAGCCGCAACGAGCTGCCAGGGTTCTGGATTGTGGCAGGAACAGAAACAGGAGCAGTGGCAGTAGCAGCAGCAGCTGAGGTTAGCAGCAGAGAAGAAGTAGAGTTGGCAGCACCTCCTCCTGGTGGCTGGTGCCTAGTGACTGCTGCTGGTCGTCGCTGGCAGTTGCATAGGAATTTCAAATAAAATTTACCACAGTTTCTCGTAACTTTGTCAACGATGCGCAACATGAGGCAGGAGCTAGGAGATGGCGATGGGTGATGGGTGATGGAGATGCCATCGCTGATGTTGATGTCTGGCAGACATCTTGAGTGGGTGAAAGGATGACGAAGACCAGTGGCAGTGGCAGAGGCAGTGGCAGGGGCAGGGACGTGCCAACGAGTCGTGGCAACGAATTGCAATTTGCAATTTTATGGCAGAGCAGCAGCTAGAGACACAGAAACATGGAGTAGGAGTAGGAGTATGGGGGGCATGGGGCATGGGGCATGCACACACAGAAGCCGCCACACAGTACAAAACAAACCAATTTAAATTTTCAACGGTGGGGAGACGGTGGTGCGGTGGTCCGGTGGTTCGGTGGATGGCTCTGGATATGGTCCTGGAGCTGGGATCCTGGCGAAAAGCGCAACAAAGCGTAGCTGACAAAATCAAACCAACAGCAGCACAAAAAACAAACCCAAAGAAGCAAAACAAAAACGGAAACAAAAAAAGGAGAGAGAGAGAGAGAGAGAGGGAGAGGGAGAGAATGAAGAGAAATATTCGCAATGACAATTGAAAGTCGGAATCGGAACCAGGGGACGGACGGACACTGAGGTGGCTCTGGACTCTGGACTCTGGCTGTGGGGACTGGCCAAACACTCAATCAATAAATTATGCTGCCACGGAATATACAAATCAGCAAACGGGCAACTGTCGGGGCAACTGCCACAACAGTGGGGCAGCTGGAGGAGGAAGGCTGCACGATCTGCGGGCTGCTTGTTTGGCCTGGTCACGCGGTAGCAGCGGAACAAAAGGCCATGCTCCATGGCCCCCAACCCCAGTCCCAGTCCCAGTCCCAGCCCCAGCCCCGCCACGAGAGACCCCAACGAGACCAAAGCGGGGCACAGACGGATGTGGCTTTGTGGGTTTTTGTGTATGCGGTCGCCGCCCCATCTGCTGTTAGTCATCTGAGCAGCGGCGACACAACCGACAGCGACAACGAGAGCCAGCGAGGATGCTGTTGACGATGGTCAGGGCCAGGGCATGGCCAAGATAACGACAGACCAGCCAACAGCCAACAGCGAACAGCCGACAGCCAGAAGCGTAGCCCCACTGCCGGAACAGTACACTCTTTGATGTCGATCCCTGGCAGGACTACGCCCCTGCCAGCTGGGGAATGACACTGTCAAATGCGTTGACTGCATTGTGCCACTGTGTGGCTGTGTGGCTGGTAGTCCCAGGCGCCAGCCAGAGACAAAGACAAAGGAGAGAAAGGCGAAAGGAGAAAGGCGGCGGCGCTCAGTGCAACCAAAATTGCAAAATGGCTGTCAGGCCTCGCTACGCTACGCTACGGCTGTGCTCTGCTCTGCTCTGCTCTGGCCTGACCCCAAGCTGACCTCAAGGGAAAGCGGTTTTTAAAGCCGATGCCGCCGCCGCCGCCGCTGCTGCTGCTGCTGCTGCCAACATCGATTTTTCACACACAGGAAGACCGCCAGACAGCCAAACAGCCAGACAGCCAAACGGGAAGAGTAACGGCAGGACATACATATACATAACAGGCATTTGCATGTGTGTCTGTGTCTCTCTGGGCTGACATCAAAATTATTGTATATCAAATATTGATTATGATTGACGTTTTGCAAGGGATACGCCACAGGATAACAGATAGCAGCCAAAAGAATCCTTTAACTGGAAGCCTGATGCTCCCCGTGTGGCCCAAGCAGTTGCAACTTGATCGATATTTGTTATCTGCCATTCCATTGGCACCCCCCAGCACGCACGCACATTGACGCACCTGGCGGGGGACCAAAACCACACCACACAGCAGCACACACAAAAAGGCTCACTCGTTGAGCCACACAGAGAGCCAGAGCCAGAGCCAGAGCCTGGCATTGTCCAGTCAAGCGCTTCATTGTCCCTCCCCCTTCCCCCGCCACAGTGTAGACTGTCATGAAGTCCAACTAAGCGGAAGCTGTAGGAATTTACCAACGTTTAAACTTTAATGCTTGCTACAACAGTTTTTCCTGTTCCTTCCTCTCTCTCACCCTCTCTCTCTGGCTCTCCCACTGAGCCTCTTTTGTGTATGTGTGTGTGTGTGTACTTGAGATTTTTTTGCTGCCGGACTGAACTGGACTGGCCTGGCCTGGCTGTCTCGCCCCGCTCCAATTGAACCTAATCCGGCTGCTAAAGTATTAGCTACGTAGTTGTATGCTCATCCCGGCTGTCCAAACTGCCTTATGCTGCTGCTGCTTTTGTTGTTTGCTGGCATTTAACAAAAAACAAAAGAGCCAACGAATAAAAAGTGCACCACAGAGAATTAGAGAAAAAGAGACCGAAGAGAATGGAAGGAAAGGAAAAGGATGGCTAAGCCTGGGACGAATCGGAGAAGTGACGTTTGTTAAAAGTTTTGCAGTCTCTCCAAGTCCAAGCGATGGAGTATATGCCACTGGCGTTTCCATCAGTGAAGGTGGAAGGTGGAGGTGGAGTTAGAGGTGGAGGTGGAACTGGAGCGTCCACTTAATAACAAGGCATCAGCCGCTGGACAGCCGCTGGACAGCCGACGGGCATACTAATCTATAGTCCACTTGGACGTGGGACATGGTGTCCCATGGCCTCCCCCTCTGAATTAAGTGAACGGCTTAGAGTGCCCGCGCACCACCCAATCAGCCACGATGTGGGACTCCACCCGTACTCCTACTCGTACGAGTATGTGGGACTACTGAAGTGCTTTGTGTATTCTTCAAACTCCTGTGCTGGCACCCAAGTCGGAGGTCCAAAGTGGACAGCGAATGGACAGGAGGGCAAAGACATTAATGACATCCAACATCAATGAGGGTCAGTGGTCGTTGCTTTGTTTGTGAAAAATGAATGCAAGACGACAGGGGACAGGCACTGGGACACTCCTGGCAGGTGACGCGCTCTTAGTCAGTGGGCTTGACTCGGCGTCAGCATGGCGTATGATTGATTTTCCAGTCGTAAACTATCGCTGAGCTGACCTGAGCTGAGCTGTGCTGCTGCACTGAAGTCGGGGCCCCAGATAAATGCCGGGCAAGTATTAAACGGCAAATAAGCTTCAATAATAATAAAAGTTATAAATCTTTTGCATTGCCTGTCGACGACGGGCAGACAGCAAAGACAGCAACAACAACAGAAGCAGAAGCAGAAGCCTGAGCCGGACACGGCTTGTCATCCAAAAGGACGACGACGACGACATGCTGCAACGTAGCGATAATAACAATTTATTGCACACACGCACACACACACAAACACACACATGACTAGACATACTCATACTCGTACCTCGACTCGACTCGACCAAGTGGCGGAAAATGCCGCGAGACAGGATTGCAACAGCAAGAGGAGCGGCCAAGGCAGACAAAGGCGGAGCATAAAAACCGCACAATAATAAAAATGAACAATGACAGGTTAATAGCAAATAAATGAAAGCCCATAAGAAAGGCGGCGAAACAACAACAACAACAACACAAGCAACAACAGCTACAGGAGAGAAGATGCAGCAGATGGAAGGCAGCCCACGGAGCTGAAACTGGAGAAACTCTGGGACCAGGACACAGAGAGTGCCAGACAACAAAAGCAAGTGCCACAGCAGAGCAGAGCACATGGGTGTGGATGTGGATGCGGATGTGGAGGAGGCGACAATGGCGAAGTGCCCGGCGACTGGTGGCCCCGGTCCAGCAAACTATGCCATGCTCTGCTCCTCGCCTAGCCAATTGATATATAGTTTTCAATTTTAAAAACCATTGAGCATGGCAGCAGCATACTCGTCCTCGTCCTCGTCCTGGTACTCCTCGCAGAGTGTGGCAGGAGTGGGCCAGGAGGAGCCGCCATCGAGTACGTTGTTGGCATATTTAAAGCATAACTGCGCAGACACGACCAGCGACAGGGACAGCGACAGCGACCGCCCCCGATAATGGCTGCAAACGTACTTAACGGCCACAATAATGACGGTAATGGGCGATGAGTTAGCAGGCGGCAGACGGCAGCCGGCAGGCGACAGCGAAGGGCATGGCAGCTGGGGTGGGGGGGGATGGGCAGGTTGACAAAATGCATTCGGCATGCAATGCGACGCCTGCCAATAATAATCGTCGCCCCATCATCATCATCATCATCATTACCATTAGTGAGCACTGAGTGGGATGATTGAAAGGATGGAGGGAGGTTCTGATTCCAATTCCAATTCAGGCTTTGTGTCTGCTCGGGTAAGCGGAAAATACATTAACTCAAAAGCAGATCCTGAACTGAATTTATTTTAAGCTCTGCTCTGGCATGCAAATACTCTCTTGAGAGGGTAAATGTACTTAGCAGAGCTGCAAACCTGTCCGAACCCTGTGGAACCTGTTCTCTGTGGGGTTCCGAACCGAAAAACTCTATGCTTATTATTTGAGTGTAATTATTGTTACATTCGCATTTCCATATGTTAATGAGTAAAGAGGAGACAAAATAACATAAAAACATATATGTATGTGCATCTATCGCCAGACTGCAGCACAAGCTGGTGGTCTGATCACCCGACGAACCCGGGTTTGGAACCACC
Organism: Drosophila azteca; assembly: GCA_005876895.1. Classification (NCBI taxonomy): domain Eukaryota; kingdom Metazoa; phylum Arthropoda; class Insecta; order Diptera; family Drosophilidae; genus Drosophila; species Drosophila azteca. The sequence continues at coordinate 16,329,550 of VCKU01000004.1, read as the reverse complement.
GAACCCGAGGATCCACAATATTCAGAACCCGGTTTTAGAACCTCTGCGAATTTTTAACCTAGAACCGAACCCTGGCCGTTTCTTCAGGGGTTTGCAGCTCTGCTTAGTATATTTTGTTCTGTCAGTAATTTCCTTGCAATTTTTTATAAATATTACTTATTTAATCTGCATTGATGCTTCGCCCATCTGTGTGCTTTATTTCTATGCGTGATTTTAAATAAATATTAAATATTGCAAGCCTTAAATGTGAATTAATATGCAAATCGCCAGAGCAAGAGCAAGAAAAAAGCGTAATAATAAATTGAAATAATGTCAGTTAGTAGCAGCAAACAGCCAACAATAATCTGTGAGTCGTTTATTTCATTTTATTTTATAATTTAAATATGCCATATTTAATTTGTGAGACAACAACAAAAACAGCAGGTGTCGGAAGCCGCCTGCAAGCGGATTAAATTCGTCTGGCCTCGGATCGTATTTTATTAAATTTGATTTGGGAAACTTTTTAGCCAAAGTGACAAAGAGAAAAATCGATCACCTGTTTAAAGTCCACCCACCAACGTCCACCCACGTCCTACTCCCGGGGCTACTTGGCAGCTGTGCCAAGCGAACGCCTGGCGAACGCATCAGTCAACGTCCTTACGGTCTAACAAAGGACGACGACGGAGACGTAGACGGAGACGGAGAGGGACTCCTCCTCGTCGGGGACCACTTTATAAGCCAAATTCAGCGCTCTGTTCTCTCTCTCTCTTTCTCTCTCGTGTTCCAGCCGTGCTGGAAACGCTTTTTCGTTGTTGCTGGCAATGCGCCTTTGTCTGTTGTTTGCGTTCGCAATGACGACAACTTTTTACATTCTTTTTAGCTCTGTCTCTCTCTCCCGCTCTCTCTCTCTCTATCTCCGTCTTCTTTTGGCAATTTGTTTCTGCATCTTACAACGAATTCAATTGAAAATTTCAACAGACACTCGACATTGGGGGGACTCGACTCGGACTGCAAATTTAAAAACAAATTTGCCGCAAAGCAACAGCAGTAAACTTTGCAAACAAAACTTTTGCCACCCCCCACTGCCCCGCACTGCACCCTCCTGCAAAACTCCGCTTCGATTTTCAATTCTCGCAGCTATGTGTGCCTTTCAACGGGTCAAGTGTGGACGTGCGTCTAAATGTTACGTATACGCCATGCTACGCCACGCCACGACGCGTCGTCCGTCCGTCCGCTTCGTTCGCTTGCTGCACTTCAACTTGGCACAATTGGCAGTCTGTGGCTGTGTCCTTTGTGTCCTGTGTGTGTATGTGTGCCGCCGCCGTTGCCTTCCTTTAACGTCTTTGCCGAGTGCACTTTGCCCTGTACGAAACAACAGACAAACCAATGCCTGCCCTGCCCTGCCCCCCGCCTGTGGCAAGAAGAACGAACATTGCTGTTGCTGTTGCTGTTGTGGATGCCTCTCTCTGGTATTTACTTTTGCCTCCCACGCTCTGTCTCTGGTTTTTTTTTCCTGTTTGCTCTGTGTGTGTGTGTGTGTGTGCGGCAGTGTGTTTGCTCTTCGTTTAGTCAGAATGCCAACTATGACAAAATCACAGAATCAGAATCAGAATCAAAGACGGGGAATCGGAATCGGAATCGAAGCAAAGCGAAGGCTTGAGCCAATGTGGAAATTGTCAATAATTTCAAATTGATTTCTATTTGATTTAGCCACAGCCACAGCCAGAGACAGAGACACCTTGCCACAGATACGTCTACGGCTACGAAAGGTTTCCAGGGACGGGGAGCATAAGTGAAAACGTAAACTTTGACAAACACGCGGCCCTCGTTTTGAGGCCAAATAACATTAGATGGCTATTAGAGGCAGAGGCTTGGCCGGCCGTTTTATGACGAGACCATAAAAAGCATTACTTGAACTGTTGCTCCCCTCGAGCTGCTCGTAAAACTCGTAGAAATTTGTAAGGACTCCGGTGAGGGCTGAGCCTAGGCCGAGTCCTGCCCCCGGCGGCTGGCAATAAAACCCAATCGATAAGTGCCCCAAAGTGTTGGAATGCCTCGTAAACAAATGGGGCCAGCCCTGCACCTTAAAGCGCTCCAGTTTATTACCGCCGTCGTCGCCATCATCATCATATCGGCCATGACAATTAGATATATATACCTATATATGTAGCTGTATTGTTTTGGGGGTGTGCTTACCCTGCTTGGGCGAGATGCTGAGCACCTGCTGCTGCGGCGACTGCTGCTGCGAGTGGATCTGGTACTGCTGCTGCTGCTGCTGCTGGACGACCACCGCCTGCTGCTGGGCGGCACAGATGGCGGCGGCGGCCACCGCCTGCTGCTGCTGATGGTGGGCGGCGGCAGCGGCGGCTGCTGCTGCAGCCACGGCCTGCTGTTGCGAGTGCTGCTGCTGCTGCGAGTGCTGCTGCTGCTGCAGGTGTGGCGACTGCGATTGGGGATGCTGCTGCTGCTGCTGTTGCTGCTGCTGCTGTTGAGTGGTGACGATGGTCATCTGCTGGGCCTGCTGCTTGCCGTTCTGCTGGTGCTGCTGCTGCTGGGAGGGCGCCTGTTGCTGCTGCTGCTGCTGCTGTTGCAAGTGCGTCTGGTGGATGGCCAACAGCTTGGTCTCGTACGGCTTGGCGCCCACCGACAGGGGCTGACTGCTCAGTGTCATCTGTGCGGTGGCTGGCATCATCAGAGTGGGCATGGCCAACATGGTCGAACCGTTTTCGTTTCCGTTTCCTGTTGAAGTTGCACTTTCAAAAGGGTGTTTGCTGTTGCTGTTGCTGTTGCTTTTGCTGTTGCTGCTGCTGCTGCTGGTGTTGCGGTGTGGAATTCGCACGTTCTGCGGTTAAACACAGCTCGCTTTGATGTTTAATGAAGTGCCTGCCTGTCTGCCGTTCTGCCGCTTTCCGCCTTGCAGTTGATGATGCAAATAAATTGTGTTATAATTTGGCTAAATAATTTTTATGGCTGCCCCTTTTTGTGTGAAACCGCACTGTTGTTGTTGTTGTTCCTCCTGTTGTTGCTGCTGCTGCTGCGAGTTTTATGCGCAAATCATTTGAGGCATTAAATAATTTCTACAATTTTTACTAATTTGAATTGCTGCCTTTCTGCGGTTTGCCTTTCCGTTTGCTGTTTTTGTTTGTTGTTGTTTGTGGTTGCCTTTTAATTTTCGCATAAAAAATTTCCCTCTCTTTGCTTTTGCTTTTTGCCTTTTGCTTTTGCTTTTGCTTGACCTTCACTTATCACAGACCAATGAAAATTGTGTGGAAAAAGTTCATTTGGTTTCTAAATCAGAATCTCTTCTGCTGTTGATTTTTCTATAATTTCAATTTGATTGTTCAACAAACTTGGCAAAATATTATTAAATATTAAGAATATTTAAAAATCATAAAAAAAGGTTTAATGCTCAACAAATAAAAGTATAATTAACTTTCCCTAAAGCTCAAACAAGTAATCCCCACAAAAAAGTATATAAAACTGAAGTCCTGCGTTTTTTGCTCCCTTTTTTTATGTTCTTCAGGATGTCTGGCCCACAAGCATTATCATATATCAGGACTAAGCCATTCACACATCATTTGAAAAATTAAATTTAATATTTTACGATTTGTGTGCTCCTTCGCTTCGCATACAAAGCGGAACATGAGCCAACAAAAAATAAAAAGTTATGCCAGGATGCAGGATGGGGCTTAGACATTGAAAGTGCGCGTAACGCAATGTCTAAGTGCCAAAAGCAGAAACAGACAGCACAGCGCGAAAAAAATTATAACAATAATCATAAAAGAAGCAGAGAGTACGCCAGAGAAAGAGCACAGAGCACAGAGCACAGAGAGTAGAGGAGAGGAGAGAGTACAAGTGCCAAAACAAGTGCCAGCACGGAGATGGGTTTTACGACACTGAAACGCACCCTGAAAGACAGCAGAGAAGCCCCAGAAACCCTGACACCAGGACACCCTGTACGCCCCAAGTGTTGGCAAGTGTCAGAATCAGGCGCAGCCTCGACGTCAGTCTAACGCTTCCGGTTTTTATAGCGTCATGCTCGCACACAAAAGGATAACAGACTGGGGGGACGGACTGGGGGACAGACAAATGCTATGTATAAATATAAACTTATATTTTTATTTGGGGAAAAGCCAGGAAGCACTCGCGGCCAGAAGACTCACACACACACACCCAAAAGAGGACGACAACGAGGACGAATGCATGAAACACACACCAAAACACACACAAAAAACCAACACACAACACCCAGCATTCCTGCTGGTGTGTATTGGTGTACACATACACACACACAACTGCAATGGCCTTTTTTTTATACATACATATGTATATGTACGTAGGGAGGAAGGAGCCAGCCAGCCAGCCAGCCAGCCAGCTAGCCATCCAGCCAGTCCCCAGTGCGATGTCGGCGGCAGTCGGCGTGTTGGCTGGCGGCAGCATTTATTGGCTGCTCGTTGTCGGTTTATGTGCCACATAAGCCGAAGTGGCAGTGCCACGGCTCCTCTGGTTGTTGTGCCACAGCCAGTGTTCTTTTATGCTGCTGCCACAGCTACAGTTGTTGTTGTTGCTGTTGCTGTTGTACATAATGTGGCCAAAAAACACAGCGGGAGCAACATACAACACATCCACACGCAGCAAGCAGGCAGGCAACCGCTGTGGCAGTCTCCATGTAAAATAGCGACCAAAATCGATGCCACAAAAGCTGCCAAAGCGACAAACTCGAGAACGAGTTGAATATTTCCCAAAAAATATCAGAGAAATCTTCGACCAAAGGCAACAAATGAAACAGCAAATGTTACAAGAAAACTGCTGCCTTTTTTACACCAAAAAAACTAAAGAATTTTGAAGAACTTTCATCAAGTTTTGGTTCCATGAAAGAAAGTCTTTGAGCAGCCAAAAGATCTCACTGAATTCTGAACACCTTAGGAACAACATCTAAGCACCAATGAAACGATATTGAAACACAACATTCCACATCAAAGAAAATCATAAATAACACTCAAAAAGTCACAAAAATCACAAAAACTAAGAACTTGTACACAAAAAATGTTTTGAAAAACTGTTTTAAAAGTTGGTTTGATATTTTTGTAAAGTTTGTTTTATATTTTTTAAAATTTTCGTGTTTTTGTTGATAGGATTATTTTTTAGTTTCAGTTCTTATTTGTTTTTATTTTTATATATATTTTTTTTTGTTATGTGTCGCACTCGTCGTTGATTTTTGAGTTTCTCTTACGTTTTTTAAGGGTTTTCTTTGTTGTATTTTGAATTCTCTTTATCGAGGAGGAGCAGTTGGTTGGCTTTCGGTATGCTTTTCGGTTTGTCGGTTGGTTTTGTTGGTTTGAGAAATTATAATAACAACTTAACAACAATGTAACGAATATCCTTTCTTAACGAGGACACAATTCAAACTGAAAGCGAAGCGCATTCGTCTGCCTCACAAATAGTCAACATATCGGCTCGTTTACCCCTATTCTGCCGGCGTCGCTGTCGCCGCACAAATCCTTTTTGGCCTAGCCGAGCAGTGTCCTCGCTCGGCCCTGCACCCGATGGCCAAAGGAACGAGCGAGCAATTCACGAACTTTGCCCACAGAATTCCTCTCGCAGGCATGCGCCCTGCCCATCTTCGAATTGGTTCGTGTACGCGCTAAGCAGAGTTCGAATTTCCCTTGAAGCGGTAATTTCCCTACTTTTATGGGAAATTATGGTTACGCTTTGGTGTTATACGCATTGTCACTCTGTGTGTTGGGATGCTCAACTTTGGTGCTCTGTTGTGAATCTCTGGCAGTGGCTGTGGCTGTGGCCATCCTTAACAGCGTTTAGATTACAGCCGCCGCCACCGCACACACATCACTCTTCATTACGCGATAACCTCAAAGCCGTGGGGCCAGAGTGGTTCGAGCCGCTTGAGGCACAAGATGGGGGAGCTGGGGCGTCATGCCACCAATAGACAAGCAAACAAAGGCTCAGACACACACTCATAGTGAGTGTGCAGCACAAGCTATTGTTGATGTGCTCTTGAGAGCCAATAATCCACTTTTGTTTTGTTATCATTCGTGCGCCCCTTTCTCACCAAGGAACAGCCAAGGAACTACCACCACCAGCCACCAGCCACCAGCAGGACCCCCAGAAGGAGCAGCAGCAGCAGCAGCTAGGCCCTGCCTTTGCCTTGGCATTTGGCTCTAGCTATTGGCCCTTACCCGCCGCCACCACTTAATTTCTACTTGATTTGTCGTTTAAGAAAACTAATTGTCTGCCTTTTGTTGAGCGTGAAAACAATAGAAAACATTTTAGCAACTGTTACTTTGGCCAAAAGCGTATTAGAAGCGGGCAAAGGCAGAGGCAGAGGCAGAAGGCAGAAGGACAAGACGAAGACGAAAACTGAATGTCTGTGGAACATTTTGTGGCAATGTGGCAAGTGGTTGGGCTGGGCTGGGCTGGCGACTGTGTCGCAAATGGCCCTGGTTTTTGGTCACGCAAATGAGGAAGTTAGAAGGGGACTTCGCTATGCGGGTTTCTTTGTGTGAGTCTCTTCAAGGTCACTCCAAAAGATGAGCGAATGGCGACATTTCACTATGCCTCAAAGCGCTCTCTGATCGATTTACCCCAAAAAGGGATGTGTACATATGCTGGCCCCCCCTCCCAGTCGCAGTGGGGTGCATAGCGTTGCATATTCATGGGCCACAAACACAAACACTCGCTGACATTGGGGTAGGGTTGGGGTGTGTAACAGATATCGGGCTCGTGGCATTCAAGCCCCCAAGCAGGGTTGAACGATGGCAAAAAGTTGAAAGAAAGCAAAACTTGTGGCACGCATAACTTATGGCTAAATATAGACGAAATATAAACCGTAACGACAGACGAGTTTCCGCTGAGGAAAGGTGTTTAAGAGAGACTTTTCCTACCATTGACAGTGATCCACTCCTGGTTGCCATAAAGACAGATATAACTCTGCATATCTGGAGCATATTCCCTGTTGTATGCTAGATTTCCCCCAAGGACTCCTTCCATTGAATATTTGATCAGCTTTGAACTACTACTGAAAGGACAAATGGACATTCCCCCGCTAGTGGATGGCTGCCCTGCCGGATCTCTTGGCAAAAGCAAAAGCAAAAGCATTATGCAAATGCAGAAGTTCGTGGAGCTGCGCAACCGTGACGACAATGACGTTGGCCACAGTCTGTGCTGAAAGTAAAACTCCGACCGACTACGACGACTACGTAGACGATGGCAGCATGGCGACACATTATCCGCTCGACGACTAAATATGTAAAAAATACAAACACCAGCAACTACGAAACACAGACACAACACACACACTCTCAAGCTTCACACACACAGGCTTCCTCCTGCAGCAGGGCCTCACGTGAGCGATTAAAATCTGAAGGAAAGTATTTCTGTTTTACTTCTTTTTTTTACTACCGCCAGCACTGCTTCTGCCTCTGCCTCTGCCCACCTCTGCTGCTGCTGCTGCTGCTGCTGCAATGTTGAGGGTTGTTGCTGAGGTGTAAATGAGTCGCAAGTCGGGAAGGGTTGCTGGTTGCTGGTGGCAGCGACAGCGACAGCGGCGTGTAATTGGAGGCGAGTGTCGTGTAAAATGTAAAACTTGCGCCGTAAATAAATCAAAACTTTCTGACTGAACAAACATTCAGGTGAGCGAAAAAATGCAACAGCAACAGCAGCAGCCGCCAGCAGCAGCGCAGCAGCAGCCGCCAGCGGCAGCGACAGGCACAGGCACAAGTGACGGCGGAGAGCGGGTAGCGAGGTGGGGGTGGCACACATTTTCATATTGACAAGTGTGCCAAAGGGGAAAGCGTGTCCACGGCAAGGGGTGGCGGATGGCGAATGGGGGGGTGGCTGGAAAAACTCAAGCATTGGGTGATGCCCGGACAAAAAACAAGGCTGCTGTTGCTGCTGCTTCTGCTGCCGGGGTTATTTACACTAAAAATTGGAACAGCTGCAAAGCGAAGCACTTACAGCAGTTGCCAGTTGCCAGTGGGGTTGGACGGGGGGCGGGACAGGGGGGAACGAGGCTCAGCCTCAGTTACCTGGTGGCAGTCTTCATCTGGCATTCCCCATTGATCTTTTACGGGGTTCCCTTTCTATAAGCAGCTAAACAGGACATTCCCTGAATACTGGAGAAAGTGTTTGTACAGAAAATTAAGTATTTCACACTCCACTTTAAAGATTTCTCATTTTTCAAATCTTATCTTTACGAAATTGTAGAAATATTTAAAAGACAGACCTGGTTGCACTACGGAAGCAGGCGAATTTGAACGAGGCTCTACATTGGGAGAACCCTATCGATGGCTTATCTATCTGTATGATACGTGGACACTCCATGGACTCTTACACCAATCTCACTCTGAAGACTATATCGAAGCTTGAGTACCCGCATCAAATACATCCTCAAGACTGCTCGACTTCATAGAAGGAAAAATGGGAATGGATCTTTGGTCGCTGGGTGGAAAAGCGGAAAAGGCGCACACTAGAAGCGGGACAAGCTATATGGCAGCCTTCTCTGATCACCACCCGATACCTATCTATCTATTCCGGGAGTCTTTCGTGTGGAGTCGTAAATAAAGCATCATCATAAGACTTCTTTAACCCAATAATTATAAGCATTTTTTGTAACATCTTTAACCTCGCTGGAACACAATACATTCCTACATTTATTTTGTTTATATTTTGTTCCATATCATCATCATCAATTTATTGGCAAACGTATACCTTCCGTAACAAATTTATTACTTTATTGAAGTTTATTATTTAATCAAAACTTTTGTCCTAAAAATAATGAATTAAAATTCTCGTGAAGCTTTGAAAATTGCAACAAGAACTTTTATTTTTTCTGCTGAATTTTCAATATTTCCCGTATAAAAGTGTTTTCGCAGAAGTTGAGCATTGCATTTTATACTCCTTTCTGTCCCTCTCGAATTTTTCATTCGAATTTTTCATTCTCTGTTTTTACTCAATTTTCTTCTTGGAAGGGTGGGAATCTCTAATAAAAATTATTTCAACACTGAGCAACACTTTTTTCCAGGAATATAGCAACACTTTTTTCCAAGAACAGTTTTATCTAATTCGTGTTGCAGTTGTCCAACTTAAATGTATCAAATGGAAACTATATTCTAGCCAGAATTCACTCTAATCCCTAAAAATTGAAGTTAGAGATTCTCCTCCTATTGAAGTCTTATACATATAATATGCTAAATAATGGCCACATGAGACTCGTGTGCTCGAAAAAACTCCCATTTGATTTATATATTCATTATTCCATCATATTTATAGGCAAAATGTAAATGGCCCAGCGACATTAATACGTTTACATAACAACCAACTAAAGTGAATTTAAGTTGTGGCCGAGAGAAAGTTTCCTTCCGCTAGGCGCACACTAAAGGTGGACGGACACACTTCCGGCTTGTCCCCCACATTTGTAGTCATAATAAAATGATAAAAATATTAATATAAATAAGCAGGGAGGTAAGCGAGAGAGATCTGGAGACCATTTGCCAGCATTCAGCATTCAGCTGGTGTTTCCAGACCAAAAGTTTTGTGATATCATCTTTAGCGAAACATCCAGAGAGCCACCGTGAGACACCGACAATAGAACTGAGTCGGGGACTGAGATTGGAGCATGGAGAATGGGACTGGGACTGGGACACTTTCGCATAAGTTGACAACATTTTTTTGTCGCTTTGGGCTTGGCTTTGGCTTTGGCTTTGGCTTTGAATGTTTTTCTCGTGTCCTTTCCTGCGGCATAAATATACTTATTTTGGGCTGAAAACTTTGCCCATGGCCAGGCAGCGGCGCTGGCAGCTGGGTGCCGCTTAGAGGCACAGCTCGTCCCATAATTGATGGTCAGCGTTTAAGTTAATTGTATGTATGTGTGTGTGAGGGGAATCTGGGGAAGCAGAGTCCCCGTCGGAGCGGAGTACGTGCATGTCAGAGGCAGGGGGCATGGGGCATGCCGCATGCTGATTGTGTCAAGATTTCATTTCAATTTGCGCCGCGATAAGGCTGTGAGACATAAAAGTAAATTGAAACGGCTGGCACTGGACACTGGACACTAGAATCAACTGGCCAGGCCAGGCCAGACCAGCCACCTGACCGGACGACCCATCATTGGGGTTCCTCGTCAGAAGCTCGTCACGCACGTGCAGGTGCAGGTGGAGCAGTTTCAAAAAATTTTTAATTGAATTTGCCACTGTCATAGAGGGCTCTGTTTGTACTCACTGTGCAGCGGTGGCATGTACTCCATTTCCGAGTCTGAGTCCTCGAGGTCCTGCCGTGGTCTGCTGGCAGCTGCAGCTTGATTTGGCGTGGCAAAGGAGTTGGTGCGCAGGGCCATTTCCATGGCACGCAGGGCGGGTAGGTGCCTGGGCAATTTGCCATTCTGCAATGGAGGGAGGAGCCAAGTGATGGACCATTAAAATTACACATAAATAGATCTGGATAAAGGATAAGGATACAAATAAGGACACGTGCCAAGCCATTCTAATTTCGAGCACTCGCTGCGGGAGACATTTCCTAATTGAAGCATTCAACTTGATTACGACTGAGAGAGAGAGAGAGAGGGTGGGAAAGAGTGGGAGAAAGTGTGTAACGTTACGACGATCCGGAGACTAATGCCAAGGACACACCGTGCCCGTGCGACAAGTGTCCGTTCATGAAAAAGGATTACACGTAGTAAAACTTCAGAATAGAAACAAATGCCCAGCAGTCCTGCATCCTGTATCCTGTTGTGGAAATTCTGTCTCTTTTTTCCCACTTTTTTTGTTGTTTTTTTTTGCCAACGATGTGACGACAACAATAACTACTACTGGGGGGGCAGCAGCAGCAGCCAGAAATCCAATTTCAGCAAGTAGCACGACATAAATTTGTTTTCTCCAACACACACACACAGACACACACCAGCATACACATTCACAGGCGTAGATATGGCCAGTCTCCATGTCCTGCAAATGAATTCTGTTAATGCAGACATTACTCGAGCATATTAAAAGTCCGAATGTCCATTCCGTACGGAATTTTATAGCACACCAAGGGGTAGGATGGGGTGTTGTGGGGTGGGCACAAGGGATACAAATAGGCACATTTGTTGACCCCACAACCAACCCCCAAAGCAGGCAGGCAGGCAGGGAGGCAGGCAGGCAGGGAGGGAGACTGCAGCCAATGGCCAATGTAGTTAGCAGAGCAGACCAGCCATAGCCATATACGCATATTTGTTTACCTTGCCAGGACAATTGCGGTGGTGGCCAGGAGAACACTTTGGGGGGAAACCCAAAACTACAACCCGAACCCTTAACCAGAGTCAAAGCGCCCCTCCCTGCCCTGCCCTGTCCTGTTCTGCCCTGCCGACCGGCCGGACATTTACTTTATTTGATGTTGCGAAATGAAAATTGTGACATAAAAGGGACTAAGAACATAATTAAGTAGTGTCCGAATGTGTGCCAAGCCAAAGGAATAAAAAGTGAGCAAAACAAACAGCAGAAAAACAGAAAAAAAGAGAGAGAAGAAGAGCAAAGAATACGGTTAACTATTTGCCGGACTAACCGGAATGCTGAAGGCCGCCACCGAATGACACTTAAAGGATTTGCCCGTACGGACAAAACTCTAAATATGCTCAGCGTTATGGGACCCGACTCCCGCTCCCACTCCCACTTCCGTTCCCACTCCCATTCCGGCCATCGACTGGGCCCAGAGAGCGTAGATTATTTGGTGTCGCCCTCCCCCTGTCCAGGCCACGTGTCGGCCACAAAGGGTCATGATTAGTTTTACCAATAAAGAAGATACACATTCGCCTGGGAGAACACACACCAATAAAGATGAGAAAGCAGAGAGAGGAGAGAGCAGAGAGGAGACAGCATTTATGGGCACCGCTAAATGGTCGCTGAAGTTATTTCAAATTTATGAATAGTATGCCGCCGCTTGCTGGTGATATTTACGATTGAGAGAAAGTCCGGGTGAAAGCCCCGGGATAATATTTGAAATTAATGATTTCAAGAGGGGCCAGTGGACCATCTATTGGTGGACCATTGCCAAATGGGAAACAGGAAGACAAATGATTCGGAGAGACGTCGCGTCGGTGCCCTCAATTGATTCACAGAATATGGATTATGTTGGGGGGATTCGAGTGTACCAGTTCCAGTTCTCCGCCAAATTAAATAACCGTCAAGCCGTCAAAGGAAATCTGCAAAGAAATTATATAATGGCTCGGCTTTCCCCCTACCCTACCATACCCTCCCCTACCCTTCCCACCCCTACCCTCGCTAACATCTCTCTCATTTTGTGTTTTGCTGTTGTGTCGCTGTTGCTGTCTTGGTTTTTGCTTTATTTGTTCATTTTTGAGTATTTGATTTCATTTCTTTCATTTTTTTCTGTATTTTTTTTTTCTTGTATTTGCATCCCTCTGTGCGTGTGTTTGGGTGTGTGCGTATAGCATAGTGTACAGTTTTTTAATAAAACAAATTCAGCGGGCGACGGCCTGCGGCGAACATGGCAGGCAAAATTAAATTATTTCGTTGTTCGGTCCCGATCCGGAGATGAAAGGCAGGAGAAAGCGGCGCTCTCTCTCTCTCTCTCTCTGTCTCTGTCTCTGTTTTATTTTATTTGTTGTTGCCACTGTCAGGAAGACGAAAGAGGGGATGGAGATGGGGAAGGCGATGGCGATGTGTGGCCAGAGAAGGGGGAACGGAGGACTGACAGGCCTGTCTGCCAAGCCAAAAGGAACATGACTTGGTCCTCCCACTCCCCCCCGCTTCCCCAGCTGCCCCCCGCTCTATGCCAAGCCCCAAAATTGGAGACGTCAAAGTCGTCGCTGTCTTGCTTGTAATTTAATGACCAACAGCCGACCCATCAAATATGCAAAGAGAGTTACCTCCTTTTCCCTCTTTTCTATCCTCTTTCTATCCTCTTTCATGTGACGCGTGATCCCTTTGTGGCGATGCGTGTCGTTCTCTATACATGTGCCACACTTCCGTTTCCGTTTGGGCTGCATTTCTTTTGCATAATGAACGTTGATTGATGACGCGTCCAGCGACAGGTGAAAGTGTATGCTATGTATAATACATATTTATGAGGCTGGGGGATGGATGGGGCGGGGGTCGAGAGGCCGGTTGGCATAATTAGTAGCGCGCCGGAGTATGCAATGCAATTCATACGACCACAAATGCATCGCCTCATCGCCAACGGCGGCGGCAGCGGCGGCTGTTTCGAGGGCAATCGGCAATCTAATGTCATGCAATTTGCCTGGCTGCAGTTGCCACTCCTTCATGCATCCCGTGCTGCATCTGCCGTTGCAGTTGCAATCGGCCTCTGCCTCTGTCACTACCCCTGGCTGTTGCAGTTGCCTCTGTCACTACCCCTGGCTGTTGCAGTCGCCTCTGCCTCAACCCCTGCTGTTGCAGTTGCCTCTGCCTCAACCCCTCCTGTTGCAGTTGCCTCTAGCACTAACTCTGGCTGTTGCAGTTGCCATTCCTGGCTGGCTGCCTGGCTGGCTCGGCCTGCTTTGACAGTGCCGTTTGCCATATCGGTATGCAGAGCGGGCCAACAGGCGAGTCCGGACCATAAATTAGGCCTCACATCACTCAGAGCCGACTGAGAAGGACATGGAGAGATGGGGTGTGGATGGGGTATGGGCTATGGCTATGACTATGGCTCTGAGGATGAAGCCAAACACAAAAGCATGCCAAAGGCATCAATCGGCAAAAGTGCAGTGCAGTAGATACACACATGCTGCTGCTGCTGCTGCTGCTGCTACTGCTGCTGCTGCGGAAGTGGGATGGTAGCCAGTGCCGGAAAGACACGCAACATTGCATATTGAGACCACACGTCGTATGAGCAATGCCAAATGTTGCCAGCGAGGCTCACACAGAGACAGCGATAGGGTCTAAGACTGCGTCCAAAAGGCAGCAAAACTGCCAGCGACATTGCTCATAATTCCAGTTCCCATTCCACTTTCCATCTCCCAACAGCCCGAACAAACAAACAACAGCCCATCCCATCCATCCATGATCCTAGATCCGGGCTTATGTCCTGGCTGCCTGCTCGTGGTTTCTGGTTTCTGGTTTCTGTTGCTGCTGTTTTATATGCTCATAAAACTTTCAAATTCCATTTCTTATATCAGCTCGAAATGAATTTATTAGCTGCTGCTGCAGGTACGGCCGGAGCCGAGTGCATTCATACATACATACATAGTTCTGGGCACACATTTATCTTCTTATCACTTGCCAGGGCCAAAAGTGCAGCAGCCCCAGGAAGCTGCACTCCGAAGCTGGCTGTAAATGTTGTGTATTGGCCGCTTGATTGGTCATTGGGGGATGCTGGGGCCAGATGCACCTGGCTATCGTTTCAGAGCCAGAGTCTCAGCCGAGTATAAATCAAACAGCTCGAGACGGGACCAATGCAATTGGCCAATTATCATTGGAAAGTTCTCCTGGCTCCTGACTCCTGGCTCCCTGCTTCTGCCCGAACGGCTTGTCAGGCATTAATTTTCAGCCACAAATATTTGCAATCCCCCTGTCGATGGGCAGAGTGGGGGTCGGTGCTGGAGCAGGGGGGGAAATGAACCCGGGAACGGCTTAAGCGACGACAGCCACTACACAGGCAGGCAACAACGACTACAGGCTGCCATTTAATCGAAGCCAACTAATTGCCCCGTAATTGACAGTTTGACTGTTTGGTAATTTGTTTTTGCATGTTTCGCTGTCAAAAAGTTTTTGCCTTTTTTACCATAAACCACCCCCACACCCACCGCACACACTACTGTTGCTGTTCTGTCCGTTGTTGCCGCTGTTTTGCCCTCTCGATCTATGTATTTTTCCGGCTGGGCGAACGCCAAAGCGAATACGAGTACGGCGTGGAGTGTGGCTGATGTGCCCCGGAGACGGACGACGCACGGACTTTGCTACGCTCAAAAACAGGAGCTAAGCCATCATCAAACTGGCAGGAAGCCAGCAGAGAACAGAGCAGAGCACAGGAGTTGCCTTCAGATACTTTGTGTGGCTCATATTTGGCAGTGGCTATGGCACAACAAGTTTCCGGTTAATTAATTAGTGGTTTTTCCTCTCTAAACTACAAAAAGATGTGATCTTTAATGCTTAAAGAGGGTAACACTCACACCCAGTACGAATACGAATACGAGTACGAGTGGCACACACACCAATGCTCAATGGCGGCACAATGGAGTGGCACACAGACCATTCTCTTTGGAGGCACTCAATTTCGGCCATGAAACCAAATATTCAGAGCCTAATTTATGTAAAAGGCAAATAAATCAATTAATGTCAAACAACCTGTGAGCCAGAGCCCAATGAACGATGGAGAAAAGATATGCGGACCTGCTCGAGCATCCCCCCCCATCCGCCTCAGCCCCCCTTGCTTGAATAATAATAATTAGAGACCGACTGACATTTTTAGGCAGCAAAAAGGGAGGCAAACAGGGAGGCAAACAGGGAGGCAGGACGAGAGGCAGGCAGGCAGGCAAATATAATTAATTACGTACCACAGAATACTCGTACAAGCCAGCACAATACAAATTTATAGAGCCGTGCCACGAGTCCCTCCCACACACCTCCCCCCCTTCACTAGTTTAGCAAAGGAAAACTTTGCCGCTTGTACTGGCTGCTGGCTGGCTGGCTGGCTGGCTGGTGTGTGTCGATTCGGTTGGTATTTTGAAATGTTTTGCTACACAAACATACGCCCAAAATAATGAGAGAGGGAGAGAGGGCAGAAAGGAGATTCAATACCAAGAAACCGGCAACAACAACAACTCCAATCAATTATACGGCCAATTAAAAGCCGAAAAAGCAACGGAAATGCTGCCGAGAAATATAATGGACTGGAATCCAGACCAGCCACAGTCCCAGCCCCAGTCCCAGCCCCAGCCCCCTCTCCACCTTCACGATTCGGGGGACGGGGGGCGGAGAGTAGCCCCAAGGCTCACCCAGAGACTCGACTCGACTCGACTCGTGGCTGGGCTGCAATTTATTTTACGTTGTACTGAAGACATTTTTATTTGTTATTGAAAATAAAGATGCTCGTGCACGTTGTCAAAGTTAAACAAAACAAGGCCCCCCACCTCCCCTCAAGGAAAAGACAACGTAACGAGGAGTCTGCCGGAGTCTGAGTCCGGGGTGGACTTCAATTGGAAATTGGTAAAGGAAACTGTGTGTGTGTGGCAGGTGAGTAACGGACAGCCGCTTTGTCAGAGCCACCGCAAACACTAATTTAATGAAGAAATGTAATGCCCATCTGCGAAAGTCCTCCTCCTGCTCCTGCTCCTCCTGGAGGAGGAAACTCCTCCGGTGAGTTTTCCGTTCGTTACGGGCCAAAAACACAACGACATGCAAATTAATTGACCAACAAAATGAAACAAACAACTCACATGGCTCGGAGTCAGTCATTAAGAGCAGCTTAGGATGAAATTTAAATCTCTCTGCCCCCCCCAACTCCTTCCACTCTGTTGGTGCCACTTGGTGCTGCAACTTTCATGCTGCTGCTACTAATTTGACTCCTTCTCGACGATGGCTTAGACACACAGGTAATGTTTTTCCTGGATATTTGCCATTGAATAAATATGAAAATAAGCCTTGCAGGAAAATTTTCGAAAATATTTTACAGTCAGTAAAACGAACTGCACAGAGAGGAAAAGTAGGGAATGTCGAAGAGAATTTCTTTTGAATTTCTAATCTAAACAATCGACTTTTATCCTCGAATAAAAATGTAAAGCTAGAATGCCTTAATCTACTGAGAGATCTCAAAAACGGATCCTCTAAGCAAAGACAATATAAAACTCAGCCTCACTCAAATGCTCACGCACAGAGCATTTGCCACTAGAGCGCTCTCTGTCTATCTGTCTCTTTCTCTCTCTGTCTCAGTAAGGAATTTCTTGAAATTCCACGCCGAAAAAATCAGGCTGAAAATGTTGTATGGTGTGACACATCTTAGTTTTGATGTGGTCTTTGCTCGCAAAAACCCGAACATGCCTGCGGGAGATATTGGTTTATTGCTTTACACTGGCAAAAAGTAGCATAGCCAGAGCCGAAGTCGCATTGCCGAAGCCACACGAAGCAGGGAAGACTTTTGCCTTCCACATTAGATAAGAAACCATGAATCGGACTCTATAGAATAATTGTTGTGTTTCAGGGTAAAGCAGTGATTTCTTTTCAGTTACTTTTCTCTCAGTGCACTGACCATATGTATATGTAGACCTGGGAATGGTTATTTCGTGTTGAGTACGGACACTTCACTTCACATGTGCAACATCCAAGCTATCCATAACAGCACACAACAAATTTGTGGCAACTCCAAACACCACCACACCTTCCATACAAACGGCATTCAGGTGGCTTGTTTCGGGCCATTATTGTTTTTGCGAGCAATGCAACTAAATTACAATTCAAGACGAATGCTTGCCAAATGCCAAAGCCAAGTGTACTTGAAGGCGAAGGCTTGAAGCTGCCAGCCAGGCTTTAATTTAAACAATGCGTTGGCATTTCAATTACGCCAAAGACATGTGGCCCGGGCGGCATTTATCATTTATCATTTATCATTGATCATCTGGGCTCTGGGGTTTTCCGGCTAATAGGTAGGTCTTGGCCCCAATGAATGAATCAACGCCTTTTACGTAAATTGTGCAGTTAACCAGAATGATTGATTCAATAAGCACTAAATCTGCGTGGGACAGTGATTTTCTCACCAGATATGCAGATTATGCACACTCGAGATATTTAGCATAATTCACTCGATGATTCGAAGCAGAGACTTCTGCACACACAAGTTGAATTCTATAAATTCTATAATATAATTGCCACAATGAAGTAGCAACTGTAAATTGCTGGGCAGATAACTTGGTTTCATTAATTGATTGAATACTCGAAGAAGGGTTGAACCTTTGAAGCGACAATGTGTGGGGGTGGAGAACAAAGTACATCTTTCATTCCTTGGCAGGTTTTTTGTGTTGCCAGCAAGCAAAGTTTGTTGCAAGTGCCTCCTGCTGCTCCTGCTGCATCCTGAATGCCTCTAATTTGACAGGCTCCTCCTGGCTCCTGGCTCCTGGCTTCTGCATTGTTGTTTCTTTCGCTTACGTGTTGTCTATTCTACTGCCAGTGACACGCCACGCCACGGCACGCCCCCTTTGGACAACGGCCCGCACGAGCGATTCTGCTGCCTTCTGCTCCAGATTCGGTAGAGAACATTTTCTTTGTGTCAGTTGTGGTTGGATTTTATTGTGTTACAACAGAGTTTGGATCCCACACTCTCTCTCTATATCTGCTCAATCCTTGCCCCATCCCCAGCCCCAGACCCATCCCCTTCCCAAGTTGCTTCCCTTGGCTGGCCCTGGTCCTGTGTGTGCGGTATTTGGGGATTTGCACTGACAGCCAGTTTGAAATTGCAACTGTCAATTGCATTTAATTCGCGCTGTTCCTGGCGGTTTGACCTTAGCAAGAAAACACACAGCAAAAAAAAGAGAACAAAACAGAGATAGAGACAGAGACAGCTAGAGAGAAAAGCAGAACAAGTTAACGCTAAATTAAATTAGGACTGAAAAGAGTTTAGGCAAAAAGAGAGAGATGGCTGTAGGGTTGTATGGCTCTTTGGCCGTGGAAATTTTCGCAGCATTTATCCAGTGACCGGAGTATCAAGTGTACGTACGCCTCGCGGGCCGCCCCATTGAAAGTGAAGCGGCTGACAGCGTTTACACTTTCAAAGGATCTGCCCTCCACCCCCCCCATTCATGTCCACGTCCTGGTGCCTGGTGCCTGCTGCCTGTCGAGTGTCGCGCAAAATAAACCGTTGGAATGGAAACGCAAAAAAGAGCTTTTGCGCGGCTGCTTTTGAAATTTGGCGCCCTCGCATACAGCGTGCCACACAGCGTCACAGCGAGAAACAAAGAAGCACTTGACGTTGCCCACACGCAAACATACACACAGACACAGACACAAACACACACACACAGCCACAGCACTCGCACACACAGATACTCGGTATGGCATTGTGGTAAAAGCTTTCAAGTGGCAACAGCAAAGGCAAGAAAAGAGAGGCTGCTGGTGGTGGTGCTGCTGCTGCTGCTGCTTGGGTCCTTTGTATCTACAGGACGATGATTGAGAGAGCTCAGTGCGTGCTGAGCACACACACACACAGACAAGACATGGCCATGGACAGTTGGATGCGGTGAAATTCGGGACAGCAATAACGCCACCTCGCGGCCAGTCCGCAGATTAAATTAACAGCGCTGTGGCATGGCTGAGGCTGTGTCTGTATCTGTATCTGTGCCTGTGGCCCAAAGATGCTGCTGTTGGTTGGTGATCAGCAGCTGTGGACGTTGCCCTTGGGAGCAGTGAAGCATTTACAGGCCAGAGCTCTGTGAAAGGCGAGAAAGTCACCACAGTTGTGCGGAGCTGCTGTTAAGGCCAGGCCATGAGTGTGCCACAAAGGAGGGCTTTCCCCCCCCACTCCCCCCACGAACACAGTTCTGATTTGGATTGCGCTTTTGGCTTTGGTTTTTCTCGACTCGTGAAATGCCTTTTGCCTGCTTTTTTTGGTTGTCTTTGCCGCTGCCCGGCTGCCTGGCTGCGTGGCTGCCATGCTGCTGTCCAATTTACCAGTTTGACTGTCAACGGGTTTCCTCCGTTTCTGCCCGGCGCTGGCTGGCCACAAGGCAGTCCTTTGATATTGCATCCTTTCGTGCGGCTATCAAATTTCTTCTTCTGTTTCTGAAGAAACAGCAAAAGATGTTGCAGCCTTGCACTGCACTGCACTGCAACAAGGACATGCCCGTGCCCGGCTTTCATTTCACTTCATTTCGTTTGCCATTTCTTTAAGCAAAATAATGACAGCATCAGCATCAGTTGCAGATACTTTTTGCCTTCCCAATGGCCACCCAATGAACCCCCCTCGGAATGCGCCCTTTGTGTGTGTCCTGTCTGCTTTTTGTTGGCATGTTAACGCGGTGTATGAAATATGAATTCACTTACGCATCGCATCGCATCGCATCGCTCCTCTCTCTCCTGTCTCTCACCCCCATCCAGGTCCATTAAGCCATGATTCTCTGCTGCTGCAGGCCAAAGGATTCTCTAGGACCTCTGCCCTGTACTTTTCTGCACTGGCAACAGTGTCGCCGTCATTATTTTTTTGTCCCCAAATTGGGGGATGACTCTTTCTGCTTCTGCCCCTTTTCGCCCTTTTCAGATTTTCTGCAAATGCTTTTTGGCAGCCCCTGGCCCACGATCAGGCCAAAAAAAAAACAGAAAAACAAACAAAAAACAGAGTGTCGAATGAGTGCGAAGTGCCTGAGCTGTTTTTATCACTCAGCCAAATGTATATTTTTTTTTTTCTGTTGGCAAAAACCAAAAAGGAAGTGGCCAAGACACGCCAAAGAGCCAACCAGAATTGCATTATTGGCAAGTTATAAGAAATCGCAATTAAGAAACATTAAAGAACAAGAATCATTGCACATTCACTGAGATAAATAGAAAATCAATCTATTCTAAGTAAAAAACATGCAACAAATAGAGAATCTATAACTGCTATATATATACACGCGACATCCCAAAAGGCAAGTGCAGTAAGCAATTAGGAATCGAATGTTGTCAAAAAATACCGCAGTACCGATGCATCCGTTCCGTTCCATTACCTCACACCTCTTTGTAAAATTTCATATACGGCTCGGATTTTCTGAATAAAAATTAGTTTGAATTTACAACTCACCTCGCAAATGTCTGGACTTTTCTTTTAAAGTCTTAACACTGTTAGTGTGATAAGTAAATATTGCAGATTTAAATATATATATATTGAACTGAAATGACGACAGTTTGTGAATGTTAAAGATGGTACAGAGATATCGGATATTTTTGTTCCTTTTTTGGAACCCCTAATTAAAGCCATCTAATTTGTGTATACATTTCCCTTTGAAAGCCAAACCGACTTAATATCTAGAATATATTCACTCTAATAAATAAATGTCTCTGTAAGTAGGTACCCTGAGACCTCAATGAGAATAATTATGTATGCCACTTCCATTAGGTTTTGTGGTAATTTGTATGCCACAATCTTTCTCTTGCTGTAACTTAGATTTCCACAGTCCAGATCATTCGTAAAGCCTTTGCATTTCCAAGAAGTAGGATTATCTAAAAGATTTTCGACAGAACACATTCGAGAACACCTCAAAGAGCTGTAACCATGAGCAAAGCTTAGGCAGCTTTAAATTCCCATCCACACCGCATGAGAAACATTAAAAACACAGGCAGCAGCAACAACAGATAGAGACAGAAACAGAGAAAGTGAGAGAGATAGATAGAGAGAGAGAGAGCGACAACGAAATCCGCTTTGATATACTCCGTAAGTGCACATGGAATATGAGAAGAACAATTATTAGATGGCAACCAAATGTTTTTCCAGTATAATGCTGCAGGCGGGTCAAGTGGGAGAGTAGACTCCGACTCCGGCGAGGCGACTGCGACTGCGACTGCGAGGCTTCAAGTGATTTGAAATGCAGCAGGAGGAGGGGCAGCAGGAGCAGCCAGAAGCAACAGTCTCGGGGTAAACTTTCCAATGCAGGCACCAAAATCATTGTGGATTTACCCGGACACAACACACACACACACACGCACACACAGATAGGCAGGGAGACAAAGAGAGGAGTTTAGAACACACACATAGCCACATAGCTACCACTCATATGTGTGTGTGGGGGAGTACATTATAACAATGGGCTAGTACAAACATTAAAGAGAGAGTACATAAAATGCTTTCTTTGTGCATGATAGGGCCCTCGCCACACGGACGACGGAACAAATGAAAGCGAATGCCGGTGGGAGGGGCAGGGAGGCAGGAAAAAGACCGCAACACACACGGATGGATACAACAAACACTCGAAAGTATGTCAAAAACAGAGCATATTTCGGATATACGAGTCTTAGATATGGACCGACAGCAGGGAGCGACTGTCGAAACAACAAGAAGGAAGACGGAGGAGGAATTTATTTCATGAAAGATTTAACATACAAATGGGCAGGATAAAGGCGAGTCCTGCCTTGGCGCAACGAGTTGTTCGCCTCCTAAATAAAACTACTTAAGCACATGTGAATGAACAGCATTAAGGATGCTGTGGGAGATGAGACGAGACGAGACTTATTTCAAATGTAAAACCAGCAACAAGCAGAAAAAGAGGAGACTCACAAAAAGGGAGGAAGGATGAAGGAGAGGGGAGTGGGTGGCGGTGGGCGGGTGGCAGTGTGGTCTTGTCATCAGAAATATGAAACGAAAATTGCTGGCAGCAAACTTATGAATTTTTATATTGTAATCTGGCACGGCAGCAGCACCACAGAGTGACCACTCGTCAGCAGGAAGCTCTCGCTCTCGTTCTCTCTCTCTCTCTCGCTCTACGCTCGCTCCCACAAACAAGGACAGGAAACGGAAGTCGCGCGCGTATGTGTGTCTGTGTTTGTTGGTGTTGCAGATTCTTAATCAGAACAAACTTATCTGGCATGCACAAGCAGAGCAGCAGCAGAGCAACAGCAGAAGGCTATCAAATGAACGAATCGTTGGACACGGCCAAGAAACAGCAAACCGACAACAGACACTACTATCTGCTTGTCCTTGCACCGGGACTCGGGTGAGCCCTTACCTGAAACCTGAAATCTGAAATCTGAAATCTGCAGGACAGCAACGTAATTTAAACAGCACGTTCTGCATTTCGCTGGCCAGCAGCAGAAAGGTAGGGAGAGAGTAGAGAGAGAGAGGCAAAGCCCTCAAACCAATCCTCAAGTCCAGCTCACTTTTTAGCCTGTTCTTTGCTGCTGCCGCTGCTTCACCTCTCTGTATGTATCTTTGCTTGTTCCTTGTTGTGTCCTGCGCTTCTTTACTCATATTAAATGCAAAAGTCATTGAGCGCAGGACAACACGGGAGAAAGGGAACGGAGAAAGGGCCAGTGGCAGTGGCAGAGGCAGAGACTACAAAAAGTACAAGTTTATTTCCACATCCTTGGACATGAGTTTGCTGTAAAATTTCGTGTTGATGATCTCACTAGGTTATGCATTAGTTTTTCCGTGCTTGCCCGAAAACCCCGTCGTGCTCCATCAGCCTCGTCCTGCTCCCTCTCGGCTGGGGCCCCTCTCCAGTAACTTTGATTTTTTGTGTCCTGTCTCTGCGCTAAATCTCACCGACATCCATGCAGATGCTCCGTGAAGAGTGCGCCCTGCAGTTGATGTTGCTTGTCTTTTATGCTTATGTAAATTGAAGTTTGGCAGAGTACCAGAGCGTGGCAGAGCGGGGCAGAGCGGGGCAGAGCACGCCCATAAATATTTAGTATACGTGGCATTATCTGCCCTGCCGCTGCAACATTTTACCGAGCGTCACCGAGAGCGGATCGGATCGGATCATTGACTAAGTGCTGCCTGATTTACTACAAATAGTTTGCCCAGTAATCTGGCCAGCAGCAGTACTCACCCTCTGGTATGCATCGATGGCCGTTGCAGCCACGGACTTCAGGGTCTGGACACTCCGGGGCGGCAGCGGAGGCGGCAGCGGCGGCAGTGGCGGTGTCGACATTGGCTTCTGACAGGGCAGAACCTGTGGCAGCGGTGGCTGCATCTGCATCATCATCTGCTGGTAGTGTCTGATCGGAGGCGGAGGCTGTGGTGGCGGCGGAGCGGGTTTGCCCTGGATCAGGGGCTGGAAATCTTCGGGCGGTGCACAGAGAGGCGGCGGATACGGCATCTGCGGCTGTTGCATGGGCATCATGAAGGGCAGAAAGATCATGGGTTGTGCTGCCGCTGGTGCTGCTGGCGGGTGGTGGCTGCTGTTGCAGGTCTCATTCGCCCTGCAATTCGTGTGGCAGTGTGGCACTGCTTCCGGCGGCGCGTTGCTCACGTATGTGTTCGATGTTGTTGTTGTCGCAGGCAGGCAATTTCCATATCCAAAGCCTCCGGCAGCAGCAGGTGTGGCAGGAAGCTGCTGCATTTGCTGGGTGGTTGTCGTCTGCTGCAGGGTCGTGATGCAGCTGACTTGTTGCTGCTGCTGCTGTTGCTGGTGCGGCTGCTGCTGCGGGTAGAGCGGTGGCGGCGGCACCGCCTGTTGCTGATGCTGGTACAGCGGCGGCGGTGGCTGCTGGTGCTGCAGCCGGGGCACGGGCAGGTGCTCATAGCTCTGCTTGCAGCAGCGGCAGTCCTGGCAACAGCCGGACGACGCAGGCGGCGCCTGGCCACTCCCATTTCCGCAGCAGTTCTTGCCGCTCGAAGACGAGGGCATGGCATAGGGCTGGCTGGCTGTTCGCGCCGCAGCAGCGTAGTTCAGCAGCTTTGGGGCCTTGCCCGTCGCCGACGGAGGGGGGGCCTGCCACTGGAGGGCGCACGGCAGGATCCCCACAAAGCCCAGTCCCGCAGCGGGACTGGCCGAATTTCCCGAGGACAGATTGGCCAGATCTTTCCCGCCACAAGTCACCTAAGTTAACTGGAAAACAGAAATAAATATCCATGAATATTTTTAGGTCTTCGTTTTACATCGACTCTCTGAGAGAAGGGGGAGAGGATGGGGCACAGGGACTTGCTTGCTTCTCGTACGCTTGATTACAATTTTCGCCTTATTAAAACAATGTTACAAAAACAATGTCGAGCCTCCTCTCTTTCTCTATTTCTCTCTTTCTCTCCCTCTCTCTCCACGCCCTTCAGCAAATTAAAACATCTTTACATATCGCTGTTTCTGTTTCTGTTGTTTTTGTTATTTCTTGCTGGTTTTCCGTTTTCCATTCTACGTTTTCCGTTTTCCGTTTTCCGGCTGCTGCTTGTTGCTTACTTTCCAAGAAGCCCATCGACCACGCTCCACCCCCCAGGACTAGGGGGACTGGGGGAGGGGCTGACACTCGTTAGAGGCTTTCAGAAATCACTCAAAGTTTGTCAAGAACGAGAAAACCAATTTTTCAGCTGAGTGCATTTTAATTTCGTATACGCCCACCACCCCGCCCCGCCCCGTGTAAATGTGAGCCTGTTGAGCAGTTCTCTGTGCAGTGCTCCATGGCCCATGGGCGGCAGGCAGGCAGGGCAGGGCAGGGGCAGGGTTATACCGAGTGTGCCCCAAGCCCCGGCCCGGCCCGGCCTCGGCCCTGGCTGTGCGTAGAAAAAGTTTGCCTTTCATTGCAACACGCTTGAAATGGCAACTTGGACAAACAGCACCGACAGTAGCAACAATAACACCAGCAGCAGCAGCAGCAGCAGCAGCAGTAGAACCCGAAAAAGTTTCCACTTCTGTTACCCATTATGGCAGGCAGGCAGGCAGGCAGAGGCACCCTTTGAAGCCTGCCCCCCCCTTGCAAATGCAAGAAAAATTGGCTCCGCCTTTAGTCCTACCCCTCCTACTCACCCCGCAGGCATCTCTGACTAATTTGCATGCCTCTGTCCACACTCCATTGTTGACTTCTGCGTCCGTCCTTCTATCCGTCCGTCTGGCCCCCTACGTGCACGCATTTTGG
The DNA here is from genome assembly GCA_005876895.1 of Drosophila azteca. Classification (NCBI taxonomy): domain Eukaryota; kingdom Metazoa; phylum Arthropoda; class Insecta; order Diptera; family Drosophilidae; genus Drosophila; species Drosophila azteca. Next base: position 16,304,105 of record VCKU01000004.1, on the reverse strand, counting down.
CCAGAAACGAATCTTTCCAGCAGAGCAAACAATAGAATTTTAAATGTGACAAAACAGGTACACACACACACACACACACACACACACACAGAGAAAGTAGGTACATAGGTACAGCCATGGCTCCCATTTGCCTCGAGGCGCATTTCTCCAGATGGAATATTGCATCAGAGAGGGTGCAGTGCCTGCTGCAGGCAGAGGGCCTGTAGATGCAGATGCCAGTGGGCCATGGCTAATTGTCAAACTGCCCAACAGAACTGTGGGGGCGGGGGCATAAGGAACAGGAGTCTCTCATCTTGCCAATAGATTCAATCAGGAATCAATCACATACTCGACTGCAATTTTCGAACAATGAGATAATTTGAAGAAGGTTTTCCATTAGCAGCGATTTTCAATCAATTAATTTAGGTACCAGCATTGACTAGGGGTTCTAATGGAAGTAAACGGAGACAGGAAAATGGTATAACAGTGTGTTTAAAGGACAATATAGTCCTTCGAATGGACCTATCTCGCTTATGACAGGAAAGTTCTAAGGTACAATTTCGAAAAATTCTAAGAATAGTACAAGTCATCAACAGAGAAACTTCATGTGTCCCTCGGAATCCCTTCATGTATCATCCAATGGCGGAGAATTCGACAAAGATTTTCACTATGATCTGGGCCTCGTCGTCGTCGTCGTCGTCGTCGTCGTCGTCGTCCTCGTTCTCCGTTGGTTTCTACTTGAAGATGATGAGGCGGCCGACTCCACCTGGTTCTCCTCCTGCAGGGTCTCGTCCACATCCTCAGGCCTCATCAGCCCCTGCATGACCCCCTGGCGGGTCCGAAATTCGTCTCAGCTTCACCATTTTTTTGCCATTCAAACAGGAGAAATATTTTCGAAATGAAATTACCATAAATTCCATAAATACTTTTGGCCGCATAATGAAAAATATTTGCCCGACGCAAGATCAAAAGTTTGGCCGTGTGGCCGTGTGGCAATGTGGCAGAGAATAGTTTGTGAACCAAAGAAACACGAAAGAACTTTGTGACTCCTTCGCAAGATTAAGATGCCAGAAAGACACAAACTTTCTGGCTTTTTGTTGGCAACAATTTTGTTGCAGTTGCAGCAATCGCGGGGTTCAATTTAAATTTTTATCTAAAACAGAGACAACAACGTTACGAAGGGGAGTTACGAAGCTTAATTACAAAACCCGAATGGGTACGTAATCCCATGGCAAGGACATTCACAAACAGTTGAAGTCCTTTGAAAGTATTTATCGTTGTTGTTTCTGCCACTGCTGCTGCCAGTTGCCAGTTTGTGAGATACATTCGGTTGGGGCGTAAGGCTGGCCGAAAAGTACAAAGAAACTTGTAAAAAGAATTTGGTAGCATCAAAGCAAAAATTTTTAATGAATTTCTTTGCCGGCCAGCGGCCGCCGTAAGCCTCAAAAAACGCACTACACGCAAATGCAAAAAGGCAGGCGCAAAAAAGGACCCCAGAGTGGGGGTGGCAGGGTGTTTGGGTAAGGATGCAGGGTCAAAGGTCCAGCTGCCGCTGCTACTACTCTGGCGCTGGTTCTGGCTCTGGTTCTGGCTCTGGTTCCACTTCATCTTCCCCTTCGGAAATCGTGCTGTTCTGCTGCTGCTGCTGTTGCTGCTCGTTGGTGGCCTTAATTAAATTTAAATATTTTATCACCGAAAAATTGCCAGGCAGCATCCTGCCCCAGCAACTGTGCAACAACAAGGGGCACATGAAAAGGGTGCCAAAGTGTTGGTCGCTCCTGTGTCCCTGTGTATCCATGTGTATGTGTGTGTTTGGGTGTGTGTGCGGGTGCGGGTGCAGACAGCCGAAAAATACTGATGTGGGTGGATTTTTCATTATTTGCCAAGCGCTGCAACTTTTTTTGCCCCGCCCCCAGACCCGCCCCGACCCCTCTTGCCTCTTGCTGTCCCGTCCCTCGTCTTCACTTCGCTTCGTCCTTCGTCCTTTGCCATTGCCACACTTCATATTCAATTGTGTTGAATAATTGCCATACGGTTTTTTGACCAACGGTTTTTGACACTTTCCTAAAAGGACACACGCGCTCGCTCCACTCCGGCGCTCAAGTACCCCCCCTACCCGCCCACCCAGCCACCGTCGCCACCGACTGGACCACCGACTCGACTCGACTCCACTCAACAGACCGACCTCATGCCACATTTGAAGTTCGTTTTCCCGTTTCCTCTCCCTTTTTTTTCGGACTAGGGGCAAAAAGTGAGCAAAACTCTTGAGCAACATTGTGCGAGGGGGGGTGGAGGGGGATGGGTGGCAACTCGGGACCTCTGGACAACAACAATTATACGGGGAGGACAAAAAACAGGAAAACAGAAAACAAAACATGCCAAAAGCGTTTTCTGAAATATCTTTGTAAATATTTAAAATGCTCTGTACATGCGGGCGCTTCAATCAAACTGAATCGCCAATGGGTTGGGGGTGGAAGGTGGAGGGTCGGGGTCGGGGGTGGAGAAGGACCTTTGATAGTGGGAGGATGGGCGGCTGGCTGGTTGACTGCTTGGTTGGGTCTAGAGACCAAGGCCATTGTGTTTAAGCGCTGGCTGTGGGTGGGTCACAAGTTTTAAATAGTTTTTGTGTTGGCAAATGTCAGAATGCAATTTGATATTCATAAATTAATGAACCGCCGCCGCCCCTGCAACAAAACAACAAAAAATCTCCTGTCCTGGATTATAAAGTTTTTACATAAATTATGGTGGTGCGAGGGCGGGGGCGCGGGCGGAAGGGGGACTGTGTGCCATCCCAAGGGTTGAGATTTAAATCTGGTATTTAAATATGTAATCCCGAAACTTATTATAAATGCATTAGCATTAGCAACGAGCTTGAAATTAGAAATTCCTTTCGAATTCCATTCGAACAGACAGACATGGGATATAGTATGTATGTGTATTACAACCCAGAATGGGATTTCATTCAGAACACAACAGGACACACTCAATTTGAAGTTAAACTAATTTCTATTTTCGATTAAGAATAGTTTTTTTGCATTGGAGTCTAGAAAATGGGGGGATACAAGATCTACACAAGATCTTTTCCTACCACGAAAACGTTGTCCTGCCACGATGCTCAAGGAGTGGGAGTAGATTTCCAGAAGGAAGCGTCTCCGACCCTATAGAGTATATACCATCTTGAACAGCATCAATAGCCGAGTCGATATAGCCATGTCTGTCTGTCCGTCTGTTCATTCATCCGACGCAGAATCATAAAAAATAACTGTCGTCGGTCAAACTTCGTCCAGTTAATTAAGATAAAATAGATAGATTGACTGATACTGAGTATCGGGTATAAATGTAAAGCCGCGGCCCTTGGCACGGCTCACAATGTCGCCTCTTGCCAAAAACCTTAAAAAAGCGCAATTGGTTAACTTAAATTACTTAATTTACATTCGGCATTTGCAGCACCAATATATCTACAACAATTGATGGATTGCCAAGAAAATAATATAACTTTTCATATGATATTTAATTCGTGTGGATATAACGACTTTTGTTGAAGATATATCGAGCCAAATTTGAAATTTTGCAACTACTTTGCCATTTCTTTTTCAATTTTTGTTCTTTTAATGCAGTTCAGGTGTCATACTTTAATATCCAAGTGGCATAAACTCCTAGGAAAAGAAATCAACCCAATAATACATAGCGAAATGACTGGTACTTTTTGTATAGTTTTATCACATCTTTATACGCCTGGAGTTTATAGAACGTATCCATACAAGTGCTGCGAAGAGATGGACTATGTTTAATTTATTGAAATTATTGTTTAAGTTGACGATGATTTAAGCTCTTTGTTCCATGTTCCATCTCTATGAAGACTGTCTGAAAATTGCCCGAATGTTTCTATAACCGAAGCTCATCGTTCTCGTACATTCTCTCTACCATCTAGCTACCATTATATCTGTTTGGGAAATCTTTTATAACTCATTGTCAAAGTATCTCTCTGTTAGGTATAGACTTAGGTTTGCTTAGACTTTAGGGAACTTCATTCTCTATAAAGATGAACCGCAACTCAAATCAACTTTTAATGAAATCTAAAGTCTCTACTGAAAAGAAAGACAAAGCATGAGCAGTGTCAGTAGCGTGGAAAAACATGGTCAAGTCAAATCTTTTTCTAAAGGAGAGAGAGATTTTCACTAAACCTGAATAATTGTCTTCAATTTTTGATAAACATTTTGTACGTTATTTATACATATGTATTTTTGCCTTATTTTGTAGATCTTTCTGTGCGCCGAAACCTTCTACACATGCGCTCTACCGCTGCTACTCTTGTCCTCAGATGGCGTGTTTGTGGCTGTGGCAGCTGTGGCAAAACCTAAACAAGGTCAACAACAGAGGCACAACACAACAGAGAGAGAGAGAGCCAATGCATGGCATGCAGATGTGGGGCTGAGGCCGTTACTCACACTCTCTGGAATGCAGCGCTGCTTCTGGGCCGTGGCCGAAGCTGCTCAGAGTCTCAGAGCCGACACCAGCACAAACACATACACACACTGTGTGTGGCACAGGCACAAGGCCGGCTCTCGGCAGCTGGCAGTGGGGTTGCCGTTACCCCACTTTGGGTTGTATCGAATTTTATGCTTCCGCACACAACAAAACTCGCGGCTCGCGGAGAGGCAACCAAACAAACACCGACACAGGAGGAGGAGGAGGAGGAGGAGAAGGCACGTGGCACACGAAGAGTTACGCACGGGAATCACTGACGTTCGAGGACAAATGCTTAAGATGTCAAACGATGACTTGTTAGCTGAAAGCAGCGCCTCGTGTCGACGAATTAACACTGAAGAGTCAAGTCGGCGGCTATCGGCGTCCACCGGCAGCAGCAGCGTTGGCAGCAGCAGTAGCAGAAGTGGCAGTGGCAATAACAGAGCTGCACCACCACCGAAAAAAATCGCACACACATAGACTACGTCCAATGCAGGACACGCAAGGCGAGCCAACCCAAGCAACCGGGTCGGTTCGGTGCCTCAAAGGCTCGCTCTGTGGTTGACATTATCGCATGCAACTAAATCACAGATACACACACACACATACATGGATGCACACGCTCCTTACCACGTCAATGCTTTGGAATCGTCCTCATACCCCGCCATCAGCGTCGCGCCGCCCTTCGTGCGCTCATTCGCTCGTGCCACGCGGCGTATGAGTAACAATGGACGCACACACAGAGAGACGCTCACCCATACACCCATACACTGGCATCTGAGAGTGTCACGCCCTCGCGCCACACTCATCTCCCCCATAAGCGCCATTTATATCATTTGATATGCTAATTTACACATATTCATGGAAAGACACAAAGACAGAGCGACAGACATCTAAGAGAGAGAAAGAGAGCTAGAACATAGAGCAGGGAAAGCTACCACCAGAGCAACGACGACGACGACGACGAGCAGCCAAAGGTATCATCATCTGTAGTGGTCTTCGTCCTGGCGCCTGGCGTACACGAGTATCTCTCAGGTCGGACCTCCGGCTCCAGCTCTGTGCTCTCTGTTTTGATGGCTCTTCGGCTGTGGCTGGGCCTGTGGAGTGGCATCGTTGGATGAGCTGCACTCGGAAGAAAAAGGTTACTGAAGGTTCTATTCCAGAACTGATCTGTCTATCTATCTTTCTCTCTGTCATAAATATTCATCTATTTTTAAGAATTAATAAAGTCAGTTCTTTAGTAAAACATTTCAAGGTCCACAAATATATTCCTTTCAGAGATTTCTATAGGTGCTGCTATGGCAGAACTGGACTGCATATTTCATATCCTTTAAAAACACTCAGAATTTCTCTTCCAAAAAACAATCCAATAACCCGAAATAGTTACAGTGATTTCCTGTAACTCTCACTACCTTAAACTACCTTTTCTTTCGATTTATGAACACTAAAAACCTCCTTATGAACATCTTCTTCTACAAATGGTAGAGCATTCCTGTAGTTGGCGTCTAAGGACCTTCTTTTGCCGTTGCAATCCACCACCGAAACGTCAGAGCACAGGCCAGAGCCATAGCTGGAGCCACAGCCAGTGCGCTCTCTCTCTCTCGGTTTCCTGCAAGCTGCACAGATACTCACCAATACCAGTGCACCGGCGGCAGCAGGCACCCAGTGAAAACTGCACGCGGCACAGAGGCGGAGTCTGATTCTGGGGCATGTAAAAAGTGTCAGAAACGTGGCGCTTATGTATACCAAAATGGGAGGTGCCCCACGTGTACACAGCCATGTACATAGCCTGATGCTTCGACTGCTCAATGAAGTCCACAAAATGGCGGACACAATCGCACGTACAGTTAGCCGCGAAAGATCATTTCAAACAAGGGGCTCAGGTCCCCCAGTGTGCGGGCGCCTCTGCGCTTTGTTTACGAGTTGTTTAGGAGGGAAATTCGATACAACAACAGGCTACAGGCGGAAAATATAAACACGACGACGCTCAGTCGCTCACCGAGAGCGAAAGTTACCCTGTAGCCTTGTATCGCAATATTTCCCGAGACTCCGGCAACGGCAGAGGCTACGGCTACGGCTCGCTCTCGGCTCTGCAAAAATTACGATACAAGGCAACAACAGCAACAGACCGAGCCCGAACCCCAGCCCGAACAGCAGGCAGAGAGTGTGAGAGAGTGACAGAGTGTGAGTGTGTGTCCTTTCCTCCTGTTGAACGTCGCCGCAGCAGAAACAGCTGACGATTCTCCTCGCCCTGAGCGCACTGACACCTGCTCGATGGCAACCGGCGTCCAGTTTGACAGCTCTTGGACACTATCTATAGCCCTAGTCCTGGTTTTGGCGATACATCCTGTGTCCTGGACACAAGTGACATTATCGGAAGCAGAGCGGGGAGCAGGGGAATGGAATGCCACCGAAAGTTTCTGGCCATCCATCCAAAAACCTATGAATATTATTTTTCCTTTATCAGGGCAGACGGCAGTCAACGTTCTCCCCCCCCTCCCTGGGCCCTCCTTGGCAAATTATGCAAATTTCAGATTTCCAAAGTAAACATTTACTTTACTTTTCAGCGCAGACGTTGCCTGGTGGCGGCCCTGGCACTGGTTGTGCCCTTCCATCCCTGCTGCCTGCACCTTCGAATCTCCATCTTTGACATTTGTTAAGTTTTCTTATCGCGCGCGCGGCTCTTTCATTAGCGAGCGTCTGGGTCTGGCTCTGGCTCTGGGTCCCGGTTCCAGGGCCGGCCAGGGACCTTCTAATTGTCTTGCAAATTAGTCGCCAGTGACGAGAAAAAATACGACCCTAAAGAGAGTGGAATGCCATCACAGACACACACACAGAAACAGATACACATCCAGAGGCAGACACATTGTCATCCCCATGGCTGCTGCTGGCGGCGGGGAATCCCAAAAGTTCTCGGCTTTGTTTATTTATCAAGTGCCGTAGCCGTAGCCATAGCCATAGCCGGGATGCCCAAGATGGGTGAGGGGCATGTGGCATCTGTTGAAGGAAATGAAAAATAAACACAGTTTGCCGTGCCACACTCGATGTGGCATATGGGTACGGCGGTACCATAGGCCACCACCATTTTGCCGACGCGTTGAACTTAATTTTTGAATGGCGATTTCCGTTCGAGCACAAGGACGTGCCTCCTGTGCCTGAGGATTAGCCCCAGACACGGCACAGACCGGGACCGAGCCAGAGCCAGAGCCAGATGCTGAGCGTCACCGGTGTGTCCGGCGGAAACGCACAACACGGCTTCCCGCCCCCCGACTCTCCCCTGGCCTCTGGTATTTCTGCAGAGTTTTTCACTTAATCCCCCATGGTACAGGCAGGGGCACAGGCAGAGGGCACTTCAATCGATTAACTGCCAAGGGAAAGTGGCTTTAAAGTGGCCTTAACCAATGTCTAACCAAGTGATGTATGGCCCATAGATGATTCCCTTTCCGAGCCACACTTTAAAATGTTGAATGTATGCATGTGGCTGTGGTTTACCAGCAGAGCAGCCTGCGGTGGCTGTCATCTTTGTTGGTATCCTATCCGAATATTTCTCAGAAATTTTAGACCAATTATTCGGTGGCTTTCTCTCCCACTCCCTCCAAGGCAAGCTTCTAAGTATCTGCGTTGCCTGATGGCCGTAATAAAGTCAATGTGCTGTCATTAACATAATTTACAAATACTTAAAAGCATCTCCGCGTTCAGCTCTCCGCTCTTAGCCTTCTCTGCCTTCTGCTCTCCGCTCTCTGCCTTCTGCCTTGTACCGTTTTGGCCTGGCCAGCAAGTGTCTGCGCCATTGAAACTCTGGTCGGCAGCATTTCATTTATTGCTGAAGAAAATGAAAATGTTTGTTGCTTAAATTGAAAAATTATTGTGCCATAAAATATGTAAGATCCATAAAGAGTGGCACCCAAAAGGGGGAGAAGAAGGAGCAGCAGGAGGAGGAGGAGTAGAGCATCTTGCAGCATCAACGCGAGTTTAATTAGCTGCAAAAGTTTTAAGTACTTCCCCCCCAACACCCCACTCCACTCTCTCGTGCCAAATAGTGGTTTATGCTTCGGTCTTCGGGTGACGTTTGATGGGCTTATTTTGCATATTCCCTCGCTACTGCCCCCCTCTGCGGCAAGTTAGAAGAGAGAGTGAGAGACATCTAAAGAATAAACAAAAGTAAAGTTTTTATATATTTTATTCCCCAATGTCTGAGCGGGGGAGAGAGAGAGAGAGCGGAGAGAGCGGGAAAAACATTCTGCAAAATTACTCTTAAAACAAAAATGCATTATTGTCATCTAAAATGCAGGCATGCATTATCCTGTCACAGGTCCTATGAGAATTGGCTTTTTGCTACAGCACCAGCTTCAGCACCAGCTCCTTGCCACGACTCCAAAGCTTCTTGCCACAGCTCCTTGGCTGCAGAGATACGGGGATACAGAGAGCTTGTTGCCACGGCTACAGCTTCGACTTTTGTGCGACGTTGCAGGCAACGTTTATTATCTGCCGTCCTACGATCCCCATGGCACTCACTCCGCCCACGCCCCGCCCCAATCCCGCTCCGCCCCCTACCCGTCCCCGACAATAGTTCTGTCCCAGTCCGTGTCCTTCATAAGCCAGTGAGCTGGGATCAATTTGCCAGCAGCAGCAGCAGCCAGCAGAAACCTTTTTACTGGCGCATGCAAATATGACAAACACACACAGGACACTCTCCAGCCAATCCCCACTCCACCCCCCCACTTCCCTTCCAATCCCTTCCTGCTTACTGCTGACTGCTTCCTGCTCTCCATCTAATCCACTCCTTGGCTCCATGGCTGCTGGCCCTTTGGCCATCTGCGTCTCGTGTTAATGCGGCATTCTTGGGGGAAATTATCGCTCTGCCGTAGTGCTCGACTCCGACTGCAGTTGCAGGCCAAAAATTTGAATTTGCCAAATTACATATTGGAATATTATTGCAGTGCGCCCAAAAATCGCCCCCCTCTCCTTTCTACGCTCGCTCACAGGCCACAGCAAAGTGCGAATTTGACAATTTCCTTTTTTTTTTGCCCTGCACCAGTGACAGGGGACATTTGGCGCTGGAAATTGCTTTCAAATTATTTTGTCAGCTGCGGCAACGTGGCGACTGGCCGTGCCACTGGTTTCCGGCATGGAGTCCTCGCCGTCGTCGTCGCTGTCGTTGCCGTCGTCACTTGCGTGCCATTTGCGGCTGAGGCGAGAGGAAGGCAATTGAACAGAAATTATTATTGCCTATTTCTGCATGCGTTGCAGTTTCAGGCACAGTCCACGGTGTCCTGTGTGGCAGTCACTGGATTACAGTCATAAAAGCTAAGCAAGGGAAATCATAGAGTCAAAGCCATAGTCATAGCCATAGCCATAGCGAGAGCGTGGATGAGGCAGAACCAGCTCTAATGAAGGCCTGTGCACAGAAGGGAAGCCAAATCATAGCCCAGGAATTGTTAGGTAAACCACGCAACAACCAACCAATCGACAATCGACAGAGGCATACCCTATACAATCCCCTGCCCGTACATACCCTCTCTTCCGTAAGTACTGGGTAACTTCGGTGGCAAACGCTTAGGATGGAAACTGTGGCAACCACAGCCGCAAATTGAAAGACAATAAATGTGCGCAGTCATATGGAAAATTGTGATATTCACACAATTTAATTAACATGAATAAATATTGTTACAGGCGGTCGTGCTGGTTGCTGGGTGCTGGGTGGGCGTGTACAACAACAACAATGGCAATCCAGGAGGACGCTGCTAGCCTCCTCTAACGAGCGGCCAGCATGGCGTATGAGTAACGACAAGCATTTGATTGTCTGCCTGCCTGCCTGCCAGCCTGAATGCAAAAGAAACAACAACCAAACAGAAGGCAAACACAGATCGAAAGGCATGCTAAAACTCGGTTGGAAAAACAAAGGACTCCACGGCAGACTGCCACCACCCCCGCCCTCCTGCAGCAAAGGGACAACATCATAAATCCCTAAAATCTCGCTTTGTTATGGTTTGAAACCCGAGCTCCTCATCAGCAAATGGCAGCTGGCAGAGGATTGCCAGAGTCGCGTACGTTGGGGCAGGCACTTCAATTGCCAGCCAAAATGCTTCACCGGAATGCTGGCTAATCAGAGAGCATTTCGCCAGGAGTTAAGCGGCAAATGTCGCGACATTGCCCCACGCACTTCGATTCTTTTCGGGGTGTTCTTCATTTGCCGCTTTGGCGCAGAGATTTGACAGAGGTCTGGCCTTGTGATGGAGGCGTCAATTGGGTTCAGCAAAGGGAGAGGGCATAGGGATGGGGCTAGGAATAGGGCATAGGGATCGGGATAAGGCCAGGGGTAGGGCTAGGGATTTGGGATTGTCTGCACAGCTTGACTGTGACTGCGACTGCGACTGCGACTGTCTGTGACATGGCTTTATTAGGGCTTTATCGTCTCCCTGTCGTGGCCTTGTTTTTTTTTCAGCAGATGATTCCTGGAATCCCCCTAAATATAAGTGTCAAAGACTGGTCGGCAATTGTTTCATTTTCACTTTCATTTGGGTTCTTAATTCTTTTTCATTAGGCTAATCAAAGTGGACCCCAAAACCGAAACAATTTCATTAACAAAAATTTCAATTAGTTGCACGATTGAATCGACAAGATTTGAGCAACTTTTTGGGGCCGTGCTGGGCCCCTCCCCCTGTGAGGGGGGTGTGTATTAAAATCAATTGTAAAATCAGTAAAAAGTAAACTCGAACAGCAGCAAAGTTTTCGCCGATTCACGATTCACGATTGAAATCTTTTACAGCCGGGAAATTATGAGAACATTTTCAATTTGACTTGGAGGAAGGAGAACCAGGACCACGACCAGGAGCCAGGACCAGGACGTTGCCTGGTGGAAGCAACAGAGCGTGACACAAAAGTAAAGCAAACTTTTGGCGCTTACAGTTTCATGGGGCACGAGGCAGCAGTAGCGGCGGCGGCAGCGGCAATCGCTTCACTCGAGTGTTGAAGACGTCGATTTGCCACACCACCGCCACCCTGCAACACCCTGCAACACCCAGTAGCAGGGGCAACAGCAATTCGCATAACAATAACAATAACTTGGCTGGCAAACATTTCAATGCCAAGAAAAACGCAGCCACGTTGTTCGATTGTTGTTGTTGTTGGGGGGGGCGCTGAAGAGGCCAATGGATATAGAGAGATGGATGAACGGTTGGCCCCGGTCTTCGTGCCGCTCTTTGGTGGATCAACCGGTTGGCTTTGGCCGCCAGTCAAGTGTCCCGCGGGCGGGGGAGAGAGAAAAAAAGTCAATTGTTCAAGTTAAAGGCGAACTTTCTCCAGAACTTTTCCCAGACAACATTTTCCTTTCCTTTCGTGCCATTATCTATGCTGCCGCGTGGTCCCCCTCCCCATTTTGGTTGGCAGGGGGGGGCACAACGCTTCAATGGTTGCCATTGACACGTTAACTTTGCAATTGCTGAAGGAAGCCTGGCTGCTGGCTCCTTGCCCCCAAAATCCCGGCCATATCCTATCGTGTCTGATGCTAAACGGAGTTTTTCCGCTTATTTTGCCAGCTGTGCGTCCTGTGCAGACAGCGACTGTCGGTGCGTGCCTTATCTACCATTCGCCGTGTCCAATATCGTAACAGTTAACACTCATTCTGGCCCACAGCAGACCCTGCCACTGTCTGGCCATAAGCAGAACTGCAGAGCTGAATGGAAAATGGTAAAGTTCTGCTTTAAACTCACTCTCTTGCTCTCTCTCTCTCTCTCTCTCTCTGTGGGCCTCCTCTCAAAACGTCTCTGACACTCTCATATTTCAAATGTAAAGTTCATGTTTATATTTTGGCTAATGTTTTTTCTAGTTGGCCAAGAAAAAACGACGACGACGAGAAGAACAAACCACTTTTGAGTCTGACACCAGCTGGTGCCTGCCTGCGGTCGTCCTGTGGGGACGTCCCCACATTGCACATCCCAATCCTGCCGCCTGCTGCCTGCCGCCTGCCGCCTGAAGTGGCCGTAAAAGCTTTCAGCATTAATAGCTTGAGTGAGTTTCAATACATATTGTCAATATGGCCATTGGCCAAACGCCCAGCAGCCCCACACACTGTGTGTGCCACATACTGGGGCAGATGCAGATAGAGGGAGAGAGGGCGACGCAGAGTCGCCAAATTGATGACAGTTTGGCCAGAGTCAGTTGCAAAAGCCGCAGCAGCAGCAGCAGCAGCTTTCATGAGTTCCAGGGGGTCCCAGGGGGTTCCAGGAGGTAACAGGGGGTACCAGGGTGCTCCAGGGGGCTTGAGGGTGCTCCATGGGGGTCGCTGGCTATGCATATGTGAACCCGATCCTGGCTAAATACATTGAAATGGCTTTGGCTATTTGTTTTTGGGGTTTCGCCACAGAGTGAAACGATTTGAAAGGGTGTAGGGGGTGCACAGGGCTGTACGGGGTGTACAGGGTGTAGGGCTGTAGGGGTGCACGGGGTGTACGGCTTAGATGGTCGGGAATGTTATGGCTTGTGCCATTTTGGCACTTTGTAATTGCCTTGTTTGCCCTGTTGTTTTTTTTTTGGCCTATTGTTCTTGTTGTTGTCATTGGATTGTTGGCAACGCATTTGGCTCCGCATTTTTTGGGGTTTTGGCTAAATCTATGCCATGAGCCATGTTTTTATATATCAATATTTACCCAATGCCCCCCCTCCCCTCATGTTGACACTGGCATTTGGGGTTAAATGCAAGGCGTATCCACGAGTATTTTCCTTTGACTTTTGCAGCTTTACGGCCCTCGCGATAAGCCGTACTTATGGCTACCATAAAACTCTATTGCTATTGCTATTGCTGGTAATTATGGAAATATGAATATAAAGATTGGATTAAGATCATTTCCGGGAAGCATTTCCTGTCCCAAATGGGATATCTTCATGGCGGCCCAACCACAACCACAGGAGCAGCCAGCAATTCGCACTTGACAAACATTTTACAATTTTACAATTGGAAATTCCAGCAGGAATTTGCCCCCATCCATATACCGGATCCCAGCCCGGACAAACTTCCGTCTCCGGCGACTCCTTGCAACAAGCAGCAGTTCCTTGTGTGTGTGTGTGTGTGTGTGTGGCAAATGCATTTAGAATTTATGTGGCACTTGCAGCCCGAAAAGCCCGCGAATTTATTTCCTGCATACGGTGACCACTAACCAGTGGCCATCGGACCACCAGACACCGACAGACCGACCCGAGACCCGGTCGAAGCGGGGCTTAAGAATATTTTGTACTGCGCCCCGGGAGCTCCACACCACTCCACTCCACTCCGCTCCGCTCTGCTCTGCCCATCGTTTGTTTGTTTTATTGTTATTGTCCAGTCATGACTTAAAAATTTGTCGCTCGCGCTTTTCACAGGCCCACAGCTCCATTGCCTCACACAGCAGGCAGGCAGGCAGGCAGGCCAGGAAAAGCCAAAGACTCCTCGACTTGGTTGAACTGCAACCTTTGGATACCCTTGAAAGTCGAAGGATTCTTTTTTTTGGAATTTTTTACAATATACACTGCCATTTACTTAGCCCCTGAAATATCACTTCGGATTTTAATCCAAAATTGTCATTTAAGTGTTAATTAAGTAAACAAACAATAAATATAAGGATAAACACTAATCGGTGGCGTTTGATTGGACTACAACTGAAGCTATAAGGATTAGCCATCAAGTTTACTACCAAATATACCACCGGAGAGGATCTGTTCCTAGTTTCTGCAGATTGTTAAGCTGTTGCGATTCAGTGAAATACAAATTTGAGTGGTTAAATTAGTATTAGCTACAGTTTATTCGGATATATGTACGTATACGTAATTTTAGACGAGGTTTAACCGATTAAAGACCGAAGCAACGAATTTATATCTGTGGGTGAACGATAGACGGTCTGATGGCTACGAAGATTAGCTCCAGACTATATGAGTGATAGATGCAGACTATAGGAGTGTAAGGTGCAGACAGTGTTAAGGGCAGACGAGCCATAAATTGAGAGAGCGACGAAGAAGGCGAAAGTATTCATGAAGACGTGAGAGAACGGCTGGATAGACAGCTGCTTGGCGTGCTCAACGATTGCCCTGTGCATCTCTGAGGAGACGGAGAGGAGCGATCTCGCAGCAGGACCTCCAACTCTCGCTCATTGTGGAACAGGAATCTCATGAAGCCAAAGATCTCTTCAAAGTCAAGATACTTCTGTTTTTCAGAGAACATTTAAACAGTAACAGGAAGAGCAACAACAGACAACAGACAACAACAACAGCAGCAACAATGACAATGCAAAGCAATTTCCGTGGCTGAAGCGACGCTTTTATTTGGCCATTTGTTTTGGCCGACGCTCTGCTCTGCTCTGTCTTCTCGCAGTCTCTGCCGTCTCTGTGGCGTTTATTTGTCAGCATTGCATTGTCCCCGGAGGCCAGGCCTGAGTACGGAGTACGACGAGATCCGGGGCTGAGCCTCAAGCTGAAGCTGCCGCTTGATGCACGCGGATTTGTCTGTGGCAGTTGGATGCTCGCTGGATGCTGGATGCTGGATACTGGATGCTGCCTGGCTTGGCCGGGAGATGCACTCTTCACATATGCGCAGTGCAAATTTATCGTTTTTAATTTGCCGCAAACGCGAAAAATACACAAAAAAGAAAAGACTAAAGCGGAGTGAAACGAGGCTAGTAAATAAAAACAAGCGGAGAAGCGGAGGAAGAATTGAGTGGAAACTTTTGCCATTGAGGGTAGGCTGGTGGGGTGGTTTTCTGAGTGGGGGGCTGTAGCGTAATGCCTTTAATGGTTTTTGCATGTGCACCACCGAACGAACAGCTCATTCTCGGCATTCGTTTTGTGGCAACTTATTGAAAGCCATAAATAAAGATTTCACGTGACAAGCAGCGGCACTTGGCGGCACACACATGCCACATGCCTCATGTCTCCATCTCCATTTACAAAAGAGAGAGCCATCTGCCCCAGAGAGCGGAGTGGGGCGTGGGGCGTGGCGTGTGGCGCAATGATTATGCGGTTAACATAAATTTGTTTGCAGATTTGATTAACTTTTTGTTGCAGCGGTGTTTCAGTGGTCAAGTGCTAATAAGAAGAGGAGGAGCACCGCATAAATAGCATCAAGCAACGCCATTACTCCTGGCCTCTGGCTGCAGGTCCAACTTTTGTGCCACACAGAATCTGCCACGAGGAGTCTATGAGCCCTGCCACCGGCAATGAAGTGGCCCTAAATGGCTGCAGTTGCAGAATGCACTTTCGCCTGCAATTTTATAAACATCCGCGGCAGAGGAAATAAATTCCATGGATGAGAGGGCCGGCGGGGTAGTCGAATGGGGTGATACCCTGCAGGGTCCTGGGGGCCAGTCAAACGCTGCCACGGATGGGGCATCTGCCCCAGCCGAAATCACTGCCACTACAAAAATGTAAAACAATTTAAATTTATGTTATGGCCAAAAGTTTTGCAAACTCAATTAATTAACTTTTGTTGTGCAACAAACTACAGCGGCAGCAATGAAAACATGCAACTTGCATCCTGCATCCTGCGCTCCTCCGCTCTCCACTCTACGCTCCTCCCCCCCTCCTTGCAGCACCAAGGACTAGGAGAAACAATAACTATAACTAATACAAATATTTTCTGTTGCAAATAAAAATGGTAGAACAATTTAACAACAACCAAAAAAAATACAACAAAATATGAATGAAATATGAGCTACGCTTTAGGCAACTATTGGTTACTCTTTCCTTTACTGGAGTGTTACTAGTGTTCATTTAACCCGAATTTCCATGAAGGTTTCATAGAGCGAAGGATGTGCCAGAAGGAGGCTGCCGAAGGAGAAAAGGCGAGGAGGAGGTTACAGCAGGAGGTTGCAGAAGGAGGTTGCAGCAGGAGCACGGCATAGGAGAGGCTCTTTTCTGTTACCTAAGAATGCTCTTTGGCAGGGTATTGAAAACACCATTAAACAAAAGCAAACATCAGGAACATCAGGAACCACTACATGAGAGAGAGAGAGAGAGAGAGAGACGACAGACCAGGACGAGGAGGAGGAGTAGGGAGAGAGAGGCAATAGACTAGCAAGAGGAGGAGGGTGAGAGAGGCGACAGACTATGAGGAAGGGCAGAAAGGGGTAGGGTAGTGGTGGGGGGTCAGTCAACTACTGAAAACAGTTGGAAAAACTAAAACATTCGCCGTCGAAAAGACCGCAGGAAATCAGTGCGAAATTTGTGGCTCTCGCCCCGCCCGGCATTGTTTTTTTCTTTTCTGCTCATTTTTCAGTCCCGGAGTCCCGACTCCGGACGGACGGGTGCTTTAATGCCTGGCCATTGCTCATACGCCCCGTTCGCCAGGCCGCAGTTCATCATTTGCAACCGACCCCCCTACTGCAGCGCGTTGCATGTTGTTAAAAATGATTGCAGTTTCTGTTACAATTTGTTCGCTCGGCTCGGCTCAGAACCCCCCACTCCCCCCCTGTAATTGTAGTGTATTAAAACATCAAAAGTTAACAATGCAGCAAAAGCGAAAGCCACTGGCAAAGGCACCCGAAAAATACCCAAACAAAAGAAGTTAACAAAAGTAAAACAAAACGAGGAAAAATAATTTACAACTTTCGTTTGGCTAAAGCGAATTTTCAATTAGTTTCCATGCAATGACATTTAGGTTTTTGGCTCCGAAAAGTTATGGAAATTCGAACAAAATGATTTCCAATCAAAACAATCGCCAGTCCTTAACCTTGTGCAATGGCTGCTGGTCTGTGGTGTACGCACATGTGTATATGTGTGTATATGTGTGTGTTTGTATCTGTGTGTGTGTTAATTGCCACAAAATGTTGTAGTTGTTGTTTTTGCTGTTGAAGCCGTGCAGCCAAAAGTTAATTAAAAACTAACAAAACTCAACGTTGCACCGAGACTCTTCCATCACTTTCTCTGCTTTCTCTGCTCTCGCCGTTCGCTTGAGGGCGCATAACGAGCAGATTCGAGCAGGTTCTCGATAGCCTCCCCCCGTCAGCCGCATCTATAGCCAAAGCCACCAGAGAGACCCCAGAAAGCCTTTCCCTGTCCCCCCGACAGCCCACAGAGAGTCCCAGGGGAGCCCCAGGGAGCCCCAGAGAGCAGCAGGAGCAGCTGAGCTGAGGGCTGAGAGCTGATAGCTGATAGCGTGTGTGTCTTGGGCGCTGCCTGCCATTTGTTTATGAACGCGAAAATGCCAAGCGTGTACCCTTTATTATTGATTGGACCCCAGAATACGCGTGGCACGTAGCCACGCTGCTCGCTCCACGCTCTATGCCCCATGGATATCCAATGAGGGGCACATATGCTGTTGCAGGGGGGAAAAATGGAATTTTTAATCCAATTTAATTGGCAGAGGGCAAGGAAGGGGCAACTCGAGATGCTCTTCTGTGAGTGCGGCGCCACTGCGTGGCAACCAGAAGTGTCAGAGCGCAGAAATCGCAGCAGAATTTAATAAATAAGTTGGCTCAGACGGCAGACGGCAGGATATGCACAATATGCGCTTAAGACCCAACCCCCCAACCCCCCAACCGCCAACCCCAAGCGTTTCGTTCGTTGTATTAGAACAAAGCACGCAGGCGACACATATTTTAAGGTTGCAACAAAAACAGCTGCACCAAACACGCTGCCACGGCCACGGCAAACACAATTTTGCGAAACAAAAGCAAAGAAACAAAAAAAAAGCACCAAAAAACAACGGCAAAACAACGGCAAAACATAAAAGTGGAAAAGAATAAAAAGTTGCTGCACTTTGTTGATTAAATTTCATGCTTGGCTCCACCTTTTGGTGCAGCAAAACTCTCATCCCCCCTCTGCGGCGTCTCCGCTAGGTTGCAGGCTATTAAATCTAAATTTAATTTTTGCACTCACCCTGTCAGCAGCAGCAGCAGAGCAGCATCCAAGGACAGTGGCAAGGAGATGCTGGCAGAGACCGGGAGAGACCTCTTCTGGCTTAGTGGAGCTTTCAGCGGGTGTAGCCCAAAAGTCGGGTCGAGAAATGAGAAGATAATGAAGGATCTGAACACTGTCAGGGTTTAGACTTTCATCAGAGATGGAACCTTCTTCTTCTGGTGTTGGGGATCTCCCGAATGATCTCCTGGCCTTAACTCTAACTCTTCTCTAAGTCCCCCAGTGAGTGCGTCAACACTTTCACCACATTTGTAGGTTCATTGAACGGCACAACGCCTCTCCCCCTCTCTGTCTCTTCACCTTTCCCCTTGGTATTACCATATGCAAAAGCGAATCTCGTAAATCAGAGCAAATATATCCCTGGTCGGGCTTATTGCGGCAGCTTATCTGCTTATGACAGCTTTCCGCCGCAGCAGCAGACTCCCCCACAAGCTTGCCCCACAATGTGGCAGAGGGAAGCCGCAGCTAGAGGAACTCGCAGCCCAAAATGAGGCAGCGGCAGCATATAGACAGACAACATAAAACAAACGTCCAAAGGACAAAACCGAAAGAACCGCAGCAGCAGCAGCAGCAGCAGCACACAAAGAGGTGAAGGGTCATAAAAAAAATATAGAAAAATGTTCCGTTGGCTTGTTGTCCTGCCAGGAGGATGGTTGAAGGTTAGAGGGGGTTCGGGGGGGTTTTAAAAAAGTTTTTAGAGCTGCTGCTGCGGTCACAGCCTTCATCACGTTAGACAGGAGACGGGCCAGGACAGGACAACAGTGAGGACAGCCAGGAGACAACGCGTAAAAATTTCATTGTCAGCTGAAAGCAGTTTTGGTCCTGGTTTTGGCCCTGGTTTTGGCCCTGGTTTTGGCCACGTGCTGGCGGGTTAACTGTCAACGACATCTTATTATGAATTAGTGTTAAATGCCGCGCTGATAGCCGCTGATGGCACTTTGCAGCAATTTTCATGCCTTAAATTCCGAGGCAAGGCGATGGCAAGGCGGCAGGGGGGAGGCACGGCGGCAGGTTCATAAATATTTCACTCAAATTCCTGGCTAGTGGATTTATTTTTACGACTGGCAGAAAAATCAGAGCCGGCCGAGACACACAAAACTTGTTAATAATGTGTGCAGCTGCTGGCCCGGCCAGGGTAGGGCGGGGGCAGGGCCAGGGCAGGGGGCAGAGAGAAATTCCCGCGTGCCGCATTTTCGACACTTTCCAAAACAGTCACGTAACCACGTCAGTAATAATCACTAAAGTTTCCCGTGGAAGTCTCTCCCTCTGCCCCTTGATGTGGTTGTTGTTGTTCTGCTGGGGGTTCATAAATATTTGAGAGACGGCGGCGGCGGCGGCTACCCCCCAAAAACAGGCCCAGAAACAGGGAGAGAAACAGCAACCTGCCACAAGGTGTGTGCCTGGCCTGGCCCTGCTCCATTGTGGTTTTGCAGTTTCTCTAAATTATTGAGCAAGGCTCATCATACTCCCAACCAGTCCAGGACCCACCCCCACCCCCACCCCCACTTCTATGCGTCCTTATTTACATTTCGTGCGCATCGCGCGCGTCGTGATTTACTTTTGCGGCTTAATTTCATCGCCAGACATTATTTGTGCCCCGTGCGCAGTTTATCTTTACCGTTAAGCACTCGACGCCCTCAGCAGAGATCTCTTCACAGACTTTTCTTCTGCTCTTCTGCTCTTCTGACTTTTCTTTTTCTGTTGAGCTTTTGATAAACTTATGCAACTGCACGTGCCACCTAAGCGGGGCGTGAGGTGGACGCTTTATGGCCCTAGCTTCGGCTGCTGCCGCTGCTGCTGCTCTGCTCTGCTCGGCGCTAAATTAACGTGGATTTATAGTTAATGTGTCTGCGGGTGCCACACACCACCCGCTCAGACCCAAGACAAAGGCCACAACATCGTCCAGGAGTGGTACCACGCATCCACGGCACTTGCTAATTGATTATGGACCCCGGCTGGGCGGCGGCTCCTCCTGCTGCTGCTCCATTGAGGCGTCATCATCAACTGGCGCATAAATCAAGCAAATGTCTGCCCCGTCGACTCGACGCGACTCGACTCCACTTCCTGCCGTCGGGGTTATGTATAAATTTGCATTTTTTAACAACAAATGTAATAATAGCAAAGAGACAAAAAAAGTCACGAGAAATTGCGCTTTTTTCTTGGCAATAAAATTGATTAAAATTTCCCCAGTCCCACGTCTGAGGGAACTTTAAAGATCTGCCTGGAATCTACTTGAATTCCATTCGATTTGAAAAGTTCAGCCAGCAAAAAGCAAACGTCACCAAGGGGGCGAACGCCTGTCACAATCCGAGGCAAAAATGCGAAAAGAAAATTCCATTCCCACTCGCATGGCATTCGCATTCGCATTCCCATGGCATTCCCATGGCATTGGTCAATTGTGTGCTCATTGTAAAACTGCAGCAGCAGATCTGACACAACACCAGAGCCACTTGGAGCCACACGGAAAACAAAGGCACAGCACCGGAGAGAGAGAGGACTCCGGCAGGACACTGGCGAAAAAGCTGCAGAAATGCTCTTAGTTCCAAGTGCAGCCACGTCGCTGCTCCCTGTCCATTATGCTCCGACACAATGCACTGATACTCATACTCGTACTCGTACTCGTACTCGGAACAAGAAAAACTCTGACGCCGCACTGTGGATAAGTTTTGAAAATTCTGAAAGGCCCCCCCCCACCCCCCGTCAGCGGCAAACCCCAAAAAAAAAAAAAAACTCAGCGAAACACAGAAACTAAAACGGAAGTGCGCACAGTTGTTGGAGAAAACAAAGATTCGCGGCGCTAAGCAGTCGTGCGTGAAGTGCGTTTGTGTGTGCGGTATGGTGGTGTGTGTGCTGGTGGTGTGTGTGTGCCGGAAGCCATTAGACAAAAACGTACAGAGCCAGCGCAGGATTTTCGCATTGTTGGCGCTGCCCCGAAAGTGGACACCGAGCTGTTGTGTGAGGCTGCCGCTGCCGCTGCTCTGATTTGGCATTGTCCGGAATGATATACTACCCTCTCCCAAGGGGAAGGCTTCCACGAGGACTCTTCACAAAAAAGGCATATTCAAAGAGGTCTCAGGGTTCCAAAGAAACATCTTCTAGGTGACTATTCGAAAGAGACGAGCATTTGCCAGGTGAAAGATCAGGGGAAAGCGAGAGCTGTGCCTGTTCCTCTCTCTCTCTCTTTTGCTACTGCTACTGGCAAGTGTATCCCCCAATCGACCTTTGCCACAGAGGTTGAGCCTCTCTCCTCGCTGATTTCTTGTATGAAATGAGTGCGTTCCAACCCCCCTCTCCTAAATATGCATCCATCCGCCGCCGCAAGCTGTCAATGCAGCTGCTGCCAGCCTGCTGCTGGCCCTGGCTCTTGGTTTGTCTGTTTAATTAAGCGAATCTTGTGTTACGGATGCCAGCTGCAGCTGCAGTTCACCTGTGCCACAGCTGCCACACACACACACACAGGGGGCAGCAGCTTTGGTTGGGTTTCAATGAGCATATAGCGGCCCGGCCCGCCCTTAACGTGTTCCTCTACCGATTTATGGCATTTCGTAGAGTTTTATGTGCCATTTTAGACTCTTTTTGTGCAATTAAACAAAAGCCGATTTTTATGGGGCTTTTGAATTTTTAATTTCACTTATCGTTTTGGTAATTAAAAAACATTTCGTTTTCGCTTGTTTTATTGTCGAGCGTCGAGCGTTTTTCAATCAGAATCTAATGAGCTAATCAATGCAACAAAAATTGTAATTTCCGCCTTCGAAGCGGAATATAAAAAAAGAAAGCAGCAAAAAACAACAAAAAGTACAGAATTTTAATTAAAATTTTTTGGCCGTTTTGCTGGCGCTGATAATTGGCGAACAAATGTTGGCCATTAATAATCTAATTGCGCATAATGCGTGCAAAATTAGCACTAAATTAGTCATGGCCAATGCGTTATTGCTGCTCTGGTCAGAAAATTAAATTTTCAAAGCAACAAACAGCAGTACACACGCCTCCCCCTGCACCCTCCACCCTTAACCCTCCTCCTGCTCAACTACGAATACGAGTACGAGTACAATGCTTTGGCCTGGCTCTGGGCTCTGGGCTTTGGCTTTGGCCTGGCTCTGCGCATAATTTACCAAAGTTAAATTAACCAACATTCACGGTGAACAACCCGAAGCAGTAACAGGCCAGGCGGAAGCGCACAGCACAGCACAGCAGCAGCAGCAGCACAGCAGCAGCACACAGGAGAGAACAGAAGGAGCAGCAGCAAGGGCCTGGGCGCTACGAAATGCAATTACATTTCGCAGTGCATACTTTTAGGCGGCGCTGCCACAAAAAGCTCAAAGGTTTATTAGATTTTCGCTTTTATTAAGCGTTAAATTATTTTCGCAAATTGTTTGCAGTCGAAAAGGCAAAGTAAATAAATACACAGATACACAGATACCCCCGTATCCTCCAACCTTCTCCTTCTGCTGCTCCTTCTGCTGCTCCTCCTGCTTGACTCTGCTTCGTGACTGCTGCAGTCGCTTCATTTCGGTTGCCATTTGCATGGCAGCGCCCTGCGGTGCTTTAATTAATCATTTGAGTGGCTGCTCTTGTTCTATCCCTCCCCTCTCCTAGTATCCCCTCCCCGTTGCAAAACTACTTACCAGAGATACAGACAGTTGAATGAGAGCTGTGGAGGGAGGCGCTCTATAGAAGTCCATGGAGCTGGAGATGCCCCAGCAAAAAGGCGATTAGCTCCCTGGTCCCTGGTCCTGGCCCTGGTCCAATCTGCCACGCCCATCTAGCCTCTGACAGCCTTTGTTTGTGTTAGGGACTTTTGTGTGTGCCGCCTGTTTGTGTGTGCGGAACAACTTTGTCCCAGGATTCACAGATAAATAACTAAATGAATAAAATGCATAAATGTGTAAACAGACAGAGAGAGAGAGAGAGCGAAAGAGGGGGAGAGGTAGAGTGTGTTTTCTCTCTCTTACGCACCATGCACCGATGTACCCGAACAATAGTTGCCTTTGACGCGTGTTCTTCAGTAGCGGTTGTTCTGGATACCCTTTCGAGTGGGTAATACGATTTCTATGGCAGCCAAATGATTGCCTTAGTCCTATTCCTAGTCCCTGTCCAAGTCGCAGTCCCAATCCGAGTCCTAGTCCTAATTCCAGTCCTAGTCCTAGTCATATTCCTAAGCCTAGTCATCAAGCCCCTGCCCACTCGCTTCGCTACCTCCTGCAGCACACACTTGTTATCTACATGTACATCTACAAGGGTATATCCTGCCTCGGCATCGCTACAATCCTTTCTGTGTTGTTGTTTTGGTGGCTGTTATTAGTGTGCTCCTGGTGCTCCTGCTGCTCCTGCCGCTTCTGGTGATGCTGTGCACTTTGCTGCCTCCATTTGCATAGAAAACAAAGGCGGAAAAAGTTAGAAAAAAGGAAGCAGCCACACAGAAACAGAACAGAAAACAGTTGGCCAATGCCTTTGAGCGGCTCGGTGCGGTCCGGTCCTCAAGCTGCGCGAGGGGTATCCTCCTGCCCAGAAGAGAGCCCGAACTTTAAAACTGTCATAAATTAAAGTTTAAACATGCCTAACATTAGCAGCCAATAGCCATGCCCCCATCCCCCCCACAGCCACCGAAACCTGGAAAGCAAAAAATTATTTCCTGTCGAGAAACAAAGTGAACTCCACTCCGATCCACCAAGAAGCATCCACCGGAAGCTCATCCATCGCCGTGCCGTGTACACAGCAGCAGCAGCAGAAGCAGCAGCGTCCATCTATTTTATAAGCTTTTGGCAAATCTTTTCGAGTTGATTAAAAACAATAAAAACAGCGTGTTTCTTATGGCCAAAAGCTGAGCCATAAATAAGCAATTTATTGTGCGCTTCCGCCGTGTTTTCCCATTGTGAGCAGAGCCACGGACAGCAGTCAGGCCACCAAGTCAGTGGCCGCCCAGCGTGCGGCATGCGGCATGCGGCCTGGCGTTGCGCTCCACTGGGCTGCCAGCTAACTGGACAGAGCCAGGCAGTAGCTCTCTAGCAGGGAGAGAGAGCTGGGAGATGGCCAGGAGCCACGAGGAGCCAAAAGCCAAGAGCTCTGACAGCCGGGGCAAGAGCTCTGGCAGTGCCACTAGTCCGGGAGTCCCGTTTGGCATTCGGACGGCTTTCGATGTTTATTGCAGTATTTGGAGTGAAAGGCACAAAGCAATTTCCGCTGCTGCCGTGAGAGCTCAGCAGAGCAGAGCAGGGGCGCAGCCCAAAGCCACCCAAAGGGGGGTAAACTTCCGCTAATCGGTTGGTAGAAAAAAGATGCCATTACCAAATACCTAAGGCCTGTACCATTCATATAAAACCCCCCTGAAAAGCCTCAGTCATGAGTCATATTTGTAGACCATTAGCTCTGGCATTAGGCATTAGTGTGTGTGTAAATATGAGGCTTAAGGGCAGATGCCAACCCCCCCCCCCCTGGGAGTCTGATTTTCCTGGCCAAAATTGTAAATTCAAAAACGTATTTCGCACAGCGCGCTCTACTTATGATTACTTTTCGCTAATCGCTCGGCATTATTTCCTTTCAATTTGTAGCTTTTTCTTTACGTGCAATTGAGCGACCCACCACACACACACACACACACACACATCACGAATGCTACACACACAGATACACAGATACAGGAATCAGGGTACAGGATGGAGGATGGAGATACACCAAGCGCCTGCCTGTATGGTCACGTAGGAGAAATTGTTTGCTTCGAAAATCTTTTCGCCTCGCCAGGGTCCATCCCAGCCCCAATCATTGACCAATCCCTTCCCCAGCTATGCCCCAATCAAACCCCAACCATGCACCATCCTTGCGCTAGCCATCGCCCCAGCCATCGCCCCATTCATGCCCTAACCCTGCCCACTCCATGCAGAGCCAGCCATTTGCCCCATCTATTGGCCCAGCCATGCACCATCTATGCCCCATTTATGCCCCATCCTTGCCTCCTCCATGTGGCACGTGACAACACAAATAGTTTTTGTGGCGAGGCGGCGTTTCTTGGCGATATTCGAAATAGTTTCATTGCATTTTTGACATTTTTGCTGGGGCCACTAAATCCATTAAAAAGATACATATATAAATATATACTATATACTATATATTTGTGTATTTTTCTGGTATATTTTGTGGTATATATTCTGTATGTGTCTGCCTTTGATGCGTTGCTCTAATTTCATTTTGGGTTCCACATTTTGTTGTTGTTTTATTTTGTGCCTTGTCCGCGTTGTCAAAATAAATTGCAGATATTTTTCTTTTATTTTTTTCTGCTTCGATCTACGAGGTGGCCATGGGGGGACATCTATGTGTGTGTGTGTGTGTGTGTGTGTGTATGGTCAATACCGCAGCACATCCTGTGATACGTGCATATCCTGTTCGACTTCAATTGCAGACCTCGCCTCGTCTTCCCCCTCTCGCCGTCTCTCGGCCACAACAATTTTCTAATTAAATTCGATTTTCGCCATGCATGTGGCATAAATTGTTTTGTCATTTTACGGCAAATGTCTGTCTGGGATTGTCCAATTGGAATGTGTTCACAAATCTTATACAATTCCCTCCCCACCCCCTCCATGCCTTTCGGAACTCCAGTATCCGTACCACACACATTCCCGGAGGCAACGAACTTGTATATTCATTTGAGATTAGCAAAAATTGAAAATCCTTTTGCCTCAGGCTGAAAATTGTTCCACATGCTTTGCCCCTTGCCCCTTGCCCCTTGCCACTCTCCCTCTTCGTACAAGGGAAAATAATAACCCGTATAATTGGTATACATATATGTATGTACATATGTATGGATGTATGTGCCCCATCCCCCGCTTGTCCTCTGGCATTGGCGTTTTTTGTTATTTCATTTCGGATTGTGTTATTTTTTGAGTTTCTGTGGCTGCCACAAGGAATACTTCTTGCCCCAAACTCACTAGTATCCCCATGTTGTTCCATGTTTTATTTATAAGCAGAGAGAGAGAGAGAGAGAGAGAGAAGAGAGGGAGAGTCCTCTGCTGCTGCCACACAGAACACTGGTGGGGGGAAGCTGCTGCTGCTTCAATTACCCATTTGATTTTTCCTGGACGGGTCGTGGAAGGATCCTGGACGGGTCCTGGCCTTGTTTATGCGCTTGTTTATTGTTTAATATTTATTATTCCATACTTCCCTCCGCTGTGTCTTCTCCCCTCTGTCTACCGCTCTGTCTCGCGCTCTGTTTCCCGCTCTGTCTTCCCTCTGTCTCTTACTCTGCCTCCCACTATGCCTTCCCCTCTGCCTCCTCATTAAATGGAACCCTGAGATGATGTTGTTCTTATTTCAGCTGCCATTTATACATATATTTCATCTGTCTGCGGCTGTGTCTACTCCCAAGAAGAGAGCTCTCTCTCTCTCCTGGCTGGTTTCTGGGGAACCTACAACCGACTTTTACTCAATCTTCTTGAAAAATCTCTCCATTAGAACTCTTTCAATCACTTTCAATCACCTGCCACCAGTCCCGTCTATTAAAATTAGAGAAATATACTGAAAATATCTTTGGCTGAGAATCAGCCAGCCATTAGCCAGCATCCAATCACTGGCAGCCCCTCCCCCTCCTCGCCCACGAGTCTTTGCTGCATTCAATTCCATATCGCTTCGATCCGCATACAAAGTAAGTGAAATCCTTTGTGGGGAGGACCTTGCAACTATGTATCTCTCTCACCTATCGAGGAGCTGTTGCTCTGCTGCTCGAGCTGCACATTGACAAAATTAAATTGAATATTGTAGAAATATGTTGGCCATAATGTCAGCCCCTGGCTGTAGCCTTTACGAGCGCTATTAAATATTTGTCCTTCTCTCTCTCTCTTGGTGACGACGAGGATGCGTTGTCCTCGCTGGCAGGACAACCATCCCCCCATTCCTGCTATCCGTGTCTCATCGACAAGAACAAAAAGAAAGTGCAACAACAAGAGCGACAACATTTCACTCAATTCAATTACCTTAAGAGTGCCGCCATCAAGTATCTGCTTCGAAGGAAGGCCACGAGGAGCCACGAGGACCACGACGAGCACCACGAGGACAACGTGGCTATGGCAGGACGCAAAGATGGAGCTGCAGATAGAGTCCTTCTCCGTGGTGTGGTGTGGTTGTTGTTGCTGTTGCTGTGTGTTTGGCATTTTAAATCCCACATTTGATGTGCTTAGAGCAAGCAGCTCCTTCCTGTCGCATTTCGTTGACTGTCGTCTGCCGTAGCCATTTTGCAACCCCCCCTCACGCCCCTCACGCCCCTCACGCCCCTCACCCTCTGTCAGCTGACAATTTTCTTTGGCTTTACCTGTAAACTCGACTTGATTTATTGCTGTGCCATGTCAGGGCCCCAGCACCAACCCGGCGACCCCCCCTTTGGCTACATGGCGTGTAATAAAATTTTAATCGATGTCGTACATTTGCATGCCAATTGCA
This sequence comes from Drosophila azteca, assembly GCA_005876895.1. Taxonomy (NCBI): domain Eukaryota; kingdom Metazoa; phylum Arthropoda; class Insecta; order Diptera; family Drosophilidae; genus Drosophila; species Drosophila azteca. The sequence continues at coordinate 16,276,355 of VCKU01000004.1, read as the reverse complement.
GCCAGTTGAAGGTACTTTTCGGGGGGGAAACAGAGGGGAGGCAGGGCAGAGGCAACACCAGAGGCAGTGGCAGTAACAGTGGCAAAAGGCAGAGGCAGCCATGGGGCTTGTGCGCTTGGTGGCCTGGGCAACAAGTCAAGGCGACCAACTGCGTCACGTGCCATAAAAACGCATAAAGGGCGTCTCTTCGCCCCTTAGGGGAGGGAGGGGTGCCTTAGGAGCCTTTCCAAAGTTGCTTCCCATGTAATTTGATGCGCATTTGCATAAAGAATGCAACAAAATGCAAGTAAATGCAACTGCAACAAGCAGAAAAGCAGGAAAAGCTGCAAAAGCAATGCAGAAGGAACACAATTATCAAGCCCAAAGCCAGGAGAGAGAAAAACTTTTGCCTCGTCGTGTACTTTGTTGCCTCATTTTGTGGCTGCCTCGCTGGCTGTTGGCTGGCTGGAAAAATGCGAATATAAATTTGTATTATTCTTAAATTAAAGAACGGAAATGAAAACAAAAATTGAAAATGGGTTTTGTCGCAGGCGCCACGCGGAGGTCCTGTCAGTCCTTTGCCAGCCAGTCAGTAAATTGAATGCAAAGCGAAATCCTTAGGCGTCCTGCCGCCCTCTGCAACTCCTTTCGCGGTTCGTAATGAGAAAAAAGAAACTTAAATGGAATTTGAATATGCGACTGGCACAACCAGGCACAAGGTATCCAGGATAACCCCACTCTCCTCTCCCTTACAACATGAGAAGACAAAGAGCATGTCCTCTGGTAAGACCTGGCTGAAGACTTAATCCCTATTGGCGCCCCAAAGCGGTCCTAATGATTTGCAGCTGTTGTAAATAAGCCGTTAACTTCATATTTGCTGACCATTAAGTACATTTATGCCACACACACACACACACATGAATGAAGCCCCAGCTTCCATTCATGGAGCATTGCTGTCACAGCAATTGTGCCTAAGCTCCATCAAGTGTCACCCGCAATCCCCTCCCCTTGCAAAGAACAAACAAGGACATCGCCAGTTGTCACAATTGTGAGCCCATTAAGACACTGCTGCCTGCTGCCAAATGTTGCTGACCAAAATGTTCGACGAGAGTCAAAGGGACAAATCTTTTTAATAACCTTAGCTATCCTCTCCACTCTCCACTTCTCTCTGTTCGCTTCCCACTCCCCTCTCCCTATGGGGTGGTAACACATGTTGTGAATAGTTGACACGAGTCGTGGTCCTGGTCCTTGTCCTGATCCTGGCTACACGGCCAGTTAATAAAGACATAATGGCAGAGATTTACTTTTTATGTGCCTCCATTTGCGGTGCGATATTATTATCGCTAGATTTTGCTGTTTGCCTCCTGATATTCTTGGCCATTCAGGCTATAATTTGGCCAACAGGGGAGAGGCCTAAGCAAGTGGGAGTGGCAGTATGTTTGAGCGACTGACAGTGAGGGGATGGCAGGTTATTTGGCAAATCACCTGCTCTTCCTTACAAGCTTCCTGCTTAGGCAAACTTAAGACTTCCTTTTGCTGGCCAAAAATGTAAAACAAGAAGTCTTCCACACACACACACACACACACACACACACACACAGAGGAAAACAAGGATACGCTGTGTTCTACCAGCGAAATGAACTACGCACACAAGCATAAGCACAAACACAAGCACAAACACAAATACATATACGCATGTATGTACAGAGAAAAGGAGCACCCATATTACATATAATTTTGAAAGAGGCCTCATCCTGTTGGCCCCCACCTGCTGACCCCCCCTCCTGTTGGCGTCCGTCGTTGGCCCCCGCTCCCCCCGCCTGCTGCCTGTCTGTCTGCACACCTGAATGGCTGCCTACCTTGGCTGACTGACTAACAAGCTGTCCTGTTCTCCTGTCTTGTTCTGTTCAGTACCGCTGTCCTGCTGTCCTGCTGTCTTGTCGTGGCCTGTCCTCCCTCTCGCCTCCCTGCACCATATTGTACTTAATTTTTTTTTAGCCAACGACGCCGGCACTGAAGTGCCTTTTTCAATTTCCCCAGAGGCGCTTCCGATCAAACAGGAAGTGCTTAAGTTCAAACTGAAGTAAAAGTGTGCTCAGGCCCACGACCAAGTCCAACCCCCCCTCATGCCACTGCCTATATCATCCAGCAACAGTCAGCCAGAGAGAGTCAGATACGTCTATGCCACGTTTTTTCGTAGCTGCAGGTGATAGCAGCAGAAAATGTGCGGCCAAACCGACCAGGGAAAGCGCTGCAATGAAAAGGAAAGAATAACGGCAGGAAAGGAGAGGAAGGACGTTCCATAAAAGTCGCTGCTAGCCTTGCCCTGCCCTCCAGTCGAACCGCATACCCTACGCGACGCGACGCCATGCGTCTCCCACCTGTAACTTTATTATGGGGGCGTGTGCGCCATAAGGTATGCAATATGTACACAGAATGCGGCAGACAATGCGGGGCACAAAGAACCATAACCAGAAGCAGGCACGGTGCAGGGGGCAGGGGGCAGACATGTAAGGGGGATGAAGCATCATCATATTTCATATGGCTAATAAACATAGCAATGGAGTCCGCAGTGCGGGTGCCGTAGCCGGAGCTGCCGAGTGAACTGCATAAATTTATTAATGAGTGGGAAATGAGGTATTCTGGGAGGGTGCACACCCACAGTGGCAGTGGCAGCTTAGCTCAAGGCCACAAGGACTGACAACTAAGCCGCCCGCAAGCGCCCGCTGGAAAAACAATAAGCCAGGCATTTTCGGCATAGCTTAGAAAAGTTCCGTAACGCAGAGGCTGGATAGGCTGATTTACGGACATGTTGCGGGGCCCCAATAAGGAACGTAACGGAATTCCTGGCTTCAGTTGAGCAGGGATCAGGCCATGAACGCAAATTGAAAGCACACAAGTTGCACAGCCAGAAACCGTGAAATGGGGAGCACGTAGAGAGTGCTGCTCCGCGACTGAGGGTGGGGAGGGGGCTGGTGAAAAGTGAACAAACTCCTGTGATTGATAAATATTTAAAGCGCAGCAACAGCAGCAGCAGCAACAAAGCGAAATAATTGAAATAAGTGAAGGAGCAACGAGAGGGTGGCTGACTTTTGCAGCCCCCAGTTGGGGGTTGTTGCGGGTTGATTGCTGCTGCTGCGTAGACGATGACTCTCAGTGTCTGTCCTGCCCTGCCAATTGTGACAACAACAAGCCAAAATGCTTGTTAGCCGTGGCCCTTGCCCCTCGCCATACTCTATCTCTCTCTCTCTCTCTCTTGCTGCTGGTTGCACCTTCATTCAATCTAATTTCGCTGCTTATCACTGGAGCTGGAGCTTAGCTGCTCTAAAATGCGAATGACATGCCAAAGTACTCGAGATTCAAAAGATTGTCGCGACGCCCCGAACAGAAACTGCTCCAGTCCTCCAGCCAGCCAGCAACAGGAGGGAGTCGCCAAGTGGGGGGTGCGGATGTGGCACGAAGATTGTTGAGTGCGGGAGGAGGATGCTGAAGCCCTCGATGAGCCACGCTTCAGTGCTGGATGAGCATCAAGCTGCTGTGATTCTGGATGTCACCTTCATTACACTTTTTATGGGGAAAGGAAAATACATTCATTCATTTATTTTGATATAAAAATATTGAGGCAGGAAAATGCATGAAATTATAGCTAAATCTATGGCTAAAGGCTGAAGGAAAAGCTGGGGAAAATCTTCAAAAGTTTTCGTTACTTCTGGCTGGATGTTGCAGGGTATTCAGAGTTCTCTTTTCAGGGCAGGCCCTGACATTTTTTTGCTTTTGGTTCTGCCCAGCCTCTGCCTTCAGCCTCTGCCCAGCCTCTGCCCAGCCTCTGCCTTCTCTGCCTCTGCCCAGCCTCTGCCTTCTGTTCTTTCTGCTTTCCATTTGACTGACGGCTGTCTGTGCCCACATAATGTCGCCATTATGGCATGGCAGACATTGTTTGATTTGAATTCATTGTCGTGCAATTTGTGCATGCCACACGCCCCTCCTGCCGCCTGCTTTCTACCCCTGCCCCTGTTACAGCCCTTCAGTGCATGTTGCTCCTTTTCTTCATGCCGTTTCGTGTCGCTAATTACACTGTAATTAAAATTGCTGTATTTACAAGCAAACACACACACGAACACACACACACCCAAACACACACCCAAACACACACACATACACACATTCTGGAGTGCGTGCAAATATTTTGAGAAAATACATATCACATCTGGTTGCGCATACGCCGCGTGTAACGCTGCCTGCCTGCCTGCACTTTGGCATGAAGCTCGATGCTACCTGTTCCCGTTATTCTTTCCTTTTTTCCCGCTTTTTGTTTTTTGTTTTTGTTTTTGCTTTGTTTTTTTTGTTTTTTTGGGGGTGTGGCTCGCCATTTAACACATTTTGTGCCCTCGTCGATAACAAGCTAGGCATTTGCCATTAGGCTTTGCTCTCTGCCCCTCTCTCCCCCTCTCTCTCTCTCTCTCTCACTCTCTGTGTGTTGACCACCTCAATTTTCAGCCATTTTCAGAATGCGAATGCGAATGCAGCATTTTAATTGCTTTTCGCTGGCCATCATGCATGCTGCCTGTTAGCTGCTGCCTGTTAGCTGCTGCCTAAAAATAGTCGCCTAAGAGTGCTTTTGCGTGTAGCTATTTTCAACTTAATTAATAGCAAACACACGTGGGTCAGAAGGGGGTGCCAGAAGGCGGGGTGGCAGCAACTAAAACAAGGCACACGAAACTTAAACACAAATGCAGATGGAAATGGGAATGGAAATGCAGAACGGGAATGCAAATGGAACTGGAAATGGAAAAGGGGTGCTAAATGGGGTGGGAAATGGGGTGGGAAATGGGGTGGGAAATGGGGACTGGAAGTGGGGGTTGAGCTTGAGCTTGAGATTGGGAATATGTTTTAGTTTTAGTTTTAGTTTTGCGACTCTCTCACACTTGATTTATATGGCAGTCCGGCGTAGTTTATGCATAATGCAAGTCGTAATTAGTGAGGCAAACATGCAATGGCCAGGGCCAGGGCCAGGGCTTAGCTCTTAGCCAGAAGTCGGTTTGGGCCAGCTTCACCTTTTGCTTTACCTTTGCTTTGCCCTGCGGCTGGCTGTGGCTCCATCTAATATTTATTATCAGTAAATTACAATTGTCTTTTACATGCATGCGATTAATACTGCTGGTCATTGCTGCTGCTGTTGCTGCTGGTCATAAATATTTATTTACAAAACTCTACTCTGCTCTTCTTCTAACCAAAAAACCTGTCATGGCCAAAAGCAGTCTGTATGTTGTTTGTTGTTTTTGTTATTTATCCAATTCAGCTCAGTCTTTTGTCCTGCCATATCTTTGACTACGAGAAGGCAATAAGCCTGCCAGGCCTCCAGCTATGTGCGTTTTGTGTCCTGCATTTTTCGCATGACATTTGCAGTTTTAATTAAACAACAAATAATAATTTGTTGACTCAAAATGGGAATAAAATCTTTGACTCTATAGAAAAATCCATAAACAAGAGGGAGAGACAGATAGTGAGGGAGACGGAGTGAGAGAGAGAGAGAGAATTTGTGGTTCTACCTCCTGCTGGGAGGCATTTCCGCTGAGCTCTACTCGATTCTCGAGCGTGACAACTGAAATATTGAGACGCACACACACACACACACACATACTGCAGAGCCTTGGAATCTATTTTTCAGCAAATACTAATCAAAAAATCTCAATTCAATTACTTTCGAGTCGAACAAACAAAACTCCAGTCCAGTCCGTGTATGTCGGACACAGACACAGCCACAGACAGAGATAGAGAGAGAGAGAGAGAGTCCTGGCAACAGGAACAAATTAACTTTATTGCTTATTGCTGTATGGGTGTGTGTTTGTGTGTTGCCCTTCCGCTAATGAAGCAAAATTATCTGCTGGCAACATTTCGTGGCAAAGGGTTTAGCCCTACCCCCTTCCCCCCCACCTCCCAGACAGGTGCACCAGGCGATAATGATTGTAATTAATTTAATTCCGTTATATTTTCATCTAGACAGAGAGACAGAGAGAGAGAGAGACAGAGAGAGAGAGAGACAGAGAGAGAGAGAAAGAGAATGAAAGAGTGGAGTGTGAGTGGAGATCCTCCGCAATGCGCTAAATGCTTTCCGCCACATTCTGTGACTTTTGTTGGGGCTGCACCCTGCTGTCCCTCCCTGCTGTTTTTCCGTTACTCTTCTCTTTTTTTTTTGTTATTTCTTTCGCCTCATTACGTTTCGTGTCCTTCTTTTTGTTACACTCTCTTTGCAGAAGGGTACTATGATTCTGAAAGGCTACTTGCCTTCCCTTCTTACTGAGGACCTTCCGGATCATAGCTTCCATGGCTTCCGTGGCTGCCAGGGTATCTCTCGCTTCGTTGACTTTACCATCCTGGCAGTGTTTCCAGGTGTGGGCCTGCTGTTCCACTGGCCTTCTGTAGAATCAGTTAACTCCTTTTGCTAATTACTAAAGTTTTATTTCGGTTCCCAAACTCCTCTCCTCCGTGGCAACAATCTTGATATTCGTGCCGGCACCGGTACCCCAGCGTATGTGCCAGGTATAGCCCGTAACCCGTAAGCGGAGGGTTAATTAAAAGCCGTACACAACTTTTGCCTCGATGGCGAGTCAACTGACGGCTGAATGTCACTTTGTCGCTTTCGCAGATTCAAATTTCAAGTGCACTCTGAGGCTGAGTTACAAAGAGAGCAGAGGAGGAGTGATGCAGCAGGGCTGCCACAACAAAAGCCCCAACAACAACAACAGCAACAACAACAAAGTTGGTGAAGCATGTAAACGAAGCCTTCATCTTAAGTGCTAGAGGATGGTCCTGGCATGCCGGCAGCACTACTTGAAAACCTGCCACAGCCTGCAACACTCTCTGACGGTCGGATGTCGATGAAGTGCATCGGGTCTCCGGTTCTCAAAAGGTAAATATTTTTGCTTTAGTTATTAAATTTTGAAGCAGCTACAGCTACAAGCTGCACTCGCCAAGTGCCACACCGCACCAAACCATGAGGCAACCCTTGAGGCACGGCTCGTTTGCTGCCAGATTCAGAATCAATCAAGTGTTCAAATTTTAATCAGTTGCCCCATCCATCGATGGGGATGGGGTTGGGGTTGGATGGGAGGCTGTCTTGTAGTACTTCCTTCCATCATCAACTCTTAAAGTTTGATGCCAACCACAGGGGTATCGCCACAGGGCAGGGGCAGAGGCAGGGGCACGGGAACGGGTAGTGGCTGCTGCCACTATCACTGGCCGTCGGTAAACCGCAAATTGCACGTTGTTGCCCCGGCCAAGGATACGCTGGTTTCCTCTCTGCCACACAGAGGGCACACACAGGGGTGGGGAGGGGGGTTCTCTCTGCCACACGGTGCTCGCTCTCTCTCTCTGTGCCAGAGCTCAAGTGCCGGGCGAATTTTGATGTTTTTGCCAGATTGATGAACAAACCGAAAACAAAGCAGCAGCCAGGACCAAGTCAGGTCCTGTGGCTGGGCACAAGGACAAGCCACAAGGCGTCGCAGCTCCATAACCTGGAACCCCACTTGCCTGCCTTCTTGCTTGGTTTATGTTGTGCCTCTCTCTCTCTCTCTCTCTCTTTCTCTGTGGAAAAACAAATAACAATAATTATCTTGACAACAATTTCCGGTATTTGTGCTCAAGTCGAGCGCAACAAAAGGCAAAATGAAACTCAACTCAAGTTCAGAGAGACGTGCCACAGAAGAAGGAGCGCCACCAGCCACCAGCCAACAGAGGAGTCCTGGAGTCGTTGAGGACGATGCCTGTGGCGCATTCGGGCGGCAATGGTTTGAATATTTTGTAGCTCTCCTTGATTGTGGTGCTTGGTGGTGGGGCATAATGGGTGGTAAGGGGTGGCAATGGCTGCCGTTTTGTGGTTTGAGCGAGTTGTAATCATTCTTTACGGACAGGTCCTTGGGTTATGAGTACCAGGTAGGACCTTGGCACATTGGCAGCTCCGTCACAGCACAGATATCATGTCAGAAGTTCAACTTTTCGTTTTCTGATGTTCGATAAGCCACGTTTGGGGGTTGCCCCAATCAAACAAAGATTAAACGCTGTCCCATATCAAAATATAAAATGTTTACTTGAGCGTGAAATTAAAACATTAATTTCTATATATATTTGGCATTGGTTTGCGGTGGCATATTTGATGAATATCCCAAAAGCTTATCGCCCAAATGATTCATCATGATTCATGATTAGAGACCTTTCAAAAGTGGATTGTACGATTGTCTGTTCTTGCCCATTAATGAGAAACCCACACCTGAGTGCCCCTCCCCACCACCTACTTCTGGCAGGCTTTAATTGTGGCTTCGTCAACTACTTTGGACACCACATGCCACTCCTGCCTGCTGCCACACAAAGGCCAGCAGTCCTTCCAGGCCATTTCATTCAAACAATTTCTGGTCTAAGCAGAACCCACACACACACACACTTACACACACTCGCACACATCGGAGGCAAATATTTTAATTTGTATTTATTTTAATGCTCCAACGCCCTTGTTTTACAACCCACTTCAAAAGCGAGCCACCCCGACCACCACACTCCCTCCCTGCTGCCTGCTCTTCCTGCTGCCTGCAAAGGAATTCCTTTGAGCTCATGGTCAAATGATTCTCAGATATTCTTTTAATGTTGCACCCTCAACGCCTGCGGCCTGCGGACAGGGCCTGGTCCTGCGCCTGGTCCTGGCCCCGGCTATGCACTAACTTTTGGCGGTTAACCTGGGACAAACACCACACCGCTCTGAGCTCTGAGCGAGAGAGAGATCCCAAACAAATAGCCGCAGGACCTCCCCCAACCGACGCCCACCGCCTGCCGTTGCACAATAAACTTTAATGGGCCTGTTCATAATAATAAAATTTCATTAAATTGCCAAAAGAACTGAGAAAAAAAACAAACCGTAAGCATAGGCAAATTTTCACTCGAAAAGAAAATGAAGACAAGTGGTAGGAAAAGGTGGTGGCGGTGGTGGTGGTGCGGGTGTTAGCGGTTCTGCCTGGTGGTGTTCGTGGCCATTGGGGGGTGATGTGCCATGTGTGAAATTTCTCTCAGCCGCCACTCCAGCCCTCAGCCCCCTGCCTCTGGTTCATCTTTGACCCTTTGCATGTGTTGCCCGGAAGGAAGACTGAAACAATTCAATTACGTTGCAAAATGGCTGCCCCCATGCTCTCTCTCTTTGTATGTGTGTGTGCTGTGTGTATCTGAGGGTGATGTGTAATAAAGTTTCATTTTATAGACCTGCCAGCACGTCTGGGCAGCTTTTGGTGACGCCAGAGCCGGAGTCGCAGTCGCAGCCTCAGCCACAGCCTCAAAAGCATAACTCGTGCCCATCAGACTGGCCCACAGAATCCCCCAATCCCAGATACCAGACCCAGCTCCATTCCCTGCTCCAGTCCCTGCTCCAGTCCCTCCTCCAGTCCCTGCTCCAGTCCCTGCCCCAGTCCCTGCTTCAGTCCCTCCTCCAGTCCCAGTCCTTGGCCTTCCTCCTGCTGCTGCTTTGCTACTGCAGTTTTTGGAGCAAAATGTTAGCCGAAATTTTGCACAAGAAGAAAATTGAAAGCATTACTGTGGTTACACCCTCCCCTCCCCCCTGCCCTCCCCTACCCCCTCTGGGGGCTTCTGTAGTTATTGTATTTTTTGGCCACGAACATTCTTGTGCTGAAGTTTTGCAATTGTTGTTGCATTGCAGCTGTCAGGAGAGGCGCACTAAACACTAAATAAAATTTTAGTTCTCAACTGCGTGTACGCTCCACACACACACACACACACACACAGACTCACGCACATGAGATGGCCGCTATGTCCTTGGGCACACACACACGTACACCCAAGCATATGTGCCTAGAGAAGTCCTCCTCCTGCTGCTCCTCCTGCTGCTGCTGCTACTCTCCTCTCTGGCATATTGAACGAAGATTTATTGCAGTGCCAGTGTGTCCAAGTGGAAATAAATCAAATAATTTTCCATGTGGAAAAATTTCAAGCACAAGAAAAAAAAACACCGAATCGAGCTGCAAATTAAAACAGGCAAAAAAAAAAAAACAACTACAGAGAAGCAGCAGCAGCAGAGGAGATGAGGGGCAAGAGGCGGGGAGCAAACCAAAACAGAGACGAAAAATGAAAAGTCCGGCAGAAAGTCAAGTGAAAGGCGCAAGTTGTGGCCCGTAAAGGGCCGAATAATGGACAGCACAGGACAGGACAGGGGCAGCTGATTGTGTAATTTACTCATTATACGGCGTACACGGAGGAGCGGCAGAGCGGAGTACACGGTGGAGTACACGAACAGAACCCTATGTGCATTACGTAAACGATTCTCTGTGTTGCACACACACACACACACAGTGGTTCTCTGTCTCTGTTTGTGTGTGTGTGTGTGTTCATTATCCGTATATTTGTGTGTGTATTCTTGAAAGTACACTCAAAGAAACGATTATCATCTACATGTGTATATATTTTATTTTCTTCGCGTCAAAGGCCGCAGCACTACTTTATGCAGTGGTTCTCTGTCTGTGTGTGTGAGTTTATTCTTAAAATTACACTCAAGAAAACTATAATCATCTATATGTTTTCTTTTGTTGTACATATTTTGCATTCTTAAAACATTTTTTAATTTGTAGAAACATTCGTAGGAGCAGCAACTTATTCAAGCTTAAGGTAGAGATCTGTCTGATCTTCCAAGAACTTCTTTCTCTCTCTTAATTACACTGAACCTCTCCTCCTCCCCTCTTGCTAAAGTTTAACACTAGTCGACACGACACTTCCGTTCCGAAAATATTTTTTGTTCGACTTTTCAAAATTTCAGGAAAATATACCGCAAAAAAATGATCAAATTTGAATTTGAAAGCCAAATATCTTCCAGTTGATAATTTGAAACTACAAAATGTTTGGCTGCAATTTATAGCTGCATTTGTCAGCTTTTCAGAACTGCAAACAATACAACCAGATACAAGATAAGATATAAGATATATAAAAAAAGGAAAAACTACATATAAAAAAAAAAAATTAAAAAAGAAAAGAAATCTTAAAAAATTCATTTTTAAAATACTAAACCATACAAAATCCTTAAAATGCTTTTAAAAAAATTATAAATCTCCAAACCTACCAAAAAAAATTATTTTGAGCCACAGCGGGCAAAAAAAAGTTCAATTTTGTCGACTAGTGTAATCATCTTTTGATGAAAAGAAGCAACAAAAAGCAATAGTCTCCATAAAAGAGAAAGAGCTGGGGGCAGTAATCAAAATCTTATATTATTTATTTGTGGGAAAGCTATATAAAGGGCTCTCAGTATTAAAGGAACTAATCAATTACCAAATACTCCCATTATAATAAAAATAAATTATAATAAATGTAATGAAAAACTATTGTGAAAGCTGTTCCAAAAATTTATAAGAAACAAAAACATTTAAAGACTGCTATCCCAACAATGGCATTCTTTAAAATCATTCCTATTCATCCTCAGAATAGTCAGAATTAGTCTTCCAAATATAATATTAAAATGTGCCTTAAATGATCCTGAATTGTTAGAGAATTCAAGCTAGAAAAACTACTTAAAAGTAGGACCCATCTCTCTCTGAAAATATAATATAACAAAATACAGATTTCAGTACTTTGATAGCCCCCCCTTTTTCTGCGAGTGTATGCTCTGGCTTTTGGCCGTGGGCCATCGCTTGCTCTTTTTTTTGTTGTCTTTGCTGTTTGCATACCAACAACGGGAACTGCAAGAACTTCTGCATATGCATGAACCCTGAACCCTGTCCCGGGGTTCGCTGTATTTTTATATTAGCGCACAGACACCTAGTGGGCGGCCACTACCACCCCCCCACGACCCGCGCCCCACGCCCAACCCCTGGCACTGGCACAGGCACTGGCAACCCCTGGCCACATTACCACCTAACTGTCATTGTCCAGAAATTAACGAAAACACACACACACAGAAACACACATACAGAGCGAGGAGACCCCAGGACACGAGGCACAGAAAACAGAAAACAGCGAGAAAACAGCGAGAAAAGTGAGGGAAAAGAAATGGAAGAAAGAAAAGTTTTGCATTTCCTCGGTGCTAATGTATGTTAATTACAGGGGGGATTTTCCATGCGGAGGATTTGCATTTTAATTTATGCACCAAAAAATTTGCGTTCTGCCCGACCAGACACCCCACACCCCACAGCCAACACCCCACAGCAAACACCCTCCGCTCCACCCCTCCATAGTCAAAGTAGTTAAAAGACGAAGCCAGAGAAAAAAAATGAAAGAGGGAACAATGTAATGGCCGAAATGAGGAGTTACAGTGACGCAATTTGTACACGTCACAGGTGAGAGTGAGTACACATGCATGGGATGGCTGTATGTGTGTGTGTGTGTGTGTGGGGATTGGGGGGGGCACTTCATTACATCGGTGGCAAGTGGACACGCCCCAGCACTGCAGCGGAAATTGCTTGAATTATATTTATTTATAGGCAAAGCACTTGACCCGCTGTGTACCCGGGGCCCGGGCTGTCCGTCGTCCTGGGTGTAGGTTTGAAGGACCAAAGCAATTAAGACAAGCCCACATATGACGACGGTGTCCCAATTACCAAAGGGCTTTTAAAGAAGTCTGCCAAAAGTCTACAAATAATGTAACAAAATTAACTGGCACAAGGGTTGTGGGTATACATACATAAAATGAATGCCTTGAGCTTGGATCATTGCATCAAAGCCTGAAACATTTGAGTTGCCTGTAATCGCTAGCGAGGACTTACTATGTCTATTCACAACCTAAATCTTATCAAACTAACTCCTTCAAACCATATTGCTGAAGTATAAACACATTATTGTACTTAAGGAACAAGAGTCTTTATAGATTCAGGGAGATAAACACAAACCCAATCAATTCTAAGTAAAAAACAGGCTAGGGTGGGAGCGAAGAAATGATCTGTCAACTCATTACAACACGCGACATCCCAAAAGTCAAGTAAGTCAGTAAGCAATTGGGAATCGAATGAAGTACCGATGCACCCGTTCCATGGTTCTAGCGATTGTAAAATTACATATAAAGCCCGAAGTTTCTGAATAAAGATTAGTATGAATTCAACCACTACTCGCAAGTGTCTAGACTTTTCTTTTGCTTAATATGCTTATTCAGATTCAAAAACCTTGTCAAACTAAATCTTTTGGCTGCGTCACATGCCATCAAGCTAGACATCACCAATAGAGACATCCGTAGGAAATGCAATGAGCCCTGGAACATCTCATCTGCAGCTGCACGTCTCTCTCAGGGGCAAGGAGAAGGTACCTGGCCGCACCAACGCTGGCATCTCTGGAAGATGTCGCCAAGAGGTCCCCAGGGCAACTGCCTTTGCCTTTGCCACAAACACCTCGATTCTAGGGGACTTTGAAGCCCTCACTAGCACCCTCGTAAAGGTCCTTACTGGCCTTTATTTAATTTTGTCACACAAAATACCGAAAGCCCATCTTTCAGACGTGTACAAGTAAATGAAAAATCGAATGATGGATTAAGGCCGGGCAATGCTCCTTTAACAGCATTTTGTGACACGAAAAACACCATCGGTAAGGAGGTAGTTGTGGGTCTAGTACATCTACACATAAGCATCGAAATCGCATCTCTAATACAGAAAATATTAAAACGAATTTCAGAGAATATTTAGAAAATATTGAATATAAATTGAAGATTTACAGAAGATTTTTACAGAAATAAAGAATTATATTCACTGGCCTGTAAAAATCCAATCAAAATTGAAATTGAAGAAAATTCTGTGGTACCTCTACTCGCATGTAATCGATTTACCGTCTATCATTTATAGTTATTTGGCTTAAATATAATAGTGAGAGTGTATAACAGCTTAGTTTTCGATCCCTCTAAGCCTCCGGCCCTTAGTTTTCAGTCAAATTCTTGGGTCTCCTATTCTTCCCCTCACCTCGCTATTTCAGTGAACAACAAAATTCATGTTAAATTATCTTAAGTAAAGAAAAACAAGAGGATGGAATGAGAATGTAACGAAAATTCTTCAGGATTCTAATGCTTACATTCCAGGCTTGAAAGACTAGAAATAACTCTAAGCCGCGTTTGCAGGAGGTGACGTGCAGCACTGCCATTTCCATATCTTCAAAAGTAAAAACAAAAGTACACAAATTAGTAGATATACTGGTAATCGTAATTACTAACTTGCCAAATTGTTCGCTGGATCGAAATCCAATCAAAATGGTAGCCAAATTAGGGCGCAACCACACCCACCCACCCATGCACTCCTGCATTTAGTATGGCGGCCCTCAAATCGGCATTGAAATTGAGAAATTTAATTATAATGTGAGCATTAGTCGACGTCGCCGTCGCCGTCGCCGTCACCGTCAATTGGCTCAAAGTTTCACTCACCTACTGGCAAGCAGCAACCTCTCTCTCTCTCTGTCTCTCTCTCTCTCTCGCTCTCTTTCTGTCTCACTCTCTTACGCTGTTCAGTTAAATTAATACAAAGCCCAAGTACATGCACTAATGCTAAGTAGATTCCTGCACAAACAAGGAACAGCGAGGCGGAGCTGCAGGAGAGGCGGCAAAGCCTACGCTAAGCTAGGCACTGGCATTCCTTTGCCACCCCTGCCACCCTGCCTCTCTGTCTGTGTGTGTATGTGTAGCTTTGTGTGTTGTCTAAGGAATGAGTGTGTGTGGGTGTGCAGGTTAAGCGTCTTACTCAAGTATTTATGTATTTACATTGCGAATATTTAATGGAGATATGCGCTGGATTACAACTACTTGTAGGAGTGAGCCGCCGAGAGTTGGAGAGACAGTTGCAGAGAGTTTGGGGATGATGTGTGAAAAAATGGCACACTCCTCCCTCCCACCAGTAACCCAAAAGAGAATATTTAAGCACTCAACAGCAGGAGGAAGTGGAGTGGAACAGGAGGAGTAACTACAACTACATCTACATCTACAACAGCAGCAGCTAGAAGCCGTGTTTTATTTCACTTCAAGACTAAATATTACATAACGAGAGATATGGGTGTGGGGGGTAAAGTGCGTACTGGGAGAAGAAGCATAAGGCCCAGAACAGAACAGAAACGGAACGGTACAGTATGGAACAGAAACAGAACATCTAATAAGCTAAAAGCGAGAGATGAGAGCGTCAAAGCAAATGGCAAGGGCAAGAGGCATGCCACCCCCCCCTGCTGCCCCGTAATATTCCAATGGCTGCTCCCCACTGGCCTAAGGCAGAAATTATTCAAGCGTTTCTTTAATAGAGAGTCGCCCCAGCGGAAACGAACCTCCCCTTTGCCCACCCCCCTTTGGCCCTTCTGCTCTCTCTGTCTCTCTCTCTCTCTCTCTATTGCTGTCTCGCTCTGTCTGACTTTTAGCTGGAAACTATTTAAAAAAGCAATTTTTTAGTTAATTAAACGACAAAGACAAGCAAAAGGCAAACAATTTCCCCTCGCACATTGCACCATTTGGCTTTGGCCACTGCCTTGGGCATTTCTGGGGCAGACAGACGGAGTCCTCCTGCTGCTGCTGCTGCTGCTGCTCCTCCTTCTGCTGCTCCTCCTCACTGGACCTGCACTAAAATGACCAGAGACCAGAAACCAGTTCTTTTGGGGCAAACGCAAAAGAGAACTTTGCAAATGTCAGAGATCATCGTGCAGCAGCAGCAGCAGCAGCAGAGATTTTTTAACATTTTCCAAGCAGACATCCTGCTGCGATCCTTGGGCCACAAAGTCCATGGAGTCCATAAAGAGTCCTGCGCATAAAGGCATAGAGCAATCAATGCTAATGAATTTTAATGGCTTTCACAAAGCAATCAGGAAAGGGACTTGGCGTAAGTTCTTTATCTGCTTTTGGCCACTCCACACTGGGCGACAACGTCGACGACGACGACGCTAATGATGCGAAACAACAATTGAAACGGCCAGCGGAATGCAAAGTACTTTCCCACGGAGGTTCCGCTCATATCGCACACAAATTACTGGCACCCAGGCCCAGGAGGTGGCCCAGGAGGTGGCCCAGGAGGTGGCCCAGGCGGAGGCCCAGGAGCTGTGGTGCCACCACTAAAACTGCGCAACTTTGTAAGCCCCATGTTTGCCCCCCAGCCAACCCAACCATTTGTCGCATTTCGTTTAGCCATTTATTTATTTGCAAACTGCATTGTTTTCCCTCCACTCCCCTGGGGTGGAGGGAGGCAGCCATGTTGTCCTGTCTCCCATCTTTGTTATTAAGAACGGCGTAATCATAGCTCGATGTGGGGTTTCTTTTTGCCTTTTCTTTCTCCTTTTTTTTTGGGGTAAAGACTCTCTTCGCCCCCCCCAATGGGTTCTGGCACGCTCTAATTAAGTGCATTTACTCTAATGAGCAAAAATGGCAGCAGGAGCAGCAGCAGCGGCAGCAGCAGGACTGGCCCCAACTGTGGCAGCAACAACAGCCAAAAAAAACTGTCACAGCTCCGTGGACGAGGCTACCGTGCGTGAAAACTGCTGCTGGACCTTCAGTTGGGCGCATCCTGGCGCAAGTTTTGTGGTTTCATTTCTCTCCCCGAGGTCGACCTCGTTTAAGGGGTCCTTTCCCCGAAAAACCTTTTAAGCAAAGACTCCTCGGTGTCTCTATCTCTCTCTCTCTCTTGGGGTGGTGGGGTTCTGGGAGGTTGGTCAGCAGACCATTTGTCTATGCAAAATTTTGTGACGCTCATTAGTGCAATTTGCATGCATAACGGCAAATAGTAGTATGGCTGCAGCCAGCCAGATGAGCTCCAGCCTCCGGGCTACAGTCCAGTCATGTCCAGCCATGCAACCCCCATCCCCCCATGCACAACAAATACAGAAATAGATACACGATACAGGATACAGGATACAGTATACAGTATAGAGGAGGAGGCTGGAGTAGCTATCTCCACATTCATCAAATTCAGAGACAGAGCAAAGCAAAGCAAAGGCATTTATGTGTTGCTCCTCCGTTCCGTTCATTGTCGAATTCAAATATGTAGACAGAGAATTTTTGTAGCCAGTCATGCACACAGGCAGTGGCAGAGGGGCACCCCCTTCTGCCACCCCCCTTCACCCCCTTCATTCTGATTCAGATTCAGATTCAGCGACACTAAGTAAACATCAGCTGTGCCAAAGGATAACACAGCTCTCTCTCTCTATCTATCTCTCTCTTTCTCTCTCTGGTAGGCTCTGAAAATATGCAAATGTCCACCACCCCCCCAACCATACATACATGGTTCGCCTTCTCTCTCTCTCTCTCTCTGCCTCGCTGTTACGCTGTTCGATCTGCCAGATAAAACACAAAACATACCGGAATTAGTAGCCAGCAAAACAATCGAAAAATTAACAAAAAAAACAGAAAAAAGAGTAAAAAAGAGAACATGTTGTCCGCAAAAACCAAATTCATTTTCAATTAAGAATTTTTCCAGCATATCGACACACAGAATGTGTCCTGTAGTCCCGTTTTTGTAGTCCTGTGTAGAGTCCTCTGCCAAATGCAGAAATTCTAACTAAATTACGCAAAATTTCACATACATACATATGTATGTATGTATATCTATCTACATATATCTATTGGTAGCGTATATAGTTTTTGTGACATTTTCACAGTGGCTGATGGCTGATGTTGACACTCGCTCGACGGCGACCATTTGGCCGGTTTGGCCGGTTTTGGGTGTCAGAATGTGGTCAAAATGCCAATTGCAAAACAATTGCATTTTGGTTACTTTGCTGTTGAATCCGTTGCTTCCGTTGACACCCAATACGACCCACCCCCCCCAAATAGGATACATATTCTGGTCCTGGCTCCAAAGACAATTAAATTCTAGGAAAATATTTCACCAGACCAGTGAGAAAGGGCGTGAAATTTGTGAAATTTGAAATTGTTAAACTCGATTTTGTTTTAGTGCAATGCGAGTATAACCGAAAAATGGTTGGACGACAAGTTCTGTCATATTCACACATAGCCTAGCGCCTAGCGCCCAGCCCCACCCCCCAGGCCCCAGGCCACCCCTTAGCAGTGTGACAGACGGAACAAAAACCCAAAAAGCAATTAAATTGTACACTCGGCTCTGCCATGGCAGGCAGGCAGCAGCAGAGAGGCATGCAACAGAGGCAGAGGCAGGCAAAAGCTAAGCAACAAAAGACAGCAGCAGCAGCAGAGCACCAGCAAAGGCATCAAGCAACAATATTATAACATTTGTAGACTGCAACAAAAAACAACAACAAAAAAACAGAAAAAATAAAAATAAAACCTAGCAACTATATTTTACAGCCAGAGACAGAGAGAGAGAGAGAGATGCAAATGCTGAATATTTCCTTTTTTTTTGTGTTTTTTTATTTTTTTGGAATTGAATCCATGTGAGTGACAGCCTGACATGCAAATACGTTTAATTTCAAAAACTAAACTAATAAAAGCTTTGCTGACACTGGGAAAACCCTTTTTAGGAAAACCAGCAAATGGGCAATCGAATGAATGAATTTTTCCAGAAAAAGTTGGATGAAAACTCTACGCTGCTACTCCTCTCTGCTCTCCTCTCCTCTCTCTGCTCTCTGCTCTAAATACAATACAATTTTCGAATCAAATTAGCATACCACTTTTTAATCGAATGTGGCAGAACTCAACTCTTCAACAAAAAGATTGCACTGGCCAGTGGCACACAGCCAAGTGGCAAAGTGGCAAAATACTCGATTCATTTTGGCCAACTTTTGAGGGCACTTCAGCGGACCAATTCAATGTTTTTTGCGGTCAAACTTCAAGTCTTTTGGGGATTTTCTATCGCCTGCGAGTGATGGAGTGTTGCCTTCGTTTAATCAAAAAGCAATTTTCAAGACTCTTCTCTAGACTGTGCACAACGAAAACGATGAGTGGACCGATGAGCCACCCCCCCACACCCGCTCCACGTGTGGTAACCATTAGAGATGGGAAAGGGCAAGGGTGTACAGCACGAGGATCCAAAAAGTACAGACATTCAGAGACAATCCTCCTAAAGGCAAGTCAACTGACCCGATATGACCCCAGGAAAACTCGGAAAATGCGTTTGATTTACAGAAAATACTAAGAACCTTCTGAAAGACACATTGTAAAAAGTAGTTGCCCCTAGCTTGAGGCCAAGTAGCTATAGCTAGCATTCCAATGTTTACTGGTAATTGGTAATTACTTACTAAACTTAGCAACTTGGACATTGTTTAGATAGTTTTAATGCCAGTTTTAATAGTCATTAATGCCACTTAAGAAGTAAAGTCTACAAATAGTAAATCATAGTAAATTCCTTAATAGATTTAGTCAACTATTACTTCATATTTTTGGGCGTCCATACCATAAAAAAACACAAATTGTTAAACATTAAAAATATGTTTTTTTTTTGGTATTTGATCGCTGGTGAAGGAAATTTAACCTGATACAACAATGTTTTTTTTTTAAGTTTTAAGAAGTTTAAACGTCGACAGACGGACACAAAGTGTGATTAGAAATATATACACTATCGGATAATTCAAGTTTGGCTCTATATATGATTCAGTTAGAGCCATTATATAGACTCGAATAGACATCCTATAAAAGGTCAAACAATTCTCTTTTCAATCCATTAATTGTTATCGTTATCGCCACTGCAAAATGCCTAGTGAAAATAATGAAAATGCAAACAGTGGCCAGATCAAGGATTTGACAATTGAAAGACAAATATTTTGGGGCTATATTGCAAATCCCTCCCTTCCTCCCTTCAAACTCCCTTCCATTCAACAAGCCAAAACGAAAGGCTTTAAAGATATACATAAGCCAAATAATGATCTGATGTCACGTCCCATAAAAAGTTGGTTTTTGGTGATTGCAAAATTCTGCAAAAATATGTAGGACTATCTGAAATATTGAGCGTTGATTTTTCAAGTTATTAAATGTTTTTTTTTATTATAAATCCCATGTTTTTTACCGGCGTTACGTTACATAATTCCGTGATAATAAAAGTTAAAAAATATACACATTTCTCTAAGATTTTCAATATCTAAGAACGACTTTCACGAAAAACTTTGATCATCATAACATCTTTGTTATGGGAGATAATATTATAAAAAAATATCAAAAAAATACCTTCAACGACAAAGCCATCTACTTATTCTGGTATTATCATCGATCGATCGTTCAAATATTATTTATTTATATTTGAAGCAAACAAAAGGACAAAAGGACATCCCACAGAAAACCCTCAATCATCTGGGCAAAAGGTTTTCTGCTGAAGTTCAATGATATTATATGCCAATTAATCCGGATTACTAAGGGCCATTCTGGCCTATGAGAGGCCCCGTTGAGAGCCGTCCGGCGTAACCTAACCTAACCTATATGTCCATTGGGTAAACTAGTTTGCTTTCCATAGATTTACCAAATAATATCGGGACAATACTATATCTATATCTGATTTGATTGACTTTATATGTTTTTTTTTTTTGGCATGGCTGGGCTTTGGCTTTACTATGCCATTTTTCTCCCAGTGCAGTAGTAGCTGGTGTGTTGCACCATGTAAGGAAATTACAGCTGAATGATGCGCCAGATATTTCAATGCAAAATGATAAATATTTCGATGAGGCTGGGCTGGGGGCAGCAGCTCTTTTAAGCTACAAGATTGGTGCACAACAGCGAAACATTTACGTGATCTGATCCCAGGCCCAGGCCCAGGCAACAACAATACACTCGGGACCTATCACACACACACACACGAACACACACACACTGGGACTCAGAGCGAATCGCAGAGTCATGCATGGTCATAGACTACCAGGGGGTAGGGGGCGGAATCTGGCTGTTAAAATCGGCAAAGGCAAAGGCAAGAAAAGAAATCGCACACTTGAACGTTTTGAATTTGTAAAAGGATATTTTTCACATTATAATAAGAAATGAGACTGAAGACGCGCCTCGCATGCTGCTGCTGGGGGAAAACCCAACCCTCTGTGGCCACACACACACACACACACACGCACACTTTAAAATGCAGAACAGCTGAAAAATCATATAAACACAAATAATAAAATCGACAATTTGGCAAGAGGCGCACGCACACGCACACACACACACAGCCAGAGCCAGCCTTACGCGCTTAGATGAGAGTATCTTGTGGATGCGAACGAGAGTGTGTGTGTGCGTGTGTGTGTGTGTGTGTGTGTGTGTGTGTGTGTGTTGCAATGAGCACATAACCGCAAATGTACTGGCAACAAAACGTGCCGCGATTTCATAAAAAGACCTCCATGAAAATGCTCCAAGGATACAGATAAAGATTCCAAAACGGCACACAGTCGACTCCAAACTCTGATGGCAACGGCTGCAACCCAGTCATAAGGGAGGCAACCCTCTGTTGTCATGCTTTTCATTAAGATTTGGGCTCCGGCATTCCAAACCCTTTTAATTGCAATTCGTTACAGAAACAATGAAAACGAATCAATTCAGAGGAATGCTGAAAGTTTCTCCACTTGAGGCGACAGTTTTTCCATAACAATCAGCTAGAAATGTTGGGCGCTCTGGTTAGGCTGACTCTACTGCTAATCCTCGCTAGAGCTTCGACCGGGAAACCACTGAAAATACAGCCCAGGATATTCAATGGCAAGGAGATGGGCAACGGCGCCCTTGGCGGCTTCGGTGTGCAGCTGTTCTACCTGAAGAAGCTCGTCTGCTCGGGCACGATCCTGTCCACGCGGCACATCCTAACGGCCGCCCACTGCTTTGACGCAGGGAATCTGCAATGGTTCCATGTGGTGGCGGGCTACACGATGCAGTACGAGGGCCACACGAAGGCCTCAACGAAGAACGTGCTGACACACATCAAGATCCATCCCGACTACAATAAACTGAAGTTCATAGGCGACATAGCCGTGGGCAAGACGATGCTGCCGTTGAAGAACAATCGCATTGGCTATGCCAAGATCTGCAGTTCCGAGCTCTATCCGAAGGAGTTTGTCACCGTCGCCGGCTTTGGCATCGATGGCCGATCCGGGCTCGGCGTACGCCAAAGACTGCACACCATGCGAGTGCCCATTGTGGACAGGATGACCTGCGAGAGCAAAATTGGCCGCCCCATTCCGCCCAACGTGATCTGCGCCGGCGGCTATGATCATCGCACCCTGTGCGATGGCGACTCTGGCGGGCCACTGCTGCTCATGCAGGAGGTGTGCGGCGTTAGCACCTGGACGTATGAGTGCGGCAAATCCGAAAAGCCAGACATCTACATGAGTGTCAAGTTCTATGCAAAGTTTATCAAAAACACGATGAAACAATTGAAGTACTAAGAGAAGAGATTGTATAGAACTTCAGCCCCCAATAAAATTTGCAATATCTACATACATATTTCCCTACAGCGAACAAGAAAAAGGACCGATCAGCAGAAATATGTATATAAGACAGGTAGTTCATAGTCTCCTTAATCCCATGTCGAATCTGTGGAATTTCCCTTTCAGCTTAAGGAAACGCAGTCTCTCATATTCTCCTCCTATTCTCAGAACCTGAGTAAATGTCATGTAGCCCGTATCAAATTCTACACGCGCATGTCAAATGTAGAATGAGCGCTCTTTGCACCTACCTATCGTTCACGTGTCATCACCTCATTTCTTTTCATTTCTTTGCTCCCGCTCGCGCTCTCTCTCACTCTCTGCTGTCCAACCAAGCGTGGAGAGGGCAAATTGCAGCGTTGGCGCCTGCAACGGCACCACACACCGGCGAATCTCAGCAGAAATTGAGTAGAAAGCCAGAAACAACAAAAACACGCAAACAGCAATGAAGATATCTCATCGGGCACAGGGCAGCGAGCAGGGGGAGGGGAGTGGGTAGCGGGCAGAGCAACAATTCTGCAGTGCAGCTGTCGCCAAGCTGCGGCTCATCAGGTCGTCGCCGGCAACATTGCCAACTACTTATTTATATGTTGAATATGCTTTCTCTCTCTCTCTCTGTGTAGCCGGCAACAAGTATTTGCTGTATATGCTCTGTTCTAGCTCTGCTCTGGCTTTGGCTCTGGCTCAAGGTGAATCGATTTAAGGTGAGGCCTCCACTCACACTCTATCGATTTGTCAAGGGTCTTGAATTGCCACACCTTTTCTCAGAAAATAAGCGATTACTGCGAGAGGCCTTTTATGGGATTGTGTCACCTAATAATAATGCACTGTGGCACTGTGGTCGCCCTCTCCTCTCCAGTCGACACAACATTGCCAACTACTTATTTCTTGAATGCTCTGCTCTGGAACTTTCGCTGGCAGCACGTCATTTCTGTATGCCTCACCTCAGGGTGTGATAATACTAGGTGAGGGATTCCCGAAATACCGAGATTCACATTTCGTTTTCCACCCTCCCTGCCATAGAGAGAGTGCGTTGTGTGTCTGCACACGATCGGCGGAAACACAATGTGAGAGTAATTATCATGTGAGAGCACTCGCTGGGTCGCCTGCCTCACCTAACTTACGATGGGTCCGCATCTTCAGCCGGCCCGGCAGCATTGCCAACTATTTGTTGTATGCCCCAGCGCTAAGCGCTCTCTCTCTCTGCCAACCTCGCTCTTTCTACCTATCGCTGGCACTGTACTCCCTCCCTGTTGTCGGTGGGTCGTGTCGTTCGTTCGCTCTTTGGTCTCTCTACCCGTCCGTTCATTCCGTTTGATTTCTCAAAGTGAACGCGCGCAACGATCGCAAGTAGATCCCGTTTTCGAATTCTGAACCCAAACAAGCGCTGCTGCATCACTGCCTCCCGAAATCTGACATACATTTGGTCTTCCGCGAGTGCGTACATATTTGTGTTCTGTGCAGAGAGAGTATTTAATTGATAGTGTTTCGGTCAATTCAATCGATACAATACACGGTACAACCTTCAGTGTGAGTCAGAGCAACAAACAGACTTCGATATGAGGGAAATTGTTCATCTGCAGGCGGGCCAGTGCGGCAATCAGATCGGTTCAAAGGTGCGTATAATTAATATTCAATTAGCGACCGACCAAGTCATGGCACACACCTTTCTCTGACTTTTCGCTACGTTTTTAACCTCACATGTTTAATTATAAAACAGAATCGAATCGAATCCAAAGAGAGCAAAACGTACTTGCGCGCGCTCGCTCTCTGATTTGGTCGCTCTTGTCTTCCTCTTTTCTCCCTCCCTCCCCCACTCTGTGCTCTCTCTCTCTGTATATGCGCTCTGTCTCTCAGATTTGCTCTCGTCCTCTCGCTCTCCTCGTTGTGTTTGCAGCTGGGCGGCAAATGAAATGGGGGGCGGAGAGAGCGAATGAGAACGAGAGCGAATTCCGTTAGTTCGAGGAAACTATAAAACTGCTAAAAAAAAAAAATGACACTGCGTATAGTGGCAGCTCTCTAGGGTTTATCTTATCGCTGCGAGGAGATACACGACGTATCAGTAACACGCACAAATTTCCCATTTTCGCAGCCTGGGAACAAAACGCTACCCATATAAGACCATATAAAATCCCCAATGCAAACCCAAGGCAAACGTCTAGAACGACCTCGGGTCAGGTGCAAACAATTAGCAAAGCAAAGCGGTTTGCATGATGATGATGATCTCAACGGGCCATGTTGGAACAAACCATAAGTAGATCAAGCTCCAAAATGTAATCTAATCGGGGGAACAAGTTTATTTCAATACAATGCACAACCGTGTACTGTTTTCACAGTTCCATACAGTTCTGGAAGGTATTCTGACACTTCCACGAAGGTCTGTCCGTCTGTCTTTCGGTCTTTCTGTATCTTTGAAGCTTCCCCAAGTCATTAACAGGTTTGTGTGTATGTCTTTGTGTGGTGGTGGTGCCACAACTCGTTTTGGGATAGTTTTTCACGGCATTCTTGTGCCCATTCCCATTGTACTCTAGTAATCCACAGTTGACTGAATTTCCAACAATCAAAACTCATTTACGGCCAAGCAGATGGCTTTATGAACGAGTGCTAGACAGCTATTTCCTCACGTTTTCTTCTTCCATTTCGGGAATACGGAAAAAGGTAGTCGCCAGCCAATTGCACCTGGTACATGTAATTAAGGCAAAAGACGCGCGGCAAGAGCGAGTCTCTTAAGTACTATGTATCTTGTAGTATCTGTATCTTGTATCTGCAACAGTGACTCAGGCTAAGGCCAGTATCTGTGCGTGTCATATCGCACAGTGGGTCCCGTCCCCCCCCCCTTCTAATCAGTTAGCTTGTTTACAAAACTTTAAACATAAGCAGATGTCAATGGGGTGAGGCCGACGACGACGATAAGAACTAGAACCCAAAAATAGCAATTACATATGGTTCACAGCTATTTCCCCCACCTCCCCCGGGGAGGGGCACTTATGCAAAGACTCTCAGATATGGTAGCAGGGACTGTCCCACAAGAGAGCCAGAAAAGAGTCGCCCGTTCGCGAGTTTTGCGTGCATGTTTGCAGGCAATTAAAAATGTCGAAAAAATGGGGAATGGGGAAGGGGAATTCTTGTAAATTCCAAAACAAAACCCGAAGTGACTGCCGCTGCCCATTCTAAGCTAATTCAGCGCATTAGCATTAACTCGCACAATTTGCGGCGCCAACAACATAATCATCAAGCAGCAAGCAGCAAGAGGAAGCCAAAGGCAAGGCAAGTCGAAGCAGGAGATACTCTCACAGCATAGAACGTTTCACGTTCACTTGTGACTGCATTCAAGCATTTGCTCCTAGTGTAGCCATTCGCTTAGGAGACATTTTTGTTATAAATTAGTTTAGGGATACGGTTTTGGGTGCATTTTCTTAGTTGGCAACTTTTGTACTTCTCTACCTTGTGCCAACCTCTACTCTATGTCGTAATACCCTCAATCCTCTCAAGGGTATAGCTTTACAAAAATAAAAACAGCAACAGCAACAACCTCTATGCGGCGGGGCAGTCGTTGACGTTTGACACAGTTATTTTTTGTTGTTGTTCTTGTGACTGTGTTTGTGTGTCTTTTCTCTGCATTTCCCAGAGAGCAGTTTTCTCCGCCCGTTTGCATATTTCGTTACGTTTCTCTTTCTTTTTTTACACGCTTTTCCACTTAAATATGTTTGTGTGTAAAGGAGAAAAACATGTATTTTATTTTGCGTGATTTGTTGGGTTAATTAGGACGCACTTTTACACACAGCCAGTGACAAAAGGATTTTTCGGTCAATCTCTCCATTGAATTTTATGCGTATTACTCCATTACGCCCCCTCCACCGCCCTTTTGTGGCGGGCCTTGTGGCCATTGTTGATCTAAAAAAAAAGGCAAAAAAATGTATATGCAATTATTTATGAATATTTATGCAATTTTGCGCTTATCGAAACTTTATAGATTGGAAGGCATTACATTTTCCAATAATAATAATAATAGAGAACATATTGTTGAGGGTTTTTTACGCGCACACACACGCACACACACGCACACACACGCACACACACACACACATACACACACACGCATAATGCTGGTCGATTTCGCCGGCCGATTGGCCGAGCTTTAATTGAATGTCCTTTTGCCTGATTAATTGGCTGTCAGTGTGAATTATTGCTGCAGCCTCCAGAATAAACAAATAATAAATTTATGCAAAACTGCCTACGTGGCGCCACGCGCATTGAATAGTGCAAATTTATGCACCACAGCGTAAATGGCCAAAGCGCCTTTTTTATTTATTTATTTCCTTTTTTTTGCTGGCAACTAAAATTTTTGCAAAACTAATTGCTCTGACGATAAAGGACAGCGAGCAAACACACACAAACAAACAAACAAACAAAAAACCCATTTCAGATTGATTAAACATTAAACAAATACGTTATTCAACCCTGAATGGTTAAATGAATAAAGGCGATCTGTAATTATGGCCACAATAATTGCTTCGTCCTGCAAAGAGGGTCTAGAAAGACGCGGCAAGGCAACATCTCAGAATGGGAGATGATATCTACTTGCGACCCGTGCTAGTGGCAAGTGGATCCTGGAAGCGTCTTACAGATTGCCCATCCACTGCGGCTACCTCCTGTGAAGCGTCGCAAATGCTTTAAGGAACAGTGGTGCTTCGTGGACTTTGTCCTCAATCCCATGCTGGATCCGTTACTTCTGAAAAGGTTCGCAAAGAGAAATATGAGGCGGCTTTCCAGGTCTCAAATTGGTCCCAAAAGGCGGTCAAAGTGTGGACAGAAGGACCTTAACTAGATCCTATTCCACGGAAAGATCGTTTACGGAAAGATAGTTTACGAAAAGATCGTTTACGAAAAGATCGTTTACGGAAAGATCGTTTCTGTTTCTTGGATTTCCTTGTAGATCTTTGTCACAGGCGGAAAGAAATGCTATAAGTATATCTGCATTTCCCCTGATTATCTGATTTAGGACATCTTAAAGAAAAGGATTGATGGTGCTGCTATAGAGAAAACAAATGGGAAAAACTACTGTGGGATTTGTTCTGGCGGGCAACCGCAAAAAGGGCACACTAGAAACGGGTCAAGCATATGGCTTCCTTCTGGCAACCTTCTGATCAGTCGATAACCATCTATCGATAACCTCGCCGAGCGTCCTTGTGGGCGGAAGTCGCTGGTGTCGAATCGTAGGGAAAGCATTATCCAGAGACAACTTTAACACACTATTTATAAGAATTTGTTGTAACCACTTTAACCACGCTGGAACACTATAAATAAACATTGGAACACATAAATTCTTACGTCTATTTACGTATTAGAAATCTATTACAGGAAAAATGCCTGAAAAAACTCCTCCTGCAAAGTCTTTAAGCCATTTCTTAGTGCTTTAATTGTAGGAAATACTTAATCTTTCATGCCTCAAGCTTATGTATCTCTTATGTATATATACATAGCCATAGACATTGAATTTTCATTTTATGAGTATGCCTTTAGGACCTGTTCCGGTGTGCATCAGACGCCACCGAAAATTGATCACACACATATGTGTGTACATATGTATGTGTGGTGTGGCATGGCATATCCATGGCGAAGGCATTTTGGCCAGGCCAAGGATGTTTTGGCCCTGCAGCCAGACTTCAGCTCAGCTCAGCTCTGCTCTGCTCTTTTTCCTTTCATTATTTACATAAACCTAATTTTCCCTAAATCATTTTGCGAACAATAACAGGGGAAAATCTATTTACGAGGCATGCGAGAAAATATCGAAGGGGGGAAAAGTGCGGATGAAATTTATAGACGAACGAAGAAAAGCAGAAAGAAAAAGAGAGAAACCCGAAAGCACAGGAGACAATAAAATTAAAGAGTGGAATAAGCCAGGCCAAAGGGCAAACGGGAAACGAGGAAACGGAACCTCAATGTGGCCTCAACGACATGCAAATTCCTTCTCACTCCACCATGTACTATGTGTATCTCTGTGTGTGTGTGTGTCTGCCTGAGCCTGCCTCAGGATACATTTGTTTAGCTTATAATGGAAGGGTTTGGGCATGTGGCATGGGGAATGGGGCATGGCATCATCGAGCAGCACCAAAATAATGCACAAAATTGAATTATCGAAAGCGTTGGCGTTGGCGTTGGCTGGCAGGAAACTATCGTAGCTATAATTTCTTTATGGTTACCCGATATGATCGAGGGGAGGGGCTGGAGGCGAGAGCTCCTTTGGGGCCACGTCATGCCACGTAGGTAATGCGCCCGGTCGTATGCAAATGCAATTTTCATGCGGCTGTCGGATGATGATTGGGGCGGCAGGTGGGAAAGGAAATGTAAAAACAAGCAGCTGATAACTTAGTTGGCATCTTTCCATCCATCCATCCATCCATCCATTTGAAGAGTGTAATTGCAACCTAGATGGATGCTTGTGGTTATACCCCCTCTCCGACCCAATTAGTTTCCCATTGTGGCTGCCACACACAGAACTGAGGCAAATGCACAATGGGGCCGGCCACAGCCATATGGAGATCGCGTGCCACGTCTAGTGAACGTCTTGGCCATGGCTCTCTCTCTCTCTCTCTGGAGCGGGCCTGCCGCTGATTAGCCAAAGCCATTGGCCAAAAACAGGGAACCAACAACATATCGGGTAACGGGTTAGTCCATGGTCAGTGCAGAGTGCAGCAGCAGAGTCGCAAATACAACAAAAATTAAACGTTCTTGAAAAAAAAAAATGGTGGAAAATAATACCTTTTCTGTTATTTTTTCTTTCTTTTAGCGAAATATTTTTCAATTTACATAAAAATGCGTTTATGCATACCAAATGAGGTAACACACACACGCACACACACACACTCACACACATATACAGCACTGATACAGTTATACAGCTGGCTATAACCCCGAGTCCTGGCGTTCAAGTTATGTTCCAAGTGGCAGGTAGGGCAAGGGCATGTGTCACCTGTGCATAGGTAGCTCTGGCCAAACCTTTCTATGGGTTATACCTTGCTTGCGCCTAGATGTATGCCATAGAAAGAAAGGGCGTGCACCCGCGGCCGCTCGTGGCAGGGTTTGGTCGTCGCTTCGTTGCACAAACTGATTATGAATAAACAAAAGGGAATTTTTTATAAATATTTTCAACACACACACAGAGACCCATTACTGTTGCTCTTGTTGCTGTTTCTGTGGCATGATGGAATATAAAAATTACTTATTTATGTATATAGATTTTGCTTTGAGCATCATGCAAATCGTTGAACAAAAGGAAAAACAGCAAAAAAAAAAAAACAAAGCAAAATCAAACGAAAACAACAAAAAAAAAAAAGAGAAAGAAAAACGAAACGAGAAACGAGAAAGGAGAAACCATCATTGCATAAATATTAGGAATAAATGGAAGAGAACAAGAGAGAGAGAGATATTGAGAGTGAGAGAACTCCTTGAGGTAGTACAGCATGTGTGTGGCATGTGCTGCACTTGTGGCTGCCACACATAAGCCGCTTTCCCTGGGTCCGACAGGTTGACCAAGCAGTCTTGCCCCAGCAAATGGCAATTTGTTATTTATTCAACACTTTTAAAAAGCATTCCGCTCTTTTGCTCATTAATTTCTCATGTTGCTCTTAATGCCCCAGCCTGTTGCCACTGTTGCAGCAGCAGCAGCAGCCACACTCTACTCCACTCCACTCTCTGTGCAAATTGCATACTTTTGGGGAGAGACAGAGTGTGCTGTGGGTGGTGGGTGGCATATGTTTCATTACCATTGTTATTCACAGCAATTGTTGTGTTCTTCTGTATTGTTTTTTTTTTGGCCGTAATTTTTGCACATTTTTTCAATTACTTTGGTAATTTTATATTATTGAAATTGCATGCCACAAATTGTAATTATTGCGCATTACACAAGAGGCTGCCACACGGCTGCTGTGGCAGATAGCAGATATCCATGAAATTTATGTCTGTGTGTGTGTGTGTGTGTGTGTGTTGCACTCTTGTAATCTCGTATTTACGTACAAATTAATAATACAATTCTCTCGCCTGAAAGCCACTTGGAATACGGCGTAGCTTACGGAAAAAAACCCGCGTTATTTATGCAACAAATTGCTTGCCTTGCAACCGGGTCCTGCAGGGTCCTGTGCCCCGATAAGCAGGCCGAAATTTATGGCAAAGCAAAACATAATTAAGCCAGAACATAAGCCAAAGAGAAGTAGCAAAAAAAAAAAAGAGAACAATAATCAAGATTAGCTTTTGGCCTCCCCCCGCCCCCCGCCTCGCTGCTCACATTCTGTTTTTCGATTCTGTTTCTATTATTTCCATTGAATTTCCATTGAATTTCCATTGCTTTTCATTCGCTTTGTTATTTCTGCAAATTGCATTGACTAATTGTCCAGATAAATACGTGCACACACGCAGACATACAGGGGGGGTGGGGGGAGGGGCCGGACACATTTTGGAGTGTGAAAATATAATTTGAAATGGCGAAATACCCTAACATATCGGAGAAGCTTTGTTTTCGTGGTGTTTCTGGTTCCACTGGTTCTGTTTCACTGCATCTGTTTCACTGGTTCCGTTTCACTGGTTCCGTTTCACTGGTTCTGTTCCATTGGTTCTGTTCCACTGGTTCTGTTTCACTGATACTGGTTCCACTTGTTCCATTCCTCTAGTTCCGTTGCATTGATTTCTCTCGACGTTGAAATGTGACCGTCAATTCTTCCTTTCAGGGTAACCCAAAAATGAAATGAAAAAGGAAAACATCTGATGGTCTCTATTCTGTTTTTGCAATAATATTCCTCCAAGAAATCATATTTTCTGTCTCTTAATTGCGATCTATGTTTATCCAAAACACAAATATTGTAGCAGTACTATCCCTAATACCACTGTACGTATTCCTTAGCCAACTGTCATTAAGTCAAACAAATACCACTGTCATATTCTTAAACCCACTCTCCTGATAGAGAGCGAATACAATAAGAAAAGAGAAGAATAACATTGAGGGCGAGATTAGTTTTGGATAGAGCGAGGAAGAACATACTTAGACGCGCCCTTCAGACTACAATCTATAGATATCTATATATATCTATCATTTTAAACATATTTATTAATATACAATATCTACACGATCCTTTAATTTATCCATCCATCCGTCTATCCATCGTTTCTTTCTATCCATCCATCCATCTATCTATCCATCTATCTATCGTATCTTTATATCAATCTATCTACTCAATATCTGTTTGGGATCTCTACGATTGTCTCTGCCATAAATGTGTCCATTTGGTTATGGGTAGATCTTCCTTAGATTTTTTAAATTTTAATAGAAAAAAAAGAACCTTTAAAACTATTTACCCATATATTTTCTCCATTTATTTCCCAAATTCTTTGCCAAATTCTGTTGAAAAATGTGAATACTCCCCGAAATGGTATTCCGAAATGGATCCCACAAATGCGAATTGGAAACCTCATTAAAAACCAATGTGGTCAAAATATTTATCATTCGTTGTGTGTACGTGTCTGTGTGTGTGTGTGTCCTTGAGAGATTAGCATCGGTTTTATAATTTATGGCGCAGGTAAACAAACAATTTGGAGGGAGAAAAGTGGAAAATAGAAAATGTTTGGTTTGGTTTGGTTGCAAAGAAATCGGAAACGCGTCGAAACCAAACCACAAACAAACAATCCAAATGCTTGGCCAAAAACTGTCCGGGGAGGCACGGGGCAAGGCATGGAGGCATGGTCGGACGGCCTAATGATTTTCCGAAAATGTTTTGCAGATATTTATCGTACTCGTATATCAAAACATCATTTAAATTTGTGGTCTGTCAAGTTGGCACTCTGAAAATTAATCAAAAATATTTACCCGCTCTCTCTCGCTGAGCGCTGCGAATATTTTAGTTTGTTCGCTTGTTTTTCAGCGATTTGGAAACCAATTATTAAATGGAATCTGAAACATATTAGTTTCAGAAACAGCAAAGGAGAGACTCGACTGCTGGTTGCTGTTGCATGCTGCAGGATCTCCATGTCTACTTTCTCTTTACACACTGCCGCAGCAGTTGTTCTGCCTTTTTTTTTATTTCCTGTATTTGCAGACTCGCGCACTGTCGTGTACTGTATTTCATTTCGGGTCTATTTGATAAACAATATTAATTGGATTTTTTATATGCTTTTATTCGCACATAAATTATTTGGCATTTTGCCTCCAAATGGTAATTAAAAAAAAAAATACACACAGAGAAAAAAACAAAGCCAACCCGCTTCCGAGAGGAGGAGGACCATCGAAATGGTCAAAGGGAAAAATTCAATTCACGCTTGGACGTAATAAAATTTAATTTCAATGCGGAATCATAAAAATGTTTATAGGATATATGCAGCCAGCCAGCCAGTCAGTCAGCCATTATCCTGCAAATGGCCAAGTTTTATCAGCAAATGCAGTCGGCAAATACACAGACACAGAGATACAAAAACACAGATACACGCAGATACAGATACAGATACACAATGGTGATTAATAGAGCGAAAGTTTGTTCAGTCCTTTAGCCGTGCAGCGACTGCATTTCGTAATCATTAAATGTCCAACAAATATTTGAGCGGCAGATCATGTATGTAAAAAAAAGCCTGAAATATTTTGATGGTCCTGCACTTGAGAGAAAGACTATTAATGGAGTTGTTGTCACAGCACTTTATAAACCATACAAAATACGGCACAAATACTTAAAGTAATTGCAGATAAAGTCGCGGAAAACAGCAAAGCAAATCTTTTGCAAAGGAAAAACTATGCGGATGCGGATTTGGATTAGGAAACGAATCATTAGCGCAGTTGGTGGCCAAAGGATTAGCACTGTCCTTTTTTACTTGCCTTTCGCTTGCTTTTCCATCATTTCCCGTTTGTCGTTTCTGGTTCTCAGCTGGCATTGCCACCACACTGGTAGATGGGGCAGGTACTTGCCGTTTGATGCCACATGGTGATGCCACAAGCACACAAACACACACTAGCACCTAAGAGCTAACGAGTGCCGACACTCCTGCCACTGCCACTGTTTATTTATTCAGCTTTTTGGGTGGTGGCAAAGTGTTGGGTGTTTGGGTGTTTGGTGGCATGAACTTCATATCGCTTGCCATATAAATATTATTATTATTATTACCCCCCCAAAAAAAGTGATAAAGTGCAAGTCGAAAGTCGTTTATATGCATACGCCAGTCGTAAAGCAAGAAGGAGGCGGGTGGGGGCGAGGCCATTAGCAAACATTTTTGGGGGCAAGGGTTGCCCGCCCCTTCAGCAGAGCACAACCTTCCTTCCAGCAGCAGCAGCAGCAGCAGCACTTGACAATGTGAGGGATCGATTTAGTATCTAGAAACAGGCCATAGATCATCATCATCATCATCATCATCATTATGATGGCGACACCTGGGCACAAATCAAAACTGATTTCGGGGGTCCATGTTTGCCCCCAAATGCTGTGACCAGAGAGCCAGCAAACAAACGAAACCACGCCAGACACAGATACATTCCATAGATACAGATACACAGAGATAGAGAGAGAGAGAGAGAGACGACGACATACACACCATCTGCACATTAGTTAAGTCAATAGGCAGGCAGGGGGGCGGGGCAGGCAGGTGCTCTCTGGACCAACGAAATATACAATAAATATTTACATATCTAAATCGACAATTATTGAAATCTCAATTGAAATTGTTTGAGAGCCACACAGCAAGCTACACGTGTGTGTGTGTGCCTGTATGTGTTAAATGAAGCCATTCCTAGATACAGATACAGTATCTACACAGTGTTCCTGTAGCATTGACAGCAATTGGGTATGCGCCGTGGATCTGGCAAGGACAGGAACCACAGAGGCGACAGATGCCATCATATGGTTAACCCCCAAAAGCAATTGTTTTGATATTTACCAACCATCGAGGGTAGGCACAACAGCAGCTAGGCCACAACCCCCTTACAACCTAAAAGTATCTGCATGAAGTAAAAGATTGAGTGTACAAGAAAAGATCTTCTGTTCTGTTGTCCAGAGAGAATTCTGTGAGTTATCCTTTAGCTATTGCTTCTTTAGACTGAGTTCTGCAGATACTTTCGTCAGAGATTATCTTCTGCCTGCTTTTTGGTCTCTGAACTTCTCTGGCAGCCCAAAATCCTCTCCGTGGCCAACTGTGCGTATGAGTTATGCGTATTTTAATTATAAGCTATTTGATGTTGCACTTAGACTGCGTCATCGTTGTCCTTGCAACCAGCGACCCAGCAAACAGTCAAGTAGGCACACATACATATGTAGGTATGATATGTACATATGTACCTGTACCTGTACATGTGTGTGTATATGTATGCGTGACCACACAATAAGCCGAAAGCCGAATGACCAATACTAATGAACAAATATTTGCATATCCCAGGAGAGCTTCCTAGACAAGAGCTCCAGCTCCTGCAGCACCCCGCCCTCTCGCCTCTCAGTTGTTGATTAAATTGGTTCAGTGACTGCCTTCAATATCTTGAATTTGCCCCAACCAATTTCGCACTTTAATGCCACAAAAAAACACAAAGAGAGAGGGAGGGAGAGGGAGAGCGCGTAAGAGAAACGAGGCGCCACGCACTGATAATGACAATTAGTGGCCACATTTAAATTGATGCACTTGACGATAAATGCACAATTGCACAAATGCAGCTGCCGAATGCCAGATACAAAGGGTAATTTACACACACACACACACACACGCAGGCACACATACTGGCACTGGCAGAAAGAAAAAAAAACGTGGCCATTTTGTGCTGGCGTGCCACACGATCCGCGCTCGTTGCTGGGGGGGTTGGGACTTTTGCACGGATAGAGCCATAAATTGCAGGCTGCATTGCAAGGCAATTGCTTCATTGCGAAACGCCTATACGTGAGAGAGTCTAATTATGTGCACGTTCCCCCTTCTCCTCCCAAAAAGCAGGCTACAACCGTGTACCGCATTTTTGCTCTGCTCTGTTTTATGGCCCTAAACGATGGCCCTCAATAAAGACAACATGGCCGGTGGTATAACTGTCAAACTGTCGATAAGATCCTTTTAGTGTTATTACAAAAAATATGCTTACAGCAGCTTACAGCCCGCCCCCAGCTCCTACACCCCTCAACCCGTTCTAGAAACCAGAGAGAGGATGGAGAGGGTGTGGGAGAGTGGTTAAACGTAGTTTGGGGTACAATTCGTTATGTTTTTCGCATGGCGCTCACATAAATTGCATTTTTGAGCAGTGGAGAGCAATGGAGACGCCAAGCAGATGGAGCTCCAAAAGGGGATGGGTGGAGGGTAAAGCTGGGGGGCTGAGGGTATGTTTTGTTTCTTTTTGTTGCTCTCCGAAAAATGGTTTATGGCCCGTCGACTGTCAAGTGTCATCCATCGATGTGCGGCCGTTAAGTTGCAAGAGCGAAGAGCGTTAGAGCGAGGGGAGGGGAGTGGCATTTTCATTCGCTTTTTTATGTGGCACTCTGACAAGGGTTTGTTCCCTCCCTCCCTCCCTCCATTCGCGGCCAAAGCTCATTACTCTAATGGATACCAAAAATGCAATTCCCATCCAATACTGAAAATCGGGCCAGGACTCGCACGCTCGAGTTTATTCCACACATTCCAAATAGATTTGGCGCACAAAATTAAAATAAATTAACTTGTTTTAAGCGTTTTAGGAGTGGGGCGGGGCGGGTGGGGATTTGTCGCACATTTTGTAAATTGGCAAATGATCGAAATGCGCATCCCGAAATCCTGTTTATTATTTTATAATTAGTTTAATGTCCGTGGCCCGAAAATTGAATTGAAATTCTAGTTTTTACACATGGACTGGGTCAAGAAGCTACCCGACGACAGGACAGAACAGGACAGGACACGTATGCCACAAGCCAGTGCCTGTGTGTGCGTGTCTGTGTCTGTGTGCGTGTGCGTGTGGTTCCCCCCCCCTAGTAATTGCAAATCCATATGCGGTTTGTATTTTTAATGATTTTTTGTACCGAGAATGCACTGAATGTTAATTAGAAATTATATACGAATATATGGTTATTTTTTTACTTATCGAAACTTCTGGCTGTTTTTATATTTAATTATATATTTTAATTGAATTCGTATACTTTTTCTGCGATGCTGTCAGGCTCTAAATTATTGCTTTTAATTTGTTATTTATTGCCTTATGGGTGGAAGAAACATAATTCAATCTGCCAATCAAATAGATAGACAAAACAGCGAAATAGTGAGTGTGAATGGCAAGGGAGGATCGAAGGATCGAAAAAATATCTATAGAAAATAGTGGAGTGCAGCGAAATATTGTGAATGGCAAAGGAGTACCCCGATGGTGAATAAGGCATCCAATTGTGGCCTGCCCTTCGTTATGTTGCAGTTAACGGAATTAAATCTATCAGGGAAATCAATCA
The DNA here is from genome assembly GCA_005876895.1 of Drosophila azteca. Classification (NCBI taxonomy): domain Eukaryota; kingdom Metazoa; phylum Arthropoda; class Insecta; order Diptera; family Drosophilidae; genus Drosophila; species Drosophila azteca. The sequence goes on along the minus strand of VCKU01000004.1, from coordinate 16,239,708 downwards.
GGGAATACAATATCCATAGAAAATATAATAGAATATGGGAATACCTATTACTAACTCATTTCCTAGTCTTAAATTACTGATACTCTCATATCTTTCTCGCAGTTAGAAATTGCTTAGTTCTACTTTTCTCGAACTCTAGTCTAACACCTAACCTATCTTTCCTGCATGTTCGCGAGTCGCGCGTTATGCGGCAGCGCCCCTCTGTCGGTTGGGCGAGAGAAGGGCTGCAATGTAATACAATACAATACAATGATCATCGCTCTATTGCTGTTATAATGTATAAATCTAGCGAAAAAAGCAAGAAAATTTATACAAAATGCAGAGATATAGTCGATTAGTGTGAATGGCAAAGTTTACCGATGGTGAAGAAGGCAACGTGTTTGCCGAGAAATCCAATATTGTCATAATCATCGCTCTATTGCTGTTCAAATAAAGAATCTGGCCAAAACAAGCAAGACAATTTATAGAAAACAAAGAGAAATAGTGGATTAGTAGATTAGTGGACTGGTGTGAATGGCAAAGTTTACCGACGGCAAGAAAGGCAACCAACCAACCAACCTGTTACCCAATGGATCATCCCAAAGGGAAGATCATAGCGCAATGGCTGTTAAAATAAATAAATACAGCCAAAAAACTTACAACATTTATAGAAAATGCATAGAAATAGTGGAGTTAAGTGTGAATGGCAAAGTCTACCTACGCTGAAAAAGTCATCGCCATAGCCAAAGAAATCCGCATGGTGTTGTCTTGTCAAATCCGTTCGCCTGGAGACAAACTTGGCCATCATTTAATATTTATTCCTGGAATTTTTTTCATTATTTGTCTGTGAGCCACTTGAGGAGTCGAAGGAACATCAAAACATTTCGTATGCAAACGCAGCTGCCGCCGAGCACCAAGCAGCGCTCGCAGCGCTCACTTCCGGTGCGACATGCACTTCCGGCGTTGTCGTGCGTCGTGCGTCTTGCGTCTTGTGTCCTGCGTCCTGCATCCCTGCTAGATTGTCCTTTTGTTTGCCGGAGGAACTAGAAGCTTGTCGCAATTAATTTATGCAACTTTTGCCCCCGCACACTTGACTTTTGTTTCGGGCCCTACTTTTCCTACTTTTCCTTCTTTTCTCCGCTTTCTTTTTCTTTTCTTTTTTTTTTTTTTTGCACACGCTTTGGGAATTTTAATTTTGGATTTCTTTCAAGTCGCGGAACACAAAAAGCCAGCCACAAAACGGCGCCGCTTTGGTCAACGCACGCAGCTCTTTGTTTACTTTTAATTTGATCATTTCTTCGTCCTTCGTCCTTAGTCTCTAACAGCTTCCTTCTTTTCGTTTTGCTCTGTGTATTTTTAGCCAGGTTTTAGGTTTTTCACTTCCTTTTCTTTCCATTTTCCGCCACCCCGAACTTTTTCACATGAACGCAATTTTGTAATTAAGCAATTTTGACCGCAGACCGCAGCAAAAAAAAGTTTTTAAGCAAATGAAGGCAGCGATAATTGTTTTTTTTCGTCCTCATGGCTCCTGGCTTTTGAGGATATCTTTTGAAGGCCGCCTGCCCCACTTCAACCCACTTCAAGCACACAGCACCCCCTTCCAGCACGCCCCGCCCCCCAAAGGATATGTGAATGTCTTTCGGTCTGTCAAAAAGCCAGTTGTCTGAGGGATGATGGACTGACGGGAAAACAGAGAAGTTTTCGTATATAAATTATTCAAAAGAAAAAGAAAACGTTTATCGAACACACACATTTGAATTTCCCCAAAGGCAACAAGTGGGCAGTGGGGGGGGACTGGGACTGGGACATGCGGGTGGGACAGCAAAAGGATTCGCCTCGTTCCATGCAAGCAAATCAAAGTTATTGTCAAGCTAAAAAGTGTCCAACGGAGCGCACAATTGAGTGTCATATTTCCATGCAGGAGAGGCCCCCCTCCCCCTCAAAACCCCCTCGAAAGTTATCCTGGCCAGCGATTTGTCTCTTTTCTCTCTCTGTGTTGCTTCTAGTTTTTGGCCCAAACTTGTTATCATTGTTGCGTGTCTAAGAGCCAATGGAGGAGCACACAAACTTTTCCAAGCAGCAGCAGCAGCGGCAGGACCGACAGCCAGCAAAGTAAACATTTATGCGGATCTGGGATTAGCATCCACAACAGACAGAAAGTCCATGCCTGCATGCGTGTGTGTGTGTGTGTTTGTGTGTGCATATGCTTTGGGGGGGACACAAACATTTATGTGCAATCAAGCGTTATCATATTTTCTTTTCTTTTTTTTTTTTGTAACTTTTTAAAACTTTCACCTTGCCCCTCCCCTCTGTACCATGCACCCCCAGTCGGTGCCTCTTTTGTCAGCGCTTTAGCGCAGGATACTTAACTATTTATGGATCACAGATGAATATACATTCCTATGAGTGAGTGCTCACGAATGGTAAACGAGTCAAAGTGCTGCTCGATGGAATGTCAGACAAGAACTCCCCATGAATAATTTAACATATTTTCGGGGTGGCTTTTCTTTGCAACACACACCAAACACGTTCTATAAACTCTCAAAGGAGTATTGTAATAGGATGTTGAAACTGAAAGAAGGATGTACTTTCTATGGGTTTCTTGGAATAGAATATTATTTATTTAATACAGTAAATTGTACAAAAAGCGAACCTAAATCTTTCCGTGGAACCAGCCTGTTCTACTTTGCAAGGATTTCATGTAGCAACTTCCAACTTCTCTTATTGCTTCAAAAACAACATACATGTCATGTGCTTGAAGCAGTCGATGGCTGTTCGACTCGAGCTGCAAACAGAAGGCCCATGAATAGTCAAAAAATAACGTACATGTCATGTGCTTGACCCAATACATTGCTTCTGGTAGATGCTGCCAAGAAGAATGCCCATGAATAGTGCAATAAACAACATACATGTCATGTGCTTAACCCTGTCGATTGCTGCTCGACTCGAGACGAACAAGCGAATGCTGCCAAAGGGAATGCCCGATGAATAGTACAATAAACAATATACATGTCATGTGCTTGAAGCGGTACCTTGCTTCTAGACTCGAGTTTTGCTCTTACTCGATTTTTTATTGTTAAACTGAACCCAAATTTAAAAAATAAAAGCCTGCCGGCTACAGAAACTGAAACCTGAAAAGCGACTGAATTTCAGTTGATTTTTCTTTGGTGGATATTTATAAAAAAAAAAGCTGAGGTGTGCTTCAGGTGTTTTACATCAAAATTCATGCATATTTGGTAATCAATCTCTGATCTGACTGACTGTCTCTCTGGCTGGCCCTGCGGCAGACAGAGGGAAAATAAAAGTAAGAGAATGATGGCGTATAAAATAAGGACAAATGAAATTCATGGCTCTTGGCTATCTCGCTATCTCTCTCTCTCTCGACTGATGGCTGCCTTTAAGTCCATTAAAAATCATTTCGATCAATGGGAAGCACTCGCGCAGAGGCCGCACCGGTCCGGTTCGGTTCAGTTCGGTTCGGTTTGCACATTGCGATTTTCTCACAATTAGCATTTTTGCCCATGCAACACCACCAACCCACCACCCCAGCCCCCTCTTACTCCCACTGCCTCACCAGCCAGCCTCCGCCCCATTCGTGGGCCTGGCCACACCTGCAAGAGAGGGAGGGAGGTAGGGAGGTAGGTAGGGAGATGGCAGGAGCAGAACGATTGAAACATTTTTAAAAATTTGAAATTCATATGCGCAGCAAACGTGAAATGTTTTGCCAAGCGTATTGTGCAATGAAAAATAAAGAAAAGCGGAAAGCGGCAACAGAAAGAAAAGCAAAAAAAGAAAAACCAAACATGCGGCAGGCAAGAAAAATTCCTGTGTAAATAAATTTGGAAAGGCAGGGAGGCAGCGGCGACGTGAGGAGAGTGGAGCGAACTCCCAATATATATCCAATATATATGTATACGCAGATATATGTTATATGGTTTATGTGTATGTGAAAACACCTAAAAGGATTCAATTATTCCCGCTCGTTACACAACGGCAACAGCAAAAAATATAAAAAATATGCTGGCCCCTGAAAGTATGCAACAGAAATTGCTCACGGCATGTAAAGTGCTCCTCTCTCTCTCTGTCTCTCTCTACCTCACACGATGCACTCTACTTTTGTGTGTGTGTGTGTGTGTGGGGTATGATATCGTATGCAGCATATGCACGCGCATAAATCGACAACAGATAGCAGGCGTAAGTAAGGACACTCACGGTGGGCTGCAGGTGGGGTTGGGGGGGAGGGCGGGGACTCCATGGCATTCTGATGGCATTGGCAATAAAACCAAGAGCCATGTAAAAAGGACACTCGTATTTATATGCATTGATTGCCAAAGCAATGCAATACAACCACACGGATGCACACACACACACACACACACACACACACACAGCGAAACCATTGATTGTAAAATAATATTTTTGTGTGCAACAAAACAAAAAAAAGCAAAAGGAACATGGAAAAGAAATGAAATTTGCACGAAAATTTCATTGGGCGGGAGGAGGAGGAGGAGGGATTGCTCGCTGTCATAAAATAACACGCAGACGTCACGTGAGAGAAAGACATGAGAGACAGCCCCTTGGATAGTCTTTATTTTATGTTTTTGAATATTTTTCAAAGTGGATTGAACAATAATATACACATACATACACATATGTACATCTAAACGATGCTGGAATATCATTTCGAGAGAGCGTTCGAGAGAGCATTCTTGCTGCTTGCTGCTGCTTACATTTTCTCTCTTTTGATCTTCCTCTTTCGTAGGTCAATGACGAAAGCAAAGAGAAACAACACGAATGTCTCAAATGCTCGTATTTAGTTCTTGCGGTGCATCGTATTGTTGTTGGTTTCACCCGCGCACTTTTAATCACTTTCTGGCAATATCGTCTTACATTTTTCACCACACGCGCAAACCACTAGACGAACAATTTAATTTTAAGGACCGCTTTGAATGATTACCCGTGGGGAACTGAAAGCTTTGATATATGTAACTGCAACAGCATGGGCTGCTTAAAGAAGCTCTCAAAGAATGAGAGATCGAAAACGACAGAATTTGGTGATAGAAATCGGACTGCTCAGATCTCACGGCTGAAGACAAGAACGAAAGCTTACGCTCTAGTAGCATAGGGGGAGACGAAGTGTGCATAGCTGATCTCATCAGCGTAGATAAAGTAGATTACTTTGAAGAGTTCTTATCTTTAATTCTCTCTTCCCACTGCATGCGGTGTCAGTGCAATGCCCTGAAGCGGTTGCGAAAAGCTAAGAGCGCAGCAGCTACGCCTAGAGCGACTAAGCTTTTCCATTATGAGAGTGTTTGTAATTGTTGTTTTTCGGCTTTGGCGTATGCATCGCTGTTGTTGTTGCCTGCCAATGCATTGGCATTGCAATGCTTTGCATTGGTGGAATGGGAGACGGGGAGTGCGTGACGTTTCAGTGAAGAGTTGTATTTGATCCCCTCTCTTCACTGCAGGTAATGCAAGCAGTGTAGGGCAAACAATTAAGAGCGCATCAATCCAAAAGGCTCTTTTTTCCCTTTCCCTTTTTGTTCCCTTACGTTCTGCTCAATAGATGGGGGCGTTAGAGGGTTTAGAGTTCCAAGCCATTACTGCCAATACCATTTAATGTTCGATTTTTGTTTTTTTGTTGCAGTTCTGGGAAATCATATCCGATGAGCATGGCATCGACCCCAATGGCTACTACCATGGGGAGACGGCCATGCAGCTGGAGCGCATCGAGGTCTACTACAATGAGGCGAGCAGCGGCAAGTATGTGCCACGCGCCGTGCTGATCGATCTGGAGCCGGGCACCATGGACTCGGTGCGCTCGTCACCGATGGGCCAGCTCTTTCGTCCCGACAACTTTGTCTACGGACAGTCCGGAGCGGGTAAGTGACCCCTGATCCCTGACCCCCAGCCCTCCTACGCACTCAGTTAATGCATTTCCGTTGCACTTCTGGTTAATGCGTGGCATGTCACTGCGTGGCGTGGCATGTCGTGCCTTGCTTTTGTTTCTACCAACTGTGCAGCAACAGCAGCAGCGACCTGCTGTCATTACGGGGTACACGATGGCCACCATGCAGCCTTGTTATCACAGACACAGAGCTTATCAGCGAGCGGACAAGATGGCCGCTTGATTGTTTTCCCTGTTCTCTGTTCGTTGATGTTGGTCAATTGCCTCGGGCGGGCCACTGACGTGCTCCTCCCCCCCCCCCATCCTGCTGCTGTTGTCCTGTCTGTGTTGCTGTGTACTGAGGATAATTGCAATTATGAAATGGCCTGCGGATGACGATGAAAATTAATTTTCCACATGTCCAGCTGTGCGGTGCTGCTGTCCGCCCTGTCTCTCCGTCCCCCCAACCCTCTGTACGTTGATTAGATAAGTAATTGTGAATGACTCCTTCCCCAATCTCTCTGTGATTGCAGGCAACAACTGGGCCAAGGGCCACTACACAGAGGGAGCCGAACTGATCGAATCTGTGATGGAGGTGCTGCGCAAGGAGTCGGAGGGCTGCGATTGCCTCCAAGGCTTCCAGCTGGCCCACTCCCTCGGCGGCGGCACTGGCTCTGGCCTGGGCACACTGCTGATATCCAAGATACGCGAAGAGTATCCTGACCGCATCATGGTCTCCTTTTCCGTTCTGCCCTCACCGAAGGTAAGTCCCTTCCCCCTGCCCATTGCACCCTGCTCCCATGATCATTCTCATGACGACGGCTGCAATCCGCTTAGCAAAATGAGCTTACAAATCACGGGGGTGTCACTGGCGGTGGCGCATTACACCTGCACACGTTTTTGGCCAAAAATTAGCGAAACAAAAGCCGCAACGCCCGAAAGTATGCCACAAATGTTGTTTTATTTATGCAATTCATGCGCCAAATTCAATTGGCGGGCTTCGAGCACGGCTAAGCCCCAATACCGGACCTGGACCCGGACCCGGACACGGACACGGAGCCTGGTTCACGGCTTTGTCCAAATAATTCTAATTAATTTGCAGGCGAAAATTAGCGCGCCATCCCTGGCCATTGGCCATCGGCCATCATCGGGGGCCAGCGGCTAAAGCCTAATTGGCAATGCAGTTTTAATGCATTTCAGTGTGGCAAGGCAGAGGCCTCACAGCGCGCCACACGGGAGGCGCCTCGCCTCGCGTCGCCACGCATCTTTTTTTTTTGCTACTGTTTTTTGCGTTGCCTTTTTTTGAAACGCCTCAATTGTCTGCTTAATTAACCCAGTTGCATATATGCATACTATATGATGTTCATTACGTGGCACGTGGCACGTGGCACCCCTCCATTTGCATTATTCTCGTATTTAATTACATTTTTGAAATTTAATTAAATTAATTCAGTGCAAAATAAATTGCCAGGCAGAGGGAATGTCCCCTGCGGGCGGGACACTCGGCGAGCAGTCATTCATTCAAAAATACAGGATCATATTTTTTCGCAGCCTTCAGCAGGATATGGAAAAATCAGCATTCTTCTTGTCAGCGAAACATCTCTTGGTCAAAGAAAATATATATTGTCGGAGTTCCATAAAAATAAAGCATTTTGAAATTATTGTAGAAGTAGAGAAAAAAGAAAGAGGATCAATAGGCAGAGACAGAAACTCCGCAGTAGAGTAATCCTTTCCGTTATTCCTTCAATTCGTATTTCCTGAGAGCGCGGCGTGGCCCGAGAGCAAGTGGGAGAGCGACTCAGTCCACTGCCTCTCTTGCGGCTCTTCTTTTACGCTCAGCTCTACTGATGTGGCAGCCCAGATCCCTCACCAGCCAGGCAACTACGTGTCGTGCGCTGGTGTGGCAACACTTTCGCGATCGTGAAGTAGATCTGGTAACATCATCGTGAAGACGATGACAAAATATGAAATAAAGATATGTTAAGAAGTATAAATCGTACATAGGCCAAACTGAGAGCGCTTTGGCGCCATCTTAGACCAGAGAGAGAGAGAGAGAGAACAAAATATGCTGTTGAACTGAGCTAAATAAGATCCCAAAAGAGAGCGCGTTACGGGAGTGCATCATGATCTCAGATAAGTGTGGCGCGGTAGGATTGGTGACTGTAAGAGAGAGATATCTTGAAGATAGATCAAACTAGAATTGCTGAGAGAGGGAGAGTATAGGGATGGTGCAAGTACAACAGCGAGTTGTATTGCAGAATATATGTATATATATATTTTCCAGGGTATTCACAAATCAGCTTTCCTTTAAAACCTTTAAACCCTTCATATGCCATAAATCTTAGGTCAGCTTTAATCGATTTTATGGTAGAACAACCTGTTGAAATTTGTTCTAATTTGAGATTTTTCATAGACCTCTTCCGAGGTGTCCTTTCAGGCGTGAAATTAACATTTTGACACAATAAATTTTATGTATTTTTAAGGACGAAACTTACATTTGGACGAATTGGTGTGTGTGTGTGTGTTTAAATTTATTACCGTCACGGCTGAACGCCAACTATTGAGAGCCAGCACCAACCCTTGACCCTTGCCCTGGCCATCTATAGCCAGAGTTCATCCCTTGCCTCCCTTTTTGGCCATGTCGTTATTTATGGGTCCGTGGATGGCTTGGCTTACCGCAATGTTTTGGCTTCGGCGGTCATTTTATTGCGGCTCAGACCCCGACACATGCCTGTCTGTCACTCCATAACGGCCTTAATACAGCACTGGACATGCAACGTGATACATACACATACATACATATATCTATGTAATTTAATAGTTTCTCCATGATGCTGGCAAATTTATGCAAATGCAGAGGCCCCAACAAAAGGCTGGAAAAACTGTTTCAATATTTTGAAATATGTTTAAAGTTTTGCGCAAAAACGTGCGTTAATTATGCAACCCCTTTGAGGCATGCCGCTTGCACACGGCCAGTATTAAAGGAGCTTTGCACCTGCCTGATAGCCAGGAGGCAGGAGGCAGGAGTGCTGCTGCATACACACTCGTTAATCCTGCAACAAATGCCAGATACTTGCTCGTACTATTTGGGGTACAAAATGTTGAATGCCACAGCATAACTCATTAGTATTAACTGCATGTGCATACGTGTACGCACTGGACAGGTGTACAGCTGTGTGTGTTTGTGTGTGTGTGTGTCCACCTTATCGCTCTAGGGCTGGGGCCTGGGACGACCATTAAATAATTTCCACAATTTATGTGTACACACACCAACTGAGACTCGAAACTGATGTTTGTCGCATGCCACACCCCACAGCCCACCCCCTGGTAGAGGACACGTAGCCATGCATCTTGCCCAAGCGCAAATATAGAGAGTGAGGCAAGAGCAAAGATTATACATAATTTTCAATTTGCAGCAGCACAACCCACACTTGTATATGTTTGTGGATGTTTGTGCAACATGCAACTGCATTTATGCAACAATCCGAAGCCTGAGTGCAGCTCCAGGGCCCTATAAACACACACACACACACACAGAGAGAGGTCTATGCTGTTGCAGGAGTTGCAGAAGAAAATGCATTCGAATTGCAGCCTCTCTTTGGGTTGGCAATGCATTTTTCATGTTGCATGTCCGAAGCAAATTGCCAGGAATTCAGTTTTTGGCCCAAAGAAATCTGAGTGGCCGAGTCACTTAACGTTTGACAAGTTCTACGAGTACATAGCCGAAAGGCACACACTCACAGAACAGCAAAGGGGGTTTGTCTCTCTGGCTCTCTGTCAAAGCCACAATCCATGGTCTTTCACCTGTCACTCAGGATACAGAGAAATTCCAGCAAAGAGCAGAACAAGAACTAGTTCCAGGAACATTCCCCCAATCGACACTCCATACCCCCCCATCCCTTAATCAACTGAAAAGTAGAATACTTATCTTTGGTCTATCTAGAAGCGTTTGCTGATTAACCTTCTTTTTTTTCTGCATGTGCGCCTAACCCAACACCAACAACGGCAATCAGGTATCCGATACCGTCGTGGAGCCCTACAATGCAACGCTCTCCATCCATCAGCTGGTGGAGAACACAGACGAGACCTTCTGCATTGACAACGAGGCTCTCTATGACATCTGCTTCCGCACACTGAAGCTCTCATCGCCCACATACGGGGATCTGAATCATTTGGTTTCTGTAAGTCTCTAATTCGTACTCTTTTTGTTTGTCCTTCCCCCCATGCCCCATGACCCATGCGCCCTGCCAAATCCATCATCGGTCAAGGTGTCTGAGGTGGTGGTTGAGCCGTATAATGCCACATTGTCGGCGCATCAACTGTGCGTGAACACAGACGAGACCTTCTGCATTGACAATGAGGCCTTGTACGACATTTGCTACCGAAGCCTGCGCATCTGCTCACCCACCTACGAGGATCTCAATCACTTGGTATCCGTAAGTAGTAGACCAAAATGGAGCCCTTATGGACACTAAAATGATGCCCAAAGTGGAGCGCAAAATGTAGCCCAATGGAACCCAAAATGGGGCTGAAAATGGAGCCTGAAATAGAGCCCAATGGATTCCAACATGGAGCCCAACATGAATATGAAAAGGGTGCCCCATGGAGCTCAAAATGTAGCCCTAAATGGAACCCAAAATGTTGCCCAATGGTGCCATGGATTGGAAGTGCCCTTCCCATCCAAATAGGACGACAACATCGTCCATCTATCAAATGAAATGCCTTCCTAATATGAGATTTGTTTCACCTTTTCCCCTCCACCCAAAACAGGTCACAATGTCTGGCGTAACCACCTGCCTGCGTTTCCCTGGCCAGCTGAACGCTGATCTCCGCAAGCTGGCCGTCAACATGGTACCATTCCCACGTCTGCACTTCTTTATGCCCGGCTTTGCACCGCTGACCGCCAAGGGATCGCAACAGTATCGCGCCCTGACCGTCGCCGAGCTGACGCAGCAAATGTTCGATGCCAAGAACATGATGACGGCCTGTGATCCCCGGCATGGACGCTACCTGACGTGTGCCTGCATCTTCCGCGGTAAGTAACAGGCAACACCGAAGCAACTGTTGACGCAGCCCCAACGGGAGGGCTGGGGGTAGGTCTGAAAAAGAAAAATAGTTGTTTAACAACAAACCGGAAACACTTTCACGCAAACGCAAACGCAGAGATCCATCCATCTAAACGGGTGGGGGTGGGGGGTGTGCCCACCCTTGGCGGCTTATCCGTGAAACTTTGTCACTTTGTCAGGGCCACGGCCACCTGGTGGCGCACCTGTCCGGCCATAGACGTCCGCAGGGCACGTAGGAACAAGAGGCAACAGCGACAATTTTATTAGCAAACAGAATGCCTACTTATGGGCGCCACTAAAAATGATTAATGCAACCAGGACAGGACCTGGGCCTTCGTCCTGGCCCTCATCCTGGCCCTCGCCCTAGGCCCTGGCGGCTAAAAAGGCTGCAATCCGTCAACGCGCACGTAGCGCAAATTTGTTAGCCTCCAACACCACCACCACGCCCCTTCCCTATCATTCGGCTTGCAACAGGATGGGTTGGTAAGGGTGGCATTTTTTTTTGGGTGTTCGCGCTAATTTTTAAATTAATAAACTGGTGTGCGGCGCCCAAAAGTATGCCGCATAATATTTCATTTGCTATTCCTTGTGTGCCTCCCTTTCGTCTTTCGTCCTGGCCTTTGGCTTTGGCTTTGGCACTGCCACTGCCTCTGCTCTGCTCTGCCTTTCGTTTTGACTGATGACTCGCAAAACGCGCGTAATTAGAAATTTACTTTCAAGATCCATTGGGGAATTACGACCACCGACCCACCGACCCCAGACAGGGGGCCAATCCCATGCCCAAGCCCAAGCCGAAGCCCAAGCCTAACTAATCATGCTTGAACGTGACTTTGGGGCCCTGCACTGCCTCCCGGACTGACTGCCAGAAATACTTGCAAAATAATTAATCACAAAAATGTGCTCTTCAGAGAACGAGAAGCAACAGCGGAAGCAACAGCAGCAGCAAAAAATGCCAACGAAGGAATTTAAACAACTTTTTTAGTTACCTCCTGGGACTGTTTGTGTCAAGGTGCCCCCGGTCCCGGTCCCGTTGCCGGTGCCACCTAAGAGCCCGACTCCGACCAGGTGGCAAAGTGCGCTGTTAGGGCTTAGAATCCGTTTAGTATTTCATATTCAGGGATTTGGGGATTTGGGCCTTTGGCGCGCGCATCAAAGTAAACTTGTCGTTTGATGTAAATGCGGGCGGGGATGGTGGGATTTGTAGCACCGATTCCAATCTTATTTCTAATTTTTTCTTACCGTTCAATAATTAACAGGTCCAATGTCCATGAAGGAGGTGGACACACAAATGCTCAATATCCAGGCCAAGAACAGCAGCTACTTTGTCGAATGGATACCCAACAATGTGAAGGTGGCCGTCTGCGATATACCGCCACGTGGCCTCAAGATGTCCGCCACATTCATTGGCAACTCGACCGCCATTCAGGAGATCTTCAAGCGCATCTCCGAGCAGTTCACCGCCATGTTCCGTCGCAAGGCCTTCTTGCATTGGTACACGGGCGAGGGCATGGACGAAATGGAGTTCACTGAGGCCGAGAGCAATATGAACGATTTGATATCCGAATATCAGCAGTACCAGGTGCGTTTCCAAAAGAAATCATCCAAATACCTTTCAAGCAATTTCTCATCCGAAATTCTCTTTCCGCTTTGCGATTTTTAGGAGGCAACGGCCGATGATGAGCTCGAGTACGATGAGGAGCAGGGCGAGGGCTACGAGTCGGAGGTCCTGCAAAACGGCAATGGCGAGTAGGACCTACGAACCTACAAACCGACCATCATAACTGTTTTCTGTATACTATTATGTAAATTATTTGCAAAGTCATCACCAGACAAAGGCTTCAAATAAATATCTAGTAAATATAGTAAAAACTTATCAATCGATTGGCTTCAAAAATTGCCCCGAAAATTGGCAACAGCACAAACTTTTCAATAAGGAATTTCCTTTGGAGATTCGTACGCTATTTCTGGAAAGGGGCAGGTTTCAGACAAGAAGAATTCTGAGAATGTGGGATGTTTACAATTACAAATTTCAAGAATTTCTAACCGAAAATTATTTGGATTTGGGTTTTGAATAAAATGTCGAATATATACTATAAACATTTGTAGGGAGTAAAAAAAATGCACCAAGAGGTTGTCAGAATTATAATCTACGACGAATTCTAAGAAGGTTTGCCTAAGTAAGAACCATGGGTGTAAATTTTGGACTTTACAACAATGCCACGGGTCTCTGCTGCTGCGCTGCAGAGTTGCAACAAGTGCGGCTTTGGCAATGCAACTTCGGCTCTTGCTATCTCGTTTTTTCAAGAGTAAATAAATAAACCGATTTCACCCTCAGGCTGTTCGGGTTTTTACACTGATTGCACTGGTCTAAAAGCAATATGGAATCATCTAAGAAACGTAAACGGAAGCGGAATTATACTTAATTTGCTCCCTAAACACTGTTGCCACCAAAACCACTCCAGAGCTACATGACATGTCGAAATATCATTTCTCCCACGTATTCTCCATAGAATAAGTATGTTTAAGTACAAATACACATTCCTACTCTGTTCTCTCGATTTTCTACGGTTTTTGAGACCCAAAAGCCTACTCGGATAAGATGTTTGAGCTCTTCCACAAGCTCTTACCTTAACTGTACAAATGAAGCTCAGTTATAGCCAGTTACAGCCCGTTACAGCCACTTATAGCCGTGGCTCAAATACAATACCTAGTGCCCCTTATTGGCAATACAATAAAATACACTTAATTTTCAGAAACTAGGTCTAAATGTCGTTTTTAATAGTTGTTTTTTTTTACTACAGCGGATAGTTGACGAGTACATCTTGGCGGGCCAATTCCAGCAACATGGGATCGTCGAAGAACTTGTTAATGGAGACATCCTCGGAGAGTCCCTTGCGACGGCGTGTCTTGATCATGAATTCACGTGCCAAATGCGATGCCTGCTGTGGCTCCAGCGGCCGAATGATGATACTCTTGTCCAGGGGATCGCCGGGCACAATTTGCCAGTGATGGAAGACCGACAGACAGAAGGCCTGACCCTGGGTATGCGTGCGCAGATCTGTCTCAAAGCCGAACGAATCGATGGCGGGTATAAAGGCTTTGATCGTATAGATGGGTGAACCGGAAACGGGGGCATCCTGTGTCACATGACCTCTAAAAGAATAGGAATTCATGAAGTTTCGAGTGAAAATCATCAGATAAATATTCCATCAACTCACCTGCGCCTGGCCAACACTGTGTACACCGCCGACACACAATCTGCGGGCGCCTGAACCTCAACGAATAGGTACGGCTCCATGAGACGTGGCGTGGCCATGAGGAAAGCAGAGTAGGCCACACGACGTGCTGTGGGAATGATTTGGCCGCCACCGCGATGCAAGGCCTCGTTGGCGATGACTCCGTCCAGTATCTTGAATTTGACATTTCGTATGGGCTCCTCGCAGAGCGGACCCTCGCGCGTGCCCCATTGAAAGCCCTGCACAATGGAGTCCTTCACTGCCGTCAGCAGATTCTTGTCCACCTCCGAGGGCAGGGTGTCGTCCACAAGAATGTTGGGACCAGTTGAGTCGGGGCCAAATGCCCAAATGGAGCGCGCGGCCAACAGATCCCAGTCGTAGTTGACCTGAAAGAACTCTCCGATGCGTTTCTTATTCCAACTGATGCAAACGGTTCCGTTCTCAATGTCCTCGGCCAGGCCCTTCTCCAGGGGCTCCGATATCATCGTTAATTTGTTCTTTTTGTTTGGCGTCTCGGCGAAACACTTGAGGGAACTGGTCTCTACGACGGTCTCACAGAACGCTACGACAGGATCGGCCACCTTAATGTCAATCTCCGAGTACATTTTTCGCAGATCATGCATGACGCAGTCCAGATACAACTCGCCCGTGCCAAGGATAACGTGCTCACCCGACTCCTCGACTCGGGTCGAGAGCAGCGGATAGGATTTGTTCACCTTCCGCAGACCGTCCAGCATTTTTGGCAGCTCCGAGGGATTCACTGGCTCAACGGCAATCTTGATAATGCTCTGTGTGTTAAACTTGAGTGGTCGGAATATGTAGAGATCCTCTGGCACATTGATGTCCACAATAGTAGAGGTTTTCACGATACACTGATCGATGCCCTCAATGAGGACCCAGTTGCCCGAGGGAACTCGGTTTAACTCGACTTTGTAACGAGCCTCGAACACCCACAGTCGACCGACTTGCAGTATCCGTGAATCCTCCTCATCCTGGAGCGTGTAGTTCTCTCCCAAAACACGCACCTCTTGGCCGGCATGCAAGGTGCCGGAAACGATTCGTGCAAGCACCTGGAAAAAGGTGCAATCATCGTTGGGATACATCTTCGAGCTGTGGACCATCAGGGTGCCATATTGATTGCACGTAATCATGTCGCGGTAGATGTCACCCTCTTTTGGCCCCGTATAGATGTGGTCCACCTTCCGCTTGGCGTTCTCTTGCGGGGATTTGATGTGCTCCACGCACATGTCCACAAAACCGCTGCAGTCGCCCATGAAACGATTGCAGACGAGTCGCAGAAGCGGGCGTATATTCGATTTCATTTCCTCCTTCGACACGCGCACATTCAGCTCGGCGAGCGTGTCCGACAGTGTGCTGTCCACATCGCCCACAACCTGGGCAATCAGCTTGTACATCGGCTCCAGTATGAACTCCACGAAGCTACGCTGCGCCGAGCTATGCGGCTGTTTCTTCGAAAACTTTCGGCTGCCAATAGTTCAATGACAAATTACGATACGCTACTAATGCGAGAGGATATACTTACGTTTTGCTGTTGAAGTACATATCGCCCCAGAGTCGTTTGGCAAAGTCAATGTAGTTAACGCCCTCATAGGTGTCCGCATAGAGTTTGGCAAACGATTTCAGGGTGAAGCAAAAGCCATACAGCGAACTGGCAAAGCAAACATTGCCCAAGATCGGAGACACCAACAGATTGTCCTCTGCATTGCCATATGTGCTAAAAGAGAAGGATGTTGGTGGAGAAATTGACTGGCAAATTGAGGTCTACATACCTCAGTAGCCCATTGATCTCCTCCACAATGTGTTTGAGCTTAAAGTACGCATCTTGGGGCGGCAGCTTGAGCTCCAGAATGAGACGATCAATCTGCCATAGAATAGAGAAGTATTAGCAACTTGTACTTTCGAGGCATTTGACTGTCACTGTCTTACCTTGTTTATGCACACGGTAATGGACTGCCGCTCCTGTACGGCGTGCTTTAGCAAGCGTTCCGTGTTCAGCATAACGCCCTCGGCTGCATCGATGAACAGAACAACGCCGTCGCTCATGCGCATGGCAGCCGTGGTCTCATCCGAGAAGTTAACATGACCGGGAGTGTCGAAAATATTCAGCAAGTAGCTCTTCTGCTTGACATCCTGCAGGACGAGTGTGACTGGGGTGGCCTTAATGCTGCATCCGCGTTCCTGTTCAGTGAAGAGCGTGTCTGTGTAGCGCAAAGAGCGCTCCTCCATATTCTCGAATTGGGGATGCGTTTGCCGAATCAGGCAATCGACGAATGTCGTCTTGCCGTGGTGGAGGTGCCCAACGAGGGCCACGTTTCTGATGAGTGGCGGCGTGTCCATCAGGTCGGCCATGAATTCCATGTCATAGGTGGTCTCCTGCTGCTCCTGCTCCTTGATTTGGAACTTGAGCTTCTTTATCGGCTCAATGAGTGGCTTGTCCAGTGGCTGAGCATCCTCCTCCTGCACTATGGTTTCCACATCCGGACCGTACACCTCCACGGCCGAGGGA
This sequence comes from Drosophila azteca, assembly GCA_005876895.1. Taxonomy (NCBI): domain Eukaryota; kingdom Metazoa; phylum Arthropoda; class Insecta; order Diptera; family Drosophilidae; genus Drosophila; species Drosophila azteca. The sequence continues at coordinate 16,223,013 of VCKU01000004.1, read as the reverse complement.
TAATAGCGTTTATCCTCGTGCAGCACAACCGCAGTTACTTCCTTGTCCTCATCTTCGGGCGGTTCTACTTCGTCCTCGTCCATGGCATCCTGTATACCCATCCAAGCGTATTAATTATAATGATTCTTCAAGTACAATGCCATTGGAATTACTTACATCTGGGTCATCCTGCACATCGGGTTGCCCATAGATACTCTGGTCATCATCCTCGTCGCTATCCAGATCGGGGCCAATGTAGTTGCCAAACTCATCGTATAAATCAGAATCCATGATATTGCAGAGCTAATAGAAAATTCGTTTAATTTCATTTAATGTACACTCAGGCGGCGTCTGCCAATATGTAAACGTTTACAGCCACCTCGGAGTACCGCCTATGGGAGATGCTATTGAGTCGGAGATAACTTACCAAGGTGATAGTCCACTTTTAATTACGTTTTCTCTAAATATTAGAGCAAAAACTTGGATTAAAATATATATTTTCACTATTTTTACGAAAAACGCGGATAGCAAGCACGCTTTTCTTGTTCTTCCCACAAAAAACAGCTGGAACCGGCATTTGCAGCGTTGCCAGCTCAAAAAATAAAAGAGTGACCATACGCAATGCAGAGTAACCTTGGCGGGAATATTTTTATTTAAACCTTTGTTTACCTAATGTCAGATAATTATCCTTTTTGATGAAAGACACAGGTAGAACGATTTGAGGGTGAAAAGTCGGGAACAGGTAGATAGTTTTGGCATATATTTTACCGCAATTTGCAAAAGTAATTAGTCAAAAGTGTCCGCTTAGCCGCTCAGCATCGTCATGAAACAATTGTGTTTTCTCATTTTGATGGCACATTATTCTGTGTCAATTCAGGCAAATATCAAAAGAGGAAATTTAAACTCCATTCTTGATAGAGATGAATGGGCCAAACTGGCCGTAGAATACATAAAGAATCACAAACCATATACTGTAAAGAAGTACGAGCCATACAAACCTGGAAAACATAATTTAACCATCCCATCGATTGGCCAAGAATGGGAAACAACAACGTTTCGACCTGTCATTGAACCTACAGTTGAGCCCGAATCATCTACAAGCTACTTTACTGAAGAAATCTCCACAACAACAAACAATATCTTAGGTCTTGAGGGCACCACAGAGGAAACAGCTGCCCAGACTACAACGTCATGGCCGCAGTTTACAAATGTGGATTCTTCAGCGGACACAACAGAACCAAATCCCACCAGCACAGAAATTCCGGAATCAACAACTATAATTTTCGAGACGACAACATCAAGCAGCATCATTGATTGGGAAACAACTCCGATCATAGACACCACCACTGCCGTCTCTTTCAGGGAGGAGCCGACAGCAGATGAATCCGAAACTACGACAGAGGAATCTTCACTGACGACAGAAGAATCTTCAACCACGACAGAATGGCCAGTAACTACTACAGGATCATGGGAAACATCAGAAACCACAACAGAACAATCTGTATCTACGACAGAAACTCCAGAAACTTCCACTTCTGTGTTGCAAATTATTTCCACAACTTCAGGCATTGAAACTACAACATATTTGGATACTCTAATATATAATCCCCAACAGAACGACTTTGCAGACCTCCCAAACAGTACAACAACTGAAGTTTCAAATATTGAGACAAGTACAATAGGGTCAGAGGAAACCGCAACCACTACTCCCAGGAACACGGCCCTTGTTGACGATTTTGTCAAGCCAAATCCAATAAATTTCCAGTACTCCTCAGATACCAGACCTGAACCGTATTGGCTGTGAAAACTAAAATAAAAATATTTTGAATAAACAATTTTAAATTAATCCAAAGAGCGTTTTATTTGAAGAGGGTCTGGCCACGCCAACACCTGCAGAGTAGGTGGCAACGCGGTCGGAAACACATTTTATTTTGATTATTTATTCTCTGACGGAATTCTTTCTTAAAACCATGAGTTTAGCCAGCATAAAGAAGAAGGAAGCGAAGGGCAAAAAGAAAATACTGCCCAAGCTGCGAAGTATATTGGCCAATCCATACAAGCATCACAGGTAAGGCTCTTCAAATCCTGAGACAATCGCCAGTTGACCATTTTCAATTTGCAGCCCAGTCCTCGCCGAAGATGAAGTGGTGCAACTGCGTCAGATATTGCTGGAGGCCATGAAACAAAGTGAGCATTCCGTCAAGACCTTTGCCACCCATCATCACATACATCTCGGCCTCGAGAGCTCCTTGCGCGCCATTAATTCGAGGCGCTTCTCGTGTGTCTTTGTCTCGCTGAGTCTGAGGCCAGCCCATATCGTCCGGCTAATAGCCACCAGTGCCGCTGCTAAAGTGCCAACTGCTCCCATTTATGCGCAGCCCAAGTTGGAGGAGCTAACCTTTGACATTTTCGGTGTGCGAGCACTCTCGTTGGTCTTGCCTCTGGACTTGGGTGCTGTGAGCCCAGACTTGGAACAATGGGTGAGGAACCGTCAGAAGCCAGCTCCACAAAAGATTCCTCCCATAGTTAAAAAGTCTTTAAAGAAACGCCCGGCGAAAGTGCAAGATCTTCAGCCGGAAAAAACAGCACAGAAAGCTTTGGAGCAGCCGGAGGTGGCTCCAGAAAAACAATGGAGCGATGACTACATATCGTGGTCCAGTGAAAAGTCATGCGTAAAGATTGACCGAGTCGATGCCGAAGTGGAGACTCAGCAATTGGGCGCTGCCCTCAGTAATTTGGCCATGAAAGCCAAAAGCAAAGCCAACGTAGAAGTGGAATCCAAATTAACGATACAGGAGACAGTGGAAAGTGTGGAGCATATGGAAGTAGAGGCAGAGGAAGAAGCCATCGATGAGGATGATTTTCTGCCCACCGACACACAACGCTATCGTCCAGTCAGTGTCCACCGAACTTGCCCGAATCCCGACAAGAAACCCAAAAAGAAGCGAAACAAAAAACAAAAACAACAGCCGCCAAGCAAAACCAAATGATAGCCGGCAACGCCGCCACCAATCAGCTGTAGTTTTTAGGTTATGTTTTTAGATTTTTGTTATCGTAATTTTTAAGACCGCTCCGCTCCAAAAATGCTCCGCTCCTTCCGGCAAATATCACGACTCGGAAAATACGCGACTGCACCGGCCAGTAGTTTGGTCAACAAAACAGCTATACCGAATGTGATATCAACCAGACTTCAGGCACCACTTCATACCAGCAGCGTCAGGCGAAAATATGATAGAAAATCGTCTAAATCAACAGACGATTTGGACACCGATGATGAAGCGGACGAGGAGTTTAAGGACGAGCGCGACTCTAAGGTGGTCAAGACCAAGGTGAACTCGCTGCGCGCCGACCTTCTGCTCAAGGCCGGTCTTGGGATGGCCAGAAAGTGAGTGTCCAACGGGCAATAATTCAAAACTATTATTTAATGCTTCCCTTCCCTTCCCATAGCAAAGTTGAACTGAATTTCTATGAGAGCAAAATTCGAGTCAATGGCAAGAAGCTACAGAAGAAGAGCGTACAGGTAAGGACTCAACTCGGGTGGCTAGAGAATTTTCCCTAATGATTCGTTCATTTCAGCTGGATATTGGCGATGAAATCGATGTGATACGCGGCTTCAGTCAGTCGAATCCTTCCCATCTGGTGATATCACGTGTCGCCATACTCTCTGCCAGTGAACGCGAGGAGGGTCTCAGTGTGCACTTGCGGCGCTACAAATCGCTGCTTATTGAGAACTATAGGGAAGCGGATGCTTTTAAATCCTCAGAACCAGTCGCCCATTAAACCCACTTCATTAGAATCATTCGTGAAACTCACACAAATACATGCAGAAGGCTTCTGGGAAAAGCTGTACGCGACAAGCGTTTATTGAACTAATTATTCGTTAATAAGTATGTGAAGATTCGGTCCGCTGCTTATCAGCGACTCGCAATCAGCTACCAAATACGACATCTTTCTGAGTGAGGATTCATCGGACTACCAACGGGACAGTTGTAGATCTTGGCGAAGTCCTCGTTGTTGGTGACAGCGCCAAGGACCCGAAACTTGTCTATTGTGTGCTCGTTTGACAGCTCCTCCCAGTAGTGCTCCTCCTCGTATGCATTACACCACAGCTGCGCAAAGCCAAGGAAAAACAACTGCTCTGGGGACAGATCGAGGCCAGGCATCTGCTCCTTATTCTTATCCAGATGCGTCTCGTTGTCCTGCTCCTGCAGCTGTTGCTGCTTCATGTAGCTGCGATAGGCGGCAAGGGCCTCGTGCAAACCGCCACTATCGGCAATGTTCTCATCCTTGGTCTGGTTGCCATTGATCTTGCGATTGATCTCCGGTATCAGATAATTGCTGTAATGCTCAGCATAGCATTCGGCCCGCTCGTTGAACACCGCATTGGACTTTTTCGACCACCAGTTGCGCTGGGAGCCACTGCCGTCGTACATGGAACCGACTGTGTCGAAGCCATGCGTCAGCTCATGCCCCACCAGATAGCCGATGGTGCCATACTTTAGGGAGTTTGGCCACAACTGGTGAAAGGCGGGCGGATGCAGTATGCCCGCCATCACGTACATGGAATTGTCTAGGTTATAGTAAAAGGCATTGACCTGCATGCTCCACAGCAGCTCGAGGGGTTTCGTGTCATTCGATAGCTCACTAAAATGGTTCCCATTGAACCGTCTTATGGACGTGGTGAAGCGTTTCAGGTTAATGTTCGTCTGAGCAAAGCTGTCCTCGACAATGGTCAGGTTATTGACCGCTCGGACGAGGCGTTCGGTGAGCTCATCATCCCTGAAGCTACCAATGCGCGGCTCGATGCTGATCTCCTTCAGCAGCGCTTCTGTTCGAGTTTCCGTGTCGAGCCACTCGGAATTTTCCAGCATCAATCGGAAGCTCTTGCGCAGCTGCTTTATAATGCCCGAGATTTCTGCACTTATCTCCTCGGAGAAGTATTCCTGCAGAGCAAATGAAACGACATGGTTTAATGGACGCTTTGTACCATAAAAGATGTGTACCTACCACACGATAAAGCCTATCAAATAGATATGGCAGACTATACTGCACTACCTGCAGACAGTGCTCCTTCTGGTACTTGGCCGCCTTCAGTTTGGCATCCATGCGGTACAACAGGAGCATGGCCAAGTAGTTGGCAACAGCCGGCTTGTGTTTGGCGCAGACCTTATCCAGTTCCACATAGTAGAAGTCGCAGAATGTCTCGAGATTCTCCTTGGGGAAGTTGGTGCTGTTCCAGGCAATCTCATAGTAGCTGCTCCATTCAGGAAATGCAGGAATATTATTCAAATCCACATGGTCTTCGCATTCTTTGAGATCGTCGCCGAAACGATCGATAACCACGAGGGCATCATGCCAAAAGGCAAACACTTCCGCTATCACCTGCGAGATCTTCTCCTCCGACAGGCCGTAGGCCTCGAGGTAACCACGCATTCGCTTCTCATTCAACTTGTAGCCTCTCGTGTCGTTGCTGGCGATGTTGTCGGTGTGGACGATATAGTCGTATCCCAGTTCGGGCACCTTGAAGTACGGCACAAATGGATACTGGGGCAGGATCTTCTCATGGATCAGTCCGTTGACGCCAAAGTTAGTCAAGTGGGCGCTCATGTTGAACCAGCTGAAATTGGCGGCATGCCACGCCTCACCGTCGACGGCTGGGAAACCACCTATCGACCTGATAAGCGCCAGATAAGCGGGGTCGGCCGCTGGCAGCGGGTACAGATCCGCGCCGAGGCAGGCATTATAAAATCGTTGTGCAATCAGCAGCTCGGCGGTGTAATTTAGATCCATAGCCAGCGAGTTCTTGGCGAGCAGCAGCTCGACAACATCGCCCAATGTGTACCCGATATCCAGAAGATTGCTCCGCTTATGGGATGACTGCCTGTCCTGCATCACGTGCTGCCAATTCCCACAGGCATACTCATAGAAGTCGTCGCACGGCGCCACGCTGACATTCATGTACGACTTCATCCGGTCAGAGTAGGTCCTCAGATATGTCGTTGACGAATCTTTAACTATATTTTCTGTGGATTCGGGTTTTTCCTGTGAATCTGTGACGCTCCTCGCCTCACATGTCACTTTGAACTCTGATATTACTATGTAAATAAAGACTACTCCCCAGAACATCCCCGACATAGTACGACTTAAAATCATTTTGCGCCTATTCATAAATTAATCAGAACAACGCACACCACACGCAGTATATAGTAAGTATATATATAGTTTTTTTAATCGTCATTGATCGATTTGAATTAATAAAATAACCAAGCACGCGCAGCCTATGGCTCGGACGTCTGTACGACTGTTTAATTCAGAACGCGATTAAGAACTGGACAGCATCCGAATCCGTATTACTTATTGCTCTCTCGGCATGCCAGTCAGACGTCCGACAATCGTGTCTTATTGGCACACAGATCAGTAAACAAACGCTACTCTACAATACTTGACCTATGTTAAACGCGACTGATAATCAAGAACTCACTAAAAAGATCCCCTAGCGTTCGCTCATTGATTAAGTCGACATTCGCTAGATTTCAAATTTACCCGCAAAACCATTTGAAAATTATCTTGCATCTGGCAGCGCCAACAAATCGTAATCGGCCAAAAGAAGAAGAAATGCACCTCTGAAATCACAAATTCATTATTTTGCCGCGAACGCAGAAAAAATACGCTAATTTTTTATTAAGGAAAAGAATTTGTTGCACAAAATGTCTTTTGATGCCGTTGGTGATTACCAGTTCGTTTTGCAAACCTATAAGGTAGCTAGTGGAGCACCCAACTGTTATATTAAACTAATCTATTTTACATTGCCAGTACAAAAAGCATCGCATCATCTGCAGCTCCAAGGTACTGCCGAGCCAGGTCAATCATTTTGGCAAGAAATTAAGTGACTATCACTGGATGACGCCTGCCCGCTGGGCCAATATAGAGAGCGGCTTGTGGGACCTGTTGGAAAAGGAGCAGGATGTTCAAAATGTGCATGCAGACCTCGTCATTGATCACATCAAAGTCCGAGTGGATTCCAACAAATATCGGCATTCAGCTTCCCAGATACTCTTGCCAGGTGTTACACCCTCGAAAAATGATCTCTGCCTTAATGTACAGCTGGAATATATACCGCAAGAAGAGACTGCCAATAAGCGAAAGGACAACAAACCCAATGTCGCAACATTGAAAGCTAGTGACCCTGAAGAAAAGACTCTAAAAGTGCACAAAGATATTAAGGCTAGCCACGGCCCCGGATCTCGCGATAATAAACCAAGCAAACGGAAGCAAAAAACACCTCCAATGTAAGACGCAAGCTTGTTTTATGAAATCAATTACGATTTCAATTGAATTCCTTACAGAGACCGACAGGTTAAACCCGCTCCGGAGTCGCACAAGGCTACTGTAAAAACGCTGAGCATTCGGAGATCCATATCACAAGATTCTGGGAAAGATAATCGCTCTAATCGCGACGGCCCCGTTTCTCTTGAAAATAAGCCAATTAAACAAAGTTCCCTTTCAATGTAAGCCACGAGCTTGTTTCATGAAATTCACTACGAAGTTAATTTAATTTCTTACAGTGATCAACAGGGAGATGCCGCTCCGCAGACGCACAAGGATATTGCCATTCCGCCAGCAAAAATGCGAAGCCTTCGGAGATCCATTTCACAAGATTCTGGAAGAAAAATACCCCCCAACAGCGATCGCTCTCCACGTGAAAATAAACCCAGCAAACGGTCGCATACACCAGAATCACAGTGAGCATCAATGTGAGCATCAATTTATGCCTAATTTAAATGCGTTAATGCACTCGCAGGACTTCCAGGCCCAGCTCTGTGGGCCCGAGTCCCACAGGACGCCCTCGCCGTTCACTAACGCGTCCAAGTCATTTCGATGACTTCATTGTAGGGTATGGAATAGAAAGCCTGCCGGCATAGAAACCTTTATAAATTGTGAATTTTCAGACGGAAGAGAAAGACTGAAAAAATCGCCTCTCCAGAAAAAGCCAATGCCAATGGAAATGAGAAGGGGAATGCTTTGTCTCCATCAAAAACCGAACCCATCAAAGCGGGCGCTGCGCTAGGACTTGGCCCATGTCCGCGAAAGGTGGAGATTCTGTAAGTTTTGCGTTAAAACGAAAGTATACGAATATGCATGCACCTACAGCTAAGATGGTTTTATCCGCTAGATTAATGAATAAAATGGAAAAAGAAGAGGTTTTGAATACATTTTCAAAGTACGAAAGCGACCTAACTAAATTTTTTATGGAGCACCGGCACAAGCGAACAGATAAATTTATGGGCATTCAGCATGTGCACGTCATAGACATTCTGCGAAGAGACGTTGAAGAGTTGATGCTCAGAAAACTGGGCGAAGTGTATGGCATCCGATCAGTAAGTGATACTTTGTGATATCTGAACTGATTGATAGCTCCTGGTTTTGACAGGCATACGCATCGCTGCAGATCAATGCTATGCTGCCATTGTGGATTGTGCGTCTCTTTATGGACACATTCAAGTTTGCTACTGTCGAGGAGGCAGTGCAACAGATTAGGGACCAATTGGCTTACAGCACATACCAGAAAGCCGTAAGGGACGAGCCTCTGGATTCGGATTTGGAGATTTAGACACACCACACTCGTTATTTATATTTTTTTATTGTATTTATTGTGAAATCCGGTGTCTCATTAATCATTCATAAATTCTTATTCGTTTTCATTAAAAACATTTTAGATTCAACCTTCTTCCAGTCGAATGAATGTTTCAAGCGTGTTTTTGTCTAATGGAGAGCTGTCTTGAGAATGAATGTTTCAAGTATGTTTTTGTCTAATGGAGAGCTGTCTGGATTGCTTAGTGGCGAATGCCCACATAATTATTACGACATTTTGTTACTTATTAACTAAAGACATGTCTAGGGAATAATATTGATGAAACGCGGCACCGGCCGCCCAGAAGGTGTTGTAAATAAACTCAGTCTGACTTCCACACTCCTATGTACAATTTATGTGGGATCTGCTCTACGCCTGCAGCTAGGGGCTTACAGCTCATCATGTGGCCGATCCTCCTCATCGTCATCGGCATTGATATTCTCGCTGTTCTCTTGGCTGCCCGACTCGTTATCCTCGGGAGTGTCGTCATCCTCATCCAATTCGATTTGTTCGTCCAGAGACACACCCAATGTATGGCGCATCATTTTCTCAATACTGTCGGCAAAGTCGGCCGTCTCCTGGAGCATATAGCCAGAGCGTAGAGTGGCAGTGCGGAACATCATAACGGCCATATTCTTGGCAGTGTCATCGGCCTCGTCAGCCTCAACGCGACGCAACAGCTCGCGCATCAGTGGATGCCTGGGATTGATCTCAAGAGTTTTCTTCTGGCTTAGGTAGTAGCTACGTGAAGGATCATCAGACTTCTGGTGGGCATTGGACATCGCCAGGCGCTCCATGTTGCCGGTCCAGCCGAAAACGCCTGCCACTAAGGCGCATGGAGAGTTGCTCAGACGCTCCGATACCTGCGCCTTGGAGATCTGATCCTTGAGGGCGACATCGTTCAGCCATTTGACGAGCGGCTCAAAGGTGTTCTTAAGCGACTCGAAGTTCTGCTTGCTCTTTTCGGACTCATTGAGCTTGAATCCCTCCTTGGCCACGTTCTGGAACTTCTTGCCATCGAATTCGGGCAGGGCCGAGATGCAATACTCATCAACAGCCTCGACCAGGAAGAGGACCTCGTAGCCCTTGCTCAGCAGACGCTCAACGAACGGCGAGGTCTCGACCTCAGCGCGGTTGGCCCCGGCAATGTAGTAGATGTGCTCCTGCTTCGACTTCATGCGTTCCACATACTCGGCCAGAGAGGTAACGCCCTTGCCATTGGAACTTTGGAAGCGCAGCAGCTTGGCCAGGCGAGAACGGTTGCTGGGATCCTCCATGACACCCAGCTTAATGCTAAGAAAGCGGATAATTAAAGTAGTAAACAATTATTTCATCAAAGGTGGATGCGCAACACTTACTTGGTAGAGAACTCCTTCCAGAACTTTTCGTATGCGTCCTTGTCGAGCTTCTTGAGCATGTCGAGTACCTTGCGTACCAGCTTCTTCTTGATAACCTTGATCAGCTTGTGCTGCTGGAGCGTTTCACGCGACACATTCAGGGGCAGATCATCAGAGTCGACCACACCGCGGATGAAGCTCAAGAAGTTGGGCATCATGTCGTTGAACTCGTCGGTGATGAAGACACGACGAACGTAGAGCTTGATGTTGTCGGACTTGGTGCCGTAGCGGTTGAAGGACTCGGATGGCTGTACCTTGGGCACGTACAGCAAACTCTTGAAGGTAACTTCACCCTCGGCAATGAAATGGGTCTGGGTGAGGGGTTCGCTCGAGTCCTTGGTCAGGCTCTTGTAGAAGCTGTCGTACTCCTCGCTTGTCACCTCGGCCGGCTTGCGGGTCCAGATGGGTTTGCTGTCGTTGATCAGGAGCCAATCCCAGATGGTCTTGGACACCTTCTTTGTCTTGGGCTTGTCGTCATCAGCGGCCTCCTCAACCTTGGCCTCTTCATCGGCATCATCCACGTCATCTTCGGTCTTTGCTGGCTCGGCCTCCTCCTCCACCGGCACCTCTTCGTCGACAGTTTTGCTGGACCACATCAGAATGGGGAAGTTGATGAACTGCGAGTATTTGCGAATCAACTCGCGTACGGTTTCCTCCTCCAGGAAGTCCTGAGCCTCTTCCTTCAGGTACAGTGAAATGATCGAACCCCGCTTGAGGGTGTCGCCACGGGGATCTTCGGTGATGGTGAAGCTGTTGGCATCAGACTCCCAAATGTACTGCTTATCGTCGTTGTGCTTGGTGGTGACCACCACACGGTCGGCGACCAAGAAGGCCGAATAAAAGCCCACACCAAACTGACCAATCATATCGTTCAAATCCCCACCATCGGCCTTGCTGGGATCCTGCATTTTGGCCAGGAAATCAGCAGTGCCGGACTTGGCAATCGTACCCAGATTGTTAATCAGATCCTGATGTGTCATACCAATGCCCGAGTCCATGATGTGCAGCGCCTTGTTCTCCTTGTCGGCCTTGATGCGGATGTGCAGCTCGGGGTTGCTCTCCAGCTCTTTTCGGTCGGTCAGGGCCAGCAGACGAATCTTGTCAATGGCATCGGAGGCGTTAGAGATCAATTCACGCAGGAAGATCTCCTTGTTGCGGTACAGCGAATTGATGATCAGTTTCATCATGCGGTTCACTTCGGTCTGGAAAGTGAACTTCTCCGCCTGCCCAACACAAGAAATGCGCAATAAAGAATTAATTGATATTCATAAAAGCAGCACATAATGTACACACACCTTTTCGCGCAATTCCTTTAGCTGCGCAACATTCAGTCCATCCAGCTGGATGGCCTCCTCCTCCCGCTTCAGAGTCTCAGCATCTGTGGTGGTAAGCAGTATGCATATTATAGATAAGGGGCGTGAACACCCTTGGCGTCAATGGTAAGTACGGCTAACGCTGACGTGTACCAAAAACTTGGGGGCGGGGGGGCGTTACTTACCAGTTCTGGAACCTTCCTTAAATGCACCCAAATCTAGGTCGATTTTCTCGGCACTAGCCTCATCTTCAGCGGCAATTTGACTTATGCCTGCAGTAATTCATTAAATAGCAAATACACAAAAAAATTAGGTTAAAACACCGGCATTGACTATTGGCGGATTGGCGGTGAAGCGTGGCAAGATAAACGAACCTGATACGAGCAAAAGCCCCAGCAGCAGATAGTATTTCATTTTAAATAGAGTTTGATTTACTAGGAACAATAGAATCCAGTCTGGCGAAAGGCCACGTCACAAAACAATTCCCAGGCTGGCCTGGTCTGCGATTCGATTTGAGCAAAAAATTTCCGACAAAATGACGCCGACACGCCGCTGGAAGCCTTTTATATATTTTTGAAAACTCTGGTATCACTAAACATACAATAGTATACACATATGTGTTATTTGCAGAGCTACCGATTTAACTTTTTTCTCGTCAGATCTGGCTTTTTTTGAAGGAAACAGCGGGAAAATTTTGTGAATTTCAGAGGCGGCGGGAATTTTTCATTAAATTCCGTGCCATGTTGACATGTTGCTGGCACATACAAAAAAATGTTGGTAACGTTAAAAACCAGGGACCATAACGGTTAAAATGTTTATACAAAAATTAAGATAAAATAATTATTTTTTCATTAAAAAAAACAAAAATGATCTATAACTATTAAAATAAATTTATATGGTTTTTTTTTTGTGGAATTTTAGTAATATGATTAAATTAATATCACAACATAGTAAAAATGGAATATTGTTTGCTGTAACCACTAACCATACAAAATATTGTATGGTAGCATGGAATGTAATGGAAATTGTTGAGAGGACAAGAAAAATTGTTGGGATGACAAAATCCCTTCACAAAATCCCTCAAAAAATCTCAATAACAGACACGATCTGACTTAAAATTTCCGTTAATTTTGATATTCCGTCTAATATAAGCTAGCCAAGAACTTACGTCCTGACCACATAATTTTAACTGACAAATTAATCAATTTCCTACGCGATTGGCAAGTTTTCCTCTTTGGCAAAGGTCTAAAAACATCAAATTCTCGACAAAATGACGCAGTTTTTTTTTTTAAGAAAACAGCGGGAAATTTTTGTAAGTTGGAAATAGTTTTTTTTTCTGATGAAAAGTTGGCAGCACTGCTTACATACATGTGTACATTTCCACTCAAATTCGTCAGTGTGACCGATAATTTGCAAAAAAAAATGCACTCCGTAATTCGTACTTTATTAGACCCAAACATTTTAAATTAATGCCCATTTTAATGTATTTATACTAGTCGTTTTTTTCTTAGAAGGTTCGTCTAAAAATCCGCAGTGGCATTGCTTTCGATAACTGGGTTATCGAATAACCGTACAAGCTGTTTTTGACATTCCTCTTTGCCTTCGTCTTCCTCACATGCTCACCAACACCAACACATTCGCGAATGCGTTATTTAGTCGGAAAGAAATTTAATGATTCTGCAATCATTCAACGTTTGCGTGAGTTGTCAAGCATACACATATCAGAAGATATGTATATTTAAATATTATATCTCCAGTAGCCACTTGATTGCATGCGCCACGGCAGCAGCAACCGCGAAACCCCTCAACGACGATCGCACACAGCGCAATAGGCACCACACTCGAAACTTGGGGCGAGCGAAGAAACCTAATCGGCAGACACCGCAGAGCAAGATTTCGTCGATGCTAGTCGTGTCGAGTTGTGCGTGGAGGTGGAGCAACAGTAGCAGCAGCAGCAGCACCAGCAGCAGTGTCAATTAGTAGTTTTTCGTATTCCCATTCATACATCATACATCGCCACACCACCCATTCCCCACAATTGCGGGTTCCGTGTTATACAACAAAATTGACCAGTGCTCTCAACAACGCCGGCTATTACCAATCGTTTATGTTGTCCTTCGGGCCAGAGGTTTAACCATACCAAATATCGGAATCTAATCAATCCCCGACCTCATGTGCGTGTGCTCAAAATAATTAACTGTGCGTAGTGTATTTGTAATCGCTTATCAGCTGCTCGGTGCAAATAGCTGCGAAAGTTTGGCCACAGTGAAAGCATAAAGCCAAAGCAAAGGAAACGCCAGTAACAAGCGGTGTGTGGGTCTCCAGTATCGCACTTGCACTTGCCACTGGGCAGAACACTGGAATAGAAGCGACGCGTTCGTAACAGAAGATCCCATTGCAAGGGCATCCACAGCCATGAATATCGACGACTACGAGAGTTTGCCGACGACCAGTGTCGGCATAAATATGACGGCGGGTGCCATTGCTGGCGTGCTGGAGCATGTGGTCATGTATCCGCTGGACTCTGTTAAGGTGAGCGATTTGAGAGCAGGGCTCAGACCCCAGGGTCTCCAATGCATAAACACGGTCACATAACCTCACAAATGCGTGTACACAATCGAAATATTTTTATATGTCCGTCTGTGCCGAATGCTCGGGCATAATCGTGATGTAATTCCTTGGCTCTCATAGACTCTGGCGTGTGGTATTTTCCCTGCAGCGCTCATAGCTCAGCTGGTCAGGCGTTTATCAGAGCACGTTCTGTGGGTTTATGCTTTGGCCGATAAGATTAGCCCCACCACTCCATGTCTGAGATTTGCTATGTTCGCTATCAGGACAGTTTGATCGGCATTTTCATATGTGAGCTCCCCGTTGCGTGCCCGTGCCCTATGCAATTTCGATGTCAAGACATTTGCATATTAAATTTTCTGTAGAAAATGCACATACATACATATGTATGTACATTTATCATCCGCAAACCAAGGCCAGGCTGCTCAATAATTAGATTCCATTGCTGGTTACTATATATAAAACCAATTTTCACGCAACTCGGTTCCAACAGAGATATTGATTTTCTTTACTGGCCATATGTGTCAGTCAGTCAATCGGGCGAAGCTCCCTAGGAATTCCGCTGTCGTGACAGGCAATACGGCCAATATGCCAAAACTAAAGCCCAAGTAATGCCGGGTCGGGATTCCCGGCGTCATCGTTATAGTCCAGTTGCGTTGTGTTTGACGAACTAATTTCATTGAGTTACGAAATCAAGAGCAGCCGCCGTAGCAGCAGCAGAGCTCTACGTTTAATTGAACAACAATTGAAGCACTTTTATTCACATTATTAATATTATTTTTCGCATTGTTGCTGTCTCTATGTGGTCTGGTTGCGCTGTTTATAAATAATCTATCTGTAAATGGCATAGGCAATGGTTGTCATTTCATTCTGTTTTTTGCTTATCGGTGGAGCATGATGCATTGACAATTCGAATGTCCAACCCGAACCCACTGACTGGCTGCCTGGCTGCCGGTCTTCGTTCTCGGAATCGATGCGAGGGGTCGGGTCTCTTTTTTATCAGCCTGCCCCCGCCTTCTTTTATGTAATCTCTTTCCCAGTTGTCAGCTTGTTCGGTGGCATTTTAATTATGATTTTGCACAGTATTCCGATTGCTCCGCCCACACTCGAGAGACAAGTGCCACCTATTGGATGGGTTTTTCTTCAACTTGAATGGACGTGTTATCACCTTTCAGATAGATGATACTAGTGGCCCCACTAAAACATGTAAACAATGCAATGCAGTCGAGTTTTTCTGTTTTCCAGGAATTCTTATCTCAATCGCTCAAACCTCACGTCCCTGTAATTTACGATATGTGGGATGCGATGATGCTGTTTTCGCTACTCTACTCTCCGCCTTTTATTCTATATGGGGTTCTAGCTTGATTTAATTTGCGGGCGCACCTACAAGTATATATATACAGTATATAAGTACATATGTACTTATTGCACGATTTAAATATGGGGGGATTGACTGCTAAATGCTGTGTGCTCCAGCTAATTCGTAGACAAAGTACACTTGTAGGAATATATATATGTATATATATACTATATCTATATGCTTCCCATTAAAGCGATATAGTGGCAGAATTTAAAGTGTTCCTCGGGTCTGAATCACCATGAAATGCATATTTTATGTCTGCGAATAAAAAACAGTACGAGTATTGTTCATCCCCATATTCTCGGGGAATATCTTGAGTAATGATGACATTGCACAACAAGCAACAAATTCTATTTGCTGAACCCTTTATAAACCTGATAGCTATTCTACGGGTAATAAACAAGTTTATTAATAAATAACTAAATAAATAGATACACTCCGGAATCCCCCTTTTTAGAAAGAAAATTTCTCACTAAGTGTTTCCAATTTATTTACAGACGCGAATGCAGAGCCTTACATCAGCATCCAACATGAATATAATGTCAACCTTTCAGAATATGATCAGCCGTGAGGGTTTATTGAGGTAATTGCTAGCAAAGATAACTTCGAAACGAAAGAAACATTTATAAATTATTATTTTTCAGACCCATTCGTGGTGCCAGTGCTGTGGTTGTGGGCGCAGGACCAGCGCATTCCCTCTACTTCGGTGCCTATGAGATGACCAAGGAAATGCTAACCAAATTCACATCACTAAACCACCTTAACTACGGTTAGTACTGAACAACTCTATGAATTATAATCTCTAATGCTCTGCCTGTCTCTCTCTCTGTGTATATTACAGTTATTTCTGGAGCTGTGGCCACTCTCATACATGACGCCATCTCCAATCCCACGGAGGTGATCAAGCAGCGCATGCAAATGTACAATTCACCATATTCGTCGGTCATCACGTGCATGCGGGATGTGTATCGGAAGGAGGGCTTCAAGGCCTTCTATCGATCCTACAGCACCCAATTGGTCATGAATATACCATATCAGACGATACATTTTACCACATACGAGTTTATTCAGAATAAAGTGAGTATTTTCATAACTAAGAGAAGAGCCGGTTCAAGCCACACACCGTATTTATGTTGCAGCTCAATTTGGATCGCAGATATAATCCACCAGTGCATATGGTGGCGGGTGGTGCGGCTGGTGCATGTGCAGCGGCCATAACCACACCCCTGGATGTGGTGAAAACGCTGCTAAACACGCAGGAAACGGGTCTAACAAAAGGCATGATTGAGGCCTGTCGCAAGGTATTTGATATATACACATGAGGATGCAAAAATAGAATGCACTAAACTTTCTGACTTTGTTTGACTTTCAGATCTACCATATGGCTGGGCCAATGGGTTTCTTCAAGGGAATGACTGCTCGCGTCTTGTATTCGATGCCTGCGACGGCCATCTGCTGGTCCACATACGAGTTCTTCAAGTTCTATTTGTGTGGCCTCGATCGTGATCAATACAAATCGTCAATTACGGGTCGCTCCGAACTACAGGAGCCCCGCAAAACAGCCTATGTATTGCCGAAGAGCACAACCGATGAGGATCCGTCTTTGGCAACCGAATCCTTGGCCGTGGAGAGCGCTGCCGGCAAAGATGCCGCTGTCTTGCATCCGACGCCGCCCACAGTCAATGCAGCCGGTGCCATTAAAACAGTCTGTGAGCTGTCCACACGCACCGCTGCGCCCACCATCCTGCACACGAGGCACACGGAAGTGAAGGGCCCCTATGAGCGGGGCTTCTCCAGCACGTAGACTGTGCGCGAGGACGTGGCCGCAAGCGAGGCGGCCAGCGTTCGACACATTTGCAGCGGCGACAGCTAAAACACATAAGCATAGCTATTAGTTGGCGGCGGGGAAAGGTGGCTGGAGGCGGCAGAGGTGCAGGAGAGCCAGTTGGTGGAGTGGGACGGACACGACGTTTGAAACGTCTGCCGCCCCCATGTATCGCCTGTGTATCGCCTCTGGCCTCGTTTTTTCCCCAGCTGTTTGTATGAATACTCTGCGAGGAGTCGGTGAGAGAGTGTTATCACTCCCATAGTCGGAGGTTAAATCGTAGTTGTTGTTCTGCACAAAAACTCTCGCTCTCACACTCCCCCCACAAAAAACACGCAAACACCCCATCCCCCACCCCTACAAACACAAAAACACACATACAGACACACACACAAACACAGTTCAGTTTTAGGCAAAAAGCAAAAAAAATTTCTTGTTAAAAAAACAAAGTAAAAAAAATGATTATGATGATAAAAAGTTGTATCTATGTTGCTCGGAATTGAGTGGAACCCTCGTGTAAAGTACTATTATATTACCATTACATTATGTATTACAATTATATGATTTACGATATATTTTTTTTAAACAAAAACAAAATTCAAAGTATATATATATATATTATGCATATACTTGTTGATCGTTGTAAAGTAAGAGCAAAGCAAGAGCAAAAACAAACACAAAAATGCAAAATGCCAACAGGAAAAAAAAAATTAGTTTCGCAAAAGGCAAAAATTCAATGATTTGTAATCCAATTACATTTTCATCTTAAAACTGAGATGTTACAAAATATAGTATATACCTACAATAATGCAAAAAACCCAAAAACATATATAGAGCTCCTTCCTATTACAGGCCCCGCAGGAACATACCCATCCATTCTTTGAGTAGAGTAAAGTCTAGCCCTTGCCCTGGCACTGGCACTGGCATTTGACTGACGATCCCATCACATTCAATTCGATTGATTCACTTTACTGGAAAGCCCCCCAATCTTATTTGCATATATACATAATAAATATCTCGTGTTCTAGCTTCTAGAATATATCCAAATAATAATCACAGTCAAGTGCCAGAGTGTGTCGGGGGAAACCGGGCGACCGTGAACCCAGAAAAACACACAATAAATAAAACCATTATATTATAACGTTCATTGTTATTTTTATTGTTTATATACATATAAATATATATGCATTACTATATCTACAGAGCCGCTCAATTGAATAGGTTTAACAATTATCAAAAACAAAGTTATACCTTTCAACCAACTTCCCGATGAATTAGCGACGTACATGTTTGTCCTTTAAAAAAAAAAAATTTTTAACGCTTTTTTTGCGAAATGGATAGCGAGAACCAATTGGATGAATTTGAAAAGGGACTATGGGATTTCTATACTAAATCAGCGCAAAAATGAATCAAAATCAGACGATTCCAAAGGGGAAGTTGTTACTGAAGAAAAATATGGTAAAAGTTATAAACGAAGGTCTTAACGCTTGACAATATCAGCAGCCAGGGGACATAACATAAGAACTCCTATAATTCTGTAGCAAAAAAGGGTAAGAATCTAGTATTTGGAAACCCTATTCGGAGAGCCAAGCATTTGAAGAGATTTAAATTGTTAAAGAAAAGTTCCTCTCAATAATGTGCGTAAGACTACACGAATTCGGTTCGGGAAGGACTTGGGGCTCTGTCGTGAAATGAAATTCAACCTGAATGAACCGGACGGCTACAACTACTACTATCGAGACCTCTGTTTTAACTCGAAACCACAGTTGCACAATGAACGAATGGCACACTGGTGTGTGGTGGTTGAAACCTATTCTGTTGAGCGGCACTGTGGATAAATATATATATAAATTTTCTTATTCTTAAACTATAAAGTGTAGTTTCTAAAATTACAATTTTATTGTTACCACGATTTCAAACCAAAACAGAAACAGATTCAAAAACGAATAGAACAATTACAAAATTGAAAATTTCCCATTAAAACAGAATGAAAGAACACACTTCTACTTCTACTTGACTTGTTTTCCTGTCAAATGCATTTAACAACAATCGCAGTATTATTTTTTATTTTGTTTTCCACAACATTTTGATTTGTTTTCTTTAGCTAGAGGATTGAATCCAAGCCTCGTCGACGCGAACGTTGCGACAGAACCGGACGGGGCTTGTAGAGATCATCGTTGGTGTATCGCTGCTGCTGGCAGAGCTTCTGGCTGAGTCGCTTGGCGGACACTCCTTCGTCTGTGGAATGCACAAAAGTAAACAAACAAAATAATCAGTCGGTTGGGATTCTCGGAAGCTATTGGGATACAGAAGTTAACGGGTTTGGCCACCACAGCAGACTGAAAGACATGCGAGAGAGGAGAGCTTACCCACCGCATGAAATACATATTGTACTTTGCTGTCTTGTGACTTTAGACGGCCTCAGAGAGCAGTACAATAACTGCTTGAACACAATAATTTTTGAGAAAAATGTGCATGACCGGCATGTGGAAAGAAAGCAGAGGCAAATGTAGAGATAACAAAATGTGGATGAGAGTGGATGAGAGGATTTTTCGCTACTCGAAAGAGTATTATGAATCTATGATAAATACGCACCAGGCTGCTGCTTCTCTATCGCTTCGTTCTCCTTGGAATTGATGCTGCCGTCGGAGGGCGTGGGTGAGGCCTTCGGTTCATTGCGACGCAACCTTTTCACGGGACTGCCTGAAGAAGAGCTGCTGCTACTCGCGACTATGGGCTGCGGCGGTGTCGTCTCACGCATCTTTTCCTGGCTCTCACTGTCTTGTATACTACCGCCGTCCCGTCTTCGCTTTGACTTAGTCCGCCTCAATTCACGCACATCCACCAAAATAATCTCATCGCTTAACTTGTTCAATTGAGTATCCACGTCTTCAATGAGTTTATTGATGAGCTCCAAGCGTTCCTTGAACTCATCGGTGTTCTGCTCAAAGTGTATGATATCACCAGAGTCAGTTTCAGTTTTCGTTTCGCTAGACTCAGTTGAAATCGGATGCTTTTCAGCTAACGAGTCGGGCAGATTCTCCAAGCTGGTGGCTTCTTTAGCCGGTGTCTCCTCTGATACCTTTTCAGCTATTTGGGAATCCTCAGAGTCTATAGGCGAGTCCTCCATTTTTCTTAAATCAATAGAAATCTCATCGACCTCTTTGCACATTGCCTCGACAGGCGAGTCTTCTGCCAGCTCTATTTCCAGCTGCTGTTCCTTTTCTTTGGCAGGCTCTGCTGCGGTTAACTCCGTGCCCATTGACTCAGGCGGTCTTGCATCTTCTGATTGTTTGCCGACTTGAACCGCGTCCTTTTTTGACTGAGAACCAGAACCGGGAGCACACAATTCAATGAAACTGGTGGTCGATTGCTGTAGAATATCACTGACATTAATTACACTACTGCTTATGCTCGTAATGCCAGCGCTATCGGTGGAACCATTGCTACCGCCATTTGTGTTGCCATTCGAGTTGTCGCCGTACTGAACAGCAGCATCAGATTTCTCGTTAACCGTACCTGGCTCGGGTAGGGGAGTGGCGCCAGAGCTGGGTGGCGGCGGTGGCGGCTTGCCCTCATCGTTAGAGTCTGAGCTGCGGCGTTTCTGTAGCTTTGCCTTGATTTCGCTGTGATCATCCTGAACGACTGGTGGCGGTGCACTCGTGGAGTTTGTGGAAGATGTGGATTTATTCCGATCACGGTCACGACCACGTTCGTGATCTCTCTTCTTTGATGAGGAGCCGCCGCTGCTGCTGCCGCTTTGATGGCTGCGATGGCTCTGGCTCTGGCCGTCTTTGCTCTTATCTTTGTCCCGGTCTGAGCGTGACGAGGATGAGCTTGACTTGTGTTTCTTGTATGAGGACGAGGTTTCGTGGCGTGACGAGGATGTGGAAGCTGAACGCTTTGAAGACGATGATTCGCGGTGAGTCCTACTCGACGAGGTGGAAGAAGAGCTCTTCTCCTTCTGGGAGCTGCTGCTGCTACTGCTGCTCTTGTGTTTCGAGCTTGAGCTTGAGTGTGAGGATGAGTGCTTCGAGCTGGAACTGGAGGAATGTTTACTCTGCGATTTATGGCGATTGCGATCTGAATCACGGTCTTTCTCATCTCGGCCGTTGCGTCGCTGTTTATTATCCGAACTGCTAGAATGGTGACGTCTATCCCTATCTTTGTCCTTATCTTTTGAGTTGCTCTTCGACTGTGATGATGCAGAAGTCTGCGACTTTGTGGCCTCATCTTTGGGAGTTTCAAAATCATCTGGTAGCGGCAGCTTCGCGGTCACATTTTCCTTTACCTCTTCTACTTTATCTGTGGCAGGGACGAGTGGCAGAGGCGATTCTTGTCTCACGATTTCCGATCCATTCGACTCTGCGTCTGGGATTTTATTCATCTTGGGACTGGTATTTTGGGCAATTGCTTCTGAGAACGATCCAATGCTGTTCTCTGGTGCCGATGGTAATTCAGACGCCTCAGGATCAGGTGCAGGAGCCTGTGGTGGAGATTTTGGCGCCTCAGTCTGAAATGGAGTTGCTTCAGACTCAAGTGGAGTTGCTTCCGGCTCAAGTGGAGTTGCCTCAGGCTCAAGTGGAGTTTCCTCAGTTTCAGGACGAGGCGTCTCTGGTTCAGCTGCAGGAGCCTCAGCTTCAGGAGGTGACGTCTCAGGCGCCGGCGGTGGAGTCTTAGGTGCCGGCGGTGGGGTCTTAGGTGCCGGCGGTGGCTTCTCAGGTTCCGGCGGTGGCGCCTGAGGCGGTGGTGGTGGTGGTGGAGGCGTCTGTGGTGGTTGTGGCATTGAAAAAGCCTCAATTTTTGATGGAGCTGGCTGTTCCCGAGGTTCCAACGCAGGTACAGATAAATGTTCGATGGATATGTTGCTGGCATCCTCAATGTTGGCTTTTAGCTCGGACATAATGGCGTCTTCAATGGATAAAGCCTGGGAGGCACCGTTTGTGTTCTCTGACACAGAGTTTCTGCGTTCTGTGCCTGCAATATTTGGGAAATCGATTATAAAAATGGAAGACTGCATTGTTATATGCCTACCCTCGAATGTAATGGCATCCTGCTTGATGTCAAAGTGCAAAGGCCGACTGATATTGTCCTCGCCACTGGCGGCATCATTAGAATTCTCGTTGAACTTTGGCATCTGCGCCTCCTCTGATATGTTAGCGGCCATATTTGGGGTTAGTTCGACGCTGTTGCTGGTGGGCGTTGGCTGCTGCCCATCCACAACCGACTCGGAGAATGAGGCAATGGTAAGACGACTGTCACTGGATACTTGCGACAATTGCGAGGCCTGCGATGCACCATTCACCGAGTCCAAGGTGTTCAATGAGCCATTGTTCAGATGCTCCTTAATTGCAGATGGCTTGTCCTCGCTGAGAGGCTCAAATGACGGCGATGTATCGTCATCATAGTTCCTATCATCCACACCCGGCGGCAGATCACCCTCTTTGCTGTCGTCCTTCCCATCAGAGTGCACTGTGCCCCGGTCAGAGTCGTCGCTGATTTGTTCCAGATCTGTCGGCAGTAGACTGGCAGAGGTGGTCTCCACATTTAGCAGGCTGCTGCCGTTCATGTGGCCAGCATATGGCGGCAACGGCGGCGCTGGCAGCAGTGTCGGCCTTGGTGGCGGGGCACTGGTAGGTGGAGGAGGCGGTGTGATACCTAGGTACTTGTAGGCAATGCTTTCTATCTTTGGCTCAAATATAGTGGCAACCTTCGGATTAACAACTTGGTCCACGATCTGATCCACTCCCTTTTCCAGGACATCGGAGCTGAAATGTTTGCAGTGGTTATGTCAAGCCTGCTGATCGTCTTAAATACTTACTCAAGCAAATGCTTGCGCAGTCTTTCTCGCAACTGCAGCTTGTTTGTGTCTGGCGTCCAGCGTTGTTTGGCCAGAAAGTCGTTTACTGCCGTTTCCACCCGATTTCGAACGTTCTGGTATGCGGGCTTGGTGTCCACATCGGCGAGACAGCAGTTGAAACGGAATTCGTCGAAAACGCCCTGCGATTTCACCTCCTCAATGAGGTTTTTTACAAAATCGTCCATTCTCTATTGAATTTACATACACTGCGAGTTGTTGTCCGTCCGTCCCAATTTGGGATTAGATTAGGGTTTTTGGTCACATTTTTTTTGCATAGTGGTGTTTTGGTTATTGGTCACTTCGGTCATACTATCTCCGATGTGCGTTCGAAGGATATCGATAAGCGAAAAGCAGTTTTCATACAGGGTGCCATAGCTAAAATCGCTAACCATACAGTATATAGATGGTACAGTCTGGCTACCAAGCCAACCGGTATCAGCGCCCGAGAGAGTCGTGAGAGCGTATGTGTGCACTTGCATTCTCACGTACTTGGCGTGTTTGCAGGTTGGTATGAGCGCACCAACTGAAATTTGTGATCTCTCAACTTTCTTTAAAAAGAAAATAAACCTGAAAAAAAATCATTCTTTAAAAATATTTAAACATCCAAATCTATCAGAAAAAGTCATTTTGGGCGGCAGCGGCTAATTAGGCTGGGCCTCCATTAGAGACATCAACACCTATGCTATTTAAAACGCGCAATCATTTTAATGAATTCCCATTCATAATACTATAGTATAGTATGGTATAGTATTCATATATAACAATTCTGGGTATTCCTCCTGAAACTGATTATGATTTATTTTCTTATCTATATTTTTAGATCTATACTGTATTTTATTTGAAACCACTTGATGAATATGCTTTTGTTTGTTGATTAAAATTATGTTTAAATCTGATTTCAAAATGATTACTATTTCTGTGAGAGCTGCCACTCTTCTGCAAGAGATGTATCGAAACGGGAATTTCGCCTATCGATGCCCATGGTTGTATGCGATGATAGAATTTTTGGCGCACGCGAAGAATTTTCGTTCGATTGATGGTTTTCTGCTGGAATTTGATTGTTGTATAGTAAATTAAACGAATAATGAAGTTAAGTGCGGGTACACACTCGGAAACAAATGGTGTGGAGGCACAATTCAATGGATCGTTTGATTCTAATGGGGATACAGCTACCCACGACGAGGCTGCAGGCAACGCCGAGTCCGTAGCATCTCAGATAACGGAGCATCAGGAGACTGCAAAGGGGAAGCGGAGAAAACGCAGCCAAACTGTAACTCACGATGGCGACTCATTGATAGAGTTCACCGACAACGACTTTAGTCCGAAAAACGCGCAATCCGCCATCAAAAAACAGCAGCGTTTCTCTGGGTTGAACAGTAAGTACACCCTATTACACACTTTAACATTTAATGCCTCTTCCCGTATACTAATATGCTCTATTATGTGTGCGTGTGTGTGTATGCTCCGCGTTAACAGGAAAGCGCGATTTAATTAATTTGCAATCGGCACTGAGTCCCAAATACATTGGCTATGCAAATGCCAACTCCCCGACGCCATTATCCGACTCGGACGACACTGTGCGCGCAACGCGTCGACGCGTCAATCAAGCAGCCGCCCTCAACAACAGCAGCAACAACAACAACGGCGAGCAGCAGCCCAGGGATAATGACGCGGGAACAGAATCACCAAAGACCTTGGAAGGGACACCGCAGCTAGATCGCAAAGAGAGCAAAACCTACATGAGTCCCATCGAGAAGCTGCTACTTAAAAATGGCGCTAGCTCGCCAAACAGTACAGGCTTTGAAACGGATCCCGAAGACGTGGCACCACTGGCCGCCCGCCTAAAGCTGAAACGTAAACTGAAGCGAGCTGCAAAAACCAGTCTGCATGAAGAGCGGACAGAGGAAGCGGCGACTAGAGAGATGGAAAAGCAGTCGGAGGAAGCGACGTCTACAGAACTGGAAAAGCGGACAGAGGAAGCGACTTCAGACACAACAAATCCGACAGAGGAAGCGAATATCAAAATCAAACAGCTAAAAAATGAACGTACATTAGAGATAAAAGAGCCAGAAGAGAAAGTTTCTTCTGTGAAGGAAGAGCCAATGGAAACAAACGATTTACAATGTAAAGAAGTCTCCGACGACGGCAAAATCGAAGACACCGTCCCCATTAAAGCGGATGTCAACTCCGAGTCGGAGTCTCGGGATTCTTGCTGCGATGTGGATGAGCCAGAGGTTAGCAGCCCCAGGGCTTCATTGAGCAACGAAAACGCTCAAGACTTGCCTGGCGAATCAGCCGATACGAGTAGAAAATCCAATGAGTCCACTGACGAACCGAACGACCCTGATCCTGACCCTGACCCAGACCCAGAGTCTGAATTGAGATTTGCCTTGCCAGAAGCAGCATCAACAGACATGAAATCCACTCGAGACTCGAGCCCGAACGCCTTCCAGCAGCCAGAGGACAACGGATATGTGAAGTCGCCGTCTTCGGTGAGCCTGGACAGCGCCAAAGGTTTATCCATAGTCACGGATCCGGGTTGGCCCACCTATCAGGTGGGTGATCTGTATTGGGGTAAGGTCTTTTCGTACTGCTTCTGGCCGTGCATGGTGTGCCCGGATCCGTATGGTCAGATAGTGGGCAACCTTCCAGCCCATCCGCAGCGCACATCGACGGACAACGCTCCCGTGCCCTTCCAGGTGCATGTGCGCTTCTTTGCCGATAACGGGCGCCGCAACTGGATTAAGCCCGAGAATCTCCTGAGCTTTGCCGGTCTCAAGGCATACGAGGAGCAGCGCGAGGAGGTGCGCATAAAGCATGGGAACAGGAGCAGCAAGTACCGAACCATGGTGCCAAAGCGGACGAAAGTAGAGGTCTGGCGGCAGGCCATCGATGAGGCCAAACTAGTGGCCGAAGTGCCCTACTCCGAGCGACTGGAGAAGTTCTATCAGATTTATGAGAGCGTTGCGTGAGTAAACATCAAAGAGAAGCCCATAGATCATAGCTAATCAATGTCCTTATTTGAACCATTTCAGTACGTTTAACAAACAGAAAAGGAAACGAACCAACTCCATGACGCAGGACACGTCGGATGTCGGTAGCAGCCTGTACGACTCCACAGACAACTTGCATGCCAAACACAATCTTCAGTTGGGGAGCGTGAAGCGCGAGCGCTCAGAGACACCTCAAAGTCCGGCCTTCTCGCCCGTCAAGAAGAGTCAGATGCGTACCAAGCGGCGAAAACTAAGCAAAGGGGCTGAGGCAGAGACTGGCGGCGGCACCAAGCCATTGGAAACTGTGGCAGGCACGGAGAAGAACACCACTCCCATCAATATAACTGGCATGCATGAAAATGCTGAGTTTCGTCAGCTATTCGATGCGGTCAAGGAATATGTGATGGTCGATCGACGCGACGAGAAGGTGGAAAAGGTTCTTCGCTCCGTTGTGGGCAATATCTGGTCATTAAAGCAGATCCAATTGCGCGAACAAGAGCGAGAGTTGGCCTGTGCCGAAATGGATCAGGATCAGATTGGGTCGGCAATCGTTGAACGGGAACGCGGCGTCGGCACCACCCAGCGGCTATCCACTCGCCTGAAAACCATGGTGGAGCGACGGAGCCGTACGCCAGTTGTTACACCAAGTGGTACGCCGACACCCACTGCCACTGCCACCGGTGGTGCAACGGTGGAACTGGAGAGGCGTCTCTCAGAAATTTCCAAGCCGAAAAAGCCAATGAATCGGCCCATCGAGGAGGTGGTCGATGATATATTCCAGCTGGACAGCAAGTACCTATTCCGCGGCCTCAACCGTGGCAGCGTCTGTAAATATTGCTTCAAACCCGGCTCGAATCTTGTACAGTGCTCGCGGACCTGCCACAGCTGGATGCATGCCGATTGCCTGGAGAACAAGAGGAATGGCCTGCCCATATTTAAAAAGGACGGAACGAAGCTAAAAGCTTTGGAAGGTATACCATCCTCCATCTCGCCGACGCCCGTTCCCAAAGGGGAACACATAACAGGCGACGCGCCGGACGCTTTAGCCATTATCGCAACCTCTACGCCTCCTACTCCCACTATTGAAGTGATCTGCCATGAGTGCAATATTGATCCTGAAGCAACCTGTTGCATTTGCCGCCAAGTGTTGCCGCCCGCATACCCCTCACCGTCGCCCGGTTCGCCGCTGAAAGAACCAAGCGAAGCAAAAGAACACAAGCCCGTGGATGGCAGGATGATAATGTGTGGCCAAAACCTGTGCGGTAGACAATACCATGCCGGATGCTGCAAATACTGGCCACAGGCTACCGCCAGCAGTTCGCTGACCCGCTGTCCCTTGCACGTTTGCCACACGTGCGTCTCGGACAATCCCCGCAAATTCCTGCCGGTGGGCAGCTCCAAGCTTACGCGATGCGTCAAGTGCCCAGCCTCGTATCATCAGGACTCGCGCTGCATACCCGCCGGCAGTCGGATGCTGACCACCACGAACCTCATATGCCCCCGACACAATGTGGCCAAGGCCGATGCCCATTTGAATGTCCTATGGTGTTTTATCTGTGTCAAGGGCGGGGAGCTGTTGTGCTGCGAGACCTGTCCCATTGCCGTGCACGCGGCCTGTCGCGAAGTACCGATCGAAAAACATGAGAACTACATCTGCGAGGAGTGCGAGAGTGGACGATTGCCGCTCTATGGGGAGATCATTTGGGCAAAGTTCAACAACTTTCGCTGGTGGCCGGCCATAATCCTACCGCCCACGGAGATACCCCACAACATTCTCAAAAAGGCCCATGGCGAGAGTGAGTTTGTGGTGCGATTCTTTGGCACACACGACCACGGATGGATACCACGGCGACGTGTCTATCTGTATATCGAGGGCGATACTGGGGAGAAGCTGAAGCCCAAGTCGCAGCTGCACAGGAAATTCTATGATGGCATTGAGGAGGCCACGCGCTTTCTGAAAATCACCAAGGCTAGGCGCCATGAACAGATGGTAGCGCGCGGTATCAAGGTAAATCCACCTCCATATGTGAAAATTAAGATCAACAAGCCAGTGCCGCCGGTGAGGTTCGTGACGAGCTCGGAGGAACAGAGCACATGTGATTGCCGGCCCGAGGATGAGTATCCTTGCGGCGCCAACTCCAACTGCCTCAATCGGATGCTGTTCAACGAATGCCATCCGGAGTACTGTCTGTGCGGCGATCGATGCGAAAATCGAATGTTTGAGACCCGCAAATCGCCGCGCATGGATGTGGTCTATATGAATGCCCGAGGATTCGGACTTGTCAGTCGTGAGCCGATCGCCGAGGGCGATTTCATCATCGAATATGTGGGCGAGGTAATCAATCAAGAGGAGTTCCAGCGGCGCATGCTTGAGAAGCAGAAGGATCGCGACGAGAACTTTTACTTCCTTGGCGTTGAGAAGGACTTCATCATCGATGCCGGACCAAAAGGAAATCTCGCCCGGTTCATGAATCATTCATGCGATCCGAATTGCACCACACAAAAGTGGACTGTCAACTGCAGTCATCGTGTGGGACTCTTCGCCATTAAGGACATTCCAGCGGTAGGAAATAGTAGTCAAGTGCACACATATTCAAGATAATATAACATTCCATTTGCCCAATGCAGGACACGGAGCTGACGTTTAACTATCTGTGGGATGACCTGCTCAATGACAAAAAGAAAGCCTGCCACTGTGGCGCGGAACGATGTTCCGGGGAGATAGGCGGCAAGCTTAAAGATAAGGTAACATATATATTTTGACTTTGGTTTCAGGCCAATCCTAATCTATCTTTATTTATACATGTGCAGCAGACCAGCATTTCAAAGCTGAAGCAACAGCAACGCAGCAGAGGGGCTGCCATTCGAATCCATGTACCTCCGGCCAAGAAGGCAAAGAAATCTGTTCCCAAGATCAAGCACGTGAGCGCCGACGATTCGCTGGAAGAGGCTAAAAAGGATCAGTAAGACGGAAGGAAGCGAGGAATTATATTTTTTTTTTTACTGTTTAGCGCCTTTGTATTTTGCTGAATGGATCCCAACCGATAAGCACACTATACACAATTTTTATTATGCGCTTATTTATTCTTTTTTATGTTATGTTATGATGTTTATCAGACATCAGACATCAGACAATTGTTCAAACAGTACAGTTAAGCTCTCCCTCGTTTCAAAATAATACACGATACGATGTGTAATGGTTTTAAGTGTTCTATTTGTCTAAAATATATAAAATTATAAAGATTAATCAATCAGTTCAGTATTTTAGTAGAAGATGAATATTTTGTATCGTATTTCATTTCATTTTGTTTTTCTTTCTTTGTTTTATGTATGTACGTGAAATGATGTAAATGAATTTGTTCATATATTTCGTTGAATGTTAAAGCTAGCACTTTGGCATACATACGTTTAACTCTCGTATGACTATAAAACTAGACATATTTTAGTCGGTAAGATCTAGGAGTATGCACTTTAATCTTAAGTGGGGATATACACACATACCATACACTATACACACCACACGCCACGCGCAAAGTAAACAACGTCGTCGAATGCCAAAAATAAATCAACACAATTTTGTTAAGGGTAGATCTTCATATAACCAGCATTTAATTTTGGCACAATGGCGTCTATCTTCTTGACAATCGTGTTGAGACTCTCCCGAGACTTTTCGTAGAGCGTGTTGAGAGATATCAGGCGCATACCCTGCTGGTTGCACACCTCAATCACAGACCATTTCTCTAAAAGCTTCAGACAATTGCGCACGGAATCCGTTGATATGCTTTCAGCTGTTCAAAATGAAAACTTGGTCAAACTTTACATAGATCGTAAGAGTGGCTCGAAACACTCACCATAGATGCAGCTTCCGCGCTTTACTTTGGCGGACAAATCGTTGATCACAAAGTTTATAAACTCGGACTCAAGCATAGAGTTTCCGCGGAGAATTTGCAGGGCTTGGGCCACCGACAAGTATGTCCAGGCGAAAGGTGACAGCACCTCGCAGATGTTGCGCTGCTGTTGAAGTGTTTCGCTACAGAAAAGCAGCTGAGAACCCTCATCATCGTTCTCGTTATTCTCCACACAGAGATAGTCATCATCGTCGACGTCTATATACTGTGACATAATCCTGGCTCTATGGCTTTCCATAGACTGCATTTCCTTATCCTAAAGAAGAACAAGTACAAAGAGGTAAATAATTGCTCGACATCAAAGGATATTTACGTATCTGTACCTCTTCTGGCATTCGAAGATAATCACGGAACAACAGATCATCCAGATGCTTCTCCAGCAAGTTCTCCAATACTTGTGTGGGCTTGCTCAATATGAATTCGTAACGATATATCTGGCAGTTCTCCAGTGCTGCTTCTATTAGCTTTTTGCGTGATACGCCTGCCGCGCTTTCGGACCCCAGGGTCTCGGGTAGCAGCGAATGGAACGTAGTCATCAGTATCGAATTGAGGGCAAAGTGCGGGGCCAGCGCATTCGAATAGTACGCCAGCTCGATGACGCTCTCCACCGAGTCGACGGCACGTATAAAAATACGACCATTCTCGTTACGTGTGCGGGAAACCAGACCTTCAAAATTACGACGGTAACTACGACGGGAATTTCAGAGCTAGAACTTATAGATACCTGAGCCAAGCAGGTCACAGGCGTACTCCAAGACATGCGAGGATTCGCCTGCGAACCCAATGTCCTTGCAGCCAGACAACGAGTTACGTAAGTCATCCAAGGCTGCGGCCAACAAATGTTCCTCGGCGCCCTGCCGGTAGCGGGTGAGTAGCAGAAAGGCCAGCGCATTAGTGGACATCACAGATGTGGCAGCCGCACAGTCGAAGACTACCTGCCGCGAGATGCTTTCGATGAGATTGCGATGCTCTTCACACACCACATCGGTGCCATAAAGTGAGGAGGTCGATTGGTTATGTTGGAGGGTTCTACAAAATTTCAAAGGTAAAATAAACTCGAAATTGAATCGCAATTAGTGCGTACTTGGCTGCAGGCTTGTAGATCTTGGCATTGCCATCTTCGCGGGCGATTTGGTTGAACGAATTGACCAGCTCGCGTATCGAGTACGGTTCATTGAAGTCAATGCGCATGCGGCCGTACTTGGAGTTGAGTGCCTTCCAGATACCTGAAATGGCCTTCTTGAAGGACTCGGGTATTTTTTTCTCCCCCTTCTGCTCGCGCACAAAATTGCCATCGACGAGGCGTTCATAGTTGACCGAAACGGGGACTAGGAGAGCATCTGGAATGCTGCCGTCCATGAAGGCATTTACAATCACAGAGAGGATGCCGCCCTTCGGCATGCACGGCTTGCCCGTGCGTGTTCGTCCGCCCTCGATAAAAAACTCAACATTGTGGCCCTGCTTTAGGGCATGCGTCAGGTATAGGTGGAGCGCCGCGCGGTATAGCACATCCTTCTTACCCTCCACTGGATCAATTTTGCGCTTAATAAAGAAGGCCCCAAGTCCACGAAGCAGTCCGCCAAAGACGGGGATCTGTAAGTTATTTCCAGCGGCCACCAGGGGACTGCGTATATCGTTGTTGGTCAGAATAAAGGTGACCATGATGTAGTCCAAGTGACTGCGATGCAGTGGCACAAATATCAACGGTGTACCGGGCGACCGCTCCGATGCGGTCTTGAGCATTTCAATCTGTTTGGTGTTCGTCACGACGCCAGACAGGAAGCATGGCAACAGCTTGTACAGGATCCAAGATGTAAAGGCGAGCAGGCCATTATTTAAAGTGGATCCCATTTCCTTCAGTATGCTTATGGCACGTTGCTCCTGCTTGCGCAAAATCGCTTGGTAGGATATACCCTTGCTCTCGTCCTCCTCCTGATCACCGCTAACGCTGCGCGTGAGCAGTCGATGGCCGTTTTGGGCAAGCCGCTGGTCGCGCAGAGCCTGTTCGGCAGCCTGCTTAATCGCAAGTTTCAGTGCCGGATCATTGTGAACGATTTCGGTAACCTGCAGCGTACGTATTTAGGTTACTAATGGTATAAACTGCGCGCGCAGAGATCTGGCGACACTTACCTGTCGGTATTCGAACTTCTCGCTGCGAAATACCTGTGCGACATAGGGGAAGATCACGCCCCAATCAAAATAGCCCTTAAACGGTTTGTATCCAGCATGCGGCGTCAGCTCCAGCATGTTCTGGGTGCCAATGCCATGTGCGACAGAACTTTGCACTTTTGGCTCCTACAACGAGAACGAGATCAGGGTACACTGCGGTGATGCAATTGCTGTGCATATATTTCACGTTCGTGAATGAAAAGATACCTCGAACCAGCCGCGAGCTTTAAATCCATCCAATGGCATTATAAATATGAGATTTTTTCTTACGCACTGCCAATAATATAGGTTTGAAGTACAAAATATAACATTTCTTGCGCGAAAAGCTGCGCCCGGCTTTTTTTCGCAAGCAACCGACAACCGATAGAAGTACAGTACGGTTATCGATGACGATTGACAGGTGGCACAGGACTAGGTGGCAGCACAATATTCCTTAATTTTGATCAAATCATTTTTTACAATTTATTCATTGAATGGACAGTATTTGCTTATCAGCAAACGACTCGTTTTGAACTGAGGTAGGGTTAAATTGTGATGGCTGTGATGCGTCGAGATGCAATTGGTGATAAGCGGCACACTTACATTTGTTGAGCGCAGCGTGACCAAAAGATCACTACGTATGGTATTGATCTTCCCCAAAGACGTGCGGTAGCTCAGATTCAAATTTGGAAACAAGTTGGCGATAATGATGGGGGCCCTGCGAACAATAAAACAAAACAGTTATTATCAAATAATAAGTATGTATGTATATTGCAATCTCCTTGGCCTAACAATTAACCAAGTGCTTCAAATCAGTAGCTCGCAATTAAATATACGACACCTCTTTCGATTGCAGAGGGGGTCTACAGTCCAACTTTGTTTGAGTTCAATACCCTATACTTCTGCAATTGTGTATGTACATACATTGTACTTATGTGAATTAAAGTTACTATACATTTTAAAATAAGTGCTTGGTGGTAGCGGTGCTGATAAGTGTATAGTACTAGTTCATAAAATATGGCACAGAATTGAACTTTGAGCCGCCATTGTTGGATGGAATCATCAAAATAAAAAATCAGCCGATGCTACTTGTTTGTGCTATTAAAAAATTATAATAATAATATGAATGCACATACACATTCTAATAAACCAACTAAAAGGCGCTTAACTTTGAATTTTACCGCTCAAACAGTGCTGCCAGATAATTGCAGATAACTTTTATTGTCCCAAGATCCGTTAAGATTCTCCACTCCCACTTTACAACAGACGCCGCGCCTTCAATCCACCGAGAGTTAATTAAAATACAAAATATACACAATTATCCTGGCGATGTTTCGTGTGCACTGCAACAAGTGCGCGAGGAGACGCGATATTGAGCCGACCATACCGTTCCAACTGACGCGATGTCATCACATTATCTGCGGCCCCTGTATAACAGCTTTTGCTGCCGAAAAAAGATGCCCAATGTGCGAGCGCCCGCTGCAGGCAATAGTTATTAGTCGGGACATGCCGATCAGTGTAGCCAACTACTTCCAGGACCCCGCTAAATATCTCCAGCTCTACAGGAAGATAAGCAAGTTTCAAAGCGAACAAAGATCATCCGACAACCTTCACTTCTGGCGCAGAGAGCAGCGGCATGACGAATTGCAGCTCAAGCTCAACGGCTACGCCAAAATGGAGGTTCAGCTGAATCAGCAAACGAAGGTGGAGAAGGAACGCATCGCCAAACTGCGCGAGTACATTGCTTTTCACGAACGTCCGGTGGTGGACAGCTTAGACGGCAGCATAAGTTCAAGCGAATATATGGCCAGGGGCCGCAGCCACAGCCGCCGTAGTCTCCGTCCCCAAACTCCCTCAGAGCATCTTACGACAGACAACACGCTATCGAACGCCTTTGTGGAGAGTTTCTGTTTGGACTCGGAAGTAGACTTTGGAACAAAGACATCAAAGCATCGCTCAATGTCCACATCGACGCGTCGCTCGTCCATGAGAAGAGATTCGGGCGGCCAGCGTCAGGACTTTCAAATGTAAATTAATAAAATTATAGTGTACTCATCGGTCGTTAGGTGGAAGTAGTAGAAATGTTCATCTCATGGAGTGGAAAATTTATATGGGATAAGCCAAGTGTTTTAGTACTTCATATACATACATGTACTATATATATATAATATAATGTTCAGTAACGCTGCGGGCGTACTCGACCTGGCGTGGTATTCGATTAAAGGTAATATTTATGGTTCTAAGCCAATTTTAGAAGCCTTTTTTTGCGGTACTTCACAAGGCATACGACGTGCCATACTCTTTGTGACTCTCCAGCGAGATAGGTTTATAGGGGGAATGCGAGATAGCTTTACTGCCCGATTAAACATTCAGCAACGTAAATAATAATACGAATGATTCCGAAATCCTAATCAGATAATTGAGTGCTAATTTTACAGTCCACAATCTACACACATAGGGACAATACACTTTTTAATTACGATAATTGTTGCCAAGAGTTTTTGCAAGCGGTCGAACGAGTTGTTGTTATCACATTTGCAGTAACAAAGACTGGAGGCAGGGCCCCTGGGCGGGCAGGAAGGTAAAGAGCTCTGCTATGACATGTAAAATCAAAGCGAGATGACCCCCAGATAGATACAGCCTCCATTCCCGCCACCCTCGAATCCCGCAATCGGCGAATTGTTAGCACGTGGATGATTAGCGGAAATTTACATTAATGGCTTGCGCCTCTGTTAAATATGCAGACGAAGGGCTCGCGATGTGAGTCAGTCGGAGGTGGGACAACCACCTGCGCGGCGACAATGTCAACAACATGCCAAATTAGCATGCTTTGGATAGCCCGCTCCGCTCTTGGTTTTGGTGTCTATAAATAACGGCGCTTCTTCTTGCCAGCCCACCTGCGTCACGGAGCACATTACTTGAACTTGACAGAAGAGGAACATAGCACATAGAGTACTAGTAGGTACTAGTAGGATTTATTTGGCTTCCATCCACAGACACAGTCACACTCACCTCGTTTTCGCAAACACATAGTAGACGATGAGTGCAACTGATGCAATCTCTATGCCGCCGAGCAAAGAAATCTCAGCAACACGCTGGGCAAAGTTCAAGACAGTCGATAGCATGATTATGCTGATGCTTCCCTTGTCTTGCTTTGCCTTGCTCTTCGGTGTCACTAAAACGGAATTAGTATTCAATCAGCCGCCGGCCAAGTGATCGGAAGTAATGCGTGGTGTCTCAGTGACGATGTCCAGAAGCGATGTCAGCCAGCGTCCCTTTCAGCAGAACAGCTAGCTTGTACTTAATTATCGCCCAATGGCGGTGCAAAATATGGATGATGCCGTACCGTACGGGATTGCTGCTGTACAAACAATAACAAAACGGCGCGCATTGAGCGTTGTTCCAGCGACGCTCTGCTCTCTTCTTACTCTCTCCGGCTCTCTCGCCTGATGCTTGCTGATAGCTCCGCTCCTCTCCTCTCCTGTGCTTTCCACGACACTCCACTCCACTGTGCCTATGGTGGTGGGGGTTGTATTATTGCGTTCTACTCGAAATATAACCAGACATCGCCCGTCGTGTCGCGACCCGCCGCCATTCGGTGCATAAAAAAATATCGTATGATTCTGGGAATTTGCTTTGCTTTATTCCGATTTTGGTTTAATTTCTCTCGCACGAGATGAGACGTTGTCAGATAGAACCACCTTTGGCTAGCAGCTTCCACCGCAGCCAATTATTATTGGAACAGCTGAACTTGTGCAGTCTTTTTAAACCGGTTTTTCACTCTGCTAGTTGCTCGATTGTACTTTTTTCGCTGTTCCGTAGTTAATTGAATCAAATTCGCGTCCTTTCTTCTGCCTTTGTGCTGAGGACGGTGCTTTATGCGCGACAGACGAGCGTCAGACCGTACGGTTCGAGAGTACACAGTGGAATAACAGTGGCCGGCCACGGTTGACGCTTAATTAAATGCCAATTAACGTGTGACAGTAGGTATGTATTGTGGCCGCTCTTTATGCACATGCCACATACATGTGTTACCAGCAGAGTACTTATATATACGACCGAGCAAGATCGGCGGTACACGAAGATAACCGCAGCCGATTCCGTGGCATCAATCCCGAAGGCGGCTGCTGCTGGCGTTATCACACAGAGAGCGAACGATAGTGAGCTGATAACATGGCCTCTCTCAATGAGATTGAGACTTAGAACGGAACGGAGCGCAGCAAAATGAGCAACAGTAGATACTTATGGCCTAAGACTAAATTGTTTAATCAGTAATTACTTTCGCACTGTATTATGAATAAAATTCATACAACTTTTGTTATTTATTATATAAAAGAGTGTGTCTGCATTACTTGGGGAAAGTAAGTTTACTTCTTGGCCGCTGGCTTCTTGGCGGCGACCTTCTTCTTGCGGGCAGCCAGGAGCTTGGCGCGGTTGGCGGCAGCCTTTGTGGCGACATTCGCAAAGTGGGACTTGGCCAGCTCGACGTTCTGTTTCTTGGCCTTGGCCAGGACCTTGGCGACAGTGCGCTTCTCGGCAGCCAAAGCGGCACGGCGCTTCAACACCTCGGCGTATGGGTTCAGCTTGATCAGCTGACGCACGTTGGTCAGTGGGTTGAGGCGGCGGACGCTGCGGAACACGCGCTTGCGGGGATCGCGCAGAACCTTGCGGATCTCCTCCGACTTCAGCAGACGGGACAAGTCAGTGTTGGCCATCTTGGGCTGGGGCAGATTGTAGCCCTTCTTCAAGGTGGCTGGCTTCTTCCAGGTGCCGAACAGATCGTTCAGGCGCGAGAAGGCAGACTCGGTCCAGATGACAAAGCGACCGACATGACCGCCTGGGGCGAGCTTCAGCAGATTCAGCTTGTCGACATTGATGGTCTCGATGCCTGGGATGTTGCGGAAGGCCTTGCGCAGACCCTCGTCCTTGTGGTAGACGACCAGGGGACCACGACGGGCAACACGACGACGGTCGCGCATGGTACCACGGCCAGCACGGAAGCGCTGAGACTTGTACACCTGTTGAAGGGCACATAAACAAGCAAATTAGATTCCATATACTTTTTTTCTAGCTTGAGATGCTGTGTAGCAAGAGAGCCCATGCTTGAGATGGGCTGTGGCTCTCCACTGCAAACGTGTGCAACTTTGAATCAGGCTACACTCGTAACGCCTAGGAGAGCAGTTATTCTGGCAACGCACTAATGCTCCAAGGAGCACGTAAACAGACTGACAATCAGTCACTACTCATCAATTGTTTACACGTTGCTAGGATGGATTAGGTTCTATTCGACTCTCAGTACCCACCTTCTGGATGTCAGCCCAGATCTTCAGACGACGCAGGAAGATGACAGCCTGCTTGGTCTTCTGCAGTTTCTGGACCTCATCGGAGACGACCAATGGGAACTCGGAGACACCGTCGATGACATGACCCTTGGACTGCACGAGGGCGGGCACGCCGGATGCGGCGATGGCCGACACCAGAGCGTAGCGGCGCTGGTTGACATTCACCTTGCGGTGCCAGCGACGGAAGGTCTTGGTGGGGGCGAACATGCGTCCACCACGGCACATGTTGCCGAAGGCACCCTGGCCGGAACGGTGAGTACCACCACCACGGACACGGGGAATACGTGCGACGGCACGACCGGTACCCCACGACTCGGCAGAGGTTTGGTGACCTGGTGCAAACAAAAAAAAAGCAATTATTTTCCTTGTTTACATCAAGCATTCACGGCAGTCACTTACCAGCAAGCTCGCTCACGGCGTACGGCTGGCGGTTGTTGCGGCGCAGCAACTGGTGCACCTCGTTGACCACATCCGGACGGATGGGTGCCTTGAACACCGCTGGCAGGCAGATGTTCTTCTCCTTGGCAGCCTCATTCTTTTCCGTGTACACGGAGACCAATGGCCTGGCGTTGCCTAAGCTCTGTAAACAAAAACCAAAAGCGTCGTTTAAACGTGTCCAAAACCATAACATGACATTTCGCACACTGCCTTGGCCACACCACACACTACATACAACACGTGGAGGTTAGGCTGAATTTCACGGCACATTTTCACTGTTTTCCGATTGTTTTGTGTGTAAAACCCACGTTTATGCAGTCTGCGGCGGCCCAGGCACTAATGATTCACACTTTCTCACCATGTTCGTTGATTTTTAAGCCCAATAAATGGTATTAAATATTCTGCAAACGCAGATACCGTCCTCTTTTTATTAAGAAGAACGAAGAAAGAAAGAGAGCTGCCGGAAATGGCCGAAAAGTGCTGGCAAACGCGTTTTTTACAGAGTTGCATTTCTCCCAACTGTCAATGTCAAGTGTGAAACCATTTAGTGAACTATCGACAATATCGCTGTTTTCCTACCAGCGATAGTTTTCGGGCTAGTTTGGCGCGTAAAATAAAGAGGATAGTTGCTGTATTTATTGGTGCCTGAGATGAAAACTATTTTATACTATTGAATGCTGTTGCTTTCGTGCACATGTAAATTGTTGCTAAAAGAAAATCCTACCACGAAGATAACAGGCGGTGGTTTGACAACTCTACTGTCAAATGCACTAGAAATGGCACAACTAATATTTTATCATTGCCCAGTACTAGCAAAAAACCTGCATAGCCCAACACTGTTAGCGGCCGAAAAAAAGTTTTGTTTATCTATAAAAATTTAATTATAAATGGCTGGAGAAGTTATTGTGGATGCCCTGCCCTACATAGACCATGGGTATGACGACGTTGGCGTCAGGGAATCGGTAAATTAGATAATTTCTTCTTTAATCAACATTTATGAACTGGTTTTTGCCGACAGGCGCTCGCCATGGTGGAAGAGGAGTGCAGGCGCTACCGGCCGACAAAGAATTACCTGGATCATTTGCCATTGCCAGCCACTTCGCCATTTGAGACACCTCTGATGGTCAACGAATTCGAGCGCATACAGAATCGCCTGCCAATGGAGACACTCTCCATGAAGCGGTACGAGCTGCCACCACCGCCATCCAACAAGTTGGGCGAGGTTTCTGCTTGGCAAGAGGCCATTGAAAACTCCATGGCCCAACTGGAGCACCAGTGCGTGCGCGCTCTTAATCTGGAACTTTTGCTCGACTACGGCACGGAAGCGTGGAAATCCTACTTGGAGGTATTTACCGCCATGCAGGCCAAAGCGCAGTTGCAACTGCAGCAGCTGAAAAAGGACATACAGGACGTGAACTGGCAACGCAAGCAGGCGCAGACGCTTGCGGGCGAGAGGCTGCGCTCCCTGGACGCCCACTGGGTGTTGCTAGTATCGAAGAACTATGAGATTGAAACGGAGTGCGTGGAGCTCGAGAAGCTGGTTCAGGCCGCCCGGGAACATCTCCAAACCCTTGGCCCGACTAATCCTAATGACACTGCACCAACGCCGGAGCACACAAATGGACACGCCGAAGAGGACATCTCTGAGAGCAATGGCAACAGCAATAGCAATAGTAATAGCAACAGTAGCGCTAGTGCTAGTGACGACGCAGATGGAGATAGAGCCGCAGACGGTGGCGGTGAGGGTGATGCTAATGGCGAAGTTGTTGCCGAAGACGGATCATCCAATGAGTGAAAGAATGTAGTTTCAGTAGACATATAATTTGTACAAGTTTAAATACATTTAGAGTTCATATAACAAGCAGCATAATGCGAATACATTGTATAAATATAGGATTCCCGTGTCGTGTCGTGAGTAACTTCTTAGTTTCGTCTAAATCGTATGTATATGTAATTGCTTGTGGCGCCCAGAAGCCAGCTCCTCCCATCTAATAAGATTCAACTTGGAGCTTAGTTCCCATGGCACCGTGTCTATATGTTTACGTAAATATGTATGTAGTTTATCCAGCCTGATTCGCCGCGGGGCCTTGCCACCGGCTACAAGTTAGTCGCATGGCACATTCGTGATACTGTCTTAGTCCTGACTAGACACCCAGGAGAGGATGAGATGCTAAGAGGGTGGTGGTGTCTGGGAGATAATGGTGGGAATAGCTGTAGCAGAAGCGATATGATCGGGGAGAGAAAGATTCTTAGCGTCCAGCCCGCACTATCCTCTCCTTGGGTGACGGTCAGTATATAGACATCCTTACATCTACAGTGTTGTCTCAGGAACATGCTTGTTGCATTGCTCATGGTCCAGCCGCAAGTCTGCAATCCTCTGCTCCAGCTTATTTACCCGCACCTGATACTTGCGTCTGCTCACCTCCAACATTTTCCCCAGATTGCTGCAGGAAAAATATACAATAGTAACATGATAATCGGCTAGCCCATCTAGAATGGAATAGACTTACTGGTTCGATTGCTGCAGCTCGCGTACGCTCTGTTGCAGCTCCTCGTACTTCTCCTCGGAGGCTCGTTGCGAGGACGTAAAGTTGGCTAAAAGCGTCTGGAGGCGACCCTTTAGTTCTGTTTCGCGGGTTAGTGCCTCGACCAACTGTTGCTCGGTGAGAGCTGAATGCTCGGCCTCCGAGTAGGAGACTCGATTCGCCAGCTGCAGCTGCTGGAGAGCAACGTGCAGTATGGCCACTCGTTCTTTTGAATGCTGTCGGTCCTGCTCCGCTTCATTTATTTTTGACTTTAGTTCCACATTCTCGTCCTGCAGCTCTAGCAGCTCCTGCATAATAACGGCCGTATCTAAATCGATGGGCGACTTCTTGTACTCGTCCCGCAACTCGTGCCCCTTCTCCAAGGCCAGACGCTTCCTTTCGTACACATCGCAAAAGGGCGATTCCAGATTGACAATTGTATGCTGCACGGTCGAGCGACGACCCTTGAGCTTCGAGACGTGATTGCGCAGACGATTGTCATCGTCGGTACACCATGGCCGGGCGCTCTTTGGGGAATCATCTCCGCCCAAATTTATATTGTGCTGCCATGGGCCCAGACTGTTCTCGCACACATTCTTCTCGCTGTCCAGGCGTGCCAACAGAT
Source organism: Drosophila azteca (assembly GCA_005876895.1). Lineage (NCBI taxonomy): Eukaryota > Metazoa > Arthropoda > Insecta > Diptera > Drosophilidae > Drosophila > Drosophila azteca. The sequence goes on along the minus strand of VCKU01000004.1, from coordinate 16,182,100 downwards.
GCTTGGCCACCGCCTCAACCGAACGGCGACTTTCCTCCGCTGCCGCTGATTGATCGTTTAGAAGCGCCAACCTAATTTAGAGATTTCGAAATTAATTTAGTAGGATGAAAGAAGAGAGTCCAATGCTCTGCCCAGGGCTTACTTGGTCTCCAAGAGTGCTAGCATCACATCGTAAGCCTCGATGGCGCGATCGCTGCAGTTGAGCGCCAGCTGAAGGGCTACCGCATTCGACTCGTATTTGCCGCATAGCAAGTACAAATGTTCTGTGTGCTCTTTCGACTCGTCTAGCGTCATGGCCAGAATTGTGTTTCGCATCTTGAGATACTCCATCTTACGCTGAAGCGGATCTAAATCTTTGCTTAGGTGCAGAGGTTCCATTATGCTGTCCATGAAAGAGTTTTGTTCCTTCAGTTCGCACACCAAATGCTCGACCAAGTTGATGTTCTGCAAGTAATTGAGAGATCAGTGGGACTAATAAGTGACTGATTCAGCAACCTACCTCATTGCTTAGCTCCGTGTGGGCATCGCTAGATGGTTCTTCGTCTTGTTCGTTCTTGCTGGCGCAGCGCAATTTAACCCGCTCGGCCATTTTGGGCACGGCAGGCACCCGCTTCTGTGGACTGGTCAGAGAAACACAAGCTGCAAAACGATAATGGTTAGAGTATTGAAGGGCCATAGTTTCATCTTTTCGCATACCATTGAGATCGTTAAGTCGCTGTCCACTCTCGTTGACCTCTTGTTCACAGGCAAAAAAGTCCACCTTGGTCTGCTCTTCAACGACAGCAGTGTCCTTGGTAGCAATCTCTGACTGGAGCAGCGCGATCTTAGCCCTCAAATGCAAAACTTCCTCCTGCAGGGCGTCCAGTTGTCCTTTGTTTCCGAGCTCATGTGGCTTAAGACCGATCTTATCAACGCTAGAGGCGCTATAGAGATCTTCTAGTGGCTCTGTCTGACACTCTGCATCCGGATTGGTCAGATTCAGCTCCGAGTTGTACACAGAACCTTCCTGATAGCTGAGCTCTAAAAAAGTAAAGACTTTTTGGATGAGAATTTCCATGAATAAAAGTGTTTTGGCTTACCACTGCCCTCGGGCTCCTGCTCCTCGACTATGATATGATCCTGCTTGGAGCGCAGTTTCTTGCTCAACTCCGCAATGACACAGTGCATCTCTGTGATGCGACATTCGTGCGCCTGACTGACCACCTCCAAACGCTTGTGGCACATTTCCCTCTCCGCGTTGCTCTCCGACAGCTGGCGCTCCGCCTGCTGCAAGCGCTGTGTCAGTTCGCGGACACGGTTCTCCAGTTGTTGCACCGACAACTGTTCCACCTGCAACACAAGAAAATATGCCACTTAGTGACTGTCGAAGCGCGCCATACATATCGTCATCACATTGATGGGTCGCCTGGCGAGTGGCTGTGCCATCAGAGTATATTCCCAACTATGTCGTTTTTCACCGCGCTGAATCCCAAAGCCGCCAACGCCACCGGGAACAGGAGGTGTGTCGCTGCAGCACATGCAGCTCAGGCTGCGCGGAAGCAGGTGCTCCGCAATCATGGCCCTCAGTGGAAAATTTTACTGGCCCTGGCTATTACGTCGTCAGCCGCTGCTGGTGGTTGCATTCTCCGTTGCAGTTTGACCTTCGACTCGATACGCATCTGCGCACTGTGCGCCACGCAGCCCCGCCACCTCAGACCTCAGACCACAGACCACAAAACAAATATACTATGTGCTGTCACTTACTTTATTGACTATGTCCAGCGTGGAGCAGCTCGAAATATTGATGTCGCTTTCGGTAGTGTCGCGCGGCGTGTGCTCTGGTGACTCCAGCTCGGAGGAGCCCACTAGGTGCTTGGCATTGGTGCAGCCTCCCCGCGGAGATATGCTGCCAAAGACGTACTCAATGTCTTCGCCAACGACGCTACCAGCTGCATTCTTCGAGATGCCTGTGACCTCCCGCTGGTGTTGTGGCTGCTGCTTGTCATTCCGCCGGTGCACCTCGGTTCCAGTCTTGGCGTCGGATGCAATTTGCACATCGTTTGACATTTCGATGTGTGTGGGAAGGGTGTGGGTGTGGGTGTGTGTGTGTGGGTGCGTGGGCGGTCGTTGCAAATTTGCTTGGATTAGATTCGGCTTTGTTGCGGTTTTCTTAAAATTCTGGTCTGGCTTTTGATTTCTGCTCCATTCTCAAACATTATGTATGGCACTCCGTTAGTTCTACATGGCACTTTTGATTCGTTCTTTAAGGCATTTTTAACTCAAAAATTAACGTTTTTTTGCAATCAACAAAAACGAACTGTTTACTGCGTTCTTATCAGAATGTGTATACCATTTGCAAATATCGATATTTATAAATATATATCGATATCTTCTTTATTTACAGTGACGGGCTTAAATGTGGGCACAGCAACGACTTTTAGTTGTCCGTTGTGTTGGAGCTTTTCCATCACGATTTTCAAAAGAAAACTATCTTTCTATAAGATAGGGTTATCATTATCATATTATCAATCAGGACCTTTTAATGAGCTTTGTTCTTGTAATTTGGACATATGATAATTTTTAATGGACAACGATTCACATTTTGATCTAGTGCTGTGGCATTGTACAATATTCAATCTTAAAATATATACAATGGTCACCAAATCGTTTAAATTTAAATATCTATCATTCACATCGATTCAAAGTGGCGGTTTCATCGGCATCGAACCTTCAAGGCGTACAGACTGGTCACTTCACAAAAAAAAAAGGTTTTGATAGGTTTTGGCAGATGAAAAATTTAAATTAAAAATTCATTGAGTGGAAATAATTTTATGACTTCTAATTTGAAGACACACAGATATGAACCAAAAATATTTCCTTATTTTGTTTTTATAACGGGTCTAATCTTTAATATTCCGACATCAGTCTCAGACGATATGCTGGCGGAATATATAAAACGAGAGATAAAAGCAACAAAGGAATAATGATACCCACCTCAAGAGTCAAACTCTTGTTTAGGATGCACAAATACTATCTGAAGTTTCGTTTTTATATGCAAAAGTTCCAGTTATTCACTTTGTTACCTATAGCCAATGCTATAGATTGGTTATTTTGCCCAGCATTGCAAACAAACGGTGCAAAAATGTTACAAATGTTCTCATAGCCACTCAAAAGAAGTTGTCTGTACCAATTTAATATGTGTTAATTGTAAGGAAAATCATGTTGCTACTTCCTTTTCTTGTCCTGCAAGAAAAAGAGCGTGTGCTATCCAAAAATGCATGACAGTAGAAAATATAACTAGATTGGAGGTCAAAGCCAGATATCCGGCTCTGTTTGGCAAAACGGACTCGTTTAATTCCTTTGATCACGAAGCATTTCATCGACCCTTTTGGCAGAAATCGTTTAATCATAATACAGCACTTCAAAACAACATTTCCTCTACAGCAGAAACTATTCATGTTTACAAACCCTATAACAAAATCGTTAAAAATACTAAAAATCAAAATACTTGGTAGCCCAGTATTCCTGCCTTGTAACATTTTTCTTTTTAATAGTTTAGAAGGTATGATAAAGTTTCGTATAGAAACATTTATTATTAAAAACTATTTACTTCCAGATAGATCTTATGACTTTAGAAAAAACCATTCCACTGCACACTGCATTAATGACGTAGCTAAACTCAAAGCAAAAAGTTTTCAGGTCGTGTCGGCTATTCTAGATATAAGCAAGGCGTTTTATTCAGTCAATATACATACCTCTGCTATGTCAGAAGCTGATTTATTTGGAGTTTGATATGGACTTTATTCGATTTATAATTAGTTATTGGAGAGGAGAATTTTGATGAGCGGCAATCAGAAAAAACGGTTCATAAGGGTGTGTGTCAAGGTAGCTGCCTAAGCCGAATACTCTTTAATATACATATGTGTATATGTACATCTGACTTTCACGCAATAAATGATGAAACCTGTATTCTGTTCCAGTACGCAGATGATTATTTTATCTTATGCTTTGACGTAAGTAAGTAAGCAAGTAACTCTCTACATTTTTATAAAGCTTTCGTGCGTTCTAAACTAGAGTACTCTGGTTTCTCCTTAACAAAAAAAATCAAAGTCCACTTAAATTTCTATCTTAGACGTTCACTTGGATTAATAAACTCCACTCTAGTAAACATAATATATAATTTAGCTTCCGAGCTTCTTTCAGCTGTGATAATTCAGTACTTACAAAAGTAACTTAAAAAAAAAATCTACAACTCATGAAAAATTAATTATGTCAATATTTATTGAATCTATCTAATGCTATGCAGATTTAATATAAATTTAATAATTTAATTTAATATAAATATTCATAGCATTTTGTAACACCATCAGCAATAGATGAGTCGACGAGATTTCTACTCAACTGTATATACGAATTAAATTGGATCATTACAAACTATGCCTACATAGAGATTCTACTGAAGAAGCGTCTCAACATCGACTTCCAATGCTTTGGCAGCTGACTCCTGGGCATGTGAGTTCTGTGCATGGCTTTTCGACCGGAAGTGGGCCTGTAAATGGGGACGACGTATGAACGACACCTTGCACAGCTCGCAGCTACAACAGATAACATTTAAAATGGATGATCATATGTGAATCGGTGAAGAACTTACTGGAAGGACCGTACTCCCGTGTGGGTAAGCATGTGCGCCTTGAGTTTTCCACTCACGGCAAAGGATTTGTCACACTCGGTGCACTTGTAGGGCTTGATGTTTGTGTGGCGACTGAAAGTACAAGAGAGTTAACATCAGACAGGAGTGTCACGACGGAAGCTTTCCATTCTATTACATGCGTTCGTGCTGGATGCGTCCGCTGGAGTTGTTGAATGACATATTGCAGTACTGGCAGGGAAAAGGTCGCTCGCCCCGGTGCAGCATCTCGTGGCGCCGCAGAAGATGGGCCGTATAGAACGTCTGTGGACACTGCTCGCAGGCAAAGTTTTTCACTCCCGAGTGCCGCAGCAGATGGACTTTGAAATTACTGGGGCAGGAGAAGTGCCGGCCGCACTGCTCGCATATGCAATCTCGCTTGCGGCGCTCCCGTTTCAATGCCACCGTCTCCTCCTCGGTGAGCTTGTCCCACTGGGTGCGCGGCTGGTTCCGGCTCTTGCTGTTGTCCGCAAACGTCATTGATACGTATACGGTGGGGGGACGTGTTGGCGGTTGGCATCTAGGGAGTTTTGAGTTCGTTTCGGTACCGGGCTTAGCAGGTGGAGTCGAATCAAGCGTCACATCTTCCGGTGCCACCACAACAGGATTCTCATCTTCTTCGAGGGGTTCAGATTCCACCGACGACACACTTTGACTGTCATCTTTGTCCTCGCTCTCAGAGTCAAAAAGTTCTTCTGCTTCCTCCTTTGACTTTTGTCCAGCACCGTCCAAGTAGATCTCCTCGACGGCCTCTGTTTCGGTGGAACCGCTTTGGAGCATCTTCTGCGTCTGGATGACACGCTCACGGAATCGCACGGCTTCTCTCAGTGACACCTCGCAAGGCCCGCAAATGCGGGCTGGAAAATTTGGTTGCTCGAGTAGCTGCCAAAAGCGGATGTCAGCAAGTCAAAAGTCAGTTGGAACGGATGTGTGCAGCTTGTAGACCTCCCAATCCATCAGTTTGTCTGAACGTGTCTAAGACTTGGATACTTACAATTAGACCCGTTAGAGCTTCAATTTGATTCAGCATTATGTTTTCCGGCTCTTGAAAGAGATTCTTGGATGTGGCGTTGTAAATAAACTTGCCGCAAGCTCGGCAATCTCGAGATAATTTTAATTTTTCCATAATTTAGGTGCAAATTTACCGAAAAATTGCATACACGCAACTCTGTTTCCATCTGTTTGATTTATATCGATAGTTTTTATTACTGACTATCGGTCCCATCATGCATCTCAATGAAAAAACACAACTGGTGGGCAAAAAAGTCGTCCTTGTGCCTTATGAGGCGCGCCATGTACCCAAATACCATGACTGGATGAGCAATGAGACGCTGCGGGAGCTGACAGCCTCTGAGGAACTGACACTCTCGGAGGAGTACCAGATGCAACAGAGTTGGCGCGAGGACAGCGACAAACTCACCTTCATAATCCTCGACGCCGATATCTATGCCCGGGACAATGATGAGATTGCCGCCATGGTGGGCGACACAAATCTCTTCCTGCGCCAGGACCCGGACACCAATCAGAAGGTGGCCGAAGCGGAGATAATGATCGCGGAGCCTCAAGCGAGGGGCAAAGGCTACGGACGTGAGGCCATGCTTCTTATGCTGAAGTATGCACAATCTCTGCTGGAACTGAACAAATTCGAGGTCAAGATCGACATGGACAACGCCGTGTCCCTGCGTCTGTTTGAGAGCTTTCAATTTGTGGAAACCGGACGTGTCAAAGTCTTCCACGAGGTTACGATGGGGCGTGAGATCACTTCGGAGTGGATTGGCTGGTTGGACCAGCACGTAGAGCTAAAGATTGAGAACTATAATGGATAGTCAATCGTTAGAATGATCACAATTCTATCCGCATTTCGTTATGTTCTGTTTATTAAACTTATTTATTACAAACTACTTGTTTCGCTTGCCTTATTTATGTTGCATTTTACATCAAATGTATGTATGTATTTATGTGTGTGCAATTGATGCTGAATTGTGGCTGAATGGTTTTGTTTCTGGGATGGGATTATGATTGTGTAAAACGCTGTGTATGCTTGTGGTGTCGTGTGGCAGTAAGGGCCAGACAAGGCATTAAACACTTGCCCTGCCGCTGTTTGTCTGGTCTGTCTATCATTTCGCTGTTATGTGGGATGCGTGTATTGTGTGTATGTATTTAAATATAGTACATAAATCTAATTGCTTGCTTAAAAACTGCTCACTTGTTTCAATTTTTTATAAAAATCATTATTAAATAATTAAAGGCAAACATAATCAGAATTGCAATCAAATCAAAAACCAAATATCTCTAGCTGCGCAGCTGCTCCCAAACTTTCGATGCTTAAACGTAGACATGTGTGCTTGCAGTTGTTGCTATGGTTAATAAATATGAATGCTGTCGGTTCTAGGCAGCCGCCCGTGGCCCATCGATGGGCATGGCGTGTAGCACTTCGTCCAGGAGCTGGAGAGCTCGATGCAGATGCACCTCGATCCAGCAGGGCGTCTCCTTGATCGACTGGCGTGGATAGTCTGGGCCCCAGCCCTTGACGAAGCTCAGCCGCAGTATGCAGAGACGTCGCAGATCGTCCACCCCAATTCCAGCGGCCGCAGTAATGCCTGCAATAGAATGGAATGGTCCAGATAAGTTATGGGTTATGGAAGAGAGACTACTCTCTGGCTACTCACTTCTACCGCCTCCGCCCATTTGTTGATTGGGGACTCCAGCCACAGCGGCCGCCTGTGCAGCGGCAGCTGCCTGTGCATTGGTTGCCAGTGAATGCATCTGCTGGTGGCACTGACGCAGGTCAAATACCTGTTTAGGATGGAAATCGAGTTAAGGAATCGCTTGAATCCCCTGCCATTGCACAACACTCACCTTGATGCATGCTGCCGGATAGATCTTGTGCACAGCATCGCCAGGCGTTCGGCCAGCCTCGCGATCCAGATAATAGCTTTGTACGAACACAGAATTGTCGCTGAGACAGCGCAGCCAGACATCGCCCTCACCGCGAAGATCCAACTGAACGCCCTTGCCAATGTGCAGCCTAAAAAGTTTCATGGAAATACGTCATCTTCCTGTATTTATATATAGTATAGGGCTTAAAGCCTTTACCTAGCTCTTTCCGATTGCTCTGTGCGATGCACATTGCTGAGGGCTCCTAGGCAGAAGCGATTGCCGCCGGAGGGATCCACATAGCCATCGATAATGACATTCGGCTTGGCTGAGGGCACCTTAAAGGTCTCCCCCACCTGCGTGTCCAGCTCAAAGTAAGCAATGGAACACCAGTACTCCGGCGGCGGCTGACGGGAGAGCAGACGGGGCTGTTGTTGCTGCTGCTGTTGCTGTTGCTGGGGCGGCGTCTGCTGTGGGGAGGCCAGATCACCAGGCATTGATGAGTTCCCTGTGGTAAAGATGGGAGATTAGATATTACAGATTACAGAGAGGACCTCAGCCACTTACAAAAGGCACCCGGCATGGAGCGCGGGTCGGGCGGCTGCATGGACTGTGTGTAGGTTAGAGTGTTGGGACCTGTCCAGGTCCCGGCAGCTCCACTGCCACCGCTGGCTTGTGCCCCGCCAGCTGATGAATTGGCCTGGACATTGGTTGGCGGCTGTTGTTGCTGCTGCTGCTGCTGTTGCTGGGAGGTGGGTGGTGGTGCCCCAAAGGGTGGTGCTGGATTTGCAGATCCCGACTGCGATACATAGCCATTCTGCTGCGGATGAACGGCTGAACCTGGACCTGCGCCGCCTCCTCCGCTGCCACTGAACTTATTCTCGCCCACGTTCTGCATCTGGTTGGATGTGGGGGGTTGACCATAGTACTGCCCACCGCTTCCTGGGCCGCCGCTGGCATTGACTGCACCGTTGGGCACGCCACTCGCGGCCTGTTGCTGCTGCTGTTGTTGTTGTTGCTGCTGCTGCATAGCCATTGCGGAGGCAGGATCTGTGGGTGAATTGGCCTGGGCATGATGCACTCCATTGCCCTGGGGATTCTGTGCTTGCTGGGGCGGGGGTGGCGGCGCCATAACTGGGCCAGGATTCATGGGACCAGGCATGCCCGGCATGCCATGAGGTACAGCTGCAACGAGGCACAAATGCGATTTGAGTACCAGCCACAGATGATTAGAGAAACATTCCCTCTACATCAAACGAAATCAATAAAAAAAACGTAAAAAACAAAATCTTACAAAGCGTGTGCGGAGCTGCTTGGGATTGGGATTGCGGCTGCTGTTGTTGCTGCTGCTGCTGCTGTTGGGACGGCGGGGGCTGTTGCTGTTGCTGCTGCTGTTGCGGTGGCTGGCCAAGCCGCGGCGGCGGTGGCAATATCCAACTGCGTGACCCTGCAACACCGTCCTGTGGCTCAATTTTTGGTATTGTTCGACCAGTGGAGAACATTGCACCCAGGGGATTGCCGTCGCCGACTACACGAGAACCCCAATCATAAGGAAAATAACAACAGAAAACAAACCCAAAACGGAATCAACATGAAATCAAATCAAATTATAAGAAATCCAACTAGGAGTGTCTCAAAATATTCTATCATATCCTACCATATTCTGCGGGTCCCTGGGGATAGCCATAGCCGCCGGGACCCACCATCTGCGTGGGATGATGCTGAATGGTGCCAATATCGTTGCCATCGATGTCCATGCCCCCGACCAATGGTCCGGCTGAGTATTCGTCCTTCACCAGGCGGCTGGGACCCGACTGCAGGCTGAGGCCGGACAGATCGATGCCCGGCGAGACGACACGCTCATAGTGGTAGGGATTTACGCACACCGAATCGCACTTGAGATCGAAGGCAAAGGCGCAGTATTTGACGTGCTTCAGTTCGTTTTTGTGCAGGTCGGGCCATCGCCAGATGCGTGCATAGATCACGTGCGGGAAGCCTTTGCGTCCGGCGACCTGTCAAGGCAAACAGAAAATTAAATTCAGTTTCCAGATAAGAAAAGAGATTTCTGATAGCGTTCTTGCGTTAGCTTCCCCTTCCCACCCAATATCGGTATCAGAAAACCGGAAATTCGGAAAGCAAACAGAGTCGAGACATCTGTCTAAACCCAGTGTGATAAGGGGCATAGGTACGCCACAAAGCACACCACACATCGACGGATCGCTCACCTGCAGACGACCGTCGAGAGTACGCTGGATGGTCACACATTTGCTCGGATGTGCTCCGTTTGTGGTGATGGCCGTTATCAGCGAATCCAATTCGTCGCGCTTCTCCTTCAGCTTCTTCACCAGCGACTCAATGGCGCGCTTGGCGAATCCCTCACTCTCGCCGCCCTGCCGGTGGCACATCAGCGAGTGGACAATGCTCAGGCAGGCATCCGCCGATGTGGGGGCATTCGAGGGCGGCGGCGGTGGCATCTGTACCATGTCCCGGACAATAACTGTTGGGAGACATACACAAATTACCAATTGGAGAGCATAAGGATAAAGAAGAAATGCATGCACTTACTGTCCTGGGGGGCTACGGCGCCGTACATGTGGGCGGGCGGACCGGCACCGGGACCGCCCATGCCAAAGTCCTGGGCAATGCCCAGGCCACCGCGTGAGTGGGCATCCACTTCGGCGTTTGTGGTGTCGCCGCCGTCACAAAATCCGTATCCAGCGGATGGCCACAAGGTGCTGCCGCGACCGGTGAACGCCACCAGACGAAGCGATGGGGGGGAACGCAAATCAGCAGCGTCAGCGGCAGCAGCAGCCTCCTCCTCCACCTCCTGCTCCTGGCGACCCACACAATACGTGTGGCTGGGCTGGTGGCTGTCTGAGTATGCGTCTGTTTTCCTTAGGCTTGGGGGGTGTTGCACACACACACGCGCATACACAAATTCAAACTCAAACACAAACACACACGCATGCGGATACGCATACAAGCGCGCAGCTAAACTTGAACTCCCACAAAGTTGGCGTAATTACAAAGGTGGCGGCTATGCTTTTCCTTGCAAAAACCAAATGCTTTGCTTGCCTCCTCCTCCCTTCTTCTGCTGGGTTTTTCCTGGAGTAGCTAGCGAACACACACAAATACCAGCAAACACACACAAAACAAAAAGTAAATCTCAGTCTGAGCTTTGTTTGTTTCTGCTCTCCACAGTTTTTTGCAACTATTTGTTAGTTTATTTTCATCAGATGCACAAATCAAATCCAGTTTTCCATCCAATTAGCTCGGCGTACGCCTGATTAGTATAGAGCTGGTCTCCTCTCCTTCGTCTCGACACACAACTAGTCTGTCGAGGTTTTGAGGACATTTATATCACGGACGGAATTGGATCTATATATTCCGGATATTTATCTATTATCAAACTGACTGTGCTGCTGTGTGTGTGTGTGTGTGTGAACATTCGTATTTGTGTGCATGTGTGAGCTGTCAAATGGAGGTAGTGCTGCCACTAAATATCGGCGGCGGCCATTTTTAGTGCTGCCATATCGCATTGCGGACGATAGGTGGCAGCACTAGTGGGCTTTCGCAAATTGTGGCCTCTGGTATCACTATGTTATAAGATCGTTTTATATCGGTATATTTTGAAATTGAACGTATATTTATAAAGGTTCATACTAGAGCTGGAGAAATATCGACATTGTATTTAAAACAAAATAAACCCTGCAAATAAAAACATGTGGTTACACATATATATACACTCATTTCGTTTTAATTCTGGGTTTTTTGCCTATACTTTACTGGAAACTCTTAAAAAATTCTGTTAGGAATGTTAGAAAAAAATATTAGGAAATGTTTGTCATACTAGGCACCAATCACTGCAGAAACTAGTCAGTCTCTATCTCACAAAATTTTACGGTTTTGGTGTTCTTATAAAGACTGAAAATGGGTATCGGGGTCCATATGTTAATATTAATAAATTAATCAAATGCATTATTGGGTAAAAAAATGTAAATATGTGCAAAATACAATATTAAATACACTTTAAATCAGCTGGAAAAAAAAGAATTTTAACATTAATCAAATGAAAAAGTTAAGTTTCCAAATGACGTGACATTGCTCACTTACGTTTTTTTACGTCGCATATTATGCTCACTTAAGTTTTATAAACTTTATTTTATCCGATCAAACGGAGTTTTTAAAATTAGCCAGTCTTGTAGAAAATTGTTTTATCTATTGAATAAAACTATGTGTTTAGGCCTGAGGGTCCTAGTTAGCTAGCAATGTTAGACGGAATATCAAAATCGAGGAATATAATTTTAGGACCAAATATCGATTGTATCGATTTTAATATCGAAAAAATATTTGGGAATAAGGTATTTTAATACACACACGAATGTTATGAAACTAAAAGAATTTTATCGCTGTTGTCGTGGTTTTTTGAAAGAATGGACCTAAGGATAAAATGGCTCTACAAGAGGAATTTACAAAAAGGAATTTAGCTCAAGTTAGTCGTCTGATTATAAAGAGGTGGTTGAGAGGGTTAATCGATAACCCGATGTCGATTAGTTCTCGAAAAAATATTTGGGAATAAGGTTTAATTTTGGCCCGGTGAAAAAAAAAGAAACTCAAATACTGATTAAAACGGAGGCATCCGGGTAAGTGATTAAAAACAGTTTAACTAACCACCCATCATCAATTTAAAGTGTAAATCAATACGATAAAACGACTCTTTTGGCTAGAAAATCAATTTAAACAGTCCCACGTTCGCCACGCGTTTTTTCCCCACTCCAATAAGAAATCTTTCTATGTGTGTGTGTGTGTGTGTACATGAATGATGATGATGAAATTGGGTAAACTTTAATGTTTAAACTCCAAATACAGTGAATTAAAGATTTAATTAAATGTGCAGCTGGTTATTATGCCATATTTGGCTTTATGCGTCATAGAAATATTCTCCTAGCAACGCACAGACTTTCTTCCGATTCATTCAGATGTTCAATACATGTGTAATTTCCACACAAGTAATGTGTGCATGAGTGTGTGTGTACAGGTTGTTGTTCGTGCCTCACAAGTTTCTAGAAGTGCGTGTGTGTTGGGGCCCTGAAATAGCTCACATCTCGAACCCCATCCACCCTATGAAAATGCGCTTGGCAACAGTACCAAGTTTCCCTTTCGAAGGCCGGCCGTTTGCAAGTGCATTTCCTTCCTTCTGCTGCTACCCCACGAAAAAACGGCTGCGTAAATCCCATGCTTCGGTATCTAATCAAAAACGTTTCGGACCTCCCTAATCTTTTCACATACATATGTCCTTGCATAAATAGTATATATTACCGAATATTTGCGCATTGACATTGAATGTGAAATACATATGTACATAGGAAGTTTCCATTTCCCCTCTAAACAAACCATGAAAAGATCAAAGAATGTTTAAAAATTCTGGCACTTGTTGATCAAAGTTTTTACTTAAATATTTGGTGTTTGTAAAAGTATTTGAATTTCCGGCTTTGGCGCCTTGGCTTATAATACCAAAAAGTTCCCATTGGGTATTTAAAATACCAGCTGTGAGTTTAAAACTGTATCGCCGCAACATGTGCACGACGGGCATGACCACAACGAGGTGGCGCTACGAAACATTCTAGCAACATGATATTTGTATGAAGATGTTGATGAACGCTACCTCGTTGTCGTAATACCCACTGTGTTTACAGTGTTAATAGGACTGTGTATGGATTTGAAATACCCTGTGAGAAAATAATGTAAAGTTTGCCCAGTATATATTTTTGATGATTAGACGAGACTTCCGGAAATTATTATAATTTTAAATGAATATGTAAATGACAGGGCGTTCTGAGAAATTTTCTAATAAAACATTGTTATTGAGTGGGGACTTTTACTTTACATTACCTTAAGTGGGGAGCATAGAGTAAACCAACGTCTATACTCGGACTTTGAAGCAACCGGTTTTCCAGCAACATGAGTACGAATTACTAGCAACATACAAGTACAATTGGGCAACATTTGGGGATTTGTGACGTCAGCTCGTCCGCGGCCCATACAAAACCGTTTCGTTTCGTTCCACTGTGTTTTATTCCACAACCAGAAACAACAAAGCAAAGTACCGTTTTAAGATCTGTCCGCGGAGTGTGTGTCATTTGTATGTGTGTGTTTGCATAGAAATAGAAATTTTTGTATAATTTTATGCAGCCAAGAGCCAATTCATTGCAAAAACAACGTATGTTTTCCTGCAAATGTGCAAAGCTTAGATAAAAGAGCCTTCAAACACATGCAACCCCAACCTGCAGAGCTATGAAGAGCAGCTGATGTGAGAAAAATCCCAACCACTTTTAACCTGGTGTGTGGGAAAAATCGATCCGAAAAACAATCAAAAGAAGGAGAAAATGTTGGCCTAAGCCCCAGGACAGCTCCAGCAATAAAGAAAAACGTTCAATTGTGATAGAAATTGCAGTACAAATTAGTTAAACATAGCGTTAATGGCCGAAGAACGAGTTTTATAGCGAAACTTTTTTAACAAGAACAAAGCCAATCAAGCTGCCAGGCCACAACTGCAACACATAAATATTTTCAAAGTGCAATAACAATCATTTTCAAATAAAATAATTCATCTCAACATTCCTGCGCAACAGAAAACAACAAAATGGCTGTAAAAATGTAAGCAACAAATAAATCAAATAATTTTATTTTAAATCTTATTGCAAAAGAAAATCAAGGTCTTCCACACACTGTATCTATCAATCTGGTTTGGCAAACTGTTTTTCAGTATCTCGGATGATGTTTTGTTTGCCAAAAGAAATAAAATAATATACAATTGAGGCATACATACAGAATTTATCATATATACGAGTACATATGAAGAAATAATTTACGTGTTTGTTCCACTCTCATTCCGTTTCACAGCTGTTTGTCTGGCATTGTGTTTGTGTGTGAGTGCGAGAGAGTGAGTTTTTGGGGTCTCTCTGCTTGCTATTCATAGGTCGTTGCTTAGAGAAGAGGGTGAGCTCAGGGGCTGGAGTGTGTGCGTGTGTACATATGTGTGTATGTGAGTGGGGCTATGCTTTTTATGCAAGCTGTACAGCCATTGGAGGAGGGAGGTCTTTGTTTGGCAACTTGTTTTAATCAAACTAATACATTTGAACGCACTCTCAAGTACAGTTGTACTTGCCCGTGCGAGAACCATGGACAAGATTCCCATTCCTCTATATTTGCATACGCAAATGCATTTACATATTTTTTTTTTCACTACGTCAATCTTTTGCTCCTCTTTTTCCCCTCTTCATTCTATATTTTCATCTCCCCATTTGCTATAAACACTCTCTATGTCGCTCTCTCTCTCTCTCTCTCTCTCTCAGTTTCTGCTCTCCACAATCAGTGGAGTGTTCCATCGCCAACGTTCCTCTCCCAACACAGGCGACTGAAAACAAAGGCCTTTGAGTGTGTGTGTTGTGTTCCCATTTGGATTTTACCCCACACCAATGCAGATGCATACATTTTCACTCGCACACATATGCAAAAGCTTGGTCTGGTGTGTGCGAGCTTGAAATTGCGTCAGCCAAAAAAAAATTGAAATACTTTAAAACTCCTTGCTCTTTGGTTTCAATAACTTTTGGATTATTTTCGAAACAAGTTGTTTATTTTCGAATACAATTAACAAGTATATTGCCTGCTGTCCGCTCCGTCTGAGTCTCTTGTTTTTGCTGGCTCTCTTCCTCTGGTTGATTTCACCTTCAGTGTTGTTTTTCTGTTTTCTGGGTCATATTTGTTGATTTCAATTTGTTGCGCAGCCGTAGAAACCAAAAAGAGCTCTCTGCAAGCACACAAAATTGCTTAATTTGTTGATTTTCATATGTATTTTCTATAGCATAGCCTCTAAAACGCTCGAAAAAAAGGGGGTCTCCAACAACACACACACACACACAAAACACACGCACACAAGTACTAAAAGTGCGTGAGTGTTGGTGTGGCGTGGGTGCTGCTACTTCTGTACCGTTGTTTTTCCTCTATTCCTCTTCACACTGGTTAAAAATCTACCTTTTCGTAGTTGCTTCTGTCTCTGTTTTTTTTCTGGAATGAAACGGATGGGAATAGAGATGGAGTGACGAAGAGTGGAAGGCAAAACAGCCGATGTCCGCCCTTAAATTAACCGTAATCCGTCTGACGTTTGGCCCTAAACCGTCATACCGTCATCTATTAAGATTTCACTTGCGGTTTAGAGGACCAGGAAGACGCCGTCTCATCCGTCTGTTACCTGTTTTCTTGGGTTTGCGGACAAGTCAAATTTCTCACGCAAAAACAGAGTGTAGTTGGACATTTGACGCGACGATGCGTCGGCCAAAAGTGAAATTTAATGCCTGAAATGCCTGTTTTTGGCTGGACACCAGCTGACAAAACGAACTCAAAAGAGTTGGCTATAAGCATATCAAGTGGTTACCGGAAAAAGCTCTCAACTGAACCAATCAACCCTTCTTCCCGGTAATCCCTCAAACACCAGCCCGTGCCAAGCCATCGACTTTTTTGTGGGGTCCACCCCTTTTCTCTAATTTGAAAAGGTGACGAAAAATTCCAATATTCCCGAACTGTTGAGAGCGAGAAAGAGGCAGCTGCTGCTGCTGACACTGTTGCACCCTGCACCCTGCAGCAGCTGCGGCGCTGTCTGCTTCTCAGTGGCATTTCTATGGGTTTTTGTGGAACTGAAAATAAAGGCAGATAAGATCGAATTGCCTTATCGAGCTTGCGTTTACGTCATGGAATGTTACGAAATATTGGCCTGGCCTTGCCTGGACTGTCACTGCTCTCTCCTGTCCGACTGATGATAAGCCCGTTGTTCTATGGAGTATAAGTCATCATGAGACATTGCCAAATGGGGATTGCATTTTTATCAGTTATGTATTACAGATATCTACAAAAATGGCATGTCCCTCCAGGGAACCTTGGATAAATGGGACTGTGCGTAGGTGTCACTTATCTATCTATAACTGCCGTTTCAGGGAATTTATTTACCTATGATATAACTATAATTGTCCGTCTAGGACAAGAGTATATGAGTATAATTAAAGTGCAGTGGAATACCACTTCCAGCAGGCAATTACAATGACGTAAGCCTCAACACGCAATGTAGAAAATCCCTGCCACAAAAACCCATATGTGAAGTTCCTTTGTTCCTCAGTGAATCACGGAGTCACAAGAGAACCACTAAAGTAATTCCCTCTGCTCAAAATGCTATATTTATGTATTTTTCTTTTGTGTGGGGGGAACCAAAGTCCAAAGTAGTTTCGTACGATTAGTCCATGGTTATCATTCTATTGGGCACGCTCCGCGATCGCCCAAAGTCGAGACTATACGTCGGCGGAAAATTCGTAAATTGCATTTCCGTTGATAATGAAAAGTCAGCCAGTTTTGTAGTAGTTTCTGTACTATGGGTCTGAGGTGAGATAACCACCGGGTACGTCGGCAATAATAGATAATGGGTAATGCAAATTGCCCTCAATGGATTCCATTGACAGACAGTCGAGACACTCGACAGACAAATAGTATGTACATATAGTGCATATACGGAATAGAACTAGAAAAAATGGAATAGAACTGGCAAAACTGGAAAGAAACAGACGCGCGCTCGCTCGCTCGCTCTGCTCTGCTCTTCCCGCCCAAAGGTCGATCGCCCGATGGCGGGACAGTTTCGAAAATGCCTTTACACTACTAACACTCTGTGGAACGAATGCGAGAGAGAGAATGGGATGGCATGAGGCTCACTATCTGTGGAGCAAGAGGAATAGAGATTGAGGACAATGCCCGCTGATCGGTTGGTTGGATGCTTTATTCACTATTGTTATTTCGGCTTAAGGTTATCTTTTTTTGTTTACTATAGGAGCGTATAGAGGAAGCCGAGGGAGTGGCCAAAAAAAAAAATATTTTCTTTTGTTTGTCGGGGAAATGAACATAAATTTCCTCTTCTTCGTACTCGTCGTGCTCGTATCTTTTCCAGCACATGCCAGAGGAGAGCGGCAGCTGCTGCTGTTGGCGGTGCGCCTGCGCACAGGCTCTCCCTCCCCTGTTGAGTCATTCCTTCCTCGGGTGTCTGGTGGCGGCAATATTTATTTAAATGGTCACCCGACGCCTGTCAGCAGGGTGGAAATTGAGGCTTTTTGGGGGGGGGTTGTTGAAACCAACCCTGTAGCCCTGTAATAAGCTGACTGAACAATTTTGCTTCTGTTAATTATATCCAAAACCAAAGTCAAAAGTGTCTTTTCACCTTTTTTTTCCTAAGGGGTTGATTCCATTTGCGTGGAAGGAAGGTGGATTTCCACATTCTTTTTCTACGTGACTCCAGACATGTTCAAGTCTTCCAGTCTTTCTCGAGATGCATCTCTATTTTTCTCGCTCTTGCAACCGATCTATCTCTTGCTCGCTCTTGCTTACACACTCTCTCCCGCCTGTCATTTGCCTGACCTTCATCGAATTCGAAAACTCATTCGATGACGATGATAAATGAATGAACCGTTTGTTGTTCGCTCGAAAGGCTCGCTCTCCTCTCCGAATGCAAGCTGAAGAAAAGCGAAACGAAAAACTAAAACGTAATACTTATAAACAATTGCCATACCGCTCTGTGGTTTTGATCATCTGTTTTCGCCCCTTGAAATATGAAATGGTATTTATTGCGTCTTTTGTCTGAGAGATAAACAATCTCACTTTCGTTTTGGAAACACAACGCTTTCAATTGCAAGCGGCAGCAGCAGCTTTATGGAATTTATACTTACCGCTGAAAATATTTCACACCTGTCTGACAGAGGTAATGGGCACGCCCCATGTCGGTTGCCTTCCGCCGTTAAAAAATAGGCAAAAAGTGAAATTTTTTTTAAGTTGTCTTGTGTTTTTTTACATCGTCACAAAAATATATTATGTGTACATACATACATATGTATGTGGCCATAGCTCATACAAACAGAGGCCTCTAGAGTCGATGTGTCTGTGTGCGTACGTGCTTTGCGTCAGCAAAGGAAAACGACTAACAAAAAAAACAGAAACTAGACAAAATTTCGATTGAGAAATTCACAAAAAATTTTTTTTGTAAATTTGTTGTTTTTGTTGGAACTGCAGTCGAGCTGAAAACCTTGACTAAGATCAAAAGAGCGATAACATTTGTAGTATATTTGGAAGGAATGGTACCTGCATCAGGGGAGGAGAGAGGAACATATACATACATATGTATGTACGTAGAAGAGGTGAGGTGATGCTTGTGTGCTATAATTATGGCTAGCTAGCCGCCTCTTATTCTACCTCCCTCTCTCTGTCTCTATCTCTTGTTGTTTTACGGTTGGTGGTGGAACAGAGCATAACAGTTGAACTTTAACCCACCCAACAAGCGATTGTTACCGTTATCATTCGGACAGAGAGGGGAGCTTTTGTCGAGCGCTTTAAGCTGCGATCGCTTAATGCCAGTCATGCACCGAAGACACAGAAGCTTTGTTATGCTTTCATGTGTGTGTGTGTTTCACCCTCGAAACTAGTTTTTGGTGTGTGCCTGACCTTGAATTACCAGTCTACTACAAACCACAAGCTAACTTGGCTTTAACCATTGTCTGTTGTTTTGATTCTGTCTGTGCTTTTGAGCATAAAAATAGAACTGATTGGTAAATAACAAAAACCCAAACGGAAGTATTTCTTAAATGCGAAGCGTGTGATTCAATGCAGACATTTTCCTTTCCTTGGTGCCTTTCAAACGAATCCCCCCCCCCGTCTCCAATGCGTCACTGAAGCCCGCATCTGATTCATTTTGCTGTGGATCGGGGATCGGGGGGTACCGAATGTCACTTCGGAAAGATGATTCAGGGCGCGGTCTTTTGGTTTCAGTTTGACCCCATTATAACTGAAAACCGAAGTCATCAAAATTCGGGGTTTACTTATACATATCTGAATATTTCATTCGTTGGGCTTTTTCTGTACTCGTTCAAGATATTATGCACTTGGCGTACGAGTAAGTTGCCTTTAACAGCTGTTTGTTTTGTTAATAAGCAGCCTTGCTTATCTGGTTAGCCATGAAGCAGGTTAAATGCTTTAAATTGCTATGTTTTGTGGTTATTTTCGTATTCAAATTGAGGTTGCTACTGCCTCAGAAAACCTTTGGCGCCACGGACGGACTCTGGGATTGTTGTGATTATTTCCTCAACGCCTCTCAGAGTCGAAAATCCCATCGAATCTATAAATATCTATGCGATCTACTGGGTGGCTGTACTTCCATCGTATTTATCATCAGCCTCTTGGCCCTAGCCGCCTATTCGAAACATCTGGAGGCAATTGTTCAGGCATTCGTCTGGTGTTGTTGTATGCTTACAGCTTCTTCACTCGGTTGCGATTTCTCATATTCGAGTGGCTGGTATGGGGATATTTCGGTTTTGTTTGGTTAGTTTATGTCATTTATCATCGAATTGTTTACACGATTTGAAGTTTTTGTTTTTCAAAGAGGAGAAAGCATTCGGAAGAAGATGAGCAGCAAACAAACTGATATTTCAGCCACTCCTCCCCGTCTCATTCTTCTTTCGGTTTAATCTAGAACAAAATGGCGTCTGGTGTGAGTAGCTTTTACTATTGTTGTTTGTTCAAGTGATTTTTGTTTAGGTTTTCATTTGTTGTTCGACTTTTAATCGCCTCGTCTGGCGGAAGTGTGAAGTGATATTCCAGCACTTGGTAGTAGTTTACTTTTTGAGTATATATTAGCTATGTAGATTTCATGTTTGATCTGTCGTAAGACTTGAAATATTTTGGATGCAAAATACTTGTACACTTGTCTGTGGCGGCCTAGGTATATCTCGATCTATTTACGTGGTTTGCCTTCGAGCCACCCGTCCCGTCCGCCCACAGCCTTGTGTACGGCGCGATTTGAATGAAAATGTGTCGCTGGTGAGGTCGATCGCTCGGTCGGTCACTCAAAATAAAATGTATTCCAATGTCATCATCATCATTAGCAGGTTTTATGGACGATACAAATGTGTCTCGTACCACTGTTCGTTCGGTGCACTCAGGTGTACAAATATGCAGGTTTTCGGTTGATTTTGCCCCCACTCCCCCCCTCAACAGTCAAGTGAGTTCGTTGAAACGTATTGAACACGAAAATAACACACCAAAATAACACAATTAAAACAACAACAGAATCAGTCCGAGAAGTGCATTGCACTGTGCATGCATGCTAAAACACCATTCCATTAATCATTCCATTTTATTTTTGAAACACTGTAATTAATATTTTACTTTTTTTAATTGTGCAAACACAAAAAACCTTTTGCAGCGAGTAAGTTTATTTTGAATATAGCCAAAAAATCATAAAAGCGTCAAGCTAAAAAAAAGCAATAAGAAGCTCTATAAACCGAGTTTTGCTAAATACATACATACATACAGTAACTGTTTACAGTGTTGAAAAACAGTGTTGGCCTAAGCGCAAGTGTTTCATTATCGTGACAAGCATTGAGCGAACACATAATAAACCATAATTTCTAGCGCTTTTGCCATTTTCTCTATAAATACATATTTCTCTGTCGAGAAAATATATACAACAACAACAACTTAAAGAGAGATCAGCGTACGCCAGACAAAATCCGACTGATACGACAACAATAATTCGTTAAATCGTTGCTATCGTTAAATTGTCCTTTGGTACACTGCCTACAAGAGAAGTTTGTTGTCCAGCCATTGTTGAGGGTGTTTTTGTTTGTTCGCTGTTTGCAAATTGTTGAAAGAATTGCATTAAGGTCACAGAGCTGCTATATCTTATCCGTATAGCCAGACGAGTGCAACGCATTATCCGTTTCTTAACGGAATCCTGAGCCCTGCGACCAGTGTGTGCATTACAAGTAGCAAACAGTTAGTTTTATTTTCGGTAGCGCGTCAGTTTTCATACTGCTCTCCGAGAGATCGAAAGAGAGAAGCGCCAGGTGTTTCCTTTGTTGTATACACCAACAAATTCGAGCTGTAGATTGAGAGTGAGCTTTCTTTCGAGTGCGAGAGAGATAGTATCATTCGCTGATATCGCCCTTAGATTGGGAAGCTTGAAATTGTTGTTCCTTTTTTTTAAAAGCAAAGCTGAAAATAAAAGTCAAACAAGTGAGAGAGAGGACTGCGAGAACGAAAGAGAGACATACTGCTCATTTCCACTTCTCCTCCTCCTTACGCATATTGTGTGTGGCCTAGTTTTCTTTTGCAACGGCACTTTTTTTGCTGTGTCTCTTTCTTGCTCGTCATCAGAAGAGACAGAGAGAGTCACTCAGAGAGTGTGGTGTTACTACGTTAACTATATAAAAAACCATTTCCTTGAAACCACAATTCGAAACCTTAAAACCACCAACACAGGTACTAGGCCAGCCCTCACAATGTCTGTCCCTGTACGCTACTCTGCTGCCGCCGAATACGCCGCCGCCGTCGTTGATAGTGGTTTGGAGAATACTCTACAACAAGAAGAGCAATACCAATACCAGCAACAACAACAGCAACAGCTAGACCACCAGCAGCAGCCACCTACCAACCACTACGAGCAGGAGTACCAATACCAATACCAGTACCAACAGGAGCGGGATATCGAGTACTATTGCCAGTTGGAGGCGGTTGAGCGGGAGCGGCAGCAGCAGCAGTTGATGCAGCAGAGGACATCGATGTCGTCGTCGGTTATGTCAGGATTCGCCTTGCACCCCACCAGCAGCAGCAACAACAACAACATGGACGCCAACAGCATTAACGCTATCCTGGTCGATGATGAGCAACCCTCGACATCGGCCCAGGCAGCGGCTGCAGCTGTTCGCGCCGGCAGCGGTAATGCCACCGCCGCCGGTTTGGCTTCGGTTGGGGGCAAGATGGGGAATGTCATGGACCACAATGCAGAGATGCCAACTGATTGGATGAGGATTGCGGACGAGGGCCGGTACGGGACCCCGGGTGCTGCTGGTTTTGAATATCAGAAGTACGATCAACAACAGCAACAAGAGCAACAGCAACTGGAATTGGATCTGGAGGCCGAGGCAGGAGCAGTCGGCGGCAATGAACCATCTTCCTCGAAGAAGCAGCTGGAGGATCAACTGCACGCTCTCACCTCCGACGAGCTCTACGAGACTCTCAAGGAGTACGATGTCCTGCAGGACAAGTATCACACAGTCCTCCTGCTGCCCAAGGAGTCGAGGGTAGGTCCAGACAAGAGCTGTTTCCCTCCCCCTGAAGCTAAACAGTTTTATTCTTTCTCTTGCAGCGCGAGGTGACTGCCGGAGGACGTGACGGATCCGCGTACGTCCTACGCTGCCTGAAGATGTGGTATGAGCTGCCATCCGATGTCCTTTTCTCGGCTATGAGCCTGGTCGATCGCTTTTTGGACCGCATGGCTGTCAAGCCGAAGCACATGGCCTGCATGAGCGTGGCCTCTTTCCATTTGGCCATCAAGCAGCTGGACTTGAAGCCCATACCTGCCGAGGATCTGGTTACAATATCACAGGTATGTTTTTTTTGCAGCTCCCAACTCTAAAAGGAGCAGGCCTTAATTTTGATCTTATTGTGTATAGTGTGGTTGTACCGCTGGCGATCTGGAACGCATGGCTGGCGTGATTGCCAACAAGCTGGGTGTCCAGATGGGACATGCACCGATCACATCCGTGAGCTACCTGCGCATCTACTATGCCCTCTTCCGCAACCTGGCGAAGGAGATTGGCGGCGATTTCTTCAAGTTCTTCCAGCAGCTTATTAAGCTGGAGGAGCTGGAGAACCGCCTGGAGATCCTGTTGTGCGACGTGAAGACCACCGTCATCACGCCATCAACTTTGGCCCTGGTTCTCATCTGTCTGCATTTGGACTTCCACATCAAGGAGTCGTACACCCGCGGCAGTCCCGAACTAAAGCACGTTTTCGAGTATATTCTCTTCCTGCAGCAGTACATGAGGGTGAGTGTCTGTCTAGACGCGGCATTTGGAGCTCTTTGGAATGCATTTCTAATGATTTTTCCATTTCTGTAGATTCCCGATCGCGTTTTCACCTGCGGCTTTAGCATTGTTTCGGGCATTCTGTCCCACTACAATGGTCAGAACAAGGCGCCCTACAAGCAACGGCTTGTCTGGAAGTTGTCCAGTCGCACGCTGCGCGTCTTGCGCCCGATCAATCGCTTCTCCTCCGACCTGCCCACCATTGAGGAAGGCATCTCTAATGCCCTTGACGATGGCCTGCGTTCAAGGTAAGTTTTCAGTTCTAATTTCAAAATTTCCCATCAAGGTTGGCCCTTTCCTTCCATCTTCCTATCTGTTTTCTCCTGAAAAACATTCCCATAGCCATTGTATTTTTAGTGCCTTTTGACACACTCACACATGTTGAGGATTATATATACGATCCCAATATGTAGGCGAATGTGTCGATGACGATCTGAACGTTTTTTGGCGTAAACAAGTTTCTAGAATATTAGCGATTCCATTATCAGGCACGGCACCCAAAATATCAACAACAAAAAAAAGCCTACGGTGTCATGAGACTTGTTGGCTCGTTCGACCAGCCCAGCCCAGCCGTCCGCTTACGTCTCCGCCCCATACCCCGCCCCCACACCTTTGGTCCGCACACAGACCTACATTGTGTAGGTGTGTGCGTGCGCGTGTATATGTTTTGTTTTTTCGGCAACAATCTTATCGAAACGAAATAACAGCACACGCACGTAAACCCCGCTGTCCGTAGTCCCGTAGTCCCGTAGGAAGTCCAAAGCGAGGGTAGACAAAATAGTAACGGGGTGGATAGGAGAGAAGAGTATAAACTCGTAAGTTCCACCCAGGGGAAAAGTGTAGTGATGAAAGCCTATGGAATGTTTGATCTCGTCTATTATGTACAAATGAGAGCATTTTTATGTAACTTTTAGTTCTTTAAAATACCTTCTCTTTGGTAGAAGAATTCTTCTCATTTTAGATTCCTTTGTTTATACATATGTATGTACTTTATACGGTGTATTTGTGTATTTGCTTTAGCTTCTGCCTTTGTGCTGCTTTCGTCACAAGCGTCTGTTTCCGTTCGCAATGATATAACACACCGAACAGGCAGACAGCTGTTGATGTGTGTGTCCTTGAGTTCTAGCAATGAACTTAGAATGCATGTTCAATGTCATTGAATGTATATTCCTCTTTTTTTTTTGTATATTTTTTTTGCTAGCTTTCTTTGTTTGTTGCCTTTTCTTTCTCTTAATTGCTATCTTATCTTATACTTTAGTCGAATGTTTTTCGAACCGTTAGTCATAAACATTTGGCGAGTTCAATGCACTACTCGAAGGGGAGGCGACTTTTGTATTCGTGAATATTGCACTTGGGCGAAAGGCTTGGCAAATAATCAGCTGATACGAATGGAGTGGGTGGGAGGGGTGACGGAGACCTTCAACTTGAACTTGAACATGGGCCCCATATAATTAATTGCCCCGTTTTGTTGTGGCCAATCAATCAAATGTTGTTGCATAACGGACAAATATTGAACTTTTTTTCGCTACTCTTTTTGTGATCTTGCAGAACCGAGAGTATTAGCTCTGAGGAAGAGGAGGACTGGCCGACTTCACCCATAATTCCAATATTCGAACAATGTTAGTATCCAGCCACCCAGCAGCACCCTATACTGCAAGACAACAGCTGGAGCAGGATTGAGCCACGGAACGGAGACGGAGACGCACGCAGGCACATTGCACACACACATCAAATGGAGCCGCCATCTTCCTGGAATGCAAGGCAGCGGCAGCAGCAGCAGCAGTACAGCCAGACACACATATCCCCCTGAATTTGGAAGATGAGAGACCAAAGGATGAGCTGTAGCCAGAACGATCAACTGCTGTTGCTTTATCGTGTGTGTGTGTGTGTGTGCGCCAGAGTGTGAGTGGGCGTTTCGTGTGCGTGCGTGCATAGAGAGAGGTGATTGAGAGAGTGTGTGTATATTTTGCTAAACTGCATCATAATTCTTTTGGCATATACATATATATAATTACCGCTGGTTCTAACATTTAAGAAACAATTGAGTTGTAGGCGAAGAAAAGGAGAGAGGGAGAGAAAGGTAGCACACCCCCGTCTCCTTTTGCCAGAACAGGTTGCCAGAGATGCGTCGCTAGGCGCACGTTAGAGAGGCACCTATTTTTTCAATTTATTTGCGGCAGACAAAAAAATACGTGAAAAAAAATCAAAAGCAAAAAAAAACTACAAAAAAATAAAACAAAAACGAATGCTGCGGACCATCATACAAAAGATTGATGCCGTTCCGGATCATTGTTTGACATTAGAGAGAAGGAGGAAACGATTGCAGAGTTGCCAGCCCCAACAAAAAAAAACAAAACCAGACTCTGGAATGGGAATGCAATTTTTTGGTGGTAACGCTAGAACCGCAAAAAAAATATATCAAAAAACAAAACATTACAAAAAAAACATCAAAAAATCATCAAAACACACAAAAATCAATTAGTTTTAAAATCTTTATGTTCTCCCCATGTTTGTGCTGCTCTTATCAGTTCTGTTATAAAATCCCCAATCAAAGGACCCGCAGAAACTCCCCAAAAAAATCATAAAATCTTGAAAAAAAAAAGTACAAAAATTCTCTATGTATAGACAGACCGATATCCATAATTTTAATCGCGCTCAAAAAACAAAAACGATAGAAAAACTATACAAAAATATAATTCGCCGCCTATATCGACTAAGAACTCTTAACCATAATAATACCAATTAAATTAAATCAATTATGCAAGGAGAAAATCCACGATATTGTACCAGTAGTGTGTGTCTAGTAGATTTTTCTCTGTATAACAAACAAACCATTTGCCGCCCGAAAAGAAATCAAATATCTTTCATTATCATGCGATTCTATGAGGTAATCTATTATTATATAACAGTTTTTCTGAAAGACAGTTTCGGTCCAGGAATCAAACAATCAATCAATAAAACGTATTGTTGCTCGACGATGAGTATAAACACGGTGATCCCTTTTTACATTTTACCCCTACCTATATTGTACGAGAATCTACACTTTCTATTTTGTTATATAATATTATTTAATTTATTAAACGATATGTAAAAACCATACAAAAACAAGACCAACAAACATATGTTGTAGTATATTAACTATCAGCTAAATCTTAGTTTACAAAAACCAGCAAATTCGAACCGCAGCAAAACAAAACGAAAATTCAAATCAAGATTGAAGCGCGGCGAACTTTAAGCAGAAATTATGATGCATTATTTAGCAAGATGTACAGAGAGATAAATGTAGAAGGAAGAGTAGAAAGGAGAGCGTGTGTGGAGAGCATAGACAGATATAAAGGAAAAACTACCGCAGATGAAAAAATTTGATCAGAGAAACATAAAAACAATTTGAAATTTTACAAATTCTTTTTTTTTTAACATCTTTCCCCCGATAAGGGGTCTTTCACATAGGATCCTTGGATCCGAAACTTTTTCTGTAAATTTAAATAAAATGCGCTTGCCACTGTGTCCAGCCCACAGTGGCAGACACTTTTCAATGAGTATTTACAACAAAATCCAATGTTTTATTTAACTTTGTTTTTTGCGTTTGAGTGTGTGTATGTGTGTGTGTAGCAAGACGCGGACCGGGATCATCCCCCCACCCAAAGTGCAGCTAACGACTCCAGCAAAATGTGAGTACCACCACAATCCATCCACACCCCAAACACAAAACCAACCCAACCGATACATGATAAACTCGGACAAATGTAAAATAAAACTTGCGGAATTTGCTGTAAATATTCCTTTGTTTAAACGATCCCCAACAATCCCCCAAGTTGTGCAATAGATTCGTATTTCCCCAAGTACATTTCCTCTTCTTGGCAATACTCAGTTTTTAGAAATTTTAGCTCTGTAATGGAACACACCGTCGAACATCAAGCGCTGAAATAAGCGAAAGCAAACTTACTTTACCCATATGTATATTTAAGCGAGAGATAAATGTGTTCAATTGCCTGGCAAATCACCACAAGCTGAGAAACAAAACAAACAAAAACAAAAGCAACAAGATGTGAAATCAATTTAAGCCTAGTCTAACTTTTTGTAAGGGAAAACTGACAAATAAGCGAATAATAATGATGAAACCGATGATACGGGAGGGGAAGATTAGAGCTAAGTTTTGTTGTAAATGCCGTTGACTGCCACCATGCCACGCCCCCGCTGTGCGGCTGGTGGGCGGGCTGAGATTTCAAAAAAATACTTGCATGTATTTCGTATTTTTAAAACTAGCCAATTTTACATTGTATTTACCGCGGAATTAGTTAAATATTTGCAATCAACAACAACACGAAAAATCTCAATTATTATAAAATTAAATTTCTGTTGAAAGTTCAAGGGGAGAAGAACAAAAACCCTGTACTAAAATCCAACACAACACAAATGTCTATATATAGGTATCATTTTTAATTGTCTCATTTCCTCATTGGAGAAGTTTGACCTTAATTTTTGCGAGAACATTGGTTGAGGTTTAGCCTTAAGATTAGTTACGAATTTTAACCGGACGCAAAGTGAAAACATTCTGTACATTATGAACCATTCATTTTAATTTATTCGAAAACACGACCTGGAATTAGGTTTTACTTTAAGTTACTTTAAGAAGAGTCCCCAAAACAAATCATGAACAAAATGGATCATTATGTTAAAACAAAAACAATGTTGTTTGAAAACAACTGAAAATCGTGATTAAAATCATTGTACACACATTAAAACAAATAAATGGAAAAAAGTATTATTAAATCGTAACCTATACATACATTTTTTTGTTCTATTATTTTCAGCAAAATTCAAAATTTTTCTCAATTTTAACTCGATGCCGATTAGATCAACTGTCGATAGTCGATGACGGCAAAGTATTTCTGCAAAAATTGTCCCATCCAGGGTTGCACGGTGAACATATTGACGGTAGGCTGCAAAAACATCGATGGCTTGAACTATCGATACATAGACATTCCATCGAAAACGATTCAAATAAAAAAACTTTGCAGAGTGCACATAATTAAATACTCAATCCTCAACGCAATGCAATGCTTTTGCGTTTCCGGTATTGAAGCCTACGATGCATTCCACCTATCCAACAATTTCTTCACCATAAATATTCCAAGCGAATCGATACTATCGATTCGACCAATTGCAGCCCTATTTGACGGTTCTTTTTCATCGTGGTGTCAGCACTGTGCGACATAACCTTCCTTTTCCAAATAAATTTTGTGCTGTGTACACGTGTTCTCCACAATGGCACCCGTCGAAAAAGCTAAGAAAGTCGCCAAATCGGCCAAGAAGGGCAAGAAGCACCCCCTCAACTCGTACCTGAAGGGCGGAATCTTGCGTTACTCCAAGGCTCAGGTAAATAGCGTTCCAAACACATTGAAAATTCTTCAATTGAACTTTCGCTTCGGTGTGACGCCTTGGTGACAAAGCGTGGTGGGGCTACAGCCCCACCGCATTGGATGGATATGTTTCTGCTGCAGCATGCTGATCGTGTGCCTTGTTTTGATTGCAGATGTACAAGCGTCGTGCCCTGTACCGCCTGAAGGACAAGAAGAGCCCAGTGGTGCAGAAGGAGAAGGTGCCAATCAAGAAGGTGAAGAAGATCGGTGGCCCCAAGAACGGCGGTGAGCGCACAGTTTTCCTGAACAAGTCCAAGGCCAACTACCCCACTAAGACCTTCGTGAAGAAGCGCGTCTCCAAGGCCAACTTCAGCGAGCACAAGCGCAACACTCGCCGCAACCTGAAGCCCGGTACCGTGCTCATCCTGCTGGCTGGTCGCCACCAGGGCAAGCGCGTCGTCCTGCTGAAGGTGCTGAACTCTGGCCTGCTTCTGGTGACCGGACCTTTCGCCCTCAACTCGTGCCCACTGCGTCGCATCTCCCAGCGCTTCGTCATCGGCACCTCATCGCGTGTGGACTTGGGCTCGTACAAGGTGCCCGAGCATTTGAACGACGCCTACTTCCGTCGCCTCAAGGCCAAGAAGGACAAGAAGTCGGGTGAGGCTGACATCTTCGCCGCTAAGAAGGAGCGCTTCGTGCCCAACGAGCAGCGCAAGAAGGACCAGAAGGAGGTGGACGGTGCCCTGCTGAAGCTCATCAAGGCCCATCCCGAGGGTAAATACTTCGCAAGGTACTTGCAGAACATGTTCGCCCTGCACTCCTCCCAATACCCACACCGCATGCGCTTCTAAGCGGTGGACTACCATGCAACTTCAATTTAAGGATTTTTAAATACTTTGTACAAGCCCGCTGGTTACAAAAACAACAACAAGATTTGTAAAATAAACATTACAAAATGGAACTCTCTGTGTCGAGGTATGAAAGAACTAAGCGTCTCATTTATTTTCAGTCGCCATTGGCTTTGCATCGGTCTCCTTGGACTCATCTGAGTATTCCGGGTCCAACTGAAGGGCCGCCAGTAGCTTTCGTCTGCCATGTATATACCAGAGCATTTCGCGATACGATCGCGGCAGAACTTCATCCACAATCTTGTCGGCCTTGTAAGTGAGGTAGAAGATATTAGTGGTCCTGTCTTCGCCACTTTCCATATCCCAGACGTGGGCCACCGTCATCAGCTGCACGTAGTTCTTGTTCGTGTACACCACATAGGCGGTCATCTGCAGGAACGTGTTTACTCTCACGGGGCTCAAGAAGCTAATGTCCGAGATACACTGGAGTATTGGACGGCCGCGCAAATAGATGCTGGCCATGATGAAGCTAATCTCGACGGCCTGCCGCATGATGTAGCCCCCGAATATGGTGTTCTGGGCGTTTCGATTCTCTGGGAATGGGGAAATCATGGTGGTTTGCTGCGATTCCTGCATCCATCGGCACTTGGGAGGCAGGATGCGTCGATTGAGATCCATGTTGTCCGGTATGGTGGTGCGCTTTAGTAGGTTATACATAATGGCCTGTTCGTGCTCGCGTGGCGGAGAGTTCAGCACCGATTCGGTTTGGGCTGCGCGGCGCTGTTTCTGCCGCTTCTCAGCCTCCTCCCAGATGGCCTTCTCCGTTTTGTCGGCAGGCTTTAGGGGATTAACGGGCGCCGAGCCCGTGTTGTTGGCATTACGAGCTACCATCAGAAAGAGGGCCCTAGTCACATCGATGTACTCTCCATCTGCCAGCTGCTGAACATAGATGGTGCACTCCATGGAGCTGCGGCCCGTCCACGAAATATGTCCACTCAGGTGAATGTCATGATTGGCCTTGAGTCGCTCAATGTTGCTGAACTCCACCTTGTCCACGAGCAGAGTGACAAACGTATATGGCAGTGGAACATCCTCTGGAAGATTGGGCAACAGCACATGGCGGTGGCATAGCCACACTGCGAACATATCCAGCTCCTCCATGACGCGTCCCATGCGAACCCTACCCAAATAATTGACATACCGCTCCCGTATATATTCATCCGAGCTGAGAGGGAGTATGACCGTGGTATGGGAGTCCAGCATGCTGCGCGTTGGCAGTTCCTCGAGCTTTGGCTGGTACTTTAAGAGATGATCGCGCGGCTTGGGCACTGTATGGTAGCCAAAATCAACATCTACCCGCTTGCGGATGCTCTTCACAACTGTGCATAGATGGAAGACAGGACCTTTGAGAGAACACTCTTCATTCCACTTTTGACAGAACGGTACTCACTATCCGCTAGGTTTCCCGAACAGTGATCGGATCTCAACTTGATAATCGAATCCTCTGATTTCTTGGTTCCATACTGCCTGCGATTGTAGGTAGCAAAGAATGCGCAGGGCATTGACGATCCTCTGGTGGTATGGATCTTTACTAGAAATCTTTCCGCTCCACGTGCTATCAGACGATGCATCTTTCCGAGTAGTTTTCCTTGTGTTTGCTTGACTCTGCTCGGCTTGCCTGCTTGTTGAAAAAATATCACGTAATAAATACCAATAACATTTGCATAGAGAACTTGCAGGGGTGCCCAGCGATATCTGCGCCACTGCAGGTGCAATGCAATCGCTTAGAGAGCGGGAGAGACGGTGAGTACGATGAGTGTTCTGTTGGTAGAACAAAAATTGACGTAAATGAGAATCTAATCGCACATCTGGATGAGAAAGCTTTTGGGCCCACAACAATCTCTGTACGGCCCTGGACGAAATGTTATCAGATTAGAGGATTAAAATTTTATTAACACATTCGACAATGAACAGTGAACATCAATTATCTAATATCATATCATATAGCCTCGGTTAATTATCATTGGGTTATGTTTAAGTACTGATGTCTACTTGAGACCCATGCTGGCCTCAAACTTGCGGCGTCCTT
Organism: Drosophila azteca; assembly: GCA_005876895.1. NCBI lineage: Eukaryota > Metazoa > Arthropoda > Insecta > Diptera > Drosophilidae > Drosophila > Drosophila azteca. Next base: position 16,150,310 of record VCKU01000004.1, on the reverse strand, counting down.
GGATGTACCACATGGTTTCGTGGTACGAGCGTGGTAAAACCTCGGTTACTGTGTCCGGGGCAGAGAAGGTGTAGTAGAATGTGTTTGTGGTGACCTGATTGCCCGTATGCGTGTCTAGCACATCTGCCACGGTCATGATCTGCATATAGTTGAGGTTCGTATACACCACATAGGCCGTCATCTTGATGAAGCTGTCCACACCCACCGGCTTCTCGAAGCTGATGTCCGAGATGTGCTCCAGCTTGGGCCGCTTCTTGCAGTACAGAAAAGCGGCAGCCCAACTTATCTCGCTGGCGCTACGCATCAGAAATCCTCCAAAGACTCGGTTATGGTGATTCCGATGCTCCGGGAACGAAGGTATAGTGCTCATCTGGTACGAATCCGACATCCATCGACAGTTGGGCGGCAGAATGCGCTTGTTCAGCTCCAGAGTGGTGCTGGGCGTGGTCCGTTTGTACAGCTGATACATGAGCGTCTGCTCGGGATCGTTGGGCTCCACATTGAAGACGGACTCTGCGCAACGGATCTGGCGCTGACGCTTGCGATCTTTGCCTCCGGCGAGGATTACTTTCTCCTCGTCGTTGGCCGGCTGAATGGGGTTGACTGGAGCGGCCGCCGTGTTGATAGCATTCCTTGCGGCCATCAGGAAGAGAGCTCGCGTCAGTTTCTGGTAGCTGCCATTCACCATTTGCTCCAGCCACACCACAACCTCAATGGAGCTGGTGCCGACCCATGAGACATGACCAGAGAGACGAATATCCTCGGTGCCGGAGGCCTTCAGCTTGGTGAAATCAATGCGATCCACGAGAATGGTCACAAACGTGTATGGCAGATGCACACCCTCCGGTAGATTGGGAAGCTTCAAATGCTTGTGACAGCACCAAGCTGGAAAAGATCGAAAGGTGAGAAAATTGATTGACTTTCTGATGGTTTCCTCATGTACCAGCAAACATGTCCATATCCTCCAACAACCTGCCCAAGCGCACACTGCCCAGATAGTTTACGTACTTGTCCTGCAGCGTACGGTCTGTGCTCAGGGGCAGAATAGCTGATGTAAAAGAGTCTTGCATAGCGCGTGCCGGCAGATCCTCCAGCTTGGGCTGATACTTGAGTAAATGCTCGCGCGACTTGGGCAGCGGATGATATCCCGGTTCCAGTCCCAATCTCTTCATCATCTCCAGCTTGACTACAATGGAAAATGTAAGCGTTCACAAAGATTTTGGCACAGTCTTTCTTACTCTCAGCCATGGTGCCGGATTCATTGGGCACTGCCGATTGCTTGATGTGCGTGGGCGGTGAGTAATGCCGTCTGTTGGTAGGGAGATACACATCTGATTAAAGCTGCACATCTTCCCAGATTTTCTTTATCGATTGGACTCTCACCTGGACACCGTGTAGGCAGCGGGCGATGCCTCGATGATATGTCTGGTCTGGCCAGCAGCTCTGCTGACCAAGCCCCAACACTTTTGTGCTCCCAACAGCGAACGCAGCATCTTTAGTTTTCTTTAATTTCAACTTTCGTGTCTTGTCTGCAAAAAATTCCATCATCTGCTGGCAGGAACAGCTGATGGGCACAGTGGACCATAATCGAATGCGTATGGTTAACATAAAGAACATTGGCAACCAAAGAATATTCAGAGAAGAATTTTGACCAAGCAGGAAATCATTCCATATGTATAAAAATCGAGAGAAAAAAATGTATGCAGTTCTGGAGAACGACTGGGCAGATTGGCAAACATTTATTTTTGAGTTATTCGTATTTGCCAAGTGTCGGTTTTTACGGAAGAAAATTGTGGAAAACCCCCCCGGCAATGACGAATTTTTTTTTAAATCACTGCCATAATAAGCGATGAGTCAATTGTCATAATCGCAAATATGTTCCAAACTCGAGATATTTATGCTTTAATTTTGCTTGCTTTTTTCAGCCACTGCTTCCACTGTGCAACGATAGCGATAAATATGACGTCATCCGACAGGTTGTTAATTTTAAATTAAAAAAATCGAGCCTTCTCAAAATGCTTATAAATTATTTTCAATTAACACAATTTGCAGCTCTTTGTGGATATTTTATGAATGAAGAAAACCTAGCTAATAGATTGCATTTATGTATGTTTGTAGGGTGATACTGACTGGAGCAGCCTGCCGTTGCAATCTTGTAATAAAGAAATTGATGCAATCGATGCGCCCCACGTAGGCTTTGACTTTTATCATTTTCTAAATTATTTTCAGTTCAACCCAATCTATTTACACATATTTTAGGACAAGTTTCTCAAAAATACAAATAAATAGAGATGCATCCGCCGGTCCCAGTTCCCGTAGCAGCCAGCAGTTCGGAAAAAGGCCTGAAAGGTATACTGGCTGGAGGTATTACTGGTGGGCTAGAAATTCTTATCACATACCCCACGGAATTCGTGAAGACCCAATTGCAGCTGGACGAAAAGGGAGAAATGAAGAAGTTCAACGGAATCGCCGATTGTGTGAAGAAAACGGTGAAGCAGAATGGCGTCTTTGGCCTCTATCGAGGCTTGAGCATTTTGCTGTTGGGCAGCGTACCAAAAAGCGCCGCCAGGTAAGGAGGAAGACCATCTTGTACGGATATACATTGATCGTTTAAATGGACACTACTGCGGATAGGTTTGGTGCATTTGAGTTCTTCAGCAATAAGATGCTCGATGAGAATGGCAAGCTGCCCATGACAAGCCGCTTCTTCTCCGGAATGCTGGCTGGGATGACCGAGGCTGTTGTCGCCGTCACACCCATGGAGACAATCAAGGTGCGTTTCATAAGCGATCGACGAAGCGAAAAGCCCAAATATAAGGGACTGTTTAATGGCGTGAGTCAGATAATCAAGAGCGAAGGTAACTATCGTTAAGATTACCATATAAGTCTATATTTGATTGAAACTATGTTGCTGTAGGAATTGGTGGGATCTACAAGGGACTGCCAGTCACTGTGTTGAAGCAGGGTACCAATCAGGCCATTCGTTTCTTTGTACTCTTTTCGCTGAAGGACTTGTACACTGGCAAAGACCAGACAAAGACGGTGCCAAAAGCGTTGGTTGGAGTGTTTGGTGCCATTGCCGGTGCCGCATCGGTGTTTGGCAATAATCCCCTTGATGTAGTCAAGACACGAATGCAGAGCTTGGATGCCGCTAGATATAAGAACTCATTGGACTGCACCATGCAGGTCCTACGCCAAGAGGGTCCCCTGGCCTTCTACAAAGGAACAGTGCCGCGCCTGGGCAGAGTCTGTCTCGATGTGGCCATTACTTTCATGATCTATGATACGATCATGGATGTTCTTAATTTGTTTTGGAAATAAATGTGATTATTAAATTTATTATTACATTTGCATGAGAATAGAGAGATAGGGGAGGGATAAATCCATGTCTAGAGCTGCAATTCTTTGAGGGCAAAGTTGAGTACCACAGGCAGCAGGCCAGCCTCTTCCAAATCTAGTATCTGTTGCCGTAGATTTTCCCCTTGGCGGCTGGCAATTAGCTGCAAATACATTCACATTTAACAGTTATCTTATATATCATCAATTAATACAAGTAACCCACCTTTTTGATCTTTTCGCGTTGCTCTGAGCTTTGACAGAAGCTGAGAATGGCCGCTGCCATGTGGGGTCGTTGGATCAAGATGCACAGCTCGGCAAACTGTATGAGATTCAGGGCATGCACCACTGGGCAGCCTTGCAGCCGCAACAGGGTCTTGTTTAGCTGCTCTTCCTGGGCAAAGGAACGTGTCTGCACGGCATTCTTCAGCGGATGGCAGAGCACATAGTCCCAGGCCAGAGCTAGTCCATCCAAATGCAGCAACTGTGGCCTACAACTGAGCACATCCAGCAGGGCATTAAGTTCGCGCTGCATATGAAACATCACCATACGCTTGAGAATGCCATTCCAGATCTTGGGCAGATGGATATCGAAGCCCAGACAAATGTTGGCCATCACCTCCAAGGAGAGCGGATTCTCAGCATTGCGCTGCCATATAAACTTCAGAATATCGATCTTATTGAAGTTATCATCGGCGAACTTGTCAATGTTCGACTTGTAGCCGAGCGCCTTCAGCTCGTGGACGCACTTAATCGTGATAAACTGCCGCTGGCTGATCGTGTTCGTGAAGGAATTACTACCATCGTTGAGCTTCGAATAGCACTCGTACATCTGCAGCTGGGTGGAAGTGTTCACGGAGCTATTACAGATAGAAATAGAGAGATCTTGCAATCTATTAATATTAAATGTTCTAAATTCTTCTTACCCTCCCTTGAATATCAGGCCCACCAGAAATTTGACCGCCTCCGATTTGGGCCAGCTGCTGAGTATGTAAAATGCACGGACCACATTCTCGCTGGCATCCGCGCTGCTGCTGCCGCTATTACTAGAGTTGGTGTCGCCGGCACCGTTCTGATCGGACCAGTTTTGATCCTCAATAAAGGTCTCCTCCAGCATAGTGCTATCCGCCGGCTCCATGGTCACCGAGAGCCACTTCTGCAAAAGGCGGAACTGTATGGAGCCCAGATTGAGATCGTGCAGCTTGGCTATTTCCGTGACCAAGGCATTAATGTCCACCTTGCTGGACTTGATGATCAGCTCGTGGTGGTAGAGGCTGTGTATCAGCTCCGAGGGATTCTCCACCAGTCGCAGAAGCTTCTCGTCGGTCAGGCCATAGATATACAACAAGTGCTGTGTCTTCTGTATGGGATAACGCCTCTTGACCTTGGCCACCTGCTCTTGACTCTTAGCTTCGGTGATCAGATGACCTTTTTCCTGGATAAACTTCCAGCACTCGTAGGAGGCCTCCACCATGTCCGCCCCATCGCGGGCATAGTTCGACACAAAGTAGAGTATGAGAAAGGCCTTGTTCGGATTGTGCACCGCATCCACAAGCCGCAGTATGGACTTCAGAAAGGCATTGTTTGTGGGATGCAGACTCCATGATTCCGACTCGTTCTTGGATTTGTATTCGGCTATTGAATTCTTCACGGCCGACATGCAGAAGTAATCACAGTTCTGGTTACTGTCCTTGGATCCCTTGAGGGCCGTATACATTTGGATAAGCGGGAACCAGCTCTGACAGTTGTCCACATTCAGCTCGCTATCTGTAGTATGAAGCATGATTAAATGAGAAATTCCTGCGAAAACTATTTAGCCACATACCGAGTATATCCTTCAGCGGTTGCTCGACAATCGGCTTAAAGGGCAAACGATAGCGCGAGATTTTCGGTAGAACACCATTCTCCCGCTGCGATTTGAGCCACATGTCTGTCTCCAGTTGGCCTGGACGATTGCGTCGTCGCGTGATCATCTTGTGGCGCAGAAAGTGTAAAATATTTGTCCAGATCTCCATCTCTTTGGGGGCAGCATCGAAGAACATCAAGATGTTGATGACGCACATGTACAGCTCATAGAAATATATGTTGATCTGCAAAAGGAGGAAAGGGCTTAAAGAGGGTCGTTCTTTCTTGAGCAGGGGACCGCACCTCTTCGATAAACTGCTTAAGCTTGGAGGTAAAGAGTTCCACATTCTTGATCTCATTGATATACGGCTGGCACATCTCCCGCATCTCCTGGGCACTGCTAAGCATGACTAGCTCCTCGTCACCGAAGGTGTCCCGCTTGATCTCGAACCGCAGCTCCTGGGCATTCAGTATACTTAGGATTTGGGTGATCAGAATCTTCTGATAGTCAAAGCCAAAGTCACGGCTCATGCGCTCCAGCAGCTGCACGTCTAGCTGCTTATTGTGGAACTCCTTCAGCAGATGCTCAATGTTGTCCATGTCCGCATTAAACTTTCCCTTGATCCGGGGATCCTGTTGGCAGAACTCCAGGTAATAGTACAACTTGAGGCGCCTGCAAACAACAACAACAAAAGATAATTAAGCAAATGAAGAATGAAGAATTAAGCTTGGAAACCTACTTGGCACGTATCATTTCCACATTGTCCGTGTCTTCCATGTGCTCGTTATACATGGCAGAGAGTGTTAGGAAGTTGATCTTCTGCAGATCTGTCTTCACCTCCGTAGAGAGCTTATCGAGCATGGCCACGGACTCGCCATCGGCCACCAGCATGCTGAACAGCTCTAGGAAGTTTGCATCCTTGTTGCTCATCGCATTACGGAATATTCGTCTCAGCTGCAGCGTGATAAAGCGCTCATTGATGATCCTCTTCTTTTTGCAGTTCTGCTTCTGATAGTCCAGCAGATACTGCGACATCACATACCTGTAACATACAACGAAGATGGGGCGTGTTATGGCAACGAGCTGCTGTTGAGTGTAGCGACCAGAGGAGCACGAGGTTAAAATTTACCACTCTGCTACCTGCTCGCACGGCTATATACATAATTACATTAAAATTCTCGTGCTGTTTTGATACTAACACAAGATCGACCGGACAGAACAGAATATGTTTCACTTCTTATGTTTCACTACATAAATGATTCTGACTAGCTGAGGTTGTGGGATTATGCTGCGCTGATGTTGTTACGCCAGCTGAGTGCCCTCCCTACCATGATCACCGGAGCCGCAATACCAACATAGTGACCGATGATCCGATGTTACCCGCTCAAGAGCTAAATTCCAAAAGGAAGATGACACGATCCGAGCTACCATGAACCTTGTAGGATCTCCCAAATGCCGTCCAAATGTCATTCCCATTGTTAACGCTTTCTCCTCTTTTCATTGCCTTTCTCCACCGCTGCCACTAGATTACGATCACCCACAGAGGGAGCCAATATTTCTACCTCCATAGTTTTAGAACACCTGACTCTGAAACCGCCGTTGCAGAGCCACAGTCACTACATACCACACATCGTGCTCCTTGGCTTTGGTTAGATACTCCAGCGACACAAAGAAGTCGGCGCGTGCCCCATCGATGTCTTCCTTGACATTCTCCGCCAGCGATTGGCGCACTTGCATCAGCATCGAATTATTTGGCTCTGTTTCAGTAATCATCACGAGGAGAGTGCGTGCCAAGAACTTGACAATCGGCAGGCGACCACTGATGTTCCTCTGCAACAAACAGGTAAGGTAATTTCTGCGGGATCAAGAAAAGACTATTACCTTCTTTTGCGGCTGCTGCACTGGCTGCACTTCCACCTCATCGAACATGGACACCGAGTATCGTTTCTTTGATGATGACGGCGGCTGCAAATTCTGCGGCAGAGGCTTCACATCAAATGATCCATTGAGGGCGCTCGTAAAGTTGAGCGTTGTCTCTCCCAGAGCCATTGGTGTGCCGTCCAGGGCGCGACAGATATGCTCGTTGATTGTCTGCTCCTTGTCATTGTAGTACGTTTTAATGGCATCCAACGGGTAGTGAATAACAGCTACACGAATATACTTTATGAGATCCACAAGATCCCGACGACGACTGCGTTCATGCAGCAAGGCAGACGTCAGCAGATCATACGCGAGGGGGAAGCTTAAGGGATCACTTTCGGTGATCAATTGCAGCGAGGACGGAGAGTCTGCAAAAGGTACAAAGAGATAAACTAATTCCCAACCTCCCTTAGATGCAATACCAACCGTGATCGTTGCCCTTTGCAGATTCAATTTGCTGGACAATCAGCTCCAAGGCCAGGTTGATGAAGTCACTGCTGTTGTCGGGCACACAATCGATGAACTGCAAGACATGGTAGGCCAAGGCACAACTGAGGGGTAGACATGCCACACGCTGGCACAGGCGCTGCAGGCCAAACACCTTCGAGAGATTCAGGGCCGTGCAGAGTTCACTTGTTTCGCTGGCTATAAATGCGGACACATTCAGCGTTGCCTGGGCTCGTTCAATGATCCGCTCAATGGCCTCGTCCAGGAGCTCGTGGCGCCGATGCAGCGGGATAAGCTCGCCGCAACAGCTCAGCTCAATGTTGAATTTCTCGCGTAGATGGAAACGATGCTTGATGATCAGGTAGCGACGCTCGTATACAGATTCAACGTGAGGCAGGAACAGTTTAAAGAGTTCCAGGACATTCAGATGCTCTTGTGCTTTGGTTTCATTGATAAACGATGCAGAGGTGCTGTTCTCTAGCAGATTGGCAAAGATCTCCACAACATCGCGTCGATGATTGTCGTTCTTTTCGTTGCCCAGAGACTTAAAGAATTCGTAGGCCATCTCGATTTGACCCCGTCTGGCCATCTGGTAGCAGCAGTTGAAATTGGCGCTGATCGAGATCTCTGGCGCCGCCTTAGTCAGTGTGCGTATGTCGTCCAGCACGTCGGGCAGGTTCAGCTTCACAATGCGCATCATAAACAGCTCCAGATTGATATCCGCCGAGCTGTCTGCCGGCCAGCCGTACTTGACTTTCATGATCTTGATCACCTGTATCTCGTACTCGGCATTGATCTTCATGGCCAGTGGGTGTGTGGAGTTGCGCAGCTTGATCAGCGGTCCCAGGGTCTCAGGCCAGGGGACCGGGGCATTCTGCAGCACCGACAGGGCGCACTCTAAGCGACTGTCTTCGTTGTGCAGCAGCTCGATGCAGGCCATTGCACGCTCCAGCCATTTGCTGGACGACTGACGACTAGCCACCAGCTGAGCGATATACTGCTTGATCACGGCCAGCGGCTGGCGTCCCTTCTCCTGGAATATGGGGTACATAAAATCCTTCACCAGTCGCTGCAGTTTATCCAGCTGCACATGTTGCAGTATGCTTAGGGCAGTGGCATCGATCGAGTCCTGCATGTAGTTGTCCAATGTGAAGCCCATGTTGTAGTTGGTCTTAAGCACAAACAAATCCTGCAACGCATTGACCAGGTCCCGCAGCTTTCCCACATTCCGTTCCTGCTGCCTTCGAACATCCCTATAAAAAGTTAAGCACAAATCGTATCTATGGTTGCGGATTGGAATCCAATGAAACCTACGAATATGTAAATTGAATTTCCTCGAAAATCTCCAAGATTTTGGTTGAGAACTCGAGTCCAATGTTCGGCCAATGCGTGTTATACTGAAGTTTGCGTGTCATCTCGATGCTCCAATCGGTTATGAATGGCATAATGCTCGGATGCGTATTGCTGACCATCGGAATGAACTGGCGCAGCCACTGGACCACATTGAAGGGCTTGGTATTGCTCGGTATGAAGCCGAGCAGCGTGCGCAACTCATCCTCGTTGAGATGTGGCAGAATGCTGCTCGAGTGCCGACGCCAGATGAGGCAGGCCGTGGGCATGTCGGTGTTGAACAGCGACTTGACCACACGCACCAAATTGTTGTCGTAGATGAACTTTTGCCAGTCGCTGTTGCACTCGTACGGATCGGTGATGGCCAGAGTCTTGAGACGATGAAGTTGCTCGTCAATCTCCATCATATCCTCTTCATCCTCCTGGAAAGAGAAAACATTTAAGGGCAAACCCAGCAACAAATCGATCGCAGACTAAAATCTCACCTCGAAGCTCAAACGCTTTTGGATCTCGCGCAGATAGCGCTCTAGAATGTGTCGCGAACTCAAATTGATCATGCGATTGTTCTTAATAAACGTTTTACTCTCAATCTGCGAGAGCAAATCCAGAAGGGTCTGGAATTTGGCATCCCCCTCGGGGGCTTTCAAGTGGGATTCGGTGTTGCAGAGCTCCACCAGAATGCGCTTGGCCCTAGCCTCAAAAATCGGCTGCAGGCACAGCTCGAATTGCTTGCCGAACTCCTCTGCCTCCTCCAGCCGTCCTTTCGCCACGAGTTTTTTGAATCGGTCGCTAGGATCTGTCTCCGAGACGAGCATCATTTCCACCATGGAGGGCAGACTGCTTCTGTTCTCCTCCTTGGCTGCCAAATAGTACAGATTGACGGCACACTTTGGCTGGCGCACCAGCCAGGCATGCTCTGGCACTTCCACCTCGTTTTTGCATTTCAGAGCTGTAAGGATCACAAAGGATAAACCAATTCATAGCCTGACAAATCATATATATCTTACAAGGATACTCCACAATTTTTATTAAACGGCCCTCGTCCGTTGGCTTGGTTAGTATCAGAAGCTCAATGCTTTCCTCGCTGCACTCCATGACTAGCAGATCCTCGACTAACAAGGTCCCACCCTGCGACGATTGGCACAAATTCACAGTACGTGTGTACGGACAGATGTCCAGCAGGTGACCGGAGTTGGTTAGAGCAATGCTACGGCAAACAGGGAAACAGAATAAAAGACCAATCCCATGGCTGACTATTGTTTCAAGAACTTACACACAGCCATCTAGATTGTAGATATGCTTAAGGCTGCCATAATGCGCGGGCAGACTAATGCGGGTGACATCATTTGCACTCGTTTTAAAGTTTGCTGTGCCCAGATCCCCGAAGATGATCAAGCCGTGATCCGCGCCACGCCCTTCCTGATTATTCTTTGCGGAAATGTGACTAGCCGACGACAGCTGTTGGAAGAGCACAGCACAGTCAACATTACCCGACGAACGGCCCTTGGAAATACGTTTTATGGTGACATCGTCGAGAATGGCCTTCTCACAGGCAATGGTCTCGTTTTCATTGACGGTTATATTTGCCACAGATTCCAAGGTGGCTTCATCAATTTCGCTCAAGCTAAAAAGGGGAAGCTTCTGTTATTGCAGGCAAAAGGATTCCCTCTATGCGGTTACTCACCCATAGATGCTGCCATTTTTGCAGGTAAAGTAAAATCTCTGATCGCATTGATGGATGCTCCTGAATGTGCCGCCACCAGAGAGGCTCACATCTTCCAAATTCACGCAAACGCTGAACAGAAGCAATCCCTTGATGAACACACCATGCACTTCGCCATCGCTGAGGCCGCAGACAATCAGATTGCCGCTGCTGGAGATGGCGATGGCTTCAATTTGGGCACTGAAACTGAGGAAACTGCACTTGGCCACCAGTTCGTCCTCCAGCAGCAGGAGGCTCTTGTCTATGGATATCACCATTTTGCCACATTGCACTGATGCCAAAACCTCCGGATATTTCTCGACCTAACAAAGAGAAATTGTAGCATAGCTAACTGTTGATTCGTTTGAATTGCGGCCATTACCTCCTCCTCGCTGCTTATCCGGAACATGCCGCGCGAGGAGAACACATTCGAAATGGTCTCATCTTCACAAGGAGATGCCTCAAAGTTGCTCCACATCCTGCAGTATTTTGTTTCGATTCTTAATTAAGATATTTCAACAAATTTAAACAAACAGCGCCAAATAAACAAGCGTCACCTTCCCTAGAGATGGGATTCCATTGATGGTACACCTAGTTATCGGCAGGATCGAATCATGACAATGGATGAAATTATTTGACAATGTTTGCTATTATAATATAATTGCACTAGCACGACCAATTAAAAATCAAACAAGGTTTTTGCATTGTTAATATACGTTTTTGCATTAAATTGTCTTCTCATCGATAAGCAAATGCAGCTCTGGTCCCTCTTTTCGTCTTGTGGAATTCCGGCATTTTAGGTTTTATCGAGGTACGGTCACACTGGCTGGCAGGCGATGAAAATTATTTATATTTTTTCGCTCTTCTGACGCAAAAATTAAACAAAATAAACAAAGTTAGATGCATTAATGATAAAATACGACACCGTGCGTCCCCACTGATACTCGGAATTGTGTGCTACCTTAGGCCGTGGCATAACTGAAATCCGCTACTCATTAAAAGTTGATGCTGCAGTAGCACAGCAGCGGCCATCAACAAAAAAGAAAACCACGAAACCCAATCGCGTGCAAAGTACAAAAAGTGTGTATTATTTAATAATAATTGTCGCTAACTATCGTGTGCTGAACATTGGGCACTATACTCTGTGCTGCAATTAAAGGACAAACGCAGCGAATAGCTGCCGCGGTGGTGGTGCAAAGAGAACATAAAATCGCTGGCAAGAAGAAGAGCGTAGTGGCGCTGTGTGAGAAAATAAAACAAAAAAGACAACGCGCATTGAAGCGTCCACTGGATGCTTCCACCAATTAAATCGGAAGTAAAATAACTTTAAAGCCAGCACGTAATTGCAATAAACGACGAAAAAGATCCAGTGCATATTTGTTTTTGTGTGCTGCAGGCCGCCGCTGCAGGTGCTGCTGCTTGCGCTTGGCGCTTTCGAGACAACACGACGCTGCCAACGCTGACGACATGCGCGCGTAGAGTTGCCAGCTCCAAATTGCAAAGGTTGCCGTTGTTCCGTTGTTCCGAGCCAGTGCCGTGCCGAGTGCCGTTTCTTGGAATAGTTTTTGAAAATTCAGTTGTTCTTGCGCTAAGATGATTCGGTAAATATGTGGAAAATAAATGGGTATTGAACCCAAAAAATACTCACGCTCTGCCCTTTTGCTTAGGTCGATATGCTTTTGGCGGTCCCAGGCCGCACCAAGTGGATAACAGTCGAGTGTGAGAGAGTAGAAGATCACCGATCACCGTTAAGCCAGGCCAGTCACCAGCGAACAGAACATCAACATCACTCCCGTCACTGGGTGCAGTCCACCCGCGAGCTACATTTTCTGTTTTCTTCACCCCGCGTCGAGATCTCCAGCGAGGGATTGACGACGCCGCTTAGATAGAATTTCTTCCCCCCGTAGTTAAAGAAAAAGCTGCCACCATTCGGAAGAAAAATACCTCTAATATGACCCATAATCTCGGTATGGCGCCATATCGTTTGCCGGGTCCAGCAGGCGGACTCTGTCCGCCTGACTTCAAACCGCCGCCTCCGTCGGAAATCATCTCGGCGCCGAGCAATCCCAAGAAGCGGCGGAAAACCTCGAATGCGGCCAACTCGGCTGCTGCGGCAGCGGCGGCGGCGGCAGCAGCTGCGGCCGCCGCTGCCAATTCAATGCAGCAACAGTCAGCACCACCAACGCCGCAGGATCTGTTGCCGCCGCCGCCGATGGGTGGCTTCGGAGACACCATTATTGCCTCGAATCCCTTTGACGACAGCCCCCAGGTCTCGGCCATGTCGAGCTCGGCCGCAGCGGCGATGGCGGTAATGAACATGGGCGGAGGTCCAGGACCTGGACACTTTGGCGGCGGACATCCGCATCCGCACTGGGAGGACCGCATGGGCATGGGCGGTGGCCCACCGCATATGCATCCCCATATGCATCCGCACCATCCAGGCGGACCGATGGGACATCCCCATGGACCTCCGCATCACATGGGCGGCCCACCGCCGATGCGCGGCATGAGTCCAATGCATCCGCATGCGATGGGACCCGGCCCTGGAGTGGGACTGCCGCCGCATATGAATCACGGCCGCCCCGGTCCCGGTGGCCCCGTACCCATGGGCAGTCCCATGGGCGCCATGGCCGGCATGGGCGGAATGAGTCCAATGGGCAATATGGGAGGACCAAGCATATCACCACATCACATGGGCATGGGAGGACTCTCGCCAATGGGCGGGGGTCCGAACGGACCCAACCAGCGGGCCATGCAAGGCTCTCCCATGGGAGGAGCTGGCGGTCCTGGCCAGAACTCGCCCATGAATTCGTTGCCGATGGGCTCGCCGATGGGTAATCCGATTGGTAGCCCCCTTGGACCGCCTTCCGGTGGTCCGGGTCCACAGCAGCAGCAACAGCAGCAGCAACAACAGCAGCAGCAACAACAACAGCAGCAACAACAGCAACAACAACCTCCGCAGCCGCCCATGAACAATGGACAAATGGGTCCGCCCCCGTTGCACAGTCCACTGGGCAATGGACCCACGAATCATGGCAGTCATATGCCAGGTGGCCCCGGTCCGGGTCCTGGTCCTGGGCCCGGTGGTCTCGTCGGACCCGGTGGCATGTCTCCCGCCAACAACAACAACAGTGGCGGAGGAGGAGGTGGTCCGGGAAATAACATGCTCGGCAACAACAGCAACAATGCAAGCAACAACAATCAAAATCCTCATCTGTCGCCGGCTGGTGGTCGTCTCGGAGTGCCCACGTCGATGCAATCGAACGGCCCCTCATTGTCGGCTGCCTCCTCGGCATCGGCGACGGGGTCGACGCCCACGCAAACATCGACAGCGACGACCGCCTCATCGATGTCCACGTCAGTGCCTACATCCTCGCCAGCGCCGCCCGCCATGTCACCGCATCATTCGCTGAACAGTGCCGGCCCCAGTCCGGGCATGCCCAACTCGGGTCCCAGTCCACTCCAATCACCCGCCGGTCCGAATGGTCCACAAAACAACAACAACAATAACAATGGACCGATGATGGGCCAGCAAATGAACCCGAATGTTCCTATGCAGCAGCAACAACAACAACAGCAGCAACAGCAACAGCAGCAGCAACAGCAGCAGCAACAGCAGCAGCAGCAGCAGCAACAGCAGCAGCAACAACAGCAGCAACAACAACAGCAGCAGCTCATGGGTGGTCCTCCAGGGCATGGGCCCGGACACGGTCACGGGCATGGTCACGGACACGGTCATGGTCATGGCCATGGACACGGCCCTGGCATGGGCATGAATCAGATGTTGCCGCCACAGCAACCATCGCATCTTGGTCCACCGCACCCGCAGCTAATGAATCACCCGCATCATCATCCGGGTGGACCGCCACCGCCCCATATGATGGGACCCGGCGGACCAGGCGGCGGCATGCATGGTGGTCCAGGTGGCATGCCTCCACATATGGGTGTCGGCGGCGGCGGCCCTAATCCCCACATGATGGGCGGGCCGCACGGGAATGCGGGTCCGCATATGGGACACGGACACATGGGCGGTGTGCCAGGACCAGGTCCGGGACCAGGAGGCATGAACGGACCCCCGCACCCGCACATGTCGCCCCACCATCCACACGCCCATCCCCACCATCATCACAGTCCCATGGGTGGCCCCGGACCCAATATGTTTGGCGCCGGAGGACCCATGGGTCCTGGCGGCCCAATGGGAAACATGGGACCCATGGGTGGCGGAGGTCCAATGGGTGGACCGATGGGAGTGGGACCCAAACCGATGACAATGAGCGGTGGCAAGATGTATCCCCCTGGGCAGCCGATGGTCTTCAATCCCCAGAATCCCAATGCGCCGCCCATATATCCGTGTGGCATGTGCCACAAGGAGGTAAACGACAACGATGAGGCGGTCTTCTGTGAATCCGGATGCAACTTCTTCTTTCACAGGTAAATTACCAAGCCAGCAGAATATTCATTAGAATCATTAAAGGGTTTCCCCGTAACTAAACGTAAATCTTTGTGTTCTCTCTCTCTTTTATTTTTTTAAATCTATAATCCATAATCGCAGAACCTGCGTGGGCCTGACAGAGGCGGCCTTCCAAATGCTCAACAAGGAGGTGTTTGCAGAGTGGTGCTGCGACAAATGTGTGTCTTCCAAGCATATTCCCATGGTCAAGTTCAAATGTTGAAGACTGGACTGGAATGGCGGAATGGACTAAAGAAGGCAGCAAAGGAACCTATCAATCAACCACCAGCAACACTACCACCACCAACACCAGCTAGCACTCACTCACTGTATAAAATATCCAAGCATACTCTACTATCTTAATTGTAAAATTTATAGGCTGCTCAATAGTAAAGTCATGTACCGCCCTCGATTACCCCCGGATAGAATAGTACCCAGGCCGAGGCCGAGAGACGATGGCAGGCCCCGAACTAAAGTGCCGGAGCAGTGTTGTGACTTTCAGCTCCGGGCTCCCAGGATCCCCACACTCTCCACACCAAACGCCCCACCCGGCTCAAAATCCGAAATCCTCCTTTAGCGCAAGCAAGCAAACAAAAAGAAAAAAGAAAACCTTAACGAAATCTGTAAACGAAATATGTTTAATTGTAATATAAATGTAATATGTATGTGTATGTTCGTTCAGCAAAAGAAAAGAGCAATCAAACCAGACCAGACGAAGAGCAGTGTGTGTGCTGCGCCCCCTGAACGTCAATCAAAAACAAGCTAAGGAACATCTAGAATCTAGTTTGTAATATAAACAAAAATTTAATAGGACAAAAATTAAGGAAAATCACACACACACAGCCGTCAGAAGAGTCTTGTCTTGGGCTTTTGTCCGGGGGAAAATGGGGGAAATCGCAACACACATATAGACAAATAAACAAGCACACACATACACACACAGACATAATTATATATACATATATATCTAACGACATATTTAATTAAAGAAAAAGATCGACACATTTTGACGACGGGAGGGAGGGATATATACAAATTGTAACGAAATGAAATTATCATTGTGAAATTTTGCTGCAAAAGTGCGGGCGTGCGTGCGTGCTTGAGTGTGTGATTGTGTGTGTTATTTGTTAATATCAACTTTATTTTATTTTTTATACCTGCGTGTGAATCTTACATTTTAAATAATTGATTGATTGATGGTACATTTTACACAATTAAATATAGCAAAGAATCGCCGGGGGAAGAAATCGGTTGCGAACAAAAAAAAAACGAAAAGCACAAGAAATTATAAATTCATGCGAAAGATATATAAAAATTTGTAATTTAAGACGAATGTTAAAAAAAGAGCAGCGAAAATGAACAGACGATTCAAAAAGGCAAAAACAAATTTGTAAAAATAGGAAAAACAAAACAAGTACTCTAGGATATTGAAACTTTAAGTTATTTATAATTAAATAAAACTACAATATAAACAACAAAAAATAAAGTAAGAATGAGTTTTTCACATTTCGAATTTCTTTTTGGGGCTCTCAAATTTGCTTGCCAAGAAATCAGGTAAGGAGGATCATGTTTTAGTCGATTTCTGTATAGTTTAAACTTGTTAAGATTCCTTATTCATTAGTCAGAGATTATAGAACGAGCCATACAATCTGCAGAGGCAAACACTTTATCTGAGGGCAGCGTAAATAACTCCGAATTCCAAATAGGTGTCTGTTTATTCCTTGTGGAACTATTTTTCAATTACATAGTGGTAGGAGGGCTTTTAAATTTTGGCAATAGTCCAGAAAAACTACCAAAAAAGTACTCTTATCAGCCAATCTCAGAGTCGACCATCAATTTATTAAGTCTCGAATCGAGCATCAATGTGTCGCGTCGTGTACACACAATGCATGTTGTTTTTGCAATTCCTGGGCAATAAAACTCTCAAGCTCAACTCTGATTGCATTGCATATACATTTATTATAGTTTATAGTTTTATACTTAGGCTAAATGCGCAGGCCAGGCTAATGGGGGAGGCATAAACATATACATACAATATATTAAAAAATTTAAATGATGTTGGAGCTGGATGCTACACAAAGCCCCTACGTTTTGGAATCGGGGGCACGCCAGGGCAGGGCAATAACAATTCATATTCAAATTCAATTCAAAGAATGTGTTTGTGTGCGCCATTGGCAAAGCCATTGCGTTTGGAGTGCTTGCTGGCAGGTAATGGCCAATGTGGGGTAGGGCACAAATATTACAGAGACAATCACTTAAACGTAAAAAATTATGGGTTTTTTTGATTAATTTTTAAGGTTTTTTCTTTTTCTCTTTATAGTTGTTGTTGTTTATATTATATTGACGGCACGCAGAAACCAGACGAGGTTCCTGCATGGCTCGCTGTCTTATCCGATGGCCGCTGTTATTAGCTCTGCTACATCCTGATCTGTGCTGCGCACCGTCAGATTCAACGTAACGCCCTCAGAAAGTGCCAGCTTGGCCCGCACCAGAACCTCGGCGCCGCCTCTAAAGGTGCCTGAAAAATCACAGAGAATATAAATATTGAAGGTTCGATTCACAAGGAGCAGCATAGTAGATTCGTACCCGAACAGAGCAGCGTGTGCAGGTGTGTGCCTTCGGGCACTTTTTCAGAGAGATTTGCAGAGCCCAGGCCAAGGATTTTCACAATAGTGTTGACAGCATCCTGCAGCGTAGTGACGGCCGACAGCACAAATGTATCCTCGGCTTGCAGCCACTCTGGGGGATGGCAAATATATAAAATATAGATATTTGTTAGACATCTCCAACGTTAATTTTCATGGGATTCTAAATGTACCTTCACTATCGGCGGCATCCCAGGCCACCTGGAAGTTGATCTTTTTCGATTTCTGTATCTGATCGGCCACTGTGATCTCCAGATCCTCCAGCATATACTCATCATCATAGCCCTCCTCCGAGTCGGGCTCTCCGGTGTTCGGGTCGCAATCCTTGACCGAAAATCGCAACGTGGCTCCAAAGGTGGCTGAATTAGAAACGAGCATTGAGCACTTAGCACACTCTGAGGATCCTCTGGATGACATTCGACTCACCTATAGAACTGCCTGCATCTGGTGGGAACTCCACAATGACATATGTGGTCTGCAGTTCGTTGTACGGCAGCTTCGGGCATGGTATGACGGCTCTGGTGGTGAAACCCTCGGGCAGGGTCAACTCCACGCGCACATTCTCCAGAAACTGATCAGACAGTGTGTTGAGGCAATCGAATTGGAAGACCACATGCTGCCCAAAGATGTGCTTGATGCACTGTACCGTGTACTCCGTCTCGCTTTCGGTCAGCTGTATGGGCGCCGTGGTGCGATGCACGGGGCCGAGAACCTGAATGCCCGGCAGCTGGGCCAACCGCGATGCACTCTCTTCCTCCCGTGTGATCTTTGGTGGCCGTGGGGCGCTGGTGACCATCATCACATCATTGTTGATCTCTGTTCGGACAACGGCGGCGGCCTTGGGCACAACGGAAATGTCAAAGCGTTTCTCCAGATCGCCGTTCAAATGATCAACCAGAGCCTTCTCCAGCAGCGCTAGCGAGCAGTTCTCGCGCTCAATGATGTAGTTCTTATACAGATCGGCTCGCTCCGAGTTGAGAATGGTCAGGTAGTATGTGGCACGGTCGCGCACCTCATCGTCGGGATCCATCTGACAGCGGCCAAGCAGAACCAGAATGTTGGTAAGTAAAGCCGGGCAGGACGCTCCGAATTGCGACAGTGCAGTCACAGCAGCCGCACGCACAATGGGGCTCTCCAGGATAACACGATTGTAGATGAAGCGAATATACTTCGATGGTGTGGCCGCAAAGGGTCCCTCCTTGCCCAGCAAATGGAGAATTCGCACCGCCAACGAGACATGCTCACAATCCTCAATGAATTCGCAGAGATGCGACAGCCCGGACTCCTTTGCGTCTGCATTCTCCTCAATAATTGTAATGATGGTATCCACTATGGATGTCTTGTACTCCAGACCCCCCTCCTCGCGCAGCATGCCACTGAGGAAGTTCATCAGGACGGTGTGTTTCCTGGGATACTTGGTGCAGAGAGCACAGATGGCCTGCACCACCACAATCTTGAACTCGTCAGAGATCTCGGCCACAAATGTGGAGATTTGCTTCATCAGACGCTCCACCGAAGACTCGGCGCCGGTCTTTAGAAGCGTGGTAATTGCCAGAGTGGCCACCGATCGATTAGAGTCTGTGATGAGACCCTCCAGATCCAGATTGCATGTGGTCACCGCTGCTGGATGGGTCATGGCCACCTTGTTGAGTGTCCGAACCGCAGCAAAACGCAACGTGGCCTTGGGCGAGCTGCAGAACAGCTGAAGAATGGAGAAGGCAGGCGACAGCATGCGATGATTGGTATTCTTCAGATTGACAATTGCATGGGCTGCCTCATAGATGACCATCTCGCTCTTGTGGCGCAGACAAGTCTCGATAAAGGTGAAGAGAGGCGAGTCCGACAGCTCCTCTGAGGGTATATCCTCCTCTTCGATGAGTTTACAGGCAATACGTATCTAAGTAAGCATTGATTTATCAAATATGCACCTTAAAATATCGCGTTCTGCCACTTACCAGCATGCAGACAGCATAGGGACTCTTCAGGGAACTGCGCGTCAACTTGTTGACCAGCTTCGAGACCGCCAGGCGATCCGATTTGCGAATGTGGTAAAGCAAACCAAGGGCATGGTACTGCACCATAATGTTGTCACTGTTCATTGCCTCCTGAGCCTCGTTAGCCCAACGCTTGACCACATCGCCGGCAGTGGTGGCGAGACGTAGCGAACTGACTAGAGCGGCACAGGACACAGCGGCGTTCTTGTCCACGATGCATTGCTTCATGTATCGCTCGACGGCCTGCAGCATGGTGTGATCCGTGATACTGCAGAGGGCACGAATGGCAGCCGCACGATACAGATCCTCTTTGCCGGTCATATCCTTGGTCAGTGAACTGGTGACAATGATCACATCCTCGGCCACCGAGCTCAGCTCCTTGATGCCCAAATAGACCATGCGCCGCAGCACCACATCCTTGGACTGGAACAGCTTGGTCATCGCAAAGAAGCAGTCGGTGGCCTCGCGTGGCACCAGCGTCTCGCCCTGATTGATCAGGTAGAGGATCTTCGTGAGAATGTGAATGCATTTGCGGGCATTCACCGGCGTTTCGTTGAACGTGCGCGTCTCCTGCAGCACAGAGGTCTTCTCCAGGTTCTGGTATGCATTTGTCGGGCCTGGGCGTTTATTTTTTAGGGAGGAAAAATATTTCATGTTTTCCGTCAGTACATAGAAAATTGTTGTTTCTTTTTTTTTGTTATATGTGCTGCTTTTTGTATTAGTGGGTGTGTGTCTAAACGGGTGTGTGTGTCTGTCAGTGTGTGTGGAAACTGCTGCTTGCCAGCGGAGCACCTTTCCCGTAGAGCTGGTCTGGAGTTTTTCCCTCTTTATTCGGTCGTTGCGGCTCTTCGTGCTGTGCGATTAGTAAGTTCTAGGCGTTAAATTGCTACTTACCGTCTTCCTCTTCTTCTTTGTCGCGGCGGAACGAACCCATTATTGAGAAACTTGCTTAAAAAACGTTAATAAAACAACTAAAATGATTTTTCGGCTGCGTTTACACGTCACACTCAACAGCGGGGGCTATGTAGTTCGCGCAAGAACCAGTTCGATTGAATCACTTAGTTTATATATCGCTAATCGTTATTCGTGTCGAATGTTCAATATTTTTTAAAATTAAATTACATTACATTACACTGTATTCCGCTGTATTCCGGAAAATTGCGGCCAAGAATCTGCTATTTATTTTGTTTATTTCGAGGAACGTAACTAAAAGTATGTGACCAAAAACCTAAAACGTGCCTGGTCAGTCTGATGAATCAGCTGTATTTTGTAAACAGCGCTAATTTTAAAAGTATAACTGAAAATGAAAAAGGTTACAAAAAAAATTAAAGAAATCTTCTCCTCACGGCTTAAATATCAAAATATTTTGGGATTACAGTTATGTTGATTGCGTATCATATATTTTTACTTTAGCGAGAACCTCAAAGTGAGATCACTTTGTATCAGAATTAACAAGAATCCAGTGACTGCCGAGAATATTGTGTTGACCAACGAGCTGTTCACCTCCAGGAGTCCCAGAGGCACCAGTTTATAGTCGATTGTGGAAACATATAGCCAGAAGGAGTTGACAACTTGCCTGAATCGCACATCAGCATACTGTAGATCTATGCGCTGCAAGAGATCTCCAGTTTTCTTGGTCTAAATATTGTAGAAACATTTAAAAATATCATTCTTTGGGTAATGTCAGCACTTACCTCCTGCAGCATTTGACTGCTTATACGAGATACCAGTATGAGTTCCATGAACGGCACCGAAAGGAAAACCAATTGAACAATGGCTTGATACAGATCAAAGGGCTGCTCCTCATTGATGTAATAGTCGGCAATGGCCAGGTATTGATTGTAAAATCCCAAGGTGATGCCTATCAGATTCATGACCATCGATACGACCAAGGACCAATCGGTAAACCGCAAATATCCCTTGGAGGAGGACACAGTCAGGACGTACTTTATGGCCAGCTCATCCAGACTGTCGGCCAGCTCACAGCAGCGTCGCATTCGGTAGTAGGGTTTCTGCAGCTCCATCTGGAGTGGTGTCTGCATCATGTTCGCCTCCCTTACAATGCTGAGTATCCGCTTATTGATTGCGGCAGCTATTACGTTTGAAACCACCAGGCCACCAAAAAAGCAGTTGTTCACCTGATTGGATATTATCAGAGGCAGCATGGTTTTGGCGGACGCCATAATGGTCCATTCCACCTCTGGATGGGCTCGATTCTGGTAGAGTACCAAGGTTATATACACAATTAATGGACAGAGGATCATCTTAAGGAAACCATGTAAGACTGCTCGCCACACCATCATCATCGACATGTCCAGAGCATTGGCCACTCGAAAGAGGGGAACACTGTTCTGGAATCGGAGAATCCTACCCATGATACTCCACTGTGTCACATAGTTGAGCAGACAAACGCAGACATTCATGTAGCAGTATATGTTAATGGTGTCCCTGCGGGTGATGCGGCCACTTGTAAATTCTTCATACACCTGAAACACATAGTACACGCCAAAGATTAAGGCGACCAAAATGCTATAGGCAGCCACCGGTGGGGAGAATATAAACTTTTGACGCTTGAAACTATAGCGACCCCAGTAAATTCCGTAAAGAGTGTTCAGAAATATGGTTATAGATAGACTCGGCAGCACAACTTTACTGTGAGCTTTC
Source organism: Drosophila azteca (assembly GCA_005876895.1). Lineage (NCBI taxonomy): Eukaryota > Metazoa > Arthropoda > Insecta > Diptera > Drosophilidae > Drosophila > Drosophila azteca. The sequence continues at coordinate 16,127,956 of VCKU01000004.1, read as the reverse complement.
CAGCGGTTAAATCGTCGTGGTAGTAGCCGTTGTAAGAAGTCCGGCAATGCTCGTGGTGTTGTTTGTTCTTTCAGGTATCCCATTATACTAAATTTGGGGTGGAAACATTGTTTTCACTGCGCCACTGATTTAATTGCCATTTAATTATTCTTCGCCCTTATCGCTGATTCAATGATATCTATGGTAATGGCTTTGTTGAACCCACCAAATTTGGTAAAATTAGAAAAGTATTGAACTGTAAGACGCATTAATGGGAAAATGCTATGTCCACAGCCGCATGGAAGTTCGCAATTTTAAATTTAAATTCAAAATCACGATATTCTATCGCATGAACGAACAAAATGAACCAGTTGGGGAGCCACTACAAATGAACTATCATTGAACCAGTGCTGAACCGAATACAGTGGAACTGGAGCTGGAGACGCGACGCATATGAAGAAAAGAAAACATTAAACTTGGAATGTACGATAATGTGGCTGTAAAATCGTCTCCGTGGGCCTGTAATTGCTATTTCGCGTCCGCCGTGTGTGTCAGTGAATAATCAAAAATGAGATAGAATCCGGAAAACCACCAGAACGAGCGACCAAAGCAGCAGAGAAAAGCCTCCCAAGCACCCCCTTTACGCTGCTGCTGGGCTCTGCTGGCAACGTCAGCGGGCGAGCGGACAAGCGGGACGAGCGGGCGTTGCTAATAATTTCTCCGGGGCGCTCCGCTGGACAAAGTGTTTTGGTTAGCGTGCGCGTATAAATAAATAGCTGAAAAAATAGCAAATAGAAAGTGTATACCCCCACATGCCTGTGCCTGTAGCATTGCCTGCGCCCCTGGCCCCTGCCCTGCCTGTTGTGTGCGCAATTTTCTGCGTTGAGCAATAGAGAACACAAGGTGCAAAAATGTTTACCAAAAAATCGCATGCAGACGTTAAGAAGTCGACGGCCAAGCTACAGGATTGCAAAAAGGATTCAGCCTCACGCCTGCGACATCTGCGCATGATATTGGGTAAGGTCGTCCACAGAGCTCAGAGGCCACTGCCTGTCCACTGCGTTGGCGGTTCAGTGATTCGAGTGGAGTGTTAATTATTTCATAATTTATTTTGCATTCATAGCAATGGCAACGGTCGGAACTGGTCGGAATCGAATCGAAATGGTTTGTCCGAGTCTCTGCGGGCAGGTGGGTGTCGCTCGAACCATTTTTGTTCGCTCAATGACGTTCAGCCCACAGACCATAAGTGGGGTCCGCCAGAGCGTTGGTCATTTCCTGTTGGGAGCAAAAGAACACAAAGCACAGATATACACAGTTCTCTCTGTCTCTCTCTCCCCACGTATCTGTCTTTCCATCAGGCAACATTAGTGTATGCAAAACAAAAAAAGCAAAAACAACACACACATGCTCCGATATGCTGTGCTATGTGGCAAGTGGCGGGATGTGTGAAAAACCACGTTTAATGATAAACGAACGGAGCGCACAAAAAGCTATATGCCAAACGGCAACTGCTGTCGACGAGTTCCAGTTCAAGTCGTGTAGAAATAACCAATGTGCTCTGCTGTGTTGTGCCCTCCTTCTAGGCATTGCCTACTGCTCCTCCTCCTCCTCCTCCTTGACTCTGACTTTGAGTGGCTTTCTTTTTGTGTCACTGAACGAACGATTTCCAACAGGTGCCGGAGCTATTGCTCTCTGGCTTACTGGTTACTGTTGTTGGTTGCCTTTGTCCCTTGGCAAATTACACGCATTACACATTCTTCCCATTGGGCTGAGCGAGCGTTCCCAATTGTTGCTGCCTATTGTTGTTGCTGTTGTTGTTATTGTTGTTGCCGCACAATAATCATCATCCGCCGCGCAAGGCGGCAGACATCTTCGTTTTGGCCTTCTATGAAACCGGTTTCTCAGAGGTTTCTTATTTGGCTTTTACTCTTTGTTTAGCTTTCTTCTGTTTCGCAGAGTGCTTTTGCCGATGACAGCAGCCGGCACTCCTCCCCCTCTCTCCACAAATGATTCATACAGCAACAACAATTGCTGGAACACTGAGCACCCATCATAACGTGTTTTTTTTTTTTTTTTTTTAATAGCTTTTGTTGTTGCTGTTCATCGTCATGCGTGGTTTTCCATAGATAATTCCTTAATGGAGATATTGACTGCCTGGATTGGATTTGCAGTGGTTGGTGGTGCCTCCCCCTAACGCTTATCAGTGCGCCAGCAGGTGCTCAAAACCTGCTGTTGTGTGGCCCGGTCCTTATCGGTTCTTTTTGGCGGGAACTATGTAGGGGGACCTATTGATAAATAGAGACCTTTGATGGATTGTACTGTTTAAGCAATATGCAATTTGTACTCGCAATCTCGCAACAACTGACTTCGTTTTTTCCCTTTCCCCTTTTTATAGATAATGTGGAGCTCGAGGAGTCCAAGTCGCTGTTCGAGACCAACTATAGTCATGTGTACTTCATACTCTACGACACCTTCATACAGGCGGAGGCAAACCTAAAGCAGAAAGGTAATTTCAACATTAACTGAGGTCGTCGGCAGTGCTCCAAATACGGAGTGCGTGTGTGTGTGTGTTACCCTATCCATTGGGTACTTTTACTTTTTGTTGTCAATTAATGTTGTTTTCCGTTTAAACGTGCTTTAGTAATGAGAACTCTTTCCTTATAGAATATATGTAGAACAGAACCCATCAGTAAAAATCTGTCTAAAGTTTTATGCCTTTTCCAATAGAAGGTCGAATTTCCCATAAACGAACGCGATATGCGTTTTGAATTCTCTTAGTTAATTTTTTGAAGAAAATATAACACAATTGATATATAATACATATTTTTCTAAAATAATGAAAGGGGAAATTTTTTAAAAAATATTTTAAAATACCAAAGCTGGCTGCTATGTACCTATCAATGCTGCTATGGCTGCTATGAAATTACTAAAGCAATCAGCTTTTTTTTGAGCAGTCATGTGTGAGCATGTGAACTGTGATATTATTGTAACGGTCTTTCGAAAGGGTATTCCAAATTCAATCTCATCGAAAGTTCTAGGCAGCTCCCCTCTCTTTTTTTGGCCCACTTAATTTGGTTAATTTTCTGGTATCTTCACCGACGATTTATTTTCCAGCAATTAAGCAGCGAAGCAAAAAGTAAACTGCGACGACCGTAAATGGGACTGTGCTTCTTATTATGTTTGGGTTTCCATTAATCTTAATGCTTAGTCCCATTAAATAGTAGAGATAGTTAGTAGCAGACAACATGAGATGTACCATATGCAATATTCTAAATTGACTTCCATTCTTCTATTCTTTTATCCCAAAATCTCTCTCTCTCTCTATATTTCTCTATATATTTTTCTCTCTGTTTGTTTTTTTGTAAATCCCCTAACTGGCAGAACTTCCGTTTCATATTGGTAAGTTTATGTGGTTTTTCTATTTGAAAAATTTCATACAAAAATTGAATTTGCATCCGCCCAAGATCTTGCTTTGAAAATCAGTTTTCCATACATGTATCATGTGTCCATAAGCCCTACTCCTCTCTCTCTCTCTTTCCCTGTATTTATCTATTTATCTGCACCACATGCATCTTCTATCTCCATGTCTATATCTCTTGTGCTTGTCCACACATTGGAATGTATAGCTAGAGCCAAAAATGGGTTTAAAACTGCGATTTATCATTGATATTTAATCGAAACTTTATCTCGCAGTTCACAAGGCGCATCGCGAGGAGCTAGACGGTTCACTATGGCTGCTGGAGAAGATTCTGTGCCTGCTGCCAGAGCTGTTGGCTCGTCGCTGGCAGTGCCACTCCCTCAGCCGCATCATGGCCAAGCTGTTGCATCTGGGCAACTCCCCAAAGCTGAGAAGGGAAGGCGTCAGGTGAGTCCATCTCAACAGCAAATTGATCTCTTCTAATGTCTTGCTTCTTTTCTACAGATATTTTCTGCTGTGGTACCAGACGCTGGGCGAGAATGCACCCGGTTATGTTCATGCCATGTATGCGGATCTGATACCCGGTCTAATAGTCCCTCAGAAAGGTGTCATGGGTCCCGACACGGAGTTCAGCGCCTCGGACTTTCTTACGCATCCGAATATGAAGGCGGACGGTGGCATGGCTTCCGTCTTTCACGACAGTGCCTTCTCCCATCCCGTGCAGAGTTCAGAGCTGGTGGCACTGCTGCCGCCATCCTCCAGCGAGAAGTCGGCACCACCAGATCCCCGCGATGGACTGGAGGTGCTGCTTAATAGCATGGTCCACACGGCAGCGTGTCTGCGATGGCGCGACAATCGTGCGCAGAAGGATCATCGAGCCTTTGCCTTCCTGCTGCAGCGTTTCATGGATGTTTTCCTGCCAGTCTTCTCGCCAAATTTCGATGTCACCTGCTCGATCTACAATCCCCGCCTGGATATGCCCGTGATGCGGTCAATCAACAAGAAGGACGAGGTAATGGCCTCCTGTGTGGTGGTCCTCATCAATTGGGTGTCGCGTTTCACGCACGAACGTCTGCTCAGCCACCGCCTGGACTGCACGCTCCATATCGAGGATGTGGACCATGTGCGTCTGCAGGGCTATCAGCAGGGACTGATCGTGCGGGATGTCTTCTACGTGAGTCGCGAAAACATCAACTTTGTCCACGAGGTCTACCGCCAGGCATTCCTCCTGAACTTCACCTCCAAGCCGCAGATCGAGGCCATACGCACGGCCATTGCGGTGTATCGGGACTGGATGACAGGGGAGACGCCACCGCCGTTCCTGTTGGAGCCCAACGACGATCCGCCGTCTGCCTCCACGGCAGGGGGAACTCCACGCAGCCAGCGACTACGCACGCCCTCGTATGTGGGCGCCATAGCGAACTCCAAGGAGCAGCTGGCCGTGCGGGCCGGCAGGCAGAACGTACTACAGGTAAGCGCATCGCGATGCAGATCTTTGAGATCTCTTTCTAATGTTTTTGTTAATTTTAGGTGTTTGTGACGAATGCTGCCAACGTTTTCCTCGTGAACACAGCCAATCTAAACATTTGTTTCCCTGCACGATCGCGCAACTATCGATCCACGCCGCTGGAGGAGCAGACTGAGATCTGCAAGAAGGTCCTAAATGTCTATCGCACGATGGTGATGAACACCGACATGGATTCGCGGACGTGGGAGCAGCTGTTGCTGGTCCTGCTGCAGGTAACCTCTGTGGTGCTGCATCAGAATCAACATCATCATGGATCAGGGGTCGGGGGTGGTGGCAGCGGTGGTGGTGCCCCCAAGACGGCTACTTTGGGCGGCATCTTGGGATCGGCCATCTTCCAGACGCTGATTGTCACCTGGATACGAGCCCACACCAAAGTCCCTGTGAATGTGCTGCTGTGGGAGAAGTTTCTCAATGTCCTGCAGTCGTTGACGCACCGCGAGGAGCTCATTGTCGAGTGGAATAAAACGATACAGACTTTAACCCGCGTCTTCTCGCGCTACACCTACGGCATTAGTTTGCTCGACTTGCCACTTGATCGCGTGGCCGAGAGTCGGGCGGAGAAGCGTCGTCGCATCGGCACTGTGTGGCAGGGATCGGGCGGCAGCAGCAGCACTATGGCCAACGGGGGACCCACCGCTGGCTCGGCAATCAGCAGTAGCAGTCAGAGCCGTCAACGGGAGTCGCTGGCCGAGTCTAATAGCAGTCGCTCGGACGAGGCCACGCAGGTGGCCTTGCTGCCCTCGGGGCACCACCCACGGCCCCATGGCCATCAGCACTCGCACTCGCAGGGCGGCACAGGACACGGATCGCGACCTGTTCCCCTCACCCCGATGCTGAGCAGAAGCTATAGCGAGGGAAGCTTAGCTTCGGCGGCCAGAAACTCACGCATCCGTCGTCGAAGAGCAGCCACGCCCAAGCCGAAGCCTCTGCAGCAGTCACAGCAACTGCTGGGGGAGCATCGGATGCAGCAGTGTGGTGGTGGTGGACCACCTAATGCACAGGATTTGAGGCGAGCCATGTCGCTTGATTCGCTGGCAGCGATACCCTCGAGAAAAGGAGGCGACGCGGACGAGACGGATAGCTACCAGGATGGAGACAATGAGAGCGGGGCAGGGTCGAGGAGTCCATCGCCAACGGCCAGCAGTGGAATCGAAGGGGGATCCATCAAGGATGCCCAACTGCATATCGATGCGAGTCTGGACGATGCCAATTCCGGTAGCTATGGCAGCGGCAGTGGATCAGGCAGCATGTCCGGACGTCGCTGCATCATTCTCGGTGGTTCAGCGGAGGGCTGGCACCCGGACTCCACTTCGATTATGTGGAAGCGCATGCTGGGCGCCCTGGGCGATGTGAATCGCATACCAAAGGCGGACCTGCATGCCCAGGTGTTTATGCATCTGCTGGAGATGACTCAGAATCTGATAAAGATTAAGCAGAATCAAGGGATATCCACGGACAACCAGAGCACACCGCCGACTCCCGCACTTGTGCCGCCTATTGGAATTGTGGCACCCTGGTGCTATGGTTCCCTCACACTCGATCGCTCCTTCAAGAAGGGCAAGCTGTGGGCGCTGCAGCTGCTCTGCTCGCTGGCCCTCCACGGAGCCGTGGGTCGGCAGCAGTTCCCGCTGTTCTACCATGCGCTGCACCAGCTGCTGACTGGAGAGGATCGCGACCTCATCTATGCCATTCTCAAGTACTTGGAGGGTCCGCGGCTGCTTAGTTTGCTCCTGCCGGGTCACACATTGCTGCTTCTCGATCTGGTGCATGCGAGCGCAATACTTCTTACCTCCCTGGAGGTCACGCGCAGCACGCCCAGGGCCGAGGTGGCAGCCCTGCTGGGATCCCTTCTCTGCTATCCGTCCTCTCTGCTGCCGCGTCCTGTGCTGCAGCCCTCGCCACAGAAGTTCGAGCTGATGGAGTGCCCTGATCTGCAGGATCACATCCTCAACATTGTCCTGCGTTGTGCGCGTCGCGAGCCCTCGTCCAAGGCTCGCTGCATAGCCCTTTCCCAGCTGGGCCAGTGGCTGCTCCAGCGCCTCTCACAGCCCTCAAAGAATTCTGCCGCGGGCCGTGCAGTGCCCTTCCAGCAGGCAGTGCCGCATCCTAAAGATATCCATCCCAAAGAGTCAAAGAATTTCAACCCACGAATTAAGGAAGTGCTGCAAGTGCTGCTCCAGGCACTTCAATTCAAGCATCACACCATTGCCATGGTGGCCGTCGACTCGCTGAAGCTCTGTGCGGAGAGGGGTCGACAGCTGGCCGCGATAGAGCGCGTTCCCCAGCTGATCATCACAGCGCTGTGCAAGGCCCTGGAAATCCAGAACGTTTCGAAGCCCAAGGACTCGGACAAGGTGGTCCTCACATCGCTAATGCTCTGCCTGGGGGAGTTTTGCATGGCAATACCCGCCTCCCTGATGCTGGCGCCCCTCAACGACAATGGCGACACACTGGTGCTACAAGTGCTGCGCGTGCTGCTCCAAGTGGCGTCCGGGGCACCGCGTCACGAGCGGGTGAAACTGACGGCCGACGATGATTTCGACATGCACATTGCCCACGACGATCTGCAGGGCGATGGACGACTGCCGGAGGCCACCTATCAAACGTCGGAGACCATTCAGGCGTGTATAACGGCGATTCGGCTGTGCGCCAAGGCCGTGTCCATGCACCTGGTCACTCACATCGGTCACTTTCCCATGGGCATTGGAGCTTCGCGGCTCAGTTCAATGGTGGAGGAGCACGATGACATTGGCGGGGCTGCATTGGGCAGCCAGGTGGAGACACGACGCGACTCTGTGGATCTACCCTCGGTGGTGAGTGCCCAGAATGTGCAGCTGTTTATGCTCAACTCGGGTCTGGTGGCCAGTTTCATAGAGCTGCCGACGCTGAAGCTGCCCGGAGGCGGCATTACCGCCGGCCTGGTCACCGCCGAGAAGCAGGTGCGTGTGCTAATGCGGGATCTCAATGGGAAGGCCTGTTGGGATGCCTCCATACTGTACTCGGAGCCGCGCAAGACGGAGGAGTCTACGCCGCATAGACCAACGCCGAAGCTCCATCACCAGCAGCAACAGCCGCTAGACTCGATGGTGTCCTCGATGATGGCAGCGGAAATGCAGATACCGCGTCACACACTACGTCATCGGCCGGCTGGAGTCTTGCCGCTGGCCAAGGACATGGCACCGGATCTGGACCAGCTGGATGACATGTTGGCCTACATCGGACACACAAGTCCCGAGTGTGTAGCCCCCAATGTCGCCCAGCTGAATGCCCCGACCAGCAGTGCGCTGGGCAACAACCAGGAAGCCCAGGCCATCTCTGTGATCCTGAACCAGCGCCTGCTCGAACAGGAATTCGTGACGCACACGGCTCGAGCACATTCGCCAGCGTTGCGGCATGCCGGCTCCAGCTCATCGCTGCAGCACCATGGATCATCTTCGGTGGACCAGCGCTCCTTGCACTCGGCCTCCGCCTCGTTTGACTCGCTGCCCACCCGCACGGAGATGCCCTTCCAATATTGCCGGTTGCTCTTCTCGCACCTGGGTCTCGCTGGCTGGGAGCGGCGTTCGCGAACGCATCTGCTGCAGAGGTCGGAGAAGCTGATCCGAGAGCTGCGGAATGTGGATCTGCAGAAGTGTCGCGAAACGCACAAGATGGCCGTCATCTATGTGGGCGCCGGGCAGGAGGACAAGGGCAGCATTCTGCGGAACACAAGTGGCAGCAGCACCTACGAGATGTTCGTGTCCGCTCTGGGCTGGGAGATCGATCTGGAGACGCACAACGGATTCTTGGGTGGATTGCCGCGGCAGGGATGCGGTGCGACGGCGCCCTACTATGCCACGCCCTTCCTGGAGGTTGTCTACCATGTGGCTACCAGGATGCCGTCGGATTCATCGGAGGCAATGCTGCTAAAGACGCGTCATCTGGGCAACGATGAGGTGCACATTGTGTGGAGCGAGCACCACAGGGACTACCGGCGTGACATCCTGCCAACAGAGTTCTGCGATGTCCTCATCGTTGTCTATCCCTTGAGGAACGGCCTGTTCAGGGTGACAGTCAACCGGAAGCCTGAGGTGCCCTGGTTCGGTCCGCTGGCCAACGAGAGCGTTGTCAGTGGCGCCTGCCTGGCCACCCTCATCCGGGCGACAGCCATCAACGCCAGTCGAACGAAGCGCGCTGCCCTGCCGCTCTACCAGCAATTGTGAGTCCATGACAGAACCTTCAATCGAAGAATCCCAATGACTTGTGCTTCCTTTTATTTGCAGTTACGAGGAGCGCAATCGTTCGCTAGACAGCGTCTCGTCGCGGTACAAGGAGAGCACTACATTTGAGGACTTTGCCAGTCGCATCTACAACCCGATGCCCTTGTCCACGTTGGGAATGCTGAGGGAATCAAATGCCAGCAGTTCGGCGGCGCCCCTAGCCTCTGCCCTGCTCGATCATAATCGCGCTTCCGTGAAAGGTAAGCAAATCGAAGACATTTTTGAGGATAGTTTGGTGGATAACTGGTTTGATTGCAGGTTGGGTACAGGCCTCCATTGATTCGGGGCCCATGCTGGGCATTGCCCCATCAGCCTCGGCAGGATCTACGGCGGCCATGGAGGCGGCGGCGGCCAGTAGCATGACGTCCGCCTCGCCACGCGGTCCCCGCAAGATGGGTGCACCATTCAAGAGTGTGACCAAAAAGCATTCGCTGCAACAGATTGTAATTGGGGGTGGCAGCAGCAGTGCCAGCGGGGATACACCGCCCGAGAGTCCAACCATGCCGCATCGACGCTTTAAATAATATTTCTCCTATTCTTTCGATTCCCAATACTAACATTCCCCCCGCCACGCCCCACAGCTCGTTCCAAGCGATGCACAATCCCACGATGCAGATCACAGATGCCAGATGCCAGAGAGGGTTCTGCGACAAAAGTATTGCGAAACACGTTTCCTCCTATGTTAATTATTGTAATTTATTTCTTTATTCGCTTTCCATTTAGTCTAACTAATCAATGTATTTAACTATTTATTTGTTGCTAAGCCTAATCCAATGCTACTCTCTCTCTTCCATGCCCCTCCATTTCCAAGATCACATTGTGTTTTAAGTACTTGTGAATTTTATTTAGTTTATTACGCCTATACGATTTACATATATCATTTTTACGTATTTATTGATGATTTTGCTACCATGTTACGTCCACTCAAATGATTTGAAATTATGTATTTAATCAATTATGTTCATGATTTATGATTTCTTTAATTCATTTTATGTAATGTTCATCGTTAGCTTTAAGTGCTAAATCGATGGTTTAATTGCATTTGATGATCAGCTGAGGTATGCGTTTAATTCAAAGCAAAGTGTTATCCAATATTACTCTTATATTTGGTCATTATTGTATGTTATATTTTACCAATTCAAAGAATTCGAAATTCGCACAAAATGCAAGAATAATCAAAAATTTCAATATATCCCATTAAGTAAGAATAAGTATAGGTCTCTTGCTCTGCTGCCCGTTTAAAGCAAACATCTACTACTAGTATTATGTAACTGAGCTCTATGTATAGATACATCCCCCCCGTCTAGTCTTAAGTATATCCCCGCCCCACAAAGCCCTTTCGTAAACTCAAACATTGTTCAAAACTCAAAAAGGCCTTTTATTTGTGTGTAAAAAAAATGAAGTTGTTACATGGATGATTTATTAACAAGTTGCAGAGATACATTGTGTATATCTTTCGCTTTGTTTCCAACGAATTGATCAAATTGATATATTTATATATATTTACATACATACATACGTTAATTTTTTTTGTATTTAAACTGTAATACGGGCAACTGAAAAGTTAATTGCAATGTGTTTTTGTTGCACAAAATGTTTTATGAAATCTGTAGTCGAATTAACACACAATTAATATTAGGAATTTTTGTAAGAACAAAAGAAAACGAATCGATCCAAAAGAAAAGTTAAGCAAAAAAAGTATGTGAACATTTTTGTAACTAACATCCAAGTAAATGGCATTATATACAACCTACATTTACAATTGCAATATACTTATGATATTTACTAATTTATTTGAGAAACAATCGCGAGTATTTTTTCGTATAATAAATAACAATGAAAACCAACAAAAAAAGAGTTAAGAAGAGTCCACACACCCTTCTGGGCCTTCCTTCAGGTGTGTTTCTGTTTTTTGGCCAGATGTTGTTTAACGTTTTTGTGGTAATTAAAGGACACGCAATCGCCCTGCTGACACTCATTCGGCCGTGGCACAGACACTCTGGCGGGGTCATTGGCTTCGTTTTCTTTTTTTATGTTTTGGTGGTATCCTGTTTTAGGGGTGGCTAGGCTATGCACCCTCTCATCCTGCACAAACCTAGACAAACCGGCTGGCAGCCTGACGGTCTGTCTGAATGTAGCTGGGGATCTCTGTTGTAACCACCGCTGGATAGTGACGCCATCGAATTAGAATTATTCCCCTGTACAGAAATACCCCCAATGGTCTGTCGCTGCCGCTTGGCTGCCGCACAGTTCTCGTCGAGCGGTCGTGTCGTGTGAACGTCTTTTCTTGCGGCCACTTCAACGTCGTCGCTTTGTTTCCAAAGATAAACTCAAATCGCAAATCGCAAATCTAAGCTCTCGAAATGCGCAGCCAAGTATTGGGTTTTTGTATAGCTATTTTGCTAATTGTTTGCCTCATGTAAATCAGGCTAACAATTAAATGTGAGATGAGATGTGCCAGAGATCTCTGATTGGAGCACTGCCAGAGATCTCGGCTCACTGGAAGGATGGGGCGTACGCCACAGAGGATACGGAGGATAGGCGACAGTCTGGAGATGCTAACGCGTGAAGCTCGTCGCGAGGTTGTGCGATGTGAACGTAAGTGGAAAATCACTCATACGCCGCGTTGAGACATCACGGTCGATTGCATCACCTCTGAACTGTGAACCGCTCCTTGGAGCAACGTCTCTGATCGATTAGCAATCATAATTCCCCCCACAGCAGTTCCATTGTATTCTCCGCTTTGTTTGCAATGTCTAGCTGTCTATCTGTATTGCCTGTACCGCTGTAATAAATTCATGAAATGTCGCATTAGGTTCCCCTGTAGGCCCACATTGCGGATTTGCATAAACAGACGAGCGGCGACGTCATCGCCAATTTCAACATTGGAGCATGGAACCCCAATTTGCATGGGTATCTATATAGGTGGAAGCCCTATTATGATGTGGTGTGTGTGTGTGTGTCTGTGATTCTGTTTACATGTGGCACGGCTGTTCCATTTGGGAAATCGCTAAACAAATATTTGCAAATTACTGTAGAAACGTTATCTAGATTAAATATTGGATACCAAGGAAATGGTATCTATACAACCTTTGAGTTAAAAATAAACTGCCTTAAAATTAGTAAATATAGAATACATGCTTAAGAGATTAAAGATCTAATCTTGAGGTACAATTTGCTGCAAAAATAGAATGGAAAACTATTGTTTATCTGTTTTAGGTCCTTTAATAAGGGAAAATATGTCCAACGTTTACTTTTTCAGATGTTGTAGTTATGCATAAATCGTTTCCATGGTGCGATGTAGCAAGTAGATTGTGATTAAAACCAATGTGACTAAAACTAAAGACCACACGGCGTCTGATTGGACTTCCCTTCTGGTCTTATGATGTGTTTTTTTTAGTTAACATATGTAAGACATATGTACACTACATTAAACATAGATCAATGAAACTGCTTTCATATGAAATAAAATCGTCTTGAAATTGTTTACTAAAACATTAATGCTTTACAACATTACATTATTATACACAAATGAAAATTATTCAAATTAAATTGGGTAAAAGCCTTTAAAATAAGGCCCCTGAAACCGCAATGGGTCCCTAGAGGGGAACCGCAAATGGCAGATGTAGTTTCAACTATAGAAAAAACCTAGATGCCTACCGGGCACGCGATTTGTGGGATACTCCATATAACACACACACACACTCCCTCCTTCATGGGCAAGTCCTTGAGCCTTGTGGTCGCTAATTAAGCTCACCTTGGACATGAAAAAAGCGACGTGTTTTTTCAAGGTCATCGCCGATAATTGCGTCCATGGCAACAGCCGAGAACCGAAACAAAATGATAGGGAAATGAGATACACGTGGAACCGCAGGACTAACGATGATTATTATTGGAATAGGTGTGTAATGCGTGTTTCTATTTAAGGATATAAAGCTCAAATGTTTGTTAAAGATATAAATAAGTATAAATATGCTTGTATATAATTTCGTAGGCCTTATCTTAAACGTGGTTTTGTGGTAGGGAATCGCGAAAAACAAATTTATAGACCACTATATGAACTTCCATGTGTTTGAAAAAAGTGATAAACTTGGTTTCAAAGAAACAATAAAGATACTTAGCTATTGATAATGTTGATAAAGTATGGATAGATATGACTACAACCGAATATGTACATGTTTTTATAGAAAGCACTCTGGCAGTACTCATTTTTTGGGTTCCTATCCACTTAATTGAAGTAATTCAAGAAAAATTCAAAGAAACATCTACATATCTATGCATCTGTCATATGGAGTTGCAGTTTTTCCTTGAAAATATATCTACAAGAGCAATCGCCACTAAAACATCTTGGAGTTATGTCCGTCTATGAGAGCTTTTAATTTATATGTATTTTAGTTGTACTACAATTACGCATAATTATTTTTATTATTTAAGTGTATAAAAATAACCCCTCTTGGGACTTTACCTCCCACTTTTTTATGGTAAAAAAACACTGATAATCTAACAAAACATCGGCACAAAAATGTTTTCAATTCCAAAACAAGAGAGAAACAAAAAACAAAAGCGAAAACAACAATCGAAATAACAAAACAATCAGTTTGTCCTCTTCCCACGCATCAAAACTTCATCTCCCATCCCCCACCCTCCAACGACCCACCGCCTATGCGAAAAATAACAAACTCGTAGGAAACGAACCAAAACAGAAACAAGAATGAAGCGAGAGCAAAAAATAAACATAAGTTCGAGCTGATGGGAGAGGGATAGGTGCGGGAGCAACTAGTTGCAAAATGGCGAAATCAAAACAAAACCGAAGACGGCACTCTTTTGCCAGAGAGCGTCAAAGAAACAGAGAGAGGGAGAGAGAGAGAGAAACGGTCTATTGTAGGGGGCTCAAGGTGTGTTCATACAGGGTGTAACATTCTCTCTACCTCTCCGAATTGCTGTGCATATGAATAATGAAAGTTTATGGCAAATTGTGTGTAGGCAGGTTTTATTTGACATTAATTATTTAAATAAATGTTGTTCCGTAGATAACTACCTACTTACATATAATACTACCTACTAATGTTTTTCTCTTTGGATCACTCTGTCTGAGCTCTGTCTCTGGGAATGTCTCACCTTGCTCTCAAATATACTATGGACTTTCAGCTGGAGAATGCTCCACCATTCGTCGTTGGCTTGGTAGCCGCCGCCTCAGTGTCTGAAACACGCACGAACGGCGCAGTCGGTCGGTCGCTACGGAGTTTATTCTGTCGGAGACGCTCTCCTCTTTACGGTGGGGGGCTTGAGAAATTAACGGTGTCTTTGCCGAAACCGATTTATGCAAATCAAAGAAATATTGATATCAATGTAATCAACATATAAAAATGCTTAATAGAACAACCACAAAAAAACCGAAGAAGACACCACGGCATGACCTTGAAATGTGTGTGTGTTTGTGTGCAGAGTGTGTGTTGGGCGGCAATTGTGGGCTTAGACGAATGACGCTTTTTCCAGCCAAAACCCGTGTCCCAAATCACGGACACGTCATGAGCCCCTGGGTTTAATTAGAGTCGATGTTCGAGAACGAGCACAGAAAGGTGTTAAATTTGGTTTCGTTACGTATACGTAATGTGGCATGGAAATACAAAATAGAAAATTGAAAACTTGAACCTCAGTGGTGTGTCAGTATGTAAATTGATAGCCAAAGGTGTTCCGAATCCAATTGAAAAACTTTCGCGCACACACGCACACACACACACACACACACGCAAAAACCATTTGTCTTCTCCCACATTAATTCCAAATCAATTAATTTCAATTATTCCAATCGCTCAACGGAACAGGCGAAAAAAACTAAAAAAATTATAGAAAAAATAGAAAATGTTCTCTGTTGCTTGATTGAATTTGGTTAACGATCGAAATGTACTCGCCTCGCCTCCCCGTAAATTGTTTATTGTTTTTCTAATAAATATCTGCGCGCCTATTTTTAATGTTTTCCGCCAGTTGGCTCCATAAAATATTGCCCTCGTTTGGACCATAAAGCAAACAAATGTGAAATAAAAACAATTTTCCAACTATAAGCTGGACAAGCGAGAGCGTAAATCTGTGCACAAAAGATGTGCTAAACATGTGAAAAAAAGTTATAAATAAAATATAATTCAAACTAAATTTGATAAACTCTGGCATCCCACGGAAGCCGCAAATCCCTACAATTTCTACACAATAAATCACATAAAAACATGCTACAATGGAGCTGATAAAAAAGTACAAACAGGGAAAGCTAACAACTGGCGATATACGCAATCTGAACCGTACGTTGATTCATTCTTTTATTTGCTTGGATATATATTTACATACTATACATACAACATTCAAATGGCCCTTAGTCGCCCTTAGTTCTTTGAATATTTTCAGAACGGCCTTCAGTGGCGGAAGAAGAAGGTGAAACTTAGACTAAAATAAAACCAAAACGAATTCCAAAACAACATTTCGAATGTCAAGTTTCGAATAGAAATCCAACAACTTTCCTGGCCTGGCCTGGCCTGGTCATTGACAGACAGTGTTCGATTCAATTATTGTAAAACCATTTGGCCATCAGTCACGGTGGCTGCTCTGCAAGGGGCGCGTCCATCAGCAGCAATAAACAGTGCGAGTAAATTATACGAGTATCTGGCAAATGTTTGGAAGATTCCCAGATGCTTCCACACGTGACAGTGGGGCAAAGTCGATGGGAAGGAAGGCCATCAAACCTCAATGTTTCTATAGCCAGATTTTGTAGTAGATCTATCACAAACAACTGTTAAAATGTTCATGAAAGGGCCTCAGATATCACCTACCCCACCCCTGCTCTATTGTGCTAAATATTGTGTCTTTTTTTATACCCTCAATCGCCTCATCAAAAGGTGTTAAATGGGCCTAAAGCCTTTAGACAAATTTGCTAATATTAAGTTCGTTTCGGTTGCTTATAAACATTTTCGCACATTGCTTCCTCTTTCCTCTGACGTTGGAGCGGAGCGGAGGGGGGCGGCTCGAAATGTTAATAAACATCCAAGTTGTTGCATCTCTTGGCCCGCTGCTAAGTGGTGGAAAGTTTGTTTGAGTGGGCGCCACCAAAAATACGCATACGCCATGTGGTTCCTGTTAATGGCATTAACCAAATGGGGTTACTTAAGTGCAAAACTTCCGGCAACCATTAGGACTGCAAACAAACACTGTAAGCAGAGGAAATTGTTAACAGCCTTGGGAATGGAAACTTCCGTACAATTTCTCGATCGTATCATCGTTTCTATCGGGCAAACCATTTAGTAATCTTTATTTATAGTTTGCTTTACAAAGCTCCTACTCTTTGGCTTATATTTTCTGCTACCAAAACTGGCCGAAAGTGGTTAGCCCCGCTAACGACTCACGAAACTTCTCGCTTGCCCGCACCCAGTGCCCAGAACCAGACCCCGACCCCGAGAGGTGAGGGGGGCGACATGATGTCATGCCACAGAGCGACTGTCCCACTCTCTGGGGGATCGTGCAACGCAGTAAATACTCTCTGAATGAGTGCTGGTGTCTGTGCCCATCCAAAAAGCAAAAAAAAAAAAAAAGAACCATTCCGCTTAATGCGTTCAAAGCACTTGGGGCATGAAAATTGTGGTACCATTCCGTGATCTGTATATCTATGATATATGTATGTACATATGTATGTTTGCTAGGGGAAATTGTAAAACCCATCTGTCTATAATGGACTGTAAAACGGAATTGGTAATATAACATTCGACCGAACCACCGCATATTTTTCCGCATTTTGGCAATCGTATATTTTCCCGCAAATCTGTTTGTTGACTCTGCAGTGTACATATTTTGTTCTTTTGTTTTAATTTGTGAAATGAAAGCATCAGTGCGAATATTTTTGCATCAATTGAAATGAATTTTATTGGCCAGCAGTCACGATATCGACGTCATCTCGAGAATGATATCATAGCCTCAGATATAACCGCACGCACACACTGAGAACCCCCCGAACCGGGGACTAGTTCACAGTTAACTGATTCTTACAAACAAAATAATTTATCTACCCCTCCCTCTCCTGGCCGCTCCAGTCGAGAACTTGTCCAACAAAACATAACGAGCAAAACCATATTTCATCTCGTGTGGCTAACCTTCTACCCTGTACGTGTGGCTTACATACTCGCACATATTTTATTCGTTCTATGAATAACATTAATAATGTCGTAATCCATTGTTGGCAATGCTTTTTCTACATATATGTATGATATACATGATCAACGGCTCCTTGCAAGATCCATATATACATATGTATAGTTGATTGTCCAAATATAGGGGACTTGGGCTGTTAATTTTCATTTCAAATTTGTTAGCAGCGGCTCTTTTGATATGGCAATGTGCATTAAATGCTTAATAATGGCAGAGGTTATTTGTTGGATTAGAGATTATTTAGAATTGATGGTATCTGCAGCTACTCGTATAGACTAGAGTTTTCACTAGTCAACACTCAAGAAAACACTGGATGTTGATATGGAATGTTGGGCAGAGCAGTAAGCATAATGCTTACATTCCAGGCTTTCTAAAAAAGTATCATTTGCTCAATTTGGAAGACTAGAAACATCTCTAAAATGAGTTTGAAGGTGGTGACGTGCAGCACTGCTATTTCAATGAACACAGCTGTATGTACACTACATTAAACATTGATCAATGAAACTGCTATCATAGGAAATAAAATCGTCTTGAAATTGTTTACTAAAACATTAATGCTTTACAACATTACATTATTATACACAAATGAAAATTATTCAAATTAAATTGGGTAAAAGCCTTTAAAATAAGGCCCCAGAAACCGCAATGGGTCCCTGGAGGGGAACCGCAAATGGCAGATGTAGTTTCAACTATAGAAAAAACCTAGATGCCTACCGGGCACGCGATTTGTGGGATACTCCATATAACACACACACACACTCCCTCCTTCATGGGCAAGTCCTTGAGCCTTGTGGCCGCTAATTAAGCTCACCTTGGACATGAAAAAAGCGACGTGTTTTTTCAAGGTCATCGCCGATAATTGCGTCCATGGCAACAGCCGAGAACCGAAACAAAATGATAGGGAAATGAGATACACGTGGAACAGCAGGACTAACGATGATTATTATTGGAATAGGAGTGTAATGCGTGTTTCTATTTAAGGATATAAAGCTCAAATGTTTGTTAAAGATATAAATAAGTATAAATATGCTTGTATATAATTTCGTAGGCCTTATCTTAAACGTGGTTTTGTGGTAGGGAATCGCGAAAAACAAATTTATAGACCACTATATGAACTTCCATGTGTCTGAAAAAAGTGATAAACTTGGTTTCAACTTAGCAATTGATAATGTTGATAAAGTATGGATAGATATGACTACAACCGAATATGTACATGTTTTTATAGAAAGCTCTCTGGCAGTACTCATTTTTTGGGCTCCTATCCACTTAATTGAAGTAATTCCTGAAAAATTCAAAGAAACATCTACATATCTATGCATCTGTCATAGGGAGTTGCAGTTTTTCCTTGAAAATATATCTACAAGAGCAATCGCCACTAAAACATCTTGGAGTTATGTCCGTCTATGAGAGCCTTTAATTGATATGTATTTTAGTTGTACTACAATTACGCATAATTATTTGGGTTATTTAAGTGTATAAAAATAACCACTCTTGGGACTTTACCTCCCACTTTTTTCTTGTAAAAAAACACTGATAATCTAACAAAACATCGGCACAAAAATGTTTTCAATTCCAAAACAAGAGAGAAACAAAAAACAAAAGCGAAAACAACAATCGAAATAACAAAACAATCAGTTTGTCCTCTTCCCACGCATCAAAACTTCATCTCCCATCCCCCACCCTCCAACGACCCACCGCCTATGCGAAAAATAACAAACTCGTAGGAAACGAACCAAAACAGAAACAAGAATGAAGCGAGAGCAAAAAATAAACATAAGTGTGAGCTGATGGGAGAGGGATAGGTGCGGGAGCAACTAGTTGCAAAATGGCGAAATCAAAACAAAACCGAAGACGGCACTCTTTTGCCAGAGAGCGCCAAAGAAACAGAGAGAGGTGGAGAGAGACAGCTTATTGTAGGGGGCTCAAGGTGTGTTCATACAGGGTGTAACATTCTCTCTCCCTCTTCGAATTGCTGTGCATATGAATACTGAAAGTTTATAGCAAATTGTGCGTAGGCAGGTTCTATTTGACATACCACTAATTATTTAAATAAATGTTGTTCCGTAGATCACTACCTACCTATGATACTACCTACTAATGTTTTCCTCTTTGGATCACTCTTTCTGAGCTCTGCCTCGGGGAATGTCTCACCTTGCTCTCAAATATACTATGGACTTTCAGCTGGAGAATGCTCCACCGTTCGTCGTTGGCTTGGTCGCCGCCGCCTCAGTGTCTGAAACACGCACGAACGGCACAGTCGGTCGGTCGCTACGGAGTTTATTCTGTCGGAGACGCTCTCCTCTTTACGGTGGGGGGCTTGAACAATTAACGGTGTCTTTGCCGAAACCGATTTATGCAAATCAAAGAAATATTGATATCAATGTAATCAACATATAAAAATGCTTAATAGAAACAACCACAAAAAAACCGAAGAAGACACCACGGCATGACCTTGAACTGTTTTTTTGTGTGTGTGTGTGTTTGTGTGCAGAGTGTGTGTTGGGCGGCAATTGTGGGCTTAGACGAATGACGCTTTTTCCAGCCAAAACCCGTGTCCCAAATCACGGACACGTCATGAGCCCCTGGGTTTAATTAGAGTCCATGTTCGAGAACGAGCACAGAAAGGTGTTAAATTTGGTTTCGTTACGTATACGTAATGTGGCATGGAAATACAAAATAGAAAATTGAAAACTTGAACCTCAGTGGTGTGTCAGTATGTAAATTGATAGCCAAAGGTGTTCCGAATCCAATTGAAAAACTTTCGTGCACACACGCACACACACACACGCACACACACGCAAAAACCATTTGTCTTCTCCCACATTAATTCCAAATCAATTAATTTCAATTATTCCAATCGCTCAACAGAACAGGCGAAAAAACAAAAAAAAAAATTATAGAAAAAATAGAAAATGTTCTCTGTTGCTTGATTGAATTTGGTTAACGATCGAAATGTACTCGCCTCGCCTCCCCGTAAATTGTTTATTGTTTTTCTAATAAATATCTGCGCGCCTATTTTTAATGTTTTCCGCCAGTTGGCTCCATAAAATATTGCCCTCGTTTGGACCATAAAGCAAACAAATGTGAAATAAAAACAATTTTCCAACTATAAGCTGGACAAGCGAGAGCGTAAATCTGTGCACAAAAGATGTGCTAAACATGTGAAAAAAAGTTATAAATAAAATATAATTCAAACTAAATTTGATAAACTCTGGCATCCCACGGAAGCCGCAAATCCCTACAATTTCTACACAATAAATCACATAAAAACATGCTACAATGGAGCTGATAAAAAAGTACAAACAGGGAAAGCTAACAACTGGCGATATACGCAATCTGAACCGTACGTTGATTCATTCTTTTATTTGCTTGGATATATATTTACATACTATACATACAACATTCAAATGGCCCTTAGTCGCCCTTAGTTCTTTGAATATTTTCAGAACGGCCTTCAGTGGCGGAAGAAGAAGGTGAAACTTAGACTAAAATAAAACCAAAACGAATTCCAAAACAACATTTCGAATGTCAAGTTTCGAATAGAAATCCAACAACTTTCCTGGCCTGGCCTGGCCTGGCCATTGACAGACAGTGTTCGATTCAATTATTGTAAAACCATTTGGCCATCAGTCACGGTGGCTGCTCTGCAAGGGGCGCGTCCATCAGCAGCAATAAACAGTGCGAGTAAATTATACGAGTATCTGGCAAATGTTTGGAAGATTCCCAGATGCTTCCACACGTGACAGTGGGGCAAAGTCGATGGGAAGGAAGGCCATCAAACCTCAATGTTTCTATAGCCAGGTTTTGTAGTAGATCTATCACAAACAACTGTTAAAATGTTCTTGAAAGGGCCTCAGATATCACCTACCCCACCCCTGCTCTATTGTGCTAAATATTGTGTCTTTTTTTATACCCTCAATCGCCTCATCAAAAGGTGTTAAATGGGCCTAAAGCCTTTAGACAAATTTGCTAATATTAAGTTCGTTTCGGTTGCTTATAAACATTTTCGCACATTGCTTCCTCTTTCCTCTGACGTTGGAGCGGAGTGGA
The DNA here is from genome assembly GCA_005876895.1 of Drosophila azteca. Lineage (NCBI taxonomy): Eukaryota > Metazoa > Arthropoda > Insecta > Diptera > Drosophilidae > Drosophila > Drosophila azteca. Next base: position 16,106,538 of record VCKU01000004.1, on the reverse strand, counting down.
GGGGGGCTGCTCGAAATGTTAATAAACATCCAAGTTGTTGCATCTCTTGGCCCGCTGCTAAGTGGTGGAAAGTTTGTTTGAGTGGGCGCCACCAAAAATACGCATACGCCATGTGGTTCCTGTTAATGGCATTAACCAAATGGGGTTACTTAAGTGCAAAACTTCCGGCAACCATTAGGACTGCAAACAAACACTGTAAGCAGAGGAAATTGTTAACAGCCTTGGGAATGGAAACTTCCGTACAATTTCTCGATCGTATCATCGTTTCTACTGGGCAAACCATTTAGTAATCTTTATTTATAGTTTGCTTTACAAAGCTCCTACTCTTTGGCTTATATTTTCTGCTACCAAAACTGGCCGAAAGTGGTTAGCCCCGCTAACGACTCACAAAACTTCTCGCTTGCCCGCACCCAGTGCCCAGAACCAGACCCCGACCCCGAGAGGTGAGGGGGGCGACATGATGTCATGCCACAGAGCGACTGTCCCACTCTCTGGGGGATCGTGCAACGCAGTAAATACTCTCTGAATGAGTGCTGGTGTCTGTGCCCATCCAAAAAGCAAAAAAAAAAAAAAAGAACCATTCCGCTTAATGCGTTCAAAGCACTTGGGGCATGAAAATTGTGGTACCATTCCGTGATCTGTATATCTATGATATATGTATGAACATATGTTTGCATGGGGAAATTGTAAAACCCATCTGTCTATAATGGACTGTAAAACGGAATTGGTAATATAACATTCGACCGAACCACCGCATATTTTTCCGCATTTTGGCAATCGTATATTTTCCCGCAAATCTGTTTGTTGACTCTGCAGTGTACATATTTTGTTCTTTTGTTTTAATTTGTGAAATGAAAGCATCAGTGCGAATATTTTTGCATCAATTGAAATGAATTTTATTGGCCAGCAGTCACGATATCGACGTCATCTCGAGAATGATATCATAGCCTCAGATATAACCGCACGCACACACTGAGAACCCCCCGAACCTGGGACTAGTTCACAGTTAACTGAATCTTACAAACAAAATAATTTATCTACCTCTCCCTCTCCTGGCCGCTCCAGTCGAGAACTTGTCCAACAAAACATAACGAGCAAAACCATATTTCATCTCGTGTGGCTAACCTTCTACCCTGTACGTGTGGCTTACATACTCGCACATATTTTATTCGTTCTATGAATAACATTAATAATGTCGTAATCCATTGTTGGCAATGCTTTTTCTACATATATGATATACATGATCAACGGCTCCTTGCAAGATCCATATACATACATATATATATATATATATATATATATATAGTTGATTGTCCAAATATAGGGGACTTGGGCTGTTAATTTCCATTTCAAATTTGTTAGCAGCGGCTCTTTTGATATGGCAATGTGCATAAAATGCTTAATAATGGCAGAGGTTATTTGTTGGATTAGAGATTATTTAGAATTGATGGTATTTGCAGTTACTCGTATAGATTAGAGTTTTCACTAGTCAACACTCAAGAAAACACTGGATGTTGATATGGAATGTTGGGCAGAGCTCCTAAGAACCGTAAACTGGGTCGAAAACTTTCAGTTATTTAAAATATTCTTTTACTTGTTCAAAGATAAACTTCCGCATTTATCTAACTTAATAATTTTCTAAAAATTACTTCCCTTACAGACACCGTGATATGTCTTATGGTATGCATTGCCATATTCTCTATAATATGGAGCATTTCGTTGCACATGATATCTGGGGACTTGTACGAGGGAATAGTCAGTGCCAAACTCATTTTCCATGAGCGCAACTTTGATCAAATGGATAACCGCAGCAAGGAGATCCTGCACCGGGACTATATCAAAGCCACCCAACAGGCCTATGGGGATAAATATTCCGTTCAAGATGTCTCACCGGAATCCCTTCAAAGCGATAGCCGTAAGAGATTGCCATCGACTCTTCTTGGTAGCACATTCTCAATCTGAATTTTATTTGCCAGAAACCACAAAGCCAACCTTCAAGATACCACATATCTACGAGTCGAGGGAGAACCGACCACGGTTGGAGCGTTTGATAGCAGAAAATAACGAGGAGCGGGCATTGAGCACAACGCAGGCACCAACTCCCAAGATAGTGTTCAATGCGGAGGCAGATCGCCAGTTCCTGGCCAGCAGTAAGCATCATATCTATCCATTTTGGTCTTCGGATCTTTCACAAGCATCTCCCCTTAGTGGCCCTGGATGCACATGCCACATTTTGGAATCCTGGGATTGGCGCACAGTTTGTCTATGCATTTCCTCTTATATCGGAGATTGTGGCCATCATCTGGACAGCCATGTGTCTGATCTTTCAGACGGGCAGCAAGAAGAGTTCGTAAGTTTGATCTGTCTTTGAAATTATATGCAGTAATCAACCTCAATTCTGCTTCATTTCAGAGTCCTGCCTAAGCCCTGGCGCATTGTGGTACCCTCCATTATCATTTTCTCCGTGATGAGCTTTGGTAGCGTCCTCTACACTATTCTAACGAACGGACACTTGAAGCAATTGTGCGGACAACTTCGCGAGAATCTCACCGATCCCATTGCCATCAGCTGCGGCGATGCCATCGCCCTGCTGCGGCCCATCGTACACGAGCACAATGTCTCCCACGACACGTATCTGCAGCTCTTTCGCTGCAGCTATGTGATTGGGATGGTTCTCTGGATCATGGCCCTGCTGGTGATGGTGCTGCGGTTCATCTTCGCCGTGGACTTTCAGCTGGTCGACATCGATGAGATGTTTGATCATCGGCCGAGCACTGATTTCCAGGCTCCCATTCAGCCCGTCTACAGGCAGGTGGTGCAACAGACAAGTCCACAGCATCAGACGCAGCTGAGGCCAAGATCCGAGGAGGACTATCAGAGTGCCAGGTCGCATTTGAGCGAAGTTGCGGCGCCGCTTCTGGATGGCCAGCCGCAAGCTTCCGTTCGGATTACCAGCTTGGCCTAAATGGTGGCAAAACGATTGGCAATCTCAGGTTTATATTTATTCTTATATACGAAGTCCTAGAGAATAGTGGATGATTATTCTCCAGTCATCTCTTTTAACCAGAATTTAGTCTAAATTTTAGCGCGCTCCTATAGGGGAGTCTTTAGCGAATAGTTTCCAGATATTTTCAATGTTTTATAACTGCTTAGTTATAGAAAACTCGTGCCTCGAAGTCAGAAATAAATAGTTTAGAAAATGTCGCTTACGATTAGTTGGATGTAAATTAAAGTATAGCATACTTTCAGGCATTGAGAAATATTCATACATATTCAAATGACAACAAGAACGATCGTGTTTTAGACTAGACTAGACGAGATAAGGCACGTTGGGTCATCCTTTTTTTAACTTTTAATATTTTAATCCATCCAAAGACGACAACCTCCTAAAGTTAAGCGGCATTCGGTAGTCGGTCATCCGACTATAATATTTTAAAAGAAACATTAATCCAAGATTTTTTTGTTTTATTAAAAATGTAATAACATTTTAACCGTCTGACAGCTTGTGCAAATAAAATACAAGTTTTATGTATACGAAGGATCAAGCTGTGAATGCTTATTATCTAGACCACCTTCATGGTGATGGTCGTTGCCAGATAGTTGTCCAAACCATCTCTACCCATCTCTACCCTCTGCCTTGTTGATAGTTCCAGGGAATGATCTGACCTACAAAGCCCACGGATTCGTTGCGGGTCATCGAGATGAAACCTCCCGCGGTAATGGTGTCGCCAAAGAACTGGCCTAGTACTGAAGCATAGTGTTTGCCATTGTCCTGGGTCTCCAGGCATCACTTCACAGAGCCTAGAAGAGGGTAATGGTTAATTGAAATTATTTCTCGATAAATTGGTGCGGACTAGGGGACTCAACTGGGGCCAATCGGAGTTGCGCTGGAATGCCTTTTCGACAAATTTTTGTTGATTTCCCTGCCAGTGGCTTAATTGGATGTGGCAAAGGTCTCGCCAGAGACGGCATCCATAAACTTATTCAATGTGAATGAATAAAGGAGAAGGAGTAGGAGTTGGAGGCTATAAATGAGCAGTCATCAAAGTAAAAACAAGGACCCAAGTTTGCAAAACTATGTTTAAATCTGTTCTTACTCATACCCGGTCTGGAGCCATGGTATGCCAGTAATTGGTTCAATTTGTGCACTGTTCTGTTTCTATCTCTCTCTGATTATAATCTCTGGGACAAAAAGCTTTGTGTGCCCCAACAAGTTGTCGGCACTTTGATTGTCTCATTTCAATTTTTCAACCGACACGCGACACAGTAAGCAATGCAATATTTAAGTTCCGTCACGATCCGAAACTGTGAACTTTACGAACAAACAAAATATTAAGAGATATAAATAAATAAAATAGGGTTTTCATAAAGAACTTGCAATGAATCAGATGAAATGAATTCAATGGAGTTACAGTTTCTTGAGGTTTGTGAAGAGTTGTTTAATCCAAGTAAGTTTTTAATTGAAATAAAGTCTATAGAGTTGGGCGAAAGATATTATATTACGTTATTCCTTGAAAAATTGCGGTCCATGGTGGATATTTATTTTGCTTTCATTTGAAACTTTCATTCCTGTTATTTTATTAGATGTAGTTATACTACCTCTTATTTTCTTTATGTAAATTCATGATAAATCGAGTTCCATCTAGGGTATATTTTGGTTGTGTTTAGAGGGGAGTTCTCTCACGAGCACAACGAGTACGCAGGGGGCTTGTCTCCTAGTTTATAAACACTTCAAGGGAAATATACTCGTATACTTATTGGTAGAGTCATTTTTACCTCCCAAAAATACATACGTATGTAGAAAGCTTTAAAATAACTACCTCGTGAACGTATCTGACAATAGATGGCGCCACGAAAAAGTGTTTCTGCTCTGTTAACTTTGCTGAGTAGCTTTTGGGCTCTGTTAACAATGAACCTTTTGGTAATGTTAATACATTTAAGAACACAAACAAAACCCCCCGCCCCAAATTACCTCCCACCCATCGTGAGAGACTTACGCATAGTGGGCTGGAGTTATTGGAAAGGAAGCCCGGAGGAAACCCCCACCTACTCCAATATAGACAATACGCATACGCAACGTGGGCGGTTTCTTGACAAGGTAAATCACAGCATGACTGTGAAATTGGTCATTGAAATTGGTCCTGTCCTGCACTTGCGTGAGCATTTGCTCAGACCCGAGCCGTCAAGTCGGAGGGCAAAAAATAAAAAATAAAAACCCCCAATAGATGAATAGACAAACCGATAATCAATGTGATACTCGGACCGATTGAGGAGGACGAACCCAACTGCAATTGTCAGTTCAGTGCGGATTCAAATAGAAATTGTGACAGTTCGAGCTGGGGGAAAACTGACCACATGTCAATGCAAAGCAACTTCAAAGCGACGAAATGATGGATAGTTCACAGGGTACCATACGGGGCGGGGGTGTGCCGTAAATACAGGTTAATGGCAGGTAATTGAGGAAAACAATTTCGCATTCGCATAACTGGCAAACGAAAAAACCATTTGTTACACTCTCAGAATTTAATTGGAAGAGAGAGAGAGAGAGCCCATAACTGGAATAGTTGGTCGACAGGGGGTGGAAAATGAAAATAGCATGATATTTGAATTCCAAATGACAATTAGTATTTACAAGGTTTACAGCAGTTGGGGGTGGCGGCCTTTGTACAAACTCACAAATCAATTCTCACACACACACACACAACATTTGCATGTGAGAAATAGCTAATGACCAAAACAGAGACGTTGTTGACCCTTCAAAACAGCAATTGAACTTTGAATTTGAACGGAATTTCTAATGCAAATACACAGAGAGGAAACGATGTGATGTATAAAACAGCATTAAGAGTGAAATAATAAAGTCTAAGAGATAATGGAATGATTAAGGACAGATTCAATCATATGAATGTATATATAATTTTGAGATGTATGATATATAAATCAATCCCTGCTTTCCGTCAGTGTACTTGCATTAGTTTGTAGTGCAATTAGTGCACTAATAATTTATTAAGTTTATTAACTGCTGCACTCCAACCGAATCGGTTGGCCTACCGTTTGGCAGGCTCTTAAAGACAAGTTCATAGAGAAAACACAAAAAAGACAAGCCAGACAATGACCAATCAATCACACCGAGAATTCCATTCAAATCGCATTGAATTTAGTTGAGGAACTTGGTGATACTGTCAAGGTTATATTGGATCAGAGTGGTTTTTCTTTGGACCACATAAATTTACTCAGAGATGGAAAATTCCATCGCAATGTGGTAGTATTGACACTTGGCAGGATTTGGTGTGCACATCATTTCGGGTGCGTGTCATTACCACCAGGAATACAATGGCGGAGTAATTTATTAGCATAATTTACTTTAGTTTTATGAGCTACTTACTCCATTGCGATTTTTTAAATAATTTTTTCTGATAATTTAAGCACTTTTTTAATTTTATTACTGTATGTTTAATAAAAAATTTCCATGACATGTCCGGCATCCCTGATTTCTCAGAGGTCTCTCAATAAAGTGGAATAAAGTAAGCCTTTTTGTAGGTGCTTACCCTTAGTGGAATTATGAGATTGAACGCTGCTCGGAATACAGGTGGGAAGGTTGCTTAGTATGCACAGGGTCATCCCCTCTATGGCAACATAATCTGGCTGACAGCTGACAAAGTCTTCCAGAATCCCATGTGCTGCCTTGCCATGGCCATGAATAGCTATGCATATAGCGGACGGATATAGCTTTTCAGATTCAAAGGCTAAGAGAAGTGACCCAGAGATTGACTTGCAAAGCCAAAGGCAGCCAAGTGCCTTTAGTGGAAACCCTTTACCATTGAAAGACTATGCGTTGTTGAGTGATATATTAAACTTTAACTAGAGATCGTTTATTGAATGCTTCTAATGGTTTGTAAGTCACATGATAACGTTACTCCCGGACTCTAGCCCCGCTGCCGTTGCAGGTGCCACCCAGTTGAAGGCATGCCCAGCCGCTGGGGCCGTCGGTGCCGCCGCTGCGATGGTCTCCACCTGGCTCTGCCTCGTCAGTGTGGCCGTTACCGTCGGGCTGGCTACTGTGGTGGCTGCTATACGGGGCACGGGCCGCAGTACGTTCGTGGTGTGGTTGGGTCATTTGACGGGCATCGGTGGCAGCAGATTCTGGGCCGCATTCGACAGTTGCCTCAGATGATTCGCCTGGACATACTGAAAGGCCGAGGAGCGCTCCAAGTGCTGCGACAGATAGAACTCGCCCAGAGAGTAGAAGCGCCGTTGATCGAAGGGCTGGAAGGGAAAGCCGGGAAAGCGCTGTCCACCCACATAACCCTTTGATGGGGCCGGCGGATAAATGGGTATTCCATGAGGTGGGCGTGGCAATGTACCATACGTTGTACCAGTAACTGGGCCATGTGCCGACGGCTGTTGTAATTGAGGGTGCTCTGGCAGAGGGTGTGGATGCTGTTGATGCTGATGCTGTTGCTGCTGTTGGGCCTTGAAGAAGTCGAGGTTCTTGAGATTCTCCAGCATCTGGTGGGAAGCCTGATGTTTCTTTAGGTAGGCATGGCTATCAGGAGGAAGATAATAAAGTATATATAGCAATTTATTCACTGATACTATATTTGTTTCGCTTAGAGTTCGATGTAGAATGAAATGCTTCTTACCGTCGGAAGGTCTTGCCGCATAGATGACACGGATATATGCCGTCAGTAGCTTCTTCGTTGGCTCTGCCCAAATCCTGGTTGATTTCGGTCGAATCGCCGAGGCTGCCCTGTCGCTTCTTGCCAGGAGCAGCCGCAACCGCAGCCGCAGCTGCATCTGCTTTGGGCTTATGCCAGCGTCGGTGAGATGCTAGATTGGCTGGGCAATTAAAGACCTGCAAAGAAGAGGATTAGGATCTGAAAGGCCTCAGAGCAGGGGCGCTGACTAACCTTCTCGCATTCGGAGCACTTGTACTCGATGTGGACGATGCGGGGACAACGGTGCTGGGCCAGCATGAAGGCATCGTCGTAGACGGTGCGACAAAGCTGGCACAAGTAGTCGCCAATCTTATTATCGATGCTGGCTAGGATGGCCTTGGCCTCCTCGGTGATTTCCACCACATTGAAAGCCGGATCAATGTCACCTTTGCGCACGACCAGCTCCTCATCGTCGCGCAGCTTGCGTATGATGGTGCCGGACACGGGGCTTATGGTCTCCTCATCAATGGCCGTGTGCTTGCGTAGCTTGGCCCGTTTCCGTTCGGTCTTGTGTGTCCGCATTGGGGGACCAGGTGCTGGCGGGAGAAGGGATGCATTCGGTTGCGATGGCTGATGCTCGGCCCCAGCTCCAACGCAAATCAGATCCGTGTAGGTTTTCTCGACGCGCAGCTCTTCCCTGGCTGCGGCTAGCTCCTCTTGGACCGCCGCCATCTCTGGCTGCTGAAAATCCCTTTCAAACAATCGAGCCAAGCCATCCACGGCTTGATTGTGCAGCTCCTCGTCCTCGTACAGGAGCTCATTGCGTTTCAGGACTTTGGGGTCGAGCTGTTCGGTCTGAAGTCTCAAGGCGGGGCTCTGCAGGTCCACAGTCTCATCATCGTCACTGCCCAGGACATCGACAAAAACCTCCTCCTCATCACTAACGTTAGCGTTGGCGTCAGCGTCAGCGCTGCCCACCACACCAGCACCCACACTCGCACCCGCACCCGCACCCGCACCGGGAAGTTCTTGGGTCTCATCGCTGACTTGTACCTGGACCATCTCATCATCACCGTCGTTGACTTCCTCAGTGTCCGTGGCATCCTCATTGTAGTCATGGGAACTGACAACTGTTTCATCCTCGTCCTCGGTCAACACGATGGTCTCATCATCCACATAGATGGTCGAGCTAGCAACGGGAATGGGAACGGGAATGGGAATGGGCCGAGATACGCTTGATTGACTTGTCGGAATTTGCTCAAAGTTATTTTTTGTCTCGTGAAAATGACTTTTATTAAAGGACGACGACGACGCCCCCTCAAAGCCGCGCATGCCATAGCAGCTCCCCCCTTGATGAGGCTGCGGCTGCTGTTGATGATGATGGTGATGGTGGAGATGGTGAAAGTAGCTAGTGGCTGGTTGCATCCCTAGTATAGCATTAGACTCTGTTGCTGCTGCTGTTGCAGGCAGAGCCGGAGCTGTGGCTGGGGCTGGAGGTGGGGCTGGGGCAGGGGCTGGAGCTGGTGTGTTCACCATGTGCGGCCGCCACAGGTAATTCTCCTCGGACATTAATCTCTGGCGCTTGCGGGGCGGTGAGGGCGTCGATGGCGGTGTAATTGGCACAATGCTGGCCGCTGCACGCAGCGACAGATCCAGCGGGGACAGCAACGAAATCGCCGGACGATGTTGGCTAAATTGCGGAAAAGTTTCGTTGATTGCTGGTAATGCCCGGGACTGGGACTCGGCGTAATGGCTTGGGTGGCTGGGATGCAGTGGCTGGGCCTGAAGCTGGTGCGGGTGCTGGTGCTGTAGCTGGCTTAGATGTGGATGTGACAGAGACTGAGGATGGGGATGGGACAGAGGATTCATGTTCATCATTTTCCTCGCTCTCTTGGATTTTCTATTATTTCGCAGAGTAAAACACTTGATAATTTATTAAATATTTCCGCTTTGTCTCTTCCATCGATAATATAATGTTGCTGGTTTGGTTTAACTGCAAAAAAAGGTTAAATACATTCAAGCTTTAAATACCAATTTATATTTAAAAACGTTCTTGCTGAATACTTGTTATTATCAATGCTTATTATCAGGTTGGAATAATCGTCCTGCTAGTTCAGTAAACTCTATAGAGATTTGAAGAATCCCTCTAAAGTCTAGGACAATAAAGCCCCTAAAGAGGAAATCGTTTGTTATACAAACATGCATATTATTAAAACCAAATAAAATATAAAAAAAATTGAATGGTTTTGAAAGTGATTTAAAAAAATAAGATCACAAGTGGACATGGATGATCAGATCATCCGAACATCCGAACATAGATCATATGTATTAAAAATTGGTAAATAGGGCATACTTAACTTTAAAACAACGAATAAACAGGACATGGGTCTTAGATTGGCTTATACTACGGGGCAAGCCACGTTTCATTTGCTTAAGTAACAAAAACGAATACCCTCAATGGAATACGATTGGAAATGTCATCGCGATGGTACAAACTACTTCTAATATTTCATTACACGGATGACAGTTTAACAAAACAAACAAAAAATACCATCGATGTATATTGCCTTTTCATTAATTAACGTATCGATCATTTGTATCTGTGAAAATACAATATTGGGCAACGACTGCAACCCAAAACTATTTTCTAAAATAGAGAGATATTACAAAAAAATGAGTAATGTGCTCGTTTCTAATTACAATTTTTTGAAATGGAATTTCAAATAAATTCTGATTTACATATGTATGTACATACATATGTATGTATGTATGTGTTTAGTTACGCAGCACAATATAAGCAGACGTGATCGAAGCAGTAAATTAAATTCCCTTTTTATTGTTTGTTGATTGCACTGCCCACTGCACTGCACTTTGTACATACATATGTATGTATGTACATATATACATACGCCTTCTGCATCGCTCTCTCGATCATTCGCCTTCACCAAGGTATACTTAATAAGGTAGCCGCACTCTCACTCTCGCCCTCTTTGCTACCTTATTAAATTTCAGTTATGCAGCTGTGAGCGACACATCTTCGCGGACGATTTTTCGTAGTGGGTCTCTCAGTGCGGCTACCTTTATAAATATAACTTGGCCTTCACTATCGCTCTCTCGATCAATCGTTCGCTCATTTGCATTGGGTCACGGGCAATTCGGCAATTCGGCACTTAGCACTCTCTTCTTGCAAGTCTATTGCGAATAAGATAAGCTTAAAGCTTAACTGATCGCTCGTCGACTTCAATTTCGCCTGCTGAAAAAGCTCGTTAGCTCAACAATATGTTTAAGTAAAATTTAACACAGGCTATTTTATGGCAGTAACAACCAATACATCAGAAATACTAATAAAAGATTTTATAACTCCAGTCAACAACTTTATTTGTAATTATGTATAATGTTTTTATTTCCTAACATTGTTTAATGAATAGAAAAAAAATATTTAAGGGAAAAAGTACCTAGATTCCAATTTTAATATTTATACGGAATAATCTCGTGCTTCTATAACAGAAAAGGCACCTACACATATAATATGTATACAAATCATTAAATGTTTCAGTTTTCATAATCAAAATGCATTTTCTATAGCCTAAAAACTGAACCCGCATTTGTGATACAATTTTGAATTTTAAAATTATTTTAAATCCATTTATTTTGTAATTATTCACTCTTTTTCTTCTGTATTTTAGTTAGTTTTTGTACGCTCTCTCATTTGTTGAGAAATATCTGTATTTTAAAAATATTCCTTGTCCATGTCCACTCGTGATCAGAAACTATTTGAATCACTTTCAAAACTACATATGTATGCATTTTCAAACTAACAATTTTCACTGCCGGGTCCTTGTATTAAATTTGGAATATCCTTGCGCACTCATTACCTTTCGACCTCTGACCGTAAGCTGTTTGATGTACCGTTACACGCAACTTTCTCGTGGCAACCGTTGAAACCAACTGAACGGAGGACGCTACGGCGCACCGTGTCCGTGGCTGTTAGGAGCGCTGTCGCAGTCACTCTGGCTGGTCGGTCGGTCACCTGTCGCAATGCTCTGCGCTGAAATTGGGTTTGAGTGCGAGGAAGCCAATGGAAGCCGCCACCCACCACCCGCGGAGGCCAGCCACCCAGCTCACCCACTTTTGGCCTGGAGAGATGCCCATGGCCCGGATGGCTCTCGCTCGCACACAGCTGCGGAATCCTGAGCGGGCTGCTCTGGGATTCGCCCGCCGTTCGCATAGCTTGACAATCCCACCCCCAGGCGCCCACGCATACTGAGGGCGCATGCGCAGACACGCCCCTGATGGAACGTGCTGCTCTGTTGGCCAAAACTTGGGGACAACGATAGGGGCAGGGGACAGGGGGCTGCCCTGCTGCTGGCATCTGTTGCTCTGCTCGGGCAGCGCGCATTGGCAGCAGAGCAGCATGCAGGGAAGAGCAGAGCACAGCAAAACAGAGCATTGATGGCCATGCCACGCCTCCGAAAACCAGAAACCAGAATGGAATGTCATTCAATTGAAAATGAAGAATTTCATTGCAGTGCATTGGAGTTTTCCCAGCCCCCTCTCCACGCCTCCGTTTGGATAGGGAGGATGAGGACTGTATGGGGCAGGTGATTGAGTCTTTTGTGTTGCCTTGCTACCTGTACTTTGTTCATCTCTCTCTTTCTCTCTCTCTCTCTCTTTCTCATCATCATCATCTTCATCATCGTGGTCATCTTTGTTCAGACATTTTAAGAACCAAAGGATTCTTTTTGTGGCTTTGAAATTTTAATGAAGCTTCCTCGTTGCGACTGGGTTTTTTCAAAATGGCGTCATCTACGGAAACGTCGACTTGGCCGAGGATGTTTTAGCCAGGGCTGGGAAGTACATATCTATTGAATGTACAAAATGATAGAAAGTATGTATTTGTGTTTTTTTTTAGATAATCAATTTTTTAGGTTTTAATTTTACAGTTTTAATGGTTTTTCGGCTTTGTTGCGTTTCGATAAGTTCCCCTCCCTTGGCCCTAAGATGCAATTGGGTCAATACGCTTAGATGTGATCTTTTAGTGCTTTGAAAAAATATATATTTGAATTAAAACAGATTTGAAAATATATTCATTGTAGAGTTTTTATGGAAGCGTCTAATTTTACTTCAAACTTGAATGAATTTTGGCAAAAGTTCCTAAAATGTCGGTTTATTTCCAATTTCTTTAAACGCAAGGAAAGGAAAATCTTCCAAAATGTAGTCCACGATGTCTCGCGGCTTTAAAATATATTGTCAATTAAATGTTGTATTAACTTTGGGTTCTTTGATAAAAAGTTCCCAAAGTTCTGGTTCTGGTGCACTGGTTCAGTGACTCCGATTTCTGCAGCCCTGGCATCGACTGCAACTGAATGCAATTAATTAGAGAAAAAGTGTAAAAGAAACTTAATTAAATTGTTGCGTCGGGACGCTGCTGGCGGCAGCAGCAGCAGCCTCCACAGGCCAGACCCAGGCGCAAAAACAATTCCGACTAATAAACAGAGCAGGAATTTAATTACGAACTTTTATATCCTGCCGCCCAACCGAAAACACAGGCCTTTCCTCGTAAGAAAAAGACAGCAAAAAAAAAAAGAGATCTGTTCGTTAAGTTTTTAGCTTTGCACAGATTTTCTTTGGCAGCGAGGTCAACAGGTAACACTTTGTGGCTTTTTCCTGGCCGTCGGCTAATTGCCAGTTCGTCAGGGGCTCATTAGCATAGCTGGGTCCTTTGTGAGATGCCCGCCTGTTCCTGACACTTGTCTAAGGAAATTTTCTTGATTTTTCGCTCATTTGCATGAAGATTTCATGGGCTAATTGCCCACGTTTACTGTCGTTGCTGTAAACATGTTCAAGTGTCGAATTACACACGTAACAATTCAGAGCAGCCCTTACCCCAGCACCATCACAATCTCCCCCTGCTACCCGACGACCGCAACACGTTGCATGCCACCCCGTGGCCTCGAACGGGGAGGGTGGGTTCGGTTGGCCTTATGGCTTGGCTGACTTGCGGTCTGCGGTGTCTGTTTACATGGCGAGGGTTGGGTAATGGGCTCTTAATTAGGCTCATATGATGATGATTTTTGGCAAATGATTTGCGATATGTTTGCTCAACGGATCACAGTCCTCGAGAGGGAATGAAGTGAGGCAAGTGCAGATAATATCACAGTTATGCGCTTCATTGGACCTGATCTCAAATCGATCGAATGTGATTAATAAACGAAAAATCTTGAATTACAAATACATACAGTGCTCAATGATATTAAATTAGTTCTTTGATCACTCAGCGATCGAATCCCAAGTTCACTTCCAGGTATACCTCCACTTCGCCGCGCCAAACTCCGTTGGTAGCCATGACAACCAATAGCTTGTAGTATCCACTAGGAACGGGTATCCTACTTATCATTTGGTCAGTCAGCACCATTCTATCTACGATGATATCATGCTGCACGATAAAGAGAAACGTCATATAAAGTACACGGGGCGGGGTGCAAACCATTCCCCACTTACATTGTAGGGGCAGCTGTGATTAAAGTTGCTGAAGTTGCGTATTGCATCGTGGACCATGAAAAAGAACGGAAAGCGCTTCGGGTTTTTGAAGTAGTCACAGACATCCACGGAGACATTGTACAGGAAGGGCCGATAGCCATTGAATCGTCGGAACGTAGTAATCTGAGCCTGAAACTCGTGGCCAGTCAATTTTCGGTTTGCAGGACTAAACCGTATATGAGGACATACCTTTAAACTGGCGAGGGGCAGCTGTTTCGCTTGTACATGCAGATTGAGTCCCACAATGCCACGACCCAGAATCTTTAGTTCGCATTTCGTGAACTCACAATACGACTGCTCGTAGCACTTGCACTTGATATTTTTGTACTTGAAAAGACCGTCCGACCTGTGGAGGATCAGGATCATCGCCATGCAAGTCAAAACTCGGATCGGAATGCTTGGGACCCTCATCGTTGAAGCACAACTCTGGAAATGGAAAACATCATCAGCATTATCGTAGTATGACTATTTAAAAAATCATTATACATTCTATATATAGTCCCGATGTAATTTACTAATAATATTGAAACTCAGCTAATTTATAAAATGGGAATATAATTTCATTATCATTATCAAAATCAATCAAAAGTTCAATTTATTGTTATTTTTATAGTGGTATTTTATTTGATGTAAAATGTATGTAATGTATAATGTTTCAACAATAGTTCTTTAACACATTACTTCGCCACACCAGAAGTACTGTGAAGTACACTGGACTACTTTAACGTCTGCTCTATAAAGTAAGTATGATTTTCCTACTGATATTAATTTTTGTTCTTTGATCACTCAGCGATCGAATCCCAAGTTCACTTCCAGATATACCTCCACTTCGCCGCGCCAAACTCCGTCGCTAGCCACGACAACCAATAGCTTGTAGTATCCACTAGGAACGGGTATTCTACTTATCATTTGGTCAGTCAGCACCATTCTTTCCACGATGATATCATGCTGCACGATAAAGAGAAACATCATATTAAAGTACGCGGGGCGGGGAGCAAACCATTCCCCACTTACATTGTAGGGGCAGCTGTGATTAAAGTTGCTGAAGTTGCGTATTGCATCGTGGATCATGGAAAAGAACGGAAAGCGCTTCGGGTTTTTCAAGTAGCCACAGACATCCACGGAGACATTGTACAGGAAGGGCCGATAGCCATTGAATCGTCGGAACGTAGTTATCTGACCCTGAAACTCGGGGCCAGTCGATTTTTGGTTTGCAGGACTAAACCATATATGAGGACATACCTTTACACTGGTGATGGGCAGCTGTTTCGCTTGTACATGCAGATTGAGTCCCACGATGCCACGACCCAGAATCTTAAGTTCGCATTTCGTGAACTCACAATAAGATTTCTCGTAGCACTTGCACTTGATATTTTTGTACTTGAAAAGACCGTTCGACCTGTGGAGGATCAGGATTATCGCCATGCAAGTCAACACTCGGATCGGAATACTTGGCACCCTCATCGTTGAAGCACAACTCGGATAATGGACGACATCATCATTATCGGAGATTGACTACTTAAAAAATCATTATATTTACATAATACGAGTGTAGTACATATTTTAATACCCTCCTTGTTAACTGACGTTCCCAGTTTTTTAAATATTTCTACATTTTTACAAATAAAAAAGCTTAATACAGATCCTGAACCACTAAGCCACCAAAAAGTTGTTTAGAAAAGATAAACACATTGCAGAATGATCTTCGAACTTCTGCACAAAGGTGTGTAACTTTTCCTGTCCAGATAATAAATTCTATGAATTTTTTCATATATACATACAAATGTACATTTCAATCATTTTTCTATCAAGTTCTAAATCTATAAACAAACAAAAATAGGATATTTCACATTTAGCGCCTGAGTAATTTAGTAAATCGCCCCGAAACACTTTAATGATTTTGATATTTACATATTTTTTTAGTATATTTATCAGAAAACAATACTGCAAAGCTATCAATAGCTCATTAAATTCTGATCAAACAGTGAAGATACATTGTGAGTATAAATCGCACATAGATATATGTACATACATTTCTCATTAAAAAATATTTTAGCCCTTTAACAGACCAAACCACTTTATTCTCCTCTCACTTAAGTTCCCTAGCCTGCATTAAACCTCTACACAGAATGATAAACTTTATGATAATTCTGAGCTACCGAGGTTGTTCGGTAATACGGCTTATTGTCAGGGTATACATATGTATGTACATATGAAGGGACGAAGGGTCCGTTCAAGCGGAGAGTCTACTGCAAGCGAGAGTGCGACAGATCGAGAGAGCAATAGCGAAGACGAAAGAAAAAAAGAAAGACGTGCCGTGCGGGAGCTTATACATATACATATGTACATAAATATATCCATATGTGTGTATAACAATGTGGTACAGTGGGCAATGTGAATCAATGAACAAAGATAATATAGATTTGCTTTACTGCTGTACCGCTGGCTATATTCTATGTTTAACGCCGCCTAATACTGGGCTGCGGATCCCGACCGATATTACTTTTTGATTTTTGAACTCTCAGCGATCGAATCCCAAGTTGACTTCCAGATGAGCCTCCACTTCGCCGCGCCAAAATCCTTCGGTAGCTACGATAACCAATACCTTGTAGAATCCGCTAGGAACGGGCACTTTACTTATCATTTCGTCATTAAGCACCATTCTATCAATAATGATATCATGCTGCATGGGGGATTTGAAATGTAATATTAAAGTTAAATAATTATCCACGATTCCCCACTCACATTGAAGGGGCAGCTGTGGTTGAAGTTGCTGAAGTTTCGTATAGCATCGTGGATCATGGAGAAGAACGGGTAGCGCTTCCGGTTTTTCAAGAAATAACACACATCCACGGTGATGTTGTACAGGAAGGGACGAAAACCATTGAATCTCCGGAACAATGTCACTATTGCCTGATACGGTAAAATTTCACAGAGAAAAAACAGTCAATCGATCTTAGATCTAGAAAACAATCAAGACTACAGGACAACGCTATATCGACTCGGATCATTTGTTTGCACCTCTGAAGGAATAGCCATTTCAGCTCTAATCTGCAATCATATTCGTACCTTTGCTGTTCTGATGGGCAGCTGATTCGCCTTTGCATGCAGATTGAGTCCCACAATGCCACGACCTAGAATCTTAAGTTCGCATTTCGTGAACTCGCAATAAGATTTCTCGTAGCACTTGCACTTGATATTTTTGTACTTGAAAAGACCGTCCGAACTGTGGAGAATCAGGATCATCGCCGTGCAAGTCAACACTCGGATCGGAATACTTGGCACCCTCATCGTTGAAGCAAAACTCTGGAAATGGACGAAATCACCAGCATTATCGGAGTATGACTATTTAAAATATCATTATACATACATTTACATTATACATTAGAATTTCATTAACTATGATCTGAAAACGTATTAAAATAATTAAAAGTTCATTTCATTGGTATATTTATGGTGGTATTTTATTGGAAATTAATTTTCTCAATGTATAATGCTTCAATAATAGTTCTTTAACACACCTTCACTTCTCCACACTAGACTACTTAACACTGGACTACTTTAAAGCCTGCTCTATAAAGTATGATTTTCCTAATGATATTACTTTTTGTTCTTTGATCTCTCAGCGATCGTTTCCCAAGTTGGTTTCCAGATACGCCTCAACTTCGCCGCGCCAAACTCCGTCGCTAGCCACGACAACCAGTAGCTTGTAGAATCCATTGGGAGCGGGCACTCTGCTTATCATTTGGTCAGTCAGCACCATTCTATTTACGATGATGTCATGCTGCACGGGAAATAAAAATATGAATATTAAAGTTCAATAATTTAACACAATTCTGTACGAACGTTGAATGGACAGCTGTGGTTGAAGTTGCTGAAGTTTCGTATTGCATCGTGCACCATGTAGAAGAGCGGATAGCGCTTCGGGTCTTTCAAGAAGGTGCAGATGTCCAAGGTGATATTGAACAAGAAGGGCCGATAGCCATTGAGTCGTCGGAACATGGTCAGCATTGCCTAATAGGGTAACACAACACCGGGAAAAAGATCAATTTGCAGGACTAGTCCCTATACAAGGTCATACCTTTACGCTGGTGATGGGCAGCTGTTTCGCTTGTACATGCAGATTGAGTCCCACAATGCCACGACCCAGAATCTTAAGTTCGCATTTCGTGAACTCACAATACGACTGCTCGTAGCACTTGCACTTGATATTTTTGTACTTGAAAAGACCGTCCGAACTGTGGAGGATCAGGATTACAGTCACAAATGTCAACACTCGGATCGGAATGCTTGGGACCCTCATCGGTGAGGCACAAATATGGAAATGGACGACAACATCATCATCGAAGCTTGACTATTTGCTACAATCTTCTACCAATACCCTAGGAAAAAAGGTTCGATTAACAAAACACAGTAGTTGAGAGAAAATTATTTGGTTTTCTAAATATCGAGAATAAATCCAAACGTTTAAATTTGTGCTAAATAATGTACGTATTTAGGAATCTTGTAGAATCTGGTAAAATGGTAGAAAATGGTAAAAGTAAGGTCCTGTGATGATAAATTATTCCATAAATGTTTTAGAAGGGTATTCCAGGTCAAAATATCCATAAATTCTATATTAGCCATTTAACGCCTGAGCAATTCAGTAAATTACACTGAACTCGTGGAGGCTTTTCAAATGCAATCCATCGCTGAGCGCTGAACACGTCGAATACCTTATTAATTATTGATACAAAAAATAGCCCATATATGTACATACATTCCACAAAATATGTCAATTTCCCAATGAACAATGTTTCAACAATAGTCCTTAAACAGAGCAAACCGCTTTATACTACTCCTTTATGCTTCCCTATTGAATTGCGCTTGGAAGGACATTAAAGACTTCCTGTATGCCACGCAGAGAACAAAACGCTATTGACAAACCATAAGCCCAACTGCAATCGAGTACAAAGGAGGAGCTGGAAGGGAGTCAGCGTCGCCTCGCTGGAGACGTTGATGACCTTTGAGGGAGGACCAACACCAGGACCGGCACTGAGTCGAAAGGCCAGCCAGAGGAGCCTCGACCAGCACCCCCGACCTGCCGACCAGGAGCCCGTTTTAATTAGAGTGGCATGAAAGTATGCCCGAGGCTGAGGCTTGGAGCTGCTGATTCGCTCGATGCGATTCTTATGCAAATGCTTTTAATTACAAAACTGTGAAACTGAATTACGCAACATTGCGTTATTTAAGTGAATTATTTTGAGGCAGGTTCGTGTGTTTAATTGGCCAGCTCAACGCCTTTTTAATTGCCAGAACCGTTGAGCCGCCACAGAAAAGAAATGGCCAGATGGACGACCGCCATCGGCCCGGGCCCGGGCCCACACAATTTTTCGTTTTATTTTAAATTTCGTTTTAAGTCGCCTCCAAATTGAATTTCAAGTCGACTTGGCTGAGTCTTAAATCGATTTTGATTGATTCAAATTTAATGTGAATATGGGATATGTGATAACATGCTGAGGTCTTGCCGAAAGATTTTCAAAACAAGGCAGAAACTGAAGCAGTAGAAAGGACCCCTAGATCTTAAAGTAATTTTGAATCAAGCTCTAAGTCTTTTAAATATATAAAATCTACAGTATATAAATACTTCAGTACAGACAAAATGATTCACAAATATCGTGAAATATCGCTTCGATTTCCTTGGAGAAATCTGAAGCTATTGACCTCTCTCCGTCACATGAAATTGAAATTGAAAATGTTCCCCTGGTCTCACGACAAGGCTAATAGAAAATATTTGTAGATAAAAAGGCGACAAATTGAATTTGCAAAGGTCACACATAAGTGCGACACTTGATAGCAGGCATTGGCACTTCACGTGAGTCTGTCCGTCCGTCCACCTCCCCCATCGCAGGGAAAGACCTTCCCAAAAGAGAGCTACTTGAAATTGTTGGAATTTTCTTTTCTCTGCGAAGAGATTGGCAATACACATATTTGGATTTCCATTTGCCCTGCCCCAGAGAAGATATTCACATTATTTTCGCCAAATTGAATTGGCAAAGTGATTTGATTGTGCGTGAATAAAGACATTTCCGATCAGAGGGTGTGGCCATGGGGACCAAGACCATGGCCAACCCCTTTAATAAAAAACAGTCTACGGGCTGAAAACCGCATTACGGATTTTAATTAACCGGGACAGGAATATTTCAACATCCATTAAAATATCATATTACATTCATACAGAGAGAAAGAGATAGAGAGAGAGAGAGAGAGGAGACTTGACTTTGCAAAGGGTTTCAATGGCTTATGTGGCCAACATTTATGGAAGCTTTTATCCTGGATAAATGCAACCATTATATAAAATTATATGAAAGATAGTCGATAGCCTGACTGTCGGCTTTCCCATTGATTGGCCATTGAACATATTGTTTTTCTATTAATTATACGAAAATTACGCCAACAAAGAGCACATATGGCTTCGGAATACCGCAAGGATCCCGGGGGAAATCCAAAAACACACACAACCGTAATAAAGAGACACACGCAAGTCTCGATAGAGTCTAGAGATAATCACCATAATCGGACTCTGCACTTTAAGCGATTTTCAATACATATACGTACTTAGGGGGGGTAGGAGGTGGAAAATGCCAACAAGAACGAGTCGTACCCAGGCATGACGCACAATGGAAAAAACTGAGAGCGGAAAATGCGAATTGCGAAGGGCAATCCGCTTACAATGCAAGCGTTGGGGTGGTGGCCCAGGAGGGTGACCAGGCATCAGGGTGGTGATGTGTGGTGTTCTGTCCTGTAATTACATAGCCATTGTTCGCACATTCTACGGCTTTCAGTTTATTCTTGGGCACGCTGCGACGATGGTACTGTGATGTCCGTGGTCACCTGTAGAGCAAAGACCTTGGCTATCTCTCCAGTTCCCTCGACGACCTCCACGAAGAACTTGTAGGTGCCGGCCTGCAAATTCGCTGGATAGAGGTCGTACGCACTGACATTCACCAGCGTAAAGTTGCCCGCTCGCACAGGACACGAAACGATTTCGCTCATCTGCATTTTGGATTTGAGAAAAAACCGCATCATGGTATTGCCAGAAAAGTCCGATAGGAAGCTGCACAGGTCCAGCTTCTTCATCTGCAGAAGGGTCACAAAGGTCGTTCCGCCCTCGGGCTTGACGCGGATCTTCAAATTGAAGATCAGGAAATTGCTGCCCAGCTCCCGTTTGAGCCGCACATTAAGATCGAATTGGGAGCGATCGTCATGGATAGAGGTGAACACCTTCATGTACCGCGATTCGCCGTACACGTTGATGTGGTTGATGCGGAGTATGGGTTTCTGAAAGGCACGTGGCAACGCTATGAGAGATCGTTCACCCAGGGAGCGAAGAAAATACCTGTTTCGAGTCTTCATCCTCATCCCACAATGATTTCGAATCATTTTCTTTGGTGAATATCAACTGGAACAGCGAAAAAAACAATCCGCTCTGAATGAGATTCATTGCGCAATGGAAATAACTACCGGAGATCAGCGGGTGATCATGATCACCCGGTCACGGTCTCTGCTCCATGCTGCAGATTAATGTTAGCCATTTTATTAGATTACCACAAATCACTCGCCATTTTCTTGCTCTATGATCTGTACAATCGAGGTGACCTGCAGGGCGAAAACTTTGGCTATCTCTCCGCTCTCCTCGACAATTTCAGTGAAGAACTTGTAGGTGCCATTTTGAACACCATCCGGCGAGATATTTTCCGCCACATCGGCATTCAGCATGGAGTAGTTGCCCACCCGCAGGGGGCACTCAATGACGTCGCTGAGTATGACCGATTTCTTAAACATTAGCCGCAGC
Organism: Drosophila azteca; assembly: GCA_005876895.1. Classification (NCBI taxonomy): domain Eukaryota; kingdom Metazoa; phylum Arthropoda; class Insecta; order Diptera; family Drosophilidae; genus Drosophila; species Drosophila azteca. The sequence continues at coordinate 16,084,506 of VCKU01000004.1, read as the reverse complement.
ATCGGGCTGGCATTGTACTCGCCGAGGAAGCCACAGAAATTGATGCGTTTCAGCTCGAACAGGCGGACGAAATTGTCCTTGCCATGGGGCCGGACGCGCACCTTGACATTCATCACCAGATGGTTGCTGCCCAGCTCCCGCAACAGGCGGACATTCAGATCGAAATGCGTGCGATCCTCGTGAATGTGAACCTTGACCCTCATGTAGCGCGATTGGCCGAACACGTTAATGTGATGGATGGTTATGATTGCTTTCTGAGAAATAGTTGAAATTGAGATTCGATCGATTTTGGTTTACAATTAAATACCCTTTGATCTGCATCTGGATCTAGAAAAGAGCTCCCATCCCCAACGACTTGGCTAGCTAGGTGTAACCACACACAAGCCAACAACCAACCGATCCGAATGAGTTCCATTTTGCAATGAACTCCACAGACGATCCTTGGTAATGGCCAACCTTACGGGTAAATAGTAAACAACATGACTACGCAAATCTGTTAATTGGTTGGGCTTTATTTTTAAACATATCGTTGGTAATTTTCTTAATTGTTATCATCATACGAATCGGTTCGATTGACCGAACACGCCAGCATTATGATTTCCCATTCAAACTGGAACTTGAACCAAAAAAAGATTGTACTTAAGATAGAGAGTTCTTGGTTGAAGAACTGGCTCTGCGGAGGTCCCAATTTGTAGCCCTTTGTAGCATGTAGGTGGTTATATGTCACCACCTAGTCAACGACTCAATTAGCTAACCGACGGATATGCGACGCCATCAGAGCTTATTCATTAGACCCCATCATCGAACCTAACCGAACCGAACCAGTCGCGGAAGCACCAAAGTGTTGAAAAGCCAATTAGCGCTGAACTCAGGAAGGAAGCCATAGGTGCTCAAGCTATGGCCCCCTGCGTGTAAATGGCAAAGAGAGAGAGAGAGAGAGCGAGTGCAATGAAAAGTTTACAATTTTATGAAAAGGAGCTGGAAAAAACCGCACGCACCACTTTCCTTCCACTCCCCTTTGGCGCTGCGGTGTTGCGTAATTTTCTGCGTCATTTAATTAAGCGGATTCATAGCGCCCTTCCTCCCCCCAGGAGTCCGTACAGTGTGGTCCGTCCGTCTAAGCTGCCGCACACACAAACACACACATACATTCGTATGTGCTGGAGTAATTATCTCGGATGTTCATGTTTATTATTCATAATATTTTCCCTTAATTATTTATTCATAACTGCTAATAGTGTTTGTCGGGTCTTAGTGCCACAACAGCTTAAGTACGCCTAATAATTGGCATCGCCAGATTCTCAGTGCTCAGTGCTTAGTGCAGAAACATTGATACAATGTCTCTACTTAACCTAGTCCTTATCAATCCAGTGCAATCCTACGCCGAACTGGGCTTCTTAATGCGCGCATCGGTCAGGAAGCAGGACACCACCTTATTGTCATTCTCCACATCGAGAAGTCTGACCTCCAGGCGTGTGGGCACCTCGGGTTGACTGCTGGCCACTGGCAGAAGCAGCTCATAGGTGACATCCTCGCCGGCATCCAGAGGACAGTAGGCGCCGTGCAGCAGATTCTGGCACACATTCGCACGTTTGGCATCCAGATCGTAGGGTATTGTGACGCCCAGGGAGGTGAAATGCACTTCGGCGGATAGCTTCTTCATGTAATTGCGAGCTATAAGGAAAATCGACCAGTTAGCATGTATTTTCGTTTGGGCCTGTCCCTGAGGTCACACTTACTGGCAACAAACTGAATATCGATCTTAGCCTCGGTTCCCTTCCACAAGTCGCAGGGCAGGTCATCGCACTCATCGACCTGCACCATTAGCGGTAGGGGGTAGCTGCTGTCCGCACCTAAATGTGATTAACAAATTCAATAATTAATTACTTTCATCTCACAACTATCTGCAGATTGACTTACATTGTCTGAATGGGGTATCCGCAGTGATCAGGGTCCACATCAGGGGCAGCATTAGGCATAGACAAAACTTCTTAATGTTGGACATTTTCTTTTGATTTCTGTTTGATTGCTTCTGTTCTCTGTGAAAGCACTTTGGGTTGTGTACCCCAAACTGGGCTATCAGAGGGGTATTTATACCCCTCCTGCTCTCATGGCTAGCTTGGTTCTCCTGCACTCGGATCACAATCTAATCCGTTTTGCACTGAGTTTGTGTTTGAGGAACATTGAACACTTTTTATGGCTCTTATTACGTCTTAATCGCACCTAAAATGTGATGAAGCAGGGAACACCTTCTCAAATACGTTTCCATACTTAGTTTCCATATGGCACAAACATTGATCTAATCGTTAATTCGGAAATGCCTGAGATTATTATAATAGGTATGCAAAGAGGTATACATATTATATTCGTGCAGATATATGGGACGGGATTGTACTATAAAACTGAAATACTGTCCCTAAATATACGAAAAAATCGGTGGCATCTTCAGAATATGTAGAAGGCTGAATCTGGAGCAGATCGGTCCATAATTATAGCCAGAATGAAGAACAGGCGGTTTCTCTTTCTCTCACACTCTTCCTTGTCCAGTAAACGCCCCCTAGCGGAATGAGCGAGATAAAACCGCCAGATGGTAATTCGTTGGCGAAATAGAGATGGAGAGAGAAAATACAGCAGTATGAAAATAGCTATAATAATTGGAAGAGGATATACAAAGTGCTGGAAGTACTCGGTAATATTGAGTCACCACACGTGTGCCACTTTAACTATTCTTAAATAGGAACTCATTATCGTTAACTATATTCTAATGAATTGTTTGTGAATCCGCCTGATTACCATAAAAACAAACCTCACAAAGATTAGACAAAAGATTAGTCACGCCAGAACAGCTTGTATTATCGACAGCCAGTGCACTCGAACTTTCCGAGTGCAAACCCCCTTTATTTTGGGGTCTCTGATAAGATCGGCCAGCGCGTACGAACACCTGTTGTGGTCTCGGGATTTGGGGTTTCAGGTGCAGCCGAACTTGGACCCAAAGCGAGCATCAATTAGCAAATGATTAGAAGTTATATTCTTAGCCAGGCCGACTGGCACCCATGATTAGGACAAGATTAGCGTACGGGAACTGCGATTTCCCTGGCATACTCTTGGGCTACCGAACGGGAGCTGGAGCCAACCCTAAGATTTGTGTAAAGCGGCGCATTAACATCAATTTATATGCATAGCCAATTTGTAGCAAGTTTTATACAATTTCTTACACCCACTTGACTCGACAAGAGCACCAGACGACCCGAACCGAGCAGCGCTGCAGCGTGGGGAAGTCAGCGTGGAAAAGTCAAGGGTGACAGCAGCAGCAGGCCAGAGAGATCCTTGTGCCTAAATTTCATCAATATTTTCAGATTTTGTTCACAAATTCAACTGTTTTATATGCAAATTAGCTAAGCGATTTCGCCCCGCCAGCCAGTCGGCAATTGATTTCCAAAATATTTACGTACTACCCGTACCATCCCGTATCCATCCATCAAATGGTTAAATAATTGCGGGACGGGACATGCAAGGGGATGTGAGCATTCAATTGGCGGAACAGTTTATTTAATTTGCATTTTTATAATTAATTTGTGCGTTAATGAGGATTTAATACATTTTACGTGACATTTTGTACATATTTTAAAAAATATCTCCGGGGTGGCAAATATCTATAAATGACATTTGAAAGAGATTGAATTGGTTGAGCAATGCTATGCATAAGCCTATGACTCCAAATACTTTCATTTGATTTGTAGAGTACTAAAAAACACATTATTGTACTTAAAAGTCAAGTGCAGTAAACAATTAGGAATCTAATGGCCACCCTCAGTACCGATGTACCCGTTTCATGGGTGTAGCGACAATAATAGAATACCACATTTTAGCCCTACCTAATGGTAAAATTACATATAGGGCCTGGATTTTCTTAACAAAGATTAGTTCGAACTCACAACTCAACTCGCAAATGTCTAGACTTTTCTTTTAAGATCTTAACACATACTTTTAATCCGATTCCTTTCAGATTTCTTAGAACATTTCAAGGCAATTCAATTTTTCAATCAAAAACCAAGATGTCATTAATTCCTAACTAAAACAAGGCTCTGCAGAGAAGTTTATTTCATACTAAAATTGAATTTCGCTTACAATGTATATTTAAGCACCTTCCAGCTCGAGTTCCTTTAACATTTCCGTGGAAATAGCAAAGTATTTTACTTGGAATTTCTGTCCTGCCTTGCCGTGTACTTGGGCGCCCATCAACATCAATGCCAGGAAAGTGGAAATTATAGGAAAAGGGCATAGCATACATAGGCTCTCAAATTATGTATTGCCAGGCTTAAAACTAACATTTTAATTATACTTCGTTATTGCCAGCGAGTTTTAGTTCGAGTGAGAGTTCGAGCTAGTGAGGAAACCAGTACATTATTATGCAAATGTAGTAAACTTCTTTTCGCTTGAAGGGGTCACATTTCTCAGGTGGAAATTTTGTTGCCAGGTGGGGAAAGGAAAGTGAGGGACACATGAACACACAAATGCCAGCACGTAAGGGGAGAAATTACTCAACAGCAAGTGGAACTTGTTGAAACGCATGTTTCTCTTGATTTCGGGAAACATGAATTTTGCATTCATTTAATTACAGAGCCCAGACCATCAGCAGTGCAGACTCACAGCAGCAGGCGTTGCGGAGGGGGATGGGGTTGGGGGGCTGTGAGCAAATTAATTAGCATCCCTGGCAGGTCCTGACATGCTGGAAAAATTTAATAAAAACCATTTTTGCATGACGGCATATGCAAATTAGAATTTGGCAAAAGGCCGAGACCGAGTCTCAATGTAGGAGTACGGCGTATATCAAAGTGTGCAGCAAAGCGAGAAAACGACTAACAATGCAGGTGGGAAATTCGTTGAAAACTGTGTGGAAAAATTGTCTCAAGGCCAGTTGGTCAGTGGACACTGGGGCCTGGGGCCTGGCCAAAAAATAAATACGTTGCCTTGTTAAAACGGAAACAGCTGAATGCACTCGAATAGTTCCAACTATAGATTCACACCCTGAGCATAGGGGTTGCGCTGACCCCAATCCCAGGCACCTGTTGAGGGGGTGGTTGGGGGTTTGCTGTGCAATTGGGCGTGACTTTCAGAAATTCCTATATTAATTGAGAACACACGGCCCTGGGACTCTGCTACTGGTTTCGAAAATTTAATGAAAAATTAACAACACGAAAATCAAATTGTCGCCTAATTGAGACACAAAGCACAAGCCCAGCCAGCCCTGCCAGCCAGTTTGTTGTTCGGTATTGAATTACGTACAAACAAATATCAAATTGAAATAGAACCAGACAGCAGAGAAAGCAGAGACAGCAGAGTGGGTATAGGGATGGGTAGCAGCAAGCAGAGCGGGACGGGCTGTCAGGAATAAAGGCCACGGGTTCGGGATTGGCGTGACAAATTGTTTGGCTTTGGCGCTGGCATTTGATGTCGGACTTGATTTGACAAATTAATTGAGTTAACTGGCAACTGTGGGGCTGCAGCTGGAGTTGGGGGTGCGGCTTGGGGCTAACCAGTCTATTCAAATATTAAAACAAACCACCAAAAACCCCCCTCCCCTCCAATCAGAACCAGTCAACTTTAGTTGCATACTTTTCCTCAAAAGAAAAATCAATAAAAAAGCTCGCTCTTCAAAACTTCCACTCACCTTATCGATATGAGCATTTATTTCAGAGAAGAGAAGAAAAAAGTACATCAAAGATAAGCCGAATATCCGTGGAATACATTTGGGAATATGCAAAAAACGCTGAAGAAAAAAGGAAGGAAGGGAGGGAATGGGTACACATTTTTGGCACACAAAAGTGCAAACGGAAACCGGACTAAGTGGAAATGTTTTTGCCTGCAAGAGTATTCCTGGCATCAGATTTTTCCGGCCCGGATAATTGCATTACTTATACGCTGCCGTAAATAGACTCGGAGCGAGTCGAATGGAATCAATGAAACCAAGGCTCTCACTCTGGCTCTGACTGATGCTAATCAAATATTGCGGTTCCCATTGTTGGCGCTAGGTGAAAGCCCTGAAGATACATTTCCCGCCCGGTTGGTTCGTGCAGGATTTTCCATTGCTTTGACATATTAAATAATGTCACAACAATTACATGTGAGAAGCGGCGACAGCTCTTCGGCAAGGGAGGACATATGGGGGAGGAACGAGGGACGAAGGACCGATGGCAAGTTCAAAAGCATTTTGAGGAAATCTCATGCTGCGCTGAAGCTGTCCACATGCCACATGCCAACCACCCACCCACCACACCATCCAAAAGGTTGCGGAAAATCGTCAAGGGTGGATCGAGGCGAAGCAGAACCCAGCTGGAGGATTTCAGTCACCTATCATTCAATCTCTACAGATGCGAAACATCGACAACATTCGAAGCTCACCTCGCGTTTACCTTTCGCAAATTTTTGGCAAGGGCGGAATTATATTTTCCAGCTTACTTTTAGTCTGTTTCTTTTATAGATTTTCCCTTCCTGTGTGCCATGGAAGTTCCATTGTCAGTGGCTTTCGGCCGAGAAGGAAATGTCTGTGGGTTTTTTGTCCATTGCCATCGACAGGCTTAGTGGCCTGCCTGCCTGTGGTGGCTGCGGAGTGCTCAAGGATTTATTTTTGCACTGTCCCCTGGCCCTGGCCCTGTGCCTGGCTTTGACTCTGGCTCTCGCCCTGGCCCTGGCCCTGGCCCTGTGTATGCTTTGTGAAAGATGAAGTGATAACATTCTGTTGCCCGATTTGATGATTTCACTTCCCATTGGCAAGGTTTCGGTTGATTTCTTGAAATAGATGTAACAATACAGATCATCATTCTACAAATTGATGGGTTCCTTAAAAGTGTACATATGAATCTCCGATGTCTATGGATATATATGGTACTTTTCATTACTCGGCTACTGTCTGACCATGTGCTCATGTCTTTCACCTTCAGATTCCTAGGACCTATAGAAATACATTTGTAATTCTATTTATCAATACTTTTTACCGCGCTTACTGAATCAACTTATGCCACCGCAAAGCCTTAAGGTTATCCATAGTTATAGTAATTTCTAGTAATGTAAAAGATGTTGTTGAGCTACCGAGCTTTTTCAGCAGCGTAGTTTCCGATATATTAAAAGTCGACGAGAGATCAGTTAAGCTTTAAGCTTATCTTATTCGCAATAGACTTGCAAGAAGAGGGTGTTAAGAGAAGACTGAAATCAGAGGGGAGGAGGACTGAATTGCCCGTTCAACAATGTTATGGCGGACATTTTGATACGAGAATTAATTTGATTTGCTTAAAATATTGTAAACTGACAAGAACTGACTGATTTAGGGTATTAGTGTAAGGTTAAAAGTATTCCAAAGGCATAGAAACTTATCATCAAAGCATAATTGCGTTACTTTTACTCTTTTTTAGATGACATCTAGCTATCACCTTCTAGACTCTTGTCCTATTTTCATCTGCAATATTTTATATCAGCAAATAAGTGATCTATATTCTATCCACTTCAAATCAATTGCATTCTTGAATTCCTGCCTTGTGATGGCTCCTTTTTAGTCATCTGATTGGGTAAAGATGCCATGGAGTGCCAAAGCAGTCACCTTCCATGGCTCAAACAACGAACACGACCAATTTGAGTATATTGGCGAACCGATTAGATAAACACAAATCCGACACGAAAATTCACTCAAAAGTCGTTCGGCTTCGGCTATAAAACGATGTCCGCACGGTTGGCCGAAACCAATGCAAACGTTGAAACATGCAGGTCAAGAAGGTGTTGATTTGTATCTCTCTGGGATTATTGGCCACGGTCCAGGCCGCCAGTGAGCTGGCCACGGAAGTCAGGCGATGTAAGTTTCACGATTTCTACTCTCATGGATTCCATGCCCAGAGAATTAATTGAAATCTATTCTCAGGCTCTGGCAATAAACCATTTCCCCTGGAGGTGCGCGTAGACAGATGCAAAACGCCGCCCTGCGAAATCATAAAGGGATCAACGCAGCTCTTCGAGATCGATTTCGCAGTGGACAAGTACATCACAAGCATGACGGCCAAGGTCAAGGCCACGACCTTGGGCGTCATCACAGTGCCGTACGAGCTGCCGCCAGAAGTGTCTGCCGTTTGCCCGAACCTCATGTTCGGCGCCTACTGTCCGCTGTACCCGACGGAGGATGTCACCTATTTGTTTGCCTTCCCCATTGGCGAATATCCCGAGATTGGGGTGAAGGTCGAGATCTACCTGGTGGATCAGGATGGTGACACTTCCACGTGTTTCATTTGCGACATCAAGGTGGTCAAGGGAAATGGCAGTAACAGCTGAACAGAGGGTCGGAAAGTCGGGAAATCGGGAAAACACACTTTCAATTATTGGCCTTAAATTCTGTGATATATACGACATATGTAAATTTGCTTTTGAAAGCAAATCCGTTTGGCAAATCAATCGCCCTCGCAGCTTTTCCGCGAGGTCTCATGAATATTTAATAAAATTTTAAAAGCCCTCCCACCCCCTCATATGGTATACGCATGTACCGGGGTGGATTTGCATTACCTATGTATACGATGTGTGTTCTTTCCATTGAAAACTTAAAAAGCTACAGCCAACCAAAAAGGGACACTCGCCGACTATTTGATTATAATCTGATCTTTCCATTGGTCATTGCTATCTGCACACGAAGCCCATAAATAATCGAATCAAATAATAATTCGCAAATCTCTAGCCTGATTAGCCTCAATACCGCTACCGCAAGCGCGACACACCTGGTCAGCCCAAGTAAAGTATGCGGGTAGCCAGCGGTTTTAGCCCACAAGAAGAAGAGAAATGTACCGAGCTATCATTGTTAATTTCCCAAAACACCCGACGAATCACCACCAAGCTTATCAGATTTCATTTCAGTTCAAAATGCACTGAGAAAAGTTTTTCGAAAATTTATGATGAATTTCCTGGAGCAGAAAGTGGGTTTTCAGGTGAACAAAGGAACTTCGTTTTAGATTGTGATCTTTTAAAAACTAAAAAACTACAAGAAGAATTTTTAAGAAACTTTCAGAATTCTTTCATTCAATAAATGTGAATTTCTTGCCAAATCGGAGTTTGAAATACTTAAATATCTCTGGATAAAAATCGCTTTACTGATTCGCATTTCGATCACATTTAGAATGTGATTTTGGGAAAGATCATTCAGTGTGATATCAAAGGATTCTCTACACATGCTTCGATTTCTCTAACTCCAATAGTTTCTTTAAAGATAAGCAAAATATGAATATAATGGTATACATTATGGGTTAAGAAAACGCCTCCTTCTGGCTGTAACATAGATACATAGTAACCTGTGTATAAACATTTCCTGAGGTGCTGCCTAGTTCACTCCCAGTGTAAAAATCGTTTGATTCTCATACATTTCCATGTAGGCAACTAATTCAAAGTTAGTGATAGGTCAAGATTAGCAAAACAAAAGAACTTTTTTTATCTCTCAAGATCTTTTGAGAAACTTTTAATGATCTGTCATGATCTAAAGAGAAACTAAAATGTATACATAGCAGTAATGGCTAAGCGTTTGCTATGAAAGATAGGGCTCTGAAAAAATCACAAAAATCCTCTAGATTAAATAGTATTTTATACACACTTATGTACGCGCAGATAAAGTTAACAAAAAATCATTGAGATCATAGTTTCTTTTACTCTAGTTGGGGCCTATCTTTCGTCAAAAAACAGTGTTTTTTTCCTAGAATTTAGACAAGTGTACATTTGCACCCAAACCAAGCAAATGTGTGGGAGATAAGCAGAGGCCAACTGTTCACCATATGGCCAATTCGATCTCTAAGCTGACGGCCAATTGGTGATTATCAAATCGCTTTTTATGGCCCATTCAACTGGTCAAATCAGTGAAATAATTTACTGCTGGTCAGTCCGTCGGTGCAAAACCACAACGTCACCGATGACTGTATATAAATATATTGTGTTATCTCTTATCGAGGCAACCTGTTAATCGGCTGGACAATTAGCGCTGGGTACACTGGAATCCGTGACGTAGTCAGGGTAAACAAACAGTTTTAATCTTTTGGGAATGGAATGGTTTGCATTTATTGGTCAGTAGAAGTGGCTTATATTCAGTCAGGCCACACAAGTGGTGTCGCGTACTACGACCGTCTGTCTATGCCTCCAGTTCGCTTTGGTTATCGCGCCAGTCCAGGAGGTACTCCTCCTGAGTTGCTGCCGCTCCTTTGCGGAGCTTGCAGCTGCAGATGAAGCACGTAATGACCTCGCCCTCGGCATCGTTGAGCGTCACGGTGACATCGGCGGTGATCTCCGGGAAACTGGGCTCCACAAAGAATCTGAACTCGTAAGTGACGTCCTCGCCTTTATCGATGGGACACATGGCACCATACAGCAGATTGGAGCACACGTTGGACACATCTTCGGGTAGGTCGTAGGGCAGATTCATGCCAAACACCTTGGCCGTGGTCTTGGCTGTGATATTTCGGATATTGTTGCTTGCTGGAAATGTATACATATATTTTAAATAATGTTCAGTGCTTTAGCGATGCTCAGTACTTACTGCCCAGGAAATGTACATCCATGACAGCTGTGGTTCCCTTGTAAACGGTGCAGGGCGGTTCTTCGCAATCGTCCACTCTCACGCTCAGTGGAAACGGTTTATCCTTGCCTGAAAGAATGCATGTGGCATGAGCATAAAAGTAGGCTACATTTTGTGGAAAACGTCCAAGAGATAACCCTTGTGATAAGCGCTATCTATCACAACTGGTACTCTCTTGAGTTTTGAGTATTAACTCTTTGATAAGGGGAGACTCTCTTGGCGGTTCTTGAGTTTTTTACAGCTGTTGGGGACAGCTGAACCCAAAGTCTAGAACGTGATTTACTTGATGAAAACTAAAAGATTCATTAATTAATTAATGTCTCTCAAATTATTTAACTGGGCAGAAATGTTGCCAATATTTTTAGGAAAATAATGAAGAATTTCACCATAAAAAAAGGAAGGACCAACATTCTCTTGAGTTCTTGTGCAGTATCAAAATGGGAGAATTTCATGTGTTTCACTCATATAATATACAAACATTTGTATGTATGTATGTATGTATTTCTTTAAAATCAGTAGCAAGTTATCATCTAGAACTTTGATTGCTGAGGGCAGGTAAACCCAGATTCTAGAATGTGATTCACTTGATTAAACTTCATAAGTATATGACAATAATCTTTGAACCCACTTTGGGAATTTCCGTCACGCAAATCTTTCATCCCACATCTGAGAAAGAACTTAAAGAACTCTACTTTTTGTTGTTGTTTAAGGTAAACTTACATTGCTTTACATTCGTTGAATCCACTGCAGCAGCAAGAAATGCCAGAGCCAAAACGATCCGCAGCATATTTGGTTTCGTGGAATTTCCTGTATCTTTTACTTTGAACAGATTGATTCTGTTGGTACGAGCGCCCGTAGTTGAATGCCGTGAGAGAATGGAACTACTGGAGCTAGGGGAAAAGTTTAAATAGGCTGACTCTTTGCATGTGGCTTGACCGAACCGATGACCAATTGGATGAGTTGAGAGGGTTTATCAAACTCGTTGGGGATTGATACCAGACAGCCACGCAGGTGTTACAAATGAAAACACAGAGTGGGCTTGCAGGTGTTGGGCTCTGACGAAGAGCAAATATGTCTAAATCAAATCAGTAAATAACGTAAATTCGACTGATAAGCTCTGGAGAGCTCAAAACTATGGGGCAGAGTTGCCGCCATGTGGCGCAAGCAGCAGACAAACAAATACCTATCTAAACATATTTATATTCCCTAATTGAATCCCATGTTTTCATGAAGAAACGCAACACTCTCAGTTAATTTAAATTTGATAGGAAATTTAAAATATCCCGGAATTTTTACCGATTTATCGATAACAGCCGCAGTCGATACTGTCATACCACCTCTAGTGCAAGTAGTTCAAAATTTGATTTTTTTTAAACAGATGATGGACAGCGAGAACACAGATTTGGAACAGTTTCTGGTGAAGAAGTACCCTGGTCTATCCGCAGAACGAAACAAAAGCGGTGCTATCATAATCCGTGGCGTGGTCTGCAGTGAGGTAAGTCCAGTCTTTGCAATATTTCCCGCTCAGTTGCAGTGTATTTGACAATAAACATCTTTCGTCAGGGAAACTGGCGTCGCCTAAAGCTCTATGTGCCCCATTATCCGGCCCTGCATGGCTTTCAGCTATATGTGCAGGAGGAACTGGAGTACAAGTGCTACACCGGCAACAACCTGCAGGTAGAGGATGATTGGCTGCTGGAGGATTTGTTGTCCCATCTGCCGAAGCTACTGCCGGCCAAGGAATCATTTTCAAGCTTAAATGATTCCGTCCAGCGCAGCAATATATACGCAGATATACTGGCGCTGCACAAGCCCCTGGAGTACCGCTTGCAGATGGATGACTGCTGCTCGCGGATACGCTTCAGTAAATTTGCCGATTTCGATCAGCACTATCTGGAGCTGGAGGTTCCCACGATGCGTCTGCTGGAGCACAGCCTACCCGACTGCGTGATGTTGGGTGATATATTGGCAAAGAGCGCCCGAACACTCAGTGACCGACTGAATCTCTTTCGGAAGTTGCTGGAAGAACTGCGCACGTTCTACGACAACTTCATGGACATTGATGAACTGTGTCATGTGTTGCAGCCATCGCCCATTACCCCAAAGCACAACACACGCGTTTTCCCCCTGAAAGAGCGGGTCTACCTCAAGGTGACCATTGTTGATCCCTTTGCCTGCATTGCCTCCATGGCCCTGAAGATCATTGGACCCACTGAGGAGGTGGCCCGTCTGCGGCATGTCCTAAGCGATGGCCTGGGCAATTGGGACTCAGAACTTGACATGCACAAGAATCTGTTGCGCATCTTTGACCTATGCTACTTTCCCATGCCCGACTGGAACGAGGACAACAAGCCGGAGGAGGAACAGGAGAAGCATTGCAACATTTGCTTTGTGTACCGCTTGGACAGTGGCGAGGTGCCCATCGTCTCCTGCGACAATCCGCGCTGTGTCCTACAGTGTCATGCCGCCTGTCTGGAGGAATGGTTCAAGACTTTGCTGGATGGCAAGACCTTTCTGGACGTCTCCTTTGGCCTTTGTCCGTATTGCAAGGCGGTGAGTGGTAAAAACCGACTTCAATCGAGAATTGTCTGTAGAAAATCTTTCATTCTCTCCTGCAGAAGCTGTCCACCTCATTCGCAGCACTCTTGGATGCGGCGTAAAACCAAAAGAAAGTGTCAATTAGGATGGATCAGCGTTATAATTTAATCTTAAACGTCAATTAAATATAATTTACTTAAACTAAATTAATCATTCCATTTGCACCTAAGCCCGTAGAACGTGTATAAACCGTGAATCTCAAGTCCTCTAAATGTGTTCTATAGACAATCAGATTTTCAAAAATTACGATATTATGAAACGAGTCCTTAAGATGTCCCTACTCATTCCATTTCACTTGAAATGACTCTCAGCATGTTGCGCACCACAAAATTGTTGCCATTGGCTGTGGCACTGTCGCCTGCCTTGCCAATCCGCACACTGGATCCAGCCAGGCCGTAGAACATCTTGGGGGCCAAATTCGGTTCGACAGCCTTGAATTCCCAGCCGACATGCTGGGCACAGAACTTGCACAAAATTATGTGCCACTGGTAGCCGGGGAACCAACTAAATCTGGTGGATGGCTCGCCGCTATAGCCAATGGCATGCTGTATCACACGATACACGGTGTTCGTCTCGTGTATGTAGCCCCCTGGCAAGAGCAGAAGACGAAATTAAAGTCTATTTTTCTACGGATAAACTACAAGAACACTCACCAGGATTGCAGTACTGTGTCTGCACGCCATGCTTGGACATGGCAAATAGATCTGAGCAGTAGGCAAGGCTGCTGTTGCAGTAGCGGCAATAGAAGAGCGTCTCCTCCTTTAGGATGCCGCCAATGAACTGCAGGCGCAGGTTCACCGAGTTCGTGAGGAACATTTGGCCCATCATTGGCTCGGTCAAATGGAGATTGCGAACCAACCAGAATGACATCTGTATGGGGCACTTTGGCATTGTGTCGATCTTGTGTACCTCGAGCTTCTTGCGCGCCCGCTCCACAATTTCCTCGTATGCGTACTCCTGGCAGGCATCGGCCGGCCATGGTGTGCTGGAGATCTGATAGCGGCGATACTTGTCCCGCATCGATGGTATGTCACGGAAGCGACTCATCGAGCCCATGTCGACGCACTTCAGGGGCTCGGGCAGAAAGTGCTCCGGTAGTATCTTCACCTTGCTGTGGCACTTGTTGGTCGGATTCCGGGCAATGTACTGGGGCAGGCTAAAACGACGCTGGAGGATAAGACGTGAACGCAGACATGGGAGCACTCCCAAATCCGACACTCACCCCTTGATGTCCATGCAGTTGATGAGAATACGCTGGAGGGCCCGGGACTTGTAGAAGGTCAAGTGGCTTCCGCTGTCACCCTTCTCATAGATCTGGCAGGTCACTCCATACAACTTTTTGCTATCCTGAGGGGTCTTCATCAGGGGAAAAGCGACGGCAAAAATCAGGCCATCCAGTCCGGACATATCGTCGTCGAAGAGGCTGGCATCGATCATGAAGGGCAGCACCTCGCCGGGGAATAGGATGTACTGGTGCAGAAAGAGGAGCATGTGGTGCGTGCTGCCTACTTCCTGGTAGTTCACGCCGGGCACCCGATTCAGATTTGGGCCGAAATAAGAGTGCTCTGCCGGCAGATTGGTATCGAAATGCACTCCTTCCTCCATGTCGATATCTATGGGTGGCCCCGGTGGTGGGGGTGGCGGATGCTGCGGCAGTTGAGCATCAGCAGCATCTTGGCTATTCTCATCGCTGGTGCGACTCCGTCGCCTCTCCTGGCTGAATACCATGCTGCGGACGCGCTGCAAGAAATTGTCCCTGTTCAAAAGGGCAGCGATCCCTCCGTCCTGATTGCGAGCCTGAGATACCATCATGTCCACGGCGAAACGCAAGCGATTCTGGGGTATCATCCAGCGTGGCATTACCTCCACATCGGAGTCATCTGCGCAGATGTTGTCAGTGGAATTGTGCATCAGTAAAAATTCATCAACTTACCCTCACTGTTGGGACTATCCAAGGACATGTCACTGCCAGGGCGGTTGGGACTGCCATCACTCTCGGTGCCATCGTCCACAGCTATGGCTTCTTCACCGATTCTTTCGCCTTGCGCATTGAGAGAAACCTCACCATCTGACGATGGGTCAGGAACTGGGAGTGTACCCTCCTGCTCAGCGTCGTCGTTCGGTCCAAAGAAGCGTTCAATCATGGCCGCTTCCATTTCGGCTGTCTCCTCGAAGACATCTATGACCCTCCCCACAGGCACGGAGTCATCGTTCTGCTGCACTTCCGCCCCATTTGGCACCGCCCCTGCCTCCCCCGCAGAGTCAGCAACCTCCTGCACTTCTGCATTGATTTCTGCGCAGTAAAATGTGTATAAAGTGGGGTTGCAGTTTGTCTTTGATCTTCGTTTTAGTTGCCTCTTACCTGCTGCCTCTTCCTCATCCATTTAATCCATTTGTGTGGGAATTTCGAGTTTAGTTATAGTAATTTTTATTTATTTATTTAGTTTTTATTTTGACAAAGGAGTTATCGATTGTACGTGGAGACGACTCTGTTGACCAGGGCTGAAACTCACTTTGTTGTTTGAGAAATTATGATGGGGATTCCTTAAATTAATTATGTTGAAGCTTAGATTAATCTAGGGCATATCTACAGGACTACATTTCAAGTTAAGCCAGCGAGACCAAATATACAAGACCTTGCTGTGTGAGCAAGACAAATATATGTATGCTCTAATTTGAATTGAATTTGCGATCTTGTGTACTTTGAGAATGAAAGTCAGCCAATAAATTGGTAGAATTTTATAAAATTGGTACCTCGAAATAGATTTTGTTTACATCGTTGCATCTTGGGAATGGTATTATGTTTGTCTGTACTACTTTTGATATTTATGGAATTACGTAGAATTATATAGGGAATTACTAAATTCATAATCAGTTTCACAAGTTCCCACAACGGCCCCACAACATCAGCTGTTCCGATCGACCGACTTATGAATATATAAAAGATCGACGCAAAAAAGTAGCGCCCACTAAAGTTGGATCCACAATAGGGGAAAGTCGCAACTTGTTCCGCTTGTTTTTGTTATCTTGTAAAGACCGCAACGACCTGTTTTACATAGCCATAAATAAAAAAAGAATCATTATGATCAAGACGAGACTGCTGCTGCTCTGCGCGCTATCGGCGTTCCTCATGGGCATTGAGGCGCAGATAGCCTTCGTGGAGGATGCGGACATTGATAAGAAGAAAGTTAACTTGGAGGTAAGTTGTCCGAGAGAGACGAGACGAGCTCTGTCCCCGCTCTGATTTGATAAGGCAACAAAAACATACACAAGTGAAAGCTAACTTCGGGATGCCGAAATTTGTATACCCTGGTTAAAAAAAATCATATTCCGAGTTGGCGCCAAAAATGGTCATTGTTTGTCAATCATTGTTTTCCATATATGTATAAGCTAAAAAAATTATTAATATCAGATTAATACGAAAAGTTAGACTGAAAAACAAGTTTTTTTCTGTAAGTACTGGTTTTTGCATAAGAACAAGATTTATTGGTTTTATTCGCCTGCGAATTCTTCCCAGAAAAGTCATTTCAATTAATCATTCCTGAAAATCCAGGAATTTTTGATAAAGTGATCGATCAACGATCGTCTATATTGAGATAGATTTTAAACTGAACGACTTATTTAAAGTTAAGGCTTCCCTTTGAGCTTAATCACAACTATAATACCCTCTGAAAGGGTACCAAGCAGATGAGCTTAATAATTATAGATAATCAATCATTGCTCTCCCATCTCTCTCTCTCTTTCTTTCTCTTTCTCTCTCTCTCTCTTTCTCTCTCTCGATCCCTCTTTGTACAGGGTCGCAAGCCGCTGTATTCGCCGGCGCGATGCCCGCGGCACCAGCTTCTATATCCAGGGGATCAGCCACTCGATTGGGTCTGTGACTGTGCGCCAGGTGAGCATATGGAAGGCGATCAGCATTAGCGAGCGATGACATAATATGCCTGGGTACTTCCCCTGCTCTGCTCTGCCCAGCCACACTCTACTACCCGGAGACGGACGCCTGCTATCCCGCTTACAGACAGGGCCCGTGCGAACAGGGCCAGATGCTGGTCCTCTATAAAGAGAAGGTAATACCCGAGTGCGTGAGGAATCCCTGCAACACTGATGGCCATTTCATGATACGCGACACTTGCTACGAGTTCGGCAACACCAAGCACGAGGGCAATCCCTGTCCCTTCAAAGAGTACACCTATGTGCTGGGCGTAAATCCAATTAATCTGATGGTGGACTGCGTGAAGCTGTCGATGCAGCTGGAGACGCGCATTTCGCTGGACGAAGCGGTTGCCCCTCCAGACTACCATATTGAGGTGGCCGAGAAGTGCTCCCGCGGTAGCCGACTCCTGGCCCAGGGACGATGCACATAGAAAGTCGGGACGAGTCGAATCAAATTCAAAAGAGATTTTAACCATAACAATTATAATTCTTTATTTACAACGTAATCTACGTAGCTTTCGCTTTCTTGGCGGTATCGGGCTTGGCGGCAGTGTCCTCTTCGATCAGTTCCTCCGCCCCGATGTCATCCTCCTCCGGCAGATTAACAACATCCTCAAGACTTTGCTCATCGCTGGCCGACTCCAACTTGAGCAGCGCGTTCTCCATGGAAGCCAGGAAGGAGCTCTCTTGGTACTCTGGCCACTGGCGGAACTGTGTGAACAGTGTCAGCATCTGGCTGGGCCTGAGATCTCCAAACTGCGTGTAGATGTTGATGCCCGGATAGTAGTCCCTGGTGCTCATCGTAGTGCTCTGTGTGGTATACTGCGGCATCTTCAGCGGTGACTCATCGGGAAATGTGGGCGAAATCGGCTCAGAGGCATGCGGATTGATGATCAGTCTTGGGCCACATCCGGGCACCCACTTTCTGCAAAGAGAATACATCAATTGAAGGCAGTTCTGGTTGGTTTTGTGACTCCTACTCACTCGAGATTAGGTATTATGCGATTCCGCCGGCTCACATAATTCTGCTTAATGAAGAACCAGAGAGCCACCAGGTCTTGGTGCGAGCACAGCTCGTGAAGATTGCGTCTGGGCACAAATTTAACAAGATACAAGTACTCCGGATTGATGGACCGCACCTTGCCCAGCTTGCTGCTCTTCGTGAGCTTATATTCGGCCTGCAGCGGTAGGAAATCCTCCCGCGGCACCTTTGCAATGAACCGGTGCTCGAAGAGTATCTGGAAGAGCACAGTCGTGGAGCGGTAGATGAGGTAACCCACATCATTGTTGCAGGTCAGGTGCTACAGGAGCAATAGATTGTTCGATTACCACGAATCAGAATTAGTGGTTGATTGTAGTTACTATGTAAATGGGTGGAGGCATAGCTAGGATCATTTCGCAACGGCCCAGGGTGTAAAGACTCGTCTGGAATACGAGCGAGTTGATAAGATGCTTGAAGAACGCATACGAGCCCACGGCGCCAAATACCAGCATGTTGATATCTAAACCCGAACAAGCAATATGTTAGTGTTTGCCCCCAGGAAGCTTCTATTTTCTCACCATCGGTGAAGGGCCTCTGGGGCACGTCGTGCAGCAGCTCGGCCACCCGCATCCCATTGTCCATCTTGTCCATGAAGACCAGCTTCCACAGGTTGACCAGGTCGCCGTGGCGCACCTTTACCCGTTCCGGATACAATGTGTGCAGCTCCTGCAGCCTGGGCATGAAGTATTCCATGCTTTCAAGGAGGATAATCTTGCGGAACTGAGTCTCCCGGTCGAGCAGGTGCCTGGTGAAGTGACCCACGCCGGGATTCAGCTCCAGGACAGTGTCGCAGCTGGTCTGCTGCAGGTGCGGCTCCAGGTACTGGCCAATTCTCCGTGCCGTCTCCGCATTGGCCACATACATGTGCGTGGGCGTCTTCTGCTTTTTACCGAGCAGCTTCTCTGGGTACTCGCTGCTGTACCGACCCACAAATTCGCGCTTGGCCTTGCTGCTGAAGCAGGCTACGCCTCTTCCAAGCCTCCAGCTGGATCGCAGTGGCGGCAGCATGTCGGGTACCAATTTAATAAACAAAATCAAAATTTTAAAAGCCGATCCCGGTTTGTTTACAAAAGCAACAGTTGTCCTCGGCGTTTTGCAGCACTTAAGTCGTAACAGCTGATCGCCGTGTGAAGTTTACCAGCACTTGTTGTTTTTGGTTATGCTTACGGGAAAGAATTTTCCTTCATGGAATTTATGCATATTTGGCGAATCGTTAATTAAAGTATAAGTGTTCCGGCCATGGGACAGGTAGCTTCGATGATTGCCCGCCGGGCGAATCGCTTCAATGCCGAGAATCGCGCCCATCGCATCATTGAGCGCGAGAAACCCACACCGGCGCCCAAGTTCGATTCCAATCTTAGGGACATGGAACGCACCCTAGAATGTATGCTATTCGGACAATAATCAAGAATTTGTGAACCTTAGTTAAATCTCAATTTGTACTTCCAGTGGATCCCAAGTTCGTGGACAAACTCAACCTAAAGGACTCCAGTTTGGACACGCGGCTAAAAGACGTTTATGTAACGTCCCAGGACCGTTTTGTGAGTTAAAGAAAACGTTTTCGGATCGATAAATACTCATCTTATGCTTCCCTAGATTGCACGCGTACAAGAGCGTCAGGCGGCCGAGTCGGCAGCGGACATCAAAGAGCAGCGACCTCTTCCATTGGAGCGCAAATCTCCGGATGACTATGAGTACGGCTACAAGGAGCCGAGTCGCGTCCTGACCGGCCGTTGCACCCTGAGGCAAGCTCTCAAATTCATCAACGACCATCAGATCGAACCGGAACTGT
This sequence comes from Drosophila azteca, assembly GCA_005876895.1. Taxonomy (NCBI): domain Eukaryota; kingdom Metazoa; phylum Arthropoda; class Insecta; order Diptera; family Drosophilidae; genus Drosophila; species Drosophila azteca. The sequence goes on along the minus strand of VCKU01000004.1, from coordinate 16,064,556 downwards.
GGCCAGCCAAGAAAATAGCTGAAGAGTACAAGTTGAAGGAGACGCATGTTGGTAAGAACGGAGGAGTCGTACCCGTCAACAGAACACACCACAATCCCTCTTTTCTTTACTTGCAGAGTCAATACTCCACTACTTTAAGACGTTCAATGTGTACATACCCGACCAGAAGTACAAGGACACATTGCTGACGCAGGCCAAGCAGAAGATCAATCTCCTCAAAGAGAAGCCCAGTGTGTCGGACAGCAGTAGTACATAGATAGCCTCTACCACAAAATATAACCCAATTGTTGTTTTAACCCTACGATTTATTGTACAAATCAGAACATTGCATTCGGTGGGCATTCGTAAATGTTGAGCGACCTGTCCTCCGATGCGGAAATCACCTTATCGTTGCCAGGACTGTATCGCACACTCCACACCTGATCGCTGTGCTCGTTAAATGTGTGCAGGCACTTGCGCTCGGAGGCGTCCCAAACTTTTACAGTCCGATCGCTGGAGGAGCTGGCAAAACGTTTGCCGTCCTCGGAGAAGGAGGCGCACAACACCCAGGAAGCATGGCCCGACAATGTGCCCACCACATCAGAGTGCGCACTGCAAAGGGAACGGAATGCGGGTTACCAAAGAGGTTCATTTCATTCGGTCGGCTACCACTTACACATCGTAGAGCTTCATGTGACCATCATCTGAGCCGGTTAGCAGCATCTGAGAGTTCGGGGAGAAGCACAAACTGCGCACGGGCATGGCATGTCCTTCTAGGGTCTGGGCCACTTTGCCAGCGGCCACATCAAAGATGGTAATGATGCCATCAATGGCCCCGATGGCAATATATTTGCCATCTGGACTCTGCAATGCAAAATGGAAAGTGTAATGGAGGAGTCTATGGCCTGGAGGAGGGAAGGTCGTCCTACGTATGCAATGCTCAAAATGTATTTGCCGTTCTGGGCATCCAGCACCTGCTCCGCCTTGCCCGTCTCCACACTGTACATCGATATCTTGCCATCGTTGAGACCAGATATCACGTACTTGTCGCACGGCGAGAAGCCCACTGTCCACAGATCCACAGGCCCGAAGCTCAGCAAATGTTTCCTGTCCCCGGTCTTGGCATCCCACAGACACATCGTGGAGTCCAAAGAGCTGCTGCAAATTGCTATGACACGACAGCATTAATCTAGATCTTTCAAATATATGTATATTCAAGACTCACTTTGACCATTGGAACTGACGGCAACAGAGACGACGCCCAGGGCATGCCCCTTCAGCGAATGCCGCAATTTCACTGTGTTATCCTCTTGTACGTCCCACACTTTTACCAGATCATCGAGGCCACCAGTAACAATGAAGTCTTTTGGCTTGGGCTCCTTTTTATCAAAGTCGAAGGGATTCTCCTCTTCCGGCTCCGTGCCGGCATCATCTTTTTCAGCTGACAATGGATCGCGGCCCCAGGTGCAGCTCCACACCGAGTTATCATGCGCATTCTCCTCCTTGTGCAGAACCGAGAACTGAAAAGGATTGTTACACGATTACTTGAACATTTCAGAATAGAAGCACGGACTCACCATTGTAAACAATAATTTAAAAAAAATTTATTTAGACGTCCTAAGTCGTGTTGTCGTTTTTCAGCACTTTTTGCTGCCGGCATCTCATTTTAAAAATATACCGTAAAAATACCGACGAAAATCATGTTCCTCCATTTTGATCTTCTGTCTAATATAACTAGATGAATATAGTACTGAGCCCTGAACAAATAGTTTGAACTGATAGATGAAATAATTTTGTACAAGAATGGCCGGTTTTCCTTCTTGGCAAAGGTCTAAAAACATCAAAGCGCCGATTAGATTCTTCGGAAATGCCAGTATATACCATGACATATTAAAATACATTTTGCACAATTTTGGCGTCATAGAGTATTTAAACTACCATAAATGGTCACGCTAGCTGCCGGTTTTTGGTCATAGGTGGCAACGCATGGCAGCGAACAGTGCTGTAAAATGGGAATATTAAGATATCGTACAGAAGTACCCTCAATATTTCGGGTATATATATCTCTGACCCTTAGACGGTCACACTGATGCAAGTTCCATTCGAGCCTGAAGCTCATACTTGACACGCAAAAATAAGTAAGAGAGTATCTTGGGTCGATCGAACCTTTGGTTTGATCAAACCGCTCGGCTATGCAACCGTAGGAACAACAGGCAAAATGAGAAAAAAAAATTGCAAGGCTCATACGAACCTCACCTTACCTTCGAACTTACATATGATATGATTAATAAATACCCTTTTACGGAGGAGTATAAGGGTACTAATGAAATGTTTGTCCAACATATGCAGTAACCGACTTCATCAGCTAGTTTTTGTACATTTAGTAGGTATGCAAAAGTAATCTCCACATTTTTAGGCTAGTTCATTGATATTTTTCCAGCTTTATCAATTTTGTGTAATAAATTTCAACACCCACCACCAAGAAGGTTTTAACATAAATTCAGAAATAGGGTATACAAAAACCCACACTGCCTACTATAATGCTGTTGTGTAGCAAATGTGTAGTTACCGTTTGTTGCCATGTAAACAAGAGACTTATTTGTTGACCTTCTTTGTTTAAACACTATTTTACAAAAAATCTAATACAAAGGTGTCACTAAAATTAACCAATCTTATAGACAATTGATTCATCAATCGGATAAAATTATGTATTCACGGCTGAAAGTTCAAGCTTTCTAGTAATTCTAGGCCGAATATAAAAATCTTGAATATGATTTTTGATCATGGACAAGGATGATTAACCCATTCTCGACCAGCAGGTTTTGAAATACTCTACACGAAAATGATGAAACTTGAAGAAATTAAGCGCAATTCAGATGAAAGATGTCGTGGTCAATATTTTTGTAAGTAAAGAGAAAGGAAAGATTTACAAGGGGAATTTGCAAACAGTATTATATTCCGGGGCTTACCTCAAGTTGGTAGTCTGTTTAAATACAGGGGGCTTAAGTGGGTTATATTTATATTTCCGTAGAAATCTGCGGTCAGACTGTTCGCCTCACACGGTCTCACAAAAAATTCGCCGCGCCACCGAAACGACGTGAAACTATTGTCGAATTTTGCTCGGAAAAATATCAAAACAAGTGCAAGTGAGTAGTGCAGCGCTCTGCAGGAGTGTATAAATGCAATCTGAATTGAATGCAAGTGTCGTTATATAATGCGAGTGCTGAATAAAAACGCACCCAAAGTGCCATTCTTTATAAAGGAACAGTGCGGACACTGTCGCCGATTCCGACGATTTTGATGACCAACAACGAAAAACGGACCAACGCGTGTTCTTTATTTTAGTTGATTTTTTTCGTTCGTATTTTGTCTGTGCTGTGCTGTGTCGGAGCCGCGTGTCTGGAATATATTAATAACATTTATAGTGAAACTTTAAATGTGTGTGTGAGAGTGTGGTAGGGGGCGGTCTGCGTGTGTGTGCAGCAGCAGCAGCTGAAGAATATTTTATCATTCATATGTTCGTCAAAAAGAAAAGAAAACCAAATGCGATTCATTTTAATGCCAGGATTTTGCCGCTGCCTTTCTCTCTGTCTCTGTTCTCTCTGCGGCTGCACACGCACTTCCCATACTTCCTCTCCTTCGTTCCATTTGTGCAATTAACCGGAGAATAAGAAGAAAATAATAATAATACAAGAATTCGCCTCGCCGCACTTTCTTCCATGTGTTTTATGTGTTTGTTTTATTGATTGCCGTTCGCATCCAACTCTCAGTTCGCGTTTCGTCCCCCCCACAAATCCCGTTTAACTGTTCTCGCTCTCTATCTCTCCCACCCTCTCTCTCTTTCCCTCTCTCGATTCGGTTCGGTGTAAACAAGTTTATCTTTAATTTTGTCTCATCTCCATTTTCTCTTCTTGTTTTTGTTGTGGTTCTTCCACGCGACTGCTGTTTTTCGACATATTTTAATTCGCAAATCGCCTGAAAAATAAATCAAATACAACAGTTTTTTTGTAGCTGAATTTGTTAATCATTAAGGTGAGTAAAATCCGATGATAAATATTTTTTTTGTGTATTCTAAGCAGATTTACATAATATGGTTTTATGTAATCAAATGTGTTTTTTATGCAAAAATGTTATTTTTAGTATAAGCATTTCACGCTCAAAAATCCAACTAGATAGATGGTTCCAAGCAAGAAGTTATCAAGAGTTTAATACTCAATTGTCTCCTTTATCGTAGGATGCTTTCAAAGGTGACAAAATTACCAAGAACTCCAAATAAATGGAATTTAAATGTTTCCATGATTTTTCGTTGCTTTAATGCGTAAATTGTCAATTTAGCCACTTCTTTTTTCCTACCTCCCAAACCTTTCCCCACCAAAGTCAACTAACTAAGAATAGTGCCGTTAGAGTGATTCTGGAACTGCTTACAACATTTATTTGTCTGCCTTTGATGTTTTAAAGCACTGCTTGCCAACTGCATTATATTCTCAAGGAGTTATGGCAAAGGAGAGATAGAGAGCCTCTCAACAGTACTGCTTGCAGCACTTTACAGCTGATGTAAATGTGAACTGCTTGCTTGAACTAACTGGCATGAAATATTCAACGGATCTCTCGTTTGTTACTTCTGTCAGAGGCCCATCCCACAACCCCCCTCCCGGGACTATTGCTCTGCCCCAGCCTTCACACATAAATGGTATTTATGGATAAGAAAAAACGCTGTCCCCTAAGAGGTGCTCCACACACAACAACAAAAAACAAGCAAACAGCAAAAACGAAATGGGGAATGGGATGGGGAAAAAACTAGACCATAAAACATAAATGCATTCACGGCTGCCAGCTGCCATTAGTGTGAAAACTTTTCACAATATCATGTTGAAAAAAACAAAATAAACCAAGAACAAAAACCAAATGGAAATCCAGGGCAGGCCAAGAGGGGAAAAGCAGAGAAAAAGCCTAAGCCGATGAGCAACTGTGGGCCGCCTGCCCTCGCGGAATGTGAGCGACGACGACAACAAAACAAAGTTATGATTATTCGAGAGGAGAGAGCGGAAAGCCTTGATCGAAGGGAGGAGGGTGTACTGGCCTGTACTGTCGTGGAGTCAAGTGCGGAAAAGCGCTGGCTGGGAAAAGCGTGACAAAGTCAAAAGCAAGGCAAATACTGGAGCGGTGCAATATTTTTGAGCCTAAAAATATATATATACCATCTCCATATGACATCATTGCAAGGGGTGTGGGGCGGGGAAACGGGGTAGACGGGTAGACAATGACAGAGCAAGTTTTGAAGTCTGCCAAAAAGCGAAAAGAAAAGCCAAGAAAACAAAAGAGAAAAAATGCTGTTGAGCTAGCGAAAAGCGGTCGCAACAGATTTGATGCATTAGCCTTGACATTATTTCAAAGAAAAGTGCAGCAGAGAGTCGGCGGGGGGTAGGGGGGAGAGAGAGAGAGAGAGAGAGAGAGATATGTGGAGGTCTTTGGAGAGGAAATTATCAATATAAAATTCGATACAAAGTATACAAAGAAAATAAATAGACTCTTGTTTATCAACAGAGTGACAATCACAATCCACTATCATCTTGTGGTCCACGGACCAATGCGATCCTCCAGCCGCACTGATAACTGATAACAGTTCTCGCATATCTCATTGTACAATAATAAACGGCATTCATTGAACTCTCTTGCGTGACATGTTGTTGGGGCATTGCCCAGACACCCAGACCAGACCAGACATCTTCATGCAACACAAAGACTTGAAGATCTCGAAAGTATCTTTTGCACAGCAGCGGAAAAGTCTACTCTGATCGAAAAGAAAATGTCACCTTGAGTACTTTTGCTTTTGCCGCCTGCATTAACCATGGCCAAAGAGGCTTTTTGGCCGTAGATAAGATAATTATTTCACAGCTATTTATAAACCCTAATTTTCATAAACCGAAATTCCATTTGTAGAACGTAGAAGGTTATTCTTCAAAAACTGAAGCCCCATATTGGAGGCCCCACAATAAGCGACATTTGTTCCGAGTTTGTTTGCCGTAGGCTTAGGCAGAAGAATTGTTGGGAAAGGTTGGGAAGGGGGCTCTGGGGAACCAAATTGATGGCTCAAACCAAGAGGCGTTAATGGCATTTACCTTTTGGCTCTGTTTTGGGGCTGATGGGCGTAATGGTCATTAATGGTCATTAGCATACTGTGGACATATGTTGGATTCATGTATAATGTGACACATAGATATGATTACTTGATTTGATATTAGTTTAGTATTTGGTCAAGAGAGAAACCACATAAAACCACATCTTTTTCTACCCCATATATCCTTTCAATGAAACACACTTAACCCATCTATAACTCTGTTGATCTCTTCCCCTTGACCTTGCCCCAGTGCCCAGTGAGAAAAAAAGTACAAGAAACGAGACTCAGCTTGCTTCCCTGGAAGCACTTGAAAATCGAGTGTTTTTACCCCCCTTAAAACACATTTTTTTGAAATTTGAGCAGCTGTTCATTGGGCTCTCTCCCTCTTCCTCTGACTCTTGTCTTTGGGTAGTGTTGCGCTTCCTCTGTTCCCAGTCTTTGGCTGGTATTCAATCCCCTTTGTTCCCTGTCTTTGGGTAGATTTCATTCCCCTCTGTTAAGCGAATTGATATCTCATAAAGTCTACAACTGATAAAATGTCAAACAAATTAGATAACGTTGCGGCCAAGGTTACAGTTTTTTTTGTTATATAAAAATACGTAGCACCCTCCTAATAAATCTGCAATACTTAAAAATGGGAAAAGAGAATCTACTACTACTTCTAATATTAATTCTTATTCTATTTATATTTCTCTTTAGTTTGGAGGAGGAAGTTTAGAGGATTATTTATCTCTTATGCTTAGCTCTTAGCTTGTGGATAAAAAATTCCAATAAAACCTACAAATAGGAAGCCTAGGTATTAAAATTATAATTATTATAAAGTTAAAAAAAAGATAGATATTCTCAGGACTGGATTTGTTTGTCTTTCTTCGACTTCGTTTGCTGCCAACGCTGTTTATATTTTTGAAAGCCTTTGCTAATGAAATGATCTGCAAGATCTGTAAGAGTATCAAAATCTTTAGCCACCACATGGAGGCCTTTCTTTCTTTTCTTTTTGTTTTCACGCCTTTCACGTGTTTATGGCCCCCTCCATACCTCCCTCTGGGGTGTGTTTGCTTCATTATTAATCGCATTTTTGACGCCATTTTATTAACAGATGACTACGACGAGTGGCCAGTGGGTGAATGGAGTGGGGGGGAGGTAGGTCGTTTTGGGTGGAATGGAGGTTAGAGGTGCAAAAGAAGGCGTCAATTAGCTGTCGTCTGTGCCCAAAAAAAAAAAAACAAAAAACACTTTCACAATTTATCACAAAAAAAAAGAAAGAAAAAAGAAACATCATCAAAATGTTCAATGTTCAATGTTCGTTAACAATTTTACTGTTTTCTTGTTGTTGTTGCTGTTTGTTGTCTGTAGTTTTCTTTTTTTTTTTTTCTTTTGTGCGGGAGCCTTGTCTGCGGAGTTTTATTATTAATTAAAAAAACCCAGACTGACAGACAGACTGACAGACATCATGATGACGATGATGATGATGACCGTGACCCGCCCCACCCCAACCCAACCCCGAGAGTGGCTCTGGGCTCGGTTTTTCCTTTGTTTTTCATTTCTTTTGTGATTTTTCATATGTATATCTCGCTGAAAGTTCGCTGATCTGACAAATCAGAATTTGTAAACCTAGCTAAAAAAAAACATCAACGATTAGGAGGAGTACAACGTCTCCCCCCGAAGTGCTGTTTGTGCCTGTCTGTGCGCTTGTATTCATTTTTAATTGATGCACATTTTCCAGCCAGAGCGAGGGATAGAGAGAGAGAGAGAGAGAGAGGCATACACTTGGCCAGCCACTACTGCGCTCATTCAACTATCATTTATTCAAGCAGAGGCCCTAGACCTCCTCACAGTAGACCGGTTTCCAAGCTCCTCGATATTATTAAGTTGTTATGCTTCGACAGTCCCCAGATCGTGCATATTTACAGCTATAAGTATTTCCAATTCATCCCTCCCCCAAGGTGGAATGTGGGGGTGGGGATTATCCATGGAAGTAGAGGGTGAAGTTTACTTGAATTACCTTAATCCTAATCCGAAAAGACACTCTGGATAGGTATGATGTCATGGCATGTATTTGATAATCAAATGTGACAGGTGACTGTGAAATAGTGGGCTTTCAATTTCAGATTTAATCACTGCTTAAATTGTATTTTTTATATATTTAGTTAGATCATTGCCGAGATTGCCTCACCTGGCACATGTAGGGTTAAGCTGATTGCGAGAGAGAGGAGTTCATTGGAAAGCACGAGTGATCAGGATAGAGAATGCAATGTATCCCGTCAGAGAGCGCAGGATAGCCAACAAAATAGTGTTGGAAAGAGCAAAAACATCAAATCAGGCACATCATGTTGTGAGCAGAAGAGAGGCTAATGAAGGAGAGTAAGGGCTTACCGTTAGAGAGCGAAAACTTGGAGGGGAAACATCAAATGAGAACATAGTGTCTGCTCTGTCACACTCATGGCGAAATTGGAGTGGATGTAATGAAATAGTTCTACAGAATTAGTCGCATTCAATCGATTCCTTACATTCCGAGCTTTACATATATTCTGGAATATTTATACTCAAGAAATTCCAATTCCAAACTTTCCAACTGTTTTCATTTTAAAGATATGTGTATATCTGGCTGTGGCTATGATTTGCACAGTTTAAAATATGTTTACACAGTTCAAGTTCATGTGAATCTGTCTGTAAACGGGTTGCCCTTGCATTTTGCTATTGTTTAAACAAAAAACTTATTGACTAAACACTTTTTTTTTGCCATCTATTGATTAGAATCACCATGCAAACAGCCCCTACCCTCCCCACCATCCACAGCTATCAAATGGTTTTCATTTCAATTTTTCAATTGAAGCCCGTCCAAACAAATTGCATTTGGTCCCCAAACACTCCCCTGAAATTTCGAAGGGGGGAAGTCTACGCGAAGGCCAATTAATGGAACCGAACAGAACGGCACAGAACGACACAGAACGGCACAGAACGGAACATTGGGAATGGGAACCAAACGGAATGCAAATTCAAAGTGCTGACAGGCGACAATGTCTGATCGGAAGAGAGCGACGACTGGTGGGGGGATATGTTGTCCATTATAAGCATTATAAATAGATATTTTTCTAAATTGAGTTCATGTCATTGGCACATCATTCTTGAAAAATTCGACAGTCGCCGGATGTGCCGCAGTGGCAGGAACCCACCCCGGCCATAACCCAAAATATATGTGTGTTTACCTATGGAAAGGTTGTATCCCCCATATAATCGTACGATATACGATGTGCTACGAATAGTACGAGTAGTTTAGTTTTTGGCCCCATGAATCATTTTCTCTAATTATACAGAAAAAAAACAGTCAGAACAGAGATCACAAGATGACGTCTTTTAGCCTTGAATGAAAAAAACCAGAAGATCAAGTCATACACTTGGAGAAAATACTACAATAAGTATAAAGGAAAATTCATTGGGCTATATATGTACATATATTTTATGTAGATATATTTATAATATTATTATAATATTTTCCAAAAATATAATCAATTTCTTTTTACTTTTTGCAGCAAAACTAAAAACGCAATCCTCAACAAATCATAATTTTTCGCCTTCACCACCCCTTCCAATCACCACAAATGTTTTCGGCCAACAAATCTGCTTGTTAAGGTGAGTTGTTAGCCATATATATAATTATATATTGTGCATTAAGACCGATACGATGTGTATTTGTGTGGGGAATGGCGCATGTTTCAGTGACTAACAGAGTGCCGCATTTAATGACTGATAATTGCTGATGGACAAGAGCTCCTCTGTGTTGCCCTGTCTCTCTCTCTCACTCTCTCTCACTCTGTAGGTGTATTACCTATATGATAGATTAGATAATACCAATCTTTATTATCACGATTGTGTTGGGGGGGGAAAGACTGTAGTAGATTTAGGCTTGAAAGTGAGAAATTAACAGACAACAACATCCAAATAGGAAAATCTAGTAACTGGTTCTCAGTAGATAAGAAAACGCTTATGGTTTATTATGAAATAATTAAAGAATTATAAAAAAAGGAATACTCAAATTGATAAATAATATTTATTTATTATTATTATTTATTATTTTTCAGTAATTTTTTATTCAATTTCGCTTGTGCCGCTTGGCGTTTTTTTCGTGTCAATCGCAGCGATTGTATCCGTTCGCTTATGGGAATTAAATTAATTTGAATACGTATTATCCCAAATAAAAGAGAATATATTTTTAAGGAAAGGACTGAAAAATTCAGAGCCAAAGGCTACTACGAAATGATTTCAGATGAAGTGTAGTTTCGTCTCCGATCTATCAGAAATTTTCTGTTATCCCTTTTTAGTAGAAGTTTCATAAATGGCTAATGTGAAGCAAAAGACTGCTTGGAAAGGGATGATAAATCGTCTCTAAAATCGAAAAATGATTAAGGAAAAAAATACATTTACTGGTGGAGGAGAGCCTTAGAGACAGATACTTAGAGGATCGTAAAAGTAGCAACAACTGAACACCCGATAAGCCTCTACATATGGGGGGATTTGAAAGAGGAATCATCTAGAAAAAAGAAATCCATAGGTTAAAGCCACTCGTCTGGTATATTCTTCATTCTATTCCTCGTGGTTCGGGGTGCAATAATTATTCCTCAAACACCTTCCAAACGTCACTAGCTGCACCTGACGATGCCCCTGACAGGCCGACAGTCGGACAGACAGACAGACAGCTTGATTGGTTGTTGCTCTGTGGCCCACCTGCAGTTGCCCCATCAATCTTCTGGCCCCGTGGTCTCTCTACTCTACTCCCTCATAACCATGGCTCATGTGGGGGGCTTTCTTGGGACTCATGGCTCATGGCTGAGGCATTTTTAATTAGCAAATGCTGCTGCCACGATACCCAATGAAAAGTTGATCGGTGCTGCTGCTGCTGCTGCTGTTTTTATTGGCCCAGGGCCAGCGTGAAAAGTGCAAAGTTTATTGGGCCAATCGAATAATCGAACAAGAATCGAAATCGAAACCAAAGACAGAAGCAGAAGCAGCCCCAAAAAGCGAATGGCAGGACAGGGACTATTTATAATTGCTGCTGCTTCTGTGACAGTTTCAATTTCAATTTCTAGTTTCGGGGTTTTCAATTTGCTGTGTAATTGATTGCCTTTGGGGCGGCATGACACACGAAGTGCCATTCGCCGGTGGCCTGGCCATGGTCGGTTAGCCTAAGAACAAATGAAGAGCTGTGAAATATCAGCGAAAACTTAGACAGATTCAATAAACAAAAAGTCAGAAAAAAGGCAATTTAAATGAAAGGAAAAACTTTCCTTTTGAATCTGTGAAAATCTGTTTGAAATGTGTTCTTAAGGGTGGGGCAAGGAGTACCAGGGGGGGGAGGCATGTTGCTAATTTCAGCAGCCTCAACAAAAGTCGATTGCATGAGGCATGTGTGGCAAGAAGGGGCTTTTATTTATATTTCTAATTGTGCAGGGAAAGAGAAAGAGAGAGAGAGAGCTCTTTCGGCGGTGTTTTTGTTGCCATTAATTGTACAAACTACATACCCCCCATCCACCCTCTGTTGCTATATAGAGATCGGTTCTGGTTCAGAACTATTTCTGGGTGTGCTAGCCCCCGAATATTATTTTGTAGTTAAATTTTAATTTTAGTTTATTGTTGTTGTGGCATTTTTTTGTTGGTGAGTTTATTGAACCTATAAGTTGCCCACAAAACACACACACATAAAAAACTACCATACATCGGACATGTTTATGCGTTTGGCTTTGGTTTCTATTTATGGCCAAGGGTCAGGTCGGGTTGGGGGGTACCACAACACCCCCAAACACACACACACAAAGAACATATTGACGGTTCATTGCCATATGCCTGAAAATGCTATACATCAGGTAGCCCTAGATACTGTCAGTACATGACGCCAGTCTTAGATGTACTTTGTGTTTGTTTGTGTGTGTGTCTATGCCCCCGTTTCGCATTATGCGGAGAAGCGGAGCGGAAACTGGAGTTGAACTGGTTCGTTCATTGATCTAACGACTCCCCCACAAGCCCAAGCCTGTAATTACATTTTGAGGTTAGAAGATATGGTTTCAAAATTGATTTTTAATTTGTATGATTACGAAAATGTAATTGGTTTTTCTTTTCTTTTGGGGTGTACAGACATTTGGGGCGTATTTTTATGATTAGCTAAAAAGTATAGGACTATAATTTAATAATTTTATAATTTTTATTTTAATATCAATATTTTATCGTAAAATATAACATTTTATTGCTGATTCATATTTAATGATTATATTAAATATATTTTTAGAACTTTAAATAAGTAAAATGTATAAATTAGAGCATAAAAAATATTTTTATTCAATCCTAAATTTCTTACAATATTTTTATTATATTTTAAATTTAATATTATTTTGTTACACTAAAAATTATTGCTTACTTTACAAAATATAAAACAAATTGCGATTCCCATTTGGCGTCGTGCCTGCTGCGTTATCTCAAATATTTATACTATAATTTAATGATCGGACAAGGCGCCAGAACACAAACAATACGAGTATACAAACGAGTATGTGTATATACAGCTGTGTTCATTGAAATAGCAGTGCTGCACGTCACCACCTTCAAACTCATTTTAGAGATATTTTTAGTCTTCCAAATTGAGCAAATGATACTTTTTTAGAAAGCTTGGAATGTAAGCATTATAATCCTGAAGAAATTTCATTACATTTGCATTCCATCTTCTTTTTTTTCATTACTTTAGACAATTACCCATGAAATCTGCTGTTCACTGAAATAGCAGTGCGGGGTGAAAATTATTTTTTAAAAATTAAAAACCAAACAAATAAATTTAAAAATGTCACCATCAGTAAGCTTTATTTAGTTATTGAATATTTTGATAAAAGAAATTTTTGGATATAGCGGTACTTTTATTTTTGGAGCATAATAGAAATCATTGCTGGGTCCAGAAGAGGAGACCTAAGAATTTGACTAAAAACTAAGGGCAGGATGCTTATAGCGATTGAAACTAAGCTGTTTTAGAATCTCACTATTGTATTTAAACTAAATAACTATAAAAAGTAGACTGAAAATCGCGTTGCTATACGAAAAATTACGATTTTAGAGGATGGCCGTCGACCCAATTTCTAGTGAGCTTTCGTAAGTGTTTTGGATCATTGTGCTACTAAAAAATTCTTCTCAAATGTATTTTTCAATTGGAATATGACTGTAATGTATTCCCAAGTACACATTTTCGTCAAATTTTTGCCAAAACAAAAGTTGGAGATACTAACCCAAATGGGCTGCACCTCAAAGTGCGCAGCCCAGATACCAAACTCAGTTTTTTCAAAATTTTGTGTGGTTATCTGGTTTCCGTGAACTCCAAACATATTCTATGAAGTCTATCTGAGTATATAATACCATTTTACCCTGATCAGCCCATAGTGTTTTTTCGCTGTAACACAGGCCAGTCCATATGCGTTTTTGCAAACTTGAGTCGTGTTCCCATGTGTTCTAAAAAACCAAGCGCGTAGCTTTCTTGGACTTCTTGCATTTAAATAATGTGTGATCAGTCATCTACTAACTGTCACATAGCTGACATAACGAAAAAAATTTTCTTTCATATTTTTTGAGGGTATTGTAGGCTTGGTCGGCCTGTATTGCTCACTTTGACCAACCTGTAAAAGCGTCTTTTTTGACTAGCAATTCGATTTTAAGTAAACTTTTTATAGTTATTTGGTTTAAATACAGTAGTGAGAGTCTAAAACAACTTAGTTTCAATCGCTATAAGCATCCTGCCCTTAGTTTTTAGTCAAATTCTTAGGTCTCCTCTTCTGGACCAAGCAATGATTTCTATTATGCTCCAAAAATAAAAGTACCGCTATATCTAAAAATTTCTTTTATCAAAATATTCAATAACTAAATAAAGCTTACTGATGGTGACATTTTTAAATTTATTTGTTTGGTTTTTAATTTTTAAAAAATAATTTTCACCCCGCACTGCTATTTCAGTGAACAGCAGATTTCATGGGTAATTGTCTAAAGTAATGAAAAAAAAGAAGATGGAATGCAAATGTAATGAAATTTCTTCAGGATTATAATGCTTACATTCCAAGCTTTCTAAAAAAGTATCATTTGCTCAATTTGGAAGACTAAAAATATCTCTAAAATGAGTTTGAAGGTGGTGACGTGCAGCACTGCTATTTCAATGAACACAGCTGTATGTATGTACATATACCCTTTATACCCTTTACAATCCCATATATGGCCACAAGTCTGGCCTCTCATTATTCGCTTATTGAAATCGAGCGTCCGTTGATAACGATAACGATTAGAAATCGACCTGCGGAAGGTGTTGCATTGCGTTGCCTGTTTGTGCAGATAAGAAGGTGTACACACATTCGGAGCAAATCGGATCGTAAACCTTGACCAACAAGAAATTGGGGCTAATGAATCAGCTGTCGGCAGGGGGAGGGGGAGGGTGATGGTGATCCCTGGTGGAGTCAATTTCGAAAGACATTTTCTTTGGTCCGATGCTGCCGCCACTTGGTTTTTCCAATCAGCAAACGCAAATCCAATTATCAATTGGATCAATTGGAAAGTCGCTGCGCAGAAGGCAACCGCAAAAGAGAGGCTGACAATCCAATAAACGGGGCGTGTCAATGCAATTAAGGATGGGTGTTCGGTTCGGTTCGGTTCGGCTAAGGAAAGTTTTGGAGTAAAGCTTCGCCCGCGCTGCGGAAACCTTTTGGGTTGGGTTGGGTTCCGTTCTCTCTTTCTGCCGGCGGCGGCGGCGGCACCCTGCTCTCCGACGGATCTGTGATCTGCTCCGTTGACTCGTGCCTTGACTTAGTAAACAAGTTTTTCTCTCTCTCCTCTCCTCTCCTCTACTTACTCTCTTTTGCTGTTACTTTTTGGTTGCGCATGAATCACTTTTTCTAATACCCCTTTAGTTTTAGAGTTCAAGGGTACATTAGGTTCTTGCAAATATTTTGTGACAAGCAGAGTGAAAAATTAGAAAAATATCAGAGGTCTACGAATAAATATATATTTCTGTGACGGGGAAAACCTATTATCCGTATATTCTCTCTCTGGTATACTTTGTAGATCATTATTTATATATCTCATGAAATAGTATTCCAAATCCAGGGTATGCCCATAGTCGAGACTCTAAACAAAGTTCTTATTTGTGTGTGTTCTCTGCTTTGCTTTTGTGCTGCTTTGCCTTTCCGAAAGGTAACTAAACAATTTACTCACACAAACACACACACACACAATGTACAGTTAAAGGGCAGGCTGCACAGAGATGAAGAGAGAGGGAGAGAAATTGAGTTTATGACGTTTGCACTTAACCGCCTCTCCGAAATAATGCCGTGGCACAGTTATCATTCAGCCGCCGCCTCCGAGCTTCGACGAGCTTCGCCGAGCTTTCTGGCCAACCAGCAGCAGGCGGAAGCAGCATTGTCGGTCACCTAAGCGCACAGCGTGCGTGAATGAATATTGGATCCATCGCCACGCAGAGCAGAGCAGCGCAGCGCAGCGCAGTGAAGCTCTCGCTCTGTCATTCTGGATCCCTGTTTGGCAGTGTGTATTACTTATTCATTCACTCCAGTTACTCAGTCAGTACGTCAGTCAATCAATAGAATTTGGTTTTCGTTACTGTTTTGTTTTTTCGTTTGATGCTTGATTGCATTGCCAGCGGATATTGACGATGCGTTTTGGGTAGAACCCATACATATAGCACACCCCTACCCTTTTTGGTCTATGGGGGGCATGCCGGAAGCGTCAATGAAATCCTTAATTCGTGAATGCTTTTAAGGAACTTTAAGCATGGCATTTAAAATGCTTTCAAATTTCCCTTTAAAATGGTTTCACTTTTTAATCGTTAAGCAAAAGTATGTAAATGCTGAATCAAATGCAATTCAATTAAACATAGAAAAAGAGAATAAAAAAATAAAAAATTAAACAAAAAAAAACCGTCACTGGTTCATGGTCAACTCGTGCGCCTAATGGCTGCCAACGATTTTTCAAGCCCGCATAATTACACCAACGACAATAACAACAAAAACAACATTTAAACAAAGGCAACTGCTGCCGCAAAACAACAAAAGAAACAACAGAAAAATTGTTTCATTTACATTGTGCAGCGTCATGGAATCTGGTCAATGAATCAGTCAGAAATGCTCCTCAGAAATGGCTCAAAGCACGCCAACACACGGCGACGAGCAACCCATTAAAAAGTCTGCACACGCGATGCCAAATCTTACAGATGTATGCACATACATATATGGCAGATATAGTGTATAGTAGTAGTAAGCCACGCCCACGCTCGAATCGGGCTTATTATGGGGGCAACATTTATTGGCAACCAAAACCGCAACTTATCCAAATGGGAAAGGTGGGAAGGTGAACAGGTGTCGCTGTCTCCCCACGATGGCTGAGTGGGAGAATGTTTATGTGTGTGTGTGGGTTGTAAGCGCCAAGAGTGAAGCCATTATTAACAGATTATTAAAAACAACTCAAGTGGCCAAGGGCATTAATACAGGTAAATAGATCAGCGTAAGCCAAAGCACGTGCTGCTTCAAAATATAGTAAAAAATTAATAGAAAAGAGAGACAATTTTTTCGGTCTGGAATTTTACAGAATTCCTGACTGAAAAAGCGAGAGACAGATAGACAGAGAGTGAGAGAGAGAGTGCTCTAGTGACAAACGCTCTGTACGTGAGGCTGAGCTTTAACTGTATATTGCACATATTGTAGAAAAGAGAGAAAATTGAAGGAGAGAATGCCTGATTGTGGCTTTCACAGAGGAAGGGTACTTTACATTCCAGTATATGTATAAATATAGAACATGTGGCTTTATGGCTGTGGAAGATTGCAAAGAAAAAAGCTTTTCTAATGATCGTTAGGTTAAATATTAATTTCCAAAATAAATGATCCCGTTGCTGAGAGCGAGGATTGATAGAGAGCAAGTCCATCTTTACCAAGCAAAGCTTTTCGGTGCTTTCAGCTGAGAGAGCGATTAGCAAAACATAGTAGCAAATGAACCGGCACGTTTGTCGGCACGATCGGACACGCTCTGACACGATCTGACACGATCGGGTAAAACAGCAACAAAATGCAGCTTCCGTGCTAACACATTACTGTTGTTGTTGCTGGATTGAGCGATAAGAATGAAGGACAGAAGGAACGAGACAAAGAGCAATGAAAGGCAGTAATTGCGAGAGTAAAATTAAGATCAAGAGATAAGAGAATTACGAGTGCATTGCGGTTAAAGGCATAAAATAGACGAAATGTAAGTTCATCTTTGATATGTGCATACATACATACATACATAAATACACAAATACATGTGGTATGCATGTGTAATCACTTTAAAGAAGAAGTCTCCAGAAGGTTCGGCTTTCGGTATCTTCGGCTTTCTGTCGCCTTCGTGTAATCTGTTTTGCCTGCTAACATTTTGGTAATTTTATAGGCTTTTTTTTCGGTTCAAACTGCTCTGCTAAATCGAAAGCAAAAACCAACGAAGCAAAGCAATGGATACCTGTATGTATGTACATATGTATGTATGTACAGTGTATACGATTGTTAAAGTGCAATTGCAACTATTTTAATTTTGTACGAGTATTTTATTTATAATCTAATGCTATTTTGATTCGATTTCTATGCCCCTCTGGCATTTTCATTGCAACCAAAAAACAGAAGCAGATGCCGAAGCAGAAGCAGAAGCACACCCCAGCAATTGTTGTTCAGCCACTAATTCGAACAACTCGAACATATCCGAGGAGGAGGCCGGCCTGCCTGTTGTTGGACAATTTCATTTGCAGTTTGTTTCTTGTGCAGTTCGCCAAATATTTGCACAATCCTCGGGCCGCCTGCAACTGCCACTGCCACTGCGATTGTGGCAGTTGCAGTTGTAGTTTCAGTGTTTCTGTTTCGGTCCTCTGAGCGCTAATTGAGTGAGCACACGACAAGCAGGCAGTCCGACAGTCCGTCAGTCAGTCAGACAGACGCACAGTCACAGTTCGTCTATCCGTCTGTCCGAGCGGCTGTCAGGCGGCCGGCGGCGTGCTCTAGAGGAGAAATGAAAAACGCAGCGAGGCCTGGCTGGCCTGCAGGGAGCCAGCCAGCCCCCCCTATACACACATATAATGTGGGGCATACAACATCAAGCCATCGGGGCATCGTGTGCTCCACACTTGGTTTCTGCCTCATGCAGCACGAGGCATGCAATAGCATGCGGGCAACATGCAACACACGCCATAAACTTCAAGGAAGTTGCCCAAACGATAAAACGATACAAAAACATCTAAAATTCATCTTCGTCTTTATGTATGGGGTACCACCGGCTACATTTTGGAGGGTATATGGGGCATGTGTTGTATTTACGTACAACATTCCAGTGCAAGATCTATCCAGGTATATCCTTTACGCATAAGTGATTGGATATACTTTTGCTACGTACTCAAAGGTGCTTAAATTATTTCAAATATGTACATATATGGCTCTTTTTTGATAGAGTTATAGATGGGTGTAGTTTTTAGCTATCGATTGACCAAAAATCATCATAAATCTGACTGTGACTGTATGTACAGCCGCAATAATGAAAAACACGTAAAATATCACGATTTTTTCATTAACCAGAGAAGGAGATTTCTGAGTAGAACTAAAGACAATATAAACACTAAGTTGTGTTACGCTCATACAAAATTTTCAGCTCGATTTCAGCTCTGGAATTTAACAGAATTCCTGACTGAAAAAGCGAGAGACAGATAGACAGACAGATAGTGACAAACGCTCTGTACGTGAGGCTGTGTGTGCACACATGGTACGTCGCACCACACGATAGCATCTTTCCTTCTTTTTCCCAGCATGACTGTGCAATACAGGGTAGCCTAGCCTCCGAATGTACTCAGGGAGAGTGAATATTTCCTATCTGTTAACTGGGGTATCTCACAGTCGAAACCATTCCACCATAACATTTTTGTCTCCATCTGTTTTCCACTTGCAAGCAATTTTGATGGAAAGCCACCAAATCCCCAAACCGCAAACTCCCAGTCCAAGCCCCGACCCCTCCCCCTTAAAGCCCCATTGTCCACTCCTCAACGTCGTAAAAATTGTCATAAATTTAATCCGATAAAGAGTTTCATTTCATTTAGTGAACGACTGACGAGAGGCTTTTGTCCCAGAGCAACAGCCGCCGCCGCTGCCGCCACACACTGATCGTCTAATCAGCTTCATCATCATCATTATGTTTATATGATTATTATTATGATTGTTACTAGTATATATTTGTATGTCTGTAGCTTTGGCTAGTGGCTGGCTGATGCTGCTGTCAGATGATGACAGTTCATGTCGCTTCCATTTGCACTGCGCATCAACAATTTTCCAAGTGGCTTTTTTTTTTTTTTGTGTGTTTGTTTCTTTTATTTGGGTCAAAAGTTGTGGCTTTTCCATAGGCCCCACAGAAAGTCAGTGAACTTTTGTGGCACAAAATATTAAGGAAAAGTTCTGTTTGACAGAATGATTGAGCTATGCAGCGATGGAGCGATGGATTGACTGCCTGATTGATGGGAAAACGTTTTCACTTAAATGAAATTATCTGAAAATTGAAAATTAAATTGCGTAATTGATTCATGGGGCAGGCAACAAGTTTTGCCTGAAATCGAAATCGATAAAACGTTGCAGCTCCTCTCACGTGGCCGAGACTCTCCCCGCTCTCCCCTTCTTATGACTCTCGATTATATTCTCTATACAAAGAATCTTGCTTTTGCTTAAACATTGGCAACTTTTTCTCAGAAGAATCCCTGCTCTGCACGCTCTTTCACCACAGAAATGCTCTACATTGCTTATACGACAAGTTGCACAATGGCACAATGTTGCACGTTGCGGAGAAGCCTTTTTAGAAATGTCAATAGAAAGTTTCTTGGGGGAAATGCTTGTGTAATGATTGAAAAATCCTTAAAGGAAATGCATAACCACAAAAAACTATTCAAGCATCTTCAGCATTCGAAGAATGTCGAAGGACACATCCACACTTACCTAACAAATATCTTATAATTTTATGGATTGTAAGCCATTATCATCTTACGAGTAGATGTTAAAACATGAAAGCTTCCAACTGTAATCTTTAAGCAACATAAAATAAGTATTTAAATATTGTATTTGTGATTAACTCTTTTGCGAAAGTCGGACAAAGAAAAGCAGGCGGCGACCCCCAGAGAAGTGACAAGGCTTTCGAGGTGAGAAATTGCCAATTTCACGCATGGCCCCTGCTTGCAACAGCCACAGCCATAGCCGCCATAACCACACCTGCACCTGCACCCGAGACTTACCACTCCGTACGCCCGCCCGCCCGGCACGCCACTCTTTGATGTGTCTCTCTTCTGAGTGTGCGTGAAGTGCGGCTATTAACACAAAATGTGTCTCTCGCAAAGGCAATGCGACTATTTTTAGTGCCATTGGCTTCGTGCAATGCCAGCTTTGGGCTGTGTTGGCCATGAAAATGTATCTGCATCTACTGCTGCTTGTGAGGCCGCTGCCCGCTGCATCTGTGCATCTCTGGTGCACAGGTGAAAGTATTTAATTATGCGTCTGCCGCGCATGACAAATCGGATGGTGTTGATGAATTGCCATTGCAATGCAAAGCAATGCAACAAAAAAATATCCTTGGCTGACAAGCGAATTTTCCCAACGAAAATGGTTAGACAGGAAAGTAATCGTCACCAAAATTGGGGTCTGACCGGGCCTGGCATTTTCATTGGAAAAATTCATCGAGTCGGGGCAAGGTAAGGCAAGCCAGCTTGCCTTGTGTGGCAGTGACAGTGGCAGGGGCAGGGGCAGTCGCATCGCGATAACAATGGTCAAACATTTATCGATAATGAAAACAAACAGACTGAAAATGATTTCGGTTTGCCTTGCAAATGGCTCTCTCATATGGCAGCCAATTCCCAGACATCTGCTGCCGGCAATAGGGGGATGGGAGGGGTGCTTGCGTGTTTATTTGTTTGCCAAACGTGTTTGTTGCTCCATCTGCCAAGCCCCAGCCGCTCCATTTTGCTTACCAATTCCCACTTGTCCGCCAATGAACCACACACACTCCCAGGGCCTTGGACACATGTCACTAATATAAATTTCACTTTCCATTGCAAGATTAAAAGAGAGAGAGAATAACGCGTACTTTAGTTGAGAGAATTCTAGAATTTAATCATTCTTTGGAATTGCCTTTGAATCACAGTAGCAGCGCAACAGATGCAGTGCCTACGCGGCGTATGAGTAATATTGCACAATTTATATAAATAATTGCCGATAATAATTATTGGTTGCCAGGGGTAATGCTTGAATGGCAATTAATGAGAGCAATTAGGTAGCTTATTTTTTATAATTTAGGCGAGTTTTTCTTTGTTTTTTATACCAGGTACTCGAAGAGTATATTGATACTGATGGTAAAGCCCAGAAGGAAGCATTTCCGATCCCATTAAGTATATATATTCTTGATCAGCATCAATAACCCAGTCTATATAGCCATGTCTGTCTGTGCGTCTTCATGAGCGCCTTGATCTCAGAGTCTATAAAAGCTAGAGCAACCAAATTTTGTATCCAGACTCCTGTGTTATCATAGGCGCGGCCGCGGCCTTTGCTGCGGCACCCAACGTTCCCCGTCGTATTATTGGGTGTAAAGAGATTTTTCCATTCGTAACAAACACATATTATATTTGTGTCATTCGCATCGATAGTGACCATTCGCTTATGGGTAATTTGTCTAAATGTTAACCCAACAGGATTATAATAAGCTAGAAATAAAGACATGAATTACGTTATAGAATCACAGAGGACAACAATTTTTAGAACAGAGAAGATCCAGATCCATTTCCATTCCATTGATTCTAGTTCCCATGATAATTCCCAAAATTTGTGATGTTTAGTCGAAAGGTTTTCGGATTAGAAAGAACTTTAGAGCTTGCGCATATATACATCCGTTCCATCAGTTTTGCTGCCCTATCCGTTGAATGAGATTTCTCCTGAAACGAAATGTTTACACTAGCCATAGACCCAGACCCAGCCCCAGCCCCAGCCCCAAAAAACACCCCATGCCATCCGCCCATTGGGTGGCAGCTGTGTGCGTCGAGTGGGCCCACATGCCGGCGCGGCGCGTATCTTTCAGATAGAAGATACTGCATCGCAGGCGAAGATACATTTTTTCTTATTTTCTTGTTATTTTTAAACAAAGTGCTCGACCCAACAGCTCTGCAGCGATGCAGCTTATATGAGTGTGTGTGTGTATGTTTATTTTTTGTGTCCCGTTTGTTTGTTGGCTCCGTTCCGTTCTGTTCTGCCTTTCCTTTGTACTTCTAGCAAATAGTCAATGCCGGGGCGGCGGCTAGAAAATGGTTTTGATGAGCCTGAGCGGCCCCCAGGAAAACTCAATACAGTGTTTGACACAAAAAAAGATACTAGATACTAGATACAAGATACAATCCCATACGATGCTGCGCTGCGGCAATGAACTCTCAATGAAAGTGCAATTAAGTGGAGGCCTGCAAAGGCTGTGTCTGTGCTGGTGCCTCTGCCTGCGCCTCTGCATGTGCCTGTGCCTCTCCCTCTGCCTGTCGGCTAATTACATTTATCGCTTAGATGTTAATTACAAAGAGAGAGAGAGAGAGAGAGAAAGAGAGGGGACGACGGGTGGAGCGACCTCTGTGACTGATTATGCAGCAGCCACACACACAAACAGAAACACAGACACCCTCGAACGCTCAGGGGGCGAGGTCAATGATATAACACACGATGATTAACTGCTGCCAGCAGTTTTTAGCTTTGTCTCTGTCTCTATCTCTCGGCTAAAGGTCAGGTCACCCAGCTCTGAGGGTCTCTGCTCTCCTCTACTCTTCTCTCCACTCAATCCATGCCATGCCATTGATACATCTCGTATCTGTGCTTTGGCCATCTTTAGATACTTTTATCTCCGCTGAACGAGCATGTTTGTCTTTCTCGTAGTTTGTTTATAGTTTATAGAGACTGTTGGCAGCTGCCGCATTTGGAACGAGCTTAAACTGGCTTAAAACACTTAAGTCACAAGTTACTGACATCCCATATAGTCATTCGCATGAGTCAAACGAAAGATAAACACTGGAAGTGTATGAAAATGAAAGTAGCACTCATTCAGGTGCTATTTAGATATGCATTTCTAAAGATGGTGGCCATTCGCAAATTTTTACAGACATTTCGTTTTTATTCAGAGAATGCGACCGAACATGATATGGGGGGTACTATATAGAATCGTTTATCCAGACAATAGCATGCCTCGGTAGACCTTGGGTTGACCCAAAACGCGTTTCAATTCAAAAAGGGGGGAAAAACTGTGCAGCGGTTGGGGCTGGGGTTGTGGCAAAGTAGTGAAAGCGGCAACATCTTTTACGTGGTGGTAACTCTTGTCGCTGGTTTTCCTTAAGGCTGGCTTACCACCAGACCAGACCAGAGACGAGACTGCAATCATATTTCACCTCTGCGCCAGAGTTTGCTGCACTTGTCGTGGTCGTGGTTGCATTTGCTTTTCGTTTGTTGTTGCTGCGGTGGCTATAAAAATAACTGAACAACCGAACACCCGAACACCACTTGCCATTGCCACACTCTTGGCCAAGTTTGGCAACGGTTTTGACGGCGGCTGCTGCCTCTGCTTGCTAGCCACCAAAAACCGGCAGCCAAACGAGTTATTGTTTACTTGATACTACGAAATACTAGTACGAGTACGAGTACTAGTATTTCTAACTATTTTGTTGGCCACCATTTAATTTCATTCATTGGAAAAACGACAACACAGCTGAGGTAGCGGCCAAAACCTGCCAAAAACCAGACACAAAGCATTGCTCGCCGCTTGTCGTTGTACCCTTTTCTGAATAGAGTATATCGAACTTTAACCTGCAGTTTGGCCGGCAACAGGGGACAAAGAAGTTTGGAATCCGACGGTCCGTTTATCCGACGGAGATGAATTCATGCAATCATATCAGAGGAGTTGCCTGCCAGACGTGTAAATTGGTAACAATTTTGAAGTAAAATTCATCTCCATTCTCCTCCTTTACCAGCGCAAGAAGCTCTGTCACCTCCACATCAGTCCAAAAGGATCTTTTTGATACTTCGCCCGGCGTTGCCACCTAATTTGTCTCACCATTTCACAAAATGAGGCCGAATTCATAGTCAACTCTCATGTGGTACATGAGGTCGAGCCACTATTAACCAAAGAAAAAGTTCGTCTTATGGAGACTTCGAGTCAAAGAATTGGAGGTAATGTGCTCCCTAAAAGGGAGGGTGGCAACAGCCACCCGTTTCAGTTGGAATTATAGAAAATTCAAGTTACAGAAATTCGAGTTAGGATTTGTATACCTCGCGTTTCTCTATAAATCGAAACGCGTTGATCTGGCATTCCTAAGTGTTCGATAGCCAGGTGTTCAAGTAATAAAATAATATTATAATAATATTTTTCGTTAACATTATTCTCCTTCTTCTATGCTTATAGAGCATTCGAAAATCAAACCTTTTCACTTACTTTTTTTTCTCTCTTTCTCTCTTTCCAAGTTTTGTGTCTGTTTGAATTTGGTTTTCTTTTGAGTTGGTCTTCCCTCTTGTTGCTTCTCCATGGGGGTTTCTCTTGCTGCATTTTCCTTAGGGGGAAGTACTACTAAGAGTACTTGCAAGTGATTTTCTTCATCGTCGTCTCCACTGGGTTTTAATGCCATTTTCGTGCCTTGGCTGTTGCTTTGTTGCTTTTCAGCCCCCTCCCCACAGAGTTCAGAGTTTTCCGGCTGCAGTTTTTCCCTGGTGTCTGGTGCGCAATTCAATTGGCTGCTAGCGGGCGGGGGGGGAAAGGTAGGACAATGGCAAATGGGATGTGGTAATTACCACAGGTAGCTGACGTATGTTGCACGTTACTCAAGCAGGTGTTTACGTCCGTGCGTCTGTGGCGGATCTGCTGTTTGTTTTTAAATGCAATTGCACACGCGGCTTGGAATCGATCCGATACTGATTTAATATGCCTGATATACAGGGATTTTTTTGGATTTCTCTACTTTTCGTTTGTATAAAGTTGCGAAGAACATAATACATAAAGAATTCTGTTTTGTGAGACAGCGTAAGGAGGAGAGGAAAGCTGTCTCCAATTCTTGCTTAGTATTTGTAAGAGTCTGAAAGCGGGAAACCTATCAGCAAAACAATAATCTATGTAGAGCCAAGAGAGAACGATATTTCTTTGCAAAAAGCTAATGAGAGTGGAAAAAATACTGTAAAAATAGTTAAACCATTAAAAATGTCTAGATATTTCTAGTATCGCCCTCCAATTTGATTTCGAGCAATAAATTTTCCTTTCTTTGCTTTGAAATAACACTTCCCTCTTACTCTGACATTAAAACCCACCAAGTACGGCTAAGCCACACTGGAAGAAATGGAGAGAAGACGAGAGCGAGACGTGAGAAAGAACAAACCCTTAACTGATATGCAAAACTGTGAGAGATGCAAAAACAGACGAGTAACGTCCACGCATTTTAATGGTATACGATTTTTTGAGGCTCTCTTTTGAGGTCTCTTAGAGCCAGAAGAGAGCTATCAAAAGCCAGTTCGAGTTCGGCTGCTCTCTTTGCAGGGTATTTTTGTCTTCATCAAGTTATTTTCCTCTCTCACTCTCTCTCCCTCTCTTCCTCTCTCACTCTATGATATCAAATTGTATATTTCTGTGTTTTAGCATTATTCTTTGTCTTATATTGGCGACCCACGCGACTCGCAGAAAAACCAGAAATCCGTCACAAGCGCGAAAGACATTTATAAATTGGTTTTTTGAGTTGCTGTTGCCTGTTTGTTGCTTTTCGAGCGATCAACCCACATGATTATATACAATAATGAATGAAGGCCCCCCACAGACCTCCCCTCATCCCATTCCCATTCCATTTGATATCTTTAATTGGCCTCAACATTGAAATGTCACACGAAAGAGTCGAGTCAGTAGCATAATTATATAGACAATAAATTATGATCATAGGCTATTTGCATACCATGTACGAATACTATAAGTATTACCATACTTATTCAGATCATATTTCCTTGATTTTCTTTCCAGTTAATGCTGCATATATGACAGACCCACACGAAATCGACAGCGACTTCGACAGCGACAGCGACTGAGAGACACGTAAGTTGAGTGCAAAGCGTGCAATTAAACCCCCCCGCATAAACAACATTTATGCACATAGAATATTTATGTAAATTTGTATATATTTTTTATTATTAAAGAGTAAAACTTTGTCTGGGGCCTGCCTGACCCCAATCCGTGCTGTAATGCTGCAAGTGGAGCAGAGCGAGGACTTAGAGGTAGGGTTAGGGTAGAGTACGAGTACGAGTATGAGTACTCCACCACTCCCATTTCCCAATTGAGTTCCTGTGCAGGCGGCACAGTTTTTTGTTTAAATAAAAGGGCTTTTGAATGTTTGTAGATATACAGATGTGAATACCCTTTAATGTAAAGAATATTGAGGTCGTTTTATAACTGATTTGTACACACTGTAACCGTGGGGAATGAGAACCTGGTCACACTCGTTCTGCTAGCAGAATTTTTTTATCGGCATCATATGAATATCAACCCTGATTCTGCTCGCGTACACTTTTTTCGGGACTCGATACTGACCTTAAAGCTGGGGTCGGCAGCGTCCTATGCACTGTGCATAGGAAGAGGCCACAGAGCAGCGCAGTCGGCACACACATGAAGTAAAAACTTCGTGTAGCTTCGGCTCTAAGCACACGCGGCTTCGTTTTTCTTATCTGCTGTGCCAGCAGCAGCAAAAACGAATCGTGGGGCTTCGTCCCTATGCTCAAAAGGCTTTATTATTCTGCCCGGCAGCGTCGCGGCAGTGGAAATGAATCGTGTTGCTTCGTGACTCTTGTCTGCGCACACAAACGCACTAAAAACATATGAGTGTTTGCGACCCCTGGCTTAAAGTTATACATATGTATGTGCAAACATATGTCGTATGAAAAGCGTTTCCAGATAAAATATTCTACGTTGATTCAATTGGAGAGAGAATAAAGAAAAAATAAAGATGGTATTTAATTTATACGCGTGCAGGAGATTCAGTAGCGGATAACTATATATTTCTTACAATATTCTTGAAACTCCACAAAAAATGTATATCTCTCATATTTAGCTTTTCAGGAGATCCTCAACGAACACGAAACTCACATTCGTATCAAATTGTATCTTCCTATGAAAGTACCACTGCATTGTCAATAGATAGTCCCCCGTTGGAATGGGAAGGCGCAGACGATCAGGTTTTAGATAAAAACCCTTGACAATCTGTGGACCCTATAATCGAAAAAATTATCACTTTTAGAACAAGAAAAATGTCCTGTATCTTACCACATAAGGGCATGTGTGGTTAATGTTGGTAAACGGTCTGAAGAGCCCATAGATTATCAAAAGAAAGGGATTATTTCGCTTTTCTAAAAACGCACAGGCATCAGCGTTAACGTCGAACAACCACGGCTTGTAACCATTTGCCTTTTTGAGAACCCGTACACGAAGTGAAGCATTATTGACCGGATGTAATATCGTTCCGTTCATATTGAGGATCACCTTGTCCCGTCCGACGGCCTTCAGGCGACAGTTGTGGAACACGAACCACGATTTGTTGTAGCTCTCGCAGACAAAGTTTGTAAACTTGAAAACCACCGCATCCTGAAATGAACTCTGATTAATGCAGGAGCTATATAACATTAAGTGTACGGATATATGTACATTATAATCGAATGATGAAATTATAAATATCCCGAATAGAGCACCGAATATCAGCTTGAACTGCATCGCTCGCAGACCCGTGATTAACGAATGTGGTTAAAATTCCCAATGATAGAATAATTATAGCCAGAATCTGTTCCGCTTGCGTGGATTTTGTTGAACTATTGACATATCAATTTGTGCCTACAATATTTTGTAATTACAAATGTGTTCTTATGTATACCCAGAAAAAAAACGCGGAAAAGCTAATGGCGAGCGTACTCCTTGGTTTTGCTGAGTGCGAGTGGAAAGGAAATATGTATGTTGCGTAGTCCTTTGTTTCCCTGTTATACAATGTACAGAAAAAGGAAGTGAGAGGCTGCTAAATGACCACGGCTAGTAACCATTTGCCTTTTTGAAAACCCGTACACGAAGAGAACTGCATCGAATGATGAAGTTAAAAATATCCCGAATAGATCACCGAATATCAGCTTGGTCTTCATTGCTCGCAAACTTATGATCAACGAATGTAATTTAAGTCCCAATTGTGCAATCATTATAGCCACTAACGTTTTTTTTTTTTTAAATATATAAATATTTATAATCACTCATGTTCTAATAGTCCAAAATCGTTTTCTTATCAAAGTTAGAATCTTGTTTAAAAAACAAATGTGTTCATAGCCGTAGGGAATACATAGCTGGTCACCCTCCGCCGCTTGTGTGAATATATGACACGTTTTGCCAGCAGAATTTTTTTCTGATCTGAGTACTAGGTGTTTTACATATCTAACCGTTGGCAACTATAAAAATGTATTAAAAAGCTAAAATAGGTGAGGAAAAAGCTGAAAAAGCCAAACATATTTAAAACCAGAGGGTACGTTGTGAGCCGGGGCAAAGGCCGCGGCTCTACTTTATACCCGGTACTCAGTCACAATATATATTTGTTATCTTATGATTAATGTAATTTATTATATTTTTCACAAAATGGACGAATTAAATTTTGGCCCAAATGGAAAATTTCAAAGAATTAGGCCAAACTCTATGCTAGATTTTTATATATTATAAGTTTATTTGTTTTGTTTACATAAATTTGTACATCAGCTTCTACATTTCTAAATGTATACGAGACTTGGAAATGTTTGCGATAGAGAGAGGGAATAAGTAAGCGCTTGAATGGCGTTGCGTAGCGACTGAAACTAAATTTGTTCCTTCTGGCCCTAATAATGATCCGACCTGATCCAGATTCGGCAATCTGTTAGATACGGTCATTTCCCATGATTCTGTGTTTTTCGTTTTCTTGTACCTTTAAAATTGTGGGTTCCACAGATTTTCGTTCTTTGTGGGGGCGGAAGGGGGCGTGGCAAAATTTTGAAATAAACTCGTGCTGGTTTGATATCACAGGAGCTTGGATAGAATGTTTGGTTGCTCTATCTTTTATAGTCTCTGAGAACTAGGCGTCAATAAATACGAATGGGCAAAGCAGATGGGGTCGCGTGTGAGAGAGAGCGAGAGGGAACGATGACTTTCGAAATGGTTTTCTTCATTATGCCTATAATAATGATCCGATCTGATCAACACACTGATAGATATGATCATTCTCTATGATTCTGCGTTTTTAGTTTTCTCGTATCTTCAAAATTGTGTACGCCACAGACTTTCGTTCTTTGCGTGGGCGGAAAGGGGCGGGACGAAATTTTTAAATACAGTTGGAGGAGTGTGATCACACAGGAAACTGGATACAAAATTTGGTTGCTCTAGCTTTAATAGTCTCTGAGATATCGGCGCTAATGAAGACGGACGGACGGACAGATAGACATGGCTCTATCGACTCGGCTATTGATGCTGATCAAGAATATATATACTTTATGAGGTCGGAAACGCTTCCTTCTGGGCGTTACACACATCCGTTATCACCACAAATCGAATATATCCCTATATTCTTCGAGTACCGGATATAAAAAGTACAGAAATCCAGTTGGATTTAAAAAAACGCCAGAACTGGCGGGAAAAATGCTAAATAGGCGTTTGGGAGAGTTGTGGCTGCGATTTGATTCGAATATGGATGGTATTTACTTTACAGGAAAGAACTGGCAATTCGAATAGAAAGCGGTCTGCACGAGAATCAGTAGCAGCGCACTACCATATATTTTGAACAATAATTGCTTAAAATTTCACAAAACATCTATGGATCTTATTTAGTTTTTCAGGAGATCCTCTACGAACACGAAACTCACATTCGTATCAAATTGTATCTTCCTATTAAAGTACCACTGCATCGTCAATAGATAATCCCCCGTTGGAAAGGGAAGGCGCAGTAGCTCGGGTCGCAGATACATATCCTTGATAATCTGTGGACCCTATAATCGAAAAAATTATCACTTTAAGAACAAGAAAAATGTCCTGTATCTTACCACATAAGGGCATGTGTGGTTAATGTTGGTAAACGGTCTGAAGAGCCCATAGATTATCAAAAGAAAGGGATTATTTCGCTTTTCTAAAAACGCACAGGCATCAGCGTTAACGTCGAACAACCACGGCTTGTAACCATTTGCCTTTTTGAGAACCCGTACACGAAGTGAAGCATTATTGACCGGATGTAATATCGTTCCGTTCATATTGAGGATCACCTTGTCCCGTCCGACGGCCTTCAGGCGACAATTGTGGAACACGAACCACGATTTATTGTAGCTCTCGCAGACAAAGTTTGTAAACTTGAAAACCACCGCATCCTGAAATGAACTCTGATTAATGCAGGACCTTCTTCACAGGAAGTGTACGGATATGAGTACATTATAATCGAATGATGAAGTTAGAAATATCCCGAATAGAGCACCGAATATCAGCTTGGTCTTCATTGCTCGCAAACTTATGATCAACGAATGTAATTTAAGTCCCAATTGTGCAATCATTATAGCCACCAACATTTTTTTAAATAAATATTTAAATATTTTTAATTACGCATGTTCTAATAGTCCAAAATCGTTTTCTTATCAAAGTGAGTAATCTTGTTTAAAAAAAAGTGCTCACAACCGTAAGGAATACATACATAGCTGGTCACCCTCCGCCGCTTGTGTGAATATATGACACGTTTTGCTAGCAGAATTTTTTTCTGATCTGAGTACTATTAAAAAGCTGAAAAAAAGTGAGGAAAAACTGAAAAAGTCAAACATATTTAAAACCGAGAGGGAACGTTGTGAGCCGGGGCAAAGGCGCGGCTCTACTTTATACCCGGTACTCAGTCAGAATATGTTGGCAAAAAGGTCGAACCATTCTGTAAATTTTTATGCATATATTAAATGTTTTTCTGTTTCCATTTGGTTTTACATATGGGCATTTCTCTGACGAGGTCCACCGAAGCCAAAAAATTAAAATTCAATAAAATCGCATTTAAAAATAGTTTTCTCGGGATTTTATTTTTAAAAGATATTGAAAATCCGCCAATTTCTTTAATTGACATATAATTTCATTAACTTTGATTTGAAAACCTATTAATATTAGAAAAATTAACTTTTTTGGTATTTTTTTGTCATGTTTCCATTATTTTTTTCGCCTATAAGAAAGAAAATTCTTGATAAAAGTTTTTTCTCAAAGTCTCCCCTACATATTGAAATATCTAAAAAAAAATCCCACAAAATTGTTTCAATATTGGTTAACGGAATTTTTGTAACATTTATAAAGCTAAGAAATTTTTGTCCCGTGCGACAGAGGCTTAAATTGAATTTTAAAAAAGCTACAAGCCATACATGCTTAAAATTATTACCATTTTAAAGAGTCAGCAATGCAGAACATTAATCAGAAATTTTCATAAATATATCGCCTCAACTTTCGCTGAAATCTGAGTTTGAATAGGTCGCCGCGAAAACCACTTCTATATTTGTCCTGTGCGAATACCATGCTTTTTTGCAAATATCTGGAAAACGAACAGTAACCCAAAATCGCACTTAGCACCAGCTATAGAGCTAGTCAAGTGGCGAATCATAACGGTAAAAAAATTTTGAAATGCGTACGAACGTCCTGTGCGACATCAGAGAAATGACCATATGTTATCTACATGTATCTTCCCTACATTTGACATCTACATATTCGTCTTTACATATATACGGTTCGTGGGAGGGTGTGCAAGAAAGAGAGAGGGAATGAGTAAGCGCTTGAATGGCGTTGGGTAGCCACTTAAATTTAATTTGTTCCTTCTAGCCATAATAATGTTCCGACCTGATCCAGATTCAGCAGTCTGGCAGATACGGTCATTTCCCATGATTCTGCGCTTTTGGTTTTCTCGTACCGTAAAAATTGTGGAGTCCACAGATTTTCGTCTTTTGTGGGGGCGGAAGGGGGCGTGGCTAAATTTTGAAATAACTTCGTGCTGGTTTGATATCACAGGAGCTTGGATAGAAAGTTTGGTTGCTCTATCTTTTATAGTCTCTGAGAACTAGGCGTCAAAAAATACGAATGGGCAAAGCAGATGGGGTCGCGTGTGAGAGAGAGCGAGAGGGAACGATGACTTTCGAAATGGTTTTCTTCATTATGCCCATAATAAAGATCCGATCTGATCCAGATTCAACACACTGATAGATATGATCATTCTCTATGATTCTGCGTTTTTAGTTTTCTCGAATCTTTAAAATTGTTCATGCCACAGATTTTCGTTCTTTTCCGTTATCACCACAAATCGAATATATCCCTATACTTTTCGAGTACCGGATAAAAAAGGTCAAGAAATCCAGTTGGATTTAAAAAAACGCCAGAACTGGCGGGAAAAATGCTAAATAGGCGTTTGGGAGAGTTGTGGCTGCGATTTGATTCGAATATGGATGGTATTTACTTTACAGGAAAGAACTGGCAATTCGAATAGAAAGCGGTCTGCACGAGAATCAGTAGCAGCGCACCATATATTTTGAACAATAATTGCTTAAAATTTCACAAAACATCTATGGATCTTATTTAGTTTTTCAGGAGATCCTCTACGAACACGAAACTCACATTCGTATCAAATTGTAGCTTCTTATGGAAGTACCACTGCATCGTCAATAGATAATCCCCCGTTGGAAAGGGAAGGCGCAGTAGCTCGGGTCGTAGGTAAAAATCCTTGATAATCTGTGGACCCTATAATCGAAAAATTTAGCACTTTTAGAACAAGAAATATATCCTGTATCTTACCACGTAAGGGCATGTGTGGTTAATGTTGGTAAACGGTCTAAAGAGCCCATAGACTATCGAAAGAAAGGGATTATTTCGCTTTTCTAAAAACGCACAGGCATCAGCGTTAACGTCGAACAACCACGGCTTGTAACCATTTGCCTTTTTGAGAACCCGTACACGAAGTGAAGCATTATTGACCGGATGTAATATCGTTCCGTTCATATTGAGGATCACCTTGTCCCGTCCGACGGCCTTCAGGCGACAATTGTGGAACACGAACCACGATTTATTGTAGCTCTCGCAGACAAAGTTTGTAAACTTGAAAACCACCGCATCCTGAAATGAACTCTGATTAATGCAGGACCTTCTTCACAGGAAGTGTACGGATATGAGTACATTATAATCGAATGATGAAGTTAGAAATATCCCGAATAGAGCACCGAATATCAGCTTGGTCTTCATTGCTCGCAAACTTATGATCAACGAATGTAATTTAAGTCCCAATTGTGCAATCATTATAGCCACCAACATTTTTTTATATAAATATATAAATATTTTTAATTACGCATGTTCTAATAGTCTAAAATCGTTTTCTTATCAAAGTGAGTAATCTTGTTTAAAAAACAAATGTGTTCATAACCGTAAGGAATACATACATAGCTGGTCACCCTCCGCCGCTTGTGTGAATATATGACACGTTTTGCTAGCAGAATTTTTTTCTGATCTGAGTACTAGGCGTTTTACATGTCTAACCGCTGGCAACTATAAAAATGTATTAAAAAGCTAAAAAAAAGGTGAGGAAAAAGCTGAGAAAGCCAAACATATTTAAAACCAGAGGGTTCGTTGTGAGCCGGGGCAAAGGCCGCGGCTCTACTTTATACCCGGTACTCAGTCACAATATATATTTGTTATCTTATGATTAATGTAATTTATTATATGTTTCGCAAAACGGACGAATTAAATTTTGGCCCAAATGGAAAATTTCAAAGAATTAGGTCAAACCCTATGCTAGATTTTAAATATTATGCATTTCTGCATGTATACGAGACTTGGAAATGTTTGCGATAGAGAGAGGGAATAAGTAAGCGCTTGAATGGCGTTGCGTAGCGACTGAAACTAAATTTGTTCCTTCTGGCTATAATAATGATCCGACCTGATCCAGATTCGGCAGTCTGGTAGATACGGTCATTTCCCATGATTCTGCGCTTTTGGTTTTCTCCGTACCTTAAAAATTGTGGAGTCCACAGATTTTCGTCTTTTGTGGGGGCGGAAGGGGGCGTGTCAAAATTTTGAAACAAACTTGTGCTGAATTCATATTACAAGAGTTTGGATGGAAAGTTTGGTTGGTCTAGCTCTTTTAGTCTCTGAGATCTAGGCGCTAATGAAGACGGACAGACGGAAAGACAGACATAGCTACATCGACTCGGCTATTGATGCTGATCAAGAATATATGTATATACTTTATGGGGTCGGCAACGCTTCCTTCTGGGCGTTACGCACATCCGTTATCACCACAAATCTAATATATCCCTATACTCTTCGAGTACCGGATATAAAAAGTCCAGAAATCCAGTTGGATTTTAAAAGCGCCAGAACTGGCGTTTGGGAGAGTTGTGGTTGTTTTTCTCAGAGAGTACTACTGAGAGACTGAGAGAAGATCAAAAGAGCGATAAGCTTTCAGGCCAGCGTACTCTTTGGATTTGATGAGTGCGAGTAGGAGGAAAACGGCAATGCACATTGAAAGCACCCAAATATTGGACATATCAGTCCATAGAATTAGAATAATTATAATGTTGTGATATTTTCGCTGATCTGAGTGCTTAGCTTAAGAATGAAATAAATAATTGATGAAAATATTGATATTAAGAGAAGGAATTAAGGTTGAAAGGTTGAAAAACAAAGCCTTCTCTCTTGGGTATGACTTTCTCTAGTCAAAGCGATTTGATTCGAATATTGATGGTATTTACTTTACAGGAAAGAACTGGCAACTCGAATAAAAAGCGGTCTGCACGAGAATCAGTAGCAGCGCACTACCATATATTTTGAACAATAATTGCTTAAAATTTTCCCAAAACATCTATGGATCTTATTTAGCTATTCAGGAGATCCTCTACGAACACGAAACTCACATTCGTATCAAATTGTAGCTTCTTATGGAAGTACCACTGCATCGTCAATAGATAATCCCCTGTTGGAATGGGAAGGCGCAGTAGCTCGGGTCGTAGGTAAAAATCCTTGACAATCTGTGGACCCTATAATCGAAAAATTTAGCACTTTTAGAACAAGAAAAATATCCTGTATCTTACCACGTAAGGGCATGTGTGGTTAATGTTGGTAAACGGTCTAAAGAGCCCATAGACTATCGAAAGAAAGGGATTATTTCGCTTTTGAAAAAACGAACAGGCATCAGCGTCAACGTCGAACAACCACGGCTTGTAACCATTTGCCTTTTTGAGAACCCGTACACGAAGTGAAATATTATTGGACGGATGTAATATCGTTCCGTTCATATTGAGGATCACCTTGTCCCGTCCGACGGCCTTCAGGCGACAGTTGTGGAACACGAACCACGATTTGTTGTAGCTCTCGCAGACAAAGTTTGTAAACTTGAAAACCACCGCATCCTGAAATGAACTCTGATTAATGCAGGACCTTCTTCATAGGAAGTGTACGGATATATGTACATTATAATCGAATGATGAAGTTAGAAATATCCCGAATAGAGCACCGAATATCAGCTTGGCCTGCATCGCTCGTAGACCTGTGATCAACGAATGTGGTTAAAGTCCCAATGATGCACTAATTATAGCCGGAATATTTTCCGCATGTGTAGATTTTATTGTTGTTAATTGACATATCAATTTGTGGATACAATATTTTGTAATTCCAAATGTGTTCTTATGTATACCCAGAAAACCAACGCGAAAAAGCTAATGGCGATTGTACTCCTTGGTTTTGCTGAGTGCGAGTGGGAGGGAAATATGTTGCGTAGTGCCTCTCCCTGTGCTTCTCCCTATGAGAATAAGATTTTCGTGATACTTGAACTTGAACTCTTGTAGAGTATTAAACGCGTCGATTTACGTCTACAGGCAGACTTTTTATTTCCCTGTTATACAATGTACAGAGAGAGGAAGTGAGAGCCTGCTAAATGACAGAGTGAGAGAGAGGGAGCCTCCGTTGAATGGATGCAAATGAGAACATCAGCAGGAAAAGTTTAGCAGAAAACGGATTAAATGATGTCAGCAGGATATATGTATGTGTATATGTTTGTATGTATATGTATATGTATATATGCCGCTAAGGATGCTGTGCTGTGCTGCAGGGAAATTGAATCGTTTAAGAACTTTACTTCCTCTCACTCTCTCACTCTCTAACCTGCTTCCTCTGTTGCTTGAATGCCCACATCGATGATGTCAGTGGAGAGGAAAGTGGCTCTTGCGGCAGGCTATAAAATTGATTTTGCATTAAAATTCGCTTAAGAAGAAATTCCGTTTGCTGTCTACAAAATTCGAGGCGTGCAAACAACACTAAAAATCAATTAAATTCCTATTTATATAATTTCAAAATAAATGAAAAATAAAAAGTTGAAGAGGCGCCTTCCTCTCTCTTTCGCTTTCTCTCTCTCTATCTTTGTGCCTCTCAATCTGTGGCTGTGGCTGGGAAAACAGTTGGCTCGTGGCTCTGTTGGTTTGCTGTTGGCCAACCGCAGCGTTTGCTGACCCAATTTTCGCCGGCTAAGAATAGCGAAAAATGTTTCGAACATCGTTCTGCGTCAAGTTACACTCGAGAGAAGTGCAGCATTAGGCAGCAGGCAGCATCGCATCGCATCGCTTAGATCCAAGTACTTTCAGTTTTTCCACACCAAAATCGTTCTTTGAACATATGAATTCTTGGTCTTTCCTGAGGGGAAATCAAATTGGATAAATATTACGGCCATAATAGAGCGGTTTCCCGCCTGCCATATTTCTGTCACGCAAATACATATAATATTAAATTCGTGATAATTTATTATTCCCATTCTGTCAACGCTTTGACTATCTCTAATTAATTAAATGAAAATAATTTGTATATTCACGTACCCGCTGGCTGCCAACTGAATTACATGAAGAAATTTATAACAATGAGACCTCTTTCTAGTACTATCCCCAAACCCAAACCCAATCCCATACCCCCAGCCATTTGTTGGCGCCCAACCAAAAGCCGGCGACAAGTTTTATTCCAATCAAAAAAACTATTCGAATTTTTGTCATCATTTTTCACTTGTCATCCTTGCTGCAAAGTGGAAAACCAGAAAAGAAAAGCGCCAGGGGGCGTCTCTTTAATTGTTACACTCGAATGCATACACATGTATGTGCATGTGTATGTATGCATGTATGTATTCCAATTTCTTTTTGGCTTTTCTTTAAATCTGAAAATGATTTTGAGGCATTTCCGCATTCGTTATATCGTCATAAATCAATTTGTTGCAATCTAAACAATTCCTTTGTGAATGTTTCTGTCTGCCAGAACGAACGCAAATCAATCAAGCGTCTCCCCATTTGCATATTTCTCTATGAACCAGAGGCGAGAATTCCATAGTTCAAATATACAAGAGAAGGCGGAGAGGAGGAGCAGGAGGTGCTATAAAAAAACTTGTTATTTGCAAATCAATTTGCTTAAAAGTACTATATTTTAATCAAACCACTAACTTGTTCGCTTCTTATTTATTGTTTTATTTTCTTTGCAAAATTTTACTTGGAATTTTTGGAAAATTTAATAACTTTCCACCCAATGTAAGGTATTCAATAAATTTGAGCAAATATTCGTCTAAATATACTTTACATTACAGTTAGAACGCTGGCAGTTGAGACACACTCGCCTCGACACAAGTATACCCTGTACTCGGTTGCTCTTTATAGGGATTTAGGTGCATTATCTCTATAAAGAATAAGGAATATAAATATTAGTGAGAGAGTGATGTAG
Organism: Drosophila azteca; assembly: GCA_005876895.1. Taxonomy (NCBI): domain Eukaryota; kingdom Metazoa; phylum Arthropoda; class Insecta; order Diptera; family Drosophilidae; genus Drosophila; species Drosophila azteca. The sequence goes on along the minus strand of VCKU01000004.1, from coordinate 16,026,641 downwards.
AGAGAGAAAGACAGAGTGAGAGAGATATAAAGCGTCTCTTTGAGTAAACGCAAGTCATGAAAAAACAATCTCGCTCTCAATTGCTAAGCCACACTGGAAGAGCGAAAGATGGAAATGCTTTCTTTGGTTAAATGCCAGACATCACCATCACCTGCTAAGCCACACTGGAAGAAAACAAGAGAGAGAGAGATAGAGAGAATGCGCTACGGGAAACTGTTGCTTTCTTTGCCTCAACTCCAGAAAACGCTTTAAATTTTCGTCGCATTCTCATATTGTTTATTTTATACAAATAAAAATAACAAAAATATGTTCATATTACGTGACTTTCATCAGAAATCACAGAAGAAGAAAGAAAACGTTAGAAAGTGTTCAAGAGCTTTCTTATCGACAGTTCATACTACAACTCCTCCCTCCTCCCCCCTCCTTCTGTGCCAACGATGATGGAAACATTTGTTCGATGCGTTCTCGTTTGTAGATACAATATCTATAAATCTATAATTAGAGTTTTTTTTAATGTTTTACGTTCTTTTTTTTTTGATTGTGACAAGAGTTCCCACGTTGTTTGTTCTGGATTGATTCCCTTGTTGCGTGGTTGGGGGTTTCCTGACTTTTGTTCGATCTGTATCTGTATCCCCCCATTGTATCTTTGTCAGTGGTTTTTATTTTGCCTTAAATATGATGCCACTGCAGGGGCGAAGCCTCATTACCGATCAAGTGGCTCCTCAATACACAACACGAAAATTCCAATAAATAAATATACGATACAAATAATTTATAATAAAGATAAATAAATACATACAAATATTGTGACAAAAAGTGGCGAAGATTTCTTCAGGTGAGACATACACACACACAAATACAAATGAAATTTTGGAAAAAAGTGAAATTTTTAAAATGCAGAAAATTAATTGATTTGTTTATGAATGGCGGCGATCGGCTCGAAAGACTGAATGGTCTATTTCAAATAATTATTAAACGTTTTTCCTGGCCATTGGCCAAGTTTTCTTTGCTTTTCCTTTTTGGAATTTGCAATCCAAATCTCTCTGCCTCCCTCGAGAGAGACAGAGAGAACCTTGATCTTGTCCGGCCACAGCAGGGGCCATGTGCAACACTTTATAAACTATGAAATGAAATGTGTTTTCTATCCATCTACTTGTATATATGTATATATTTTTGTGGATATTTCTGTACCGCCCACCCTCGAAAAATGGGTGGCCAAAGATGAGTCATTCTCCCTGTTCATTGTTAATCCCCGTAATGGAAATGTGTCCACCCCTTGTGTGGGGCGGTTCGCCCTGTTTTAATTTGAATTTGAGTTTGAGTTTGAATTTCCCTTCCTGCCTCAACAAACAAAGCGTTGTGCCCCCCGAGAGATGCCAAACAGGCAACAAAAATCGATAAGCGCTAAAGTTTTCATTTCTTTGGGCTTTAATTTTCATCTGCCCATCCATCCCCCCCTACACCCACTGCCCAGGAGGTGACATAACATTCTGGCTACTCCCCCGCAGAACAAAAAGGCTGTTGTTTAAAGAGACACAAAAACTGGGGGGCGAAATAAAGAGAGAGAAAGAGAGAGTGGTCGAGCCGTCGAGTTGTCGCCAAACCACCACTCTCTCCTTCGGGGGTATCCTCCAGCGACAAAAGGTCGTGTGGGTAGGTCATTGTGCGTGCTCTTTTTTACGACTTTCTTGGCGCCAATCCCCCCCGGCCCGAAAATCGAATAGACGATGAGCCATCAGGAATTAGTAATGTTTTTGGCATTGAGAATGAGATTCGCTGTGTGGGATTTTGTTAGGAATAATAATATGCCAAAAAAAATATGGATATCCTTTGCAATTGCTTAGAGAAGGTTTTCCATTTTCAGGAAACGACGAGCCTGCTATTGTTCGATTTCTGAATAGATTTGGCAGGTTCTACGGGAACATCAACCCAGCAACCTTTTTTGAAAACCCTGATCTGATCCCTGTGATTCGGATTCCCCCCACATTCAAAACAAAACCCTGAACACAGTAAGAGCTCTCCATAATATTGAACGTGAAATCTAAATTTTCGTCGTCTCTAGAATTTCAAAAGTTTTTTTGTTGTAAATTTTCATTACTTTATATTGTGATAATGAACCATCAACAAAAGCCCACAAATTTGGGCAAACAGAATGGAGCCGTGGTGCTGGAGGTCCTACTGGTGTTGGGACGTCCCGTCAGCGTCTCGGAGGTGGCCCAACGGGTGTCCACCGTGTACAAGCTGCCGCTGGATCGCATCCAACCCGTTGTGGCCGATGTCCTCCGATCGGGCGTGAACAGCGGATTCTTTGAGTATCGCTTGGGAAGCTACTCGGTGGTGACTCGCGTGGTGGAGCAATTGAGTCGGGAAATTGATGAGTATGCTGCCAAAGTCCTTGCCACGGGCACGGCTGAGATGTCCCCGTTGATGCTGAAGCTCCAACAGCTGGATAAAACCGCACTGGCCTCTAGGCAACGCAGTCGTCTGGTGTATGTGCCCGATCCGCGCCATCCAAAGTGGATATCTGTCACCGTTAATTACTGACAATCACAATATAAACCGAATTGTCATCCATTAAGACGTTAAAGTTTTTAGGGTGTCTAAAATGGGGCAATGACTCGTCCTCGTTTGCGGGACGGAACCTCCTTTCTCTGGTTCTCTCTCCTCCGGGGGCTATTGTCCTTTGTGTGCGGGACATTCACATCATTCCACATTCAACAAACACTCCACTCACTCTCTCACAAAGAACAAACAGCTGCGGTCTTGTGGTTTACTTTTTTCCAGGCAAAATACTATTCCACTTTACAGTGCCCCAACTAGGTCCCAGTTCCTAGTAGCTTCCCCTCGCCTCCACGGCCCCCCCTGTATTCCGAGTCCATTGTCAGGTTGTTGCCTGTCTAGGAGAAGAAAAAAAAACCCCAAGGAAAAGTTCAAACTCGAGTTGCAGCGTTTTACTGGCTCATTTGCCTTTGGCTTTTGTCTGGTTCACTTGTCAGTGTGGGCTCTCCAGGTGCTACCCTAGAGCAGAGGGTATGCTCAGCGGAGGACTTCCTTCAATATACCATTCATCAAATGCAATGTGGATCGGACATAACAATAATATTCAAGTACAAATGTATCATAAGCGAATGGACACTTGCTTTCATTCCTCCCAGCTGAAAATAATAATGTTTCGCGGGCATTGCGAAAACAAAATACATTCGGTGTGCATTATCGGAGTTGTTTTTCTGTTGCCTTGTTTAAAGGGTATTTGCTTAGTTCGTAGTGGACTTGGTGCTGATTACTTCCAGCACTTCCTTAATGGCAGCACAGTTTTCCTTTGCTCTGCTTTGTTTACGGGTTTATTGTCGTCCCCTGACCCATCGTCGTCGCCGTCGCCGTCAGGGTCTTCGTCATCTCATTATCATGGCCTTTTGCATTTTTCACATGAGTGTTTTATACGCTCTGCTCCGATTTAATTAATTGAAGAATAATGTTCTCTGGACGAAATCTCCGCTGTCATTCCGAAATCTGAAAGCGAAAAAAAGAACAGAAATTATCCATATGTGGATGTAGATGTGCATCAGAACGAAAGCAAAACCAAGAAAGAAAAAAAAACAGTAAAATGATGACAAAGACAAAAATTGTATGAGAAATCTTTTTGTTCCGAGAGAAAGAGATGCAAGGAGAGCAAAACGGAGATGTCACATTGATGGTGAGAGAAAGAAAGAGGTGGGTCTTGGGGGGTGGATGTATTTATTTGCCCTCAACTTACAGATTTCTGAGAATTATTTAAAAGTGAAACGTGTACTTTGTTTACATTTGTTATGAGGAGGTTAAATCCTTAATAAGCGAACAGATGGTGATGATGGTTCATTGACTTCCAATAAGATCAGGATATACTGTAGCCAATGTTTTGTAGAGGAAACGGGTCTACCTAACCACCGTTTACAGATGCATTATCCCAGGAGTCAGTCAATCAGCGACTCAAATTGACTTTCAAATAGAGAAGATGAAATTATACGAGTATTACTATCAATTCCAATTACCTATGTCGTTCGTCTCTAATCGGCTTCGTATATTCAATGCCAATGCCTTGGACAGAGCTGAATCGGTCCCAAGAATCCAAAAAGAAAATATGTTATTATTCCTCATTTGACATTAAAATCAAAGGAAATAAACAGAGATGGACATAGAGAGTGAGAGAAGAATACTCGAGTACTTTTAGATCAAATTCAAAGCTTGAAACAAAAAATTAAAACTTAATTTTTTAAACCTGCATCAAATATTTAGGACCCTATTCGTAATAAGCAAGTTTCTATTAAACCTAAGTTATCTTTTTATATCTATTTTTATATCTTTTCTATATCTAATCCTTGCCCCTCCGTTTTCTCTCCGCTTCTCAACCGCAGAATGAGCCGCCAACATCAGCGGCACCATCAGACGCAGCAGCAGGCCCAGATGCAGCAGCAGCAACAGCAGCAGCAACAGCAGCAGCAACTGTCGGTGCAACAGCAGCAGCAGCAACAGCTGCTGATGGCCGAGCATGCGGCGGCTGCTGAGGCTGCGGAGCTGTTCGACCTGCTCTGCGTGGCCACGACAATGCGCCAGATCCTGGCCCTCCATCGGAGCATGTGCGAGGCGGTGGGACTGCGGCCGTCGCCCTTCAACGACTACTACCCGAAGCTGAAGGCGAAGGTGCGCTCGTGGAAGGCCGCAGCGCTGTGGAAGAAGTTCGATGCCCGGGCCGCCCATCGGGTGTATGGCAAGGGCACGGCCTGCTCGGGCACCCGCGTCCTGGTCATTGGCGCCGGTCCGTGCGGGCTGCGAACGGCCATCGAGGCGCAGCTGCTGGGCGCCAAGGTTGTGGTGCTGGAGAAGCGCGATCGGATCAGCCGCAACAATGTGCTGCACCTTTGGCCCTTTGTGATCACAGACCTGCGGAATCTCGGAGCCAAGAAGTTCTACGGCAAGTTCTGTGCCGGGTCCATCGATCACATCTCCATTCGGCAGCTGCAGTGCATGCTGCTGAAGGTGGCCCTGCTACTGGGCGTCGAGATCCACGAGGGCGTCAGCTTCGAGCATGCGCTGGAGCCCAGTGGCGATGCCAATGGCTGGCGGGCTGCCGTGTCGCCCGCAGATCATCCCGTGTCCCACTACGAGTTCGATGTCCTGATTGGGGCGGATGGCAAGCGGAACATGCTGGACTTTCGAAGGAAGGAGTTCCGCGGCAAGCTGGCCATTGCCATCACGGCCAATTTCGTCAACAAGAAGACGGAGGCGGAGGCCAAGGTGGAGGAGATAAGCGGCGTGGCCTTCATCTTTAACCAGGCCTTCTTCAAGGAGCTGTACGGAAAGACGGGCATCGATCTGGAGAATATCGTGTACTACAAGGACGAGACGCATTACTTCGTGATGACCGCCAAGAAGCACAGCCTGATCGACAAGGGTGTGATCATCGAGGACATGGCCGATCCCGCCGAACTGCTCGCTGGCCCCAATGTCGACACCCAGAAGCTGCACGACTATGCCCGCGAGGCGGCCGAGTTCTCCACACAATACCAGATGCCCAATCTGGAGTTTGCCGTCAATCATTACGGCAAACCGGACGTGGCCATGTTCGATTTCACCTCCATGTTCGCCGCTGAGATGTCCTGCCGGGTCATCGTGCGCAAGGGATGCCGCCTGCTTCAGTGCCTCGTCGGCGACAGCCTCCTGGAGCCGTTCTGGCCCACTGGATCGGGCTGTGCCCGTGGCTTTCTCTCCAGCATGGATGCCGCCTATGCCATCAAGCTCTGGTCAAATCCACAGAACAGCACCTTGGGCGTGCTGGCGCAGCGGGAGAGCATCTATCGGCTGCTCAACCAGACGACGCCGGACACGCTCCAGCGGGACATCAGCGCCTATACCGTAGATCCGGCCACACGCTACCCGAACCTCAATCGGGATTCGGTAAACAGTTGGCAGGTCAAGCATCTGATCGACACGGACGACCCGTCAGTGCTGGAGCAGACCTTTATGGACTCGCAGCATGCAGCCCCGCATGTCGAGACGCCTGGTAGGAGGAAGCGACGCAGCGGAGGTGAGTCCAGGGATACGGTTCCCCCCATTAAGCAGCTCTTAAAAATCGTTCTATTCCGCACAGATTCGATGCCTCAAGGCGCTTCTCTGCTACGATGGATCGCTGCCCAACTGCATTCGCATAAATTTGTGCCTGAGCTCAAGGAGCCATCCGATGTGCTACGCAATGGTCGTGTCCTTTGTGGTCTTATCAGTCGGTAAGTTCTCCTTCTCCCTTTACGCCTTCTAGCATTAATATACTTTCTTCTGTCTTAGATATCGTCCCGATCTAATCGACTTTGCGGCCACAATGGATATGAGTCCATTGGAGTGCAACGAGCTGGCCTTTGCCGTCCTGGAGAAGGAGCTGAGCGTTAAGCGGATAATGACTGCCAAGCAGTCCCTCGAACTGACGGACATCGAGTCCAGGGTGTGGCTGAACTACGTGGATCAGATCTGTGAGCTGTTTCGTGGCGAGATACCGCACATCAAGCATCCGAAGATGGACTTTAGCGATCTGCGACAAAAGTACCGCATCAATCATACCCATGCGCCGCCGGACTTCTCCAAGCTGCTGCAGATGAAGCCCAAGGCCAAGTCGCCCATGCAGGATGCCGTCGATGTACCCACCACGGTCCAGAGACGCTCAGTGCTGGATGAGGAACGGGCCAAGCGGCAGCGGCGACACGAACAGCTGTTGAACAGCGGCGGTGTGGCAGGCGCTGCAGGAGCATCTGGAGGAGCGGGTGGCGGAGTCCACGCTGCCGTCAGTGGCGCTAGTGCAGGGGGAAGCAATCTCCACATGGGTGTGTTGATAACCATCATACATCGTAATCTCACAGACAAATAATGATATCAGAGTGCTGCTGATGCGGTTACGCTTGTAATAAAATTCCAATTTAAAGTGCTCTATTCTCCTTTGATTGATTGATTTGATTGATTCACGCACTCTGGTTCATTATTATCTTCACCCGATTGTGGCTCTATATACTATACGTATATCTTCGTCTCTCTTTCAGGGCAAAATGATACGCCCCGTCGATCGAAGAAGCGTCGCCAGACGACAGACAAAACGGCCAATATTGTGAGTAGATGCTGGAAATTAGTATTATCATGGATTGGTTGGGTTGAGAATGTACAATCTGGATGAAAAGTGATTGTAAACACTGTAAATAAAAGATGGGGTTTATCACTTTTCACACAGATGTACAATATTTACATTTTCTGTATATCATCCACGATTGGATCGAACATTGTTACGCGCTCTCATACATTCGAAAAATTGATATGTAAAGCATTCACATAAATTGTTACATAATAATCATATCCATATAAAAACATGAAACAACCAACAAGAGAATAATCTGTTCCCAAAGGTTCAGCTAATACTGAGAACAGCTCTCTGTCATGAACTCTCGACCGCCCTAAGTGCATTCGAATCATCCATCAATGAGGTCAGTTCGATCAGTGTCCAAGTGGTGTCCTCCCTCCCACCTCACAGAGTGTCCTTTATATACGTCTTGTGTAAAAGTAACCCGCCCGCCTCTTCACTTGTAATTACTAATACCTCTAGCCATCAAGTAGCCATCGTAGTCTTAGTCTTTACCGTTTTGTGTCTGTTTCATGCAATGCACCCAACAATCAATCAATCACTCAATCACGCTACACACCACCCCAACCCCGAAACTGTACCCTCGTTCCTCGTACCCTGAATCCGATTCTGAATCCGATTCTATGTCTATGACGCGCAGGAGGAGCGCCAGCAGCGCTTGCAAAATATCGAAGAGAATCGACAGGAGCGGATGAGCAAGCGGCGACAGCAGCGCTACCATCAGACGCAGAATTTCTACAAGAGCCTGCAGCTGCTGCAGGCGGGCAAGCTGCTGAGGGAGGGCGAGGATGGTGTGGCAGAGGATGGCAGCCCCTTTGAGGACTATTCGATATTCCTCTACAGGCAGCAGGCGCCCATTTTCAATGATCGCGTCAAGGATCTCGAACGGAAGCTACTGTTTCCCGTAAGCAATGGATTACCAAATTGGGATCCTGCTCTCCTGCCTGCACGCTGCCTGATCTCTTTTCGTCTCTATATAGGAGAGAAGAATAACTAACTGCTTTCTCGTTAACTTTTGGCCAAAATAATGTGACTACCAAGAAAATGTTCTGTTCTGTTCAACTGATATCTCGTACTCGTACGTTGTTTGACGGTCCCTGACGGGATCCTGTTTAAGAGAATGCGCGCTCCTCTCTAATATTTGTTGTACTTTAACTTACACTAAGAAAAAAAGGACTAGAAATAGTAAAAAGAAATCGCTTACATTCCGAATCAAAGTGAATTCACTTTAATTTCACTCATGTTTTATTTAAACATCGAATATTTACTATGCTATGCGATTTTTCTCTGAGTGTAAGAGAATATCCTGCCAGATGCTCGTACTAATTGTAATCCCTAGGCTAGGCTAAGTCTCTAACTAGTCTTAAATCGAGAGAAAAAGAGTTTCCGTTTTTCGTTTTTGGCTGTTTTCAGTTTTATTTTTTTTAGTTTTGATGATTGTTTGTTTGTTTTGGTTCCGTTATGTTGTTCTTCAGACCCTAAATATATTTATATATCTATAAAATTTTTGATTTCTTCAACCATTCTCCAAACCTACTCCTGAATATCCGATCCTGATAATCCACAAACCCAAAAAAGGATCGCGAGCGCGGCGACATACCTTCCGCTCTGCCCCGTAGCGCTGCCGATGAACAATTCAGCGATCGCATCAAGAGCATGGAGCAACGTATGACGGGACGCGGCGGCCTGGGCGGTGACAAGAAGCCCAAGGATCTGATGCGGGCCATCGGTAAGATCGATTCGACCGACTGGAATGTGCGCGAGATCGAAAAGAAGATCGAACTGTCCAAGAAGACAGAGATCCATGGGCCCAAGGGTCGCGAGAAGGTGCCCAAGTGGAGCAAGGAGCAGTTCCAGGCACGCCAGCACAAGATGTCCAAGCCGCAGCGACAGGACTCGCGTGAGGCCGAAAAGTTCAAGGACATCGATCAGACAATCAAGAACCTAGACAAACAGTTGAAGGAGGGCCACAACCTGGATGTGGGCGAGCGGGGACGCAACAAGGTCGCCTCCATAGCCGGCCAATTTGTGCGAAAGGACGATGGCAATTCGGATGAGGCCACTACCACTGTCGTCCAGTCCAACACAGTCATACCGAAATCTGTGAGTAATTTACCGTGTTTTCCCCTTCGGTTTTCCAATTCAATTTTGGTTTTCCCCCCACCTTTTTCCTGTTTAAAATGTTTACCTATATTTTTGTTTTTATTTTTCTTTGATTTTTGTGGCTTTTTGTGGTTCTGTGCTGCTGCAGTTGTTTTAGTGGTTGTGCGGGAATACCCCCAATACCCCAATACCTTATACCAAAGACTATACAACTACCAAGATGTTGCATATTGTTTTTGGATAGGATTCTACAGACTGCCTTTCTAATGCAATATCTTGATGGTTTATAGTATTTTTCCCATTCCCTTGTTGCTGTTGCTGTTGTTGGCTTAGGCGCTTCCACATCTTTCACACAGACACACACATGCCATAAGATACATTTAACATCCATCGCAATGCAATGCAAAAATAACCTCAATGATTGTTTAACTGTTGATCGAACCTTTGTCTAAGAAACAGCTCCATCTAATGCTACTCCGTTTTTCAAATAGAGTTCTAAGGTGGCGCTGGCCTTCAAGAAGCAGGCCGCCTCGGAGAAGTGCCGCTTCTGCAAGCAGACCGTCTACCTCATGGAGAAGACCACAGTGGAGGGTCTGGTGTTGCATCGCAATTGCCTCAAGTGTCATCACTGCCACACAAATCTGCGGCTGGGTGGCTATGCCTTCGATCGTGACGATCCACAGGGCCGCTTCTACTGTACACAGCACTTCCGGCTGCCGCCGAAACCACTGCCACAGCGCACCAACAAGGCCAGAGTAAGAATCATCATCAAATGTGTATCTCTAGAGGGCTTTTGTTAATGTCGTATGTCCTTTTGCAGAAATCCGCTACTGCTGCTGCTGTCCAGCCTGCCTCGCCTGCGCTTCAAGCCGCTGCAGCAGTGGAACGGATGGACACCAACCAGGCGGAGGGAGCAGCCAGGGACCAAGTCGACTTGTTGGAGACGACCATGCCCGCGGATGCCATGTCCGACGATGAGGCCAATGTGATTGACGAGCACGAGTGGTCGGGCCGCAATTTCCTGCCCGAATCGAACAACGATTCACAGTCGGAGCTCTCCAGCTCGGACGAATCGGACACGGACTCCGATTCGGAGATCTTCGAAGAGGCTGACGACTCGCCATTCGGGGCACAAACTCTCCAGCTGGCCTCTGACTGGATTGGCAAGCAGTACTGTGGGGAGAGCGACGATACGACGGACTCTTACGATTCCAGTGATGGCATTGCAGGTATGCAGGATGCGAGGCTTCTGCCTGGAGGATGACTCACAGTTTTCTCTGTGTGTGTGTGTTACAGATGATGGCAAGGACGACACCGAGGGCGAGGACTTCAAGAAGGCCCGTGAGCTGCGACGCGAGGAGGTACGCCTACAGCCGTTGCCCGCCAATCTGCCCACGGACACTGAAACAGAGGTGCGACACTAAACTCAATTACGTTCATTGGTTGTGGGAGAGACTAACCTGATATTCATTATTCTTATTTATTTTCCACGTACTCTGACTCTTAATCCCTGACCACCTGACCCCCCGAACCCCTGACCCCTGTTGTGGTGTTGGTTTCTCCTCTTACTCTCATAATAAAACCTTCCCTCACAAAAACCATTAGAAACTTAAGCTTAACGTTGAAAATGATAAAGAGAATATGGACAGGGGATCCCTGCGCTCGGTAAACTCATTTGAGTCGGCGCGCAGTCAACCGGCCACGCCCACAGCTACAGCTACAGCCACTCCCACTCGCGTCGAGATGGAGCAGCTGGAGCGGAATGCACCTCGTAAGTTTAGCAGCGAAATTGAGGCGATCAGCGAGAAGCTCTACCACATGACCAATATGGTCAAAATGAACAAGGATCTCGAGCTGCTGGCCAAGGAGAATCTGGTCAAGAGCGACATTCTGCGCAAGCTGACGCTCAAGGAGAAATGGCTGGCCGAGAATGCGGCCATAGCCGCAGGAATGGCCAATCCCAGTCCCCAGAAGGTGAGTGCTGCTCCAACTCCAGCTTCGGCTGCTGCTGCAGCTCCTCCTCTGAAGCCCAAGTCCATATTTGATGAAAAATACGAGAAGGTGCAGTCGATGGCTGCTGAAGCAAAGCCCAAGCCCAAACCCGTCATTGACTTTAATCTGGATGAGCTAAAGCCACGGAAGCCGAACTTTGAGGAGCGGCCAAAGGAGCTGCTGCAGAAGCCGGCAGCCAAGACCCTGAAGAGTCCCAGGGGCAGTGCCAACGTAAGCCGCTCCAACAGTCTTAAGAGCAATGCCAGTACAGGGAGTCCTCGGGTAAAGAAGAAGGACGACACCCGCGATACTAAAATGCACATTGAGGGAATTCTGGGAACGATAAAGAAACTGCAGCGACAGCAAAGCAAAGACCAAAACCAGAACGAGGATGACCAGGATATGGATGTGGATATGGAAGAGGCTCAAGAGTTACAGGGGAACAAAGAGCTGAACAGCAAACTGAAAGAGATCCAGGCCACCAACTTTGCCGGGACAATGGATCACATCAGATCCCAATTGACGATGCCCACGGTTAGTGCCCAGGCAGATCCAGCCTCCGTCGATCTCTCCAAGTACTTTCCCAACCAGAAGCTGGAGAAGAGCGCCGCCCTGAATACGAACAAGAATCAGAAGACCTTGAAAGATGTGGATCTGGCTAAGTACTTTCCTAGCAGTCCGGCACCGCAGCGCAGAACCGTTGAGACGGTGGCCGATCGACTGAAGAAGTCGCAGACAGAGGCCTCGCTGGCCAAGACACAGATCCAGCCACAGACCTCAGAGGATCCGACCAAACCTGTGGAGGAGGGAAAGGAAAAGGCAAAGGAAAAGCCAGTGCCACCCAAAAGGCAAGCCTCGCTGAACACTTTCAGCTTGCGGGAGCATCAAATGGATGGGGCCTTGGACCTGACTAAGAAAAAGGCGACGCCCGTGAAGGTGGTCAAGACTGTGGGAAAATCTGGCGCCACCGCTACAGTCACAGGCACAGCCACAGCCACAGGGAAAGGCAAGATCAAAATTATAAAGAAAATTGTGCCCAAGGGAACAAAGGCCAAGAAGGCGGCCGCCGCCCAAGAGGCTGCCGCTGCCGCAGCCAAAGCCAAAGAAGTCGAAAACAAGCCTCCAAAAGACGAAGCCGAACGTATCTTGGATGAGATATTGGGCGATGGGGAAGTACGCTCGCCCAGCAGCGAATACCAACGGCTCTTCCAGGACGAAAAGTCGCCAAGCGACTTGTCCGACAACATTGATCGCATACTCGAGGAGTCAGGGCTAGATTTGGAGCTTGGACTGCCTCGTCGCAGCAGTAAGAAGCTACTAAAGACCAAGTCTTTGGGCGAAGGAGACTTTGATCTGAAGCCCAGCTCCAGGGGAGAACTCTCTGGAGTGCAGAACATCCTTAAGCGCTTTGAGTCGATGAGTTCGGTGGCCTCTTCGACGCAGAACAGCGACGAGCAGGCCTTCAAGCTACGTCGCATGGAGTCCAGCACCAGCAATCTGAGCAGTCTGACCCGTTCCCGGGAGTCCCTCGCCTCCCTGGCCAGCGATTCGATGAGCGATCTGGAGCGGACAATGGACTATCTGCGCAATGAGTGGCGCAACGAGGCCACCAATTTTCTGCAGAAGAAGCGGGACAAGTTCTATGCCAAGAAAGAGGTCGAGCAGCAGCAGCAACAGAAGAGGGCCGCCGAAGAGAGGGCCATCAGTGATCTCCCCGTGCAGTATCGCGACTCCAAACTGGCGAAATTCTTCGGCCTGGGCTCGCGAAAGTCACCCGAGAAGCGCAGGTCCCCTACCAAGAAGACGACGACGACAAAGAAGAAGTCGCCCAGCCCAAAGAAATCACCAAAGCTGTCCGCGAAGGCCAACACTTCGCTGGAGGAGTTGGCCAAGATTGGGAGTGCACGTCAGGCCAAGCAGCAGGCAGCAAAGAAGCCGTCTCAGAAAGCCATGCCCCCGAAGCCCCAGCTGAAACCGGCGACCCCTGTGCCAGATGATTTTGAGGTGCTGGATCTGCTGGAGAAGGCCACAGAGGCCAAAGAGCTGGTGGAACGTTCCAAGACAAAGAGTCCAGCCGTCAAAGAAGAGCTAGAAGAGGTTCTGGTGCCAGTTTCAGTCCCAGCCCCAGTCGCGGTTCTCCTCCCCATTGAGGACATTAAGAATCTGCCCAAGACGGGCTGCGACAAGTCCCTAAATAGTTCGCGTCGCGGTTCTCAGTCGAGTCTGGTGTTGTCCAGACGCCAGTCGTTGGATATATCCCTAACGGAGAAGCTCCATCAAGACGCCTTAGAGGCACTTACCAGCCTGGAAAAGGAACAGGAGCAGAAGGGGCAGGAGATCCAGCACTTTGATGAACTCTTCCAGGATATCAACTCAGAACCGGAGCTCATCGATGAGGATTTGGATGCCGATTCCCTGTGCACCACCATCAGCAAGAGTCCCAGCGCCCAGCCAGTGACTGTGGTAAAGCGTGGAAGCTCCGAGGATCAGAGCATCGAGAAGCTCTTTGGCAAATTTTCGGACGAGATGTTGGTCCACGTGGAGTTCGATTCAAACGACGAACTGGTGGGCATAACACCCACAGTCAATCTTATCCCAGGCAGCCCTTCGGCGGAACGAGACTACTTGGACAAACTGGAGTCGCTGGAGCGGGATGAAGAGCCAACGCTGGAGCTGAACAGATTTCAGACAATTGATCCTGTCCAGCACGATGAGGTCGATGGAAACCATTTTCCAACGCGCCCGCAGCTCAGAGCCAAGAGCAGCTCCTCGTCCAGTGAACCATCGCTCCCAGCAGCCCCTCAGCGGCTGCAGAAGAAGCTGGCGAAGCTAGATCCCGAGGATATGGCGCCCTCAGTACAGGATTTGCTGCAGCAGGTGTATGCGAAGCACCAGGACTTGGAGGAGGAGAAGGGGAAACCATTGAGATTCCCCAGTTTGGTGATTGATGAAGATGTTGTAGACACTCCAGAGGAACAGAAAGAAATAGAGGTTTTGGAAGTAGAGCCTCCAGTCCTTGCGAAACCAACAACGACCGCCACGCAGAGCGCCAGCTCCTCCCGCAGCAGTCTCCTCGAAGTAGTGCCCAAAGTGTCCAAGGTGCCGTCACGCAGCAAGGAGAACTCTCTCGACTGGGATATGGAAAAGCTGCCAGCCTCCCCAATGCCCCGTCGACGGCTGCCGCAAAACCAGCCGACAGCCAGCAAGGAGAGCTCCCTGGAATGGGACATGGAGAAGCTGCCCAACAGTCCTATGCCGCCACGACGCAACAAGATGCGACAGCCCTCCCCCAGCAGCTCCATCCAGATACTTAACAATCTGCCATCGGATGCCGACGAGGAGGTGGCCCAGCGACGTCTCATCGAGGACTTTGAGCGGGAGCGTCGCCAGGCTTTGATCAAACGCGACGAGAGCTTCGAGGCGACGGCCGCAGAGCAGCGCAGACGCGACTCCCTCCAGAGCAGCAACAGCAACAGCAATTCCAGCAGTAAGCGGAGCCTGCCACCACCCACGCCACCCGCCAAGACGAGCAGCGTGGCCCGTCGCGGGGACACGGCTCGGACAGAGACCAAGCACGAGGGCACGCCGCCCATGTTCAAGAAGCTGGAGTTCGATAACGAAAGCTGCTCCATGGCAACGCCCCTGGACTCCACGACCACCTGCTCGACGCGACGCAGCTCGTTTGCATTTATAGAGTTACAGGACAACAAGCCGGTGATCGTGCCGATGCCCAGGAAACTGAAGCTGCCCAAGCTGGAGCAGCCCAAGTTTGTGCCCGAGCCGGTGGCCGCTGATGAGCCCGTGCCGGAGGTGTTCCAGGGCCGGGCCTGGCCTAAGGTACAGATCGAGGGAGTGTCCGCCGGTCTGGACAGCGATCCCGAGGAGGAGGAAGAGGCGGAGAAGCTGCTGCCTGAGTACGCCCGCTCCGATTCTCCCCCAGCGGCGGCCTTCAAGAACCGCAAGTGGCCCGATGGCAAAACGATCTTTGATCAGAATCAGACAGCCTTGCAGCCCGACGATGATGATGACATAATGAGCCAATATTTGGAGGCCAGGCGACGAGTTTCAAAGCACAAGCCTCGCTCTCAGTCGCCGCAGCCATTCAAGCCGCTCTCCGTCAGCTCCAGACAGAGCTCCAAGTCGTACAGTGACCTCAAGAAGGGTCCCTCCCTGCAATCGCTGTCGGCCCGCTCTAGCCAGGACACGGACACGACGCACTCCACCGCCACAACAGTGGCCACTGTGGCTACGGCGCGGCCTATCAGTTCCTATGTCAACTATGACGAGCCGGTGGATGCCAGCACACGGGCTCTGCTCGATCGCAGCAAGCGGCTGCACAACCGCAAGCGGGAGTTTGTCAACGAGCGGGTGGTGGAACGGAATCCCTACATGCGGGAGGTCATACGCAGCACGGACCAACATCGGGCCGGATCGGATGAGGATCTGGCCAGCTATAGGCCGCGTCATTATGCCAGTCCCACAGCTGCCACAACGAGTCGCTTCCCCAGCACCACGAAGCGCAGTAATTACTCAGACTACCTCAGTCCCAGCACCAGCGACTACCTCAGCAGCAGCAGCCACAGGAGACCCTACTCCACGCTGGGACTTACCACGGGGAGCAGCAGCTACTATCCGAGCACATCCGTGTCTACATCGGCCACACCGCGCAGCTCTCATTTGAGTGATCTGTTCACGCCTCGTCGCCGCAGTCCCGTCTCCAGCTATGGACGCAGCAGCGATTACGGCCTGCCCGCCAGCAAAGAGTCGTGCGTTATTTCCTAAAGCAAAAATCCCAAAAATCATTGACCAATGCAATTCTCTTTTTACATATATATAATTAACCCGTTAATGCCCAGACGACGCCTCAACTACTATCTCTACTGAGGGCAAGCCCAAGCCCCAGCCCAAAACAACAGAAATGCCCCCAGAAACCAATTCCCCACCCACCAGCACCACTAGACACAGAATACACGTATAGGTCCACAGAATAAACAGAACCAAACAAAAAACCAACCAATAAATCCGCCCGTCCGCCCGCCTGCCTGCCCGCCTGACACTCGATGTGTGCCCCACAACAAAAACCAAAAGACTGCGCGGCACGCGTGTGCCACCAGAGTTTTCTACCACCTTTTGTTAGCCTCCAAATATGAAAATATGAAAAGTCTAATGCACTGTCGGGGTACGATCTATGAAGGTAAATTCAAGCAATCCACAAAATTGTACACGAAAATGTTGCGCCTAACCCACGAGCAGCCACAGACGTTTTGTAGTCTCTAAAACCACACATAAAATACTATAAATATAAATCTAAGAATCTAAGCCGAGTCTCCGTTGAGGCCAAGCGATTGACCCACCCAAGTTTTGTCGTCGTGTCTGTCTATCCAATGCCTAACCCCCAAAGCTCTGATCTGATATACTACCAAATCTGACCAATCTCTGAAGATCTAATCCAAATGTTGCTGTTTCCTGTTGCTCTTGTTCTGTTTCTGTTCCGTTTTTGTACCTTTCTGGATCGTACCTAAAGGCATGATGATGATACTGCTGCTGCTGCTTCTACTGTTGCTGCTGATTAACCCCTCTGATTAAATATAAACTCTGACTAACGCATGTTCTCAAAGCAAAAACTTCAACCTTTCAGCTAGCTATAAAAAAATGCCCCTCGCTGCAGAGTGTTTTTTACCGTTTACTGTTTATCGTTTACCGCTTGTCCTTTGTCCCTATCCGCCTCTGATCCTTGGTCTGAAGCACTCAGTGAATTAATCCATATTGATGCCATAACTCTTGCAGGTACAAACCGAATCCGAGAGCACATCTCCCGACGAGATTGAGCTCAATTCTGCCACTGAAATATCCACCGATTCCGAGTTCGATAACGATGAGATCACACGGCAGACGGCGCCCAAAATCTTTATCGATGACACCCATCTAAGAAAGCCCACAAAAGTCCAGGTAACAGGAGTGCTTTAATCTTTTGAACTTTAGTTTGAATCGATTCTATTTCCGTAGATCAAGTCCACCACGATCACACCCAATGCTGCTGCTGCTGGTGTTGTCTCCTCCGGATTGCATGAGAAACAGCTGGCGGCTCGCGAGAAGGGCGGCAGCTATCTGAAAAAATATCAGCCCCAACCGCCGCTGCCGCAGTTCAAGCCGCTGGTCCAAGTGGATCCCACACTGCTGATCGGCAGTCAACGTGCTGCTGCTACACCGCTCCAAAATCCCCGTCCCGGTGACTATCTGCTGAACAAAACGGCCAGCACCGAGGGCATTGCCTCAAAGAAGAGCCTCGAGCTGAAGAAGCGCTATCTGCTGGGCGAACCGGCCAATGGCAATAAGATCCAGAAGTCCGGCTCCACCTCTGTGCTGGACTCGCGCATCCGTAGCTTCCAGTCGAACATCTCCGAGTGCCAGAAGCTGTTGAATCCCAGCAGCGACATCAGCGCTGGAATGAAGAGCTTCCTGGACCGCACCAAACTGGGCGAGGGCCAGTCCAATGACCTGATGCGTTCGGCCACCAGTAATGTGATCAACGATCTTCGAGTGGAGCTCAAGATACAGAAGGCGCCGTCCAGCAACTCCACGGATAATGAAAAGGAGAATGTCTTTGTCAACTGCAAGAACGAGCTGAACAAGGGCATGGAGTACACGGATGCCGTGAATGCCACGCTCTTGGATCAGCTCAATCGCAAGAGCTCACCCACCACTCCGACGAACAACCAAAACAACAAGACTGTGATCGAGGTAATTGATCTGGTGACGCCCGAGAAGAAGCCAGCGGAGATTATTAATCTAACGCGGGAGCTGGAGACACCAAAGAAACCGAAGATCGATGGCCCCGACAGCAACAAGTTGAGCGAGAAGCAGGAGAAGCAGCAGGTAGAGGAGAAGAAGGACCAGGATGAGGTGGCCAAACCTGATGTCTCCAAAGATGTGAAAGAGTGCATACCCGACATACTGGGCGATATAAAGGCCAGCAACAAGCAGGGAACAAAGGCTACGGGCACCGACGAGCAGCAAAGCCTGCTCTCGGATGAAGAGAAGCGGGACTCTCCCGAGAAGGAGGAGCAGGACGAGCAAGTCACTGTCCAGATACAGGTTCCCAATATACCCTGGAGCAAGCAGAAATTGGAACCCATGTCGACAACCGGCAGCAGTGGCGGCACCAGTTGCTCTAGCTCATCGAACACCTCTAGCATCGAGGACATACAGCACTACATACTCGAGTCGACCACAAGTCCCGACACCCAAACGGCGGGTTGTGGCGGAAAGCACAATGTGCCGCGCCTCGAGGTGCACGACACGAGCGGTGCCCTGATGCAGGTCGACAGTTTGATGATTGTCAATGGGAAATATATTGGCGATCCGGAGGATGTCAAATACCTGGATATGCCCGCCGATGTGATTGTGCCGCCGCCAGCAGCCTTAAAGACCAACGAAGTAGAGGAGCCGGAGGATGACCACGATGCGGATGTGGAGCCAGTGACGGCCACGCCTGAGCCAGCCGAGTGCACAGTCATCGAGGCAGAACGCCTCAGAACGAGTACGGTCCCGGTCAAGGCTCCTCCTCCTCTGCCTGAGATGGGACCACCGAAACTCCGGTTCGATAGCAAAAACGAGAACAAAATCGAGAGTCTCAAGAACCTGCCGCTGATCGTGGAACGCACGGTGGAGCACAGCCAGGTCGTGAAGCCAATCACTCTCAATCTGAGCAGTGCAGCAGCCAGGACACCCGATACCCCAACCACGCCCACAGCTCATGACAGCGACAAGACACCCACCGGGGAGATTCTGTCGCGGGGCTCAGACTCGGAAACAGAGCCCACGGGCACGGGTACAGGCCAGGTGCTGACGGAGACAGAGCTCTCCGACTGGACGGCCGATGACTGCATTTCGGAGAACTTTGTGGACATGGAATTCGTGCTCAATTCGAACAAGGGGACGATGAAGCGGCGCAAAGACCGCAGGCGTAGTGGGGCCGCCTCGAGGCTGCCCAGCGGCAGCCAGGTTATTCATGAGTTGGCGAGGCAGGCGCAGGCGCCGGTGGTGGAAATGGAGGGCATACTGAGTGCCATCGATATCGATGACATTGAGTTCATGGACACGGGCTCCGAGGGCTCCTGCGCCGAGGCCTATTCGGCCACGAACACGGCCCTGCTGCAGAATCGTGGCTACATGGAGTACATCGAGACGATACCGAAGAGAGTGCCGCAAAAGCCAAGCCAAGCACAGCCACCATTCACAGACACAGGCATAGTCGCTTTGCCGCCGCTGGTGACCAAGCGGGATGAGAAATTGGGTGTTGACTACATCGAACAAGGGGCGTACATCATGCAAGACGATGCCAAGACACCTGTGAACGAGCAGCTACCACCCGCCATGACCCAATCCCTGACGGATTCGAGCACCTTGAACGATCTGGATGACGACAGCATGGCCGGCCAGACGCTGCCGACCACAACGGAGGAGAGTGAGGCTCTCACGGTGGTGACCAGTCCGCTGGACACCTCCTCACCGCGCATGTTAGATCAGTTTGCCAGCATGCTGGCCTCGGGCAAGGCCGACTCCACGCCCAGCAGCTCCGAGCAGCAGCCAAAGACGTCCACGGTGACGACCAGCAGCAGCAGCGCAGCAAACAGCTCAACACCGGGGGGCCATGAATCCAAAGAAGCTACCGCCGCCGCTCCCACGGATGAGGATCTGCAGATCCAGTTCGAGTATGTGCGAGCCCTGCAGCATCGGATCTCGCAGATAAGCACGCAGCGCCGTAAAAGCTCCAAGGGGGAGGCAGCAAACACATCTGTGATAGAATCAGCCGAGGCCCAGCTTCAGCCCCAGCCCCAGCAGCCGCCAGACAGCCCAGAGCCATCCGCGATGCGTCCCAGAAGCAGCAGCAGCTCCAGCAAAGTGCCTGAGATACCGACGCTCAGCAGCAAACTGGAGGAGATCACCAAAGAGCGCACCAAGCAGAAGGATCTCATCCATGACCTGGTCATGGACAAGCTGCAGTCAAAGAAGCAGCTCAATGCCGAGAAGCGACTGCACAGGAGCCGCCAGCGCAGCCTCCTCACCAGCGGCTATGCCAGTGGCGCCAGTCTGAGTCCCACGCCCAAGCTGGCGGCTGCCGCCAGCACCCAGGACTCAAACTGCTCCAGTCAGGCACACTACCATGCCTCCTCCGCCACCGCAGAGGAGCTGCCAACACTTGCAATTGCCTCTTCCCCAGTCCCCAGCAATCCTTTGCAGAAATCGGCCACGGCCTCCTATGTGTCTCCCTATCGCACTGTCCAGCCGCCCACACGCAGCGCCGATCTCTACAAGCCGCCACGTCCCTTCAGCGAGCACATCGATGCGCATGCTCTCGAGGGCGGCTACAAGCTGAACAAGACGGCCTCCTTCAACAGCGGAACAGGAAGGGTGCTCGGCGAGTTTGTCACCCCCATTGCTCCAACACGTACGAATCGCGGTGGCGGAGGAGTCAGAGCCGGGGTCGCTCCCTCCATAGATGTAATGAATATATCTGCGTCAACGGAGAACCTGAGAAGCGAGGCCCGGGCCAGGGCTCGGCTCAAGTCAAACACAGATCTGGGTCTTAGTCCCGAGGAGAAGATGCAGTTGATGCGCAAACGTCTGCACTATGACCATCCCAAGCCCCTCAAGCCCAAGCAGCAGCTTGAGGAGCCGCTGTCCGTTGATCTGGCGGCCCGTGCCCGGAAAATGAGTGCCTCGAAGAGCGTCAACGATCTGGCGTATATGGTCAATCAGCAGCAGCAGGTGGGTCACTCGAGTCTGGACAAAGATGCCGTGGCCCAGGCCAAGGCAGCGGACTTTACATCGGACCCGAATCTGGCGGCAAGTAGCGGCGGTCAGGAGAAGGCAATGAAGACAAAGGACGGCAGGCAAAAGGATCCCGAGCGACGTAAGAGTCTTATACAGTCGTTGTCCAGCTTCTTCCAAAAGGGCAGCCATTCGCATTCTTCGTCTGCATCTGCGTCCGCATCCACCAGTCCCAAAGAGCAGGGCGGCCCTATTGCTGCCAATCACTCTGAGCAGTCAGAGCGTCCTGGCACCAGCAGCAGCGGCACGCCCACCATCTCCGATGGAGGAGCAGGAGGTAACAGTGGCGGAGGCGGTGGCGTCTTCAGTCGCTTCCGTATCTCCCCAAAATCGAAGGAGAAGTCAAAGGTTAGTCTCTTTTTTCGAAATAATTTGCTAAAAACGGAAAGTCTGGTTGTGGTCAATGTTTTTACGACATCATCTTAGCCCTACGGTTGTGTTTTACTGATAAATTAAATGTCGAGCAATTCGGTGTACTGTGCGATAAGTGTTTCCATCTATAACATTTCAAAAATCTTTCCATCATTTTACAGTCTTGCTTTGATCTGAGGAATTTCGGTTTTGGTGTAAGAACTTTTTCACTACTTCTAATTTGATTTCCACCCTCACTCGAGCACAATCTTTCAGTCCATGGCATGCAATTACTCTCTAATCTGTAACTCTAATGTATCTAAATTTTTGAATAAATTTTAATTTATTTTCATTGCTTTATGTTTTTACTCTCATCGGCTTTGGCTTTATCTGTTTTCTAATTTTTATCCACACAATTGCCAGAACCTTATTTTAATTTGATTTCATTTATTTTATTTTCAATTCTCTTTTTACACAACCTTTCCAGCTAAAAATATTTAAGAAAATTTATTAACTTTTAAGTTTGCTATCCTTGCTGTTTCTTCACCTTTACTCTACCCTGTTCCTCCTTTAAATAACATTTATGTGGACCTCTAATTTCGTTTTTATTTATATTTCTATTTCAAATTATGCCTATTATATTTTTTATTTGAGAGAAAGGGTTAAGGATCTTTCTGTTATGTGTTGTACATATATTTTATTGTAATATTTTAAGTTATTTTTATTGGTTTAAGTTTTCTTTATTTAAACCTAAGGAACATTTTGGAACGGGGTTTGCCAATAGTTTTATGCTTTAAGTTCAATGTGCTGGATATTTTGCATGGATGAATGGGATCCCCCAAAAAGGATTCCTTACTGGTTTGGTGGTTACGAGATATTTATTAAGTTTATTGTTATTTCTCCCGACACCCTGCATGTTTGTTATTATTATTATTATTTTCTAGTAAATAACAATTTGTATTTAATATGAGAACTTAAAACGTTCATATCTTTCTTCTGACTCTGAAACACATACATTTAAACCATACATACATACATATACTCTGTATATTCTGATACATTAAAATACATATATTCAAATACAATGCCACATTAGGACAAGGATGTGCTCATCGGCAATGCCACAAGCAGTACGAATGCAGCAGCAGCCACAGCAACGGCAGCACCAGCCACTGCCACAAGATCACAGACAAATCACTCGCAAGATTATCTGAACACCACAACAACAAACAACAGTCGCTACCGAAAGCAAACGAACACTTCGAAACCGAAAACCGAAACGTTCTCATCATCCAGTCCGCAGCTCTACATACACAAGCCCCACCACCATCTGGCCGCAGCGAATGCCCTGGACGACCAGACACCGCCACCCATACCGCCATTGCCACTGAATTATCAAAGATCCGATGGTTTGTTGCCTCTCATTTTATGTGTCCAATCCCCTCTAACGATTCGTACTATTCGTACTGTCTCATTGTTTCAAAGAACATGAAGTGCTCCTGGTTGCTTCTTTAATGCGTGTTTAATGTCCTTTTGTAGATGAGAGCTACGCTAACGAGACACGAGAGCATAAGAAGCAACGTGCCATATCGAAGGCTTCACGACAGGCTGAGCTCAAGCGACTGCGAATCGCTCAAGAAATACAGCGCGAACAGGAGGAGATTGAGGTGCAGCTAAAGGACTTGGAGGGACGCGGCGTACTCATTGAGAAGGCCCTAAGGGGCGAGGCGCAAAATTTTGAAAAGTGAGTGCGACAGGAAATAATATTGTACTCGCTTGACATTGAAATCCCAATTTCCCTTGCAGCCTGGATACATCAAAGGACAACGATGAAAAACTACTTAAGGAACTATTGGAGATTTGGCGGAACATCACAGCACTCAAGTGAGCAAAGAAATCAATGTTTTATATGTGGAATTGTTTGATTGTTGTATTTTGTTTGCCAGGAAACGCGATGAGGAACTGACTATTAGACAACAGGAACTGCAACTGGAGTATCGACATGCCCAGCTTAAGGAAGAGCTCAATCTGCGCTTGTCTTGCAACAGTACGTTAACCGAAATACGGGAGTATACCCAGATACATTTTGACGAACGAATTCAAACTTTCAGAACTAGACAAGAGCTCCGCCGATGTAGCCGCCGAGGGTGCAATACTCAATGAGATGCTGGAAATTGTGGCAAAACGTGCGGCACTGCGGCCGACGGCCTCACAGCTAGACCTAACTACAGCGGGTACTGCATCGACCTCAACCGAGGCGGCGGGCATTAAACTGACCGGCCAACCGCACGACCATGAAGAATCCAACGTGAGTGGTGCACCAAATAAAAAATACAAATTCAATTATAATAATCCACTTCTTTCAGATTTGAGAAACAAACTTTCCCTGGAGTTTGGTGGCGCCAGAAAGTTGGGCAAAGGCAAGGACTTTTGAGCCGAATTACTTAATAAGAACCAAGAGAGAAACGTACCAAAAAGTCAGCTGAACATTTACACCTACAATGAAAACCAATACTAAACCGCATGCAATGTAACAGAAAAGAAACGAAACGAGCAAAAACCTATTCAGAGTGATTAAGCTGGCAGACAAACAATTTCAATATACAATATACATACATACTATATTTACAATAAGTAGAAAGAGTAAAGAATTTCAGTGAAGAGAAGCGCGCAAGTTCAATGTAAAAAAAAAAAAACAAAAAGGAGAACGAAAAAAATCAAAACCAAAAACTAATTTTTGCAATTTTAAACTGTTTTTGGAGAATATTTAAATTTTTTATAATTATCCCAAGTGTATTTTTAGTTAGTTTTGCAGAGAATTCGCGTGAAATCTGTTTGATCTTTGTATATGTTGTGTTTATTTTATTTTTTTAATGCATCGAGTTGATTTTATTTTGCAACGTGAATGAAATGTATGTGCAAAAGCTTTGTGATCCTGAGCAATTGTAAATGGTGTATTTGAGTTTTTGTAAGGATATCATTATTTAGCAATGAATGTTCGTCTATTGTTTGTCTATTTCTGTGTATACTACCGTCTCAATGTATTATTATTTATTTGAAGAAGCACCCATACACCACACATCCACATCCATGTATGTAATATGTCATTCGCTGCCCCCAGAACCAGAATCAAAGTGAACACAAAGATATACTATACACACAAATATTTTCTATATATGCGAGAGAGAGCGTACATTACATAACGATGTGATGGCGGCAAGGCAACAAACATTTACTGTATACTAATGAAAAATGATTTAAATTATTGTGTAATTTTATTTATAACCTGCATATATAAACATATTTATCGAATTTATTATGTAACTTTTCGATTTATTTTAAATTGAATAAAGATTTTATGAAACCTAATTTTACAAGCCATATTTAAAAACCCCAGTAGAGTACAAGGTGTGTATGTAAGAGTTTGTATGATGCATTCAACATAAAAGTTGAATCTTAATGATTATATGAAATGGAGAAAATTTCCTTACTTTTGTGATGCTCACGTAGATGAAAATCCTGCACCACAAACTGAGACAAAGGCTAGGCTTTGTTAATCTATCTATTTCTAATCGAATAGAGATTAGAGAATTTTGGGGAAATGAAGATCGTTCCAATGAGAATTCCAAGGAATGGCCATGCTTGAGATTATCCGTAGTGTCATCGCAGAGTCAGCCCATAACCTTTCCGAGGATATCTCCTGTTGATGTTCTCCATCTATGACCTAAGCCCTCTGCTAATTGTCCTTGAGAATGAGTTGCAAGTATTTATTTGCAAGTTGCAAGTTATCCATTCAACTAAATAGAAAATTCTCTGTGGCATGATTTTCATACTTTTCTGCTCGCGCAATTCGAATTCTAGTCAGAATTTGGAGTTAGAATATCCTTCAAAATTTGATTTTGAATTTAACTGGCGAAAGCTGCCACATTTCTCGAACTAGGTGGCAGCGCTCTTACGTTTCGCCGTGAATAGCCAACAGCGTGACCATTTATGGTACTTTCAATATTTGATGGTATTTTTGATGCCAAAATTGTGCAAACATTAAAGGGATGGATTTTGCGGAGGCAACGTCATCCCAATACTCGATACTATCGGTTAACAAGTAAAAAGTGTGCAAATTACGTTACATCTCATTTAACAATTTCCCAAAATGTCCTAATAATGTCCTAATGTAAAACAGAATATCAAAATCAAGCGGTATAATTTTCGTCGGTATTTTTACGGTATATTTTTAAAATGATACCGTAATTTTCGGTATATTTCTAATGGTCGGACGGTATATTTTATCGATAATTCCGCGGTCACACTGATGGGCAAACAAACAAACAAGCGGTTGCCATTGAAAACATTTTGAAAAGCATTTTCCCAAAAGATTTTACTAAATATGGCTGAAGAGCAGTTAAAAGAAGTGAATGCAAATCACGCGTCGACATCCCCAGCGACGAACGAACTAGAGAAGACTCCAGTGAAACCAAATCCGCCAACACTTCTCTCAGTATCAGCTGCTGATGAAGAGCAGCAAACAGAAAAGGCGGTTCAGGCTGCGGCCTATAGCATGCGACCGGCTTTCGGGGAAATGTTTCCTCTGCCCATTGTCAGGAATATCATGAACAGTGTCATGGCCGAGAAACTGAAAGGTGAGAAGCGGCAAATCGATCTACTGAGCATGCAGAAAGCGTTGCTAAGCAACTGGCTTTATTTTACAGACAAAACATACGACAAGGACGTGGCCAAGACATGGACGCTCGAGATTGCCGATGAGGTGAATCAGAAAATAGCCTCCAATCCCAAGGTGAGGCGCTACAAACATGTGGTGCAGGTGATGCTTGGCCAGGAGCTCGGTGCCGGTGGTTTCTATAATTCACGCTGCTGCTGGGACTGCGATTGTGATACCTCCGTTTCCGAGGTGTTCACCAATACCAGTATATTTTGTGTGTGCACTGTCTTTGGCACCTATCAGTACTAAAGACACACGCACGGCCAGCTGGAAGGCACGGCCCTCACACACGGAGCACGACGCACCAGAACTGATTAGGATAAGATAACAACCTTACTATATTTATTCTTAGCACGGTGAGCGGCAGCATATTATGTATTTACATTTAAAACTAGTCGGTTCTTGCATATTAGTAGGCACCAGGAAACAAGGGAACAACGACCCAACTTCACTTTCGATACTCGACTCGACCTTCGTCTTGCATCATTGGATGCGCACATTCAATGGATTCAGTATGCGGCCCGCCATCACAGCCACGTCCAGCTCTCGGTCGATGATGAAAAACAGAAACGGATGGTTCACAGAGATCTGAATGGGTTTCGTTTGAGCCCCGTAGTTGCCTGAGAAGTAAAAAGGAAGTAGTTATTGCACCTTTGTCTAGCTGCGCTACTGTTGGCGCAATCGCAATGGTAATGCTGGAGTTGCAGTTCCAGTTTCAGGTGGGGCGATGATGATGCGTTGCGCCTCAATGCCTCCGTTCAGGTGTGCTGCAACTGCAGATACAAGTACAAGTACTTACGCTTTAGTTGATTGATGGGATGCGTACGAATGTTTACGTCTATGGATTGCTCAATGTGTCGCACATAGACGCTTTTCTCATCAGTCATGGGTCGAAAATCGGCGCGATTCGGCTCAAAGACATCACAGCTGGAACGAAAGAAAGTAAAAGTGCCAACCAGGCTCAAGCAGCCCTAACAATCAGCTTACATGCCCATCTGTAACATAACCAAAGTATAGATTAATCTCAATAAATTAACTTTCATATTGACGCTGTGCACTTACATTCTGCAGGTCGTTGGTCAGGAACATGGTTCCGTGTAGCTTAAAGTCGGGTATGATGGCCTGAACCCACCGTGGCTTCAGCTGCTTGCGCATCAGGCGCAATGTAGGCCCCAGCTTCAGCGATGCCGCCGCAGCCACAATGTCCGTGTGGTAGTCGGGCAGCAAAATCATCAGATTGTACTCTGGCGTATCCAGTTCCAGCTCCAGGACGCTCATCTTTAGATGCTCAAAGTACTTGTAGTACAGCACTGCATTGTATACCTTGAATGTGGTGTGCACAATCTGGTGGCTGCCAAGATAGAACACATGACTGATGACGTCCGTGTTGTAGTTGGATTTGCTCTCGGCTGCCTCACTGATAAAGTGCGGCTCGAAGTCGTTGTTGATGGGAGCAAAGTGGGCGGCAGATGGTGGGTATTGAAATGGATGAGGACCTGGGTGTGGTCCTTGGGGGCTGAAGAGCGTCAGAAAGAGATTCGCATCGAGATCCCTGTATGGCAGAGCGTGTCGCTTGTGCCGAGACATTTTGGACTTCCTCGCGTAGGATCCATTTGCCGATGGGGGAGCTGAAATGGAAATGATCTGCCTTGTGTTTGACGGCTTCCTCTCCGCCACCTGTCGGGCCATCATGGGCATGGTTGCTGTCCGCGCACTTGGCAGATAGATGGGCTTCGGCGTGATCGGATTGGAGTGCTTCAGAGGTGCCTGGAGCTTGCTGGTGGGCAGTCGGGAGACACGAGCCTTTTGAATGCGCAGCAGTGGCTCGGACTCCTCCTCGGCAACGAATGCGGACACCAGCTCAGCTGCCTCATCCTCTGCAGCGGGCTCTGCCGTCTCCTCGCCGGATGACTCTGGAGGTGGTGCCTCTGTGGTTGCCTCTGTTTCAGGCGGCGCTTCTGTTGTGTTCGTTGGCTCCTCTGTGGTTGTGGTGGTGGGTGCCGCCTCCGTGGTTGTCGTGGCTGGCACCTCCGTAGTAGTTTCTACATCCTTAACCGTGGTGGTGGGCACTGTTTCAGTTTCAAAATCCTCGGTTGTGATATTGCTGGGCGTGGTCGTGTTTACCATCTCAGCATCGGCCGTAATATTTGCTGGCGTTGAGGACACCATATCCACACTCAGATCGTAGCCGTAGAACATGAGTACTGTCTCGAAGTCCTTCAAGACTGTCACATTGTTCTTATTCATGCTGAGGCCCTTCAGCGGATTGTCGGAGCCAAAGAAATAAGTCTGGGAAGAGATCAAGTAATAAGTATTATAAACTTAAAAGATAATCAATTTCTTTATGCTCTATTTGGGATTATTTGTGATCCCACTTGATAAGTGGAACAAATCGTAAACCAAACCCGAAACCCGGTCTACATAATTGCTGCCAATTAAACACTCTATTCACTTGGACAATTGCTGGTCACTTATTGGAGGTCAACGCACTATTGAAACCCGATACCAGATCGCTTCAAAGGTGGTCATAGGCAATTGGCCTAGGGCTGTTTGTTTGGAACCATTCTTTTTTGTTTTTGGTTTATTTCTAATTTTTTTTTCTATTTTTTTTCTGTTTATCAATAACTACTCCACATTCCGCTCTGCTCTACTCTGCTGTCCGCAATGTGTGCTTAGCCAGCCATGTAAATGAGCGGTGGCATTTTATTTGGATAGTTTAAGAGCGAACTGAAGCCGCCACTCTGGGCTGTAGGTTAAGTTCAACGCTGAATCGAATCGCCCCATACATAAATGGGCCACCAGACCAAGTCTCACCCGTAGTCGTCGATGGATGTCGCGGTATCCGACGCGAATGACATCACGATTGTTGGGCAACTGCAGCACGTTGCGCAGCTCGTTGGCACTGTTGCTGGAGGAACCCTCGTAGAGGGCCACCAGGACACTGACCAGGGCCGTCGGCGAGAAGGCAAAATTGTTGCGATTCAGTATGGAATGGTAGTGGAGCAGGCGGTGGGTGAGGTCATTCGTCAGATCGACCATCACCTCGGCCGGTGTCAGCTCCTTGGCGGCCAGCACCTGTGGCAAGTGGTCAAGCGGTGTCATCGGTGGGGGCGGGAAATGTGGATGCGGAAACCCGCTGGCCCGAAACTCTTCGTCATCGATTTGTATGTAGTGGGCAAGGATGTGGGCGTGCGCCAGGTAGACACCCAGCCAGATCGCAAGCGAGAATCGAGGCATAACGATGCAGCGGTTGACCTTGCCCAGATGTGGAGCTGATAGCGCTGTTAGCACTTTTGATTGTCGCGTTCGCGGCTTTTTGCGGATCAAGCGAATTAGCGGAAAAATTGGCGAACTCTATCCGTGCTCATAAATTGCACTACTCTCATTATTTTCGCCTTTCGAATGACAATTTCGATTCAATTAGCTGAACTGAGTGCTCTCCTCTGATGTCAAGGTGATGGCTATTTGGAAAATTTGTCAACCGTCAAGCGGATCGCGTTTTCCATATATTTTTCAGCTTCGATTCGATCGCTGGATGGAACCGTTTCGCTCTGGGATTCGAACCGATTCGCGTGATTGCTGCTGCCAAACTGAATCTGCGAGCACCGCGACTCTCTGCTAAAGTACGAAAATCCGATCGACCCGCCTGGTTTCGGCCCATCTCTGGGGGGGGACTCGGGCTCTCGTTTCGGCCAGCAGATGTTCCATGACAATTGTTGGCCATGCCCAAGGGTGGCTATACAGTAATGAGCCCCCTGAGAGCGGGGTTACAGACGTCATAAACGTTATTCAGGTACACATTCATTTCATTAATGGAGAGGATTATCTTATTGATAATCTATTGTTGTGGACTTAGAAACGGTACTAATGAAATAGCGCATTGATTCCCCAGTTACTGTGGAACGTCAGTCAGTGGTATGTAGTCCGTAGCCGAGGAAGTGTCTGTGCTTCAGTTTTAGGGGGATTAAAACCAAGTGAAATAATTGAATAATGCTTCAGTGGGTTTGTGGGAAGAGCCCCGAAAGCCATGTCATCGCTGAAACGTCTGGTCCAAATGAGCTTCGGCTTTTTCTGTGCCCTGAATGGCATCGTGGCGTTCTATGTTGGATTTAGTTCGGGAAAATTGTATTGGTCCCGCGTCCTGGGCTTCTATCGTATTGTTCACAATTTCGTTGTCATCGGTCTAACAATAAAGTTTATAATCGACTTTTGGAAGTTCCATAGCCATGTGGATTTCGCCAGGTCCAAGCTGATGGAGTTGAACACCTTTACCCACTTTACCATCGTTTTTCTGTCGTTGCTCAGCTGCATGGAGTGTGCATATCGCCAGCAGCATCGCATCTACGCGATGTTAAAAAAGCTCTTGGCCCTGGATCGACGGAGCATCGAGCTGGGATATTTTGCTCCGAAGTCACACCAGCGATATATGGGCTTGCTGGTGCTCGCTATAACCCCACTGCTGGCCCTTCGTCTCTTCATCCATGTGGGTCTGAATGCGATTCGCACTAGGTTGGGCTTCGACTTCCCGTGCAATTGCTTCCTGTCCGAGTGTATGATTCTTGGAATGAACTCTGTGGGATTCGGAATCATGGCGCAAATATGCCTATGCTGGTGGAGGGTGCAGGCTGGACTGAAGCGGATTCTTCTGGATGATCCACTGCCAGGCCAGCTGAACCAGCTGCTGCAGCTGCAGAGAATGTACCAGCGTTTGATCGATATAACCGCCGAATTCTGCACCGTCTTCAAGTTCGTGCTTCTGTGCTTTCTGATTCGCAATGTCTGGTGTGGCATCGTGATTGGCTATCTGCTCGTTCGCGTATTCTGTGGTCATGGTGTCACTGAGCTCCACCTCTACCAGCTCTATCTGGCATTTGTCATCTGTATCCAGCCCCTGCTCTATTCACTCCTCCTGAACTGTCTGACGCACACGACGGACTCACTTATGGAGGCAACCAAACGGATTGTGAGAGAATCGGATGGACATGAATGTCTGGTGGAGCGAAGTGTGAGTATCTTGGAAGTGTGTGGAGTCTTGTGTTGGAAGTGTTGAAACTTTAAACTTACAGATCCAATGGTTCTCCTTGCAACTGGCCTGGCAGCACACCAACGTCCACGTATATGGTACCTATCGCATCAATCGAAGATTGGTCTTTCAAAGCGCCTCGGTCATTCTTCTGCATGTTTCTTATATGGTCCAAAGCGACTATAGATCTATGTGAGATTATGTGTATTTGATTAAAATACTCGATTGTATATTGAAGAGTTTTGTGGTACAGCTCGTGTGAGACACATCTATTTTTTTTTTAGAAGAAACAAAAATGTGAATTTTTTAATTTGTGTGCTTTGCTGCCTATAACTGAAGTGAAATGATATACTACGGATCGGTCACTAGATCTGTCACAGATATATATATATATATTTTGGTGAAAGAAGTCATTTGAAAACTCGAATTATACCTTATTGTTCAAAAAATGACTTGACCGAGGTGTCAATCCATGGTTGACGCTGTTCTTGGCTCTGTGACACATTCATCGTGTCCCTCTTCCCACTACCACACTAGATCCAAGATCCAAGGCTCTGAAATATACCATTCAGCCTAAGACTTTTCAATGAAAACACCAACATTATTAGTTTTGAAAGTACATATCATTTTGCTTGTATCTTTTCTCTTGTTATTTTTCGTTTGTATTTTATTATAGAATTCTTATATCGTTTCGTTTTGCTTAACTCGTACAATTAGTGGTTCACTGTTTTTGTTTTTTATATATATTTTTTTTATTCTGATTGTGATTTATTGTATTAAAATCAACATTCATAAACACATCCATTGAAATATTATTTTTTTTGTTTTTCTGTTTTCATTTTTTTTTCTTGCATTTTGTCTTGTTTTTTTTGTTTTGTATATTTTCGTTTGCTTAAAATAGTTTTGAAAATGTAGTTTTTTTAGGGTTTTTTTTATGAGAATGATGTAAAAGTTAATGTGTGTGTGTCTGTGTGTGGGTGTTTGAGTGTGTGTGAGTGATATAGATACACATGTATGTATGCAGAGAGAGGTGTTACAGGTGGAGAGACATCAAGTGCTCGTAATGATTTAATAACGATTGGTCTGGAAACGGGGGCTTAAGAGTAGCGTTCATGATGGACTGTTGCGATGGGGACAGGACATGAAGCATAAAAAGCCAACCGAGCAACAAGTACTTAAGTATCTCTCTATTAAGTATTTCTCTAGCTTGAGTTTTGGACCGGACCGGACCGGATCTGTATGACCTGTACACTGGGTGTAAATATACAAATATAATATGCTGTTTCCTGTATATAAAGACGCAAAATATATCTACTATATTCGTGTATATACATACGACTGTACAGCTGTACTGTGTATGATCTGTTAGTCTGTGTAAGTACATATACATATGTATGTATGCATCTGTGTTTCCCTTATTTTTTCGTTCCTTTTTTTTCTCGTACGAGTATCTCTAAAAATGTTCATGTTTCTGTTTTTGTATCTGTATTTGCGCTTAAAACGTTTTGCATTTAGTTTCTGTTGCACTTGCTGCACAATTTGCTTTGCAAAAAATATAGTTGCCGCCAACCCACCCACCAAATGGTACAGCCCCCCGACGGGCTCTATATGGGCTATGTGGGCGGGCGGGCAGGCGCTTTCTATGTTGTATCTCTGTCAGTTTCGTAGGTACTCGATTCTCACCAATGTTCAATTGAAGTGTTAAACATCTCTGCTGCTGCCTCTGCTGCAGCTGCTCTCTGTTTCGTTACGGATAAGTATTATTGGATGTATAACGCGTTTACGGTTCACGAGTAGGTATGTATATTTAGTACTGTATGTATTGTATGGTATGGTAGGTAGGGAGTACGTGTCACAAGTGTTCGTTTGGTTTGGGTCCTCGGTTGTTTAGGCTTGGTTTGGGTGTTTGTTAGCTGATCTCATAGCGTTGCTAGGGTTGGCTAGTTTCTGGTTATTAGGTTTTACTTAGTTTCTGTGGTATCATAGGTTAAGCTTTTCACATTGAGACAACTGTATATATGTATGTACGTATGTATATGTAATATTATGCACATCTATTTATCTGTATCTATATATCTAGGAGTATTGCATATATGTATAGGTATATGTATGCATGCGTGAACAGTCATTGCCGTCCGAAAGGAGCTGCTGCTGCTGATCATCGTTCTCTATTCACCATATCATATCGGTTAGATTATGTACATATATTATATATGTAGGGTATATAGTATGTATTGTATGTATATATATATGCTGTATATATGTATAATTATTTGTTTATACTGCTGTAAGTTTAACATGGAATATACACGACACTTAGTTGTTGGATATTTATTTGGTTTTTTGGTTTTGTTTAGTTTTGTTTTTCGGTTCAGAAATGCAAACTCAGTTATACTAACATTTTTGTTAATTACTCTTACTATGTGTGTGTGTGTGTGTGTGTCTGCTTTGCTTTCACCTGCTCCAAGGGGACTTGCCTCCCCTCCCACATAGAGAGTGTGTGTGTGAGTTTCGTGTGTGTAAGTGGATGTGTGTGTGTGTTTTTTTTTTGTACCATTTCATGCGGTGATCATTTTGCGCCAAATCTTTGCGACTGCTGCTCTCCTCTCCCTTCGAAAGTATGTTCTATCCTAACTATTTATACAATATAGTAGAGAATGGGGCGTATGTAATGATGAGTATCTTAAGTAACAACAGCAAACGAGTCAACAATTCAAACAAAACAGGGATGTGGATGCCATAGAATCAACTCAACTTAACACATATGTAGGTAATAATGTCTCACAATCTCAATCCGATTGGGAAGTAAACTTCTATAGATGTAGACACAACAACAATATATAGATTTCATTTCATTATTCATAGATTACGAACTACAGACAACACACTCAGATAAGTTTCTGCATAAAATGTGCAAACGTGGCCAATGATGAATGCTGGATGAGGGCATGGGGGGGGCTGGGTGCTTCTGCCGGGGTGCTCCTAATGGTACGAACGTATGTACGTACGTCTAAAGTTATTCAAGTCAAGTCAAGTCATTCAAAGTATCTCTCATATCGCCTAAATATCTTAAAAACACGATCAACTAAACCGATTATTGTTAATGTTACATATTTAAGTGTTACTCGTAGGTGTTTAATTTGTATTTTTAAATTTAATTTTAATTTTAAGATACTTTTGACGTCGACCTGTTTTTTGGGGTCTGGGTCTGTCTGATTTGCCAAAATGGTTGGGACTGCCCGCCCAATTAACCAAAAAGTCTTTTGAAAGTAAGATTACATTTAGCCAATTTTGAAGACATCTTGTGGTTCTATCCGTTCGCCAATTCATGCAAAATAATTGAATACAATTTATTGAATTAGCTCTCCTTTCAGTTTCAGTTTCATTTTCATTTTCAGTTTTATCAACAAAATTGTCTTGCCAATTATCATTAAAAATTTAAATTGTAAAAAAGTTACAACAACTCCTGGGTAGAAAAACTTATGTAAAAACTATTATTGAAATTAATTTACTTTATGCTTTCTTACGCTTAGCTTAAGCCAAAGCTTAAGCCAAAGCTTAAGCACTGCTGCCAGTACTTCTCAGAGGCCTTACTTTCTCAGATGATTTCTCTTTCTACATGACATACACGTACGTATTATGTACATAAGTACTATCTCTCTTCGTATTTTAGTTTTGGTTTGAAGTTTCAGTCAGTTTACAAGAATGTCTCTTATGTATACATGCATATTGGTGGGTGTGTGAGATGCGATGCGATGCGATGAGATGCAATGCATGAGATGTACATAGATTGATTGTATAAACAGCATATTGCTTTCATCAGAATTTTCAAAATTTCGGGATTTTGAGTGATAAATCGTTCTGGCGTGAGCGTGGCAGTGTAAAGCAGTTATCATCATCATCGTTCCTACATATGTGTATCCGACAACAGTGGTAACAGTCCCTAATAGTTTTTTAATTTCTTTTGGATCGTTTCAGGTGGAATATTTTCATCATTGCTCTAAAAGTATTCTTTGTCTGACCGCTGATTGACCGCAAAATCAATTCAAAAACTTATACAGGGAGACCACAAACGATTCGCTTTCGACGCCTGGGGGTATGCAACGGAAATTGCTTCCCTTTCAGCTGCCGAGCCTCCAGCTTCTCAGCTTCTTAGCTCTTCAGCTCTTTGCCGTGTGTGCGTGTTCTTGTTATGGGATGGTTAAATGTGGTGCGTGGGTATACCATATACCATATAGTACTCGTAATAGGAGAAATCATGGCATGGATGAGGTAATGGATACACAGCTAAATGAATGGATGCGCAAGTCTTTTGCTTGATACTCACTACAGTACTGTAGTACTAACCGCACTTAATGCAATTCACTTAATTTAAATGGAATTGGAATGGTTATCCAATGGGTATCGAAATGTTTTAGCACCGTGCTAGCTGCTGCCTGGCTGATATGAGCGAGTGTGCGTGCGTCCTTTGGTGTGAGTGTACATATATCAAAATGAACAAGTCAAATAAATCAGCCTTATATTGAATTCAATTTTTTTTGTTAAAACTAATTTCGCTTTCCAATTATCAAAAAAAATGAACACCAACACACACACACACAAAAACGCCCAGGCCGCAGTTACGGTCGTTACCAAGAGCTGCCTCATGCCAAATGGCAGACGGTAAATGGCATACATACATACATATGTACATATGTATGTATGTACTGGAATGTCGATTACACATTCCACACCACACCGATTGATCGATCTTTGCCTTAGTTGCACACCTATCTGTTCTGTATATGTATATGTATGTATATAAGTATATGTGTGTATGTATATAAGGTATTTTAAGTACATTTACTTAGTTATCGTTTAGTGGATGCAACATACCGCGCTGTAACAGCAATCGCTGCGTCGGAACAAGCTCCGACCGCCAGCTCTGCCGATGAGATTTCTAATTTTAATCAAAATTCGACTTCCACGAGTCGCAACTGTCGCGAGAATTCCAAATTCTCGCCCTCTGTTAGATTTCATTTCTATTCGATCCGCTTTCGATCATATCTTAGAGTTAATTTTTTTATGTGTACACATCAATAACGACGATAAATATTAGAAGAAATATCATAAGTTTCCAATCTACATGCATATTCCATATGGTTTCTGCTTACACATACAATTCACATACACTTGGGCAAATATGCCCGATAATACATAGTAGATATATGTTCATATATGCTAGTATGTAATAAATCTGTTGTTGTTGTTGTTGTTTCTTTACTGGTTATGTATTTCAAGCATAATCTGCCGGCTTAAGTCAACGGGAAGAAGAACTGAAAATTCCCATCAGAATGATCGCTCGTCTAAGGACATAGAGCTCCTGCCCTGATTCCTATCTAACATTTTATCAATATCAATTTAGTACAGTACAGTAGAAAGGTATACAATTCTATTTCGATTCGATTCGATTTCGATTTCGATTCGATCTGTTCTAGTATGCGTGAGACCCTGGGAGAAACCATGACTGTTCTGTTTGAGAAATGCAGATATCTTGGGGGCCGTCTCTGTGAATCCGGAAACCGTTTTTTCTTCAAATCAAAATCAAAGACAAAACTGAGATTAAAAAATGGAAGGGAAAAACTCAACTGAAATAATAAAAATCAAATGAAAACAGTTGCTTTTTTTTGGTTTTTTTTGTTTTGTTTAATTATAAATAACAATTGTATATTTTTAATAAAATGGGTGTTCTTGTGGTGTTGTTGTTGTTGTTTTCTTTTCAAGAAAAATAATAAAAAGAAATACATATTTCTCGCCATTGAAATCATTTTGATGGATTACAATTACTGAGATACGTCCCTTTTTCCATCGCTAACGATATATGTATGTATGTATTTTCTTTTAATTTATTGTTTGCTTCATTTGCTGTCACTTTTTGTTTTTCTGTTTATCTGTATATCGGCTTTCTTCTTCGGGACAGGTTAGATTTCTGGGTGTGTTGGGTGTTGGCTGGGTGCTTGAGGATACCCGTGCGATTGTATTTCTTGCTCATCTTGTGGTATGTAATGAGCATCATACACGTAAAATAGTAAGAAATATTAGCGATAATTATACAATAATGGATAGTTTTCATCTTCCTTTGTTTCTTTAAAAATATCACTTAAGTGTAAATAATTTCCAGAACGCAACGAAATCGATCGAGTGCACTATGTACTATGTGTGTGTGTGTGTGTTTTGTTTGTGTTTGTGAGTGTGAGTGTGGTGCACGAAAAATTAGCAAGAAAAACAATAATAATGATAACAATAATCATACTCGTGTAATCGTAATCATAATCGTAATAAAGAATTGGCTCGCGCCCTTCCATTCCCATTCCCATCGCAGGGGCAGGGGCATTGGGAAGGGGCGACAGACAAAAAAAAGTAAGTTAAATGTTTTGTATTTCCTCCGTTCCGTTTTCGTTTCTTTTCAGTTGCATTTTACAATTTAATCGATATATGTATTTATAATTTGTATATATGTATGTATGCAATCCATGTGCAGGGACATGTGTGTTTTGTGTGTGTGTGTGTGGGAGCTGGTTTAAACTTAAAGTTAATAAAAACGAAATACAAGTGTAAAAAATGTTGTTAAACTTTTTCGCATTACACAAAAATGGCCACCATTATGAATTTCATTCAAATCACGGCAAACAATTTCAATGAAATTTTTGCTTGCGTGTTTTCATCGCTCCCCTTTTCCGTTAGTCGCTTTCAGCTTTCATTTTCCTTGGTTTCTCACTTGAAGAACTCATTTAAAGCTGCTGCTAAAGCACAAAATTTCCCTCATTTCCTTCGTCCCATCGAATTGTCATCCCATTGCACTCTCTACCGGCGCTTAATTCGCGAAAAAATATATGTACTCGTTTATATGCATATATAGATAGATAGATATAGGGGCTTGTTGTTGTTGTTGTTTTTCGTTTTTTGTGTGTGTGTGTGTGTTTGTGTGGTTGTGTATGGGTTCTATATATACATATTCTAGACTTTAGTTTGTACTTCCAATTTGGTTAAGAATTCCTTGTGTATTTTCTTTCTTTCTTCTGCATCTTCATCTACATATAAGTTTCCGATACGCATCGGCTTCCGGTTCCGGCTATGCTTCTGCCTTCTCTCATTCTCATTCTCAATCTCAATCTCTGGCATTCTCTCATTAAGTTCTCATCTTTCATCTGCCGCCTCGCTGGGTCTTTTTGTGACGTCATTGTAATATATATATGCATACCGTAATTTGAACAATTCACAATAGTTGCACAACGCAAAAAGTTTTTGTTTTCTCATTTTAATCTTAGATTTTAGTCATAAGTTCATTACAAATTAATTAATAGACAAATTTTCCTCATTTTTCGTTTTTTGTTTTTGTTTTGTTTTGTTTTTGAAAATATCAACTTAAAAACGTAGTAAAAATTTGAACATGCTTTGAAAAACGTTTTCCTTCTGGCTCCAATAGAAATTTCGACTGTTTTCGGTTCCTGCTAGACCTTCCTTCATCTATCATCTATCTGTATCTGTAACTGTATCTGTTGCTTGGTTTGTTTGTTTAAAAATTCACTACTTTTAAGTTTAAGTTGCTTTATGTGTCTATATGCTACATACCATATATTAGCGCGTGGGGTAGCTGTGTTTTGGATCGGGTTCGGTTTTGGATTTTGGTTCGGGGCAATTGTTCTATAGATGTTTCACAGGGTGTGGGGGCTTGGGTGTATGTCGACTGTGGTGGTGGTGGTGGTGGGTGCTTAACTAACTAGAATATTTTTAGCTGGTGTGTTTAACTATTGCCGCTGTTTGCATGAATTTGATTAATACTTAACTCTTAGCGTAAAACACACGTACCGCACGAATTGTTTAAACGGGTCTCTTGGATTGAACTCCATTCCACATACATATGTATGGTTATGCAAGTAATTTAACTATTTGTTGTTTCTATGCCTATACAATGTAGTGTGTGTGTATGTGTGTGTGTGTGGGTAGATGCAACGCCTTGAATATTTACTCGTAATATGCATATCTTTAGGTTTTCTCATTTTCGTTTTCGTTTTGAATATTCTGCTTTATAGTTCCATTTTGATTTGTTTCTTTGTTTGTTTGAGTTGGGTTTTACTTTTTAGAGCAAGAAGTAGAACAGAAATTGCACTTAATACTAGAAAAAAATTTACTAGATTTCTTAAAACTAAAAAATCAAATGTATATTTGTTTTAAATATTGTTGTTTCTTTCTTTCTTGGTTGTTTTGTTTATATTGTGTTCTTCCATTTTGTTTTTTTTTTTATGGTTTTTTCTTTTGCATTTTTTTGTTTGTTTGTAATGTTTAATGTAGTATAACATCTAGGCATACACACATTCATATGGTTTTTTGTGTTTTGTTGTATATAAAAGTCGAACGGGTCTGGGGGGTCCGTCGTCTGCCGTCTACTGTGTTGCTTGGTTTTGTTTTCGCTTTTGTTTTTTGTGTCTAACATAAGAATTAACAAAGTCATTTTTAGAAATAAATATGTATGGTATATGTATGTATAGTTACGCGTAGCAATAGTAATAATCCGTAATAATAATAATAATAATAATAATAATTAGATTATTGTAGATTGCAAATGTTGCCCGGGGCACAAATGTCTGCAACATTTGCACGGCAGTTGGCAACACCAGCACAACAACAAAAGAGATACCGTTACGTGTTAAGGTGCACATTACATGCAGAGTAAAAATTATGTAAGAAGAGACCATTTTTCATTTGCTTTTTTTGCTTCAGCGCTCGCATTTGCACTCTCGCTCCTGCTCCAGCCTCCGCATGTCGTGGCAGGCAACAACAATCATCTACAACACTGAGTGGGGGATGGGATTCTTCAGCAAGATCAAAGATGGATGGAGGCCATGGCCCTAACCCTAGCCCTGCATCAGAACGGCCTGCTGGTGGTGCACCTGTGGTTGATGCTGCTGCTGCTGTTGCTGCTGGCTGGCAGCGGCTCGGCTCCAGGCCAGCAGACCATTGGCAGCGGCCACCTGCTCCTCGCTGTCGGCCTCTGATCCACTTTCTCCTGCTGCTGCTCCTCCTCCTCCTTCTCCTCGTTCTACTCCATCAGCATTGGTGGGGGTTGGCGTTGGCGTTAAAGCTGACGCTGAAGTTGACGTTGACGAAATGGGGGCCACTATCACAGAGGTGGCCACACTGCGGATGCGCACTGGTCTGTTGCAGATCGTGTTGCTGTTGGCCGTCACTCCATACGGCTGGTGGTGGCTCTGGTGGCGATTCGTGTTCTGGTTCTGATTCTGGTGGTGGGCTTGTCCCCCGTAACGCCGATTCGTTTTGATTGAGAGGGCGGCGGGCAGCTGCTTGCCGGCAGCTACTTCGGCGGCCAGTCTCACGATCGTAGTTGTCATCTTTGCTGCTGCTGATGTGGTGGTTGCTGTTGTTGTTGCATTTGTTGCTGTGGATGTAGTTGTGATTGTGGATGTTGTTGCTGCCTTGGACAGATACGCCGACGCGTGGTTTACCGCCTCCGTCGACGACTTCTGCCGCTTTCAGTCGCCGAAGCGGCTGCAAGCCTTCTTCCACCGGCACTGAGTGCACCACTGGTCGCGCTTCTCCATGCCGTACACCTTGCGGCATTTCTTGTTCTCGCCGCGCGTACGACGGTTGGGCGAGTTGGGCGTGTGCTTGGCCACGCCCACAGACTGTTGCACGGCCACGGCCACGTGCTGCAGAGGCATGCTGTTGTTGTGGTTGTGGTTGTTGTTTGCAACCAAGTTGCTGGCAGTTGATTGTTGTTGCTGGCCGCGTACATGTGGCTGGTGCGAATGCGACGGCTGATCCTGATGCGGCAGCTGCTGCTGTTGGGTCGGATGATAGTTTGGCGTAATTGTCACACTGGACAGGTGGTGCTGCACCTGCTGGCTGTGGTGCGCGTGCGCCGTCACCGTCACGTTCTGTTGCGATAACTGCTGCAGCATGTTGTTGGCAGTGCTGTTGCAGTGGATCACCGGGCTGCTGTTGCTCGAAGAAGAGCTGCGCTGGTGCTG
Organism: Drosophila azteca; assembly: GCA_005876895.1. NCBI lineage: Eukaryota > Metazoa > Arthropoda > Insecta > Diptera > Drosophilidae > Drosophila > Drosophila azteca. The sequence goes on along the minus strand of VCKU01000004.1, from coordinate 15,985,443 downwards.
TTGCTGTTGATGTTGCTGGTTCTGGACGAACGTCGGTGATGGATATGGCGCTACCGAGTGGGACGGACGAGAAGACGATGTGCGAGCGTGCTTGTTCAGCGTGGAGACCGGCGATGACAGGGTCGTTGTGATCGCAGCCTTCGGTGGGCTGCTGGATGGCCAAGTGTAGTTGTGGTGGGCCAGATGCGATGTCGGCGTGCAGCTGGTGTTGTTGTTCTGCAGCTGCTGCTGCTGGTTGCTCGGGATGCTGCTGCCTATGTGGTGCCCGCCGCCACGCCCGCCGCCGTTGTGATGTGGCGACGCCTGCTGCTGCTGCTGATGCGTAAGGTGGTTACTGTTATGCAAAGCACGCTCTTGCCTGTAAGGGGAAATGGGTAATAAGCATTAAGGTCACAAACATAGTCACATTCTTCTCGATCGTTCACTCACTTGAAGTTCCCGATCATCTGTTTTTGGTATTCGGGATCCTCGTGCGGAGGACGTGCCATGTCCCGGTGGCTGAGCGTGGGTTCCGAGGCTAGACTAGGAGTTTTGACCAACTCATCATCGTCGTCGTCATCTGTGTAGTAGAAGAACACCTCCTCTTCTGGCTTTTTGCTGCAAATATCAACCAAGCAAATCCAAATAAATATTGGCTCTTATTTACGACCGTTTTTTTTTTGTTGCCCAGCTAGTCTGGCAACGCTGCGGCTCGTGAGCCAGTTCGCGAAATTGTTCCGGCATCGATAGTGTGTTCGATGTTTTAGCAGCCCCGGCGTGACCATTAATGGTATTTTAAATACTTTATGTTATTTTTTGATGCCAAAATTGTCCAAAAACTATTCTATCTCAAACTTAAAGAATTTGATTTTCATCGGAGACCGTAATTTTCGGTATATTTCTGATGGTGGGACAGTATATCTTATCGATAACAACTTTTTGGTTTGAGTTTGGGTTGAGCCAAAAAAGGTATGGATGACGGGTAAATTTAGCCAAGGGAAATTCCATGGATCGCACGATTTTCACCTTACCCGAATTTTTCCCCGGTGGATTTCACCTTGCAGGCCTTGCATTTTCTGGGCCCATACCCGATTTTTTCCGAAGTGCCTCAGCAATTTCCCAGGGAAAAATATTATAATTTCCCAGGACGGGGCGAGGATTTTTTAAAGCGGGCGGATTTGAAATGAGCAAGAGTTACTAAAATAATGGATAAATTGCTGAAATCAAAGTAAACTGTTTCATGGCAGATCAGTTATTCAATTATGTTATCTTCTTACTATAATTTATGGGTTTCCTTACAAGGAGTAGCCGCAACACTTTATAGCGCAAATTATAGTGAACAAATAAAACAATAGCCCCCAAAACAACTAACTTCGACACGAGCGTTACAGAGCGTTGCCCACCAGCCATTGTAAAATTGTTAAATCTATTATTTGCAGCCATAAACTGCAATATTATGCTTTCTTACGTCGCATGTCGTGCTCACTTAAGTTTTGTAAACGTTATTTTATAAACAATCCAACCAAACGGAGTCCTTAAAATTAGCTAGTCTTGTAGAAAATTGTTTTATCTATTGTATAAAATTATGTTTTCAGGCCTGAGCATCCTAGTTAGCTCGTAACATTAAACGGAATATCAAATTGGAAACAATTTTCCACCAGCGCCGATTAAAATCATATCGATTAAATTTAGGGGTGTCTGGCAAAGAATCGATGTTTGGAGCAACTATCGATGTCTGCAGTTATTATATCGATGTTTCACCAGCGCTGCTTTTTGCAAAAAATACGCACGTTCCGTGTGAAATCAATACGAAATCAACAAAAAGTGATCGATTTTGCAACAGACGCAGCCCCAGAACGTGCATTTTTCATTGCACACCAGCCAACGCTCGTGTTTCCCCAGCTGCCAGCCGACAGCCAGTCACAAAGCAATCTCACTTTTGTTGTGGAAAATTTTGCTGTCGTCGCCCGCCGCCGCCGCTGCCGTCAAGCGAAAAAAAGTTTTTTGCGCGTCGTCTGTGCCCTGTCTGTCTGTGTGCGTGCGCTTGTGTGTGTGTGTGTATGCGTGTAGCACGGCCTACATTGTCAATTAACAAGCGAGAAACCATTGTGATCACCCTTTTTCCTACGCGCCGCCTGAACTTCTACAGTCTACAGCCGCCAGCATGTCCACTTCACGACCTGAGGAGCACCAGAAGTTCTCCGCCGCCGCCGCCCTCTGCCCGCTCAGTAACTGCCAGTTCAGCGGCGTTGTAATTAGCGCCATCGCCGACGAGCAGAAGCTCGAGTTCACCAACAAATACAAGGGCAGCTGCACGCTGCTCTGCAGCTACGACTCCCAGGGGATAGTGCTGCGGATAGTGTTGGGTAAATTTGCAGCAGCAGCTCCTGTCCACCATTGTTTTTGTGACCCCCACCCTAATCTCTCTCATTGAAGATGCTGACCGAGAGAATGTGCTCAAGGAGTACATGATAGCGGCGGACACGGACGCGGCCCAGATGGGCCGCAGGAGCTATGCTGTCACCCTGGAGTCGGATAACCTGGTGCTGAGGTTTGCCAGCGACCAGGACCAGCAGCTCTTCCGAAAAGTGGTGGAGAACGTGAAACATCTGCGGCCAAAATCTGTGTTTTCGCAGCGTACCGAGGAGTCTTCCGCATCGCAGTATTTCCAGTTTTACGGCTATCTGAGCCAGCAGCAGAACATGATGCAGGACTATGTGAGGACGAGCACGTACCAAAGGGCCATACTGGGAAATGCAGTCGACTTCCAAGTAACCAGATTCACACACAGTCCATATCGGCGAATCACTCGCTAACCTTATCGCTATTTTGCAGGATAAAATCGTACTGGATGTAGGGGCTGGCTCTGGCATTCTGTCATTTTTTGCAGTGCAGGCTGGTGCGGCCAAGGTGTATGCCATTGAGGCTTCCAACATGGCCCAGTATGCCCAGCAATTGGTCGAATCGAACAACGTGCAGCACAAGATCTCTGTGATACCCGGCAAGATCGAGGAGATCGAATTGCCCGAAAAAGTAGATGTCATCATATCTGAGCCCATGGGCTATATGCTCTACAACGAACGCATGCTGGAGACCTACCTGCATGCGAGGAAGTGGCTTAAGCCCCATGGCAAAATGTATCCCACACACGGGGACCTGCATATTGCGCCCTTCTCTGACGAGTCGCTCTACTCGGAACAGTACAACAAGGCCAACTTCTGGTACCAGTCGGCCTTCCATGGCGTCGACCTGACCACCCTGCATAAGGAGGGTATGAAGGAGTACTTCCGCCAGCCGATTGTGGACACTTTCGACATACGGATCTGCATGGCAAAGTCTGTGAGGCATGTGTGCGATTTCCTCAACGACAAGGAGGACGATCTGCATCTTATTGGTACGTTTCGCTGCTTAATGTTTTTGTTACTATTTAGAAATCGTAACGATGTCCACTTTGTTTAGATATCCCCCTGGAATTCCAAATACTCCAAACGGGCATCTGCCATGGGTTGGCGTTCTGGTTCGACGTTGAGTTCAGTGGCAGCAGCCAGAATGTTTGGCTCTCCACCTCACCAACGGCGCCATTGACGCATTGGTACCAAGTGCGCTGCCTGCTGCCCATGCCCATCTTCATCAAACAGGGCCAGACGCTGACCGGACGGGTGCTACTTGAGGCCAATCGGCGGCAGTCGTACGATGTCACCATCGATCTGCACATCGAGGGCACGTTGATATCATCGAGCAACACTTTGGATCTTAAGAATCCGTATTTTCGGTACACGGGGGCGCCGGTCCAGGCGCCGCCGGGGACTAGTACGCAGAGCCCGTCGGAACAATACTGGACACAGGTCGACACGCAGGGCTCGCGAAATTGTAAGCACACACATTAGTATAGAAATTGACGATCTTTTACTAATCAATTTGGGTTTTCCCCTTCAGCTTCTAGCATGCTAAATGGTGCTCTTGTCAATGGCATCGGTGATGGGAACATGGACATTACCCACGGACTCATTCATCCGCACTAGTGCGCCCGTTCGAAAATTGCAACATGCTGGGAATGCTCCTTGATATAATTTAACCGATTGCTATCAATCCTACTTCCTCTGTCAAATTTTTATTTTGTTATAATTTTTTAATTTATTTATTGAAACAAAAAAAAATGTAAATTATATTTGTGTACTCGCGAACATCTTAGCACTCTTTCCCTTTCCATGTCATGACTATCCTCTTTCCTACACTATACCCTTCTTTATGCGTCTGAAAACAGTTTTGAACATTTATTCTTTTAAAAACGATCGGATGAATCGAAAAGAGTAAGCCCTGCCATCGGCAAACACAACAAACAAACAAACAAACAATCAAGAAACCAAGGCAGACTAAAATTAGTTGTTTAGAACACGCAGCATATTCAATAAACATAAGCTAATTTTAGCCCATAGTATTTAGTGTTTTTAACCGTATGTAAAATGTAATAACGATATTTAATCAACGTGTGGATGCAGACGATTGCAGATGATAATTCAGGATTCAGGAGGATGATTCTTAGTTAATGCCAATTGCCAATTGCACTAATTGCAGTAGTGTTTTTTTTTAGTTTGCCGAGAATGCTTTGAACAACCACAAAACATATTCAGATTGTATTTGTATCTATTGTGTGTTATATTGTATTAGATTATGTATTGGATTGTGTGTACCTCCCCGAGCTAGTTTCAATTCTTTGCGAAAAACTATCTGTGTTTTTGTCAAGCGATCGATTATATTTTAGTTTGTGAAATTATAAGAAATTGCTCATAGGATCTAGTGGATAAGGCAAGCAAAACCCACAATACTTTTTATTTATAACTGAATTCGCGCCTAGAGATTATACTTTTATGATTACGATTATGCTTATAAATATGAATTCGATTTTGTGAAGATAGCGCTTTCGATTCTACACCTATGTTCTGGCTTTCAGTTCGTGTAGACCCCGGTCATAGTATCATAGATGATCCTTAAACGCTGCCAGCCTGCCAAGCGAATAGTTGGCATTATATAGACATACATATACATATACCTAGAGTTATACCTAACAGCATACATACTAGCTATACATAAACACCTACATATACATACATTCTCGCATGTGGCAGATGTGCATCTCATTTGTGTACTGTACTGTACTTTCTAGCGTAGTCAAGCGGTTAAAATACCAACAAATCACACACACCACCTACCCAACCCAACACTCATACAATACTGCATACAAGAAATATAAACCTATACAACTATATTATACATATATATGGCATATACTACTATGCAGAAGAAGAAAGAACAACAACAACAATGTCAATGCAAAAGCAACAAAAAACAAATTCCCAAAACTGTCTTTTATTTGTGCATTTTATTCCGTACATCCTCCTCCCACAACACACCACCACACCATACCCCACCATATCGTACCGGACTGGTGCTGGCTGCCTTTATATAGGAAGCGAGATTTACAAGTGTCAAAGCTCAGAATCGGATTGAGTGTATGTGGGAGGGAGCTGGCTGCTTCTGCTTGGGACCTTGGCCCCAAAAAGTGCAGCGCAGTCGCGGACGGGGACGGGCCCCCCACTCGATGCTCGGTGCTCGGTGCTGGTTGCAGGTGGTGCTAGTGCGCAAAGTAATCCGGCTGTCTGCGGGGGCGTACACATACACGCTTGACCCGCTTGCCTATGTACAAGTGCTCTACTTTCGAGCGCCTGCACCCTCACCCGCACCCCCCTGCACTTTGTCACAGTGGAACTGAACGTAACGGAACTCGATGAAGTGCACTTTGGGGAACGATTACAGAAGGTCGCCTGAGGCTGGTACCACTGTACGAGCACGAGCCCCGCTTTGATGTGGCCCCAGGTTGGTTATTCTTTTTTTTTGTGGGGTAGCTAAGTCAAGGCCCAATCCACTTGCTGCTCTTTCTGTGTGTTGCGGTGTCCACCACTTGGGCTGTGTGCCTGCCTCTGGTTGCCAAGGACTCTCGAAACCCACCCACCCACTGTGATGGATTTTTGTATGGCATGTACTTACTTCAAATGTTTGATTCTAATGTGACGTTGCATTTTCCATTCCTCGTGCTCCACAAAGCGACAGCGTCCATAGATACAGCGGAACTTTTGGGACTGCAAGAAATGAAGAGAATGCCTTTGATTAGTGAGATTCGATTGGGAGGTGGGATACATGGGGTACAAGGTATGTAATGGGAGATGTCTTTTTGTTGGGCCTAGCGTACTTGATGGATATACGGCTGGTCGTGGGCTGTGATCGGCGTGGAGGAGCGCGAGGAGCAGTGGCTGGTCACTGGACTGGCCTCTCCATCACCGCCAAAGCTCTCGTATTCACTACGTTCCACATAATAGTTGAGCGCCAGCGTGTTCATGTTGCACAAGGAGGAGACGGAGTACACGGGAACAGCAGCAGGAGCTGGAGCGTTTTATCAACCGGTGCCGGCCCGGTGTCAAATGCGACTGTGTGGGTGCGGACAATGCAACTGGCTGACTGCCTCTGCCTGGCTGCTAGGACTTGGCGCACGAACAGCAAACGATGCCGCCCGAACGAGCGTGCCGCCAGCTGCTGCCTGACGGTTTCGGCTGCACTGATAACGGGCCCGGGCCCGGGTCCGGGTCCGGTCTTGGTCCCGGGCCGCGTCCTTGCCGAAGCGAGTGCCCCAATTGCACTGCCCCTCCGCTCGACTCGACGCTTATTTACTGGGTCACCTTGTGGTTGCTTTTTGCTTCACTTGCCGCTTGCCACTCGCCTTGACACGCTTTTCCTCTTTGGCTTTTAACTTTTTATGCGCCTGCATTTATGCTGCGCTTTATGCTGAAGGTTAGGATAGCAGCAGCAGCAGCAGCGGCAGTGGCAGAGCAGAGGCAGCAGCAGCAGCGGCAGCATCGCTGTTGACCCACTTTATGCTGCTGGCTTATGTTTTGGGGGCACGGGCAATGCAAACAACTGATTGCGTCCTTGCTGTAGCTCGGTTGTCCTTGTGCGAGTGCTGTTCAAATTGAAAAATTGAGTTTTCGGTTCTGTCCTGGCCTGGCCTGTCCTGTCCTGGGCCTGGGCCTGGCCTTGTACGCCAAATGATTAACGATTTGTTTACAAGTTTTCCCAAACAATTGTGGTCACGGCTCGTTTGTTGGTGGTGGCATGCATAGATGATGCCACAAATTTAAGGCCAACTGAAGAGTGTTCCGGCGTTTTCCTGGCATGGCGCATAGGAAATAGCATCCTGGTAACAAGCAGAGCAGCCTTGCCACAACATCGGAGTAGAGTGAAAGAGTGAGTGAGTGGTGAGAGAAGGAAGGGGGTGTGGCAGTGTGTGTGTGTGTGTGTGTGTGGCAAGGGGGAATGCTGCGAACCGCAACGTAATCATAAACATAAATAACTTGCGCTACTTAAGCGGCGTAAATTGTAGACGCACGTGGTTGCCACTCATCTCATCTATGTATGTGTGTGCTCCACAGTGTGGGTGTGTGTGCGTATGCCACAACATTAACTGGCTGAAATGGAGAGTAGAGGGTGTGGCATAGGGGATAGGGGATGTGAGGGTTAGGCATTCACAGCTCTACACACTTTTCGTTTTAACTTGGCGCAATTAGTGGACGACCATAATTCGTTTGCGGCCAGCCTACAGCCTACAGAGTGGCAGTAGCAGTGGCTGTGGCAGGATGCTAGGCATATCCAGCCACATAAATAACACACACATATAGCAGACTCCACATAACAGTCCGCACAATTGTTGCCGACTGTGCCAGATGTGTGTTGGCCAAGTACATATTTCCTGCTGTTTGCTGTTTCTCCTCTGCTGTGCAGTGGCTCGGAGTTCGTTCGTGACTTGCCTCCCAATAAGCAGCCACTGCCGCTGCCATCGCCTCTGCACTTGCCTCCGCCTCCGAGCAGGTTTGCTTCTTGCTCTGATAAGCGGTGGCAGGCAGCAATTTAATTTCCTCGCATTTGTCAATCGCTGCGTATACGTAATATTCAAATTCTGCTCGACAGCCCTGTCGTTTCAATTATATTCAATTAATGCCTGCCGGAACAAGTTTGAAATCATTTTGGATGGAGAGGCTATCAATTCTGCTCTTCTCATCTCCCGACAGCCCCACCCCACCTGCTCCGTCTGCCACATCAGATGGGTTTTATGGCCCACCTGCCAAGTTGGCCAAATCGAAAAGTAAATTAAAGCAGCCTAAGTTATGTCTCCGGTCTGTGTCTGTGCCTGTGTATTGGTGCGCGTTAATTATCTGGCTCTAATGAGGGACGGTCGGCGCAGGGGGCAGCACTCGTTTCCTAATGAATGAAAACCATTCTAGTCGCTGGGCGGCAGAAAACTCCAGCTGGCAGCGACTGGGGGTGGGGAAATAAAATTCCACCCTGGTCCATCCAAACACATACAAACAGCAGAAATGACTACCGCACTGTGTCCTGATTTGGCGGCTCACAGCAGGACAGGAACAAGGAACAAGGAACAGAGCTGCGACTGAGACTGTGTCCGTGTTCGGGTTTGGGTCCGGGTCCGGGTCTCGTGGAACATAAAAATACGCACAACTTGAGTGGGCGGAATAACATGAATCTTCTTTAAGGCAGGAGAAAGTGGGCAGAGTGGCATTCCAGGTTTGCCTTCGGTTTCCACCCCTCTGGCTGCTGCGTACTGTAAGGCATCGCCAAGTCTGGCGCCAGTTCCAGGCATCCCAGTTGTCATTTTATATATATACTTCAATCCAAGGAAGCATGTTTGTATTTACTGGGACTGGAGAATGGGAGGCGTGCTGCTTCCTGCAAAGCTATGTGAATTTTTGTCTAAGACTTTAACAATGGCCCCAAGGAAAGCGCGCTAAGACCAGAGAGAAAGCTTTCACATGGATATATAGCGCTAGTCTACTGCATTCGCATGGTTCGCGACGTTCTTTCCATATTCTTCTAATTGATTATTCTAACGTTATCTGCAGACCTTCCTGCGTTGCCATGCAATTTTCTCCAGCCTTCATGTTCAATGAAAATTTACTTGACAGCCCCAAAGCTGAAGAACACTAAACCACCCACACATCTGAGGAAACATTCACTCACACACACACCCACGCAGATTACGTGCGATGTATAAATAAAAGTTTTTCCCTCTCTCTCACTCACTTTTAGCGCTCTGCTGCTCGTCTTGGAGTTTTCCCGTTTCTGGTTCTGGCTCTGGTTTGGCTTTGGCGGAAGCATAAACAACCCCAAACCCCAGAGAAAAATGGGCCAGAGCCAAAAATACACAAAAAAGGAAATGCCAACCGAAATCGAAACCGAAATCAGAACAGCTGTGGAAGGACAAACACGAAATTGGGTCAACTGTATATAGTGGCTGCTATATGCATGTATGTATGTATGTATGTATATGCCACACGTTTGGGGGTTGGCCATGCCCCTGTCTCTCTCTCTCTGTGTCTGTGTGTGTTTTGGCCCTGTCCGTGCCACATGAAAACGTCACTTGCAACTTTTAACAGGGACAAAGAGAGAACTCAAGGCAAGTAACAGAGAGGGTGCCAAAGAGAGCCACAGAAAGAGAAAGAGAGAGTGTATCGTGCAACAGTGTGCCCCCAAAAGAGCAAGTCCGAAGAGAGCGGCGGCTGACTGGCTGGAAGTATGTTTGTTGTTCTATTACTGTTAACCAAATTGGGTCACTGGAAGCACAACATAACGGGCGTTTGCGCCTCGCCTCCCCCCTGCCTCAACAGCACGCAAAATGGAGCGGAAGCATAAATTATTGACTCCGCACAGGCAACCGAAAATAGCACAATGTGAAGCACAATATGTAGGTACATATTGGGCAGGGGGGGGAGGCGATGTGGGAGCTCTTTCCTCCTCTTCATGCATGCCCCAAATTATGTGCCACGATGGCATTTGGTTGCCTTCTTCTTCATTTATTTTTCTTTTTGCTTCACGCTTGGTAAAAATCTTAAAAGGTTTGCCGTTTCCCTTCGAGAATCTCCTAATACGCCTTAATACTCGGCAAACTCGAATTGCACTCACGGCGCCGTTTACATTTCAACGCCCCCTGCCCCCTGCCAGTAATGGCGGTGCCCCAAGCCGCGCACAAAAGTAGGCAACGAACTGGCCCCGCGGGGAGAACTCCATTCCATTCCATGCCTATTTTATACGCCCCATTAAAGCTGGCTAAGCTCGTCATGGCAATTTTTATAATTTGCATTGGCAGGCCGAGGCATGGGCATGGTATGGGGAGCAGGGGGAAGGGCAGTAGCATGGATGAGTTGGATGAGGAGCTGGCAGACACGCAATTGATTGCTTGGCAGCCGCAAATCGAATTGGCATAGGAGCTGCGACTTCACGCTCCACTCTCCACACTTCGATTTGCATGTGTGTGTGTGTTTCTGTGGGTCGGGGCTTTAAATTCTTATCGCCATGCCTTCAGGCAGCAGTCAGGGCTGCCGAAATTGGGTCAGATCGGATAAGGGCGCAAGAAAGAGACAGAAATAGCTTTCAACAACATTTTCGGCTACTTTATCATCTCACCATCATCACAGCACACAGCACCGTAAATTTGCTCGGGAAATGGTATTTTTGTAACGATTTGCCTTTGCCGGGGCCAAATGGGTTGCTTCTGCGGGGATTGGCTTGGGGTTGGGATGTTGTATAGTTGCTAGATAGCTCGATGTGTTGTATTTGATTTCCACTTTTTAAAACAAATTTGGAAAATTTGATTACACTGCTGCCTGCCTGGCCTGCCTAGCCTTGTCAATTTGTTGGGTGCTTAATTTGATTGCGTTTAAATAGAAGCACGCACGGAGAGCAGAACAGAGCAGAGGTCGACAGTGACAGAGTGTCATAAATATATAACTACGCAGACACAAACAAACACGTATGTACATACGTACGAGTATGCATAACTGATGTGACAAACACACGCGAAATTGTCATTGCCGCGGGAAAAGCCGAGGAAATGAGCGGTGCAAAGGGATGGAACGATGGGAGCTGAAATTGAGGTTGAGTGCTTATTCATTCAACAAATACCGAGTATGACAATGGCGTTGATTTTGATATTTTGAACAGACAGAAGTACAATAACAGACTCGGGCCTGACATGGCCAAAATCAACTCAAGGGGTTGCCTCACATACACACAGCATTCACACAGCATCCGACCCAAAGACAGACAGACAAACGCTGACACGTTTCGTATATAAAATTTATGCGAAAAGTTCGTGAACGAACTGGAGACCGAATTTCGCTTGTGTTCATTTTATTTTTGGGTGGAAAAAACATGTTGCCAAAACTCACGCTGCCATAAATACTTGTATAGGGCAAATTAGATAAAATAAAAGAAGTTGAAATAGCAACAGCAACATGGCACACAAACTGCAAACTGAAACGGAAACGGATGTCGGCTGGGCGGGACGGCAACAACGGAAACGGCAGCACCATTTACCCCAGCAGCCCAAAAGTGTGCTACACTTAAATAAATAAATATCCATAAATGTAACAGGGAAAACTATTAAAACATTGGCGAGAGAGAGGAAGCTGCTGCAATGGGTGGCAGCGGCAGGCAGGGGGGAGGAGTGTGCTGCATACCCTACCATATTTATACACCCCGCCAATCTCCTTCAGATCCTGTTTATGTGTGTGCACTTGATGGCAAGCGACGACAATATCCGGCCACGCTCAATTTACCACAGCCTCCGTGGCATAAAATCTCTTATCAGTGAGAATGCCTCGAATTACAAGGCGAGGCGAGCGTCCTTTGGGCCAACTTAATGGCCACCGCAACCCTAGCTGCCAGCCTTATCCTCATCTCCAACCCCTTCGCCCGTTATCACTGCCCATTGTCACATCTCCGCTGTAAGGGTAGAGAGTAGAGTCCTGGCCCAAACAACACAATGCCTGAGACAGAATCCAATTATGACATAAAAATTTGCGTAAATTGTAAAATGTAAATTTTGTGCGCCCCCCTCCTCTAGCGCCTGTGGTAAATCCTTTTTCACTTGCCCCGGCCGATAAGCAGGGCCCGGGACAACGGGAATGGAATTATTATTTGACACACGTAAACGGGGGCGATAGGCGGCTGGCGGCAGGCAGCAGGGCAGGGCAGGGTGTTGATACTCGGTACAATTTGTGGCTGGCTGCACTTGCCGTTGACTTTTATTGCTGCGGTAATTGCCAAATGGAGCTTGAATGGGTTGCCGCCGTTGCCGCCTGCCCGCCTGCCTGCCTGTGGAATCGCTCCTAATCAAGACGGACTCTGGCACATGTTGCGGTTGACGGGGGTGGACCGGACTGGACTGGACTGGACGTTAAACCTAAAAAGTAATTGGCTTATAACGAAATGTCGGACTCTGTCACACGGTCAGGATAGGGCAGGACAGGACAGGGCAGGACAGGACAGGACAGGGACAAGATATATGTATGTAGCTTCTAGCGTACGACTGACTGTACCTTCATCAGTCGCCAGATATCGTATATATTGTGTACATACATAGAAGATGTTGTACATTGTACAATTTTCTTCTGTATATGGGGAAACCCATCCATTTTCATTTTAGCTCTCACTGGGGGCCATTTGCTTGTCTCTGGCCTGACCCGCATTCGTATTCGCATTCGCGTTTGCATCTTCCCCCTTCACCGGCTTGGGCTTGGGCTTGTGAATGGATGGGGATGGGGATGGTGGAGTGGATGCTATGCTGACCCAGAATGCAGGCAGTATGCCAGGGGTCCCAGTAACTGGGTCACACAGCCCTTGCCGCTGATAGAGAGAAAGAGAGAGAGAAAGAGAGAGCAAAGTGTTGCCGAGTGGCACAGAGAGAGGGAGAGAAATCACTTTGCGCCTGGATGACCTTGCGAAATTGCAATTGCCAAGCGCTTCCGAAACAAAAGCGGCAACAACAGTTGCCCCACCAAGGCCTCTGTGTCCTGTGTGAGCATACACATGGCAGTAACTGTACTTGGCCAAATTTATGTATGCTGTGGATAGCAGGGGATAGCAGGGGAAAGCAGGGGGATTGTCCCTGCTCTGCCCTGCCATTTGCTTTGCTCTGTGAGAGCGTGTTGGGTGGATGGGGATGGATGGAAGAACTAAACCAGGTCAAGCGTAGATGCGATGCCATTATGTGTGCAACTGCAGATGCATCTGCAATGGTGTGTGTCTCTGTGTGTGCATTGTCACTATGTATCTGATGAATCTGAGGCTTATGCTACGCTGCTTCGATGAGTAATGAAAGGGGCTAAGCCTCAGTTTTTTCCTGATTTCCATTTCCAAGATAGAAATTGGAAAATATCTCAACTCGGGAATGGGCTTCCCTCTAACATGCCATCATTTTTCTCTCTCCTTCTCTCTCTCTCTCTTGCTCTCGTCTAAAAACTCTTCAACAATTTGAAGACCATTTGGATCCCTCGAGGCACATTTCAATTTGGCCCTTGCAGGCAATCGCCTCATAAACTGGCCCTGACAAGAACTTGATGCCTGATACGGGGCGGGGCACGTGCCGAACGGAACCGAACGGAACGGAACGGAAAAAATGGCCATCTAATAATTTTCCAACAGAAAGGAGAGAAAAACTGACAGGAAAACTGCGCGCACACACACACACACAAAATGACCAAAAAAATAATCAACTTGTGGGACAAGAGCTGCTTCGCTATGGGAATGGGCGAATAGGGGGCGGGGGGTTGTGTTGGGATGGCATGGCATTCGACGGAGTCTATCATTTCCTGTGGGGGGGCCACATTACTTTTTAGGTATTATGCGCCACTCAAAAGTTGTCGTTGTCATTTACCAAAAAAAGAAGTTATAAATGTTGCAGAAGGACAAGAGTCACCTATGTGGCAGCCAGATGGAGATCGGGGGTGGGGGTGGGGGTGGGGGTGGGGGTCGGGCCCTTGTGTGTGTTTAAAATGCTGTTTTAATATGGCCAGAATAGGCGAGGAGCAAAGTTGTGGACCGTAAGCTGCTTATGGCCAGCAAATTAGACAGGACGACAATCGGCTTTCGAGTGTCGCCGAAAATGGAGGCATATTCATATGCGACGCGTCGTATCTACATGCGTTGGTATATGCAACATGTTGAAGGTCTATCTATTGAGCAACGCTACCTTCCCTAATCCCCACAAAGGTAAGCCAACTTCTCTTCGTTGAGAGAGAGAGAGAGCGAGAGGGAGGGAGGGAGGTAGAGAGAGTGCTTGGCAAAAATGGGTTAATACGGGCTTAGGCAAATGCCAGGCGAAAATTTGCAAAGAGCTCGATCTGATGCGGGGGACGGGTGGGGGAGAGGAAAAGAGCTGTTAATAAAGTGGCCGGAAAAATCCTTCGAATTGAATTTGAAGGCTTGGGTTTGGGTTTGGGTTTGGGCTTGGCTTTGGTCTGGCACACATTTCGTTCGTGTGGGAAATGTTTGAGTAACCTAAAAACACTTTGGGCTCTAAGCCAAGACTGCGTTGAATCAATAAACCATAGATTAGGATGCTTATGCATCCACAAAGGAGTATTATCTACCATCCCCAAACTGCTCTCTCTCTCTCTCTCTGAAATTGTGTGTGCTGTTGGCCATACAAAAGTTTTGTCATATCCAGGCAGCTGTTGCTTTTACCAGAGACTTTTGGATTTAGATTTAGAGTCGAAATACAATTGCAGATTTGCTTGTTGCTTGTTGCATAACAGGAAAAACCAAAAACTCAACTCCATAAAAAGACGCAAACAGAGATACAAAACAGCAAAAGCAGGCAGATGGAGATCCCCAGGCAGGGAACAATTTTCAATTTCATTTCGATTGCATTTGGAGATTGAACACGCACTCAGGCAGGCAAATAAAATTGGGGGCAAAACAACGAGCAAGGGGCAGGGCGGGGGGCATTTTGCCAAATTTAAAACAAATTTCGATTTTGAAATAAGAGAAAAAGAAAAAAGACAAGAAGAAAAACTTCAAAAAACCAGCAACAAGCATAATTCTGTTTCCATTCGATTTTCTTTGCATATTTTATGCGCCACAAGAAAGACGGAAAGAAAGCGTCGGCTGTGGCGGGGGCAGGGCGGGGGCTTTTGCAACCCTTTTCGATTTGAGGCATGCACGGATTTGCGTGTGGGATTTAAATATTCAATTCGTTGCACACTCCCCCTTAAACAGCTGCTCTCCACCAGCAACGTTCAATTTTTGGGGCACTCCTCTCTCTCCCACTGAACTTTTCACTTTCCTGCTGCCTCTGCCTTTCTCTCTTTTCGCTGCTTTGGAACTTTTCACACTGGCCAAGTGTCAACGCGTCTAATTGCAAATGATAACGGGGACCAGCTTTAAGTGGAAGTTTTTTAACTTTTCCTTTTGTTCTGCCACATTTTCACTCCCCCATTCGCACTTGTCGCTGGCGGAACCTTTTAATTTCTTGGTTGACCCAATTCGGTAAGTCTTTTCCCCTGATGCAGCATCAAGAGCAGCCAGTCAGCCAGCAGCCAGCCAGTCAGGGAAAGCCAGGGAAAGTGTCGTCATTCTCCCTCTCCTTTTTCTACTCTCGCTTTCTGCCATTGTTTGGCGTCAGCTTCAGCTTTAGCTTCGTCTGCTTTGCGGCTTCTTTGCCCGCTTCCTGTTTAGATAAAATGCCAAATGCCGGAAGATTTTTAATTAGAATTTTCCCTCGACCACTCCAACCCACCCACCCACGCATCCCCCCTTGACTCTCTTATTGACTCGAACAATAACCCCGAACTAAACAGCAAAGGCGGAAGGGGACTTCCTCTTCTGTTTTGAGGAGCGATTTCAAGGAATCCCAGATATAAGAAAATATGAAAACAAGCAAGAAAGGAAAGGAAATATTGTTTAAGCAATTTTGCAGCTTAAATCAATTTCATAATTTCGCATAGCTAAGCGGGGGCTTTCGGCGGTGACCCGAGCTTAGCGTTTTCCTTTCTCCTGCTCCTTCCTGGTTCATTATTAATTTTCTCTTTATCCACCCAACCACCCACTCCCACTCCCACTCCTCACTCGCAATTGCACCCCCTCTGGTGTTGTCTTTGGTAATATAATACACATTTCTTAATTAATTCAATTTGCTTGCGGTTCCCATCTCCAGCTCCCATCTCCCATCTCCCATCGTGTTTTTGGGGTTCTTGTGGCTTTCGAATGTTGAGCAATTGCAATTTGATATGGGAATGAGTTCGTGACTCGCAGGAGAGTCTACTGGAGTTGTCATAACCGAACCTGGCGCCAGGCCGATAATCGAAACCGTTGGACGGGAGGGCCGAGGACCGTTGGCCAGTCTCAAGTTCCAGCCCAGGGCCCTAGGGGGTTGGAAAAATAAAGAAAGGAAACCAGATCTCTGGCTCCTAATACTTAGTGTCGTCTGATATCGGTCAAATGGAATTTATAGGCTTCGCTTACGAACACATTTAATTGAAATTCAAAGCTCGAACAGATGGAAAGGAGTAGATAGATAGATATCGAGAGACAGATAGATAGATAGACAGATAGATAGATAGATAGATAGATGGATAGATATCCAATTGACATGACGAAACATTTGCATTGACAACTGCTGGACATAAACATAGACACGGGACATGGACACGAATGGAATGCAAATCGCTCGCTGGCCAAAAAAGAGGAAACCTGAAATTGGCCAGCAGCTGTCCGCAGTCCGAACAATTGACAGCGAAAGTGCAAAAAAAAAACAGACACAGGGGTGCTAGCGATCTAGTCGGCTGGCCCCTGGCACCTGGCAATTTTCATAAATTTTCCTTGAATTTCGCTTGAATTTCCGCATTTTTTTCCCCCTGCTGCTGATGTAATGGCCAGGGCAAACATTTCGCCTGAATAACTTTCGTAATGACCGGGGACAGCGACCTACTGGGGCAACGGCAACGGCAACGGCAACCTGTGTGTCTGGACCGCGTCCAGAGTAAGTCTGGGGCCGCCTGCAGCTGCGGCAGCGGCAGCGGCAGACACGGCGTATGCGCAATGTGAACAAAGGCCGCTTCAATTGCCTTTCTGGCTTTACTGTTCGTTCGTTAACCGTTCAATGAATTTTTACGGCGCTTTTTTCGACTCTTTTCGACATACATATATTTTTATTTTTTGGCTGTCACGCCCAATGAACCGAAAGTTGTTCTGGCTTTTTGGCTTTCCTTTTCTGTTCGGCTATTTGAAAAACGATTGCAAAGAGTCAACTTACAGTTACAGTTCTGTGGGTGAAAGTGGGGGGCGAATCATCAGCGGCTGAGCCGTAATGCGGCAGAAGAAGAGACTTCATGGCACTTACCTGAAAAGAAGCGAAAAGAAAAACAGAATTCATTAAAGTGTTTGCCGATTATTTGGGACTCATATCTGTGTGTGTGTGTGTGTTTGTGTGTGTGTATCTGAATATCTTTGAAGGGTTTTCCATTTCCGCGATTCCGTGTAATTTCCCCTTAAGCTTTTGTGACTATAAAATTTGGCAGGTATTCCAAGCTTTTTGGGTTTTTCCACTACCTTAACCATTCCCCCACTCCCGCCCCCTGCCCATCGTTCTCGTTCGATTTTCCGGGTATTTTGCTGTTGTTGCTGTGCAACTTTTCCTCATACTTTTTCCCCCGATGGCATTGAATGCGCAACGCAACGTGGCTTTGTGCACCGCATGTCGGCATGCGGTAAGGATATACATAGATACATCGAGGTAGGGGCAAAGGCGGCGGCACAGATAGAGGCCTCGTGTTCCCATTACCAAGTTTACCATGTCGGGGTCAAATTGTTAGCCGACTTTCGTGAGTCCACAAATTGCCGCTGCCACTGCCACTATTCCCATAAATATGCACTGCATTTTCCTTCTTGCCCTGCCGACCGATTCGTATCGCATTCGTTTCTGTTTCTGTTACTGTTTTTCGGAAGGGCTTTTCCTTTTGCCATTTTCATGTTCGCTGGCCGTTGATTAACAATAAATGTGAGGCATTGACATGATTTCACGAATATCCCCCCCTCAGTCCCTTCTAATTGCTCATGTTAATTGCGAGTAATTACTGGCAGTTGCCTGGGCGATTGCATGTGGCCAGCCCCAGGTTTTCTGTGAGCCGACTTTCTGGGAAATGGCTAACTCTAATTGAGAGCACCGGCTGACGGCTAACGGCTAACAAAGCGCCCTAACGAAAAATTAAATGCATGACTAAGGAGGAGTCCCATCCCCGCTCCCAGTCCGCTTCCCCCGGCCCGTCGAGAATGGAGTCTGAATTTGCACAGCGATAAATTTAGTTAATTAAATGAGCGACTGGCGATGGCAAAAACAATTACAAGTGCAGCAACCGGCGGCCATTTGTCATGCATGCGCCGCCATTAATCAAAAGTTGAATAACCCCCAAACTCAGCTACCCTCCCCCACCCTCTCTCCCCTTAAATGATGTGGCCAAAAAAAGTAAAGGCTTGTGATAAGATCAGCTTTGTGCTCTCTCGCACTCTTAATTGATATTAAAGATGAGCGTGGCCTGGGTACGAATGAGGCCAAATTACTCATCATTACAGGAGCGAGGCAGGTGCTTTGCCTACCCCTCCCCTCTGCTCCCTTCACCACCCCAAAAAGAAAGCATTGCATACGCACGGGCGTTGGCCAATGGCCAAATGATGGATTGGCCCAGCTGAGATAATTGACCTCTAAATATACTTGGGAGTAGCTGCTGCTGGCTGCCTCGCAAAAGTAGGCTAAAAATATGGCACAGCACAAATGGTGGGGGGGGGGTGGGCACAGGACGATGGGTGGTGGCGCGGTGGCACACGGTGGCGCGTTGGCGGGTCCAACAACCTCGATTCGAGTCGAGTCGAGTCGAGCCGCCTCGCAGCTTGAATGCCATTGACACTGAGCCAAGGAGGCTGCCTAACTGCTTGGATTGCTGGCTGTTTGGCTGGCACTCACTCTCCCCCCTCCTGCTGGGCCCCCGGCGGCCAAACGAAACAAAAATATTAAGAGATACACACGCTAAGAAGCGGGCCAGAGAAGAGAAGAGCAGAGCATGGCTGAGACGAGAAAGCGAGAGCAAAAAGTCATTGAACGAGGCCGGCTCACGCACTTTTCCAGCCCGAAAAGCAGTAGCAAAATGGGGGGGATATTAGGCTGGCCAACTGCCTTGTTCAGCCACTAAACGCTCTGCAGGGTGTCGACTGGTCGTGTCCTGGCTGCTGCCACACAAAAAACAGCTTCTGCCTGGAGTCTGTCTGGTGCGGCCACGTTTTGTTTCTCCCTTGATTTTGTTGTTGTTTTTTTGTGGAGCAAGTTTTTGCTCTCGATTGTTTGTGCCCCATGCCACACTCTGCCAGCATTCCCTTTGCTATTTTTATGGCTCGGTGGCAGGCAGACGATGAGGTGCGTTGTCGTCTACGGTTGAGGATTTGGATTCGGGGCTTCGGGGGAGGCTCTTCTGCGTGCGAACGCCACATTTCAAGGATCTCGGGATACCCTAGCCGCCGTGCTTACGTGTTGCCTGGGGCAACTTTTATTGTGTCATTGGCACGCATCGGGGGTATGACGACGGGGCGACGGCAGAAAGTTAAATCCGAAATCATAAAAGCTTCCAAATGGAGCGGGGACCGGGGAGCAGGGCGGTGGCCCATTAACCAGGCCGAAAAGGATTTGGATGGGGCCACCGCCTACCCACCGTTGGTGGCTGGCGGTTGATGGTTTATGGTTTTTGTTTAGGGAAGTTAAAGTGTTTAAAAAACATCAAATATTTCATGGCCGTAGTTGGGGGTTACCTATCTCTAGTCGCCACTAATTGCTGCCTGCCTCAAAAACGTTACAAGTCGAGGCTTCTGGCGTCGCAAGGCCGTACATTTTGAGTCAATTTTCTTAGAATTTTCCTCGCCCACCGATGAGTTGAATAAACCCCGATGAATTTTCAACAGAATCACGCATTATTTGCGTGTCTGTGTGTCTGTGTGGGTGTTTGGGCTTTGCGTTTTGCCAAACATCGTCTAGACATTGAAGGACATTTTCAGCCAAGGGTTTGAACGGTCTTCAACGGTTAACCAATGACCTCTACATATAAGGAAATTCTTTTGGTTCCGATTCCAGTACAACACACATTCCATTTCGATTTCGATTCCGATTCCATGCGATTCGATTCCATTCCATTCTATTCCATTCCATTTGCGTTGCAAATTGACATTTTGTTCTGTCATTTGATTTGATTTGTTTCTGTTTCACTCTCTCCCTCCCACTCTGATCCCCCCCTCCCCCTGCCGTTTGCCCGCTTTGAAGTGAACTCTGGTCAACGTCTGCTCTAAAAACGTGACTAACAGGCAACGACTCGTAAATAATCTTTAAACCGCTGGCCGAGAAGTCCCGTCCCATTGCCCCCCACCTCCCCACCTCCCTTTTCTGTGCCGCTCACTCGTTTTATACTTTAATTGCAGCTGCTTTTTGCCTTTGCCTACGCGCGAGTCAATGAAACTTTTGCCAACAGATTACACACACACTCGCACGCACACACACACTCACAGGAGGTGGAAAAAGTGCACATATTCGAGGTTAGGATGAGTCAATCCGGATAGAACCGATTTTCATACCCTGTACTCGTGGTGGGTAGCTGGCACTGATCATTTTCTTTCAACAACACAGAAAATAATTGAAAACCTGAGAAAATCGGACACATCGCCTATAGCTACATACGTATACTTGTTTTTGATATTTGTTTTTCGCTTTGTTTTTGTTTCCATTTCAAATTCAATTTCTTGGAGCGCCAATCAGTCAGTTAGTCAAGTGCATTGACTCTGCGAACAGCAACAAAAACAACAACAACAACAACTCGTTTGGCGACTGGCGAATGTTTATACATAATTAAATTAAACTAAATTTAATTTGCATGTTAATGCACTTAATTTAGTGTAAACTGCAAGGGCAATGACCCCAAACCAATGGGCAAACTTGTTGCGGTTTTTGCTGTCCGTCGTCTGGCAGTATAGATTTTTAGCTGCGGCTTATCAGAGGCTCCGTCTGGCAGCGGGAGCGGGAGCAGGCGGGCGCCGCGCCTCCTAAGCCACCGAACCCGACCAGCGACCAGCGACAGTGACACCGATATCGGGGGCAGCAGCAGCAGCCAGTCTAAGTAGCTGACACTCAAACACTTGACTGACACAAGTGTACGTGTGTGTGCGACCTTGATGACAATGAACTCGCCCAACCCCACACACCCTCCAGGCGTATCTCTCCTCCATGAGCTTTTCCCATTCCGATCGCCATTTCCCTGCAACAACAACGACAACAACAACAACAATAAGGTATAAATATAAACATTCAGTCATGTATCTGTCCCGGGTATGACGGGTATTCTCTCTCCATTGTGGCTGTGTGTGTGTGTCTGTAGACTTGTTGCTGTTGCCAGTCGAAAGTGCATTTACGAGTGTAAAAACATCTATTTTATGGCATCTATTTATGGCCAGATAAGATAATACTAGCCCAAACGATTTGCATCATAAAATGAAAAGCAAACATAACTATTTCAGCTGTCTGTGTGGTTGCTGCTGCTGCTGCCAAGAAGTCTGCTGTTAAGGGTATTTCCATTCTCCCAATCTGATTGTGGGTGCACGGAAGTGCAGGCTTTGTGTCGCAATTTTCGATTGTCTAAGCAGCAGCACAAAGGAAAACGAAATGCCAGAAACGCAGTTTTCGAAAACGGAAGGTCAATATCAGATAACACAGCGGGACGGCACTCCACTCTATCACTAAGTCTCCGACCAACCTATCAGTGTGTATGTGTGTGTGTGTGTGTATTTCGCACTTGTTTTTTGTTTTGGGGGCAACGACTGATTAGAGGGGACTTCCAATTGCAAACCTGCAGCGAAAATGGGGGCGACTCTGATTGCAGGGATTGCAGATGGGCAGATCGGCGGCGGATATGTTATTAAAATGAATCGATTCAGCAAAGCAAGTACGTGTACAACTCCCCCCCAGTACATACATATATGTATATATATATTCCATTTTATTTTATTGCTTTGTCGCTCTGCTCTTCTCTGGCCAATTGACAAACGATGTAAACTATTGCATATTGCCTCATATCATGCCATTAATAATGAAATGAAATGTGAAAGAAAAAAACAAACAGAATAATAGTGTATACGAGTATAGGTAAAAAATATATATATATATACTCTATCCAGGCATGTCAGTTAATAACAGCGTACAAATTGTGGCAGATGACAACAACGCTTGAACGGCAGGGGATGGGATTGTGATTGCGGGTGGGGGGGGAGGTTGGTGGGAAATGATTGCTGGCAATGGGGAATACACATATATAAATGCATGGAGGCGACTCGGCACTCTGGCACCTGGCTCCTATTACATGCGCACTGCATTATTACAAAAGGCTCTCCTCCTCTGCCATCGCCTCCCCCCTGCTCCACCTCCTCCCAACTACGAAAAAAAAGCAACAGAAATTGCAAATAAAAGGTAATATTAAAAGCGGCAATTTTCCGCGGCACTGGCAAGGCAACAACAATCCCGCCCGGGGCACCTAACCCACCAAACAACAACAACAACAACTACAACAACAGAAACAACAACACACCAGTGGAAAAGTTGCCTTCGTTTTGCGTGCCATATGCGAGTTGGAAAGGATTTCCGGTTTTATGCTGTTGCCTCCGCCATGGCGGCTCTTGCAAATTGTTTTGTTATGAAAATGCAGCTACAACTACAACTACAACTACAGCTCCAGCTCCGATCTAAGCTAATGGCCAGGGCTCAAAATATTATTTAATATTGCATCGGTAATGGCGACGGTCTATTTATGGCCACAATATACATACACATGTACATATGTACATATGTAGGTAATCTGAATACATTTCCCAGATGGTGGAATGGAATCTTTGGCTGCAGGCTTCAGTCAACAAATACTCGGAAAACAGTTTCCTGTCTCATCTCATCTCCTCACATCACATTCAAAATGGAAATGGAAAATGGAAATGATAGCGCCCGTTTGTATGCTTTGAAGATTCATCTCTGCTCCGATTTTTGTACGCACACACATTTGATCAGGGGCGGCAGGGAGGGGCTCATATTTTATTGAATTGGAGACCGAATTTTTAATAACCGGTTAAGTAAATGGCAAGTCATAGGGTCCTGGCAGTCCTGCCACGCAACCTGGTGCCACTCGCCACACTCCACACTCTGAAAATGCAAAAGAAAAACGTCTGCTAGGGCTTCCACGTCCACGTCCAGGTCCATGTCGGTGTCCATGTCCATGTGCAGAGGCCCAGACCCATGCCCATGCCCATGGCCATGTCGAGGGCAAGGGATCCGGCAAAGAATCCATTCAACTCGAACATATGCACTGGATGGGTAGGGATAGGGACAGCAGGGATAGGAGCAATAGGTATGGGGGGGGGGGGCATAGGCAAACAGGATACACTGTGGAGTGCCAAATGGGGCGGGGGCGGGGACGGAGGCATGGTCGTGCATGTCGAGTATTTGTACACAGGTTTCCCCTCAGTTCGGGTTCGGGTTCGGTTCGGTTTGGCTTTGGGGCAGGCTGCTCCACTGCCTTTAACCTCAAGTGCAGCAGCAGCAGCAGCAGCAGCGGCAGCGGCAGCAGGGAGTTGTACGAGTGCCTGTGCTGTACGTGCCGCTGCCTCGGCTCCCTATGTTGCCTCTATGCTGCCTCTATGCTGCCTCTCTGCCCCAAGCAGCTCCTCTCCTTTCTGGTCTACTCTCCTGCTTCTGGACGTTTTAGCCATGGCTTTGTTTTCGGGTCCGCTTTTGCTTGCCGCCTTTTTGCAACGTTTACATTTTGTGTGTGTGTTTGTGCTCTTGCCCCAGCAAAAGTTTATGCCGGTTGTTGTTGTTGCTGTTGTTGTTGTTGTTGTTGTTGTATTTAGGCTGGCTTGCCTGATGTGGCAGTGGCAGTGGCAGTGTTGCAGTGTTGCTGTGTTTCTGTGTTGCTTATCCTGTATGTCATTGAACCCATCCAGACCAAGAATCGGCAGGCAGCTCTCCTCCACATGTAGTACCTCGGATTGCATGTCAGCCAGGACCATGGGGAGGGTGGAGAGGGTAGGGTAGAAGGCAAGGAACCCCCTCCCTGCACTTGACTTTGCCTTGGCCCAGGTGTGGGCGATGGCATGGGGCATGAGGCAGGATGGCGGCACCAGGACATGGCTTTGACAAGTTTTTCGCTTAATTTCCAAAGCAACAATTACAACAACAACAGCAGCAGCAGCAGCAGCAGAAGAAGAAGTTGTGGCAGTGGCATAAACAGAAACTTAAGCATAAATGCAAAGCAGGGGTAGTGGCAATATCAGAGGCTTCTTGTTGCTGCTGCTGCTGTTGCACATTGTTTGAGGAGGGGGCGGGCGCCATGGCAACACTTTTCCGTGTGCACACACTACACTAACGGGGGATACGTCCGTCTGCCCCCCGCCCGAAAAAACCGTAGGCATAAAAACGATATTGGAATTTCTTTGTGCCCCACAGCGGGGATCCTTCAAAGGGCAGTGGTAGGGGCGGGGAGGGGGTTCGGCTCTATGGCTGCTGTTCAATCATAAATTCAAAAGTTTTCACCGACAGGAGCTGGACAGGGGGAAAGGACCTACATACATATAGAAAATGGCCCGCACAGCGAGAGTGGAGAGTGTGGAGAGAGGGGAAACAAAAGAGATTGCTAGATTAAAACATTTTCCATTTCCCAAATTCATGTTTATTGAAATTTCTTTCAGGTTTTCCAGGGGAGAGCGAGCGACCCCCCTCTACCCAGAAGGTCTCTTCTGCTGGCTAATAAGGATACTGGCCCCAGTATCCATCCACATGCAATCCACGCCCAGAGATGGGTTAAGACATACAGAGAGACTTTGTTGCCCCATGGGGCCGGGGGCTAATTCGTGCCTTAATGCACACATCACGATGGAATTTGGCAGAGCAGAGCAGAGCCAGAGCCTCGTCTTCCAGAGAGAGAGAGAGAGAGAAAGGTTTCATAATTTTATAGCAGCCCCAGTTGGAGATGCTGCTGCCTCTGCTGCATCCCATCTATTCAGCATGTGCCCCGAGGGGGCGCACATCTATGATATTCCTCGTGCATCCACTTCATGCCACTCCACTCCACTCCACTCCACTCCACTCTGCAACCCATTGCCATTCCCATTCCCATTTGCCGACATGTAAAATGATGCGTAAACAATATTCTGACGCATCATTAAAAACGCCTGAACGAGGCGCATCCAGAACAGGGGGAGGACGAGGAGGAGGAGGAGGCTGAATCAGCAGCCGGCTTCATGTCCAGTAGAGAATCAGTATCCATACTCATACTCATAATCATACTCTCTCTCTCTCTCTCTTTTCTTTGGGTATGTGATCATGTTTTTACACACGGGAAACATGATGATGATGACGCATGTGGTCAAGGCACTGCCACTGCCACTGCCCCTGCTGTCCCTGCCCTGCCTCAACAGCAACTGCGACTGCAACGGCGAACGGCGAACGGCGAACGGCAACAATAACAAATTCTATTTTGCCCAGAAGATCAGCATCGAGAATGGGGGGAATGGGGAATGGGCAATGGGCAGGGGAAGAGGACAGAGGACAGAGAACGAACGGGGTCCGTCATGTCCACCTTCACGCGCTGAAATCGAGTTCAATTGCCTCGTCGTCGGGTGTACGATGTGCCCTTTCTCCATCTACGACGAGTACTACGAACGAATACGAGTACGTATACGAATAGTATATCCTCTCGCTGTCTCTCTCTTTCGCTCATAGCTTGTCTCTCCCATTCTCTTGGTGCTCTTTGGGGAATACATGAACATGGCTGAATGTATCGCTTAATCGCTGCATGGCCCGTTCTTTCCTTCTCCTCCTCCTCGTACTCCTACTCCACCTCGGGCTGTTGTTGTTGTTGTTGTCGCTAGTGCTCGTGGTGCGGCGTGCTCACTGCTTATTTATGCTGATCTCTGTAATGAGATATAATGCCGGCCGGCCGGTCAAAAAACGACAGCCACAATAACAACGAAGAAGAAGAAGAAGGAGACGATGGAGAAGGAGAGGAGAACATAACATCAGGGCAAGAGATTAAGACTAGCAAATGGTCGACCAGAAGGCCAGAAGGGCAGAAGGATGACAGAAGATGGGAGAGGACGAAGACGAAGACGCAGCCAAGCAACTTCTATAAGACACCGGCCACCTGACCGAAAGACAGAGATAGAGATAGAGACAGAGACCTCAGGAATCCAACTAGGAAGAACCTGGACAAGGGCTACGTACGAGTGCGAATGCGAGTACTGGATGGATGGAAGAATGGAAGAGATAGGAGGATAGTAAAAGAGGCTGAAGAGAGGAAATAGAAGCAAGGCACGGCACAGAATGGGTGGAAAGTCGAGGATTAGCCGAGAACGACTTTGGGTTAGCATTAATAGGATTTATTAGGTAAATAGTGTTTTTCGATGTGCTCTCTTTAAGGGTTCTATCTCTCTCTCTCTCTGCAGTATATTCAAACCATTTGGCAGTAAACAAACATCATCATCCACAACATCTAGGCCACACTGCGACAGTCGCAGTCGCAGTCACATCATCATCATAATCATTATCATTATCAGGCCTGCATTCGTGATTGTTGTCGCATCAGAAGAACAGAACAGAGCAGAGCAGAAAGAAGGAACAGGAACCACAACGTTGATAAGTCGTGCTCTGTGCTGTTCGCTGTGTGGAAATGGCGACAGAAGCGTAGCAGAGCCAGAGACAAAGATTTCTGCTTGGCAAAGCCACTCACGTATAGCCACAGCAACAACAACATCTCGGAGAGAATCCCAATCCCCCCATTGCCATACAGAACTGACCTGGACAAGAATCGCGCAAAGATTCACAAGAGCCAGAGAGACAGAAAGACAGAGACCAAGAGACAGATACCAAGAGGATGATGAAGCTAAAGATGGAGAAGAAACGTAAGAGAATCGGCAGCGCAGCGCAGCAAGCAAAGACGACGATGAAGACCCCAGCGATGAGGTGACGAAGCGGATCCTCAACACGCTGACAGAATCAACAAACAACAAATATTATGCATACAGCTGATTCAGATTGGAACGAATCGGTGAGGCAGAGCCACAGAGAGCGAGAGAGAGAGAGTGTGTGTGAGAGGAGCTGTGAGTGGGTGGTGGATAAGGGGAGTGCCATACCCATACCCATACCGTACCGAACTGAAGTGAACTCCATGCGTGGATATTAATGACCGGCCTCGACCCCAAGTGGAAGCAGCGGCAGCAACAACCACGGAAACGAACGTGCCCAAGTAATAAAGAAATCTTTGCAATGTTGCGCGGGGGCGCAAATGCTGACGGTCGGATGATGGAGGATGGCATACTCGTACGTATCGTATCATACGTATAGCGTATAGCGTATAGCGGATGGGTTGGGATGCCGGCTGAATGCTTCTTGGAACAACAGCAGCAACAACAACACAAAAAAACGTATAAAACAAAACGCAGAAGAAGCAGCAACAACAGCAATTGGCAAGCGCGTCGAAGAGGCGCATAAATTACAGGCAGAGCAGAGGGGCGGGCAGCTCCCATTGGAGTTTCTAAGACGCAGAGTTCCATGTAGCTGCCTCCGCTTGGGTTTGGGCTCTTGGGCTCTTGGGGTCTCCTCTCCACTTGAGCTCCACTTCTGTTTGGCAGGAAATGCTTCTGCGACTCGTTGACATTGCCACAACCCCCTGCTTCTGCCCCTGCCCCCTCCCTCATTGCCATTGCTGTTGCTCCCAACAGCTGATGCAAAAAATTTGTTGCTTAATTTTTTAATTGCCGCCGTGCGGTTGCTGTTGCTGTTGTGTTTTTTTTGTTTGTTGGCTTTTGTCTGGCAGCCCAAGTTGGCAATTAAAAATGCGTAACGCGGTTTCTCCCAAGCCGCCTTTGTTCTTGTTGTGTGTGTGTGTGTGTGGAGAGGGGTTTGGGGTGCTGGGGACCTTTAGCTAATGAGTTGATTGCCACTGCAGCGGCACAAAAACCAGAGCAGCAATGATAGCCTTGGAACAACCGAAGCCCGAAGCTGTTGTTACCCTAAAATATCGATGGCAATCGCCAGGCAAAGAAAGTGCCTGTCAAGATGGTTTCCTCTGTCATAATACCCTCTGTTGAAGGGAAGGGTATGGAAAGATGTGAATAAAGCAGCTGGTTGAACAGTTTTACGCTCCTTGTTTCCTGTCTCATTGTCGATTGTGATTCGCAAAAAGGGGCGCGTCCCAGCCACATTTCTGATTGCTTTTAATGGATCGTTAAAGGGTTGAAGGGGTGGGGGGTGTGTGACTTACTCTGCCAGTTAGCTCAGATTTCGTATACTTTTGAGAGGAATGAAAACTCACCTGAAACGAGAGGAAAGGAGAATGGAAACACACAATTAGTTATGGAACTTTTCGTACATTTTTCATAGATGTACGTATGTATTTATGTATGTAAATCCCCCACCAATTCAGAGGACCCTTTATGAGAAGCCTTTCCGCGTTACTCCTCCTCATACATACATACATACATATATGCATATATAACTTTTGTTTATCTTATGAAAGTTTCCTTTCTGACATTTTCCATGTTTGCAACCACAAAAAACGAAAAAAAAATAAAAAAACTGCTCAAGATGCATCTAAATTAAAGCAAAAACAACTACAATGACAAGAGAGAGAGAGTGAGAGAGAGAGGGGGATAGAGAGGCCTAACCAAAAGGCAACCCAAAACAAACCAACAAACAAACCTACAAACAAACATCCCATCCCATCCACAGAAATAAGCAGCTATGGCTATGGACAATAGTTGTTTCTGTAGATGGGGGATGGGGGGTAGGGGGATGGGAATGGGGATGGCCCGCTACGATTGAAGGTAGGAATTGTCCAGACCCCAAGACCAAAACAAGATGATAATAATGACGATGGCGAGCGGCCAAACGGCATCACCAGAGTACCGCCAGTACAGAGTACAGTACAGAAACCCACGAGGGGCGGGGTGGACGGTTAGGGGTAGTGGGTAGAGTTCCGCGAGGAACCTAGCACAACATTGTTCTTGTTCTAGCTATCCCCCAATCGTCGTCGTCGTCGTCGCCGTCCGTCGTAGCTGGTGCTGTTTTGTGCCTCTTCCAAGAGTCGTCGTCGTTCGTTGCTGCTGCTTTTGCTTTTGCTGTGGATGTGGATGTGGATCTGGGATGTAGCTGTGGCTGTGCCTGTTGTTTTTCGGTTTTCTATCTGCGCCTCAGAATCATGTCGCGGAGCCAGTGAGCAACATGTTTGTGCAACTTGCGAGTGCTGCGGCACTCGGCACAGCCAGCCAGCCAGCCAGCCAAGCCTCTCCTCTTGCCACAGCTGCTGTGTGCCTCTGCCTGTGTGCCACATACACTCGAATGGGATGGGTTGTTGTTGTTGTTGCAACAGTAGATAATGCTCAAGCTGTTGTTGCCGTTGTTGCTGCTGCTGCCGTTGCTGCTGTTGCTGCTGCCACTTGCCATTGAAGTTGCTCATCAACTTTATTTTACTACCACATACGAAATGCAGCGAAATGCAAGTCAAAGTCGCAGCTTGTTGCATTTAGTCATCGTTCCTGCCACTGCCACTGTGCCCCTCATCCTCCGAGTGTGCATCCTCTCTGCCACTGCCACTGCATCTGCCTGCAGCACTCCGCTCCGCTCTCCTCTCGCTGCCGCCATCGCCTGTTGCCCGCTCATTCGTTACGTTCCACTTCAACACCCGTCGACCCGGCACATTGCCTCTTTCCCACAGTTGCCACAGCCACAGCACTGTAGAGTGCAACAGAGTTCGTTCCACTCGATTTTCCTCTACTCTGCTCTCTCGCCTCTCGGCAGCCCCCCATTCATTGGGCTTTGTTTTGATATCGTGCAGTTTGTTTTGGTTTCCATATTTCTTCTGGATTCTGTATTTTGCTCATCGTTCGCTATCCTCTCTCTCTCTCTCTCTCTCTCGCGCCCTCTCACTCTCTGGGTCTCTCTGTCTCCGTCTCTGTCTCTCTGTGGGCTGGATAATTGCAACTGAGGCGAGAAACTGGATCTGGAACTGGAGTTGCACGAGTGACGTCACCGGGAGGGCATTCACTTTTTAGTGCTGCAGTAGCAGCATTGGCAGTGGCAGCAACATGCTGCTGACAACAATCTGGGTCCTGCCACATTTGTCTTTCAATGCCTCCATTGTCCACTTTATGAGCCACGAAATTCAAATTTACACATCGATAGCGAAGCTCGGGAGCTGCACTCATTGTCACGATAAATCAATTGGCCTCTTTGGCCTCTTGCCACACGGTGGCAGTGGCTCTGCAGCATCCAAGCCGCATGCGGATCGGATCGGGCCAGCCGAACGAGATGTTGTTGCCTCTGTTGAAGCTGCACAGTCACAGTCACAGTAGCAACATGCAGCTGACACTTACGTATGTTAATGTTGACAAAAGCGTCGAAGACAAGAGCAGCAGCAGCAACAACAACCGAGGCAACAGCAACATCCATTCGTGGGGGAAAGTGCCGCAGCCTCAGTCACACAGAGAGAGAGAGAGAGATCTCTCTTGGAAGTGGCTGCCCCACATGGGCTATCGATACGGATGGCAAAAGCGTTTTATAAGCCACTCCAAGCAAGTCCCGCATTTTGCAGCAGATTTTGTTGCAACATGCTGCACCGCTTGACCCCTTGGCCTCTGATTTATGAGTGCTGCCCATGCAGGCTGCATGCAAAGCGCCATGTCAACAAACACCTGGACACGCCCCCATATACTCGTATGTAGAACGTGCGTCTCCCTGCGTCCCTGCCCACCCCCTGGCGTGACGCGTCAGCAATGCAATTATTTTGATTTTTTTGTTAAACATATTTCGTAGTTTTCCACCACTTTGTCGTGTTTCTCTCTCTCTCCGTCTCTGTTTCCGTCTCTGTCTCCATCTCTGTCTCCGTCTCTGTGTTTGGTCTCTGGTCTCTCTGGGGCATGTGGCATGGCATGGTTAGAGCAAATAAAAAGCTCCGGCTGACATTTTCATTGGAGTGAACTTTCCTGTAGTTTGTGTGCCGGTGCCTGTGCCTCAGCCTGTGCCGGGGATCATTAGGCGCACCCCGGAGCCATTAATTTGAGCAGACCGAAAAGTGTTTGCCAATATACGAAAACACGAAGCTAAAAAGGCCAGGGCATAGAGTGGAGAGGGGGGTGGGCAATGGGGAGGGAAAACAGAGCCAGAGAGACAGAGAGAGAGACAGCTTGGAAAAACAGAAAACTAAACGCAGCATTTAAGATAAATCCGCGTCGATAGCTGGAGAAGACAAGCGAAGACGAGAGAGAGAGAGAGAGAGAGAGATGAGGGTACGAGTATGAGGAGTACGTGGAGTACAGGATGGAGCACCGAGGACAGAACAGGACAGCCAGCCAGCAAAGGTAAGGGCGGCAAAAAGAGACAGAGAGAGAGAGAGCGAGAAGGGGGGAAAATGGCAATGGCAATCAAGTTCAATGCACAGAAACCAGGCAGCAGAATTGGAGGAATATGAACGTGGCCAAGAGGACAGGGCTCTAGCCACAGCCACAGCCACAGCAGCAACCATCCTGGGCTGTCTTCTTTCTGTTTTCTTTGCTTTTCTTTTCGGTTTCGTTGTCTTTTGGGCTTTGTTTTGTCTTCTGGCCCATACACTGGCCGGCATGAAATCAATTCCAGATACGACTAGTTACACTCTCCTACTTGGCCAGTTTACGACTTCAACGAATTAATCTAGTCAAAGAGGGAGAGGGAGAGAGAGCTAGAGGGAGAGAGCTACTGTTGGAAGCAGCCCTTTCTCAATGCCCTGTCCAATGCGTTCAATGCTCCATTTAGGCTGGACTCGAACTTGGGACAGTTGCAGCACAGTTGCGGCAAGATGGGATGTTGCACTGTGTGGCGGTAAATCAGAAAAAATCAACACATAAAAACTAAACAATCGCCTCATTAATTACAATTAGAAGTGTTTATTGCACAAGCGCGGCCATAAAACGGAGAGAAGAGCGGCCATGGGGGCTTGCGTCATCATCAATCTTTTGCCACATCTCCTACTCTGAAAAGATAGAAAGAGAAAGACAGAGAGAGTCAGCACCAGCACTGGTGGTGCTTGATAGCTTAAAGATCGCCGCAAGCTGCAAAGACGTCAACTGGACGACTGTCTTCGTCTGGGTCTGTGCGACTGACTGTGCCCCCGTGGGTCTGGCCCGGGGGCAGGCTGTAGGATTCATCAATCAACAGCTGTCACTGCAGCCGGCAGCCGGCCGGTTCGCAGTGTCTCTCCCGTGTCCACTGTCCGCTGTCCACTACCCACTGTCCACTGTCCACCGTCCAAGCCGAGCTGTCATTCGCCGCGGCGCATGCGCAGATCCAAAGATCGAATGAATTCAAGCTGGCTGCAGGCAGGCAGGCAGCAGCCCGCCTGCAGTTCTCGGCTTCCTGTTTGTCTCTCGCTAACCCGTTCACCGTTCGACGTTCGACGTTCGGTTTTGGCCCGCTTTTCCATTGGGCTTTCGTTGGGGCCATGCCGGTCCGATCCGATCCGAGCCGAGTTGAGTTGAGTGGAAAATTGCCACTCAAACTGGGGCCTGACGGGCGTCCGTTTTTATGCAAATGTCTGGCCGTAATTGTTGCACGAATATTGCATAATCATGACACATTACAAATGATCCGGCGATTGGGGCCCAGCGTGCCCGAGTCATCATCAATGTCACGCCTCATTAGTGGCCAAGTTGAAGTGCAACAATCGGTGGCAGAAGCTGTTGCAGCAGCAGCGGCAGCATCGCACCATCGCACCAGAAGCTTGCAGCTGTCAAAAGTGTTTTTGGTGGAAAAATCTGGCTAAAAAGGAAAACTCCGCATCGGCATTGTCGTTTCGTTCCAGCAACTTAAGACATCATCTTGGCCAACTTTAACGGGTTCCAAAAGGTTCCCAGTGTTCCGGGCAAGCCTTTCCAGGCCATTTAGCTTCTGCCACGCCTACTGCTGCTGCTGCTACTGCTGCTATTTTCAGGCCTCTTCGCTTGGCTCCTTGCTTGGCTGATTCTCTCTTCCATTAACCAGGGCATCGTTTATTTTTACCTTTGGCCTCCGCCTTCCACTTCCACTTCCACTGCTCCTCCTCGTCCCTCCCCCCCCTCCGTTTGGCTAACACCTCTCTGCCCAGCATCTGGCCACTCGCTGTTTAAATATTTAAGCATCGTCCCAGAGCGTAGAGGCGTCCAGCCGGCCGGCCAGCCCACTCTCACCTGTCGCTTTGACAAAGCGCTACTCCATGGCAACGCCCAGAAAAAGGGGCAACAACAACAACAGCAACAACGAAAAAGAAAGAAAAGCGATGAGAAAACAAATGGGCTAAAAAGGGGGAAATAAAAACGCTTTGAGGGCGCATAGGATTGGGCTTTGGCTTTTCGACTTGTGTGACCTGCGGTGAGGTCTGGACAGGGGGACAGTGGCTGGGGGGGGAACGGGTGATACAGAACTGTCTATATAGGAATAAACTGCGTCTATCAAATGACAGCAACAAAAACCAGGACCAGGACCAGGATCAGGACCAGGAATCGTGAAAAGCGAGGGGTAAGGGGATGGGGGGTTGGAAAATGTCAGCATGTCCCTTTTAGAGATGCGAGAGTCCTTTTGTGCTGTGTCAGCAAACCAGATCCGCTTCCCCCGCAAGTCCCCGCAACCCACACACATTCTTTACTCCACTTCAATCCTCTTTTCTCTTTGGGGGCTGTCCCGCTTTTGGCGTTTCACTTCCGCATCCGTATTCGTATTCGTATCCGTTGCTGCGAACGGCATTTTGTTTACTGCCAAAGCACTTTAATATAATTGCGAATCTATGTGAAATGTGAAGTAAAGTAAAGTGGGGATTGGGGAAAGGGGAATGGGAAATGGAAAATGCATCGTATTGCTGCTGCCGTTAGACTGTGGACTGAATGAAATGTTGGTCAAGAGCGCAGAACTGTGCGATAAGCGAGCCATTTCCAAAGAATTGCTGGATTACTCAGACCAGATGACGACGTGGACGACGACTGGTGAAATTGCATTCATTGTCTGCCAGGTAAACCCCCCAACCCCCTCTGGTATTTCAACAAATGCTGTAATTGAGTACTACTCCCTGTATAGGGAGTATAGGGTGTAGAGTGTAGGGTTGATAAGCGGTAAAAACCCCCGCTGATCGGGTGGTGACTCTATAATGATTCCCTTGGTCTCTGTACTCCGCGTACTCCCTGCCGTTGACACATTTCACTCATCTAATTGGCCATAAGACCCCACCGCTTGCTTGTGCACCGCCGTGCAGCACTGCAACACACAGCAAAAGCCACCCCCGTGTAAAGCTTGGGGCTTGGGGGGGCATGGGCACACATGTGCCACATGTGCCACATGTCAAAGTAACATTTAACGGCTTTGATGTTTGTCAAATGGCATTTTAAACAAATGCAACTGGCACACGGCAATAAAAGCAGCAACATAAATAAATAGCGCCATAATTTACGCTTTTCAGGTGGAAATTGCACGCAATGTACAGCACCACCCAGCACCACCCACACCACAACATGTCTGCCCCCCTTCTTTT
Source organism: Drosophila azteca (assembly GCA_005876895.1). Classification (NCBI taxonomy): domain Eukaryota; kingdom Metazoa; phylum Arthropoda; class Insecta; order Diptera; family Drosophilidae; genus Drosophila; species Drosophila azteca. The sequence continues at coordinate 15,950,971 of VCKU01000004.1, read as the reverse complement.
TGAGTAATTATTTTCCGTACCCGTTTTGGGTGGGATTTATGAGTGCAGCACACACTCATGGCTGTGCAGGTGGTTTTTGTGGAAGGAACGTTCCACCTCATAAAGCAATAATTAGTCAGTAAGTCCTCGATAAGCATAAGAAACAAAAAAGAACCCCCACCCCGCACCCCACTAACGTGTGAGACAACCACAGGGGGAACAAAAACGGGGGTTTTGCTTAATTAAGGCATATGTAATAAATAAATACATAAAGATTTACGAATGCGATGGCTGCTGCTGCCGTTCGAATGGGGCGGGAAAAAGTGCATGCGAGTGAATGGCTGGCTGGAAAAGCCGCATCGACTCGACTCGACTCGGCTCAGACAGCTTGACGCCAAAAGCAATAGTTTGTAGCTGGCCAGCAACAGCAATAACAACAACAACAACAGCAACAAAGCCAGGCCTGTAATGATGATGAAGCTTTTTGCAATTGTTGCTGCTGCCGCAAACAACAGCCCAGTCATACAATGGCAATTAGAGTGGGGCTTTGCTGTTGTTGTGGAAAATCCCGTTGTGCTAAAGTTTAAACAAAAGCCGGCAAATGTTGTTGCGGTTGCATTTCAGATTGTAATAAAATCATAGCTACAAAAGTGACCTCAACACTGAAGCTGTAGCTGAGACTTGGACTTGGACTGAGGAAATGCAAATGACAATGACTAAGAAACCACAAATCAACAGTTTCCATGTTTGCCGGGCTGAAACCAGAGACAACTGCCACAGCCCACAGCCACAGCCAGGAGTTGTAGCAGCGGCAACACGTTGCAAGTTGGCAAAAACAAATGTTCGAAAAGCGGCTTACAGGGAGATTGGCAAAAGGTTTTAGGCAGGTGGCAGGTGGCAAGTCATTCGCCATCAATCTCACTCGCGCCAGAGTCAAATCTCGTTGTTGACTTGTCAAAATCGTTGACGATCCATGCAGCATTACTTGGCACGCCATCTAGCGTGCCACAGCAGCAGCAACAGTCGCCAACAACAACAACAGCAAACAATTTGTAATCCTATTAACCTCATGACTGCAATTAATCAATATTTTGGCCAAAAGCCACTTGACCGGCCAAAAGGCGATTACAAAAAATCGTAATTGAAAATTGACCAGGCAGATATCAAAGAGAGGTTGGAGGGGGAGGGGTAATATATGTAGATACAGGCAATTAGCCAGAATTTATTATGGTAATCCATGACAATAATTTGTATAATTCTGGGCTTCTTTTCAGGGCTTAAAATGTTTGAACCAAAACTAATCACAATTCAATCGCTGTACAGATTCTGAAAATTCAATTAAAAGTTTCCTTCTTCGCATTTTATGCATTTATTCAATTTTATTTTATACTTTTTTGCTGCTTTTTTTTTTGCTGCAAATTAGTGGCTTTCATTATAATCATTTTTGTTGTTTTTTTTGTGAATATTTTTATGATATTCATTCTGCTGGTTTGTTTGTTTGATTTGCCGTTTTTTTTTTTTTGCAGCAGCGAAATCTTCAAGGCCATGCACATTGAGTGACTCGGGTTTTTGCTTTGGCTGTTTTCGCGCTCGTTGATTTTATATAATTTTTTTTGTTTTCTAATGCTGCCTGTCTGTTGTTGGCTATTGCAACCTGTCGCAAATATTTCGACGCATTTGTTATGCTTAGCTTATTTCATTATGATGATGGCTGCTGCCTGCTCGACGGCTTTCGCTGCTCGTATGAATGTTTGTGTGTGTTCTGTTTCGTATTTATAAATGTTGCAGTCATTCATCATCATGCCAGAGACCAGGCCAGAGACCAGGCCAGGCCAACCGGAGATCTGAGCACCTGAGAACAGCTACAGCCTCGCCCACACTTGCTGGGGATAGGGGTGCTCGTAAGCCGTACAGGAAGTGGGCTGGGAGTCTCTGCTTCGGGCACTTTTGGCCACTTAGAAAACCCAAAAGCTAAGCATTGCAAGGCCATAAATGAGTGCGTTGCCAAAAAGTAATGGCAAATGGCGTGAAATGTGAATTGTGAATGTGAATGCGAGTGTGTGTGTGAATATGGGAATACTTGAAGTATATTTCTGGCCTGACCGATTGCATGAGGCGTCAAGGTTATGGGGTATGCCAGCCCACAGTTCGGTTATCTTTCGGGCAGGTTGCTTGGAGTTCGAGCAATGGAGAAAGCCATAAAAATCATAGCAGCAAAACGAATTTGTGGCTGTCGTTTCAGCCTGCATTTCCAACCTGTTTCGATGCCGATGACGTGAGCTCGAGCTCGAGCGTAGCCAAAAGCGATTGGGTTCAAACAAAGACTAAGTGGCAATTTATCATTTATCATTTATCATGAGATGCTGGCTAGTCGCTAGCTCTTGAAATACTATGCTGATGTTAGAAAACAGGAAATACATATAAAGAGAAGGTGCAACAGCTACATACAAACATACAGACATTAAATTTAAATACAAAATTATACAACTTGTATGCCGGTTCGGGGCAGCAGCAGCACTTGCGAATTACCGGCTAATAATACTGCCCTGTCCTGGCCTGGCCTGCCCTGGCGCGTAGTTATTTCAAAATGTAAATATTTGCCAAAAGCGAATGAACTGACTCTCGTCGGGGGGGTCGGCCGGTGGCATTCGGGGCAACACCCCCTCGCAGAGGTTGAATGCACTGTGGCCTGGAAACAGAACAGAGCAGAGCAGAACAGAACCGAGCAGATCCGAAACGTATTCTAAATTCTGAATTATTTATGTGGATAGTGAGAGAAGAAGGATCTTGGGAAGAGTCCAAGCCCAAGCCCAAGAGCCGACGAATCTTAATCCGATTCGGCTGGATGGATGGGGAGGATGGTTAGCTGTTTGGCTGGCTGGCTGGTCGGAGGGATTCTCTTGGCTTGGCTTTGACACTTGCTATGCAAATGCCATTCAAAGGTAAACCAGCATCGCTCGGCTTCGGTTTTATGTGTTATTTCTGTTATTCCGTTGAAATGAATCCCAAATACTTATGCGTCGAGTGTTTCTGCCGTTTCTGCCGAGAGAACTGAACAACTGTCGTCATGGGCTGGCGTCACAGCGATGCTCTGACGACGTTTGCTATTGCTTTCCGGCATTGCAGGTCGGTCTCGCACGGGCACAGACCCAGTGAGCAGCAACAGATATACACGGATACACACGCGCCTGCTGGCTGCTAGAGGGAGTGCGAGAGGGAGAGAGCGATACTTTGGCCAGGCAAAGCGCATTTTATAAATAGTTGCTGCCGCAGCCGCTGCCTCTGCCGCTGCCGCTGCTGTTGATTCGAAAATGTTGTTTGTTGGCTTCTCTGCTCCGATATTTTTCCTTTGTCATTGCAAAAAAACCAAAAAAAAAACAAACACTAAAAACAAAACAAATAAATAAAATCTTAAATACAGCAAATAGGAAAGAGAGAGAGGGAGAGAGAGATAGAGCGAGCAGAAATTTGCACGAAATAAATTTGAACGCAGCGAATATGCCGGAAAGAGATGGAGAAAGCTGGCCAATGGCTGGGAGAAAGAGAGAGAGGGAGACAGCAGCGCAGCTAAGCGATCGTTTTCAATTTTGGTTGTTGTTGCTAGTCGGCAACGTCAGCGGCTACCACGACGACGACGACGACGACGACGCCGGCGACGGCGGCATTGACCGCTAGAATGCAATCAACCTAGTCCAAGGCCAAGTGGCCAGCGGTTTTTATTTTATTATAATGATTATTATTATGGCCGGAGGTGTGTGCGTGTGTGAATGTACGTATATCTGTGCGTGTGTGTGTGCCTCTCTCTCTCACTGCCACTGCCACTGCCTGTGCCTCTGTCTCTCTCTTTATCTGTGGGCTCTGTTCGGCGGTGCTCTTCCTCATGAAATGACTAATTGTTAAACATTGATAAACACTTTCGGAAACCGTTCGCTCGAAATGCATTCAAAATACTCGTCGTCACGTAACGGCGTACTGTTGCCAGGCGGCAACTTTGCTTCTTCCTTTTCCCCAAAATGGAAAACTGTTTTTACTGCATTGTCGGCACAAATTCTGATGGTGATTTATGTGTATCAATTAATTGGCCGCCCAGCAGGCGAATGTTGCCGTTTTTACTCGGACTTAAGCCCAAATTTGTGTGGGTTTTTCTAGCGGCCGAAATCGCAAATCATGAATTAGAAAAATGGTAAAAAGAGGGAGAGAAAAAGCAACTCGAAATCTGCCGCTGCTGTTTGTTGCCGTCTAGACACTGTTAAGTGTCATTATGCTAATTAAAACAATTGAGGCGTACAGTTCAGGGTTGAAGGATCGAGACAGTAGCTGGTCGGTCCTCTGTCTGTCGATGGCATACTTTTGGGAGCATAGACCCCGAAACTCCGTGGGGCACCAAACTCAAACCCAAACCCAAACACAGTCACAGAGCCAGAGCCAGTCTCCGAGTCAGACTCGACTCTCGAGGAGCCGACAACTTTCCAATCCGATTGAGATACCATTTATTTTTCGCAAAAACCTGCCGCTGCTGTTGCTGCTGACATGTCAAGGTTCCTCACACGGCCCACACGGATATGCTTATATTTATAGATATGATGATTGGATCGCTTTCATACTCACAGAAGTCAATTAAAGACATTAGCCTGTCGTTGGCCAGCGACAAATTACTCACCTGCAAAGAGAGAGAGAGATGAGGAGACAGGGGCATTAGAGACGGGAACGCATTAGAGAAATGTTGCAATTTGAATAAGAAATCTATTTGCATTTTGCATGGGGCAGGCGGAATTCCTTGCAATAATTATGATAATAACTGGTTTTCGGATCGGGTTAGGTTCTGCGGTTCTGCGGCTCTGCATGAAAATCAATACATAAGTGTAGTATCGCACATACGCCCCGTTGCCACCGGCTGCCAGTCGCCATAATGACGATGGCACACGCAACTCGGGGTTCCGTACTTTACTTTACTTTACTTTAGTTTACGGTTACTTCAGTTGGACTTTTCCAATTACTAGCAAACCTGCAGAGCGCGGGCCCCCGAAAAATTGTTGCTCGCAGGCGGCGGCGACTGGAGCGGAAAATGTCACGCAAGCTAACCTTGAACCATTATCGATTCATTCGAAGGAAAAAACTCAAAGCTGAATATGCAATTCTGTTGCTGTTGCTGTTGCTGCTGCTGCTGCTGCTGTTGCCACTGCTGTCGTTGCGTGTAATTGCCTGGACTTAATTAGAATGGTGTGTCGTTAGTCCAGGGGGTAGGGGAATGGCGAATGGCGATGGCATTGCCGTTGGAGGACCCTCAAAGTGGGCTGCTGGCTATAATTAAATGTATTCCCGATTTAAAATTTCGCCCACGGAGATGGACCGCAGCTCCCTCTCTCCCTCTCCCTCTCTCTCTTTCTCTGTCTCTCTCTTTCTATGTATTTGAAGCCTGCGCAATGTTCGCCGACTCGAACCCGGCTTCGTGGGCCGCCATTTTTGTGCTCACTGCGCGAAGAGCGACAGCGAGTGAAAGAGAGAGGGAGAGATAGAGAGAGAGCCGAAAATGCGCGGGAAAACCGAAGCATTATTTATGACGACCCACTGAACCACTCTGATGACGTTGATTTTCCCTTTTCCTTTTTTTTCCTCCTTCTACGTTTTTTTGCGCTGCTTTCCGTGGGCGGGAGGGTGAGGGGGGATAGTACGGTTTCAAGGGTTTGGCGGTTTTTCGCCGCAACCCTTAAAAGTGTTGGCCATATTGATTTTAGTTTCAGCTTCTCCTCGCTGTGGCTGTGACTGTGCGACTGTGTGGGTGTCTAGGTGGCTGGGTGGCTGGGTGGTTCCACCCACCCACCATCCACTGAATCTTCCTCTAGCTCTCGGCCTCTGCCTCTGCCTCTGCCACTGGCACTCTGCCTGCGCTGACGGCGACGTTTCTCGTTTTTCATGTCTGCCCTGACCTTGAATACATTTGCAATTCCTTTATACGCTGCCAACTAATGTTTCTCTTTCCCTGTATGGGTGTGTGTGTGTGTGTATTTGAGTGTTTGTCGGCATTTTTGCTTTTGGCCCGCAATTTGCCTTGATGTCAGTGTGTGACTCTCTGTCCCTCTCTCTGCCTCTCACCCTTGTCCAAATTTTTGTTTTCCGTTTCGTTTTGCTCTGTTTTGTTTTTTACCTCAAACAGACACACACACACACATACATGGGGAAGGCAGTATGCGATGCGATGCGATGGATTTCTTAGCCCCCGCTGACGTTCTTCTCTTCTCTTCTCTTTTTTTTGTGCTGTTTATTTGAGATTGTTGTTGCCCTGAAACATGGCCGCTAACAACAATTTGGTATGCAAAAAAAAAAAGCAAAAACAATCCCAAATAAAAACCGAAATGAGAAATTCTGTCATGTTTGCTGCTTAGGTGAAAATGAATTGCTTTCTGAATTGACTTGTTGCAAACATTTCGGGCATCGGGAATTTGTTTGTTGAAATATAGAGAATATATATCATCATTGGTGAATGAGCTCTAAATATAACAAAAATGAATGGAAGGAGATCTTCTGCTGCTGTTTATGCTCTTGCTTTGATGTGTCTCTTGGACAAAGCCACATCTAAGATACAAGATACTGTATCTTTCTTTGTCAAGCGGCAATAATCCAAATGAAATGCCAGGGGGTTCCCCCGCCCCCACTTTACTGCCTTCCTCGCTGCCTGTCGTGCCGCTGCCCCTGTCCCTCCTGGGGGGCAGCCCTGACATTGCCGGCATTTGAATTGTAATGCAGTTTTGCTGCTTCCCGCCCACAAGTGCCTCGCCATGCCTCGCCGTTGCTCGCTTCAGCGATTGTCAACATTCGTGGGGTTGCAACGACGCATACACAGAGAGAATTTTAAGCTGTGAGGCGTGCCGATGCTATTGCTCTGCTTTAATTAAGCCGGCTCTTTCGCCCCTCCCCCCTCCTCATCTAAAACGCCCACCAAATGCAAAATTACAGCCTGGGCCCCAGCCCCAGTCCCAGTCTCTGTTGCTTGTTGGCTGACGTCAGCTTGTTGCGCACTTGGAGATGCAAGAGGAAAAGTTTTCCACACGACACGTGCACTCTCCGCCTCCCCATGGCTGGCTGATCCACCAATTGAGAGCTTAAATATTAATAAAACAAATGAAACGAAACGAAACAGCGACTGCGATATATGCATGTGAAAAATCATTTGTTTGACAAACCTCTGGCCCTGCCCCGCCCCGTCCTGCCCTGCCGAGTGATGTAAGACGGGCAATTTTCCATTCATTGTTTGCCAGAGGGGCTGCTGCTGCTGCTGCTGCAACCCCATTTGACGCCCTCGACACCCCCCATATCTCTCTCTCTCTATCGATCAGTCAACTAAGCGTATAATTAGCCACAATGATTGCCATATCAAAATCCAAAAAAAGAGAGAGAGAGAGAGAGAGAGAGAAAAACAAATCGGAGCCAAACCACTTGCAAATGAAATCACCTGGCGGTTGAGGCGGGTGAGCCCCAAAGCCAAGTCGCTGGCGGCTACTGGGACTGCTGCTTGTTTGGCTTTTAATTATGGCTACTGCGGCGATGGCAACAATAAATTTCACAAATATATACATATACATATACAGATATGTATATATGTACATATGTTTGTGTATACTCGTATTTATATGCATGTTTGCATGTGGGATATAATCGTATTCGTACTGGTATTCGCACGTTTGCATATTCATGGCATTTCGGTTTATTAATTCATTTTGCGCAATGCGAAAATTAATTAGCCATGAAAAGTGAATCGACCGCAAAACAATTCCAAGCCAACGGCGATGCATTCGTATTCGCATATTCCAAAATTATAGCTTATTATATTCATAGAGGTATAGGGGTATCTCTGGTGGATAGATCTGTTGCTTCTGTTGATCTTTTGTTGTAGAAGGAAGCGCCAACTGAATCTCTACTTTAATTTATGGTCTCGCAGAATTAATGGAAATTTAAGTAGGAGCAAAAATACATGTGTTGCCGTTTGGCCATAGACGAAAATCGCATAAATATGCTTAACGAGTGTCAGTGATAAGTGATCAGTGATCAGTGATCAATGATCAGTGGTTGTTCCTTGTGCTTGGAAAAGAATAAATTACGAAGCTTCTCCCCTCGTAGTAGGGGCAACAGCTGATGAGTAGCAACCCAACCCCCAGTTCTCTGTTGAAAATCTGTTTAAAACCATTCCCTCACCATTCGTACTCGCATCGATGTGAATTACTTTTGGCTCACCCCCAAAGGGCCACAAAACTGTGGCCAGATTTCCCCCACCCCCCCTACAGTGTCCCCACCGCATTTCCCATCGAGCTATTGACGACGTCAGAGGCGACCGATGTCGGCGTTGGCGTCGTTGCCAGCTGCAGCGTTGGCAGCGACAAATTGCGCACACAATTTGTGCATCTGTGTGCGAACACGTGCCGTTGCACCTCCTACGTCGTCGCTCGCTGCCCCTAACAGCCCTACAGCCCTTACACCCACACCCCCTCCCCCAGGCCCCCAGCCCCAAGAGCATCGCTTGTCGCTGTGTGTGTGTGTGTGTGTCTGTGTGAGAGTCCGATGGGATGCCGTTGTTGGTGTTTGAATTTGCGGCGAGTTGAGCGGAAGTGAGTGAGTAAGTGCGCATGTCCAACGAGATGCAAAGAGAGAGAGAGAGAGAGAGTGGGAGAGAGCTGACAGTGAGAGAGTGAGGGAAATGCATTTTCATGGCTAGGTTGTTTGTTGCGCAACATTCGCTGGCTTTTGCCGGCCGGCGCAACGCGTTGACTGCAACAGTGCGGCATCATCATTCGCATCCGCATACAAACACTAATGCATATACACACACAGACACACCGACACACATATATGTACATATATGTAATATATGGACTGCTGTAACCTAGAAAACTGCAAGCAGACACACACACACACACACACTGACACACACTGACACTGAGCTGGCATTGCACACGCGGTGGCAGTGGAAAAAGTACAGCCACGACAACAGTTGCAAGGGCCGCCATTTTGTTGTGGTACGCCTGAAACTAGGCCAATTCGCCGGGCATGGCTCTCCTCTCCTCCTCTTTTGCTTGGTTTTAGCCCGTTTTATTTCGTTGTTTTTGTTTTCCTCATTCGCTGATCTAATTGTGACCCCCGTCCACCCCACACCCCACCCCTTCGAAACAGAGTTGCTTTGTGCCAGCCAAAAGTTGTTTCCTTTCATGTAAAATGAAATCGAAATTACACTTTTGTGCGAGGTGTGACAATGGCAGGGGCAGCAGCGGCAGCAGGGGCAGAGCGGAAGAGGCAGCGACAGTGGCAGTGGCAAGGTTATGTGTCATTTGCGGCTCGTGGCAAACGTTTGCCAAAAGATGTTTCGCAAACATTTCGAATGCATTCCCCACATCGATCGACCACAATGTATGTGCCACTTGCCTTGCCTTGCAGCAGCAGCACCAAAATGGTGACAGGGTATTAAAATAAGACACGATATGTATACGATATATATATATATATTTATCTGATGTGTATATTGAATATGGCCATAAGGAGGCTGTGCCTGTGCCTCCGCCTGTGGATGTGGATGTGCGGCAAGCAAAGTGTGTCAGAGACCAATGCCAAATACCGCATTCGGCGATGTGCTTTTTTGGGGCTTGCACTGCCAATGCGGATGACAGCGGAGTGCAGCGGGCATACAGTGGGCGAAACACGGTATAGAGTGGTCAAAATCGACTGTTGCTCGGCAGAGCACTCGATTGTGGACAAAATGGAGGCGGCACACGTTGGCCAGTAGCAGAGGCGACGATAAAAAGGTGGCAGCCAAATGGAAACGAGGCCAAACGATTAGCGTCGAGGAGGAGGAGGAGGAGGAGGCATTTGGCTCAAGTGTCCGCTTGAATTTGGTCACCTTGAACATGAAAATTGGCCGCTGCATTTGTTGCATTTCGCACTTGGCACAGATTGCGTTGTCTTGGACACGACACTGACTAAATTTTCATTTAAATTTTCCAATACGGAAAATATACTGTCTGCTCTCCCTCTCTTTCTCGCTATGTGTTTCTCTAACTGCGTATGGCTTGAGATATTTTTATTGCATTTTTATTTTGACTTCTCCTCCATTGGCATTTCTGCAATTATGACAAATTTATGAGTTCGTTTCTCCCACAAGACACACACTAAGGCACACACAGATACGAACGCATACTGACACGCACGAATGGATGGATGGCCATTTGTCTGGGGGGGGGGCACTCCTGCAACTGCAACTGCAACTGACTTTTGACGGATTGTGGCTGCAGTTTTACACGCTGCGGCGACACGAGACAAACAGTCATTTGACAGCAACAGACTCAGACTTACGTTCGCTTGAGGAATATATAAAGTCACTTTGCGGTTGGTTTTACTGGGAGGATATGATATGTAAATGGAAATTCTAACTAAACTTGCAAAAAGGAAAACCTTTTGGCCACAGTTCTATTTGATTTGAGGTGTACGTTGACTGGCTGTCATTCATTTGTTCTTCTAAAGGTATAATTACATTTGTGCGCCCAGCTGTTTCGCTTCGCAGTCATTACTCATACGACCCGTGTGCGTGTGTGTGTGTGTTGCCCAATCAGCCAGCCAGCCAGCCAACGCAGGCGGCAGCCAAGTCGTCGACACTTTGCCCAAGTCATTTGCAATTGTTGCGCCGTAATGCCGCACAAATTGCACATCAGAGGGGCACAGCAACAGTCACAGTCACAGCCACAGTCACAGCCACAGCATGGAGGAGAGACAAATGGCTTTTAGCAGCACAATTAACTTTTAATAATAACTCAATAAAGTCAAGCGGAGAGGGAGATTGGAAGAGCGGTGCAGAAAAAATGACTTATAGATACATTTAAATCGCTTCCTAATCAGAATTCAAGGTCTACTGCCATATGAGAAGGCGAGCGCACAGTCACAGCCGCACAGCCATAGCCACTGCCACAGTGTTGACGTCTCTATAATGATGATGATGATGATGATGACGATGATGACGATGATGATGTTGTTGCTGCTTTATGTAGTGCCAAGTGGCAAAGGCAAAGGCAACAGCAATTGCTATTCACTTGCCTGCCAATATCTGTATCTATGCGTGTGTTTGTGTGTGTGTGTGTGTGTGTGTGGAGTGAATGTTGATTCAAGGTTGCTGCAGAGCACCCTCCAAAGGTGCTCGCAGCAAAAATTTAATTAAAATTTACCATATTTTTGTTGCTTTTGCTTGTTGGGATCTCTTTTGGTTGTTGCTTTTAAAAATAAATTGCAAAAATAAAGTTAAGCAACAACCAAAAATATCAAGGAAATAATGCAAGCCAACAACAAGAGGGGGCACAGGCCACAGGAGAGAGAGGGGGGGGAACCAAAATCATAAATAAGAGAATAAATTTAAGCTCATTTAATGGGGAATGGGGAATGGAAATGCAGTTCTGCTTCTTTTTCTGCCGTTGAACATTTGTCAAAAAAAAACACACACAAAAAGGCCAAAGCAGCTAAGCCGGTACACACACACACACAGATACTAATACAAATACCAGTGAATGCGACACGTGTGCCGCGCCATATTGGCTGGTCGCGAATGCAGTTTCCCTTCTTTTTGTTTTGCTGCCGCTTTCAACTGTCAGGGCATTGCGAAAGCTTAATGCCAGCGCTAACCGCAACACAACCCCTTGGTTCCTCAGCTACCCCTACCCGCATCTCTTACCCCCCCGCGTTACCCGCCCTTAGTCATCGCCTTGCACACGCCGCGCTGTCTGCCTCGCTTTTGCACTATAATTTGTGTGTGCATTTGTTTCGGTTAGCTTTTTGCTTTACCCGTTCGCTTGTGGTTGTTGTTGTTGTTGCCTTTTGATATTATAAAACAAATTAGTTGGAATAAAGTGCATAGTATATTCGCATACTAGAGAACAGGCAATTAGCCTGAATGAATGCCTGAAAGTACCGCAAATTGGAGGCAAATCTGTATAGAAAAACTGGGGGAAATATCTGTGATGGAACAATTCCCGGGAACTCTACTCTGATCCGTGTCCTCGCAACAATTGCTGCCTCTAATTGCTTGTCACATGCAATCATAGGAGTTTAATTTATAATATCCCCACTGTCGCCCCCACACACACACAGCGCGGTGTCCTGCCCTTCGTGTGTATCTGTGTGTGTCAGTCAAGCGTCCACTTGTGTGCACTTGGGCACTTCCTTTGGCGGCCATCGCAAACACCAACCCAACCAAACCCAACCCAATCCCATGGCCCGGCCCCACATGTGATGGGCCCAACGTTTAACCACCCATTGCGGTTGCGGATGCCTTGGGGCTTGGCTTTGGCTTTGGCTGTGGCTTTGGCTTTTCGCGTAATGGCCTGCAGCCTTGCAATAGCTGAGCGGCAACCAGCCAAGGCCTTGATTAAAAAGCGTGCGAGTCCCTGGGTCGGCCGCGTGATTGTCATTGGTGGCAGTAAATGCACATAAATCTGCATTTAAAGTAATAACCCAACCGACGACGATGAGGATGATCATCATCATCATCATCATCATCATCATAATGATGCAGCGATGACAAAAGGCTGAGCTGAGCTGTGAGCTGAGCAGACACGGCGCATGAGTAATTTCTTGTTATGTACTTCACATTGTTGCACTTTATTTTATTTCACTTGGATTCGGATTCCGATTCGGATTCGTATTCGGATTCCATTCCATTGGACGCGCTCGAGCAAACGAAGGTTAATCAAACACAGAGAAAATGGTGGCCGCACTCGGTGCACACGGTGCGTATGAGTAATGAGCCAATGGGCATGGATGGACGCATTACGTATGCGCCACGTGGCCACCTTGAAGATCTCCATTTGATTTCTGTTTGGCTCCACATGCAACTGCATTTGCGATGCGGCACATCACACAGGCCCGGCCCCCCCTCCCACCTCCCCCAAACAACAACAACTGACAACTGACAATAATTGCGCACAATTAGACATTAATTGCATTCATTCTCGATTTGCAATGCCAGCAGCAGCACTGCGATCACTTATCCCTCCATCTGCTCAGCCATCCCATCCATCCATCCAACCATCCATCCATCCATCCAACCATCCATTCATCTATCCATCTATCTATCCATCTGTTTTGCTTGCGGCTTGCATTTTCGCGATATGCGATTCAAGATTCAGATGCGGAAATGCGGCATATATCTTTTCAATTAACCAGCCACGCCTTGCCTTGCCTTGCCTTGGGTTGACTTGGCAAAATAAACGCTTTTCTTCCATTGTTGTTCCATTCATTCGACTGTTTGTTTGTTTGTTTCCATCCTCCCCCCGCCATAAGGTGGGCGTGTATGCCTACTCTGGCATAAATTTCAATGTGGGACAGAGCAGGGAAGTTTTGATGCTTTTTGGTCAACTATTTGTGGGAATTGTGCAACAGGTTAGCCAAAGTGAAAGTGCAGCTGGCCAGAGGATGGTCAGCGAGAGACAGAGAGATTGGAATACATAATGGAAAATGTTAGAAACAAACTGTTTGGTCAAGCGTGTCATCCCCCCCACTGACACTCTACACATTTATCTGGTCTGCTTTGCTGCTAGATTTTCTCGCAGTGCATAAAACAGTGAAAACTGTTGGGCTTGCCGGAACCACCGTATGAAAATCTAATCAGACTTTCAAGGTTAACAAATTCTGTTGTGCCATGGCTGTCGTGGCTGCTGCTGCTGCTGCTGTTCATTTTTGATATTTGTTCTCCTCGTTGTCGTTGCTGTTGCTGTGTTCTGCTGGTTGCTTGTTTTGAGGTTTTGTATGTTTGCTGTTAAGAGCCCTTAAACGCTCCCAACGAAATAGCCAAACGTACACACACACACACACATACACAATCAAAGGAAAAGTCATGGCTCCGGCATATGTATTCTAAGCATATGAATATAACAAGTTGTGTAGCGGTCGTGGCAAGGGGCGGAGGCGGAGGCGGTGAGGGGCATATAGATTGTGGGCAAACAAACAAACGGCAGACTGTCCGCAGCTCGATTGGGACTTGGCCAAACGGGGAAGGGGACGGCGCAGGGGCAGGGGCTAGCAGTTGCGTAAGATTCCGTTTCAATGCCCTTCTTCGAGGCTTGATTTTAGGCGGAGGACGGAGGCCCTTTAAGTTCAAACATAATTAATTAAAGAGCCAAGTCTCGTCCAATGGCTGAAATGTTGAGACGTTGGGCATTAAGGGGAGGAGTGTGGAGTGCTGGGGCTATTGATTTTCTGTAATGTGTGTGCGTTTATGTGTGTGTGTTTGAGTGAAGTTAACGAGCTGCTGACATTGCCCTTTTTTTTTCTAGGGTGTGTGATTGATGCGTTGGCAATTGTTGTTTGTGTTTGCAAGCTGTAAGGGTCTATACCCTAGGAAAAAGTACAACAATTCGAAACAAAAGAGAACGTTCTTGGCCTTGAAAATATATACATATATGTGCATACCTAGAACATATATCGGAGAACTGTAAAGCATACAGTCAGAGAATTATTGAATAGAAGAAGGAAATGTAAGCAACGATGAAAATCAATTGAATTTACTTTGATTTAAGCATAAACGAATTTATTAGAATTTTAAAACGCCTCATATTCAATCTAAATATCTTCAACATAAATATAGTCAAATATTATCTGATTAATTAGGGTTTTTTTGTTATTACCTATTGGTGTTTACTTTTAAATATTGTTTGTCTGAGTAACTGTTCAGAAAACTGGCTAAAAAGTTGTCCCAAAGTCCCAGTTTATTATGGGTTAAAGGGTATCCCTGCGGCTGGTCCTCTTTTACTTCTGTTTTTGCCTGCTTCTAGTGCTTGTAGTATTTCTGACATTTATTTGATTTTTGATATTTCTCTTTGCCCGCCTCCTCCTCTGCCTCCTCCTCGTTCTCCTCCCACTGCACTCCTCTGCAAGCTGCCACACAGTGCGTATGAGTAATGAGCGATGTGTGGCCGAATCAAGCATACGACCGGTGGACGTGCCAAAAATAAACGAAATCCGTCCGACATTTACATAATTATGGCAATTAAAAACCCCTGCACAAAGTTGCAATTAAAATGCAACAAAAATGTCACGCTCTGTTTCCCGCCAAGATTTTGACCGCATTCTTTATCTCCTGCCCCCGTTGCAACGCGTTGGGCGGCTTATCTACAGATCTTGAATGTGGGATTGCGATTGGGACTCACCTTTTTCTTGCGATCATCCTTGAAGTCAATGACAATGCCCTCGTCCGATGTGGACACCGATGTTGTGCGTATGCGTGCATTGGCCGCATCGTGTGGCGACAATATGTTGGGGCTGTGATGGCCGTGCCCGTGGCCGTCGTCGCTGAGTGGCGGCGAGGAGGAGCCGGAGCTCCAGGAGGCCGACGAGCAGCTGCCCGGACTGGAGCCCAGACATTGTTCGGACACTGAAAGATTCGGCGAGATATAGCGAGGATTCGGCTGCTGCTGTGTGGTGTGGATCGACCTACCCGCAATGGGATTGTGTAGGTTCATGAGAATCAGAGCTGCATTGCATTCCGACATCTGGTCCTCACTGCCCGGATTGCTGCCATAGTCCTGATGATCGCTGGACGGACGTTTCCTCGAGCTATAACGAGACAAAATGATAAAGAATTAGTATAACATGTAATGATATCATTGACAGCTGTGGCTATTAGCCTAATTCTAAGACTTGATTTAATTGCCCACCCACACACACTCACACACACACATACATACACATCTCGGCATATCTCTGTATGCTATGAATGAAGATAAAGATATAGACACGCAGGCAGCTTTTGACTTCAAAGGCAACCGCCGATTGCACACACAGCACAACAATGCCCCATGCCCCACGAGGTCTTTTCAGCGATAATCGCCTACAGCGGCATTTCAATGCAAAACATCGCAAAACTATTTTTCCATTTAACTAATTTCTGCCCCAATCCGCATGCCCCATGCCCCATCCACAGGCATAGCCATAGCCGCAGTACCGCGTCATTGTTTCGTCATTAATTGGCCTCTTTCCGATGGCCTCACATATTTCGAAGCGATGGATACATTTTTGAGCGAACGGAATGCATTTATTCAGCATATATTTCAGAGATCCATGGAGCTCTGGAGTGGCTGACTTTAAGCTAACCTTGTGGCAACCTTCACTGGCCAAAGAGAGAGAGAGAAAGAGAGATAGAGATGATATCCTTTTGCATTTGCTTTATGAACAGCGTTTTTACGCTCAAATAAATTGAACAAAGGCAAAGGCAGACAGACGACAGCGACGACAATGGCCAACTCCTCGCATAAGAATGCGTTCAGCCAGCTAAGCTTTGATGGTAGCTCGTAGAACGGTTGCTGTCTGAGGGATCTACATATACATACATATAGCATAGTGTGTTGCAATGGTGGGGCACAATAAAGACGCGATGCGACGCGACAGTCGAATTGCGAGTGCGTCGTGTCATAAATTCAAAACATTTCAAACGGCAAAACTGATTTCGAATGCCCCGTAATCAAGCTGAGAGACTCCTCTTCTCTCCGCTTCTGTTCTATCCGCTGCCCAGTCCCAGTCCCACCCCATCCGCTGCCCTGTTATAGAAATAATTGAGCCAAATGCCAACAATTGAGACGTCGTCATGGCCACGGCCATCATCATTGTGAGCGTCAGCGTCAAAGTGGCCGAGCTGTCGAGTGGCGGCTTGAAGGAGTGTTTCGCAGGATTCCGCTGAACACTTGCCGGGTGCCAGGATTGAAATATTCCAAGTGCCTGCCATTGATCCATCCATCCCCCACCCCCCCCAGGTGGAGTGGGTGGTGACTTGTGTTTCATGCATCGCTGGGTCCACTGTTGCTGCTGCACTAAGCAATTATTGATGCTCAGACTTAAGCGGCTTAGTGGCAGCAGCAGAGGGCCAGGACCGTGGCAGTGGCTTGAAACTTTGATGCGAAAGTGGCTCGAAAGCTGCTCAAAACTTTAACCTGAGGTTGGGCCTTTCCCTTCATTATCACCAAGTGTTCTGTTCTCAACTTTCGTTATCGCTCGACCATCTGCTGTTGTTGGCCCGAACAGAACTCGTGGCCGCTCTCTGGCCCCGGCCCAAAAAAAATCTATGACTCTACGACTCCATTGTGCAATCTAAAAAGCCGCAGGCAGCCAGGCAGACTCGACTGCAGCACTGTTGCACTGTTGCTGATGTTGCATTTAAGTGAATGCATCTCCTTTACCTCCTCCTCCTCCTCCTGCCAAAGCCCATAAAATTTTATTACACTGCTACCAGGTTTTAGCCGCTGCTGCTGTTGCTGTTGCCTTTTGTCTAATGCCATGGCCATGGAGTGCCCGATTGTTGAGTGAGAGCCTAGGCATGGCGGCACCTTCTCTGGCTGCTGCTGCTGCTGCAGCGGCTGCTCCTCTTCTTCTTTGTTGGACCGTTCGTTGCGCCCCAATTAAATTTACTAAACTCACCGATAAATTTCTGTTTCAGATCGTTGCTAATCGCATAAAAGTAAATTTGCGCATAAATCGCCATTTCCTTTACCGACGCGTCGGTTCCACGTTTCCTTCTCGAATCTCGGATCTCCGAGTTGGAGTCTCTGCTGGTGCTGCTGCGGCTGCTGCATTAGCTGCGGTCACAGATTGAGTGTTTTGTGCCGGCCGGCAAAAGGCGCGTGCCTGACAGACATCACATCGAATGGGGTGGGGTGGGGTGGGATGGCAGGAGGACGGGGTGGAGCGAGGCGTTTTGGCCATCACGATGTGGCCATTTCATGCGCACAATCGGTACCGTTAGAGGCCTGGCGAATACCACGGAACAGGCATTGGCATAGGCTTAGGCATAGGCATAGCTCCGTTTGCTTTCCGCCCCATTGCCCAGCCACAAAACTTTAATAAACTGCAAGCTGCAGTTGCAGTTGTAGTTGCAGTTGCATTGTGGCTCTGTTGTTGCTGTTGCTGTTGTTAGTGCTGCTCTCTGACCAGGTCTCCTTTTTGGCTTACTCACTGCGTGGCCGCACGTAAATTGCCTCAAGAAGGAGAGTGGGAGAGGGAGAGCGCGGGGGGAGGCAGCTGGAGGCTGAGGATCGTTGGCTGTGGCGCGTGATTGAAATGCGATATATTCGCGCCCGATTTTGGGGCCAGCTTGAGCCTGGGAAATGCGCCATGATTTTCACTTGGTTGCCGCCACAGCCACTCTGTTGCCCCTGTTGCCTCTGTTGCCGTTGCAACTTTGGCCCGTTCGCCGTTTTCCGTTTGCTGTTTTGTTGGCAATTATTTGCCCACGTTTGCTGAAGTTGCAGTTGCATGCAGCACAAACAAAACGAGCAGCCACAGCAACAAAAAAATAGGTGTTGAAAGCAAAATTACATTGCAATGTTCAGCGAATGTCAGGAAACAAGAGATGCGATATGATATGCCCCCAAAGAGAAAGAGAGAGAGAGAGAGGGGGAGGAGAACTGTGGCCGTGGCAAGATGGCATGGAAGTTGTTTGCATGCTGCACAAAAATTAGTGAAAATTGCCTCAAATTTGCACGGTTTCAGCCCCAATTTTTCCGTATTTTTTTGTTGGCTTGTGTGGCTTACAATTAAAGTTTATTGAATTAGCCACGTGCTCGGGATTCGCTTTGGGTTTTCACCCTCATTTTCTGTGGGTAATTGGCGGGACCCTAAACCGGGAGAAACTTTCACCCAAAATTGCAGGGGAAAGTGCAAGTGCGCAACCTCCCTCGCCCCCCTCCGCTACCCATTGCCCCTGTGATTCCAGCGAGACAAAGCGACTGCTCCGTGGAGTGGACAAGAAAAGGCCCCCGTGCATATCAGCAATCAAAATCTAAGCAATTTTCAAGTGTAATTTATACGCAGGCGAAAAAAATAATAAAATAAAACCAAAACAACAAGAAAAACTGAAGCCGAGTCCGTTGCCTGATTTCTCTGATTTAGAACTGCGGGTAGGGGTGGGCAGGGCAAGGGGTTGGGGTTGGGGTACCGTATCTCTCAACTTCATTGAGGTTTTTGTTCAGTGCCTTCTTGCGAAAGAGGCTTTCGCTTATCAGTTTGCACGATAAGAGCACACAGCACAAAAATAAACGTATCTACGGGAACGGGAACGGGAACGAGTGAGCGCAAACGTTTATTCAAGTAACTCTCTGCCAATGTCAACAACAACAACAACAACAATAACAAAAACAAAACCAAAAGCGGAAATGTTACAACCAAAGGGCTGTGGAGCTGGGGGTAAAAACGGGTCATGCTGAAAGGAAACCGTGTAATGACAATGTTTGACCCAAAAACGATCGATGGAAAGACAACCTAAATGGTAAGATGACTAACGCCCAAGCAATTCGATTATTGTTGGCCTAAACAGGAAGTCTCCAGTCCAGTCTACCACAGTGCGTATGGGTAATAATAGATTCGAGAGATCTTTTCAATAGTTTCGGGGCTTCGTTCATGCATAAAAAAACCAAAACAAACCAAAGCCAAAGGTGAATGTTACGCATTTTTTATTAATAAATATTTTTTTGTATTTTTGTTTTCGCATATTTCGCATTTCGTGGGGTTTTTTGCTGGTCTTTGTTATTTGCCCATGACGTTGCCAAATGCCAAGTTCTGTTGTTGTTTTCGATTTTTTTTGGCCAAGACGCAGAGCTGACAAGTGCCTGGTTGTGGCTGTTAGCCGTAGTGTTGTTCAAGGTAATCCTGTTTGTCTTTCTGTCTGCATTGCGTGCGGTGAGTCAATTGGCCTCCTCTTGCCGTAGGCCTCCGTAGCTACTCCTCCTCCTTCTCCTTCTCCGCCTTCAACAATTGAGAGTTTTCTCACATGACACAATTTGAATTTCGGTTGCTGCCGCTTTTATTTGTTCATTTTATTTAAACAAGGCGAAGGCGACCTCTTTCTCTGTTGTTGCTGTTAATTTGGAGGTTTCATCTGCCCTTCCCTGCCCGCCGCTGACACACATAATTTCTGTTTTTGTCTCTCACTCTCTCTGTTTTTTCTGGCGAAAAAAGTGAGCAAATAAAAGCCTGGCTTTTACGGAGGGAAAACGTGTGTGGTGTGGCCTCAAAGCCAGGTAGCCAGACAGCGGAGGAGGCAGGAGGCAGGAAAGAGCCAAACAAATATTGAACGCAGGTGAGCGCCACGCGGACAAATTGCCAGAGAGAGAGTGAGACACAGAGAGAGCGGGAATTAAATTAAGAAAAAAATACAAATAAAATCTCTTGTGCTGTGCTGTGTTGCTGCCAATTTGTGCGTAACTGTAAAGTGTGTGAGAGCCGAGCCGCACGCGTAAGTGAATGGCGCAGTCCGGCTGGGTGGCTCTCTCGATCTTCGTGCGTGTGTGCCGCTCTTTTTGGCTCTCTTCTCAGTGCGTAGGGGAATGTTATTTTGACTCAGATTTGCCGCTAAAAACTGATACGTCACGAGGCCAAAGATATCGTAGTAAATGCTCGGTGTTGTTCCCATTGTTATTTTTTCAGTGCGTAGTTTTTTATGGCATTTTTGGCGGCAGTTTTTTGGGCCGAAAACGAACCGGAGCACGTGCTTTAGTTGTTTAGTGGTTTTCGAGGGGAGGTTGGGTGCCGAAAACAACAACCTAATTGGATTCGTCATGAATGAAGGTATTTTCTTCTTCAGCCAAGAATATGGCTAAGGGGATCTTGGCAGCAATTGACTGGCATTATCATTTCATTTAATTTCAAGGAAAATGTTTTGGAAAAACATTTAACAGCTTTCCTTTTATGTACTCGCCTGTACGTTTCGACCCGCATCGTTTACATAGCCGAATGGCGCTTTAAACATTTCGTTTTTCTATGTTTTTTCTTCTGTCTATTTCGTTTTATTTGCTTTCCCCTCGCCCTGCCTCTTTGGGGTGGCTGGTCTCACGTCCGAAAGCCTCCACGCCTTTTAGAGGCTCATTTGCACAAATTACTAGCATTGCGACAACGGCCAAGAGCCAGCAGAAGCAGCGCCAACAATGCAATTGTCTGAGCCAACAACAAACCAAAAGGCAGGCAGGCAGCAGGCAGGCCTAGGCCTAGGCCCAGGCCAAAGGAAAAGCCAAGACAAACCAAACTGAAACAGAGAGAGGGGGAGAGGCAGAGAGTGGCAGAGGAGGCAGAGAAAAGCCCAAGAAGACATTGTCACCACATTCCGGGAACGGAAGCCAGCCGGCAGCCAGCAGATTGGCTATCGCCCCATTGCACCATGCCCCTTGATGCCTTGATGCCTCGATGGCTGGTCCGTGCCCGTGGCAGTGGCAGTGCCTGTGCCTATGCCCGTGCCTCGCCTGCCTAGGAGTCATGAATAAAAATCGTATTAATTCCGCGCCAATGTCGATTTTGTGTCTTCCACTGCCGCTCTTTTTTTTTTTTTCCTGTGGCAAGGGCCGCTGGGCGACGCGACAGGAGGCCTCAACTTGAACTTGAGCGACTCTCCAAGGTGTGCCTGGTGCCCCGTGCTCCCTGCCCCTGCCCCGCTGGCTTATTGGAAATGCGCGGACATGAGCCGTCTCCGAGTGGCCCAACAAGGCAGCAGCAGTGGCAGTGGCAGAGCCAACTTCAAAGTGCTCTGGGGGCGAGTGCTTTTCCCCAGGCGCTCCTCCATTCTCTGTTCTCTGTTGCTGTAAGCTGCACCTTGCCTTCGGGGGCCTACTGTACTTGGCCGAAATGTCATTAGACGTTGGCCAACATTGTCATGGCCTCCGTCTATCGTGGCTCCTATCCCCCCCCTCCCCACCCACCAAAACGGCACCATCTTTAGCATTTCCATTGCCATTTCCACTTTCTATTGTTAGTTTTTTGGGAAATTGATAAATCGGCGAAATTCAATTTGAAAAGTTGGCCGTCAACCGCTGTCGCTGTCGTTGTTGCTGTTGGCTGAAACACGTGACGCAGAGGATTTCCGCAAAGCTTCCCACTCAAAAAAAAAGTAAAATAGAAAAAAAAATAATGAAGTTACGGGCTGGAATAGCGGCCAAATGGCCAACAGTCACTGACAAGAGCAATAAGCATGTGACAGTCGAAAGGGCGTAACAAGCTGGCAGTTGTCACACGGGGCATGGACATGGGAGTTAGACGGATTGTGACGCTTCAAGGAGAGATAGGGAGAGAGAGAGAGAGACAGGGCACACCTGCCACAGGTAGCTCTGGGCGGACATGGACGCATGCAAAGTACGTTGTACGTTGCACGTTGCACGTTGGATGTGGGCAGCTTTCGCTGTCACTGCCACTGCCACTGCTTCTTCTGCTTCTGCTGTTGCCGCTCATGTGTCACCGTCACCTCGACATCGCCATCGCCTCCAGCTGCTTAGCATGCAGAGCGCCAAGCGTCAGGAAGCGTCGCGTATAGTCGTTGCTGTTGCTGCAACAATTTAGCGGTACTTGGCAACCACAAGACCATGGGAATTACCCACTGTCGCCTACGGGTGGTGGCACAGTGGCAACGCACACACACACACACAGACACAAGAGGAAGTGGCATACATAGAACACAACACATGGAAAAATAGTTGAAAGGAACCAGAAAACGAGAGTTTCGATGGCCAGCCGGGAAAAAAAGATACGTATGGAGATCTATCATATCCGTAACGATCCGTTAATCTTCTCTGATATTCTCTGGTATTCTTGCCACTGTGCCAGCGATAGCTGTGCCGCATGTCTGCCGTATTTGTGGCCGTTGGCGGCACTTGTACGTGCGTTTGCTTTTACAGTTACGTTTTCGACTCTGCAGCACCGTGCAGCACTCTGGCTAAATGGGTTGCACACACACACACACACACAGACACAGGCAACCAGCAATGGCAGTCCCCAAACCCCCCCTCCCTCCGAGCTGTGTTGCATTTTGATGACCCGCTCGCTGCCTTTTCTGCTGGCTGCTGGTTGCTGGCTGCCGCATGGCCCCGGCATTTAATTCAATTAACAAATCGCAACAGTAGTGACAGTCAAACGCAAACAAGAGGAAAACCCCCGCCCCGGGGCACTTTAATTATCCGTCAGAGTGAAGGCAAAGAAAGGCGCGCAAAAGCGTGGCAAGGGGGTGACATTGTATTTAACCCACGCAGCAGCAGACCCCGGGACCTGCACTTGATTACCTTCGTTACGATCTGGCTGTGGCTCTGCTCTATCCAAATGCCAAGTGTTTGACGCTGGATTCAATGAACAGTCGCGTTCAAAGTCAAGGTGAGAATCCCTTTGGTGGGGGGTGGGGTGGTAGGGGTGGCTTTGCATTTGCATTGGCATTTGATTGCCCAAAAAGGAACGTGACGCAACAATTTCTGCCAGCAATGATGGATCTTGTAGGTCACCGAATGAATGACAAAGCCCCAGGGCCCCGCAGAGAGCGAAGAACTGCAACTTCAACTCGAACTTCACTCTAATTGACGCAGCCCAGAGAGCCTGCCTGACTGCCTGCCTGACTGCCACGTTGCACTGTTGCAAGTTGAAGTTGAAGGAATTGGAAAATGCAATCCAATTGTGGCCACCGCAGGCAGGCAAAAGCAAAACGAACGAATGGAATAAGCCAAATCACTGTTTGGGCCGCTAGAAGGCTAGAAATCTGTAACTGTAACTGCAAATTATAGTGTGGTGCGGTTTGAATTTTTTCCTTTTCGACTTTGGCCAAATGACTTTTGTTTCTGGAACTGCAGACTACAGACTGTGGCCGAATGTAGTCGAGTGCAGGGAGTGCAGGGAGTGCGGAGCGTGCGGAGTGGACTCGAGTGGAGTCATTTGCTGTCAGACATCAGTGCCAACACCCGCAGCGCTTTTGCCATTTCAATTGGAAACAACTCAATCAAATTGCCTAGACCTGGGTCATTATGTGCACTCCCCTCCCCTCCCCTACCCACACTCCCTCTTGCCACACATTCGAGCCGCAGCAACAGAAAGAGAAACAGAAACAGAAACAATTCAATCTAATTTCTGCCACATTTCTGGTTCTTCGAAAAATGTTTTGCGTTTTTGGCCGCAGTGCAAATGTTGCGTGCTCTGTTGCATCTAGCACACACATGCTGCTACTCCTTCTGCTGCCCCTTATGGCCAATAGGCCAGCTAGCTTTCGGTCATAAGAGTGCACGTTAAATTTTATTGCCAACGATTCGAGAATCGGCACAAAAGGCGGCACCAGGCACCCAGAGGATTCGCCGAGACGCTGAAACTTTAATTTATGAGTTATGCACACAATTGTTGCAGTTGCTGTTGCAGCCTCACTTTCGTCGTAGTGGACACAGTAGCCGGGGCCCACTAAAAATTTACTAGCTGACGAAAATGGACCGTTTTCATTGGCCCCCTTTTTTTTCTCGTGCCACTCGATGTGTTTTTCAACAGCTTGTTTCGCCCATCAACGTCAACACGTTCGCTCTGGATTCGCCTATTCCCTACCTCCCCTTGCCTCCAGTGTATCCCCCCAATCTAACCCTAAATGCACGACGAGTATATTGGCCAATTGGGGTCCGTGGGGTCTCTCCTGGGGTGTTGATGGGTCGATGGATAGAATGGATGTGGGTGATGTTGATGTCCATTAATGCATTACGGCATAAATAATGCAAGACCGGAGAGGGGTGCAGGGAAATGCATTTTAAAATATGTAGAGAAGAAAATCAAATGCAAATGGCTTGAAACTACTCTTTGATGGTCGTAATGAGGGTTTTGTCCGATATTTGTACTGCCATTATTTGCCACATACAAACAAATTATGGCTCGGAACCAATCGGCTTGATTGTTATCCCAATTCCGACTCCACTG
Source organism: Drosophila azteca (assembly GCA_005876895.1). NCBI lineage: Eukaryota > Metazoa > Arthropoda > Insecta > Diptera > Drosophilidae > Drosophila > Drosophila azteca. The sequence goes on along the minus strand of VCKU01000004.1, from coordinate 15,926,296 downwards.
ACCACAAGAGAGGAGAGTCTTCCCTCCATGCCTGCCTTTCAACACTTGTGGCAGCAGCAGGGTCGTGTGGAACAGGGGGGGAATTCATGACCCTACTACCTACTGCTGCTAAACCGCATCGATTCGGTTCCGTTCTCCTTCTCGGCACGGAATACGAAATGCATTCGAACTTCTTGGCCAGGAAAACAACAACAACCTCCTAACACAAATCATAGCCAAAAGACCTAAAAGGTAAAGTCAGACGCAAGCAAACAAAAACTGCAATGGCATTTTGGGGTTTTTTTTTTGTTTTTTGTTTTGTTTTTCGTTTTTGTTTTTGCGCTGCGCTGCGATTTGAATGCAGAAATAAAATTTTACGATCAAACAAACTATTCGTGCAGAACATTGGGAAATTGTGTTTACGTTCATTGGAGGAACGATGGTGCCTGTCCCTGGGCCTCGGCCTGTGCCTCAGCCTGTGCCTGTCTCTGGCCAATGGATACTCTCGTACGACTCATAGAGGGGTCTGGGTCTGGTCTCTGGTCTCTCATATTGGAGTATGTATCTTTCTGTTCTGTTGTGTTCTGTTCTGTTCCTGGGTCTGATTCGAACTCGGACCGGGGTGAATGCGAAATGCGAATGCATTTCAATAATTTGCCGTCGAGGGGCCGTCGTCGCTTAGAAAATTATTATAAATTTTTGCTCTCCCTCTCTCTTGCTGTCTCTGTCTCTCTCTCTCTTTGTGTTGCCGCCAACGCTTGCCCCTTGGTTGCATTATCGTTGCCTTGCTGGCTTTGTTTTTGTTCTGCTTCAATAATAATTTTGACCCACTTTTGCGCTCGACTTGACTTTTTATTGTACTGAAATTAAGTATTATTTTTTTTGTACGTTTTTTCTTCTTTTATTTGTGCTGCTGCCGGCTGCCGGCTGCTGTTCTCCGCGTACTTTTTTTGAGGGCAAGACAAACAGTCGCTCATAATAATATTGGTACATATGTACATATACTTTTGGCAGCGGCAGCCATGAGAGAGAAACAAAACAACGGGTAAATATTTTTCAAGTCTCGGCTAATTGCCGGCTGCGATTCTAGCTCTAGCTCTCCCCTCTCCCCTCTCCTCTCTCCTTTCCTGAATTTGTTTTTATTTTTCTAAATTGTCGTGCACTTTGATTACTTTTGCTGTTGTTGTTGTTGTTGTTTTCTTGACGTCACCTGAAATGTTGTTTATGCAGTTTCTTCGTCATTGGAATGTCCAGCTGAAGGGTAGCCAGAGATTCTCAGCCAATTTGAATTGCAAATCGCCCTGGAAACTAATGGTATAATAAAGGGTTCGAACTTTGCCAGGGGGAACAGCTAACAATGACTAACAAAAAAAAAACACTAAACTGAAATATCATCAGGCATCAATTTGCCATAAGTTTTGAAAGGACTCTTAAATTAATTATAGAGAGAAATAATGGAAGAAATTTCTAAAAACAATTATGGGGTCTAAGGGCTGGATATCTTCATTTATTATTATTCCAATTTGCTTTTGTGTTTGTGCCTTTGTTATTGCTTTTGTTTTGTGTTTGTGTGTTTGCAACGGTAAACTCGTTTGTAAATAATTTTTATTATTTTTTTCCGTTGTTCTTTTCTCATATTGTTTGTTTTTGCAGCAGCAGCGGCAAGGGAAGGGAGGCGCAATCGAAGAGGCGGGCCACCCACCCCTCAGCTCTGCTCTGCTTTGTTAATCATTGCAATTACAATAGCAGCCAACGAGCAGAGCAGAGCAGAGCAGAGAAACAAACCTGGCCAATTGACGCTTACACGCTTCCATTAGAGACGAGCGGCCAAAAGGGGGGCCAAAAGGGGTTGGGTGGGTGACAGGGGAACTAAGGATCATTCGAGCGTTAAAAATTAGCACTGACGCAACGGCGTTCGCCACGTAAATTGACATTTACGCGATAATTACGCGCTTATTATATTTATTACCACGTTTTTTTTTCCGCATTTAATTCGCTGCCATTTTTCTCGCTTCTCCAGTTCTCTGAGTTCTCTTGGGTTCTCTGGTTCTCCTTTATGATTATTTCTTTGTTGTTTTACCCTTTCAAAAGCGAGTCGAGTGTGTGTGTGTGATGTCCCTCATCCTAGACCCCAGGGTATCTTAAGTGTCGGACATTTCCAACGTGTTGTCTTGTGTTCTCTGTGTACTCGTTCATATAATGACTTCTAATGGCTGCAGTGGAGTGAAGAGCGAGTGCTCTCGTCTTCGAAGGATGCCCAAGGAGTCATTGGGAGAGAGTGCAAACGGAGTTCAGATGTCATGGCAGCAGCCAATGGAAAACTCTTTTGAGTATTGGGTATTATATGACTGAATCGTTACGAAGAGGTAAATATTATTTAACTGATGATTTGTTTACCCAGCAAATTATCACAAAAGGGGTTGGGGGGGATGAAAGAAAAACGTTGCTCGCATTGGAAAATAGATTTGTGTTTACTCGAACTATCAGAGCAGGCGGCACGGCACTCCCTCCCCTCCCCTTCCATATGGTGGTTGGGGGAGGGGGTTAAACTATGTAAATTAATAATAATAAAAAGAGAACGCTTTAAAAACAAAATTCCGGAGGGGGAAAGAAGCCCCCGTTCGCTCGCACGTAAACGAGAAAAGCACATTTCAGATTACGCCATGGAATGGGTAGAGGGGGGCGCAAGCGGTGGGCGAGTGGGGCGTGGGGGGGTTTTTTGATATTACGTCGCATTACGTGAGAAGCGCGTGTCATTTGATGAGCCACGGGGGGGGGGGCGGCTGGGGGTAGAGCGGGTGCGGGAGCTACGGCGGGCTCCGTGCAAGGTGAGCGAGTTGTTATCATTACACGTGTGTCTCTCTGCCTCTGCCTCTCTCTCTCTCTGGCATATCAAAACATCGAGGCACATAAAGAATATGGCGACGATAGACGACGGCACACACACACACACACACACAGCTTCAAGTGGGAGAGCTTATTTGCGTATCTGTGTGTGTGTGAGCGAAAAATACTTCCGCGTTCGCATTCGCATTCGAGTTCGAACTCAATGAAACAATAACAACATGGATCTGGATCTGGATTGCGACTGCGACGCTGAGGGGGTAGGGGAATGAGGCTGCGCGACTGAGGAAAGATAAACGAAACAACAACAAAGCGCGACGGACGGACCCGGCAAAAGCCGGCAACATTATACAAGTACGTACGGGTAGGGTATACCCCACTATTAGTACAGTACTCGTGCGGCAACAGGGTAGATGTTCGTGTGGCAGGGAAAGGAAGCTCAAAGATTGAATGATTCATAATTTCCAAGATACATTTTGGCCAAGAATAAACCCCGTTTGAAGGCCAATGTCTTTTCCTGCCTATTGTGATAATGTTTTCTTGTAAATGTCATTACAGGGTGTCGGAAAATAGTGTGCACTCTGCTCTGCTCTGCTCTGCGCTGGCATTGTAATTAATTAAATTAAATTAAACTGGCGCAGCGACTCGCACTGAACTCAATTGAATTTTATTTGAATTTTATTACAGACAACGGAGACAATGGAACTGAACGGAAAGGAACGGAGGAATGGTATGGCATGGAACGCGGTTGTTTGCTGTTGACTTTTGGGCTCTTGGTCTGCACGGACTGGGACGGGGGGTGGGGTTGGGGGGTGTCCTCTGCTCTTGGCGCATTGCAGTTTCTCTCTCTCGACAATTATTGTACAATGATTTTTAGTTCTTAGCTGCAGCTTTTCCAGCTGTTTTTTTTGTTTTGTCTCGACTTTGGATGGGTCGTCGCTCGCATTTGCGACGCAATTGAAGTTCCCCTTCCCCACTGCCCCGCTCCCATCTGGGCCGGGACATGACGCGCCATATTTTTGCCGCCCATTTGCGCTTTTTGTTTTCCGCTTCTGTATTCTCTCGCTCTCTCTCTGTCTCGCTCTCTGTCCCGCCGCCCGTTTGGCTTTCTTTATTTTGATTATTATTGTTATTATTTTATTATCAATTGAGAACGTGGCCGGCATTCAGCAACCCGATCCCCTCCCCCTTGCCTTAGCCATTGCCATTGCCTGCACTCGACTCGACTAATAGTTTCGACAGCGGCGCGCGAAGCTTATCAATTGAAATTGAAATGGAATACGCAACAATCAGTGGGGCGATGCTCCGTTGCCCACCCCCCCAAAGAAGTCGAAGAGCGAATGCTCTTACAGAGAATCTTCCCTGGGGGGGCAGATCCTCCCACATATAACAGGGAAAACACTTCGGATATGGGGTTATGGGTGGATAGACTCGGTTCAGCTCTGCTCTGATTTCTCTCTCTCTCTCTATAAAGTCGTATCGCTCCTTATCAAATGTTTGTATTTCTTCTATTGCTTCGACGTAGTCGTCGCGACGTCTGAGCGGACAGTAATTGAAAATTTGAATTATTTTGCAATCAGTTGTCGTTCCCATTCCCCTCTTCGTCTCCGTCCCAGACGGCAGGCAGGCACTCGTCTGTCTGTCTGTCTGTCTGCCCGTCTGACTGTCTGGAGGGCTGGGTAGAGTGGGTTTGGGAGAACTTTATGTAAGTGCAGTTACAACGACGACGACGATGGCAGCGGCGGCGTCTATGCTAAACAGCTGGGGCGTGGCATGGCCGGCAGCAAAGAGGCGCAGCACAGCACTCGGATAAGACATACTATACTATACATATACTACAAATGCCATTCAGACAACTCTATATACGAGTACAACTGACTGACTGACTATATATACTATATACAGATATTGTACACTTTGTGGAACGTTGTCCGTGACTGGCTGGGCTCCCGTCTTGTTCCGCTAATTTGTCGCCGCTTATAAATTATTGATATACATGTACATATGTACAATGGTAGCCCAGTGCCCAGAGACGTTGACGTTGCATGCTAATGTTTATGCAAAGAAAATTGGAATAAAATATATGTCTGTATGTATATGTTTTTTGTACTCACTTGTGCTGTTGTGCCGTCAGAGGTGGTAGCACCTCAATACTGTGGGTGGTGGTGCGGCGACGGTCCCCACTCATGTCGGCGAGCCGGGCAAAGTCTGTGTCGCGATCCTGGTCGGCCAGGCGTGCCGAGCGTCTGGATTCCAGCAGACGCACTTCCTCCAAACGCTTTCTCAGCTCAATGGGTTCCTGTTAAGGACAGATAGGAAAGAGACTCTGGTTAGTCAGTGCTGCTTATCGCAGTGGGTTTTCTGTGCCCCTTGTTGCTGTCCAGTCCAGTCTGTGAGTCATTTGTTTTAATTGTTGCTGGGCATCCCATAAAATAAATACTTAGAGAGCAGACTTTAAAGCGATTCTTAATTGAATAAACAGCAAAAATCGAATGATGTTGCATCCACAGACACGCAAGGAAAACATACACCAATAATTTGTATTCCAGTATTCGTGGAAAATCGAGTTGATCAACGAAAAACAAAAAGTAGGGCTCTAATGAATTCCGAGAAATGAAAAACAATTAAATGATAGTCACAACAAAACAAAACAACAAATCGAGGAAAATTCTGAACGTGAAAAGGGGTTGGGGATGGGGGAGGGGGAGTTTTCAAGGTTAATTACAGACCACAAGTTTCAGGGCCTTTATAATCCACTCCATATGGGGGTAGGAAAATATGCAAAAAAACAACAACAACACTGCAACGGCGCGTGGGTGCTGCTGCAACTGCGCTAATTGAGAAACTACACTTTGCCAGATACTCGTAAATGTATCTTTAAGATATATGGCACATATTTGTATTTGTATCTGTATCTGGCGAGGGGGGGTGGCGACCTTGAACGCTGCTAACTTTGGTTGGTTACGGAGACGACCCGTCCGCACTTCCACTCCCTTGGAAGATCATTATATAATCACCTTGGGGGACTGTTTCTTGCCTCGCAAGTGTCCGCCTCGCAGGTTCAACAATTGATTGTGACACTTATTAGAACAGCAGGAACGAGCAGAACAGAAGGAACATCTGCATTCAGTTATTGCCGCTGTATCTTTTAATGTATCTTTATTTATAAAATCTTTTTCACTTTGCACTGCCAAAATAATATGAAAAACTAAATGAAAGTGTTTTTGCGTTTCTCTCTCTCTCTCTCTCTCTTTCTGTGTTGCACAAAAGATTTAATTTGTATTTTGTATTTAGTATTTTGTGGCTAGAGGAGGATATTTATTACAAGCGCGATGATCGATAAGATTTTGGGGCAGCTGTGGCAACTAGATTGACATTTTCCCGTGTGTTTTCGCGTTTCCCGTTGAGCGGTTTTCGAGTCGAGTCGAATCGAGTTCCGCATCTGCGTCCGCGTCAGCGTCTGGCTTTCAATTTGTTGAATGTGAGATGTGCCTTGGATTGGATTGGATTGGGCACAAAACGCCGGCCGGCAGCGGCGAAAGCGACAGCTATAGCGGTAACGGTAGCTGCGGGGCGGTGTATCTCTCAGATACAACGCAAACGCACACGCACACGCACTCTCACACACGCACACACGTCACACACTCGCACACACAACGTTGACGTCGCAGCGGGCGTGTGTTTATTTTTAATTATTTAAATTATTTTCTTGCTTTTCTTTTTTCGGCCAACTTCTTCTTCGTTTTGGTTTGTGAATTTGGGCTACTAGGCCTCGTTCCTAATTTGTTTTTATGCGTGCCGCCGCTCGCTCTCTATCGTTCCGCTCGCTCTCAATCGCGACGGAAACGAAACGAAACGCTGCGTAACTGCGAATCTCCGTTTCTCCAAATCTGAACTCTCACTCGCACTCGCACTTCTCACTCTTCGACGAACTTCACTTCACTTGCACTTTTCTCCCTTTTGTTTTGTATCTTTCGAGTTACTGCTGCTGCTGGAGTTGCTGTCGGCTGCGAACTTGCGAATTTCTATCTGGCGGATTTTGTGTCTGTTTGGGACTGGCGGTTGGCGGATGGCTCTCTTGGCTGGTGCGAAACGTTCGCGCGCGCATTCAAGAATGATTCTGTGCGGTGCTCGCTGGTGGCCGCCGGGCCGCAGTGGACTCGGCTTTTGCGCTCGGCCGGCCTCGTTCGGCTTTGGGGCTTTCGTGGGGGCTTTGCGGCTCGGGCTCTCTCACTCTCTCTCTCTGTCGCTGCTCTCTTTCCGTTCGCGGGGCGGGGGAGTCCAAACTGAACACCCCGTTCGCGCTCTCGCTCTGGCCTTTGCCATCCCTTTCTGGCATTCGCGAATTTTCCGGTTTCTCGCGACGTTTGTTTTGGTTTCTCTGCTTTGTGCTGGCCTTTCGCATGCTTTGCCGTTTTGTTTATGTATCTCAATCCCTGCAACAGCCGTGCCGTGCACTCGCTTCCGCTCTCGGCTCACTTACGGTTTGCTCTCTGCGCCGCCGCCGCTCTCTGTCTCTCTAACTCTGCACTCAATCTCGCTCATTTCACGACTCGCGAAATTGCAAACCTGAACCGAAACCGAAACCGAAAAATAACTCACTCAAAGGCAGGCACGCAACTATCTCACTCACTCACGTACTGACGTTTACGTAACTCAAGCAAAATGTACGGGTTTAGTTTATATCAGTGTATCAGTATCTTTGAGTTTTTCCGACGTCTCCTCCTGTTTGTTGTACGCTGCTGCTGCTGCTGCTGCAAGCTACCTGCGTCGCCGCAGTGCAGTCACAGCACAAAACTTGCTTTATATAATGTGTTTACGTTTACCTGTCGCCGGCCCCAGCTGCTGCTGCTGCGCTGCTGCCCAACGTATCCCATTCCCCATTCCCCCCCCAGATCACGAAGCCTTTGTCGCTGCCGCTGCCGATGCCTCAGCCTCGGATCGTCGCTCGCTGTTCGCTTTGATTTAAGAGCAATTAACTTTGACTTAAGAGAAATATTTCTGTTGTTTATGACGCGCCGGCTCGCTGACGATGCGATGACGAAACGGGCAAACAGGCAAACAAGCAAACGGCGCTTTTCTTTGGTTATTCCTCATCCTCAACCTCATCGCTGCCGGATACCCTTGCAGAGGGTCTATAGACGATATTGGCATACATATATACATATCTAAAGAAGTGTATTTGCAGCTTCGACCTGGAAAGAGCTTTTAGCTTTTAGCTCTTTGCGGCGGCTCTTTCTTCCTTTCTATCTCTTTAGCTGTGTCGTCTCATTTTTGCTGGCTTTACCCATGCTGGGATTTTTGCACTTAGTAGGGGATTTTTAGGTTTAATGCCATCATGTTTATGCAGTGTTTATGACGCAGTTGCTCATGAAGATGCTCTATGGCGAGACGGGGATGGCGAGGGGAGGCTAATTTGTACTCAGTTTATGGGGGGAAAGCCCTGCTGACCGCCTGCCTGCCTGCCTGGGGGCTTATGATTCTTGACCTCAATCGGGGCTATTGAGTAAGGTCTCACGATCTCACGGCCCATTCAAATACCCTGTAATAATACGGAAACCGTACTGGGTTATCGGGTCTTTGTCTTCTCGACTCCAGTGAAAGTGACTCCAGTGTTTGTCTGTGGCTCGAAAACAGAGATTAGGGAAGGAAGAACAAAACCCACCATATTTGGACTGCGACTGGTGGTCTGGTAGTGCTTCCAGCGATTATGCTGACCAACACTCTCGGTCGCTGATAGCCCACTCTTTTATCTGTATCTGCACCGCAGTACAGCTTATCAGAGACACACCCATACACACATACACACATACAGCCAAAGTACATGTGTAAGAATGAGTGCAAGTACAAAGACAACCACAAAAGGGGCTAAACCGCACCCGAAATGCGAATGCCAAATGGAAATGCAGGCCTGGGAATACCAACGCCAGAGAGCGATGCGATTACGAATCCGATTCCCCCCCTTTTCCCACCAGACTCGAGTCATATGTGTTCCGCAGCTGATAATGATTCCGTTTGCCCAGATAAGGGGAAACCACAAGGCTGCCATATGTGTGTGTGTACTGGCGACCCTGGGACTCATTCCGGCCCTAAGGAGTGTTGTCAGTGGGAGGGAGGGAGTGGGCAGGGGGTGGAGTAGGGCAAGGGCAGTCTGTTAAGGCGTCAAAAGTAATTACGTTGCTTGAACAACAACTAAAAACAAACAATCGAATGAGCCCAGGGGCCTGTGCCTGGCGTGGCGCATGCGCACACTGATTTGTCACTTGCCCCTGCATCGTCATCATCATCATCATCATCCCCATTATGTTTATCAGGGAAACGTGCCAGGCTCCGCTCCCCTACTCCTGCCCCTGTCCCTCTCCCTGCTGCTGTCCCTCTCCCTGCTGCTGTCCCATTGATCATTTTGAAATGCGTGAACGCGTGCCGGAAACCTGAGGCGCATGCGAATTTCGACTCGAATTCGGACTCGAATCGAGCTAAAGATATTCGCACTGCCACTCGTAAATTTGTATCTTCGAATCGCTTTCGGCACTCGCCTGAGAAATGAAAGCGGAATGGGGATGGGGAGTCGCATTGGGGGCGACTCTCAGAAATGGTTCGGAAGTGGAGCCTAATTATGGAGAATCGATTGGGGTAGATAGCCAAGAGGGTGTTTTGTATCTCAGCTGCATGACAAGTATCTAGATACTGCAAGCAATAAAGACAAGATAAATATTTCATTTCATCTATAAGAAAATGAGGTAATTTCTATCTTAAGATACATTGAAAACTTAACTCTACGTAAAATGGTTTCAGTTTTCATCAATCTTTAATGAAAAATATCAAAATATACCCAAAAGATTACTCACAACTTGTAAACAACTTTTCGTAACAGATTTCCACACGACATTTTCCTATATGCAATGATAATTCCTTTCATTTGATTTGCATTTGAATTGCAATACAATAATATGTATCTAGACGTGTGTTTTGATCAGAAAACCAGAAATAATTTGCATCTAAACTGCTTGACACATTTCTCTCTCAATATTTTTCATTGCCTTTTGTATAGATAGAACTATCGTATCGTATCATATCGTATCGTATCGTATAAGTAAAAGTCCTGCCTGCCTTCGACTTTCGCGTTTATTTACTCATACAATCAACTGCGATCACTCATTGCCTTCATGATCATGCCAGCACACTGCCTCCCCCTTTCATCGCTTCAACCCCCTGCCCAGGCCTGGACTGCCCCTGCCCTGCCCTGCTAGTTGCTGCCACCATTGACAGCCAGTTAAGTCCAATTAAAGGCTATCTGCCTGAACGTATCTGCGAGTGCTTGTATCCCATTGACCGGCGAGCAAATTGCCATATCCATATCCATGCCATGCCAGACGACAACGACGAAGTGTCCGGAGTGGGTTTTGTGCCTCATTTGTTTGACTAGCCCAGCAGCCAGGCCCAAAAGGTTGCTGTTGCTGTTGTTGCTGCAGCTAATTGCCCATTACCCTGCCTCGGTACCGGCAATTTTATTTCATTTTCAGCTAACTGCAACTCAAAGACTTTCAAATGTCCAACAAGGTCTGCCTGCTGCATGCAGCCTGCCTGCCAGCTGCTGCCAAATGGCTTGGGCAATGATCTTTGTGCTGCTTCTGCACCCTCTCCATCTGCATCTGCATCTCCGGCTGCTGCTGTTGCAAACACTGAGGGAAGCGGATCGCAGCAGAGCAGCGCAGTGCAGAGAGCAGAGCGTTGCCCACGTGCTGAGCAGGCACAATTTGGGTTAATTGCAGCTCCCATTGTTGGGCGCTTAACGCCTGGCATATTTGACACTCGCTGCCAATATGATCGAGGGGCGAACCGGGTCCGGGTCCGTACCCTGAGTCGCTTTACCTTGGCGAGGCTGAGTCAGAGCTTTGGGGGGAAGTGAACGATAATAAATTTTGCCATTGTCATTGGAAGCGTTTCGCAAAACCGCAAGTTTGGTTCCTTTCGGTTCCATCTGGGGCTTTGTTTTTCGAGAATTTACGTAATGCCTTTCAGGCAACGATCATGCAACTTCTGGCTGCAAGCAGCACTCGGCCTGGCCTGCGTAATGCCAATTGCGATTCAACTTGAAATCGAATTGGAAATGGAAATTGGAAAACATTCGAAATTGAATGACAAATTTGATTTGTATCGCGCTTTGCACTTCGAGGAAAGTGTTCTCGTGTGTGTGTGTTTATGTGTGAGTCAATACATATGCCGGAAGTGTTGTTGTTTGATCATGGGGGCGTGGCATGACAGTAGCCAGCCCCCAGCCCCGTGCCCCATGCTCATTGACTCATTCAGCAAATGGAATTGAATATTGTTCACATTTTTTGTGTGTGTGTTGTTGTGTGCTCTGTATCTAAATTGAAAGCCACTTAACCCATTTCGAGCATAATGCGAAACAGTTTGAGCTGTCTAATGGCAGGGGGGGGGAGGTGGGAGGGGGCCTACTCTTCAGCTTTATTGGATGAGAGATGCGACGATTGTTGGCTGCTGAAGTTTGAATAAACAGCAACAGCAGCCGCCAGAAAAGTCATTAAAGAAACTGTTTTTTTTTTTTAATGCCGCAGCAGCAGCAGCGGTTTGTGGGTCATTATATAAGGCCGATCGGCCGACTCACACTCACACTCACACACTTCTTCTTTCGACTCTGCTATGAATGCGATTCGATTTGCTTTCGCAATGGATGTTGGCCTGGTCAGGTCTTCAGCTGATGCAACCTGCATGGAGCCATCCCAGGAGTGTCTTGTCTCCGATCAGTGGGTGGCGCCATCCACCTCCCTGCTTGAGATTCAGGGGAGAAACATAAATCAATATGTGCCCATAGTTGTGTGCTTTTTTCCTTGTTTCTTTGGCCCATCTATCTATCTATGTATCTGCGTAGCTTTCAATCTTCGATCTCGAATTAATACTAGATTTTAAGACTGGAAATTCTCCATATTCGAATATCTCGATTGAGCAATTACACTTTAATATGTTTGCCTCTTTCGAAACACTCGAAAACCAGCAGAAAACTTTCCCAAAACAAATGAAAATGCTTGGAAAATGCTTGGAAAATGTTGTAAAAACACGAAAAATGTTCAAACTGCGCTTAAAAGTTTTCTAAATAGCACGTACGTAACATGGCCAACGGGTAATTTGGCCAACAACTGTTGTTGCCTCTTGCCAGTTGCCAGTGATTGTTGTTTGATTGTTTTGTTTTTCTGTTGTTGTTGTTGCTGCGGTTTTCGGAGTCAACATAAATTCAAAACATAAACATAAACGTAATTGCGGTGTAATTGCAGCAAGTAGAAGCGGAAAACGAAAGTGCAACGAGCAAAAGAAAAGCAACAACAAAAAGGCAAAGAAAACTTTGGAGTAAGAGAAGAGTAGGCGAGGAGAGGGGAGGTGAGGGGAGGATGGTGTTTTCGTATAATTGTGACCCAAAACAATTTTAAATGCGCTACAATTTCAATCAAAAGCGAATCGAATTTGTTGCAGCATTTTAGAAAGCCTCCCCCCCCCACCCCCTCACCCAGGGCTGGGCATCAGTCGGGGTAGACAGGGTGGGGCGGGTTTGGGGTGGAACAATGAAATTGAATTTGATTTCTTGATCGCCAAGGCACTCCACGGAATCAGGTAACCAAAGGGGCACAGAGGGGCAGAGGGGCAGCAACAGCTCGCAAGTGAAAGTAAAAACCGAAAACCAAACACAAAAATACAAAAAACAGGAGAAAAAAAGTGAAACAAAAAGCAAAGCAACTTCAGCTCCAGCAACAGCCACGACTCTCGGCTTTCATGGGTATTATGAAACGTAAGTCAGTCAAGCAGCTAGTGGAAATACATAGAAGTGGGAGATGGAAGATGGAAGATGGCAGCGGGATGGTGGGGCAGTGGCAGAGGCAGACTGTGGCAAGTCATGCAAGCCAGGCAGGTGCCAGATACTCCTCTTAGCCAGCAGCCGCCGAACGGCATTGACTCCACCATCCAAAATCGAATTGAAATTCAAATTCAAATTCAGATTCGATCCAACTCGAGTCGCCTCGAGTCGATGATGTTGTTCGCACTTTTCACATTGATCGCTGAGCGTTGCCTGGGGGCCATAGACGTGTACGCATTAACGGGTAATTGCCAGCAGCACTTGGCTTGAAGATTGACTTGTCCAAAGCTGAAGGATTCCCAAATGAACCAAAGGATCTACCATAGCTCTCTCCCACTCTATGTTCCCCAGGAAACCCCAGACAGAAAGCTTTCACAGTCTACAAACCGTTTTATTTATTACTTTTCTGTTTCCAGCTACCAAAAAAAACAAAGAAGGCCTAAGGCAAGCCCCTGTCTACTGACTGCTACTGCTGCCACTGCCACTGCCGCACAATTACCGCCAAGTCTGAGGTGCCACTGTCTTTGGGGCACATCGGCGGGAGCTACCTGATGATTTCAAAACATTAACTTAATTTTTTCTCATTTTTTTCCCCTCCACCTCCGCTTCCCTGGCACTGGAATTAATTATGCGTTTGCGCTCAATTTGTAGCCCAAGTAATTTGCCATGGCAGAGGGCGGTAGGCGAAGTGGGGGGGGAGGTGGCACTCGACATGGTTTTGCATTGGCTTTGGCTCTTCGCTTCGCTTCGGTATGGCACCCGCTCTCCCTCTTGCGGAGTTTTACAATGGATTGAAATCGGCCTGGTCTGGCCCGGTCCCTGGAGTCGACTTTGGCAACATCTTTCAGGCCTTCTATTGTCTGCTGGCACTCTGCTGCACTCGTATGCTGCACGCTGCACTTGCAACTCTTTGGCTGCTGCAGATAACAGAACAGGTGGCAATGCAATTCTCTGCTCGGCTTGGCAATAAAGATTTTAATTAAGCGATTGGCCGAAAACCAACAGCCATACGTATGAAATTTTGCTATTTTTGCTTAGTGCCAGATTTTGTGAAAGTGCCAGGCCATGTGGCAAGCTTAGAATGTGGCGTGAAGAGAGCAGTGCCTCAGCAAGTGCCTTCTTAGTGGTTGGGGATTTGCCGCAACACTTGCCAGTGGTTTCTATTTTAGTTTTCAATTATGGGAACCCAATCTTTACATTGCCACACTCTCTTGACCAACTATGTACTATGTATGTATAATGATACTTCTAATCAATCTTCTATGCTCCGGCTGCTCCTGATTCAACAATTTCCCATTGCTGTATGGCCTCTCCACGCACAGGCACAGGCAAACATCCATCAGCATCTGCAACTGCGAGTATCTGCGAGTATCAGCGAGTATCTGCGAGTATCTGCGAGTATCTGCAAGTATCTGCGAGTATCTGTTAATGCCAAGGTGGCAAAGTATCTATTAGATGCCGTTAGCTGTAACTGCAGTCTTTTTATTCGCTGCCAACACGCAGTCCAGGCAAATCCAATTGTCAGCGTTTCAACATTTTTCTTTTTTGGGAGAGCGAGAGAGAGGGTTGGCCAGATGGGAGCTGGTCTGTAATTACGGGCGACAGGCGCAGGAAGCGGCAAATTAGAAGAGAAGTCGGTGGCAGCCACAGCCAGGCTTTCGGCGGGATCCAGTCGCATTATCCTGCGGCAACCAGGCGACCGTCCAGCGATTAGCCAACTGAATGCCATAATTTCCGCCTTTGACGTGTGGAGAGCACGCGAGTGCTTGCTACCCTGTAGTCGTAGACCACGAGGCCATATGGATTACATATCTTTAAGCTCGAAAAAGTCAAGAAAATTATGTGCAGCTCTCAATTTTCCTAATTTAATGGTTTTGCCAAGGCCTTGGAGTCTTGAATTAATGCCTTAATGAGTATCATCTTGTCCTATAGCCTTACTACGGGTTTTTTGTGTGTGTGTGTTGTTTTGCACGGAAGCGTTTCGGGCGTTTCTTTCATTGGAATGGAGCCATAAAACTTAATGATTTTCGAATTAGTTGTTTGATAAGCCCCCCTCCCAAAAATGGATATGAACATGACAAATTTCTGTTTCAGTTTGGCTACAGTTTGGCTACAAGTTGGTGGAAAGTTTGAGCAGAAGTTGGGGCGGCCACAGGCAGAGCCGTGTTATTATCTTTATGCATAGATACAGATACGAGTTAGTGGCACTGGCAGCCAAGTAATGAGCATGAATGTGGGCCAACTCATGTCGAGGCTATGCAATTATGCTCAAGAGCGGAGAGCGGAGAGCGGAGAGCTCTAGAGCCGCTACAGCCGCTAGAGAACTGTGCCAAGGCGGTCAGAGATGGAGCCAGAGAGAGAGAGAACGCACTCGAATATGAGAAGAAAAAAAACTGAAACACGCCAGCATAATAATTATTTTGTTTCACTTTTGACATTTGCCTGCATCCGCGTCTGCCTCTGCCCCACACACACACACATACACTCTGTCTCTGTCTCTGTCTTTGTGTATCTGTCTATCTCTTCTCTTGTATCTGGGCAATTGTATCTTTGGCCTGAGAACAATGAGACATAACACTAAATTAGCATTAGCATTAACCCGGAAACTTACGCAGCTGCTGCACCGCATTGGGTGGGTTGGGAGGGTGTTGCACGGCCCGGGCTGACTCATGTTGCAGGTGTGGCCCGCCTCAGTTGTCCCAGTTGGTTGCTGGAGTTGCAAATTAACTTGTTTGCCATGCCATTAGATGCCGCAAATTTATGGTTTATATGATTTTGGTCAACCAACCAAGAAGTGGGTCGACGATTCCACATGCTGAGAAAAATCCATCCTCTATATAGTTGGTGTATGGCATTCTTCTGCTGCGGCCCATGTCTGTGGCTGTGTCTGACCCACTTGCCAAACGGAAAGTGAAAACATGCTGGCCTTAATTGATATTTGGGCCATTCGCCCAGCAGCGAATGCTGGCGCAAATGCTTATAAAAATTCGCAAACTACCAAAAACCACAATGCAAAGTTCGCTTCGCCTCTTTGGGCATGGCATGGCATGGAATGGGATTTTGGATTTTGGCATGCCAAACGAGTTGGAAAGTGCGAATTTTTGCACGTCTCGGCATTAGCATAAGGCAAAAAAAACACACACACAAAACACTCTCAAAACAAGAAGCAAATGCTACCAAAATCAAAACAAAAAACCAAATCTACAAACGACCTTAGAGACCAGACCAAAACTGAGACTGAAACTGAAGGAAACGGTTTCGAGTTTAATTTTTTATGAGATTCATAAAAGCAGAAACTGTTTATACATTGGAAGAGCTTCATTTGGGGCCAGAGGAGTGTGCGAGAGTCAACTTGATGGATTGGTGGCACATCTCAGAGATTTTTGGCACTATCCTAGGGAATTATCCTGCCCTGAACCCCACAGACTTGCCAAAAGGTTTGCTGAGAGTAACGGCCTAGAATAATAGCCCTAGAGATTCGGCATGCTTTCCATTAGGATAGGTTTTCCTATCTAAAGATACTGCCCATGTGCAACCAACTTTGTTCCTGCCTCTGCTCTGCCCCTGAATTAACACCATTTTAACACTTTCGCATGGCTTCGGCCACGGGCTAAGAGTCCCAGACCGAGTCCCAGGCCGATGGCGGCAAAGCCAAACAAAACAAAAAGCATCTCATGGATGCGATGCGGCACCAAGTCGCTAGCCGCTTGCCGCCTGCCGCTTGCCGGCGCGTTGGGGCAAACAGCTGCTGATGTGCTACGCAAACAATGATTGGCATTTGTTGTTATCTCTACTGCTTGCCGCTTCTGTTGACGCCGCAGTGCTTGTTGATGCCACACACTGGTGAGCTGGTGGCGGCGGTGCCGTCGAAGTATTTGCACTCTTTGAAAATTGCCAAGATGCTATGGAGGCGGCAACGGACAAGGCGATGGCGGGTAGCTTTGGAAAACTTTTCAAATTGTTGCCCATTTGCTATGATACGGGCGCAGTGGACTGCGTTGCATGAGGCATGTGGCATGGCCATGGGCATGGGCCACTTGCTTGAAGTTTAATTAAGGAATCTGCAGCTTTGTTCGCCAAGAAATTAACTGCTCGAGAGGCTTGTGAACTCTCTCGAACTACATAATAGGAATGGGAGTTCCCATCGCCTGGGAATGCGAGTTGAGAGGTCAGTTCCAGGTACTTACCACCTGCAGTTATATCACAGATGTACCATATGTGTGTGTGTGTGTGTTTTGTATACGAACCTGAAAAGAGAGCAGAGAAGAGTTGGGTTAGAGCACTGTTTAATTGTTCAATAAAGTGTGGCAGCAAATGTTGCACTTAAATTGCCACAGCAGGACCACCCCAAAAGCGATTTTACATTTTTGCAAACAGCTGGCAAACACCTGTAGGCCACAAATCGTTGGGACCGGCACCGGCAACGGCACCGGCAACAACAACGATTGACGCTATAAAGCAGGGGAATTGTTTAAGTTGTTGCATAAAGCCAAGTTGCTCCCAAGTTGGCCGAAGCAGAAGAGAAGAAACCACCGCTGCTGCCAGAGTTGTTGCCGTGCGAAAAAAGTGAAAGTAATGCAGCAACAACAATGGCCAAAACAGTAGTCAATAAGCCATAAACCACAACAACAAAAACAGCCACAAAAAAATGGTAAGAAAAGCAGCAGAAGTTGCATGAGATGGAAATGGAAGGGAAATGAGAGGGAAATGGGGGAGGTAGAAGGAAAAAATATAAAGAAAATATATAAAATTTCCACAGGTGAATGAAAAGAAAAACCAAAACCAAACTTCAATCTGCAAAAATTGTTGCCAATAGTATGATTATATTTCTGGTATTATCTCCTTCTCTCTGTCTCTCTATGTGTCCCTGTCTGACCCAATCGAATGTCAGACATCTTCCACAGAGACCATAGAAAAAAAAACACAAATTCCTGGCAAGAAATACCACTGGCAGCTTTTGCAGCAGACACAGATACAATGGCAGATAAAGGAAACATTGTAATTGAGTTGATGCTCAGGCTGAGCGCTGGATGCTGCTGCTGTTGGCCAGGCCAAAAAGTTGAGTTGTCAAAACTAACGAGCGGCAGCATAAAATCATTAGCCATCCACACACACACACACAGAGAAAAAACGGAGAGGCGAAGAGAAGCGGCTGCCAGCGCTTGCATTCGAATGCGGAAATGTTTGCTGTCTGTCCCTGGATGTGGGTGCGGGTGCGGGTGAGGGTGAGGGTGCGGGGGCCGTCTACGTCTAGGTATACACAGGTAAACACAATGGCTATATGTACATACATGTGTGTGTGCATGTGTGTGGGTTTATGGTCAAAAAAATGAGGTAGATTTGCCGCTGTTTATTTGCTTAAGCTGTTAGCGCTAGTTTTGAACATGACGAGACTTGGCTATCAGAGGCAGGTCTGGCTATGGCCTTCCCTTCCGCTATTTATCTTGTAGATACGCCCTGACAATTGAACAGAATGCAGATACAACCGTAAATACTCAGGCTGGCTGGCAATGGGAGTTTTTGTCAAAGATAATCACAAAAACAAAAGCTACTTGGATCGTTTCTGGGAATGATCAAACATTCCAAACCATTGACCTTTGACCCAGCTAAGAACACACACACACACACACACAGGCAGTGGCAGTGAGAGAGGAAGCACTTGACTCACATAGATACACAAGACGATACGAGTAGGCCTCCTCCCAGGCCATGCTTCGGTGCCGCTTCTCTAGCCGTTCAACACCTATTTTTTCCCCAGAATTCTCAAGCATTCTCTGACCGCAGTCCAATGATTATCCACTCTGCTCCACTCCCCCCTCTGCTTCCCTCCTCGACTGATCTGCCTTTGTGCAGCCACTTTGTGCCGTCCACTCGTATTTACTTTGTTTTATCTTTGTCGCTGTCGCTGTCTGTCTCTGCCCCGGCGTGGCATAATATTTTACACAGGTTCAGGTGCTCAGAGCGGCCTAATTAGAGGCACACACACACACACACAGACGATGGACTCTGCTGGACGGGAGAGGGGAGTGGCTTTGCGGCCACTTAATTTTGAGACAACTGCATGTAATTAAAGGCGAATACTTTTCAGCGGGAGAGAGCAGGACGGGGACTAGTGGCGGCTGCTAATTTATTCAAACTCTTCGACGTCGTCGTCGTCGTTCCCGAAGCTGCCGAAAAATATATGTAAAAAAAGGGAACAAGAAAAAACCTATAAATATACACGTGCAGGAATGCACCCAAGAGAGTTTTCAAATCCCCCCACCCTACCTCCCTCCATCCCTGCCTTGACGAGGCGTGCCGGCGAGGAGGGGGTTTTCCATGTGTGCGTGGAAATGTTAATGGGGTCATTTGCCCTCCCCGAATGTATCTTTCGAGTGGCCCCATTTCAAATTTCACGCTTTGGTCCAAACGTCGTGTGTGAGTATTCCCCCCCCCCCCCCCCCCACTCGTTCCACATCGAACTATGCCTCTGCAGTTCTTCTAATGGATCAATCGAAACAGCATTGCCTCCAAGTCGGAGCTTATCTAAGGCCTCCTTCCTTTCTTCTAGCATATTTGCTTAACACTCGTGAGTGTTGCCACTGACATTCGCTGGCTGATCGCCCATTGCATCACTGTGGCAACTGCATAGATAGCAGAAAACTTTAGCTCCATTGACAGCGTGTCGCTTCACCTTTGCCAGCGGTAACAAGCGCGAGTTATCAGTTAACGCTTTTATCAGGCGAAATGTTTCGTAATACTTTTCGGACTGGCTCTTATCAGACAGACAGACGCAAGCAACAACAAAACTTCCGCTATGAGTTATCACGTGCTCACGTGCCTGTTGCACATAGCAGCGGCAGCAACCGCTTCGCTTCTGGCCTGATTAATGGCGGGCTATCGCTAACCAAACGCATTCTTGGCCTTACCTCTGACTGGGCTTGGGCCTGTGCTTGTCTCTGACTTGGCCTGGCTTGTCTCTGGCTTGTCTCTGGCTTTGTGTTTGGTCATCATCGCGCACACACGTGTCATTTGCAAATCGCGACTTTGGCACGTCCTCATTTGTGGCGTCGACAGATTTAGCGCATGTCACAGCTGTATATGCGATGGGGGAGTGGGTAAGAGGGTAGGGGTAGGGTATATTGGAGCCTGACATTAATCTCCATTTTGTTGTTGTTGTCGCACAGCTGCGTGCACTTGAAGTCGCCAGAAAATCACTACAGAAAATCGCTGCAAATATGTGCACTCTTTTTTTTTGTATTTTGTTTTGTTTTGTAATCTCAGACAATTGTTCGTGTCTTTTGTGCACTTTTTTCCTCTTCTAATTAGCTCATTATAAGTGATTTAATTGCTCATTGTCGTTTCGCGACTCTCTAATCGGCAACTGCGATTCGACGGGGACGGCAGATGCATCTCAAGCGCTGGCTAAATGCGCAGTTAACAAACAATCAAATGGGCGGAGGGGTCAAGGGGTTGGACCGCCATGGAGCTGACTGGCAGACCATCCCCAGAAAGCATTGAAATTTCCTTATTTATTTTTTGCTTAATTTGCTTGAAACTTTTCAGAGTTTATCTCAGTTTTTGGCCAAAAGAAATGTCCACAGACGTGTGACACACATTTGGTAAAAGATTTTATTTCATTTACGAAACTCTTTGCCGCCCCCTGCCCCTCCCCTCCTGCCGTGAAAATGCTTGAAATGCTTTTTATGCACACGTTCAACAATGAGGAAATCTTTACGAGCACATCTGCCGCATAAAGTGTCCAAGAGCGGCGACTGGCTACAGCTCCATCTCTGACTCTTTTCCAGTCTGCATGGGGCAGAGTTGAAGCTGGAGTTGCTGCTGCCACTGCCACTGCCACTGCTGTTGCTGTTGCAGTCAGCTCTTGTTGTAGCTGGCAATTAATTACGACCAGTAGCAGTTGACAGTTGTTTGGGCTTGGGCTGGCGCTGGCTCTGGCTCCGCGGCATGCCTCTTGCGGCTGCTTTACTATTTGATCTTTGCACTTTGATAGCGAAACGTGTAGATGCGATGCGTGGTGGCCTCCACCACAAGAGGCAACCAGGAAGTGTATGCCAAACGGTCGTCAAGTGCTTCGAATTAACAGCAACAGCTAAAGCCACTTACAGTGCTGCCACAGAGCCACGCCCTGTCCGTCAACGCCTTTCACAGCTCTATGCTCTATACTGCGTGCTGTGTGTGTGTGTGAGTGACATTTTACAAATAACAGAAAACATTACTGAAATGCAAAGCAAACAAAAGGCCAACGTGACATTTGAGAGTCAAGTTAATTGGTTTAGAAAATCCAGCGAAGGCGAACGAACAGTTTTCAAACTCTTGACAGCCGGCAGACCCCTCATCATATTTATAAGTCATTTATTATGGAGACACACACACACAGAGACACACACAGACACGCAGTAAACCCACACACAGACACTCATTAGCCCAAGTTCTACACTAATTTGTGTCTTTCTTTCTGTATTTCTGTGTTTTTTGTTTTGTTTTGTTTTTGGGAATGGGGTCAACTTTGTGAAAAGGCCTACAAAATGCAACAAACAAATAGACAGAGAGACAGAGAGAGAGAGAGAGAAAAAAAGAATTGACGAAGCGTTAAGCAACTAACTCCGTGGCAGGTTAGCTGGGATGGCTATGGGGCAATCAGCCAGCCAACCACAGCAGCAGCAGCAGCGGCAGCAGCGGCAGCAGCAGCGGCAACAACAATCCCTTGTTTATGCAACTCACGCAGGGGGAAAACTGTACAGAAATTTTCCCCTTTTTGCTGCTGCTGCTGCTGTCAGTTTTGCGTTTTGTTTTACACTTTCAGAGTGTGGCCGAGGGGTGGGGTGGGTTGGGTTGGGTTAATGGGAAAACTTTGGATTCAATTAGAGACCAGGGCTAAGGGCAAGCGACAGATCCAGCAGAAACAGTTGAGGCATTCGACTGTGAAGTTCAAATTACTAGCACAAATTGGGCAACAATTGGAGAATCGAGAATCAAGAATCGAGAACATTGCTGAACTCTTGACTTTTGCCCCAGCTCCAATGCACTCCCCGCTCACCGCTCACCGCTCCATTCCAATTCAATTAACCAGCCAGGGCCATAATTATGTAATATTTCAGAATCGAGTGAGTGGCGGTGGCAGAGTGGGAGCGAGATACATAGTTGCGTCCCAAGGTCTCGCCCGTGTGGCAGCCACAGCCTTTGCCATCCATTTGGCTGTCAGCATTTGGGTCTCTAAGCCGCAGACACACCGAAAAAAAAACAACAAAAAAAGAGCTGAAATGAAAAATGAAATGAGCAACAGCCGACAGAAATTGTTTACAAAACGATACGCTTGGCCCCGGAGACACCCGGGGACCCAAACTCAGAGCCGGAGCGCCACTCCCAGAACCCGAACCCCAGACCCCAGAGCCCCAACCCCAACCACAGGCGAAAATCCCCAAACGATGGACGAGCGCAGGCGCAGCGGCATGGCAGCGGTTTTTACCGTTTGACGCCGCTTGCCACATAAATTCTGCAGCAAATTTCATTGCAACTGGGCCATGTTGCAGCAGCAGCAGCAGCAGCAGCGGCAGCTTTGCATATTTGCGGCGTCTGATTAATTTATAAATATTTCTTGATTTTTCTTTCGACTTTTTGGTGTCATTTATTTATCGGCCTGCCATTGTATCTGTATCTTTCGGATGCCGTGTGTGGCAACTAAAGCTGCTCGCTGCTCTCTGTCTCCCCATTGAATGAGCCACTAAATGGGTGGCTCATCGGAACCCATGTTCGCACCCCTGTCGATGCATATCGCGGCATTAGCCAACACTCACGCGGAACATGGCCCGAACAACGTGTCCGTCCGCTCAAATATTGCCGGGAACATGCAATTTTCCAATTTGCTTAATTGCTTCATATTTTTTTCTCTCCTTTTTTTTGTGGCAAGCTGAGCAATTTCATTGTGCCTTAACGCATGTCCAAGAAGGAGAGGAGTTTCTTGGAGGCCGTAAACTGGCCGCATTTTCCTTGGCCAGGCAAACACATTTTCTTGGTAAATGTGTCACATATTTTCGGCATTTTGTGGGGGTGTATCTCGGCCATTAACAAATATCCAACACAACATTTACCCATGCCAATCGAATGCAGCTGCATGTAATGGTATGCTCAATGCTTGTGTGTGTGTGTGTGTGCTTGTGTGTGCCTGATGTTGCCTCATGAATGCCAACACCCACACTTTAACCTTCTCTTCGCATCGATTTAAGCAATTTAATTAGCCATGAAGGCCTACGTGAGTGAGTGACGGCCCGAATGAATCACTTAGCCGAATGCCGAATGCCTCTGGTTAATAACTTTCAAAGCCGATGATTCCATGCAAATGGCCGACAAGTTGGTATTCATTTTGGCCTAATTAGTGCTGGCAAAAGGGACATAACATAATCCTTAACAGATTCCCCCCATTGATTTGAATGATGACAAATTTCGCTTGAAATGATTTTCATGAGTTTTCCGTTTTTGTAAAAATATTTCGACGAGCAAATCTCAAGATTGATTCACTCGAGTGCCACTTGAAAGATACCCGATTCGGGTTATTCAGAGTGCATGTTAAATTAATTATGCGTTGAAAATAACGACAGAACAGAAAACAAAAACCAAAATATTAACCCAAATGCGGCATTTACTCAAACAAAAAGCAACAAAAGCCGCTCAAGTAGCTGCTCAAGCGGCAGTCGAGAAAAAAATGTTTTTTTAACACTTTAAGCAGACGACAAGCCGATAAGCAGCTACCAGAAATGTACGAGTATATATACAAAAAAAATACAAATTAAATTACAAAATGAAATGAGGGAAAGGCTGGCTATGAAATGCTCTTGGAAAGGTGGATACTTGGACGATGCTAAAGTCTTATTGAATATGCAAACGCATGACTCTTCTCCGAGTCATAGTATCCTTTGAAAGAGTATAAAAAACAAAGGAAACTGCACAGGATCGAGGCAGCGCTCGAGGGGATCGAGACATCAATTTATTAAGAGTTGAATGCCATCAGCTGGCTGGATCGCAGCTCTGCGAGTGTGTGTGCTGGCTGACTTATCGCGATCTGGCCGGACAATGTCTTGGCCTGGTCATTTGCTTAAATGAGTTGGCAAATAAATGTGCAGCCCCAGCAGTGGTCCAAGCGGATTACATGGAAAGCAAGAGAGAAGCGACAGGGAGACAGGCGACAAGGTGGGTGTGTCTAAAGGTGAAAGAGCCAACTGGCAAAGCCACTTTCATGCGGATTAAATTTAATTTTATGACTCTGGCTCCTTGCTGTTTGTTGGTTTGTTGGTTTGTTGGTTTGCTGGTTTGTTGGTTGTTTGTTGAGGTTGTTGCAGGTTGTTTGTTGTTTATTTGGTTGTCGCTTGTCGGTTGTTGGGTGTCCCAAAGATCGCTGCACTTGCGCGACATTTCTGGTTTTGTTGCTGCTTCGAATTAGTCGCTGTCATAATAAAACCGTTTAATTTGCGCGCTCTGACATTAAATAGACTGCAGTCAGTGCAGTCAGTCGCTGACTTTGTTGCATGCAACCCAGAGTTGCTCACCAATTTTGGTCAGGCCATGCCAGCCAGCCGGCCGGCCGGCTCGGCCCGCAGGCCGGTCTAAACCAGCTGCAACCTGAGCCAAAACACTTTGGAAAACTGCATTGCATTTTCCTCTTGGCCGCTGCCAAATTTGGCCACATTTCAGTCGCCATCGTCGACGGGGGCTTTGGTCGGACCAGACAATTTGGCATTTTATGCAATTGAATGCAATCCATTCCATTCCATGCCATACACACTTCATTCCATTCGCTGTTGTCATAAGCCGCCGCGCTGAGTGTTGGCCCAAACCAGCAGCCGCTCCGTCAGACATCAGACTTTCGATCAGGCGATGGGGCGGGCGGTCGATCGAAGGCGACATGCGACAGGCCACAGTCGGAGACGCACTCCGATTTGGTCAGCAGCAAAGCCACAAGCCACAAGGTGCGCTTCTGTTGTGTGGCAGTCGACGTGCAAAAGGCTAATTGAAGTGGAAACAATGACCTTTCAATGTGTGTAATTAGTCACTAACAATTTGTGTGCTTAAGTTGCTCCGATGGCAATTGCCCAAAAATGGTTAACTCTGTTTGATATTGATGAACTGAGAGATAAAAAAGCAACAACAAAAACGACTTTTGGGTTGGAGTTTCCAGTGGGTTAACACCGAACAGGCAGTGATGTAAACTACAGTCGGAGAAAGGACGTTGATCCTCAATTTGGAGCCAATTCCATTTACTGTATTTCGGAGTGGATCATTTCCCATTTGGGTTTCTTCTACCATCTTCAATGATCTGCCAGTGAATGATCATCGGGTTAAACTCCACATTGAGGCAATAGAATGAATATAGATCACTTCTTAACATCTTGCTGATCGACTGACTGCTGATGTGTTTCCTTGTGTTACGTTCGCTGCATTCGCGATTGTTGGCCAAGACAAGACAAGCTACTGCCATATTTGTATGATCTCCCTCACTCTCCACTCTCCACACACCGCTCTCCAGTGGCCACCATGTTCCATGCTAATCAGCTGCTTGTCGATCTCGAACGACATGCAAACTAAGTAAGCGTTGCACTCATGGTGGCACAGGGGCATCAGAAGGGGGGGGAATCATTGCCACATCAAAAGCCAATGCCACCAGGCAGCCACGCAGCTCATTAATCAATGCCTGACAAAACAAAGGAAACAAAAACGGAGGCGAATAAAAAAACGAAGCAAGCAACAAGCCTCTAAGTGGCGACACTTCCTCGACGCACGCCCCCAGAGGAGCCGCAGAAGCAGCAGGGGGAGGGGAACGGGAACGGGGAACGAAACAAAAACTAACTAAGACAATAAAAGATGATGCCGTCTTTCAGAGGAACTTCTAATTACTCGTTAATTTTCTGCTTAGTCGCCGTCCCAGTCTCTGTTCCCGCCCCCCTTCGCCTCTGCAGTCCCTGACCAGACCACCGTCATTGTCAGCCCACTCTGTCTTCATCGCCATCTCCGTCCTCCCTCCATCCCGTCTCCGTTTCCATCCTCGTTGAATGATTCACTTGTCAATTTCGTAAATTATTACCTCATGCCCATTGCTTTGCCAGGCAGAAAGAAAGAAAGAAGGAAAGAAGGAAACACGGGGAGAGACAGGGGGCAAAAATGCAGTGCCAGTCATGGCTGAAACAAAAGCGAATCAAGTTAATTGCCGTTAATTTTGCCATGGCACATTGGTAATAAGGAAGGTCGCCATTGCCAGGCCATCCGCCAACAACAATGGCAACATCAGCAGCAGCAGCAACAGCAACAGCAACAGCAGCAGCAACGACAGCAACGTTGACGA
The DNA here is from genome assembly GCA_005876895.1 of Drosophila azteca. Lineage (NCBI taxonomy): Eukaryota > Metazoa > Arthropoda > Insecta > Diptera > Drosophilidae > Drosophila > Drosophila azteca. The sequence continues at coordinate 15,900,272 of VCKU01000004.1, read as the reverse complement.
CGATGCAATGTCTGAAATCAAATGAAATGCGTAAATTGCTCGAGTGGCTCGGGATGGGATGTCGAAGTCGATGTCGATGTCGAAGTCGAAGTCAGGGCTAGAGCTGAAGCCGAAGCCAATGGCAATGCCAATGGCAATGTCAAAAGCAAATGCAATGGCTGGCTAAGTGCAGTTGGCGGTAAATTGCTAAGAAAACGACTGGTCAGGGTGGGAGGCTGACAATTGGTAGATGCACTAGAGAGGAGATCGTTGATCACCCCTGGATGGATGCTCTTTGTTGCGGAAAGATTTACTGCCCAGCAGATCTCAGAGATTAAACATTCTGGATGGTACCCTCTGCCATTGATCAATGATCGCAATCAATCTCCCAACTCCGCCAAGACAAATAGCTAATCATGAACGCGATCTGAATCCGATGATCATGATAAATGGGCAAATCGAGCTAATGATGACTTAGTGCTCGGCATCCATCTATCAAAATGTATGCACAGGGCCTCCTGCTAATGAAGCCAAGCATCTAATGGCAGCCACTTTGCCACATTGCGTATACGCCCCGTGTCCGTGTGTGTGCTTAGATTCGGTACACTTTGAATTTTGTGGCAAACCCACATTTAAAACTCATAAGAGCAATCGGGGCGGCAATTATTAGCAGCTCAATGAAATTGTACCATAAAATAAAACCGGAGAATGACGTGAGGGGCGCAGCTTTTATTTCTTGCAATAACGAATCGAATGCCACTTAACCTTGAGCTGCAAAAAGGCAAAAACCAAACCAAACCAAGCCAAAGCAAAGCAAGCCGAGGCAAGCCGAGCCACAAAGCGAAGCTCATTGAAACCAATTTTGAAAATCCGCTCACGAAAACAATTGCAAAAAGTCATTAAATAAACCAGAAACTAAAAGTGCGACACAGACACACACACACAGAAAACCGATTCGAACCATCGACGAGTTGCATTCAAAAGTGGCCTCAAAAAATAGAAAAAAACAAAAGAGAAAAACACAAAAAAAAAACAGAAACAAAAGGCAGCAAGCAGCAAGCTGCATTGCAAATTAGCTAAGCGGAAACCGCGCCATGGAAAACTTTGAAAATGGCAAGGACAAACCGCTCGAGAAGAATAGAAAACTGATGCAGATCCGCAGAGACAGGCTGCTGCAGCTTTGACCAGGTCAGACCAGGCTCCACATAGACACAGACACAGATACATACAGATGCTTGGAAACACGCACACACAGTGCCAATTAATTTGTTTTATGATTTTACAAGCTGGGCTCAACCCACCAACGACAAGCAGCCAAATGCCGCCAGGCCAAGGAAAATTTGTATGTAGCAAGCAGCCGGCAGCAGCAGGCAGAAGGCAGCAGGCAGCAAAAGGCAGCTGAAAAGCACTAAAATGTTTTCCTTCTTCATAGCCGGCAACAACGTGGCACGAATGGATTTAAACGAAGATGGAATTGGATGTGGATGTGGCCAGAGCTAAAGCAAGAGCCATAGTCAGAGCCAAAGACAGAGTCGGAGTCGTAGTCAGAGTCAGAGTCAGAGCCAAAGGCAGGTCTCTCCATCTCTCCATCGAGATACATTAGGAACGCCCCTTAATGGCCAGTTAACCGCCTCCAAATGCCTTTAGACCGGCGACGGCAGCACAACAGCAACAAAAGCAGAATGCAATAAAAATCGGTTAATAATGTTTTTCACAACGCCATTCCAGCAGCAGCAGCAGCAACAACATGAACACGGCTAAAATATAGGTTAGCTGCATTTCTTGCAGGGAGAAGAGTAAGAGCCAAAGAGGCAAACAGCCAAAGAGGCAAAGCAGCAAAGAGCCATGGGCAGCCAGGCAAGGCACTTGGCTTTAATGTTGATGATCAGCCATCAAGTTGCTGCTCTAGCTGGTTCTGGAAAACGCTTGGCAAACGCAACGTTTAACCTCTGATCGAGGAGGCATTGCCAGAACGGACTGGGGATGGGGGCTGCGACTGCGACTGGGAGTTGCCAACCCAAAAAAGAAAAACAGAAAGAAAAATGCCAAGGCAAACGCAGTCGAGAGTTCAGTTGCAGGACAGCAGCCCCATACATCTTCATTCAACAAGTTTTGGGTCGGCGGGTCTGGGTGAAATGCTTTTCTTTCTTTCAACGCTTGTTGTTTTTTTTTGAAGCTAAAGTTTTCCTCGGCGGGCCCCAGGCCCCAGGCGAAGCAACCAACTCTTTTATTGAAAATCAATTTCCTTTGGCAAAACAAATGCCACAAAAATCGTTCTCAATTATTTCGCCACTATTCTCACGTTTGAGTGAAATTCTTTTGCCATTTTCCCCGCTTTGTCTGGCTAAATAATGTACCAAGAATTACGAGCATCATCAGCGGCAGCCAGCAACCAGCAGCAGCAGCTCAAGTAATTTCCAGCTGAATTTTCAACGCTTTGGTTTTTCTTTTGCTTTTTTTTTCTCTTTGACTGTATCTGTATCTTCCATCGCTGCTGCTGCTGCTGCAAAACTTTGGAAAATCATTTTAAAGTGCAGCTGAGGCACTGGAGAAGAGGTGGAGCTGCCAAAGCCCAGCCAGCACCATAGAACCATTAGCCGCTAACACAACAACAACAACAACAACAGCGAGGAACAGCCGCAACATTAACCGCTCTCAATGTGTTTTTCATGGATTTTGTGTTTTCTTTTCTCCCTCGGATTTTGTAGGCCAACACATACGAGGGGCAGGCAATTTTTGTTATCTTTTGTAAATCATTTTGTTGCCACTCAGCGCGGCCAAAGCTTTAGCTTTAGCTGCAGAGAGTTGCAGCATGCTGATGCATGGGGGGGGGTGGGGTGGCTGGCAACTGGCAATTATTGTTGCCTCTCAGCTCTGCTCAGCTCAGATATGGGAGTCGTCTCCCAGGTGATGTGAGCGAGCCAGCTCCATATTGGTATGGCATTATGGAACAAAGTGGACTCTGACAGTGCCACATCAGAGGTTGCCACATCACGCTCAACTCTGTTTCTATTCCCAGGGAGTTGTTCATTGATCATACCTGAAAAGATAAGAGAGAAGGGGAAAAGAAGATAAGTTATAGTCAAGAGAAATGCTAGCTATATTTAGGAGTTTAAATCTCTCTGTTAAATGTTCTTAAATACAAATTTATTTCTAATATATGAAATACAAACGCTAAAACTCATAGCTGAACATTTAATTAACTCGAAATTCCACTAAGCATACTCAAATACTCGCCTCTGCTCTCCCCCCTGCGGTCGCCCTGTGGCAACGTGGCAACTTTCCATAATTGCAAATTGTTTTGGTGCTCAATGGATTGGTATTCTTCTGGGGGTAAAGGAATGCTACACATTCTTTTTTTTTACCCTCTTTCAACTGATTAAAATGCCATAATCAAAACTTTATGGCTGTACATCGCTGGATAAAGTTGGTAATATACATTTCTCAAGTGGGCGGACGGATGATTTGCCTGTCCGTCAAGAGTGGTGGGGGGAGGACTGTCAGTATTGTTGTAGCTGCTGCATCTGCTGCTGCCGGTAGCCAACAAATTGATATCTCTTACATGACGATGGTACTTCTGTTTCAGCTCTCAGCCATAACTATTTACACATTGTTCACATGCAATCCACACACAGTAGTGGGCAAGGGGGAGGCACAACAGAGCACAGCAGCTTGCCATATGCTCGACCATGCAACATGTATCTCTATCTGCTGCTGTTCTCTGCCCAAACCATTTCAGTTGTTGGCTTATTCGCTTCTATGGAAATCATTAAAAATGAAACTGAAGCTGTCGATGTTGATGTTGATGTTGATGCTGATGTTGATGCTAATGTTGATGCTGATTATAATGGCGGAGTGATGGTTGCTACTCCTATTGCTGATGCTGATGCTATTATTGCTCCTGATATCTTTTGTTGAATGATAATTTCCAGCATATGACTTGCCACATGCTGATGCTATGTGCTTGGGGGGGGAAGCCTGTCCCTGGCGATTTGTTACGCTTCGATGCGTTGCAACGTTTTCGTTGTGTGTGTGTGTGTGTGGGTGTGCATTCAATCATTTGTCTGCCTCTTTCATGTTGGTTTCTCTATTAATTAATTTAAATTGACATTGAAACCCATCAGTGGCAACAGCAACAACAACAGCAACAACAACAACAATTGCCTCCTCGAATAGCACAACAAACAGAGAAACAAATTGGAAAACGAGCTTCTAATGATCGGTTGCATGCCTCTTTCAGCTTGTTAATAATGTGCAAAATGCTGTTTTTATTCACAATTCTCTTGTTGTGTTTTTTTCTCTCTTTATTTCCATCTTTGTTGTCGTTTTCACACATTTTTTTAGCTTCTTTTTGTTCTCCTTTTTTTTTGTAGCTGCATTGTTGCTTCCTATTCGTCAAGGCCGTGCCGTGCCGTGCTGTCGGTTGCGTTGCGTTACCAATTGCCAGCAGCGGAGTTGAGGAAGTCCAAGTTGAATTGACTAATTCCCAATGACTGATTGCAGAAGATGGCCAAGAGAACAGGAAAGGCAGTCGATAGAACTGATTAACTGTGTAAATATGTGACTTCTTCTCTCGAGAAGATGGGAAATGAGAGACCAGCCGTGTATGTGGCAAGGATTGGAGGACGACCAGCAGACCAGCTGCATCTTCCAGCAGAAGATAGCCCTGTGGATAGCCCTGCTGCGGCAATTAGCAGTTTCGTATGGCAGGGGAGGGGGTGGGGGGAATCGCCAATTGGTTCGCAGCATTATCACAAATTATCGGCCTTACCATCACCTTCCAAACTATGATACTAATTGTTATACTCAATTTAACATTATTTTCACCTTTAAGGCTCGCTATTAACATATCAAATCGTTAATAATCGTCAAAAAAATACCCACAAATAATTCGAATAAAAAAAGATAGAAAAAAAAGTGTTTATAGAGGAATTCAGACGGCGTAATCAATAAATAAATTTTCTATTTATGCAACAGCCTCGGACCAGAGGCACTCTCCCTCGTTGCGCTCTCTCAGTCTCTCTGTTCGTGTTGTGGCAAAGCAACATCAACGGCAACAGGCAACATAACGGGCCCCAAGCGGCCAGCCGGCAACTTGTCATGCATACGAGAATACACAGATACAGCCGGATAGATAGGTGATTGTGCGGAGTGGAGGAGGGTGGAGGGAGTGTGTGCCCCGCCCACATACATAGTTGTACATAGTTGCATGTGGAGGGAGAGCCAGAGCCATGTATTTACATATATTGTACGTATATTTTCTATTCATTTTTTTTCCCCCTCTTTTTGTTGTTTCTTTCGGTTTTCCCTCCCTCGTCTCGTTTCTGTGTATTTTCATGTGTGTTTAATTTATGCAAATAAATTTCCACTTTGCACTGAAATCAAAATGAATTAAGTGCGAGTGATAGAAAAGTTGTCGTGTTGCAACTGTCTGTGTGGCGCAACACGGTGTGTGTGTGTGCGCCTCAGTGGTGCCTCAGTGGTGCGTTTGTGTGTGTGTGAGTACCGTTGTTTGTGCCACTTTGAACGGGCTGAGATTTTCGATTTTTAATGCATTTATTTTTCATTATGTGGCTCTCGGCCGGCCGGCGTCGATTGCGTGTTGACATGGTTTGAATACCCTCTACACAAGGGGTATTATGATTTTGACCATATGCTTGCCACAGCCAAACAGCATCGAAAACCTCATGCAATTACTCTTCAAATGGCATCACTTTTTGTAGAGGGTATGCAACGCTTCGGTGGTGCATTCTGTGGTGCTGTGCTCGAGGCGGAGCGGTGTCTCGAGAGTTGGCAAGTGGTGCGTGTACGCAACGCTGTGTCGCCTGGGAAACTTGTCTGGCTGTCTGGCCCGCTTCTGGCCCGATGACAACGCCTCTAAGTAGTCCAAGGTGCGTGAAATAAATTTTCCGATCTGTCCGTCCACTAATTTGATTCCACTTTGGCCTTACAGTTTTTCCTTTTTCTCTCGTTCAGTTTGTATATAGTTTTATACGAAATGTATTTCATTTTCGTTCTTTTCATGACAATTATTTGGCTTACATGTTGCAGTGCGAATAATCTGCTCGAGTCGCGAGTATATGCCGCGTCACGCCATGCCCGGCCACGCCCAGGCAGGCATAGGCAGGAGTACGGGACAGGGCACGGATATATAAGGAAAATTGCGTAAAATTAGCATAAATTACTGCGCCACGGGATAGGTTAAGTGGAAGTTGAAAAGCGTGTACGCAATCGCCTTGAAAAATGTGCAGCGGAAATTTAAGCATAAATTGCTGACCATGACGAGCAGGGGTGGGGTGGGGTGGGGAGGGAAAGCTGTGGGAGAGAGAGAGAGGTGACCGGACCTCCTGACCGCTAATTAAGTGGAAATTTATGGAATGAAATTACACTACACTCACCCCCTCCCCCCAGCCAGTCGGGGTTGAGCATACAAATATGATTTTCACTCGCTGCCCATGTTGCACTGTTGCACAGTTGCATCGAGTGTCGAGTGTCGGCAATTTTCCTCGAAACAAATTTGAATAAAATTGAATTAAATTCGAGTCGCTCACACACACACACACACACACACACACACGTCCTGGTCAATTATTTTGATGGCTAAAATCCAAGGGATTATGGCTCTAACGATGGCCTAGGCCGGCGCAGGCTTAAGTTAATTTGTGGGCTCAGACCTGACCACAAAGTAATTTTCTGGCCAAGACGTTAAGGCTTACAGAATTTTTAATTTCCGCCAGAAAATGCACATTAAATATTTTTGCGGAGTAAAATAAAATGGTTGAAATATTTGCTATGTTCAGGGGCCAACAACACGGTTTTATTGGCCGTGTGTAAACATCGGAGATAATGAAATGGCGATCAATAGCTTTGTTTCGCAGTTTTTTCTGCCCACGGACATGACATAGGCGTATCAGCCGTACGGATACGGGTACGGGTACGGGTCTGTCTGTCAGGGCGGCCAGGGATTGTTTGGCAAGGTAATTAAGTTGAGGGAAATTAACGCATGAGTGAATTTAATATCCATCGAAATCGATGCTGCAACGCGATGCTGCAACGCGCTGCTGCTGCTGCTGCAGTGTCGTCGATAAGGCAAAGCTGGGGCGTAAGCAGACGACACAGTATCCTTCCATCGTTCTCAAGCATTGCACAATGTACGAGTACTTGCATGTTCATGCATTATGTGCATAAGCTTCTTATGGACAAAATAGGGATCAATATAGTACTAACGTTGCAAGGACTCGCAAGCCAATTAGGAGACCTGAGAACCTTGTCTCAATCCTTGGATACAGTCTCCATTCGTGAGGCCATTCAACTGGTGGATGAACTCTATTCTTTGCACTTAACGGCTTTATTAAGTATCATCTGTTTCTCTTTTCATTCAAAACAAAAGAAGCATGGAACATTAAATTCAATGAAACAAAATGTTGAACTATTTATAGACTCCTTTATTAAGGTATGAAAGGGAAACCAGGCCAAGAGCCCGCACGGCTGTGCTGGAAAATTAGCATATTAAAGTGGCAAACAAATTGAATTTTTGATCCCTTGTCGGATGCGACAAATGCCGTGTGCAGCACACCACAGCGCAGCACAGCCCCCAATTCGATTGTGCATTCTGAGGCAATTTGCATATGACTACATAATTCATTTCAAAAGGCCATGCCATGCCATGCCATGCCGCAGCGAAAATCAATCTGTGTAGCATTTAACATTTTATCGCAATTCGACTCGAAGATCGGACTGAGAGTCTGAGGCGAACGAGGCCTTTGGGCTGTTGCTGCTGCCGCTGCCGCTGCTATCGGTGGAAACTGGTTTGGATGGAGTACTGGTAGTGCGAGTACGAGTACACCTTCCTCTAGTTACTGCCAGCTAACCGAAACACGTTGCAAGTTACAAATGAATTACAGTTTTCTGCCAGATCTATGCCGTAAACCAGTTGGCGGCTCAAATTAATAATCGTATGTAGGAAAATGTGGCACAGCGCTCTGCTGCTGCTGCTCGGCATGTGGGTTATGGCAAGAGCTAAAAATAACTTCATCTCAATGACAACGCGGCGTATGCTTGATGCACTTTGCGATAACTTCTTGGGGCGCTCGAGTGAATGGGCCACGCAAGTGCCGGCTGCCTTCGCCGCTGCCGGTGCACCAAGTGCGAATGGGTCCTCTCCATCTCCCCCTCCCTATGCCGCCCACCGCCTGCTCTCCATGGTGGCAAATAGTAAATTTTCAACTTTTACTGCCAGCACCTTGTAGCCAAATGTTTTTATACCCTAGCAGAGGGTATAACCATTTGGAAGGCAGAAAGGGTGCGTGACAGATGTGAGTCCTGTTTCGGCCAAACACCTTGTCTATCAGCATGGGATCCCTTTTGGGTTCAGATGGATCTGCAAGAGTATCTAGCTGTCCTTTCTTTCTTGTTTTTTTTGTATCGAATTATGCCATGGCGATGACTTCGCCCCCGCTCCCCGCTCCCTGCAGCAGCCACAGCAATTACGATTACGATTACGGCATATTTTGCAGTTGGCCTCGTGGCACCGCACCGGCAATTGCACAACACCAACACTCCAGCACTCCACTCCAGCGAGGAAAACCGAAAGTGAACTTGCGACTTTCATTTTTTGTTTTTGTTTTTTGGCTGCCTTTACAGCTGAGAGTCTTAAGCCGCTTCGCTTAATTGTCTTCGTGTCAAATTGTTTGGCTTAATTTAATTTGACAGCCGCGCCGAAGCGACGAGACGCGACGCGACGGTCTGCCGAAGGGCACTCTCCCCACTGCAGTGGCACCCCACATTTGTGAGTCTGATAGGCCTATCTCTATCGCCTCACCCCTCTCCCCCTCCCTCTCTCTTTGGTCGAGTGAAAGTCAAACTTTGTTTCAAGTTCGTTCGCTTCTGAATGCGGAAGCATTCATTTGATTAGGATTCGAATGCAAGCATGAAAGCCTCAAATTGTTCAAATGCCTCAACGCTATCGCGGACGGCATTCGCCTTAGCCACTGTCCAGGGGCGGGAAAACCGTTTGGATTTCCATTTACCCGGCAGCTGCCGGGCAGAGGGTGAGCGCTCTCTCTCTCTCTCTCTCGAAACTTTTGTGGGATTTCGCCTAATGCCAAAGCCAAAGCCGAAGCCAAAACAAAATAATTTTGTTATTTTCCACTTTTCCTTAATCTTTGAGTGCGGGAAACGAATTCAAACTTACAGAACAAGTTAACCGGAAGTTGGAAGCACAATAAATGTGACTGAATTATGATGTTTGTTCCCACTGCTTCGGCTTTGGCTTCGGCTTCTGCTTCTGCTCCCATTTCCATTTCCATTCCTGTTGCCGTTGCCGTTGCCTTTCCCGTTCTGGATGAGTGCCAGGTGCCAGAGTGCGTTGTCGTGGGTCGGACAAAAGGGTAACCCAGGAGGGCAGGCAGGGGCAGGGGGCAGGGCAGGTCATTAAGCCCTGTGCTGCGGTCGACCTGGGGTGGGTGGGAGAGAGAGAGTCCCGTTTCGGCGACAACAAAAAACAACATTTTTTTTGTTGTTGTGTCGACTTTTTCTCCCCAATTCAAATAAATTAACATAAAAATACGGCAAATGGGAATGCAATGTTCGGGCGAAGGCGAAGCGCATGAAATATGCGGAAATCCATGTATGACACTTTGAACCATGCCACACACACACACACACACACACACACACACAGGCACACACAGCCGTAATCGGGGCGGGGAGTCAAGTGCGATATGAGAGCAAAGTTATTGACAAAAGTCACGCAAATTGTGTGCAACAAAATCGCAAAAGAAAAAAATGGAAAATTCATGGCACTAAAATATGTGAGAAATTGAAATGTTGAGCAGAAAACTGACACCCTGCTCGAGCAGATGGTGCATGCCCCGCCCTGCTGCCGCTGCTGCTGCTGCTGCTGCTGCGTAATGATTATGATTATATGCTCTATGCGCATGAAATTATGCAACTCGAGGCTTGGCTTTCGTTTCAGACATACTTGTACAGCTTCTATCGGTCGATCAGCTCCAGCTCTTCAGCTTTCCCGTTTTATCTTTGTAAGCGGAAATCAAATTCGAGCTCGAAACTCCAACTAAAGTCCAGCGGAAGTTGTGCTCTTTCCCATTCGAAAATGTTTCGAAAATGTTTCGAAAATGTTAACTCAAATAAAATCGTGTCTTACCTGAAAAGAGAAGAGAGCAAAAACGCATTTAGTATGGGGGGCATACGCAATATTTTGTTGTTGCAGAAATTCTGAACAGCAAGCCATGCAATTTATTATGTAAATTCATTTTGCAACACCCATAAAACACCAAAAAGTAGCAACTGCAACTGCAACAGCCAGAGCCAGCAACAAGAAGCACACGGTTTTTGGCCATGAAACCATTGCCGGCAGCAATTAAATTCAAATTTTCAGCCTCAAACTTTGCGTCGGCTTTCTGCTGATGTTTTTTTTACATATTTTTTGTTTTTTTCTGTTGTGGCTGTTTCGTTGATTGTCGCTGTTCCAACATGCAACAGATTTTTGCAGCTCTTGACATTTTTTAATTATATTTTTTTCCCTGTGCCACACTTACTCCTCCCACTATCCACAGGCAGTTGCAAGTCTAGAGGCAATTAATTAAAAAACATTTCAGTCGAATACTTCTTTGAGCAGACGCTGATGCAACAGGTGGCTGTGCCCCAAGGGGCACTACTTTGCTTACAACATTTAAGGCTCCTAAGACAAAGCCATATTCCAAAATGCCAATCCATTAACGTTGGTTGTTAAATGTCAACCATTCGGCCATAAATAATTGTAACGGCGGAAGGGCAATGGAGCAGGAGCAGCCTCACAATCCCTACTAAACATTTTGAAGATGATATACTCTCTACTTTGTCTTGTCTTTCCTTTCGATAAGAACATCTTTGTGTCATCAAGCCTTGGCTTTGTCTTTATTCCATTTTCCATTTTTTATGGTACGTGTCAAATATTATATATGTATGGTAATAATCGTACTGTACTCGCAGAGTGGCACAGTGTTGGTGTTGCCTAAACTTATCAGGTCACGTAATTGGTCGTCAAACTGCCAAACGTGCGAAACTTTCAGTTTCCTCAGCCAAGTGTGGAAAACGTGGAAAGCAGACCAGAATGCAGGCAGGACATGGTACATGGCTAGCAACAGAAACTAGAAAATACTGAGTTGCACATAAATTGTTGGTAAATGGAGAAGAGAGCCAGTTAAAGAAATAATTTTCGGGATGCTGAATGCGGCGCGATAACAATTTTGCCCCAACGGACGACGGTTTACGAGCACTCGTAAAGAAAATTCTCCCAGAACAGACCGAAAAAACTGTCATAAACTACAGAAGACCGAATAATAAAAAGAAAAGTTGGTGGTAGGTGGGGAATTTCTAGTGTTTCAAAGTCCGAAAAACATAAAATACCCTCAAAAGCAACCCCCACCACTCAGTGAAAAGTTCCCATCGTATGGAGGGTCTAGCTCTGATCAAAAAAGCTCGGAGATTATCAAAGTATTTTTGTTGTTCTCCTCTTTTATTTAATTAAGAAGATGTTTTGAGTTTCCAGTTCATTTTCCAGTACGTTCCAGTTACTAATTTCTGGCCAAAGTTCAACTAACTTCCCCAAAAGGGCATCGTCGAAGTCATAGTAAAAGTGGAGAATATTTTTCATTAGTCAACTAATTTTCCATGCATCCAGCAGGGGGGAACTTTATGTGGCGGTGAAATTTAATGACCTTAAGGTATGCAAGGGTCCCCTCCCCATCCCCCTCCCCCATTGAGAAATGCATCCCAGTTCCAACTCCAACCCCAACCACAACCTCTGCCATCCTTTGTTGCCGTGCGTTGCGAATGCCAACGCGTTGTGGCCGATATCCATGTCAAAACTGGCTCCTGGATGCTGCATCCAGTCAGGTCCGGTCCAGTCCGGCCTGGTCCATCTTCTGGCCCTTTGTGCGCCATTTGGACGGCACAAATGAAACGCATATCTGACTGTGGAACCACAGACCGGCTGGGGGTTGTGGGCTGAGGGCTGAGGGTTGATGGTTGAGGGCTGAGGGCTGAGCTGCCGAATCACCCAAAAGCCCGGTAGCTGGCGATGTGATTTATGCCCCACGTATCGCATTCGACTGGGAAGGAGGTGCTTTGCGGGAGTAGAAGGTATGTGAATTGGCCAAACAAAGGGGCTGCACAGGCAAATATGTTTCAATCTTCATGAGTGGCCCCCCTGTTCCCCTTCAGCATTGCCGCCACACCAAAGCCATCTCATAAATCAATGGCCAAAACTTCTTTTGAGTGCATCAATAGATGGCAAGTAGATGGTATTGGAATGGGGATGGTACGGGGCTGAAGCTGCAGCTGCAGCTGTGGCTGGGTATGGGGCTTAATTATGTCATGTGCCGGCTAGGGGTTCGATCAATTCTCAGCAGGACCAGCGGCAACGCACTCAATTTTGCAATAGATTGAGAGATGCAACACCGCAAATCAATTTGCCCCATCAATCCCCATCATCCCTGTCCCCGCCAACGCCCCCACAATACAAGCGGAATATTTATGGCAGCCCGAAGATTGGGGGGCCTAAATGGCAATAACTGGATGCTGCTGCTGCTGCTGCTGCTGCCACTGCCAGCGGTGTGGGCCAATTTGCTGCTAAGCCTGTGTCTTGGGCGCCTGGCGAGATCAGATAAAGACATAAGCGATCGCTAGATCCGATCGGGTTGTCTCGAATTAGTCATTCGAATGGTGGAGCGCTCTCCCTGGAGCGCTGTTTAGCTCGTGGTTCAATGGACCCATTTCTGCTAATGACTATTGCTAATGGGCTAATCTAATGGGTCGGTTGAGGCCATAAACTATGCATAGTGGAACATGGAAATTGCTGTAAGATCGATGCCCAATCGGAGCGAAAGAAAAGAGTATGTGAAATCTGGATGGGAGCTTGCAACCTGGCCGCAGCAACGAGAACTGACAACTTAATTAAATTCCATCTTCTGCTGCTGACAATTGCATTTTAATTAACCACAGCCGCAGATATAAACACACTCGCAGAGCACAATCATAATTGCCAGTCCTGTAATTGCATTGGTAACTTAATTACGGCAGCCACAGAATGTGGCAAGCCCAGTGCGCCGGGGTGTCAAAATATATTGTCGACAAGTTGTCATAAAAATGTTTCAGGTTGCAACGATGCACTGCACATACGAAACGATTCCCAGCCTCAGTTTCAGCTTCAGCTTCAGCCAGTCTTTTGTCCAACAAGGCAAAGGCAAATGCAAACATTTCTCGGGTTGCAGTTGCAGTTGCAGTTGGAGGTTTCCCCATGAAAACGGGGAATTTGAATTTCCAATTGCGAATGCATTTTCCGTGCGTTACTCAAACAGAGCGAGAGACAGCCAGAGCCAAAGCCAGAGCCACCTTCAATTATTCGCAAAAAGCCGGCGTGCCATTTTAGCATTTTTCTCGTATTTGGAAATTTAGACATTGCCTCGCCTTGAGGCGCGTTTCGTTCCCCGTTTGCTTTGCGGATTTTTGCATACTGCCTGGCCTGACTGTAAAAGGAGCTGTTTGGCTGTTTGGTTGTTGGCTGTTGGCTGTTGGCCGTAATTCGAAACGCCTGCCAAATGACAAAAGCCACAAAAGCAACACAAAAAACACAGCATTGAAATTTGCATTGTTCAACGTATCGGTTTTGTTTTTGGGTTTGTTTTTGGCTTTCGGTTTTCTGACCCACTTGTTTTTGAGAGACCCGAGACCTGGTCTCCCCCCGGTTTCCCAGTGAATCATTTTTGGTGGCTCTTATCTGCATACCGTACGCAGCTGCTAATCATATAAATTAGGGTCGCGGAGTCGGAGTTGGAGGTGGAGAGGGTTCCTCGTGGTACTTGGTATCTGCACTTTCAAATCTGTGACGCGAAAAAGGGAAACGCATCGTGTGTTTTGTGTGTGTGTGCACATTTGACCCATAAATTAAGCTGGGTAATAACTTTCGAATTTCTTCTTTGGTATTGCAACGGGGCAGGGCAGTGCAGGGCAGGGCATTCTCAGTTTCTCTCAATTACGAAATTGTGCTGGAAACTGTCGGAGTGATCAACTGGTGGAAGGTGAAGGTTGCCCTTCAACAAGCCATCAGAATGTGGCAGATACATCTGTCCCTCTCTCTCGCTCGCTTTGTGTCTGCTCCTGCCTGAAATTCTTGTCTTGAAATAAAAGTATCTCTCTTTCTCTCTCTCTGTGACTGTTGCTGTGGCTCGAACCGGTTGTGCGTTATAAATTTGGGGATTTGACTCACGGTTTACCGTTAAAGTCCAGGGTGTGTGTGTGTGCACTGGTTATAAATCTGATATCTCCGGGCATTATAAGTGTATCCCCAGCGAAGTTCATTGATTTAATGATTCCCCCAGCTCCAGCTCGAACTCCAACGAAATGAAATGAAATAATCCCCCAGGAATCTGTGGGCATTATTTCATCAGCCATGGCAGAGCCGTAAACCCCTTTACCGTTTACATATTCATAAATCTTTATGAAAAACATTTTAAGCATTCATTATCTGTTGGAATACAGTTTCAATTTAAACCAAGAACAAAAATGTTGGCTGCAACAGAAGAAACTGCATTAAGGCTTGAAATTTGTTAAAAGATCTGCGAAAAAGGGGGTTTAATTGCACATTAGTATTAACCCTAAGTGGGGGTGGGGGATGGGGGGTTGGCTGCCATTGATTGACATATCTCTGGCCAGTTATCGCATTCGGATATTATGCGCACGCCAACTTGTTGCCCCTTGTTGCACGCACAGCTGGCCCGGGGTTTCCTTTCCGTTTATGGTGCGAGTCCCGAATATGCATATCGCGCTCTATGAAATTTATCAGCAGCAGTTCCATCGCCACGGCAATCGAATGGACTGGTGGATACCCTGGTGACGCCCTCCAGCAGACAGCATCCAATTATGGTAGGGAAATGTAAGCCACATCTTTGTGGATGGCCTGATATACCCGCTAGGCTACTACCCTCTACCTTCCGAGCAATCCATGAAAATGCTGGCAAATTTCAATTGCAATAATGAGCCCGAGCGAAGCTCACGTTTTCCCATTAGCATTTCTGCCGCTTTTCTCTCGTTTTTCCATCCATCGAACGACCATTGTCTTGGGCCTCTCCTTGCTGGCTGGCTGGCTGACTAGGTGGCTGGGGAGGGAGGGTTGGGCTGGGGTGCTTGTGCGTTTACCGTTAGGCACCCATATTGCATTGTTTTATGATCTGCCCATTGCTGTGCCGTTAATCATATTGCATATTGCATGAAAATGCAATCGGAAACACACCAAGGAAATGTCTGTGGGCCATGTCCGACCATCACGTGCGTAAGATCAATAAAAATCCAATTAAAATGCAAAAAGTTTCATAATTACGGCAAAAGCTGTTGACTGGATTGGTGGAACACACAGAAACAGAGAGGGAGCAGGAGAGTGGGAGTGTGGAATCGAAGTGAAAAAGTGAAAACCCCCTGGGGGTAATAGAGAAATGGAAATGGACAACTGCAAATGCACTACCAAACAGCGACAGAGAGAGACGGAGAGAGAGAGAGAGATGGAGATGGAGGGAAAACCACTTGAAGTTGAACATTTTCGCGCACTTTGTTGCCAGTTACTATTGTTGTTGCTGTTGCTGTTGCTGTTGCAGCACTGACTTTACTTTACACGCAATTCTGTTTTTAAACTTAGTTGCCCGCCGCCTCCGCCGCCTCCGTCACCGCCTCTTTTGCCGGTTTTAACAACTGTTTTATGCTGTCGATTGCAGTTAAAACGAAAATGAAAATGGAAATGGCTTGTAAACGACGCGCTAAAAGACATTTCGCATTTTGCACAATTTTCGGGCTTTCTTTTTCTGTTTTTTCTGTTTTTTCTGCATAAAACAAGTTAAGACCACCGATACGATTATAACCTTTTAAGAAATTTTGCGCTTATGGCATTTTAAATGGCAACATAATTTATGGAAATGTCTCACAGCTTTTTGCCGTTGCTTCTTGGCTAATTTTAGTTGGAAAAACGAAATCAGTTAAGAAATTGGCAGCTAGTTTTGAGCTGAGAAAAGAAATCAGTTAGGAAATTATTTCATCTGCAGAAGAAATGTCGAAAGAAACTTTCGCTGGAAATGGAATGCGTTATACATATTTAAGCAGCTTTTTTTCTGTCTCCCTCCTAACGATTAATTAGCCCGACTTTCCCCTCTTTTCATATTTTCCCCTGCAAAGAACTAACGTACAAAAAGGAAGTTAATTAATACCAGGCTCCCCTGTACCTGTACCTGTACCTGTCCCTGCAACCCCCCGCTTGGCGGCACTACAAAGAGCGGATAAACAAAATCCCCTGCGTTTTTTTCTACGGAAATTTGATACACTTTCAGAAGGCAAAAACTGGTCAAAGCAGCGCCCCCAACAAGGGGCAGCATGCAATCCTGCCACTGCCACTGCAACAGCCCCTACCACTGCACTTGACAATATGAAAGGATCAGGAGAACAGTGGGGGTGGTGGTGGTTGTGTTCTTTTGATGTCATAAAGAGTGGTTAAATAGCAACGGGAAATGCTAAGCCGTCTCTTTACAAATAAGCCCCCAAGGTGGCCAGCAGGGGAGGGGAGAGGGCAATTACGGCAAAAACTATACTCCTAAAAATGGTCAGGTGCAAGTGAAAGTTGCAAGTGAAGAACTCTTCAGCCAGGCAGGATTCTGGCAGTGGCAGTGGCAGACAATGTTATGCAAGAAGCCCAGCAGCCGCAAGTACCTGACTACAATGTCACTCTAATTGCCATTGAAACTGCCAAACTGGCAACACACACACAGACAGACAGACAGACAGACACACACACACATAGACAGAGAGACGGAGGAGATGCAGATACATTTCAAATGTCAAATTAAATGCAAATTACATATTTGGCATTTATGGTTGCGTCTCCAGGGAGAAGATAAATAGAGAGATAGAGAGAGAGAGAGAGAGACTAGCTGTCTCCGACTTCGTCTTCGACTGCCATTGCTGCTGCTGCTGTCGGTAGTGCTTGGCGTATGTTGGTATCCTTCCCCCGCTGAACCCATTAAAATGCCATTAAAATTGACGTCACATTTGCTGTTTGTGCCTCCGCCGACAGTAATTTCCGACATCGGGCAGACTATAGTAAAAGTTAAGTAGCTTATTTTCAGCACATTTTCGGGGTACACCATTTTGAAGGCTTTCTTTCGACTGATTCTCTTTGAAATTGGTTTAAAATTAGAGAACTAAGAGTGCCGAGTGCGACTGGAAAATGAATTAATGGAGCTTACATGGAAAAGTATTTACGATAAACCCAAGAAGCCCCCGATAGGAATTTGATTGTTGTATTTCCTGCGGTAGAAGAAACATTGCTCTATAGATTCACACTATAGGTTACAGGATATAGGATAATGTTGAAAGGCGAAGTTATGCTGTTTTCCACGAAAAATACCCACCGATATATGAATACATTAAATACTTCCCAGATTTACGATTATTCTGAATAATTATGAATATCTGTTGCACCAACAAATTGCATGGGAAATGGGAAACAATGGATTAAAATTCCACGTGCATGAAAAATGGTAAAGCGTTAAATTGTGAAGAGCAGCAGCAGCAGCAACAAACAACAACAACAATGCTGGAGAGTGCCGGCTGGCAGGGCGTTGCAATGAAGGGCAGTGCTATAAAAGTGCATGCATTTCCACACACGTACATACATATGTATGTATTTTCACATGTCTGGTGTGACGACAGCGACAATTTCGATGACGGCTGTGACTGCAGCAGCGCGACTGAGGCAGCGACGCCGGAACGTTTATTTATGTAAAGGTCAATTTGCAATATTTGCGCAAGGTTAGGCACACACGTACATACATATATATGTACAATATATGTACACACACTACTACACACTATGTGGATATTCACGCGTGCGGTGGTAGCGGAATGCCAGATGATCGTGAAGCTTTATGCAACAGTAAAAACCTCAGTCGTATCATCAGTGGGAGTGCAAATGGGAAGGAAGCGTGTGTGTGTGTGTGTGTGTAAGCTAAAACGCAGATTAAAGCTCGCATGCTCACCCCTTTCTCGTTCTCACTCTCTCTCTCTCTCTCTCTGCTCTCTGTAAGCTGCTTCGAGGCGCTCTTGTGCTCTCCTGTGGGGAGACGCCATTAGACGTCCATTTAGAAATGCCTCCAGGGTAGAGTGATTTTGAGCTGGTGGGGGGTGGAGTTGGAGAGGTTGAGAGAGTGCGGGAGAGAGACTAAGAAATGGCATTAAATGGAATTTCAGCTGACAATGTCATGCGGATTAGCGATGTGCACAAAAAGCGCTCTCAACCTTCCGCTAATGCTCTCTCGCCAAGAAAGCTGCGGGCCATGCATGCAGCGAACGGGAAGGGGGACTGGGAGGGGGGTATTAGCCATGTCGTTGCGCTCGTCCTTGGGAAAAGCAGCGACAGAACAGAACAGAACCGAAGAGAGATAGCAGAGTGCGAAACAAAACACCCGACTTTAGCAAACTTGGGCAAAAACGTGCCAAAATCCATCAATTTGTATGGCAAATGCTGAATCGAACGAAGGCGAGGGTTGTATATAAAGTTGGGTAAAAAGTATATATCCGCACCAGTTGAAGAACTGCTGTGGCAACCCTCTCGCATGCATAGATGCATTTGCATAGCCAATGTCAGTTCCATTTATGCCATTGGCTCGCCTTCATTTCGCATTGCCGTCTGTTCTTGCCCCCAAGGTTGCATTTAACATATTATGAGGGCGCACTGTTGTACGAGTACGAGTAGTGGCTGTTGCTGTTCCTCTATTTGTTGCTGCTGCTGCCAGCAGCAGAACAGAAGCCACCGAATGCATGAGGGTCTCGCGACCTGTCAGTCGCGCGCGCCCCTGGCCCAGGCAAGGTTAGACGCGCCCCCAATAGACTCATTTGATTGATTTTCAAAGGCAGTTGCAAGTGGAAGAGACTCTTGGGTTGCATCACGCGGCGGCAGACGGGCACAACAGGCCGACCAAAACATGATAAACAATTAAAAATGCAGCTCGTTTCTGCTGTTTGCCGCTGTTTAGCTGTGCAAGTATTTTTGCACTTACGTAAAACTCGAATGCCGGCAATACGATAGTTGTTAATTTTACTTGTTATAAGTTAATAGTTTTATTTTCGTTATCATGACAGCTGAAAGCAAACAGACAGACAGGCAGAACGGCACAAAGAGAGAGAGAGAGAGGCAGCGGAGAGATGAGACTGCACTTGCTTGTTGCACAACTTTCTGTTGTATGTACATAGGTGTGCAACCTGTGCAACCCAGACGCGTGTTGTTCGTTAACCCTCCAGCGCCATCGCCAGCTCCCAGCCAACAGCCTCTTTTTCGCCTCTTCCAGCCAGCTGGATTCAAACAAATATCCAAATCGCAGACGGATCTGTGACTCAGTTTATTTGGAATACATTCAAAATTTTAAGTTTTACTCCATCCGGTTGCTAAATGGAAACAAAAATGTTGTTATGCTACCTGCAAAGAGCAGAGTTTATTTGGTTTTTCATTCGAACTATGTAAATACTGCGGTTGGTGCCAAACATGGCCCTCGCATACCTCGCAGGGGGATTTATTACAGTCTCGCAAAGCTCGCTCGGAAAACCTTGTGTGTGTTTTCCAGCAGTCTGTGTATTTATGTTCTCTTCCTCCTACGCCACCCCCTGGCTTCTGCCATGTAAAGGCTGATCGACAAAAAAACCGGGCAGAAATGCTGAAAGAAGAGCATAATTCTGATGCCTAAAATCTGTTTGTAGTTCCCCATTTGCAGCAACATAAACAAGCGATCGCTCCTTAATATAATTCACCTTGAACAGCCCCGCCAAGAAGAAAAATCTACACCACACACACACACACACACAGAAATTATAGGGCAAACTGATAAAGCAACAAGAGCCAGAATTCAAAGAGTTGTCGAGGGCCGAGATTGATAAATAAATTGAATTCCAGTCAGCGCGAGATACATATACATATTTTTGAATGACACAATCAACATCGTTTTTCTTTGCTATTGTTTACATGGAGAGCGAAATGGGGGAAATACATACATGTTATTCATATTTTTCCAGCACTCCGGAGTAGCACACACACACACAGGAGGGAGGAAGGGAGGCGTATGGCAGTGTACAATGGCAGCTTAATTTATGAAATTAACAAACACACAACGACCAACACCTATAAAAAAAAAAACTATGCCCGCCAGCCACACAAAATAAATAGTAATAAAATAAACCACAAAAAACCACAGAAAAAAAAATAGAACGGCAAAAAACTCTACTCAACTTTTGGGCCCTTATTCATTTAGTGTTAACTCTGGGCTGGCGGACCACGAGAATTTTTCGTATGTCGTCGAAATCAGTAACTCGCGAAGGTGATAGCATTCGATAGTGTGTGGGATAGAGTAGCGGGAGGGGGGGACCAATGTGGGTAATCAACCTTGAATTCGTTTTAGAAGCGCCTACACACCACAAAAAGTTCGTCGAAACGGAAACAATGTAAAAAACCAGAAAGAAAATATACATTCAGGGGCCGAAGCGACGAAGCATTATATACGCTAGAATTTCCAACGTTCGTTTGCGATAGCCGGCCGAATTCCGGTTAAATTATGTAGAGCGATATGAGGGCCGAAAGTGAGGGCCGAAAGCAAGGGCTAAAGCATAGAAAAATATTTGGAAATTAGCAGGAATCAGAACAGCCTCTACAAGAACCCAAAGGTAAGAGTACGCAAGTGACTTGTTTCGAAATATCCATTCTGCCTGCCACAAGAGCGAACGTAACGAATTCGCTTTCTAGATACGTACATACAATATGTATGTATTTGGGAAATTGATGTCGTAACAAACTAGTTTCGTTGTGTTTCTGTTGATTGTATTTCTCGTTTTGTCAGGTAACAACGGACGTCACTCGTATCGAGTAAGTTTTTCTGTCAGCGGATGAAACCATTTACTGCTTAAGCCAAAAATATATATCGAACACATAAAATCAACATAATTCAAACATTATTCTCAGGCCCAGCGCGACACGTGATGGCAGCATGTAAAGTGAACTAAAAATATTTCTCAGTTTTGGTTTTGTTTGTTTTTCGATTTGGAGGTGGAGGTGGAAGTGGATGTGGATGTTGTTTGGGTCTCTCGAGTGGGGTTAAGCTATGGCTTTGGGTTTCGAGGCTTTGGCTCTGGCTCTGGCTTTTGTGTTTCAACGAAAAATAATAATATAACCCAACAACTGTCGAAAAAGTCTCGTTTTTCGTTTGTTTTTGTCTCGTTTTGACTGTCCAAGGCTGTGCATTCAAATTCAAGGCGTGCCGCCAGTCATTTAAATTTATCTACGTCATAAATTCAAAATACTATACATACTATACATAAATATTTATGTTTATGTATGTGTATGTGTGTGTGTGTGTGTGTGGAGCAGTGCAGAGCAGAGCTCGTCTTTCTTAGCATTCATGAATGTTGGGCAACAGTGCGTATGGTTGATTTTAAGCATCGAATAGCTCACACGACCCGTTGGCGTGCCCTAAGCCCAAACAACTAATTGGACTGTCAAGGTAATCAAATCTATTCTAATTGGTTTCCAGGCCCAACTGATAAAATTACCACCATTTAATTATCAAGTTAAATTTCCAATGCGATTACAAGGGAATTATCAAAATTGCTGCCGGACAAACAGACTCCGTTCATCTCCGGTTGCACTCGGCTTTGATTTGGTTTTAATTAATAAATATTTGGTGCAGAAACGGGAGCAGCGTGAACGAGAGTCTCGACTGATTGGCATATTTGCATTCATTTATTTGATTTGCAATTGTTATTGAGTGCAGTTTGAAATTGAAGCGAACCGGCTTCAAAGTTCACTTCAAAAGCGAGTGCTTGGCGTTCCCAAAAATCTGGCTGGCTGAATTGAGACTTGAGGCCTTATCAATGCCGGCCGGGGGGTGTGAGTGCGAGCACTTGAAATGTATTCCTATATACATCTATGTACATATGTACATTCGATCTGCATGTCTTGGTCGCGGAATTCGTTTTGCTGCGAATACGAACACGAGCGGCAAGCGGCAAACAACATTGAACAAGTTAACTAAAAATAAGCTTATTTATTGCTGCTTTTGCTTTTGTCTTCCGTTGCACTCATGAAAACGAATGCACTCACATTCACACTCACACTCGAACATTTGAGAATCCCCGTTCACCTTCCTCGTGCTGATCAGCCCCATCCCCTATCCCCCATCGCCAATGCCCCCTACCCCATTCCCTGTCGCCTTGTGCAACTCAATGCCAACGGCTGCGGCAGCTTACGCTTTAAGCTCAAAGCCTATCCGAGTTTCGTTGCTGCTGTACGCTGTGCGCGAGTATCTCGTATCTGAGAGATACATTTTGCCATTGCACTACTGTTGCAGTTGCTGTTGCTTGACGCTGGCGCTGGCGCTGCCTCTGGGGCCACTTGCAGCTGTCATTGCGGTTGCGGAGAGCGAGCGAGACGGGGCATTGGGAAAATTGGGTTATTGGGTCATGATTCAGTTCGAAGCAAAACGCCAGCGACAACAGCCACCACAACAACAACAACAACAGCAACAGCAATCGCCTCGATTTGTATTTCGTTTTGTGAGCGCGCCCACTGGCTGTCAACAAAGCGTACTTGTAGATACTTTTTCAGCTACTGTTTGCAGCATACGAGTACGAGTATTGAGGAGCCATGCTGCCGCCGCTGCTGCCGCTGCTGCTGCTGTTGCTGCTACTGTTGCAATTGCAACCCCAGACTATACTCCGCTACTCATCCGAATCCCAGGCCTTCCAGAGTTTTGTGTGCCTCGCTTTGTATCTTTCTAATTGACTTCCCTCTTTTGTCCATTGGCCATTGTCAGCGATGTTGTCGTTTTCATTGAAGTTGTATGTTGCTGTTGTTGTTGCTGTTGTTGTTGCTGTTGGTTTTGCTGCTGTCTTCGTTGTCGTTGTTGGAACAACACTTGACACTAATTAGGCCACTCTCTGTGCGCTTGAGCTTCAGCTTCCCCTGTGCCTGCCCCTGCCTGACATTATCTCCAGCTCAGCTCAGCTCTAGCGGAACTCTCCAGCTTTACATACGAGTATATGCTAATATTTAATCCCCCCCGACCCCACCCCTCCTCACGTTCGCCTAAATATGTGTATCAGAAAGTATTTACTTGGGGGCCGAACACGAATAGTATTAGAAGAATGCACTGCACATAGGAAGCAGCGACTCGAAATAGTTCTCCTTGATGCAAAAACAAACAATCTTTTGCCGCTAAAAATACCCGACGACAGCGAGATACTGTATCTCAATCAGTTATGTTGTGCTCGAGGCGCTGTAAATCAGTTCAAGATAAATTAATATCGTAATTTCCGCAGGCATTTCCCAATTGGAGCGTCTAAGCATGCCTCATCTGTTGGTGTGCTATAAAAAATCATCGGGGCCAAGAATATAAACGCAGAATTCCGAATTCTCTATGCCATTGACCAACATTCAGACGGACGGACGGACGGACGGACGACCGTACGGCTTTGCGGCTCGAAAATGTAAAAACGTAAAAACATATAAATGTTCAGATGAAAAATGAAAAATGGAAAAAGAAAAATAACACCAACGGAGGACAACATAGGCCATAAATTTCAATCAAAAAGTCTGCTGCTCGCAGCAATTAAATTGCGCAATTTGTTCATCTCTTCATTTTTTTCATTTTCTTGTTGTTTTTGTTATTTTTTCAATTTATGTTCAGAAAAAAAAGAGCATCGAGACTGCGGACTGCATTTGTCGGAAAGATTGAGTAAGTATTCAGATCTACGAGGAGGGAGGGGGTGATGAATGCATTTGAATAACAACCGAGAGCTGAGAACCCAGCAATACCCTCAATAATGACGAGCTATTTATTATTCACACCAAAAAGTTCACACTCAACTATGCAGTTGCATACATGTACATATGTATGTATGTATGTTTTGCTTTGGAAATACATCTCTCAGGTAGGCATTGAACGATCCACAATTGCATAATGACTTTGGCAATTGCCGCATTTGCATATCAAATATTTCAGTGGGCGTCTCTTATTTAGTATTTAGTATTTGATTTGTATGTGTATGTGTGTATGTGTGTGTGTGCTTGTGTTTTCGATTTTTATTTTACGCACTGCGAGGGGCATTCGGACTCCAAAAAACATGACACACAACATTGTAACACTGACACCAAATACATTTCTGCCACAAACATTTGGCATTGGTGGTGCTGCTGCTGCTTCTGTGGCGACTGTGGCTTAGTTGAAGGCAAGACGCTATGTTTACGTACTGCTTGCTGCCCGAGAGACTCACTGGCTCCGGAACGAGACTACCAAAAGGCAGTGGGACGGAGGAGGCCAAGCAGAAGCTAGCTAGAAAGTAGCACAAAGTTTTTGTGTACAGTCGAACTTCTGTAACTCGAACTTCCCCCAAAGTCGAAATTATATTTCACATCACGTTAAGCAGAGGGGCACAAGAAGAGTCCTACAGGATTTCTATATATCTTTACGAAAAAGTATATTCAGGACGAATGTTTTCGATGATATCTCTCTTCCTTCCATATGGCGTTTCGTGGCATTTGACACACTTAAACCTAAGTGGGACGGACACCTGGTCGGCTACGCAATGTTCGTGCGGGTATCACGATGCGGGGCCCAAGTTAATGTGTACTTGTCGTCAGTCAAAGGGAAAGGTATGCAAGCCCTTCTGTCCCCTTTCATCTGTTGGGTTCTCCTAACAAACTTCCATGCAAAAACACGAACTCAATCATCGCTGGAATCCACTGGATTTCCATGCCACGATGATATCTGCACTCCTGCCTGCCACGCCTGCCAACGGGCGGAGGCTCCCTCAAATGTATGTCATAATTTTCCTTATAGTTCGTTTGTTTGTTTGTTTGTTTGTGTTTTTTGTTTGTTGAGCCCGCCTGTTGTTGCCTTGTTTACGTTGGAAATTTGCATGCCGCTGATTGAGGTGGCAGCGTCTCCGTTTCAGCCATAACAACAAGTTTGCCCTGCCGGCATCGAATGTTTGACCCATTTTTCCTCTATGCCACCCCCATCCCCAGTTCGCGTACCCAGGCAACCGAATACGAAAGAGGAACTCCATTTTGTTTGGGGCCAAGCAGGAGGAGGATACACTTGGAAAAACAAAACAATTAACATTAGATTTGGAAATCGTTTTCCTTACTTATCTACATATCTCCTCTCTATGTTTCTGGCTTCTGAGATTAAAGATTTTAAGGATTAAAGAGCCTTGTTGCTCGAGTGTACATACAGGCCCGTCAACAACTACAACAACTGGGTCAACTAGAGCACCCCGCCAGAGGTTAGAGTCGCCACACTGCCAGAGTAAATGAGATTTTTGCCAACGCTGAGCTGCCGATGTCAAGTGGACAAACTTTGATTAATCCCTCGCCCTGTGGGATGGCTGATCTTTTCTCATTTTTCGTAACAGAAGCCAGCCCCCATCACCGTCACGTACTCAATTAGCCCAATGAGCCGGGGCCCAACTAAATGCAAATAGAAAACTAATAGAAGCGGGCATGGGGCATGCCATTAGCACAACAAGGGAGGCCAGCAGCTGACAGCTTCCCAGACCATCCAGAACCAGAACCGAAACCGACCAACTATGAACATATGTACATACATATGTATTTCGTCATTGGCCGAAATCGGACGGTGAATCGTAGACCTGGGAAGAGCAGTGCCAGAGCCCAGCAACAAGATGGTAAATTGCTGCCAAAGTCGAGTCATTGTCTCATAGTTATTTATTTATTTTGCTTTTTGCTCCATTCCTCCCGAGTTTCTTGACCGACTCACGGCACCCAGTGGGCCCATGGTAACCGGCATACTATATTTTTGGATCTATGACGAAATCGTGTCGTGTATATGTATGTTCTATCTTTTACCTAACCAAAAGCTGGAATTAAATTAAATCTGACACGCATTTCGGTCTCGAGTTGTATTTCAGTTATTCCATTAAGTGGTTTTTCTTTTTTTTAACCAATTTTCATCGTCTTGCAGTCGTAGGGTTTCTGTTTTTATTGCCGGCTACTCGGTCGGAGTTTCATTTGTTGTGGATTCCGCTTTGGGTACGGCTACGGGTATGAGTGTGAGTGTGAGTGTGAGTATGAGTGAGAATCCCCAAGAAGATTGGATTCAAATTACGATTTTTAGGCTTCGCTGGATGCCGCCACAAAAAAAAAAAACATAAAGGAACAAAAACGCACAGACAGACATAGAGAGAGACAGAGAGAGAGAGAGAGAGAGAGAGACAGGGAGGGAATGAGTTCGTTTGCCTCACGTTTGGCGTTGCCGGCGTCGCATCCACCACCGCAGTTTGTTGACCTTCATCAAAATCTGTCGAGACAGCCACACACAGATACACACAGACACACGCAGACAGACAGGCAGGATCACCTGTTGCTGCAGCTGTTAGGAGTATAGTAAGAGCGAGAGAGAGAGAGAGAGTAATACGTTGAACCCTTAAGCATGAAAGCAACCCCTGCTTGGATGCTGGTCTGGTGTCTGAAATTCTTTCACACGAAACTTGAATGAGAATGCAAATGATTCAATAATACTCGCATGCGAGTGAATATATCCCACTCAAGGCCCTCTCCAGTGCAATCCGATTATTTGGCTCACAAATTGTTACATAATTTCATAATCAACAAAGCGAAACAGCAAAAAAAACAGAACAGAAAGAGAGGCACAAGGCTTGTTGGAGGAGAGCGCGACAAGTGCCAGAGAGAGTGCAGTACTGAAATTCCAGGCGATTTAAACAGCGTGCGATTGAAAACGCACCCAGCGAGCGTGTGAGAGAGAGAGAGAGGGGGGGCGTTGAAGAAGAGGGAATCAATAATATGTAAATGCGTTTGTTCCCCTGCCGAAATGAACCGAAAATCGAAAAACCAAAAACCAAAAACAGAACACACACACAGCACAAACACAGACACAGATACAGACAGTACCGTACGGGATCAACGGCTCGGCTCGGCTCATTCCCCGAAAGTTGAATAACCCAAATGGGCGTATAAACAAAAAATGAAGAGAGGAGAAAAGGAACGGAACGGAGAGGCGAAAGAGCAACGAAAATACAGAACAGAAACAGAAACGGAGAATGAAAACGCGGCACACGGGCACGGGCACGGGCACTCGGGAAGATATGGGATACAATGGGGCAGAGAGGGGAGAAGAGCCTGCCACAGTTGTATGTGTGTTTTATTCGCTGAAATCTACGGTTTATTATGCATAATTTTGATTCCCCCAAGCCCCCAACAGCAATCATTATTATAACGGAGACAGGCGCCGCAGCGCGTCAGGGACTGGGACAGGGAATGACCACCGTCCGTCCATCCATGAGTAATACGGAATTCATTGGAAGATGATCAACGCCTCGGGTTGCCCGCACTCAAACGGAGTGGTGTCAAAGCAGCTGATTAAAAAAAGAGTCAAAGAGTGACTAACCTCAGGGCTCCCCACTAGTCAGATCCGTCATCTTCATGCACGAACGATAGCTCTTACAAGTAAATCTACGTATCTTGACTTGTGAGCCAATTTGAAGAAATCTTCAGGTTTCCGTTTTTATTTGAGGCTATTATGATGTGGCAGCAGGCAATCGATCCAATATTCCCAAGACCTGACTGGGGAATGATATCCGAGCTTCAGGAGGATTACCCGAATATTAAAAACATTGCAAAGTTTCGAATTTCAGAGCGCCCTCTCGGCTACATGCAATACATATATTCAATATATCCAGTTGCATTTCCTATGTACATAAACTACACCATACCATACCCACCCCACCAGCACCCCCCCAGTTATTCGCCATCTCTTAAGCAGCCAGAATGCTTGCATACAAAGGAGAAAGAAAGCAGTCGTCCTTGTCGTTGATGTCCCTTCGCCAATACGGATCTGGGAATTTATGCGAGAGTTTCCTGTTTCAATTAAATTTTATTATTGCCGATAAAATTTTACGAGCCTTCATTGTAGCAGCCGCAGCAGCAGCAGCAGCATACAGAGAAATTGCGAAGAAAATGCCAATGGAATTTGGTCTTCTGCTCTGGTCTGCTTGTTGTTTGGCTTAGAGCTTGCCATTTTCTATGCGTACTTACGCAGACAACATTTTTGAGCTGAGGAAAACTTCTTAGACACATACCTAAAACGAGAAGAAAGAAAGAGAAGAGATATTGTTATGGCAAGTGCTTCAGGAATTTTCGCATTGATTCAATTAACATCCAAACAGTACGACGTCATCCCGGAATGGCCAGGAGGAGGGAAACAACCCCAACCAACCATCGCATCGAGTGAGTCAAACGGTGCTTCGAATGAGTAGACGCTATATTTACGCTGTGACGTTGTACGCAGTGTTTACGCCCCACACCCACTAACAGAAAGGCCTACGCCCTCGCCATCGCCCACGCCCATGCCCACGCCTCAACAACCCCCCGTAACGCCAAAATAGAAGCTAATATAGAACGCACAGGGTGGCCAGAACAGGGATCGTTTGCCAAATAATCGACACATAAATAGGGGACTTGGACTGCAACGAGAATTGCACGAAGCCCCAGACCCAGACCCAGTAGCAACACAAATAAAACAGGGCCAAATGTTGCTGCCCCCTTTTTTCCTTTTCCCACTTTCCGCTCTGGATTTCCCAGCGAATTGAAAGCGTAAGAGGCGGCTTAGTGATAAGCAGACCCATACAACCAACGAAAATGCTACGTAAGCAGACAAACAACACAACACAAACTCTGTCTGTCTGTCTGTCTGTCTGTGTGTCTGTTTGTCTGGCGGCATTACGTATACGCGCAGTGTGCGATGATGACGACAGAAATTGCGTAGCAGATGCCAATGAAACGGAAGGCATTGTCAATGGCCAGGGGCGGAACGGAGTACTCGCTAAAAAGCCCGCCCAGATCCAACATTAGCGCCGTCCAACCCCTTCTGAGCAGGGCGCCTCTGCTGACGCCCCTTTGGAATTTATATGGCCAAAAGAAGTATGCCAAAGACGCGAACCAAAAGCAACAGCAAAAGCAACAGCAAAAGCAAAAAGCAAATTTGATTGTTATGTGAGGCGAGGTGAAACCCGTTAAAGCCCGAACACGGCGCATTTCTTTGGGGTCGTCCCGGGGAGGAGTAGCACGAAGTAACATCAATGGGCTTGTGGGATTGTATGGGAGTTCGATGGATGGCTGGGCTGTGGCTGCCACAAAGGCCGCCTCTATGTATTTCGGTGTTGTTTTGCATGCTGCACGAAGCTCATTCAACGTTAATTTAATCGCGTAATTTACGCATGATTGGCATCGAAAATGCGTGAAGATATCGGCGACTCCAAAAGCTTTTTTCAGTTTCGGTTGCGTTTCGTTTCGATTCGTTCGTTTCTTTCGGTGTAGCTTTCGAAATGTAAATATACGAAAATAGCGCGCGACTTTGTGTGTGTTTTTGTGTGTGTGTGCGAGGGGAGCTGTTACAGAAGGGGCAGAGATGGGGTGAGGGGAGGAGGAGCCGTTGAGAGGCGTACGATGACGTCGTCTATTCGCCTACGCGGCCAAGGGAAAACCAAAAAGAAGAAGCCTCGAAATAAACAAAACAAAATACAAAATACAAAAAACGAAAGCACAAACACACACACACACACCAATGAGTGAGCATAGGGCCGGCATAACATAACGGTGTGAAAACAAAATGGCGACCATATTGCGTTGTAGTTTTTTCGGAGCTTGGGAGGCTGCCATTTTGTTTTTGGCGCCATTCATCCTCCCGCTCGTTACCGCTATGTAACATATGCGTATGATGCCTCTCTCCCACTCCCACTGTGTGGTGTTGTGGGGTGTGGTGGGACTGGGTGGGGGATTTTGGCGGTTTTGACGGGCCAGCCACCGGCCGGTGGCTAACTGACAGACAGACGGACAGACAGACAGATTGAGTGAGTGAATGAATGAATGAATGAGAGTCTGGCCAACTGGCAGACGGCTGCATTCGAAATGTGGTAGAAAGTGGTCGGAGCCAACAGCGGTAGAAAGTGTGAAGTTTTCTAGTTTGTTTTTACAAGCCGCTTTATATTATTATAATGGGGTTTATGTTGGGATTTTCACCAGGATTGAAATCATGAAAATATATACATACATACATATGTACATATAATGTATAATGCTATCATTATGTAGAGCAAACTCTTTTCGATGGAAACTTTATGCCATCCTTCTGCAATTGTCCCCGAAACAACTTTTCTCATCAATCCCCCAAACACGCCGCGCCTTGAGCCCAATAGACAGCTCCGGCAACCAGTTGTTGAGCCATTGGGCTGTGATAAGCCATACGATAAGCATACAAGATTTACTATCGCCTTGCGTTTCAGGGATTTCCAGATTTGATACGAATACGAGTACGAGTGCCTTTGCCAGTGCCAGTGCCCGTCTGCCACTTGAGCATGCTGCTGTTGTTGATTCCCCACGGGTGCCAGTTGCCACTGTCAATTGCCTCACTGGCAACAAATTTGTCGAAATCAAGTCAACAGCAGCAGCAGCAGCAGCCGCAGCTTGATGCTGCCACACACACTACACAGAGCGAGAGAGAGAGAGAGAGACACACTTTGTAACCATTTTGAGAAAGCAGCGAAAACAGTTTTCAGTTGCAAGTCCCACCTCAAGCTACACTCAATTGGTGCTGCAACCATTGGAATGCACCCCACCACTCACCACCCCTCCCCCTATTAGTTGAGTTCTATTTTTGGGGGGGTGTATTTTTCTATGTCGCGGGGGGCAGAGGGCAGAGGGTAGAGGTAGATAAAACCAGAGAGCAAGAGCGTTGAGTTGATACATTTTAATTTGATTAAATTTCATGTGACCTAAATACCGGAAACAGTTATTCTCCATGCCCTAGAAGCAAGCAACCACCCCCTACCCCTCACACGCTATACCACACACACTACCCCCCAGGCAGAGTGACAATGGCCTCGCATTAGAGAAGGAAAAGGGAGCAAAAGCAAAAGCAGAAGCAAAGAAGCGAAATGAACGCAAAACAAAATCAAAAAATGTGATAAAAAGGGGAGAATGGCATCGCATTGCCAAGGGTCTGAGGGTTTTGAGACCCATTACGGGAAAAGGAAACGAAAACCCCTGATAGGAAAGGGAGGTAATGGGGGATGGGGTTGGCTGGGGAGGGGGGAAGTTCTATGTGCAGAACTGGTGACGTTGCCGTTGACGTCTTCTTTTATTTCTATCCGTTTTTTCGGCTGCCACATGAAAAGCAATTTTCATGCGTGGCTTCTTCTTTGTTTCCAGCCCATGTGTTTGCATGGGTTTCTCCCTCTCCCTCTGTCTATGTGTGTGTGTGTGTGTGTGTCGGGGGGTAGGGGAGTTGGAGGGTATCTGTGTGTGAGTGCTGCTGCGTATTTCCGCTCAGGCCACAGAATCGAACCCGCGTCCGCGAGCCGCCCCGAAGAACCCAACCCAAAAACTCGAACCCAGAGCCGGTTTTTCTTTTCGAAATAAGAAAAACACAAAGCAACTCTCTCACTCACACTTACTGATCCACACATACATGCATGCATGAATGATGTGGCACGCACACAGGCACGGACACGCACTCACGCACACAGGCACAATCATGTTGAGCGTGCGTAAAGTGCGTAACTGTTGTTGTTGTTGCTGTTGTTGCTGTCGTCGGAAACGAGTTTTACGGGGACAACTTCTTGGCCTCCGCCTTCGCTTCGGCCTTAGGCCTGCTCTGCTCTGCGCTGCTCTTCCCTCTCCCTCTCTCTTTCTTTCACTCTCTGTCACTCTCTGTCCTGTGGTCTAACGCCATCCCTGTCGCACACGCTGGGCTGGTGTGTACAGCTGTTTTCTGTTTATTTCGCACTTTCCGCCTCTTCTTTACATTCGTATTTTTGTTTACGTTCTGTGGCACGCACACGAGACACCACGACACGGGCACAGGCACGGACACAGGCACGCACACTCCGCCGCCACAATCCATTCGCCCCACCACGCACCCCGCACCCCGTACCCCGTACCCCGCCGGGTCGTAGTCGTGGTCGTGGTCTCTTCTCTTGTATCTTTGTATCTACAAGTTTGCCTCTCCTCTCCTTTACAGCTGTGTGCGTGCGTGTGCGATTGTATCGCATCTGCGTGTGTAAATGTGTGTGTGTGCGATTACATTGGAGTTTGGCCTGAGTTTGTCTTCTTGCATTTTATAATATTTATGTACATTCTCTCTCTCTCTCTCTCTCCGTTTGCCCCTGGGGAAAACCCCCATTGCTCCCGGCCTTACTTAATCACCGAAAAAAAGCTCAACTTGTTCGCTTTCACTTTTAAATTAAGTCATAATAAAATCACCAAAAACAACACAAACACAAGGCACAAAAGGCCGAAAAAAACTTAACCTACTTTCGTGTGAATAAAATCGAAAAGAAATACAAATACGACCAAATACTGCGCAAATTGTTGAATCTCTCATTCGAATGGAGCCTAGCCCTTGGGGCTATTATATTGTACTATTTTAATCACTTATTCATGTACTATTAAACAGACATATAAAATATACAAATATATCAGTATATCTGTTCGATTTTTATTACATTTTTCAAAGCTTTGATACAATCCTGCTTTCAACAATAAATAAATGCCAATTATTATAACTTTGCTATCAAAATGAATACATAAATACATACACACATATGTATGGATATATGTATGTACATATGATTTTCATATAACTAAAAATCCTATTTCATAAAGAAGTCCTTTTGACAGAATTGATTTATTGGAAACTGTATACATTTTTGTTCATTCAATTTTCTCGTTTTCAACATGAAACACTCGAGACGTAGTTTATTTATTTATTTATTTTGTTTGCCTTCTTTTTTTTTTGGTATTTTCTACTTTTCTGTTTTTGAGCGTTAATCAAAAACCCCATTTCAAATTGACCCACATACCAAGGTGGCATGTACCCAAAACGCCAAGCGCTCACAAACACTCACCAGACAGCAAAATCAGGTGTGCACCATGTCCAGCTGTGTGTGTGTGTGTGTGTGTGTTGTATCTGGTTGTCGAGCGGAGTGGAAGTGGAGCTTATGCCGAAATGCCGCTTGAAACAGCAAAAATCGAGATACAAAAAGGCAAGGCAAAGGCGCTTTGAAATCAAAACTCAAACTCAAACTCAAACCAAAACTAAAACGAAACCGAAAACAAGCTGCATGCATTTTTTTGAAAGTCGTTTCGATTTTGGGCTTTCCGCTGGCCCCTTGGCTGGGTCTTACCTTCAGAGTTAAGGTTCGGTTCGGTTCGGAGTGGTGTGGTTCGGTGGGTGAGCTGGCTGGCTGGCTGGCTGGCTCCCTTTCGATTAGGGGCACTTTATGAGTCAGAAGCCATAACCTGTCTTTTGATGGACAGAGAAATGAATGCTATGACATTTGATGAAGACCAGAACACATAAACATTCTTTGTGCGCCGCCTGAAACCCAACACCCAACTCGGGAGAATTGAAACAAGTCGTTCAACCTGCACACAGAACACACACACACACACACACCCGTCGCAAAAAGGTCACTGAAGCAGGCTGACCGATTCCAAGTCCCCAATAACACAAAGGCCAAACGTTTTATGACCATTTTCGACTCGGTCTCAGCTTCATCTTCAGCTCCTACTCATAGTTTATGGGTTCCAATTAGAGTGCACATTCTTAGTAGCATTGCCAAAAGACTGGACTGGACTGCAAACGACGGACTTTCTCTACCTGGAAGATCGACGAGTGCTCCTTGGCAAGGTCGATTAGTCATGAGAGTGCAGCACCAATAGCCCATCCAGAGACAGACCCAGAGCCGAGAGCCGAGAGCCCAGAGCCAGGCAAGGGCCCTCAAGTGACCTGCCATTCAGTCGAACGTCGAACGTCACTTTTTAGCCTGTTTCAAACAAAAAAAAAACCAAAAAAAATGGATGGTTTTGCCGGTATCATAAAACCATAGCAATGCAGATGGGACGACGAAAGAGAGCGAAAGGGAGCGATAGTTAAGGCTAGAAAGAGTGCGAACGAGAACGGAAGAGACAGAGGATAGAGTAGAGGATGGTGGATAGTGGATATCATACCCATGGCATACCATACCCTATGGCAGGCAGGTCGTTAGCCGCTCTGATACCGAGACGGAGACGGAGACGGAGACAGAGACCCCTGGCAGAACAGCGGGGAGTAACCGAAACGAGACTCAGGCAGGATAAAAGGAGAGCCGAGTGTCGGACAGGACAGGACAGGAACAGACACATCATCACGGGACAGGCACAAAGGGAAAACATGGCCCCGAAAACGTTTTGCCAAATGCCTCGTAAGTGACCTGACAATGATTGGCGGCAGGCCTAGACAGAAGTCGCCAAACAAGGGCTCTGATAAATGAATTCAGATAATGGATTTATAAAAACAGAAAGTGATTTCGCTTTGGTCTGGAAAGTAGCCAATTATCGGCATCTTCCTCGACAGAAGGCGATTTATTTGGATCACTTGTGGCACTTACGATATGAACTTATGTACATGTGTACATTGAGCCAAGATCACTGCCACTGTCCTTGCCGTTCACCTGGTCAAAATGCACTCTCTGCTGCGGCCCAAAATGGGTCGCAGCCTGAAAAGTGAGAGGCCAAAACAAGCACACACACACACACACACACAATATACAAGTTAATTAATTGCCAAAACCGATGAAAGTAAAAAGCCAAAGAGAGAAATGGGATGGGGGGGGGTAAGGTAACCCAGAAACCAGAAACCAGCAGAAAGCTGCCCAAAAAAACAACAACAACAACAAAAGAAAGAAGCGAAGAAACAGAAGAGAAGTTGCGTGTACGGTAGAAAATCACGGAGCCATGTCAATTTCAATGTCATTAAAATGAATTTCTTTTTAAATGCAAAAGCGAGAATGGTAGCAGCGCCGGGAGGAAACTACCAACAAATTACTGACTGTCAGGGCCGGGACAATGCGGAAGTGCGGGGTGAAACGTGGCAGCAGGGGGTTGGGGCAGCAAATCGCATACTGCTACTCGTCTTGAGTGGCCCGAGTCCCGTGCCCCGACCCCTGAGCCCCGAACCACAGACAGAGAGAGAGAGAGCGAGAGCCGTGACAAATGATCCCCGACATTTTGGCTGGCATTCGAGCTTAATTCTTGTGCCATGCGCCAGCCACTCCATTAAATGGACCTGCAAATTATATGCTGCCCTGCCCGCCTTCGAGGGAGTAGTACTGCCTATACTCCTGCCGGACATTTGATTCATGGCCCGACAATTATACGTCATTGTAATTGAAATGCGAATGGAAATGGAAATGGGTCTAAAGATGTGAGGATGGGGATGGAAATGCGTGCAACAAGTTTCTCGTTTACTGGAATAACCTTAGAATTAATTACATCACGTTTCCGACGCAAACAACAAAAAAACGCTCCCCCAACTGGTTTACCCCCCCCACTCACTCTCTCGAAGTCTTTGTGTGTGTGTGTGTGTATGTGTATGTGTGTTTGTATCTAAACAAAGGGCAATTGCTCAAGTTGAACCGAAAAACAAATTTCAGTTTTTTGTCGAGTTGGAGCCAAACATACACGACATACAGACACGACACGCACACACGTGACCATCACATGCCACCGAGGACAAACGTATTGATAGATGTAACAAATTCCAACCCCCCACCCGCTCGCACCCTTGGGCTGTTTCTTGTTTCATTTTCAACTACAAAACCCAGACGCACCAAAAAAAAAAAAACGAAGAAACGAAGAAGAACCAATTGTTGATTGACTTACAACGAAATGAAGCTCTTCACTTTTCCAGTTATTTTCGAATTTGTTGGCTAATGATGAGGTCATAGTGGAGATACCAGAGTGGGGAATGTGTGCTCGCCTCGCTTTACATTACGTATTTCCTTGGCTGATTATGCCAAACGACTTAAGTCGAGTTGGGGCGAAAATTTGAGGCTTTTCGAGTCGGCTTTGGGTCGTAAAAGCAAACAAACGAACAAAAAATACAATACATTTTCAGCTTTTCCATTTTGGGCAACACATCAGACCTGATCGAACCGCAGTATCGCCAGTATCGCCAGTATCTGTAAATGTATCTTGCGGGTCGTATAATGGGCTGACATCGAGCTGGAGACAAGCCCACACATCTGGCAGAGAGCTAGAGCTAGCTGACAAATTTATTGACTCGCCGCACGGAAAAGATACGCGCAGTTGACTTGGCATTGAAGTCCGTCCGTCCGTCCATCCATCCGAACGTGTATCTCTAGCTGTTGCTGTTGCTGTATCTGGATCTGGCGTGTGCATGTGTATCTATGTATGTATGTATCTTTGCGTTTAGATCTTGCTTCGTAGAATGCAGCAATTACAAATGTTATAAGCGATTATTAGTTGAGAGTGGAAACAACGGCAAAAAAAACACACACACACGCACACACACAACACAACTGAACACAACAGAACACAACAGAAACTGCTAGGGAAAGCAGAAGGCGCAAAACCAAATGCAATGGAAACCAGATGGGAGCGGGCAATAGAGAGATACAAACACAGATACAAGCACAGCTTGATGCCGGCAAGAGCTATCCCCTTGCCATAGCCACTGCTGCCCGCGGCCCTGCATCCAGCTCTCCGCTCCATCTTTGTCTCTCTGGAGCGCAAGCTAGTCGGCCGGTAAACCGCTTGCGTTTTGGCCTGGCTTCAGTCTCAATGTATCTCAGAGATGCATGTGTTTCGCTCATGTATCTAACTATCTTTGCCATCTATATTCAGCCGGCTATCCACACACATACGTACATAGCTGCATCTGTATCTGTAGTTGTATCTGTGACTGTATGCCCGACTTATGACGCAATTCGAAAAAGTTCATCTGATCTGTTTGCTCTTTCCTCTCGTACTATGGTGATGTGTCTCCCTCTCTCTATCTCTATCTCTATCTCCATCTCTATCGCTGTGATTGTTAGGGCGCGGCAACAGCCCAGCACGTGGAGTGGTGGGGGTCTGGGGCTGGTTAATTAATCTATATAATTGAGTATCTGTAGAGCGTACATCTCTATTTAGCCCTGAAATTGTAGCGTATTTTATTTCCCCTTTATATACGTATACATATTTGTACTATTTTTTCTATTTTCCTCTCTCCATTTTGATCGTACGTTTTTGTTTGTGCTCCGTCTAACGAATTCTTTCACGAAACCAAATTCTAAACAAATTTTCATTACGACATCAGCAGCATCATCATCATCAACATCATCATCCACATCATAGTATTCGTATTCGTATTCATCGTCGTCATTGCAAGCAAACGAATCGATCTGACGATTCGGAATTCGTTGGGTTCTTTGCATATGGGAATCGGGATGGGATGGGATCTCGATTTTACTCGTTTGAATGCCTCCAAAACGATGTTTCGCTCTCGCATTAGTTTTTATTTAATAATTCTTCATTTTGTTTACGGATCAGTTCAACGATTCGAGTGACGTAATAGGAAGGGGCATTGCCTGTTTATTGTATCTTTCGATGTCGACTTCGATGTGGATGTGGATGTGGCTGAAGGATTATGTGGATTCTGTAGCTGGTCAGCACATTTCCCGAGAATGTTTCTAATTCGATTTTGCGGTAAGCTCCAACCCCCCTGCCCCAAGCACCCTGCCCCTGCCCCTGCCCCTCCCTGTGCCGCTCCTTCAAGGAGTCCTAGAGGTATCGAATTGTATGCTCGGGTGTATCCAAGAAGGCCAACCCAGAGAGTAACC
This sequence comes from Drosophila azteca, assembly GCA_005876895.1. Classification (NCBI taxonomy): domain Eukaryota; kingdom Metazoa; phylum Arthropoda; class Insecta; order Diptera; family Drosophilidae; genus Drosophila; species Drosophila azteca. The sequence continues at coordinate 15,862,514 of VCKU01000004.1, read as the reverse complement.
CAATTACGTGCCAAAAAGCAGAATGCGACCCTCGACAAGCATTTTTTCGAGTTTTTGTTTTTTTTTTTCGTCGTGCCACATAGAACGTGATTGCACATAGAATCCATGTACCCCGCACTACTTACATATGTACTCATGTATTCTCTGGTGGGGGGCTGTACATATATGCTCTGAATATGCTTGTACATAGAGACAGCATAGACGTCGCACAATATATGTATGTATATGCTGCGCTGCGCCCCAGTCATGTTGGGGATGGGACGGCTGTTGTGTGGCAGAGCCAACCTTGACATACTTTGGCGTCGCACAATGATGACAGAGCTGCCTCTGTCTCTGCCTCGGCCTCTGCCACTGCTAGCTGCACTTGCAGTGGCAGTGGCAGTGGCAACCACCCACCCACACACCCGACTCACCTCATTTCCAATTGTGGTTATCTTGACAACCACCTCGTCCTTGCTGGCATCGTGCTCCACCACATCGCCGCTCTGCTCGCGGCCGTTGTAGGTGAGGAACACCCGCTGGCCGGGCTGCAGCTGTATGCCCATAATCGAGCGGAAGCCGGGTCCAATAAGATCCGATTCGCGGAACTCCTTAATCATGGCGTTCCGGCGCACTGCCTGGGCCGGACTGATGTGGACGCTGGCGACCCGGCGGGCCTCTACGATGACTGATGCGTCCGGAGAGGACGATGACGATGACGAGTTGGAGGACGAGGACGAGGACGCGGATGCTGTCGACGGGGCAGCAGCAGCAGCAGCAGCAGCGTGCTGCAACGGAAGTTGCTGCGTTTTAAAATCGAATCGGACGAGATAGCGCGTGTCCGCGTTCAGCTGTGGCTCCCCGGGGGCCAGGAAGGTGGGCGGCGGCGGAGGCGGTGACAGCGGTGCCAGAGCCTTACCAGACGTGACCATGTACGACGGCGGCGTCTTCACATCCACGATGACGCCCGAATAGAGGAGTCCCTCAGGACCCGGGGCGCACACCTTGGTGCCAATGATTGAGCGTTTGGCCAAACGACGACCGGTGGACATTTTTGTACGTTTTGTGGGTTTTTGGACTTCTCACTCAAAAATCTCAACTTCACGGATAGCCGCGTTCTAGTTTTTGCTTTGTTGCCTTTGACTTTTATTCAAATCCGGCTGAATGGACCTGATGACCTGCTGATACGAGTGTGTTGCTGTTTCTACCAACTCAGTGCCAGATTTTAGCTTTGCTAACGCGCCACATTTTCCGCACTTGGACACAAATTTTCCTTACAGGTATTGCACTCGATTGTAACTTGCACTTTTCCGGTTTGTTTGAAACACTTTTCACTTCTAACTGTGGGATTAATCACTTTACTTTAATCACTCTCTTGCACTTTCCTGGTCTTTATTTGGAGTCTACATATGTATATTTAATGGAGGTGTGTTTGGTGTTGGCGTTTAGAGCAGGGGGCGGGGACTTAAGTCTGTGAGATGTTTTTGGTCAGTTTGTATACCTCGAGCTGGCTGAGGGCCGGCAATTTCTTGATCACGTTCTTGTGGTACAACTCCAGGGAGAAGGTGACGCGTTGACTCAGGCGCTGCAGCAGGATGAGGGGGAGAAGCGGCTGTCGCAGCGGCAGTGTCAGTGGCAGTGACTGCGACTGGGTCGGGAGTGGATGCAGTGCATCAATCGGGGCACTCAGTTTCACATGCTCGTCGTCGCTGGGCGTCTGAATGGCGTGGCAGTCGCGTTTGTGCCTGAGCATAATCCAATTTTGGCCGCTTTGTACGTCAGTTTGGGGGCTACTAACTTTTGGGCAGAGTGGAGTCAATCAGGTAGTGCCAGGGGTGGTGTCCGTTTTTTGGGGAATGCTGGGGTTCACATACAACTGATGATGGAATTTTTGTGTTGTCGGCTTGAAGCTTTTTCCTCACACTTTTTCGTAGATTTTCTTTTGTTGTTTTGTTGTTTTGTTGTTTGTTTGATGCCTGCTGCTATTTGCTTATTACAGCTTTGCTTTCGCGCTGCTTTCGCTGCCGGTCGTTTCACTTTTTCTCGAGTTTTTCTCTCACACACAGAGACAGAGGCAGAGGCAGAGACAGATTTAGATTCAGAGACACCCACACACAGACGACACTCGCCAGAGAGCAATATGGATGCACTTCTCGCGGGCTGCTGCACTGATTTGTTGTTTGTTTTCTGTGGCGACTCTTGGACTCTTTGACTTTTCGACTCGGCGATTGATTGCTGGAAAACAGCAAGACAAACACACTCACTCACACACACGCACACTTGCTCACACGCTCACAGGGGGACTGTGTCGATTGTTTTTGATACTGTTTATGGTATGGCCGTGGCTATTGTTGAAAATATATCTTTTTCGAGGGGAGTGGGATGTTATTGTTTGGCGTTCAGTTCACGACAAAATTATTTCTCGCAAGCGCTTATCGTCTGCACCCGAGAGTTTGGTTTTGATGACTGACGCGAGCGAGCGAGCCAAGCGAACGGCGAGTTACAGTTACACACAGATACTCAACACACACACACACACACACACACACACAGATACTGCTGTCTCTCTTGCGCTCTGCCAGTCGTCTGTGTGTGCGCTCGCTCGCTCGCTCTCTCTCTCTCTCTCTCTTGTCCTCTCTGTTATGTAGAAACGTATCTGTATCTATCGGATCTACCTGCTTTGAAAAGCAAAACAACATACGTATACATAATTTTTGGAGCGTATGCGTGTGTTAGTGTGTGTACGTGTGTGAGCCAGCATTAAACTGTTAGAAATGCATCGGTGCCGTGCCGTGGCCGTGCCTGTTAACAGCGGCACAAAACTTCTAATCGGCGCGCTGTAATCATACGAGCATCAAAATCAAAGGGAGCATACCCCCTACCCCCCTAGTCCCCCTTCAAGGACTTGTCCTATCAATCATTTTCCCAGGATAGATTTCCAGATACAATAAATACATTCCATATCTACATAAGGCTACATAAGGTATAGTATGTGGTATGAGGCTTTTACCAACGCGACGCAGTAGCTGGAGCGAACGCTTATCAGCAGGCAGCGACCTCAGCTCTCGGCTCTGGTTCTGGCTATTCGTATCCATATCTATGACGCCATCGCCAGGAGGTATTCGTACACCAGTGGCGACGTCGTCGTTAGCCCAAAAAGAAAAAAAAAATATACTACGCAGTAAAAAAAAAAACTCAGACACTTGTCAACAGAGCCCCGCATAACTGTGCGTGCATCTGTGTGTGCGGCCACTGGTATGTGTGTGTGTGTGTGTGTGTGTTTCGCTCTTTATTATCAATAACAGAGCGGAGAGCGAACAGAGTGGTGTGAGCAACAAACAGCTGTTGAGCAAAACAAACGAGAGACAGAGAAAGAGAGAGCCAAACATGTTCGTCCAGCCCGACCCTCACATGCCCTTTTGCCCTTCAGATACTCCTTTGTTTAACTTATACATACGCTCGACTATCCTCTGGTCGCATATGCCATGCGATGTTATTGTAGGGTATGGTTCAAGCGCCGGCCGGTTTTCTGGTCTGCAACGTCACAGAATTTAACAGTTAAAGAGAGCGAAGCTTTTAAGTGTTGTGTGTGTGTGTGTGTGTGTTTATGAGTGTGGTTTTACTCTCTCTCTCTCTCTCTCTCTGTCTCTCTCTCTTCGTAAGGCTCACAGCTGTTAATGCTTTGAAATTCAGTCGATTTTGTTTACATCTCATGGGATACCATGCCATGCCATGCCTGTTGTTGGGGGGATATTCGTATATGTATGTACTATGTATTTTTGGGGGCCGCACTGCTGCTACGTTGCACGGCACGGGTATGGTACGGTATGTACTGTATGCTGGCTGTTATGTGGCGTGGCGTTGTTGTTGCCTTTGGAATGACCTCTGTAGGCATACATTTCCCCCCAGCTATGTTCCATTTCTCTGGGACGGGACGTGGAGTAGGAGCGGTAGTGAGAGCGGTAGCGAGAGCGGGAGCGGGGGGCGTAAATAAACTCGCACATACACATCTGCAACTTCAATCAACTTCCAACATCATCCAACATCCATCCAATCCATAGATTTTTGCGTAGTGTAGTTGTTATTGTTGCCAGTTTTCCCCTTATCTGATTCGGAGTTTCGGGGTGGATTTGAGGGATTTGATTTTCATGCCACCAGCATTTTGAGACGTCATTTTCGGAAAATTCGCTGCGTATTTTGTTTGATCTTGGATGGGGGCAGGTCAATCGTCAAACCAAAGTACAGTAGAACCGTAAAACCCGGACAGCAATCAGCAAGGATGGAAAACACAGGATGTCCTTTGGCCAGAAGTTAGAACAACTGCAAAAGTATCTGGTGGTAGCCTTATCTGGAAGCAAAAGCGATAAAGTGGCCAAAAAACAAAAGTGCTGATAGTACTTCAAGGAAAACCTATAGGAAACCTGTAGGGGCACACACACACAGACGCACACACAGACGCACGCGCCAGCAGAGAATGGCGGCCAAGTGCAAAGATGAACTATCTGACAAATTCAATTAACTAATCATTTCTCTAGTGAAAATTCCAAAGGAGCAACAACAACTGGAATCAACAGAGCGTTGCCAGAGCTACAACAAATACGCAGTTACGAAAAGCAGCATCGCATCACATCGCGTCGGGCATCGCTCAAGTGAATGTGAATGTGAATGTGAATGTAAATGTGAATGCAATCCATGAATCCGTGAGGTTACAAAACGAGCGAAAGAAACGCAAAAGGCAAAACCAAAACAAAGCAGCATCGGCATTAGATGTGGAGTGAGAGGGAGAGAGAGACAGGGGGTGAAGGAGATACCAGAAGGCAATGCACAAATACAAATGGAGGAAAGCAAATGCTCACACACAGATACACATACACATAGATACACATTACCCAAACTGGAAAATAGGTCAACCAGTTGAGAGCGCAAGAGAGTCGCTCGAATAGCAAGAGAACTTCCATAGTGAGAGAGAGAGAGAGATGTAAACTAACATTGTAACATAACAGCGTGTAAGAGAGAGCCGCGCACTGTGGAAATTTAGAACGGGAACGGTTCTGTTAACCAACAGCGGCCTCAATTTTCCCTAACAGTTTGCGATTGATTAAACTGGAAGGTGGGTGGGGGTTGGGGGTTGTCAATGGTAGGGTTTGGTATCTCTTGGTATCCAACAAAGTTCTGAGCAGCCGAGCAGCTGTTGCACTTGCTCTCCCTTTTTCTCACTCTCTCTGTACCGCTCTGCCCTGTACCGTACCCTCCGCTTTGCAGCCCTTCAGCCCGCAAGAGCTGCGCTGGTAATTTTATTGGAATTTTATGAAAATTAAACCGGATTTTTGGGATTTCTTTGTAAAGTCGTAATGAGAGACAGCATCTTATTATTATTATAGCCCCGCTGCATTTCAGCGCTGTCCGCGTTGTATTTGGTTGGGCGCCGTTGCTGTTATTTCGTTTCGTTTCGTATTCTCTCCTTTATCATTAATGTATGCTTATAGTAGATATATCTGTATGTGTGCACTGTGATTGGATTGCCTTCGAAACCGGATTTCGAAAATATGTATGTCATTCCGTTCCATTCAATTACGCTTTTGCCTAGGCATTGGCATGGGCATGGGCATAGGCATGGGCATGGGCATAGGTATAGGTCCCCCCCACAATGGACGGTCTTTGTTGAAAAGAAATCAACTTGAAATTGCCCCGATCGCTCTCAGATGACGCAGAGAAAGTGCAAGTTTCATGCAAATTCAAAAGCTCAGCTCGCACTGGGTACTCGTAACCAAAGATGATCGCTAAAGGATTGCCAAGATTCCTCCTCAGCTCTTTGCGATTTCTTCGCTCTATTTCATAATCCTCCCCACTTTGAGCACTAATTAGAGTCCCCGCCCCCCCACGATGTCCGGGGCACCAGCACCACCTGTCAAGCTGGGCAAATTTGCTGGCATGACGAGCGGGCACTTGACGAACGTGGCCATGGACATGAGCCTGGACATGGATGTTGATGTGGACATGCCACCGACACTGCGTCGAGATGTCCATCAAAAGCTGTCAGTTTCCAAACAAGCAAACAAACACACACACACACAAAACACAAATCGCAGATGGCGGAAAACGAAAATCGCCCTTGACTGCCACTCCATACACATGCATACATACACGGAGTATGTCTTTGGCTCTGTCTCCGACTCCGACTCTGACTCCAACATCAACTCCTACACCCACTCCCACTCCCACCCCCACTCTCACTCGTACTGTATGACATTTGATGTTGCGTGTTTGGATCATTAGAATGTTTACCTGTTCGCTGTTAGTGTATCTTCCGTTTGACATCCAGCCAGTCGGGTAGGATAGGGTAGGGTAGGGATATGGAAAATCAAGTTACCAACGGCCAACAGGGTCTCGTGATTGATGTGAAGATGTCAGCACAGAAATGGACGTGTGGATGTGGATGTGAATGTGGAGGCTTTGTCAGCAAGAAGAGTCCGGAGTCAGAGTCAGAGTTTTGACAACCGGTTCCACCTCTAGCCTTCATGGCTGGGGTCAAGCGGACAGCGAATAGCGGATGGCGGATAGCGGATAGCGGACAATATTCACCTGACAGCAACTTTCCTTGGACGGCTGATTTCACCAATGGACGATTCAATTGCCATGCCATGCTCGGGATCGGTTGGAGTCGCGAGACTGAAGCTGGGGCTGGCACTGGGGGGGGGACTGTGCGTGCTGTTGACATTGGGCTCATAAATTCTGGTGGAAAACAGACAACAGTTTTCATTGTCTTTCACTGCTGCTCTGCTCGGATGCAAGACGTTTGTTTGAACAATACACAAATATGGGCACTAGACACACATCGATACGCAGCAATAGACAAATAAATATTTCGTTGCTCTTGGGGGGAGGGGAGAGGGTACCCTCTATGGAGGTTCGAGGAAAGAGCTGCTGCCAGCTGTCAGTGTCGAGCTGTTGACATCCCAACAATCAAACTACCCTCCGATTGAAGACTTTCCTTACCCCGAAACCAGACCAAACTCTTTCAGCCTTGACAACTTTGCAAGTCTGCAGCTTTTGGGTGCAAAAAAAATGGGTCAACCGGCAACGAACGTCACTTGCTGACCTACTTTGGCAGGGAAAATTGTGTCAGGGATGTTTTACCAGCTTTGGATCCGCTATCAACGAGCTAGAACTACTATTCATATCCACATTTTAGTTCTCTTTACATTGAATTCCGAATTAAATGGATTAAAGCGTTAAGTAATTGAGAAATAGAACTAGCAATAAAGAAAATATGAAAAGTTAATAATGCTTTTCAAACAGTAACATCACTAAATGGCACAAAAACCATAGCACATCTTTTTGCTTTCATCTCGCAGCCCATTCAACATCAAGGACAAGGATTTGCCAAGGGCAAATGAGAAAAACAACAACAACCACGATAAGGACGAGGTACCTACATACATAGGTTGGTTGACCTACTTTCGTTGGTCCTTCTGTGGCATGTCAGGGCTAAATAACTACTATGGTATATACAATATACCTAATGAATTTCAAACTTTTTAATGAGGCCATTTGTTATATGACTTATTTAAAATTATTTTGTTTAAACAAAAAATGTTAAAAAGCGCTGCGCGCATACAATTCACATTTTAAGAATTAACATTGCGTTAACATTCATTAACGTTAACATTCAAGTTGGGTGTTGCGGAACAGTGCTGCGGATTTTGCGATTTGAAGTTCTGTTTAACATATTGACGTCATAGGCGTAGAAAATGTTGCTAGCATGTTGCGGAACTTTTAGTGCAGAATTTGGGGGCTCGGCCTGGAAGTAGGCAATCATTTTTTGACAGATAGATGGCGCTATGTGTCAGCGCAACTGACATGACAAATGTTTTCTGCGAAACGACGGTTATATTTTCATATTTTGGGAAATATTTGAGACAAAAGGGTGGGGGTTAAACTCTGAGATCCACTTGCTGATCCATTTCAGTGCGATATCACAAAAGTCTGCACACAAAACGGTTGATGTTTCACTTCCAGTTATATTAAAACTTAAACCAACTTGATTGTATATAGCAATGAAATCGTGGACTTTAGCTGTTTGCTGCTGCTTCGAATGTTTTGATCTACTGAGCTTTTTCAGTAGCGTAGATTGAAAGAAGTTTGGCAAAAAGTCGACGATTGCGATTATACGTACATTCATTGAGAATAAAGTCTAGTGGGCAGTGCAAATTTCAAAAAAATATACGGTTTTGCTCTACCAAAAGAATATAAAATATAATATACATATATATATATAATATATATAAATTATATATAAAATACAGATACATAGGTTTAGATAAATTAGACCATGGTGAAAAAATTAATAAGGTGATGTACTCAGCTGTGGTGAGGACGTTAAATTTTTCATCTTGCTCTCTCGGCTCTCAAAGAGCAAATCGCTAAAAAGAGATAGCAAGCGTTTTGACAAACGACTGACAAAAATAACGTCCCCGAAAGAGAGCACGTGTGGTGAGTACATCACCTTATTACTTATTTCACCATGAATTAGGCAATCTCGTTCCTCTCAAATTCGGCGTCGCCTAGTCTGTTCTCTCCATTACCGCCGTAAAACCAACATATAAATGACGAGAGCGGCAATTGCTACAACAGCTAATGGCAATATATAGTCCCATGTTTTCAAAAATGTTTCATTTTGGTGAATTTGATGGTGGCACTGATATGGTAGGGACCGGGGAACAGTCGAATCGTCATATATGCACTCCAGAGTGACATTCTTTCCCTGAAATGAAATAAGTCATTTATTATAAATGCATAGAGCTATTTTCGCATTACGTACCGTTTTATAAATCCTCTTCACAATCGGAGAGTTGCAACTGCATCGGATTGGGTTTCCTTTGACTATTGCCCTAATGTTAACCAGGCCTATTATGCTGTGAATGTCAGTGAGCTGGTTGTTGCTCACATCAACCAGCTCAATCCTTGCCACAGATCTGGGCAGGTCAGTGAGCTGATTTCCGCTAAGGTTTAGGCTTTTCAGACCCAGCATTGATCCGAAACTCCAGCTGGATAGTCTTTTAATGACGTTATAGGACAAATCGAGGTGCGTTACGTTTTCAAATCCGGTTTCAAAGAGGGATGGTGGGACTTCCTCCAAGCCATTTCCTGACAGATTCAGGGTGCTTGGCCACAATGCTGCCACACATTCCAAGTCCAGTTCGGGAGGATTCGAGCAGTCGGCACTCACGTAGCCATCGGTCGGGACTCGGATCGAGCAGCCACATATGGTGTTCGAATCGCGCCATTGAAGGTATTTTGCATCCGCAGTACCCAGCAAAATACTCGTAATAGCTAATACATATATGATTTTCATCCTAAAGTAAAAAAAACAAAGGAAGTGTAGTAACTAGTGTTAATATTGGCCAATACGTACTACAATGCCCTACTATATGGCTATTGATATTCTTGTCTGTTATCAACATCGCGAGAACAGACACATGCCATTCACAAACATTGCTTAGGTCGGCTGAAGAACTACAGTTTTAATCGACGACACTTTCCTAATCAGTCGTTAAAGTGCACCAAAGAGCGTAACCTCTCTCTGTAAATTCCTGTACAGCAATATAATACTTAACGGCCTGATTAGATTATGAAGTGTAGATCAAAGAATCTTGGAATTGTTCCTTAAAATTTAATGATCAATACGTAGATAATGATTAGTACGTATGTATATATGTGTGCTTTTGCACTTGAGAGATTACGAGGCTGCTTCAAAGCTGACTGCCAAACTTTTTCTTTATTTGTCGTGGAATGAGACGAACAGCAGCACCAGAAGCAAACGGACTGAGGGATCAGATATATCTGAGGGATCGGATATATCTACCAGACAACAGCAACAGCACAGGTACTACTGTAACTACCTAAATGAATTAATTTTAACAGAAATAAAAAGTTTTTCTACTAAATGACTAATTTCATCCACTAATTTTTACGTCATATTGTATACGTCACATTTCTCAAGGCCCTTTCCAAGCCGGTTGCGGGGGCGGGGCGACAATCACATTCAAAAGTGTGCTAGCTTTTTGCTCTATAAGAACTGCTCCGAACATAAAGGTATGACACTAATTTTCTCACCTCTTTTTTATGATCTCAGCACTGAAGAAATTGAATGTTTAGTTTTTATAGAATTTGTGCATTACTTGTGAATTGTTGCATTAGTGATGGAAAACCATGCATGGATAGATACGATAGATCGAGGATGCAAAGCTTTCGATACAACTGTATATCGATGAAATTACATTGTGAGGAATGTCACGTCTGTTTTTGATCATTTAAAGCCTCCAATGAGAAAATTACAAATTTCTTTCACTCTCAGAACAAGTGTAAATCGATAGTTATTGAGACAAATCACATAATAAGTTGACAAAGAAGATTGCGGCAAAGCGGAACTAAAACTAAAATTGATTTGTTTGGCAGTCTGGTTTTAATAATGCCCATCAGTTTTTAGATAATATCAGTAACATAATATGGTAAAACTGAGGGTTGTCGTTTTTATCACAGAATTTATGGTGAAAAAGTTATTCGGATTGGTTCTACGGAGATGTTTCAGTAACAACTTTTTTCACAGTTATGACTGACGTATTCGCATAAATAAAACATAATATTCATTTATTTTGAGATTATTATTTGACCCAAGATTCGTTTGAGAGTCGGGTAGGGCCATGCATTATCAGCTTCGCGCCAGTGACAAACGCAACGCTTAAGTAGAATTAAGTGATTAATATATTTAAAGCCGACTTATCAGCACAATTGTGAACAGCACTTTCCATGCACATACGATGGTACATACCGATCAGTATGTAGTTGACTTTTGGAACACAATGACTTAAGTGTAAAACGCTTGAAGCAATGCGATTAAAAGGAGTACTCCATCGCAAGTGGGCAACTGAAAACTTTGCACCATCTGCAAGAACAAAGAAACCCAACTACCATTTGATTTCTAAACAGAAATTGGAATGAGATTCGATGTGAGACCATTTCGGCAGATGGGCCCAAAAGCCCAGCACTGAAAAGCTGGTAAGTTTTTAAAGCAATTGCCAATGAATGCCAACATAGTCTTTAATTTGCAGGCAGCTATTAGAAGTGATAGGTCGGAAAGCTAAACGAAGCAGATCTGATCCAGATCAGGTCCTGATGATGTATGTATACTTGTCAGAAATCAGGACGATTGGAGTAGGCTCTTGGACGTAGATGACTCCTGCCTAGCTCATACATACTTATAGAAAACGCTCAGCCCCAACACCTCGCCCATTATAATCCAAAAACCATTCAAAAGAGAATACTAATATATCGTATTGCTCTCATAGCGATTCTCTTTGGGGAACTTAATAATTTACGAGTATATGCATTTATGTAGCTTACAAAGAGACAATAATTGTTCTTGTGTCAATACGTATTTATACCAGGTACTCGAAGAGTCTGGGGGTATATTAGATTTGTGGTGATAACGGATGTGTGTAACGCCCAGAGGGATCGCATTTCCGACCCCATGAAGTACATATATATATATTCCTGATCAGCATCAATAGCCGAGTCGATATAGGCATGTCTGTCTGTCCGTCCGTCTGTCCGTCTGTCCGTCTTCATTAGCGCCTATATCTCAGAGACTATGAAAGCTAGAGCAACCAAATTTTGTATCCAGTCTCCGGTGTTATCACACTACTCCAAGTGTATTTCAAAATTTCGCCCCGCCCCTTTCCGCCCACGCAAAGGACGAAAATCTGTGTCATGCACAATTTTAAAGATACGAGAAATCATAGAGAATGATCTTATCTATCAGAGTGCTGAATCTGGATCAGATCTGATTATTAATACAGCCACTGTGAAGAAACCCATTTCGAAAGTCATCGCTCCCTCTCGCTCTCTCTCACCGGTGACCCTGTCGGCTTTGTGTATTCCTCCAAATGAGCGCCAAGATCTCAGAGACTATAAGAGCCAGAGCAACCAAACTTTCTATCCAAGCTCCTGGGATATCACTTCAATACAAGTGTATTTCAAAAATTTTGACACGCCCTCTTCCGCCCCCACAAAGAACGAAAATCTGTGCAATCGACAATTTTTAAGATACAAGAAAACTAAAAACGCAGAATCATGAAAAATTACCGTATCTACCAGACAGCCGATCTGGATCAGGTCTGATCATTAGTACAGCCAGAACGAACAAATTCTCTCTCTCTCGTACCTACCATGTCTCTTGTATGTAGTTATATATGTGTATGTAAAAACGTAGCAGCCGATGTAAAAAATTATATGTAAATAAAAATGGAAACAGATAATTTCTAAAATATAAAAACATAGTTGGGGTTCGACTTAATTTATTTATTTTCCATTTTGGCCAAAATTTAATTCGTCTCTTTGAACAATTTTGGTAATAATTTTGAAAAATACTTGTGAACCAAAGCTTGTGGTTATTCTTTAGTAAAAAACCAGTCCTTTTGTGCGTGCGTCTGTGTATTCCTACATAACATTTATGCACATGTATTGCTCAGGCATATTCGTTTCTCTTTCTCGCACACAGCAAGAAACAACCCTTTTTGAAGACACTTATTGCGTAGTGGTCTTTCAAAGACCGTTTTGCAGTGAGCGCTCTCTCAAAAGTGTTCCTATCTGTGGTTATTGAGAGACCGAATCGTTTTTTCGGTTGAGCCAAACAGTCGGACCGAAACACACAAGCGAACCGAAAAAAGTGTTTTTCTCAGAGAGAGATCGTGTGTACCAAATTTTTTTGTGTTTTTTCTGTGTGAAGACTGCGTTGGAAAAATCGGTTGACGGTTATTTGCATGCTCTGTTCTTTACACATTATTTCGACTTCGCAATGTTGCTCTTACGCCCACCACGAAAAAGAACACAACACACACAACAATTAACAGAGTGTACCCCCCCACCGATTCCAAATTTTGCACTTCCTTTCGGCACTGTGTTGGTAGCTGCACTGCTTCATTGGAGTCATCCGAAACACACTCAAGAGTTACATGCTTTCTCTGGAATTTCAAAATAGAACTTCATTTAAATGCAAGCCAATCAGTTAACCGCTTTACGTACCGTTTTATAAATCCTCTTCACAATCGGAGAGTTGCAACTGCATCGGATTGGGTTTCCTTTGACTATTGCCTTAATGTTAACCAGGCCTATTATGCTGTGAATATCGGTGAGCTGGTTGTTACTCACATCAACCAGCTATATCCTTGCCACAGATCTGGGCAGGTCAGTGAGCTGATTTCCGCTAAGGTTTAGGCTTTTCAGACCCAGCATTGATCCGAAACTCCAGCTGGATAGTCTTTTAATGACGTTATAGGACAAATCGAGGTGCGTTACGTTTTCAAATCCGGTTTCAAAGAGGGATGGTGGGACTTCCTCCAAGCCATTTCCTGACAGATTCAGGGTGCTTGGCCCCAATGCTGCCACACATTCCAAGTCCAGTTCGGGAGGATTCGAGCAGTCGGCACTCACGTAGCCATCGGTCGGGACTCGGATCGAGCAGCCACATATGGTGTTCGAATCGCGCCATTGAAGGTATTTTGCATCCGCAGTACCCAGCAAAATACTCGTAACAGCTAATACATATATGATTTTCATCCTAAAGCGAAAAAACAAGAAATGCGATGATATTATCTCCCTCAGATCGATCTCAAAGTTTTAGATAGTACATAAAACCAGCCTGTTGATGTATTTGAACTATTATTAATTATTTTGCTGAAAGTATCCAAGATGAAAGTGTTTTGAACCATAAAAGACACAACAAAATGTTGCAAGTAGTAGAAAATATATATTTGATGCATTTAACTGTTGCTATATCTTTTGCAGAAAGTATCTACGCATCTAAAGGCGCAGAGGAACAATGGAAGTATCTTCAGTGTAAGACAGCAGCTACAATTCACATTGATCTCTTTTAACTATGCGCTCTTCCCCACTCTCACACTCACTCTCTCTCTCAGTGTGGCTTTGCAGTTGGGGATGGTCTTTTCTGTCAGCTCTAAGCGAGTGACTTTCGTACTAGGGACTCGAAGCTCCCATTGGAGCCATCCCACATAAGATAAATTCTTTTCTTAACTCTTCGTAGAGATATGTACATACATATATGCGTATGGTACCGAGTAAGGGTTGACATTGACATTGTCGTGTTAACGTTTAAATATGTAATGTTTATGTCTATGTCTATGTCTGAAATGTCTATGAAGAAAAGGCTGAAATGAAATACCCGGACGTGTGTTTATGTGTGTTATGAGGATTGATCGGATGGTGGCTGGGTATGAGTTGTTGTTGCTTGTGTTAGCTATTGCCTCGATTGCACCAAGGGAGTCTGAAGAGTATGTTGGTAGACTTCCGTATTTTAATATGTCTGTTTCTGAGGTGACTGCGAACGTTGTAATCGAGTTTTGTTGGGATCCGTCGGTGTAAATAAATTTGTGGTTATTTAGCTTGTGTTTTAGTTCGTAAAATAGTTTTTGGTATATATCGGGTGGTGTGTTATTTTTTTTGTGGATGTGCAATGATGTGTCTATTAAGTTTTTTGGTAACTGCCATGGTGGTTTTAGTTTGAGGTTTTTTTGGGGATGGTAGGGTATGTTATAATATTGGCATACTTTTATTGCACGCTGTATTGTTGAGGTCCATTTTTTTTTGTAAGTTTTCGCTTTTATGAATTTATGTATTGGGGTGTCTTTGGAATGTATTAGAGATTTAAAGAGTTTTGCTGTTAAGTGATCTCGTTTCTGTTCTATTGTTGGTGTGTTGGTTTCGTACAATAGGTTATAGATCGGTGTGGTGTGCAACGCTCCTAGTGTAGTCCGGATTGCTGAGTTAAAAGTGGTTTTTAATTTGTTTAGGTTGTTTTTTGCTGTGTGTCCGTAAATGTGTAGTCCGTAGTCGATTTTCGATATTAATAATGCTCTTGTTACATTAAGGAGAGTGTGGGTGTTGCAGTTGAAACGTGGGCTGGCTAGACATTTTATAATGTTTAAGTTTGTTGGAGAGTGCTGGGATGAGGGGGCGTTAATGTGTGAGTTCCAGTTATATTTATTGTTGATCCACAGTCCGAGTATTTTGAGTGATGTTGTGTTGGTTATGTTGGTGCTATTGTTGCCGGTAACTACATAGGTGCAGTTCCGCTTTCTGCATATGTGTAAATGTTGATATTTTGTTGGTGAGAGGGATGCTCCTGAGTAGATGCACCAATTTTCTATGTCTGTGAAGAGTGGTTGCAGGTTGAAATTTGTATTTTTGATTTTGCTTAGGTTTAGGATTAAAAAGAAATCATCTGCGTATGCGCTGAAGTTAATTTCCTTGTGAAGTGCGATAGTATTGGTCAACTTATTGAATGCTATAAGGAATAGGACTACAGATATAGGAGAGCCCTGTGGTATTCCGTTTTCAAGAGGATGTATAGCCGATGTGTTTTTTCCTGTTTTTACTGTGATTTTTCTGTTTTTCATAAAGTTTTTGATGTATTTAATTATTTTTTCCCCGCATTTCCATTCCAGAAGTTGATCTATTATTGAGTGTGTACCTACTCGATCAAATGCTCTTGCAAAGTCAAGAGAGATGAGTGAGATATGTTTATTTGCGTTGAGCGACTTCGTGATAAGATGGTCTACGTAAAGTAGACTATCTGAAGTCGATTTTCCCTTCTTGAATCCAAATTGGTTTGGGTGTAGAAGTTTATTATGGGTTAGAAACCACCACAATCTTTTAGCAATGATTTTATCTAGCACTTTTCCAATGCAGCAGTTTAGC
This sequence comes from Drosophila azteca, assembly GCA_005876895.1. NCBI lineage: Eukaryota > Metazoa > Arthropoda > Insecta > Diptera > Drosophilidae > Drosophila > Drosophila azteca. The sequence continues at coordinate 15,846,761 of VCKU01000004.1, read as the reverse complement.
GAGATGGGTCTGTAGGAAGAGATATCCGTTTTGTCCTTTTTTGGTTTCAATATGGGTAGGACGAGACTTGTTTTGAATGACTGTGGTATGTAGTTGTCGAAGATTTGGTTGAAAAGATTTATAATTCGAGCTTAAATTATTGGGTTGCTGTTTTTTATCATGGGGTAGGAGATTCTGTTGAGTCCTGGTGTTGAGCCTTTTAGAGATTGTAAAGCTATGTGAAATTCTGTTTTTGTAATTAATTTTTCAATTTCTTCTGCTGATTTGGATATGGTGTAGTTTATGACTGTGTCTTTGTATTTGTGAGTTTGGAAGTTAGTGCTGAAGTTGTAGTCTTTGGAGAGATCAGACCAGTGTTTTGCAAGAGTGTTGGCTATTTCCTTTGGATTAGTTATGTTATTGGATGCGTTTGTTAGGCAATGAATCTGTTGTATTGGATTAAGACCACAGAGTCTGCGTATGTTGGCCCAGATTGTATTTGTTGGTGTGTTAGTTTGAATGGTGGATGTAAAGGTGTTTGTTGCTTCTTTTTTTCTTATTTTTATTTCTCTTTTTAAAATGGCATTAGCTTTTCTATAGTTGATGATGTTTGTTTGTGTTATGTCTCTGTTTAGGGTTTTCCATGCCTTTCTTTTGTTTTGATGGAGTATTTGTAGCGTTTTGTTCCACCAAGGGACCCTGTGTGTATGTGTGTTAGGTGTTGTTTGTGGGATGCTATGGTGGGCACTTTGTATTAAAATTTTGTTGATTGTAGCGGCTTCCCTATTGATGTTGGTACTTGGGGGGTGTGCGGTGTTGATGAGGGTGCTTAGGTTTTGGAATTTTTCCCAGTTTGCTTCTTTTATTTTGAAGTGAGGTTTGTCGTAGTTGTTGTGGGGATCAGTAGGGAAAAGGGAGGTGAGGATTGGGAAGTGGTCGCTTCCGCAAAGGTCGTCAAAGATGTTCCAGCTTGCGAAGGGTATCAAGGAGGGGGAGCAGAAGGTTAGGTCGATGTGTGTGAAAGTGTTGTGTGTGGTGAAGTGTGTGGGAGATTTGTCATTCAGAAGTGTGAGCTGTGATTGCTCTATAAATTTGGCTATAGTTTTTCCTCTTCTGTTAGGAATCGGGGATCCCCAATTGGGATGCCATCCATTGAGATCACCTGTTACTAATATTGCGTTCTTGTTGCTGTTTATAATGTTGTTGAGGTTGTTTCGTGAGATGGTTTTGTTGGGTGATATATATATTGAGTAGATTGTAAAATTTTGTTTAGATTTGATTTCAGCAGCTATTATTTCAAAGTCATCATTTGTATTTCTCTGTGTATGTTGTATTGATGTGTGGATTAGAAGCGCTACTCCACCAAATCTGTTCGACGCGATGTTTGAGATTAATTTGTAATTAATTGGTATGGGTAGGTGGTTTGTGTATTGTATGTGTGTTTCTTGGAGGGATATAATGTGTGGGGAATGTTTTTTAATTATGATAAGTAGTTGGTTGTAGTTGTTTACATAACCTTTTATGTTCCATTGTATTACTTTTATTGTCATATGTAATTTATATTGTTGGTTGTGGTTGGGGGTGTTTTAATAGATTATAGATTTATGTTGTTTAATTTTTGTTTGAATTGTTTTGTAAGTGTTGTGCTGGGGTTGTTTTGAATGTTGTCCTTTGCTTTTAGTGGTTTGATTAGTGTGTTGTAATGTCGTCTATGTCGTAGGTTATGGGTGTCCTGTGTGGTTTTTTTGAGGTCCCGGGAGTATTTAGTTCGGCATTGGAAGGATGTTGTGGTGTTTTTTCGGTTGTCTTGATGGTGATGGCTGGTTTTTTTGGTTCGTTTGTTTCTTTGTTGGTTGCAAGATTGTTAGGCTGTGGGTTGGTCAGTGTGTGGGCAAATGTTGATTGGTTAATTGATTGTGTTATGCGGTTGTTATATATTGTGAGTGCTGATTTATGGTCAACTTTTTCTAAGATTTTAATAGTTGTTAGTTCATATTGTTTTTTGTAGGTTGGGCATGTACGGTCTGTGGATTTGTGGCTGTTATTGCAGTTGAGTTCTACGTCGCATGCTTCTTCCGGATATGTGTGTGATTTTGAGCACTTGTTGCATGTGGGTTCTTCTTGTTTGCAAGCGGGTGTTGGGTGTCCGAATCGAAGACATTTTATGCAGCGTAGAGGTTGTGGTATGTATGGTATTACCCGTACTACTTCATAGCCGATCATTATTTTATCGGGGAGATTAGGGGTAGCGAACGTCAAGGTTATTTGCCCGGTTATAGTTTCTACATTGTTTATAAACCTTTTCCATTTGTATACTTCAATAACTTTTTGGGATTTTAGCTCGTTTAGTATTTCGCTTTCTGAAATGCAAATGAGTTCTCTTGATTTGATTAGGCCTTTTGAGGAGTTTAATGTCTTATGTTCACTTGCGGTAACATCCAGATCTCCGATTTTAGTTATTTTTAATAGTTTTGTAGCTTGAAGGGAATTTTTTGTTTGTATTAATAATGTACCGGCTCTTGTTTTTTTGCATGTTTCAACTGCACCTCCGCAGATGTAGTCAATAGATTTTTTTATTATAAATGGGTTTACATTTTCAAATGATTGTTTGTCACTTCTGTTAATTGTCATAAATTTTTGATCATTAAGGGAGTTAGCGTTTTTTGTAAATAGTTTGTTTTTGTCGGGGGGGATCATCTTAACTCACGGGGGCGAGCCCCTGGTTTTCGTTGTACGGGAACTATTCGTACAGCTGCGAAAAAAATAATAGCACCACCACCACAAGAAATGTTTAAATAGTTGGAAGGAATGCAAGAAAAAATTGTTTTCTTTTTAACGTTCTTAAGTTATTTAAGAAAATTCCTTAAAAGTGGTCAAATTAGGCGAAAAAAAAAATAGCACCACTTTTCAAAAATTAAATTAAAAACAAAATAATGACCAAAAAGTAACGAATTCTTCAGTTAACTATTTTGAACTATTATCACTAAATCTATATTTATCATTTAATATTTGGTACACTGTCCTTTTTTGGAAATAATAGCTGCGCTGCGCCTTGGCATGGAATCAATCAAGTCCTGGCATCGTTTTAGGACCTGGACTCTTTAATGTATACCCAAAGTGGTCCGATAGTGGCTGGCTTGGAAGTAGCAACCGCCTTCTTAACGTAGGACCACAGATTTTTTATAGGATCAGGTCAGGTGACTGAGAAGGCCACTCCAAAAAGTTCACACAGTTTGCCCTGAACCACTCCTTTGCTTCCTTGTTGGTGTGTTTGGGGTCATAGTCCTGTTAAAGGACCCATTCGAGCGGACTTTCATATTCTGCAAAGGATAGCATTACTGTCACCACGATATTCACCTACACGTGCTATTCCCTGATGGGTTTTATTCAACCTATTGGCCCTACTCCAAAGTCGAAAAAGCAGGCCCATACCAGTACACTACACCCTCCATGCTTAATGGTTTTTGTGGTGTACTAAAGTTTGTATTCTACTTTCCTTGGACGTCTAATGAATTATCGAGATCATTTTCCACCAAACATATCCACTTTGGACTCATCTGACCATAGAATATTCGTCCATTGTTGGGATGTCCGATTTGCTTGAACACTGGCAAACTTCATGCGCTTGGTAATATGTGTCGCGTCTAAAAGGTACAATTTTTCTTGGGCTGCAGGCTTTATTATTTTGTTGGCTAAGATATGTACTAACTGTTTGATCCGTCGGATTTATTTTAAGCTCTTCTTTAAGCTCGGTAGCTGACTTGAAGGGACCCTTCGTACTCTGACGAATCTGTCTTTTGCCATGAAAAGGGGTCATAGATCGTTTTCGTCCGGGTGTTTCAGCCTTTTCTTCATAGTTTAAGGTGTTTTTGATCATTTTATTAATGCTTCATACCAATCGACCAACTTCTCTGTAAGTTTTGCCGTCTAATATCAGTTTTTTGATCAGATCTCGCATCTCCCCAGTGCAGTGCTTTCCACGTCCCATTGTAATGATTATTATTATTTTGTATGACAGAAACAATGAAATCTTAGTCAAAACTAATGAATACGTGCCTTTTACAAAGACAATTTTGAGAAATATAGAAGCTTGACTAAGAAAATGGCTAGTGGTGCCATTTTTTTTTTCGGCATTTTTTGATGCTTTTTTCTTAAAATCCCAAAAAAAAATATGATGGTCAAAATTTGAAAAACGGAAACATAGTTTTTGTTTATAGGGAATACTAAACAATATAAAAAAAATCAAAATGTACAAAAATCGCATCATTTATTCCATTTTTTTGTGTCTGGAACAAAATGTGTTTTGCAGTGGTGCTATTATTTTTTTCGCAACTGTATTTTTGTTTGTGTAAATTGTTTTGTGTCTTCTTGTGCACTTGTTTGTTTGTCACATAATGGCGGTTTGCTGATAAGCGTTTGCTGCTGTGGGTGTTGTTAAGCGCTGTGTAGTTACACGTCTGTTGGTTTTTTCTTTGTTATGGCTTCGAAGTATTCGGTCCGATGCTGTTGAGCAGTGTTGACTGGGTTCTTTGTTGGTTTGTGTATCCATTAAAATGTCGTCTATGTCGTAGGTTATGGGTGTCCTGTATGGTATTTTTGAGGTCCCGTGAGTTTTCGGTTGTCTTGATGGTGATGGGTGGTTGTTTTGGTTCGTTTGTTTCCTTGTTGGTTTCAAGATTGTTAGGTTGTGGGTTGCTCAATTTTTGGGCAAATGTTGATTGGTTAATTGGATGGGTGATGCGGTTGTTATATATTGTGAGTGCTGTTTTATGGTCGACTTTTTCCAAGATTTTAATAGTTGTTAGTTCGTGTTGTTTTTGTAAGCTGGGCATGTACGGTCTGTGGATTTGTGGCGCGATCGTAATAGATCGGCTCTGCCGATCGTGCGAAGTAAAAGAGAATTTGCTTTTTTTTTTTCTTTTCGCTTTGTTTGTTTTCGCTAGCTTAAATAAATCTGGTATTAAACCACATATGTACATATGTATGTATACATATATAACCACCATATAACCAGCTAGTGAAAAAGCTCACTAGCTTAACAAATAGTATTTTATGGAATCATTTTATTGATAGATCAACAAAATACGGACCACAGTGGGGACGGGCACATCCTGGAAGGACATGGAAAGTAAGTCTTTACAAATCAAAAAACTATACAAAAACCTAATAAAATAATTCATATTATTTCAGTGCCGATGCAATTGAAGTTACCCAACGAGGCTCAGGGTTCACCAAAACTGACATACATATGTACATATGTACATAATTGTAATTTTAAATAAAAGCAAAAGAAAATAAATGAATACACTGCTTACTTATATATGTATGTACGCCTTATTTTTCATCTAAAATCTTCACTTATATTATATGTACTTAACAAGGTGGCCGCACTCTATCGCCCTCTTTTTATATCCGGTACTCGAAGAGTCTAGGGCAGGGGTCGGCACGCAATACACTCACATGTTTTGTGCGTTTGTGTGCGAGGCACGAGACAGGAAGCAATACGAAGGCAAAACGTTTCTTGCTTTGCACTGAAAGAAATGAATCCAGATAAGGAAAAATGTTTTGCGCCATGTGATGTTTCAATTTTGGGTGCAACATATATTAGAAAATATTTCGCTTTCAGTTCTAATAATTTCGTGAAACGAGAATGCTTAATATCATAGTGCCTCTCAATAAACTTCGCTACACGAAGTTCTTACACTATGAGTGAGCCGACTGCGCTGCCCCGCGGCCGTGTTGCTATGCACACTGCCGGCCTCTGGTCTAGGGGTACATATGTATATTAGATTTGTGGGGATAACGGATGTGTGTAACGCCCAGAGGGATCGCATTTCCGACCCCATGAAGTACATATATATATATATTCTTGATCAGCATCAATAGCCGAGTCGATATAGCCATGTCTGTCTGTCCATCTTCAATACAAGTGTATTTCAAAATTTTCTCACGCCCCCTTCTTAAAAGGTGACTGGCGACTTTTCTTGTGCTTCTTTTTCTTCACTTTTCTTGAGGGTTTTCGGCACTACTATTATTTTGGTCACACAATGTACACAAATGTTCTCACCTTCGCCTTCGTTTTGGTTGTTGTCGTCGGCTTCCAAGCAAAATTCTGAGCTGTTTTTTTATCGAATGCAACTCTGTACTGAATACTGGGAAATTATTCTTAATTATTGATGGTTGGAACTTACCTATCGATAAATGAGGTAACTCACTGTAGTGTAAATAGGCTATTATCAGGGCAGTTCTGGGTATTGCTGCAAATAAAATCTTTGTTCAGAAATCAAAAATGATTCCTACCGAGTGCAAACAAAATGATATTCCAAATTTCAAATGCCAATTTGCATTCGTCACTTTGGGTATCTTGTTGACGACCAATGGCTACAAGGGCTGCAGCATGTACATATGGGCAGCACTAAAGCACACTTTGAAACGCCAATGGGCAGCACTTTCTCGGAAGCAAATAGGCAACTGCCTATTTATTCTTAATTGGTTTATTAATGTACATACCTACCTATTGTTATTTCTTTACAAATATATTTATTTAGATAGAATTCAGTTTTGGTACATCTTTCACAGAACGAAGTATCTTCAAGGATGCAAAAAATACAATGTTACCGTCGAGATCTGCAAAATGTTGTAAGTAGTAAAAAAAAATATATTTTTGATGCATTTAACTGTTGCTAAATCTTTTGCAGAAAGTATCTACGCATCTAAAGGCGCAGAGGAAAAATGGAAGTATCTTCAGTGTAAGACATCAGCTACAATTCACATTGATCTCTTTTTGGATGAGTACCGAGGACACGGCGTTAAATAGCAATAACTATGCGCTCCTCCCCACTCTCACACTCACTCTCTCTCAGAGTGGGGTTTTTTTTTCTCCTACAGGCCCATATGCCTTCTGGATTCTATAGGCAAGGTACTGGAGAGGATGATTGGAGCGAGGCTCAGCGCAGCAATTGACGCTGCTGGCGGTCTCTCCGAAAGCCAGTACGGTTTCCGGAAGGGCAGGTCGACGGTGGACGCTATCTCCAGAGTGGTGGAAATGGCGAGGGAGGCCATTGCAGGGACCCGCTGGAGGGGAGGGGCGACGTCCTACTGTCTGGTGGTGACTCTGGACGCAAGGAACGCCTTCAACTCGGCCGATTGGGGCCGTACGCTGGAGGCACTTTGTTCCTTCCGCATCCCGGGCTACCTGCTCAACATAGCGGCCAGCTACCTCAGCAACAGAGTGCTCACGATGGATACGACCATGGGTTCCAGAACATACGAAGTCTCAGCCGGAGTCCCCCAGGGCTCCGTTTTGGGACCCCTGCTCTGGAACGCCATGTACGACGGGGTACTTAGGCTCCCGATGCCAGCGAACATCAGTTTGGTTGGATTCGCCGACGACGTGGCAATCGTGGTGGTAGCCAAGGAGCTTGTTGCTGCGGAGCATATGGCTAATGCGGCCATATGCGCCATTGCGGAGTAGCTAGCCGGCGCGGGACTGGAGCTGGCGGCTCAAAAAACGGAGGCGGTCCTGATATCGAGCAGGAAGGTGGTCGAGACCGCTAGAGTGCAGGTCGGTGGGACCACGATCGCATCGCAGAGGGCGATCAAATACCTCGGGGTCATGCTTGACACGCGCCTGTCCTTAAGGAGCACCTGGAGTACGCGGCCAGGAAAGCGCTGGCTTACGAGGAAGTACGGGCAAGTGGACTTTCACCTCACCCAGTTGCTTACCGGCCACGGGTGCTTCCGGAGCTACCTCAAGCGGTTCGGGCACGAAGCAGAGGACAATTGCCCCGAGTGTGGCTCGGGCATAGTGGAGGATGCACTTCACATCCTCTTCGAGTGCCACAGATTCGACCACGAGCGGCAGGCGCTGGAGGCAGTAGCAGGAGCGCATATAAGCATCGAGTCCCTGGTACCTCTGATGCTAGAGGACCCAAAGACCTGGAAAGCGACCGCGGACTTCGCCGCAAGCGTTATGAAAACGCTCAGGTCGCAGGAGAGGAGGCGGAATAGCCAGACTCAGTTGGAGTAGGAGTAGGGGTCCAAGCGCGCGAAGCAATGCGTGGCAGGCAATACCGCACGCCAAGGGGCTCGCCACCCGTAGTTATAGCTCTACCCAGTAGTTATCGGTTTAATAGTTAGTTTTACCTAGTTTAAGTATTAAATAAACTTAAATGAATACAAAAAAAAAAAAAAACAAAGTGTGGCTTTGCAGTTGGGGATGGTCTTTTCTGTCAGGCACATAGTCAAAGAGACTCCTTCCCCGTTATCTCTAAGCGAGTAACATTCGTACTAGGGGACTCGAAGCTCTCATTGGAGCCATCCCACATATGTAGGATAAATTATTCTGAACTCTTCGTAGAAATAGAATATGTATGTACACATATGCGTATCGTACCGAGTAAGGGTTGACATTGACATTGTCGTGTTAACGTTTAAATAATGTTTATTTGATTCAAGTATTCAGCATAGGAACTAGTAGATATTCTTTAAAAAGATACAATGCGATTGAGAAGCAGCCAGACAACAGCTCCAGCAATGCATGTGAGGATCAGCTGCAACGTGCGATGCAGCAGGTAGAACCTAAACGCAATTAGAATTCTTCATTTAGCTTCACTTCAATGATCGCTGATAACATCTCTACTTACCGCCTCCATATCCGTTGACCCTCAGCAATGGACGACGAAGAATGCGGCTCTTTGCAGAGGTAGAAGCGCATTCCGCGTAGGGCACGCTGGAAATAGCTATCCCAGTCCAGCGCCCTCATGTCAAAGTGGTATATCTTCTGATCCCGCAGCGACATACTTTGCCACAGCCGATCTCTGTTTGTCGTATCGAACTTCCAGCTCCGACAGGTGAACGGCCGCAGTAATATCATGTTTTTATGTATTTTCTGGTATATTTTTAACAGGCGCGGCTTTCGGCCAACCGCGCGAAGTCCCAGATCGACTATAAGGCCGGGAAGAGTATGATAGAAAAACGCAGCCAGGGGAAAGAGCCAGGAAGTGGTGATGCAATGTAGGAAGGGGTACCACAGCATCTTTGTCACTGCATATTTCGCGCCAATTGACTGCGTCTTGTCCCTGAATTCGCCATAGGTCAAAAGGTTCTGCTCACTGGGCGCAAAGTTGTAGATAGGAGGGGGCGATGGAGTTCTTACAGCTGCTGCTGTTTTCCAGGCAGTCGCCAGAGCAATGTTGGCACAGTAGTCCACTGGCACCACACTGTGCTGCGCATTCACATCGACCAAAGCAATGCGAAGGACCCCGTATGCGACTCCATACAATAACCCGATTGGTCCGTAAAGATTGTCAATCCAACCCGGCACGGGTTCCCTGGAGGTGGCAATAACTGTGAATGTGGAAGCCAATTCTTAGGAAATTCCAATGACCCTTTTAGAAGCACTTACTAATGGCTGGCCGAAAAATGCACAGGGGCAAATCGCCCGCCTCCCGCAGGAGCACATCTTCGCCAAGGGCCTTGGTGTAGGTATAGGTGTTCGGAAACGATCCCAGCAGAGAAGACGTCATGTTGTCTATCTGTTGATCACTCAGCTGGTCAGTCATTTCCAGCACCTCCTCAGAGCTATTCGTCAGAAGGTCAGGATAGAACTTTTCATGGATGTGATCCACCACACAGTTGGCGAAGGCCGTGGAGACGTGAACAAATGCCTCCAGGTTGACCATTTGCTGCGCCAGCTGCACCATTAGTCGCGTGGCGCGAGTGTTGATGGCCAGTGCCACATGCAACGGCTCATTGAATCGTACTGTGGCGGCTCCATGAATGACGATCTGCGCCTCTGATGCCAGGAGCCTTCGGTCCGTATCGCTTATGCCCAGGTCCGGCTCCAGACAATCCCCAGCGATGGGGCACACTCGCTGCAGAGCATCTGACTTGGATTTCAATAGGATTTCGAAAACCTTTTCGGGAAATCTTGGATGAGAGTCTGCTTTTATGGTAAGACCTTATGGCTATTACGTACAGAATCCTTTGACCACTCGATGATACGTTCCTGAATTTCCACACCCCGCTTGGGTCTGATCAGTAAATATATTCGCTTCACTTCCGTGCTTCGTAAGAGTTTCTCAACAATAACTGTAAGGACGGCAATATACAATCTCCGATATTTGCTTCTAGAAAATCTCTTGTGGTACCTTTTCCCAAGAATCCTGTGCCTCCTGTTATGAAAATGGTTTTGTTTCTGTAAAAACTTTGGATATCGGTTTCCATTTTGATTTGACAGTCCCTTAATCCCTTGGCTTAATCACAAATCCCGGAGCGGAACGTACAGCCAGAAGTGGAAACTTAAAATAGAACAAGTTTCGACTTTGTGGCCCTTTTTATATGCATTAAATACGCGTACAGTAGAAACATGCGAATTAAAACTTTGAACTCGCATTTAATGTAGAAACATTTAAGTAGTTTCGTGGTATTATAAATTGGTTTTTGGTAGATCCAATAGTTTCCCCCACCCAAACAAAGAGTTCTGTTTGAAAGCGACTACTGTACCCGACCTTTATGTTAACGAATAGAATTGCAGTATACATATGTTACTGCTTAGCATTAACTTATGCAAACCGACTGACACCGAGAGCAACATGCTGTTTATGAATTCAGTCTGCGCCAGGTTTGGTTTTTATGTGTAAGTTGCATGGGAGAGCCACCTATCCCATGTATATATTTTATTCAATTTCTGTAGTATTCGTCAGTTTGAAACACACAATTTTCGTGGCAAGTCGCTGGGAATTGCGAGATTAAAGAATACGTTTTCGTTCAAAGAGAAGTAGTTGTTTATTTGGATAATCCACGAGCATTAGGTAGAAAAAACGAACATCTTAAGAAGCCACCACAAGAGGAGTCCTGCCACACAGCATAGTGCAACTTGTAGGCTGTAGTGCAATATCTTCAATCTGTGCGAATAGGAGAAAGCAGTGCTGATTATAGGAACACAAATCACCTTCAATGTGTGTGGCAAATTACCGTTTGAATAGCCGCTGAGCCTCGGCAAAGGACTCTGGGGTCGGAGGTTCTTTCCCCAGATACTGCCGCATGCCCAGCAAGGCATGTTTGAAGTAATCTTTCCAATCCAGACCCTTCATGTCAAAGTAGTAGACTCGACGCTCTTCTGCGGACATCAGCTCGCGCAAGCCATCCGTATTTTTGGTGTCAAAGTGCCAAGTGCAGTGCAAAAACGGCTCCAACATGTCCATATTTTCGTGAATCTTCCGATACACTTTCACCAAGCGGGGCTTCCGCCCTGTGAGACGCAGCACCAGATCGAAGAAATACCCGGGTACGATGTGATAGAAGAAGGCAGCCAAATGAAAGATCCACGGAGCTCTCACACATCGGAGAAAGGGGTACCAGATCATCTTCGTGATGGGGTATTGGCTTCGATATTGAAGAGAATAGCTTACAAAATCTCTGTTGTTGAGTAGGTTCTGTTCAGAGGGTGCCAGGGTGTAAATTATGGGCTTTGAAAGTTTCTCGCGCTTAACCCTGTTCCTAGACGTCTGCCAAGCACTGGCCAGCGCCAGGTTGGCGCAATAGTCGACGGGCACTAGGCTGGAAATAGCCTCCATGTTTATGCTGATGATGCGTAAAACTCCGTGAGCAACACCGTAAATCACCGAAATGGGCCCATACAGGTTGTCTATCCAGCCGGCTACTGGCTCCTTGTGGCTGGCAATGACTGCAATTATGGATCATGAAATTGGGTCATTCCACACGCGAATCACTTACTAACTGCTGGACGAAAGATGGACAATGGCAGATCGCCGGCTTCCCGCAGAATCACGTCCTCTGCCAGGGCCTTGGTGTATGTGTAGGTGTTGGGATACGATCCGAGCAGAGCAGGCGTCATGTTGTTCATCAGCTCCTCACTCAGCTGGTCACACATTTGCAGTACCTTCTCCGAGCTGCAGGTCAAGTGCTCAGGATAGAACTTCTCCTGGATGTGATCGATGACGCAGTTGGAGAAGGCCGTGGAGACGTGAACGAATGCCTCCAGGTTGACCATTTGCTTCGCCAGTTGCACCATCAGTCGCGTGGCGCGAGTGTTGATGGCCAATGCCACATGCAATGGTTCGTTGAACCGGACTGTGGCTGCTCCGTGTATGACGATCTGCACCTCTGATGCCAGAATCGCACGGTTCTCCTCGCTTATATCCAGGTCCGGATGAAGGCAGTCTCCAGCAATGGGCACTACGCGCTCAAAGGCTTTTGGCCTTGATTTCAGTAGCACTTCGAACAGCTAACATTTGCATGAACATGTAAGATGAAAAATCTCAGAATCGTAGATTTAAAGACCTACCGGCTCCGTCTGCCAGGTATGAACACGCTCCCTAATGTTTTGGCCACGCTTGGACCTAATCATTGTGTATATACGTTTGACATCTGTGGTACGCAAAAGCTTCTCGATTATCACTAGAATTGGACGAATAAGAGGCCTTTTCGTTATAATTGAGACGTGTTTTTTCCAGCCCGCGAATACCTTTTCCCAAAAACCCGGTGGCACCGGTTAAAAACACATTTTTATCCTTGTAAAATCCTTGAATACCAGAATCCATTTTGGTATTAAATTGCAAAATGGTTTAAATACGGATTAATTTTTGTTTAAACTCGAATCTAGGAAACTCGTAGTGTATGCAACGGCTAAGTGTAGAGAATTAGAGAATTCATGTGATTTCGCGACACTTTTTATGCGATTTTGTGAATGCGAAATGCATGCATTAGGCCGTCAAGTCACTGGGTTATGTCACCAGACGGGACTTGGCTTAATTTATACAAGTCCAAATTAGATACGAATACCTAATGAATGCAATGAATCCATGTATGTACTTATCGATTGCGATAGAATTCACGATCTATTCATTCGATATCTGAACCAGTTCCGTGGCGCACTTGATTTTGACGTTGAACCTATTCGATTTCTCATAAAAAAGAATCAAAATTATATACCAAAAATAAATCAACTTAAATGAAAAAAATATTGTTTTCTAATAGACTTTTCCAAGTGTATATTTAGTTAGCAGCTAGCGACGTTTAACTCTTTATTAAATCAGCTTTCTAGTTCATTATAATCCTGGAAAACGACCACAGAATGGCTCCAGCACCGCACGCCAGAGAAGCCAGCAAAACGTTATGCATGATCCTAAGACTTTGGCGATAAGAAAACGGAAAATGATGTGAACAGAAACGTTTCGGGGGAAAACAACGCTTACCGCCTTAACAGCTTCAGACTGTGCGCTATAGACTCTGGAGTGTATTCATCCTTGGCCAAATATAGCCTTACGCCAAGCAAGACCTTTTTGAAATAGTCGTTCCAATCCAAATTAGCCATATCGAATTGGTAGATGTTGCGGTCTTTAGCCGACATTACTTCTCGCAGCCGTCTGGTGTTCTTCGTGTCGAAGATGAAGGTTTGACTTGTAAACGGTCCCAGTAACGCAATATTTTTGTGAATCTTCTGATAAAGGTCCACCATCCGAGGTGTCCGTCCCGTAAGACGAAGCATCAGATCCATGAAATAGCCAGGCAAGATGTGATAGAAAAAGGCAGCCATGGTAAAGAGCCATGGATTCGAGACGCATTGAATGAACGGGTACCATACCATCTTGGAGAGTGGGAAATGGTCTCGATAGAACAATGATAGCTCGATAAATCTCTCAAAGGTCATCAAGTTGTTATCGGTGGGTGCCAGCGTGTATATGGTCGGTTTTTCTTCCTTGACGCTCTGTGCATTCTGATCCGTTTTCCATGCGCAGGCCAGGGCAACGTTGGCGCTATAATCAGCTGGCACCAAGCCAATTTGCGCCTTAGTTTTAAGGCTCATTATACGCAGAACTCCACGAGCACTGCCGAAGATTATTGCAATGGGTCCATACAGATTGTCAGTCCAACCATGGATCGGCTCCTTGTAGGTGGGGACGACTGCGGAGAGTCATGTTGCATTCAAGGCTTCACTCATCTAAGAAAACACTTACTAATTGCCGGCCGAAAAATGCATAAGGGCAAATCGCCCGCCTCCCGCCGTATCAAGTCTTCCGCCAGAGCCTTGGTGTATGTGTAGGTGTTGGGATACGAACCGACAAGAGCTGGGGTCATACCGTCAATCAGTTCATCGCTTAGCTCCTCCCGAATGGCCAGCACTTTGTCGGCACTGCAGCTCAAGTGCTCTGGGTAGAACTTCTCCTCGACGTGCGTCACCACACAGTTCGAGTAGGCAGTCGAGATGTGGACATAGGACTGCAGGTGCACCATCTGCTTGGCCAGCTGCAGCATGAGTCGCGTGGCGCGGGTATTGATGTCCAGGGCCAAATGCAATGCCTCATCGAATCGAACGGTGGCTGCTCCGTGAATGACGATCTGCACCTCGGATGCCAGCAGCCTGCGGTCCGCTTCACTTATGGCTAGGTCGGGCGCAAGACAATCTCCAGCGATCGGTACAACGCGCTGCAGGGCTTCGGGTTTGGACTTTAATAGCTCCTCAAACACCTTGATGGGGTGGCCTGGGGTATGAGTTCGAGATTCATTGGCAATGTGGCCCACCATTACTCACCACTTCCTTCTCCCATGTGACAATGCGTTCCCGAATGCTCTCACCTCGCTTGGGTCTCGTCATGGAATAAATGCGCTTCACCTCCGTTGACCGCAAGAGTTTCTCAATGATCACTGAAAGGCAAAAGAAATTCACAAAATTGAACTTTCGGGCGGGCCAGACTTGGGAAGTCAATTTGTACGAAGTTCCACACACTTTTTCCCACAAATCCTGTTCCACCAGTTAGGAAAATGGTTTTCCCTTTATAAAATCCCTGGATATCGGAATCCATGTTGATGTGAGAATTCGTTTGATTGTCGTCGAATAGAAGTGCAGCTCGACTGAAGAGTAATTCCAGACTAGGGCTGCTATTTATAGGGAATAAATAAATAATTTCCACCACCTTCCTAAAGGTCAGTCTGCACGGTAATAGTGGCAGCACATTCGCAGCTCGATTCAATGCAGTATTCAAATCACTTCATGCATCTACGTATAAACTCAGCGATAACAGGGAAATGAATCGTTCAACCGCCACAACTGACTTGTGCAAGGACAAAGAAAGAAATCAGCAATTTCATCATCTCACTGTTTGTTACTTTATTCAAACACACCAAAATTAACTAGAATTCGAGCATACATATTGTCTTGGGTATATATCACAAAATGACCTTGATGAGGGACCACAAAATGAAAGCAGCAATGCAGCCGAGGATGACCTGCACGAGGTGGTGCAACATCTTTAGTCTGTGAGTGCAGAACAGAATGCCGAAGAGTGAAAAAGAAATTCGATGTGATTTGCATATCAATTACCTCTTAATCACTCGTAGGCCCTTGCTTATTGACTCTGGTGAGGGGGGATCTTTGCCCAAATATAGTCGCATGCCCAGCAGGGCCTTTTCGAAGTATTCCTTCCAGTTTAGGCTCGCCATGTCGAAGTCGTAGAGGCTGCGATCTTGCTCGGACATCACCTCTCTCATCCGATTGGTGTTATGCATGTCGAAATACCAACTTTCTCTCGTAAATGGTCCTAATATGCTCAGGGTTTTGTGTATCTTCTGGTAAACTTTAACCAATCGCGGCTTCCGCCCGCTCACAAAGAGCGCCAGATCAAACACATAGGCGGGCAGGGTATGATAGAAGAAAGCTGCAATGGGAAAGAGCCACGTAGTGGTGATGCAGTGAAAGAACGGGTACCAGATCATTTTGGTTAGGGGACACTGTGTACGACCATCTAGCGAATAGTTTATGAATTCTCCATGCGTCAACTCGTTCTCTTCGGTGGGTGCGAGTTGATAAATTAGCGGATCTTTCTGTCGCCCATCAGTCTGTGCTGTTTTCCAAGCGCAGGCAAGAGCTAGGTTGGCGCAGTAGTCGACTGGTACCAAGCTGGCCTGGGCCTTGGTATCGATGGTGGCTATGCGCAGAACTCCGCGAGCAACGCCGAAAAGTATGGCAATGGGTCCGTAGAGATTATCAATCCATCCGGAGGTGGGTTCTTTGTGGGTGGCAATGACTGCAATTGTAGAGAACCAATGGTAAAGGAGCACAGCACAACATTTCTTTTCCGTTTCCCAATCACTTACTAATAGCTGGTCGGAAGATACAAATGGGTAAGTCGTTCCCCTCCCTTCGAATCACGTCCTCTGCCAGGGCCTTGGTGTATGTGTAGCTGTTGGGGTAGGAGCCAAGAAGAGCCGGCATCATGTTGTCAATAAGTTCGTCACTCAGGAGTTCACTCATTCCCAGGACCTTCTCTGAGCTGCAGGTCAAGTGCTCTGGATAGAATTTCTCCTTGACGTGATGGATAGTGCAGTTGGAGAAGGCCGTGGAGACGTGAACAAATGTCTCCAGGTTGACCATTTGCTTCGCCAGCTGCACCATATGTCGCGTGGCGCGAGTGTTGATGGCCAATGCCACATGCAATGGTTCGTTGAACCGGACTGTGGCTGCTCCGTGAATGACGATCTGCGCCTCTGATGCCAGGAGCCTTCGGTCCGTATCGCTTATGCCCAGGTCCGGCTCCAGACAATCCCCAGCGATGGGGCACACTCGTTGCAGAGCATCTGACTTGGATTTCAATAGGATTTCGAAAACCTTTTCGGGAAATCTTGGATGAGAGTCTGCTTTTATGGTAAGACCTTATGGCTATTACGTACAGAATCCTTTGACCACTCGATGATACGTTCCTGAATTTCCACGCCCCGCTTGGGTCTGATCAGTAAATATATTCGCTTCACTTCCGTGCTTCGTAAGAGTTTCTCAACGATAACTGAAAGGCAGATTTAAGCGAGGCATTTCATTAGGATTTAACCTTGGGTTGACTGCGGGTCGAAAGGGAATGGGAAATACCTTTTCCCAAGAATCCAGTGCCACCTGTTAGAAAAACGGTTTTCTTTTCAAAATATTTCTGAATGGCACTTTCCATATCCGTTCAGTTTGTTCTGCTTGGTGATGGTAAATTTCAGGGAAGAGCAGAACCCGTGCCGTGCAGCGCAATATATGCAAACACCAAATTCAAGGGCCGCGAATCGCGAAGAATAGCTTAAATGTGAATGCACCTTTGTTGTGCTGCCGTTATATATAGCTTTCTTTATATATATGTATATGCAAGCATATATTATACATGGCCGATGTACGCCGGTGCCAGGGATGGAGACTTCGATGCATTCGACTCGCTTTCTTGGGGTTTCTTGGTGGTCTACGGTTTTGCTATGGATAAATATATACACAATAAGCAGTCAGTATCCCTGATGCATAGGTATATTTAATCGTACACTACCTTCACGGATTTATATGGCTGATTTGGTAACCAAATCCATTTTAAAGAATGTTAAAAGTCATCAATAAATTGGTCGACGTCTGACGTGTGTTATAATTGATTGCTTGCACACGAATTGCTTTTAAGTATGTTTGAATTTATGCGGCGTCCACGGCTTCTACTATATAAAACCCATTGATGAACCAATTTTATCATCTATTTTTTTACTACGAGATATACATATGTACATACATAGCTAAATATTTATGTATGTCCGTCTGTTCATCTGCATAGCTCTCATAGTTCTAATGGCAAAAATGCGTATATGTATATATACATTTTTGGTAAACTATATCGCAAAAATGATCAAATTTGAATTTGAAAGCTTAATAGCTTTGAGGCTTTAAGCTAAAAAGTGTCGGGGTTTAAATTATGGCTGCAATTGTCAGTTTTTCATAATAGCAAAGTTCAATACAACCAGATATAAGATACTTAAGTTATGTGAAAAAAAGAAGCACTATCTCTCAAAACACTTGAATAAAAAACAAGATTTAAAAAAAATGGTTTACAAAAATTTTAATTTGGCCCATTGCGGAAATTTTGCATTGACTAGTTTTATCAAGCATAGTGGTTTTGCCGGAAAATAACAGAGATATATTCCCAAATGCCCAAATTAGTTGGTTCTTTTCTCCACTCCTGTGAGTTTATTACTCGCATTAGTTGTCTTAGTTTTAATTTAAAACGTCCGCCAAAAACTTTAAAAACTAACCTAGTGCTGCCATATCAAAGGAAAATGGTCACACAACAGTATATTTTATGGATAAATCTGCGGTCACACTGCCAGCTATCCACCGCCCGAATTTGTTGTCGTTGATAAACAATCCAACCAAACGAAGTCCCTAAATTTAATCATGCTCTCTAGAAAATTGTTTCATCTATTAGTTAAAACTATTTGTTCAGGGTTCAGTATCCTATTCAGATAGTAATATTAAACAGACTATCAAAATCGAGTAATATGAGTTTCGTCGGGTTTTTTACGGTATATTTTAAAATGAGACGGTATTTTTCGGTATGTTTTTGAGGGTCAGGCCGTATACTTATCTCTTATCAGCAATCCCTAGCGCCAGCGAGCACACATTTTGGAATCTCGTGAAATTTTTGTTTTAATTACTGAATTCGGCGAAAACAAAGCGCAAAAGACAACATGATTATTCCAATTCGTTGCTTTACTTGTGGCAAGGTTATTGGCAACAAGTGGGAGTCCTACCTGGGCCTGCTGCAGGCGGAGTACACCGAAGGGTAAGTCGGACACCACCAGTGGAGTCCCTTTTTTGACGCGGCTCCTTTTCT
Organism: Drosophila azteca; assembly: GCA_005876895.1. Lineage (NCBI taxonomy): Eukaryota > Metazoa > Arthropoda > Insecta > Diptera > Drosophilidae > Drosophila > Drosophila azteca. The sequence goes on along the minus strand of VCKU01000004.1, from coordinate 15,828,138 downwards.
GTATCTAATTCCACCCACGCACTTATTGCAGCGATGCATTGGACGCATTGGGCCTGAAGCGCTACTGCTGCCGACGCATGCTGCTTGGACACGTCGATCTGATTGAGAAGCTGCTCAATTATGCACCGCTCGAGAAGTAAACATAGTCGTTGGAGAAACTGTAGATTTTATTGTAAAAATTAAAGCTTCGTGAAAACCAGAAAAAATGAGAATTTGTGTAGCGAATTGGCAGTAGCTTGGCACGACATTTTCACATCTTGTCCATGAACCAAGGCTGGCCGTTGTTCTCGCGTCGCTTCGTCAGGATCTCGCAGCCATTGTTAGTCACTAGAAGAGTTTGCTCGAACTGGGCCGAGTACAGGCCATCGGCGGTGACGGCGGTCCAGTCATCTGGCCAGCTCTTGGCCTCGCGCACACCCATGGATATCATGGGCTCAATGGTGAAGCAATGTCCAGGTGCCATGACGCCGACAGCAGTGTTTTCTATAAAAAAAAAAACAAGGATCAAGTTTGTATATCATCTGACTGATAATAATGGCATCTGATCTTACTGGCATAGTGTGGCACGTTGGGAGCAGTGTGGAAGACGCGATGTATGCCATGGCCGCAGTAGCTGCGCACCACGCTGAAACCATGTGGGGCCACATACTTCTGGATAACGTTGCCAATTTCGCGGTACTTGACGCCCGGACGCACAAGCTCGATTGCCTTGGTCAGGGCCTCGTGGGTGACCTGCACCAGCTTCTTGTGCTTATCCGAGACATTTCCAACGAAGAATGTTTCATTGAGGTCGCCATGGAACCCATGATGGAAGACCGTGACGTCGATATTGCACAGATCTCCGTCCTCCAGCGGGCGCTTGTCTGGTATGCCATGGCAAATTACCTCGTTGACCGATGTGCAGCACGATTTGGGAAAGTTGTAGTAGTTCAAGGGCGACGGATAGCAGTCGCGTTCAATGGCCGCCTCGTGCACCAGGCGATCCAGCTCGTCTGTAGTGACGCCCACCTCCACAGCCTTGGCTCCTTCATCCAGACATTCTCTTCCCAGACGTCCTGCCACTCGCATGGCCTCAATTTCTTCGTCGTCTAGCACCTTTATGGTTGTGCCTCGCAGGGCTTCCTCCGAGAGCGAGCGTCCATCTACGTGATCAGCATAGTCGGGACGTTGAATGGACAGCGGCACTGCACGCTTGGGTGTCTGCTCGAACGGACGCAGTTTCCCGGTGTATTTGAACTGTGGCCAGGGGTTATAAGCCCCATTCTCAGCGGTGGTCTTTTGTGCTTCACCTGAATTAAATAGTTGAAATATTTTATTCATATTTAATTTATGAAAAGTTTTAGCAGTGCACTGTGACCAAACGAATTTCATAACGTACCTGCCAAGGCGTGGATAGCCTTATGTTCCTTCCAAAAACCCTTGAAGCAGGTCTGGGAACAGAAGAACGAGCCCTTGATGCCCAGCTTGAGGCAGGTGGGACATTGCAGAGTCGCCTCCTTACCGCAGTTTGTTGTCTCGCATATTTGAGTCATTTTATTTTAATTAGTTCAACAAAATTTTCGGGCAACGGATCAGGGTGACAGTGAAACATCGACGTCAACATCGATATAATCGAAGTTAGTTTTTGTCAAACATCGATTTTTTTGCCAGACACCCCTAAATTTAAAATTTTTTCCAATTTGATATTCCGTTTAATATTACTAGTTAACTAGGACCCTCAGGCTTGAGCGCATAATTTTATACGATTGATGAATCAATTGTCTACAAGATTGGCTAATTTTAAAAACTGCGTTTGGTTGGATTGCTTATAAAATACCGTTTATAAAACTTGAGTGAGCACGACATGCGACGTAAGAAAGCATAATATTGCAGTTTATGGCTGAAAATAGTAGATTTAACAATTTTACAATGGCTGGTGGGCAACGTTCTGTAACGCTCGTGTCGAAGTTAGTTGTTTTGGGGGCTATTGTTTTATTTGTTCACTATAATTTGGGCTATAAAGTGTTGGGGCTACTGCTTGGAAGGAAACCCATAAATTATAGTAAAAGGATAACATAATCGAATAACTAATCTACCATGAAACAATTTACTTTGATTTAAGCAATTTATCCACTATTTTAGCAACTCCCATGCTCATTTCAAATCCGCCCGCTATAAAAAATCCTCGCCGTCCTGGGAAGTTTACAATATTTTCCCTGGGAAATTGCTGGGGATCTGCGGAAAAACACGGGTATGGACAGGACGCAAAACGGCCGAAAAAATGCAAGGCCTGCAAGGTAAAATCCACCCCAGCTGATTTATAGGGCATGTGGGCGACGCCCTATTCGGGAAAAATTCGGGTAAGGTGAAAACCGTGCGATCCATGGAATTTCCCTTGGCTGAATTTACCCGTTATCCATACCTTTTTTGGCTCAACCCAAGCTCGAACCAAAAAGTTGTGTGGCGGTAATTTTGAAAATAAACCATGACAAAAAAAACCAACGAAAATCATATTCCTCGATTTTGATATTCCGTTTAATATAACTAGCTAACTGGGACCCTCAGGCTTGAGCACATAATTTTATACGATTGCTGAATCGATTGTCTACAAGATTGCTTAAATTTAGTGACTCTTTTTTTTTAGATTGTTTCTAAAATGACGTTTAAGCCAAGGTATAAAGCTTAAGTGAGCATGAAATATCACGTCATTTGGAAACTTAACTGGTGGTATGGACGTATACACCCTTTTTTATTTCATTAAAGTTAAAATGATTTTTTCCTAGCTGCTTTCAAACGTAATTAATAGTGCATTTTGCACATATCTACATTTTTTGACGCAATAATGCATTTGATGAATTTATTATTATTAACAAAGCGAAACCGATACCCATTCTCAGTCTTTATAAAAAGACCAAAAGCCGTAAAATTTTCTGAGATAGAGACTTACTAGTTTCTGCAATAATTGGTGCCTAGTAAAAGAAACTTTTCCTAAATTCTATAATATCCAGGTCCTAAGGTTTTATTTGTTTTAAATGCAATTCATATGCATGTATCAACCGTATTCCAAATGAACAATATTGCATATTTACGTAATGAAAAATTATCTTTAAATATGTTTTGATATAGTATATTCGACAGATGGGAATTTGAACGCTGATGATGATACAAGAACTTATGTTCCTAAATAAGAACTACAATGTCTTCTGGTCTTCAAACACCGACTAAGTTTAATGTTGATCTCGAATTAATTAATCTCTGATATTTAAATTCCATTGAAGGGTTTTGTTTATAAATTATAAATTTAAAATATAAAAAATATAAATATATATAATATATGTACATATATATAAAAAATAAAAAATATAAAAAATAAAGAATGTCTGATGTTTAAATCCCATTGAAGGGTATTGTTTATAAATTAGTTTATGATTTTCTAAATAGTAACATCGTGAAGTCGGCAGGACTCTTCCGATCAATTATTGCTCTCCATTGCATAATTTTTCCGCACCTTCGACAGTGATTCGATAGTGTAAAAATGCTATTCAACCGCGGAGAAAAGTACTGCTTTAAAATTTTGTTTGTAGATTCATCCATTCTTTTTACTTAAAAAAAGTAACCACGATGTTTTCAATCTAAACGGCGCTAAAATTATTATTATTATTATCCATTATTTTTGTGGAGTGTATTTTTATATCCACTAGACCACAATGGGTTTATGCTTTTTGTACGTTATCGGTATTTTTCACCGAACGCTGTTCAGCACTGAAAATTCAAATTTTACCCAATATAATTATACCATGCGCTCGAAATGCCCACGAGAGATATAACAGAAAACATTAAATCTAACTCAATTTATCTAATTAAAGGGCAAGAATAACAAATGGACATTCATTCTTTTGGAAAACTAACCAAAAATTCGAATTTCCAAAGAGTATTTTTTATTGTTATAAAAAGTACCCTTAGAATGGTCGAAACAGAAAGCGCGCCAACCCAATTTCGAATTTACACCCCCATTGGTGTGCTATTCTGTCAAGATGCTCTGTTTATATATGTATATATAGTCCACATCCCTACTGTTTACGTTCAAAACGCGAACAACTTCGGTAGTGAACGGACACGGTTTTCGCTTTGGCGGGAAAAGAAAATTGAAAACGAAAGAATTTTGGCAACAAACTTGTTTGCAACAAATGGCAGAATACAAATATCTGCAGCAAAGGCCAAAAGAATAAAACTCTTTGGTTCCGAAGTGAGTGTTTGTGCGACTAAAAGATATATGGATGTCTTAATAGAGTCATTGAAAACAAATAAATTAAAATCTAATTAGAATGGGAATTCGGTTTATTCAACAAGTGTATATCGCGTATGCGTGTTTTTTGATTGGACTGTTGAACATCCCGTTGCGTTGCTGCCACGCTAAACACTCGGCTTAGTCGAAAGGCACTTAGTCACGATCTTCGCACTTGATTATAACCGTTGTGTGCATTTGAGTGTGTTATCAGTTGTGGGTTTTGTTTTTGCATTATACATTATGTATAAGTATGTATAAGGCTCGTATGCTTGAACAGACAACAAATGAACACGCCGCTGTTGCCTCCTCTGCCCCTGTACCCTGTCCCCTGTCCCCTGTTGGTCTGTTGCTCTGTTGTTCTGTTGCTGATAGAAGCGCAGCATTCAATGGCTATAAATAACAAGCGGCACGCGGCGCGCTGACTCTGCCCCAGCCCCTGCCCCTGCCTCTGATTGTGTGCACTGCCGCCTGTATCATTGCCTCTTCCTCAAGTGCCACTGCTCCCCGACTTGGTGGGTGTTTTGCGTCTTACGCTTCCTTCTATCTACAAATGTACATACATATGTATGTACATATGTCTGGCGATGCCATGCGGTTTCCAGTTTTCCGCTTTTCATTTCACACATCGCAAAAGTAAAAACAAAAAAACAAAAACAAAAAATTCAACGCAGATCATCGTCAATTGTTAATCTAAAGGCCGCCGGCATAATTAAAATAGAATATTATATATTTTTTTATTTATTTTTTTCGATTTTGCTTTAATTCACGAGTGTGTGCTTGTACTATATGTGTGTATGTGTGTTGGTGTAGCCTACTGCAATACGGAACCAGCCGGAGTCAAGGTGCCCATGATCTCCGAGCAACGGCCACGACGGCCACGATGCGAAATAGTAGAGGCAGATTCCTCCTGGTAGCAACGAACTCGATCGCAGACCCCAGTCGCCCAGTCCCCCAGTCCCCAATTCCCCCGGTTCCTCGGCCCTAAGTCTTGCCTGCTTGATCGCGCGGGGCTTTTATTTCATTGTGTTTCTCTCCTTTGCTTTTTTTGGTCAACGATCCGCATTTGTGGTCTGTCTGCCCCGGGGCAACGGGGCAATTAAAGGTGAGCTGGAAGCCCAAATGGCAGCCTGCACGTCCGCGCATTAGACTTAATTGGCTCTGGGTCTGGGCCTGGGGCTGGGTCTGGGGCCTGGCACTGTGGTTCCTTCTGCGGGACCAGGAATGTCGTCTTCCAGATTGTTGCAAAACTTTTTCATATGCTCCGAATTGTGTCTGTCTAGATGGAAGTGCTAGATGGAAATTTATGCGTGGAGCAGAAAGAAAAGAGACCAAAATGATTTGGAAAATATGAAATTCAAAATGTGTGGGTGGGTGGGGTGCGCCGCTGCCTCTGAGATGCCTCAACACTTCCGTTTAGCCAGAATATCAACTTCCGCTGCCGAAAAATTGTCAGCGGGAGGCAACTGCCTGAGCTGGAGTTGTGGTGCAAAGCGGCAGCGTCAGCGGCGGCGACGACTCTGAACAAAAGACGCATATTGATATTGTTGCCCAGGTTTCTCACGCTCCAATAAACCCAGCCAACCGCCCACCCACCCACACCCGTAGGAACGGGGGGTAAAGAAGCTTCGGCAGCTAGAAAACGCATTTCATTTTTGCTTCACTGGACGGCTGCCCTTGTCTGTCCCCTCAACTGGCAAACATTTTGTGGCAACTTGGCCATTAAGCATTTCGTGTTTAAGCAGTAAGGATGGCAGTTCCCCCGACCACATCCCACTCTTGACACCCTCCCACGAGCCCAAGGACAGCAGAAAGGAATAAAAATTGCCCCCGTATGCATTTCTTAACAATACTTCTCGCCCCGGACTCCTCACATTTCTCGCACTTCTCGCACTTCTCTCTCCCCCCAGCGACAACATTTCATTTCATATTTTTTGCCAGAGCCACGCTTTGAATAGAATTCATTTTGATTTTTCCTTTCCTCCCTTCGTTCCCTTTATTTTCATTTTCTTATTCTTTTCCTTTTTTTCGGTTCTCTTTTACTCTCTCTCTGTCTGTCTCTGTTTCTGTCTCTCCACACGCACTTCACTCTGATGGCGCTTAACAAATTTTTGCTGGATTTCTTCTTATTTATTTTTTTTGTTGTCTGGGGGTCCATTCTCTGGTATTTTTGTCCTCGAAATGTTGAATTTTTCGCATTTTTTGCTGTCGTTGCAGGACAAAAATTAAAAGCGAATTAAGTTCGGACAAAAACTCAAGTGGCCAAAAGTGGCGAGTGGGAGCCACACAACCGGGAGTATCTGGTAGCCGAAGATAACTGCAGTTAACATCAGGTGAAGACATAACGACCTCAAAGGTGGCCAGCACAGGATACAGCAAATCGTATATAAGATTTGAGTTATTTTATGGATATTAGAGTCTCGCTCTGAGTCTCAGTCTCCTTCTTTATATCTATAGAATATTAGGGGTGTAGAAGGGGAGGAGTCTGTCTTGGTGTCCTGTGTAGGCGTTACAGCTGTCGCCGTGCTTCTAACAAGCACCTTCTCGTAGCACCCACATCCTCAGCAGAGACACTGCAGAGACGACGACGACCCCTCATCTCTAACTCCACGAGTTACGAGTATTTCTTTTCGTATTTTTACTTCATCTTTTGCCACCCCTGCCACTGAAAGTGCTTTGAATTTTTTCCCTCCCCCTCCACACCCCAAATTTCTGTTGCCATAAAGCAAAGTTAATGATATGTCGCAAGTGTTTGTCTGTACGCGTGTGCATGTGTGAGTGGCACAGTGTACTTGTGTGTGTGCGACACAAGTGCGCTTCCACTTGGCTGAGTCCTGTCTTGCCGGAGTCCCTCCTCCCTGGCACCCTCTTAGCCCCCCCCCACCCCCCGGGCAGCATGTGTAATTAATTAAAGTCTAAGCAGCAGATTTTATATTTCACTTACTTGGCCCCGTCCCCAGACTAATTTATGGGTACATTATTTTACTTTTTGTCATATTTATTTCGGTAATTATTATACCCATAATTATAGCATTCTATGATAAGGATAACTAAGTGGCTGCACGCGTCGAGGGGGACATCTGATATATGTTTAATGAATCTGCAAAATCTAGTACAGACAGAAGATTCCAGAGGGAGACATACGTACATATATTATATTATTGTGCCCTTCTCTTGAGACAGCTTTGTAGCTTTTCAATCCTCTTTCTTTAAATTGTTTGTCTCAATTTGTGTTTAAATATTCCCTTAAACAGCACTCATGGTCAGACATCTCCGTGGGTGTCCGCCCAAGTATCGGACTTTATTCGAAAAATGTTAATATGCCCAAAAATTGCCCTACACCCAGAAGAGTTCCATTCAACCATTCAATAGCTTCGATTGCTTCGGTCATGGTTTTGGCATTTTGTAGTTGGCCAAACTTAAACTTGGTCCACAAAACTTTTCACTTTTCCGACAGCCTCCCTTCCCCCCCTCTCTCTCTCTCTGTCTCTCTCTATCGCTTCTACAGATCGTTTTCGCTTGCACGCATTTACATGCCAGAAGTTAAGTCGCCAATTCCCCCACAAAATTCTCTTGCTTTGTGCCGCGTCCTTTATTCTCGTCCTGGCATCCCTCCCAGACATCGCGGTGGGGGGTTTCCATATAAATTTGTACAACGGTCGCTCTGCCATCACTTTTATTTGCCAAATTAAAAGGATTTCACTCGCTTTTCATATTTGCATTGTGTGTGTTTTCCCTCACATTTTTTTTTCCTTTCCATATTTTATCGCCAGGCTGGCAGGCTGGAGGCAGGCGTTGGGTCCTGGGACTGGGCCGACATTTTTCCCACGCAATCACCATAAAAAGGAATCTTTGCCGCCATATTTTTGCTGGCGCTGCTTGCCAGCAATTGTTATTCATGACCCGAAACAACAGGGGCATCATCAGCAAAAGCATCAGCAGCAGCAGCAGCAGCGGCAGGAGCGGCCGGAGCGGCGTTAGCGGCAGCAGCCTGGTAGCCAGGATGCAAAGGTGCGCATCCCAGCGGCCCAACACCACCCGCTCTTGCCCACCCCCACCCCCACTCCCGATTCCCAGACCACAGGCCACAGGCCGGTCGTCATTTGTCGTTGTTAGTATTAATTATTTCTTAACTTTAGTGCACAGGCCAGCAGCCATCAGGATACGCTAGCCGGAATCGGGGCTGCGAGCCAAGTTTATAAATAAATCGCAAATTCTTTATGAACCGTGAGCAGGCCATAGCCATAGCTATAGCCATAGCTATAGCTGTCCAGTGCTGGCCATTGGTGTTCATGGCCTCTTGGCTCGTATCTGGCCCTGTGGTTATTTGCATCGCCCGGTTTCTGTTACAGATTATGGCAATGAGGATGCGACGCCCGGCAGTTGGGTGGGTGCTGGCTGTGGTGGGTCCCCCATCCGTTTGCGGGGTATTTTATGGCTGAACTTTATTTACATTCACATGCCGAGCAGCTAAATAATCAGGACTCGCCTTGTTTCTCCTCCTCATACTCCTTCTTCAAGCCTTGCCTCGTTCGCCCCCATCCCGACTCATTTCGTGTCGTTTTGACCGGCTACAGTTGCAGTCACCTGGAGAACGGAGGCTGTAGGCTGGAGGCTGGGTGGGTGGTTGCTTGGCTGGGTGCTGCTGTCCCTGGACAGGGGCCACAGGTGCCAGGTAGCCAAGTTTAATTATTTGCCGCTGGCTTTGGATTCCTCCTGGTTCCCTGGCCACTGGGACTGTTCGTGGTCCTGGCCTTTAGCCCCTGTCTTCCTTTCAGTCTGTCGGTGTGTTTTTCGTCGGTCTGTCCCTATGTTTGTTTGTCTGTTTGTTAGTTCAGCCGCCTTGCCTCGAGTTGGTTGCATTTTGCGCTTGTAAAGCATTTTAAATCGCATAAAAGTCGGCTCCTGCCAGACCTGCCGACCTGCCGACCTGGCTCTCAGATGGAGCCTGCAGAACGTCGTATTCATTACAGCCTTTCACTCCTGTCCTGCCTTTGGAAGAGGTCTGCTTTTCTCTTCTGCGTTCGTAATTGAAATTAAGTTGTTTCCAAATTGAGGCACGCTTCTGCACCCTCAACGTCCCCTCTCGCTCTGGCCATTCCATACCATTCATTTCGATGCAAAGACAGCCTCAGAATGGGAAAACTTGAAAAGTGTGTCCAGAATGAATTAACCAACTCAAAGGACAACAGATCCAGATGACAACGGAACAATTGCCCAAGTTTTGGCAAATATTCTCAGTTCTCCCTGTTCTCGTTTCAATCAGTTCTGCTCTTTAGATACTACGCATTCCTTGGAAATTCATTTGAATTCATATCTTTAGCCGGAGTAGTTTACAACTGCAAATGCCAACTGTCAGATGCGACAGAGCAAATCAAAATTGGGCAAACAAAGAAGCTAAGAGAAGAACACGGGGTACGGGGTACGGGGCACGTGGCACGGGGCACGGGCACACCCGGGGTTGGGTTTCGTTTTGGAGTCTTGTCTAGATTTGCTCTTGTAAAACACTAAAAATGACAAAGGCGAAATGAGAGATGAATGGATGGAATGAGATGGAACGGGAGGAGGGGTGTGGATAGATTGGTGTGAGTACGATTCGCTTGGCCTAGTCCAAGTCTCATTGCCACTCACTTGGCGGAGGAAGCTGCCGAGCGTCGGGAAAACCGATTCCCCAGCTACTTGACGCTTGTCATTGTCAGCTCTTGTAGTTGGAAAGTTGCGAGCACTTGACAAGCCTGATTGATGGCCCTGGCTGCAAGGAGGAGTGTGCTTGGATGCCTGGATGCCAGAATGCCAGTAGAATGCGAGTATCCTGCCGGCTGCTCGACTGGCACGCGCTTATCTCATCTAATTAAACTAAAAGTAAATGGCGCGTGCCATTTGAAAATGACATTTAAAAGCTTTTAACTGCTCATTTATGCACAGAGTGCGAAGAGAATCTGACTCTGAATCCATATCCAAATACAAATCCGAATCCGAATCAAATGTCGTTCAGGCTCGACTTTGGACAGATCCAAAGAGCATAAGTAGGTAAAGCAAATGGAAATCTTATTTGTTTATACAACATCTAGCTATTACGTAGTTGAATTTGTTTACGTTCCCAGAACGCAGATCGCGCCGTGAACTGACCCAGACCCAAAGAGCTCTAACAATTCCATCTAGTCCATGTGGGTGCGATAAGAGATGCAGAAAGAGAAAGATAGACATAGAGAGAGAGAGAGACCGATAAAGCTGTGAGCAGATCCATTGCTGGCTCAAGGGGGACGCATTTCATAATGTGAAAAATATAGGAATAATGTTGGCCAGGCAACTTTAGCTCTAATCAATTAACATACTTTTCAATGATTTTCAATTACCTCCCAACGACGATGAAAACAAAAAAGAACTGAAGGGGCAGGGCACACTTAACTTTTTTTTTTGCTTGCTTTCAGCTTCTTTTCGCTGGCTTATTTAGTTTGGAATTTATCAATTGAATTTTTAATTCCGCTTAAATGAGAAAGTAGCATCGTCATCGTCATCATTCTCAGAGTCGTTGCCGTTCCTGTTCCTGTTCCTTGTTGGCCCCACGCGGCGTATACGTAATTATGCGACCATGGATTATGGAAATGGCTGTTGCTGTTGCTGCTTCTCCTTTTGCCTTTTCAGCTTCCCTTCCCCTCACTGCTCGCTCCCCTGCTGCTTTAGGTCCTGCTGTTGCTGCTGCTGCTGCTCAGAGCTCCGCAATTTGTGCCGAGTGAAATTAAAGGAAATGAAATTAAGAAAATATGTTGCACTCCTTTGGATCGGCTCGGCTCGGCTTGGGGCTGTGTCCCCCGCAACTGTTTTGTTTGGCTGTGGAAACTTTTGTCCAAGGATTGCCCGTTGAATTGTCTGCGGGGTGTTTGGCTTTATTTGTTCGTAGCCAGTTTCTGGTTAACGCGTGTCCCACCGCCCACCGCCCACCACCCACATTGCCACCACCCGAGCCACCACCGCACAAAAGGCAACTTAATTTGCCATAAAAACGCCAGCCGACTCGTTGATTTGTTTTGTGTGTGTTAGTGTGTGAGCGACCGGAAATGAAATGATTTAATGAAATTGCCACAATTGTTGGGCCAGCAGCAGCAGCAGCAACAGTAGCAACAGCCCGATGACAATGGCTTCGGCCCAACATTCAAGTTAATTGAAAAGGTTTTGTGAATTGCCTGGTCCTGGATTCCGTTCGAGCTAAGCGATTTTTAATTACCCGATATGGTGCAGGGCCCTAAAGGTGGGTGGGTGTGTGACTGCCCGCCTGCCTGCCCACCTGCCCACCTGCCTGCCTGCCACTCTACCTCCCTCGCATCCTTGGGCATGAAATTAATTGAGTGCTAAGTTGATGGTAGAGCGCATTTACCTGGACGCCTCCTGCCTGTTCGCTCTCTACTCTCCCTTCACTCCCTACCTACCTATGTGTGTGTGTGTACCTTCCTGACTCCATGGCACAGCTGCCGGATGGTTTCGCTGAAATTTTACACCTCTTCTGTTTTAAATGCTCGGCGGCGGCAGGCACAGATGTGTTGAGATGTGTAGAACATCCAAACACTCTTCTACAGACATAGATGAGATTTTTACTCATACAATGCTCTCTCTCTCTCGCTCTCTCTGACGTATGTAAATCAGACACCGGGTGTGCATTGATTGCCCTGAAATGAGTCTAACCCCACAGCTCGAAATGGGGCGGGTGGGTCTAACAGATGCAGCAGTATGTTGCATTAACATCTCGTTCAATCTGGATGAGATGTGCACGGTCGCTGCTGCATAATTCGCTCGGCATTCGATTGTCAGGCAGCTGCACCGCTGGCAGCCATGGCTGGCAGTCTGTCAGTCAGTCTGGCTTGGAATGAGCAGACGGATCCACTTTGACGACATTGCCCCGTCGCTCAGTATTCAAATTGCCAACGAGTATCTCTCCTGGAGAACGCTGAACGAGAATGCGAAGAATAGTAATGCGGCATTTGAATATTGTAATCCTAGAAACATTTCATTGCGAGTTCTGAGTCAAATTACCCATTCAGATGTGTGTGAAAATTTCCACGCTTAATTGCAAAACCACAATAAAAGCAAATCGTGAAATCTTTCATGGTCAGGGCACAAACAAAATCAATGTGAGCTCTATCGCATCAAATTGTATGTCATTTGATAAGGCAAAGGGTTATCAGCGGCTCAGAGAGCTAATAACAGAAACAAATACAGACTCTTGCCTCATACATATGTACATATGTAGGTCGAAGGAATACATACTCTATCTAGTTTCTTAAAATTTTTCAGCTCTAAAATTGGGGGACATTCTGCACATAAAAGTATAACATTTATAAGCAAAATTGGTCACATTTTCGCAGACAACAGACATGATCAAACACGATTCTTTTTCTCTGCTGCAGCGCTGCTGAGCCTTTTAAGCATAGGGCCGAAGCCACACGATTCATTTTCTCTGCCGCTGCGACATCCGAGTAAACGAAGCCGTGTGTGCACAGAGCCGATGTTACACGAAGTTTTTACACTGATCGTGTGCCGACTGCGCTGCCCCGTGGCTGCCGGCTTCTGGTATGCATATTCTATGTAGGGTTGGAGATGCTTTTGGCCTACCGTTTGCTAGGGTATAAATACAAATTCCATTGAGTCTGATGGAAACCTCAATGAAATCATTATTATTGCGCTTTTTTCATTGATTCTCTGGTCATTTTTGAATTGCAGGCCTGGAACGTGCTTAGCGAAAATGCAGAAGTTTTGAGTAAAAAACTGATAGGCACACCCGAACGCACGCCCGCCCGCCCACTCAGCGACAAGCCACAGAACGTGCGAAGAGGCCACTGGCCACCCGGCCGCCGTTAAATTGTGTAAAAAGAAGCAACAAAAAGAGGAGAGGAAACCGAATCAGAGGAGGAGAAGCCCGCTTCCATGCCGGCAGCCGTGGAATCGCTGTGGACGCTGCGTAGGAGGCACGGTACGGCCATGAGCTACACGAACTTTGCCCTGCTGTTGGCCACGGGTCTGTTGGTGCTTATCTCGGCGCATGCCAAGAGCACCAGGCCCAGTGGCGAGCTGCAGCCCGAGCTGTCGCCGGATCACGTTGCACTCATCGAGAGGCATGCCCATGCCCAGTCTGCCCAGTCGGCAGAGGCCGCACATTCGCATTCACATCACCTATCAAGCTCCGATGAGGAGGACCAGCAGCACCAGCTCCGGGCCATGCATCATCAGCATCGACAGCAACAGCAACACCGGGCACATTCCCATCCACATCAACATCCACATCCACATCCGAATCATTTGCGGAACAATCGACGCACCTACCGCAGCAAATACACCATCGAGCAGCTGATGCGCCTGGATGTGACACCAAAGGTATCCGAAGACATTGACATGGATCCCTGCAAGGCTGGTGAGTAGGACAGTTCACACAACACATCTCTCTCTCTCTCTCTCTCTGGTTTTGCCATTCTATATTGCCATATCCCCATCCATACCAATCTCTAAGCCATGAACCCTGTATGAGATTCTTTGGGAAGCCTCTTACCAAGTCCCCGACCAAGACAAAAGCTTTGGAAATTGTGTTAGCCTGTAAGTTCGAGTAAAAGCGAAAAGTCTTGTTAACTTGAGTCGCACACACACACACACACACACACATGCCGATGTGCTACCCCCCCCCCACTCGACATTATTTATAGCCACCTACTGTAGCACCATCAGTAAACCCTACCCTACCCTACCACCCTCTCCGTACACCATCCACGGCTTGTTGCAGCGTTGAAAATTAAGCGCCATTGTGGCATGCTTGGCGCTTAGCTTTCGCTTCCTTTCCGACCAAACCAGATCAGCTTCCTCCAGGCAGGAGGCAGGCATCCATCCTCCTTCCCTGTCCTGTCTGTTCGATTCAATTGAATTTACCTGAGTTTGCAAAAAAAAAAGAAAGCAGCACGGGGAAATAATAAAAAAGAAAAACCCAAGGAGAAATATATAAGGAAATTGACTGCGAGAGCAATGCGAATGCGAAAGCGAATGCGAATGCGTTGAGCTGGGCTGAGCTGCTGCGCTGCTGCGCTGCTGAGGAGCTAAGGACGTATCAATGGCTGCCTTCTTGTTTCGTTTCCATATCCGTTTCTGGTTCTGGTCCTGGCTCTGGCTCTGGCTCGGGCAGCAGAGCACAATTTTCGATTGCAATTTGTCTGGCTGGAAGTACGACGGAGTCTATAAGTATTTGCTCACATCAATTGTCAAAAAGTTATACCCCCCCTCCACCCTACCTTCTGGCGTACATATGCATAGACATACTCGTAGATACCTCGGGCAAAATACCATCTGAAAGTATGCGTACGAGAATATTGAAAAGCAAACGACTTCCGCGCTAACCATACATTGGCAAAGTGCCTTCGAGTGGCTGACAATGGTAATGGCCAACTGAAATGGACACAAATTTGCATTTAAGATCATACAAAACATTATGGGTAGTTTAATGCATTAATGCAAGTTCTATAAACTAAAGGGGAAGTTTTTAATATGCCATCAATTTGAATGTTATAATTTATGCATATTTTAATGAGTTTGTTCGTCTGCATTAAAAGTTTCTCTTTAAAGTCAGGAGCAGCAATTTCCAACCACTGTGGCTGGTAGATGAAAGTCTTTGCTTCGTTTCCCGATTCCCAGATAAGTCACACCCCCACATATATCATCAGTATATGCATACATACGTGCCGCAAAGCGATAGGGGGAATCGATAGGGGGAGATGTGGACTGGTGGAGTGGCGAGGCCCTCCCTTCCCTCCTCTTCGAAATAATTCCACAATCAATCATACCAGCTTTGAGCTGTTTTTCACGCGGTCGCATTTTTTTGGCTCCCCAACAGTTAATGAATTGTTTGCTGTTTGCGTTTTGCATGCTGCCCCATAGAGAAGTGGGTCAATGGCGATTTACAGTACACCACCAGCACCAGCACTGGCCAGAGCCAAATGAATGGCATCCTAATGTATGCAAATGCCAGCCACATCCCCGTGGAAGGAGAGTCCCCCCATTGGGGGGAGTGACAGAGAATATAAACAATTTTTCCTTCGGTTTTCCTCGGCACAAAGCAACGTAACTCAATTCTGAAGTGGGATCAAATTAACGGTACGAGTGCGCGGAGGGGCTTCAAGCTGAAACTGGGAGCTAATCAACTTTCGATTGAAGTTGGCGCAATTTGGAGAACTCGAGAATTTAATTTGCCAAAAGTGTGTGCTGTGCATCCCATGAGGACGGCTTCCCGCTCCTACATACATATACTCGGTCTCACATTCCGCAAAACAATTTCTGAAAACAGTTAGGCTTCATTTGGCAAATGTTTGAAAGTTAATTAAGGACTTCGAATGTCCTGGCCCACAGGCGTAGAGATTCTGCTGCAAAGTGTGGCATAACGTGTGCTGGCACACACCTTAAGCAATTTAATGCCCCAAAGCGAGAGTCCTGTGCAGTTGTCGCTAATTAATTTGCATACACCAAATGCACAAAAGTTCTATCAAAGGGAACACGATGGGGAGAATCCAGGAGGAGAGCCCAGAGTAGATGCAGAGGAGAACGGGAAGCAGAACAAAGAGATGGAAGTGCAGGAAGTGGTGCACGCAGGGAGGCGTGACTGTGGTCGCACACCAGAAATCAAACCGCAAATGGCACTGCAAATGGGAAAATGGTGCACCACGCGACCCTCCAAGTGCCCCCAGGACTCAGGCCAGGCGGCAGCTAGGCAAAGCTGGCGACAGTAATGATGACAACAGCATCACAATCACAATATAACCACCGTCAAGGCAGAGCAGCCAAAATGTCAGGCGGCGGACTGGCAGCGATGACGATGGCGATGGCTTCAAGTGGCCTGGAAGGCATCGTGCACTCCAAGTCAAACAACCCGCCCAAGTGACTGCAAATAATTTGCCTCCCCCCCTCCCCACCCAGCACCACTAAAACATACACAAACACAGAGACACATAGACACAGAGACACGGAGACAGAGTGACAAGTAAAGGGGAAACCCACACATTGATAGAGCTCCTGCTGCACGGCAGCAGTGGCTCGACAGGGGCTCGGTTGAAAGGCAACAAACTAACGCCGCCTCCCATTGCCGTTAACTCTCTCGCGCATTGAAATAAAAAGGCACTTGGAAGGCATTGCATGCATAGCACAGCGCGGGATAGAGATATCAACGTGCGAGAACGTGCTACAGGTAGAGATGGGGCCAACTGGGTCGTGCATCTGACGGGGAAACTTTCAGTGGAAAGCATCGCACTTAGAGAACAACTAGGGACTAGGGACAACTAGGAATAGTGCGAAGAACCACTTCAAATATACAGCTGCGCTTCCTGTACAAAAGAGAGAAGATAAGCTTAAAAAAAACTGAAGAGTTAAATAAATATATCCCTCCGTAATGCACAGTTTTGATTTCGATATACATAAATGCAGCATCATACGATTACATATTTCGTGCCCGGCTGAAGCTTGTGTGCGTCCCATCACCAGCCTGAAAGGAAAGAAAAGCTGGCACACAAAGAAACTAAAAATCCACATACACACATCCCCACATTCTAAGGCAGCGTTTATCCGTCCGTAATCCAGCGGCATAATCCACCGTTTTGATTCGTATATATACATAAGATTTCGTGCCCAGCTGCACTTCCGCTGAGTCCATCCCTAGACCATCAGGCAGAGCCAGAGCCTGAGCCAGAGCCTGATGCCTGAAACTATTTACAATTCGCACTTTTAGCGGCATTGTGTGCAGACGGATTGAGTTAGTTTGTTGCCACTGCGAGGGGCAGACTGTCTGGGGGGAGCGAGAGAGGAGGAGAGTCATGGGGCGGAGCAGGCGGAGATTGTTGGGATGCTTACCGCAAAACAGCCAACAGGATCAGCTTACAAAGCCGCAGAACGAGGCAGCGCTGAACGAGGCAGGAGTGGGGCCGAGCAGGCAAACTTTTCGTGAAGAGAACTTTGTATGCTCTTAATTAAAAACCGCAGCTATTTAATGAATAACTTCATTTCACCTGTTTAAATATATATGTACATAAATTCAATTAATTTCCGCATATTCGTGGCAAACAAAAGGCTTTCACATTAAACCGGAAAATATACAAAAGAAAAACTCTATCATCACTCATTCATAAGCTTCATAGCGGACCTGACATGCTCCCAGCTATTCCCTTGATTCAAGAAGAGAATATTGCTGGCTTCCAGGCAAGAGAAACAAAACTAAAGTTAACTCGAGAAGGAAAAGCAGGCGCCGGAAATGTTAGAAAATCGGAAGTTCCAACAGTAAGAAGCAGCTGTTTCTTACCCACTCAAAGGATGAACTGCTGCAGGGGATTTTTCTTGCCATTGACTGCAGTTGTTGTTGTTGCTTGTCCCACTGCTGTGCAGTGCTGTGACCGCCTACTGCTACAGTGACCGCAATTTATAAATTTCCACATGAAATTTATTGCATAGACACAACATAGAATTGCAGCAGACGTGTTCGACCATTTTGTTTGGCAACATTTTAGTTGCATTTATTGAAATGACATTCCCCGCCAGCAGCTCGCCCTCTCCCACTCTCCCTCTCTCTCCCTCTCTCTCTCTATCTGCATTGTCCCCCGCATGCAAACCGGCAGAAACATGTGTAAATAAAATAAACTTGCATTTAAACTGTTTGCATAATTAATGAATGCCAGCAAGAATGACACAGCACACACATGCACATATCCAAGTGGTAGGTGGGGGTAGAGGTCGCTGGGAGCCACAGGGGGGGGGGGGGGGGGCCTTACGCACATTTAAGGGCAGCCAGTGGCAGCAGCACAGTTGCCAAATGGCATCCTTCCGGGGAAATGGCTCAGCTGCATCCCGTAACTTTTTGCAGCATACTTCTTGGCGCGACCCCCCACCAATACCAGTGCACGTACTATTTCTTCATGTGGCGCATGCACATACATACATGTATGTATGTAGATGTGTCTGGGCAACCTGTTAGCCTGTTATCGTGCTGCTGTCTGTTCTGCTGCAATCATTGTTTATGCAAATTGGCATAAATAAGCAAGCGGAGCAAACAAGCTCGCAAGCTGCTCAGATAATGCCACAAAACGAAGCTTATGATTTGGCCAACCCCCTGCAGGGGTGGGGTATCACATAAATACACATTTGTACAGCCCATATATACCACTCATACACGTGTATGTGTATGTATATGTATGTTTGCCTGTATCTGTGTGGGAGCCCTTGCAGCTGTGGGCTCTGTCGTAATTTATGCAAATCGCATTTTAAATTTGCAAATGTTTTTTTAATTGTTCAGCCAACAATCTGCTGTTCCAAATCCAAACAGCAAGTGAA
This sequence comes from Drosophila azteca, assembly GCA_005876895.1. Lineage (NCBI taxonomy): Eukaryota > Metazoa > Arthropoda > Insecta > Diptera > Drosophilidae > Drosophila > Drosophila azteca. Next base: position 15,809,537 of record VCKU01000004.1, on the reverse strand, counting down.
GGGTGAAAAAAGTATACCAACAAAAGGATATACATATGTATATATGTATATGTAAATGGCATGCACCAGACCAGAATGAAACCACAATTTATGAATCTCTCTCTCTCTCTTTCTCTATTATATACATACCATTTCTTAGTTGTTGCATCCTGATTTTTGGTCAAATTGAATGCATTCTTGGCTCTCTTTTTTAAGCTAAAGCCAAATAAATTGCCGAAATTCAATATGCCATTGATATGTAAAACAAAATGAAGGCCAAATCCTGTGAAGCGTACATCCAGCTTCATTTGCAGCAGTCGAACCCCCCTACTTTCCCCTTCTGCATGGCTATACTTTCTTTATTGATACACACATGGCAAATGACTGACGGCAGAACCAATTAAATATAGTAAATAACTTCATTTATTGCTTGCTTCTGTTGAATGAGAAATAATTGGGAATTCGTTTAGGAAAAGGGAATTCCATTCAAACCCGGGTAGCTGGCCCTTCCACTGCTTCTGGTTCACTGTTTAAACATTTTTCTCTAAATATTATGCATTTTTGGCCTGGAATGCTTTTGGTCTTGCACCCCGAAAGTCCATTTTATTGCACTTGCTTTTTGTTGTTTTGTGAAAAGTGTTTGACAAAAATAAACCCGGGACAGACGGATCCATTGGCAGGCAGTCTTTGCATCTCTTTGATGGCACAATTATCAGTTGCAGCTGCAAAAGCCTCGCATGGAAGCTCTCTGTTGCCATGGCGCTGCCTACCAATGGATGCTGCGGACTGGGACTGCGACTGCGACTGGGGAGAGACAGTGGGACGGGACAGTGCATTGTGCATCGAGAGGTTATTGAACCCGCACCCACCGTAATGAACTGCCACCGAAAGTTGAGTAGGTGTGCTCCCAGCATGAATGTATATACATAGGTGTTCCCAGTCATGAATATACACACATACATACATATGTACATATGCTCAGTCTGTTATGTTCACACATCATATTGCTGCGAGCAGTGAGAAATGTTTTTCAGCACCATTTCAAATTGAAAACAAAAAACAAAAACTACGCGCAAAAAATGTAGTTTTTTTCCCCCGTTTTCTATCTGCTGGCTGCTGGCAAAAGTTTTTCTAAAAATGCTTTGTGCGAAAAGCGGCAGTGCAGAGTCCGAGATAGTTCGCCTTTTTGTGGGACGCAATGGAAAATAGTTTCTATATTTGCCGTAGGTGCAAAGTGGCTGACAACGAGTGGAGGGGGGGAGTGGGGGAAAAGCCAGTATACAGCTGCAGCTGCATAAATATTTCGATGTAGTTGTCCATCATAAATCTGTTGCGGGAACTCAAACATTGGCCCTCCATTGTTTGCCCCCAAGTCCTATCTGCGATTTGGTCAGGGAGCGGAAGTAGGAATGCAATTTTGGCCCCTTAACATGAACGGGCCAACACACAGACAGACACACACACACACACACACACACATATAAGCCTCAGTGGTTTTATAAGCCTAGTCTAGGGGGGCGGGGGGCTATTGACCGAATTCTATGTGGCGGCAGAGTACAGTACATGGCACGAGGACAGAACCATTCAGATCTGGGAATGATATAGGAGCTCTTTCAATTGATTGATTGATTTATGTGGTGAATGCAGCCAGCCAGCCGCTGTGCTTGCACTCGTTTAGCATCGAGAGGATACTGTATTTATCTTTAATTTGCTTTTTCCCTATCAGCGCTGTACAGCATTCAGGAATCTCTTTCGTTTCATTAGGATTGCATATCCATACTGCCATTCGGTGGCAGATTTTCAAATACATATCTCTGTAGATGATTCGATTTTGTTTAATCAATTGACACTCCACTGAAGCGTGCCCCTCCAGTGCCCCTCCCTCCTAGTTATAGTGTTTCTCGGCGCTCATTCACTGAAATCCCGCTAGAGAGAAAAGCGTTTCCTCGTCCTCTTCATGTATGTACATACGAGTACGTATAAATAAGCAAACAAAGTCCCCCAGCACACACACACACACAACATCCCCACTTTCATAAAAAGCAAACAAAGCCAAAGCCTAAATCGTGCACAAATCCAAAATCGCTTGCTGGGTCACTCGTCATGGCCAGAGCCATAGCCATAGCCGCCGCCATCGTGGACGTCTTTGTTGGCCGGGCTATTGCTCTTCGTACCGAAAAGGCCGGAAATACTGTTGCTGATGCTGATGCTGCTGCTGCTTCTGGTTGATGTTTCGGTGCTGGCCAGTTTTGTGTACGAGTACAGCTAATGGTTGAGGTCTTCATGGCTGCTCTGCTGCCGCCGGATTAGTTTCCCCAGCCATATATTCCCATCCGTCCTTCCTTCCGTTCCGTCTCCATTTGTTTCTGCCACTCTTCCTATCGCCATGAGGTTTATTTGCCCGCCTCTATTCGCTTTGATTCCATCTTTAATTTTGGCCAACGCCTGTCTCCGTGTGCACATCCGTCTGGCGGCTCCTGCCGGCCCCAGCCGACCGCCTATCAAAACATAATTCTCGTCATCATACATTTGTGTGTGTCCGCCCATTTAAGCTCTCCGTGGGGCGAAGCCAGCAAATTGAATTTCATTGTTATGGCTATGGTAATTAATACACAGAAACATACATGAACAGGAGGTAGAGGATGCCCCTCACACACACAGACACACACAGAGAGATAGAGAAATGCACTAATGGGGGCCATTGCGATATGCATATGCATTTCCGCCCTTAATTGGGTCGGCGCACACATCCATCCATCCCAACGAGCGAGCAGAAGCTTATGCATAATTGCAGCCACATTCAGAATGCTGGCAGCGATTTAAAGGCCAAAAGGGTTAGCCAGTGGGGTCGACGTCAGTCAGCCAAGGCTAAGTCAACTTACACAGTGTCATCAGTGCTGCTGCTGGCCGTATTTCGAGGATTATGCCAACTAATATGAATAATTACCACTGTAGCAAATGCATTTGTGAATATTCACATTTTATATGATTTTTCTTAATTGACAATAAATGAAAAATTATTTTAAATAATGAAACGAACAAAACGGAGATATATATCCATAATATTTGCAAAGAATCTGTAATGCTAACAAAAGAAACCTTTATTTACAAATTGATTTAATGATGTTTATTGATATTTAGTAATTGTCTCAAAGAAAACATGAATTGAAACTAAACGAATTCGCTTTGTTTACTTAATCTTTTGTGTTGTTCTATGAGAGATTTAATTTTCCACTCCATTTATTTGCAAATTATATGAACGCTTTTACCTTTCCATAGATTTTCCATAAAGTCAATAAATACGAAAAAGTGTAACAGAAATGTGGAATGCGAAAGAGTAATAATAAACCAACAGAGTGAAATTAAATCGCATTAAATAATACTATACTTATGTAAATAAAGAGCAAACGGCTTTGAAAATTAACTACCACATAAAAACCAAACTACAATTGAATTGAAGTTGAACAACTCCCGCGGATTCAGCACATGAGTAGTTTGAACCAATTAGTTAGCTTTTTTTTCGGCCATCCTCTGCCAATGTTGAATCGAAACCATTTTTGGCCAGAGAGAGTGACCTTTGCGTTGTTTAATCGCTTGTGTTTTATTTGGGCACATCCATTTTATTTTATGACAGAGACCGCAGAGTATTGACAGTCTCCACAGAGCGCCAAAGCCATAAATAACACAAAAAGAAACGAAACAAACACGGAGCATGGAGCACGGAACACACGGAGGAAAAAAAGGTGAATGGGGACCGTATCCGAATGACCCGACTGGACAATGGCAATCAGTTGACGGTAGCTCCACGCAGGCAGCAGCTCCGCCGCTCCCTTCAATTATTTGCTTTTGACCCACAAAATGGACGACGCTGCCGGCTCTTCTGATGCGTAAAGTGTGGCAACTGTTGGGATGTTTTTGTTATATCACACGTATAAAGCGTTGCCCAAAGCGAATAATCAGTTGAGCCACAGAAGGCGGGACGGAGTGGTTTTATTTTTAATTAAACCCACAGTCACAGGAGCGCTGCCTGTTGAGGAGGGATGCTCATAAAGTGGGCAGGCAGGCAGCCCTTGTTGCCACATTACGCATACGCCACATGGCTCGAAAGCGGAAATGGGGCTCGGTATAAAGTGGCAACTGCAGCAAGCGGCAAATGTGTTGAACATTTTTGTGGCCGCCATAAAAGGGTACGCAACTGGACTTGGCCTCCTCGCACCCGGATACAAGGATACCCAGATACCATACCTAACCAGATCTCATTCTAAAATGGCACGTTTCGTGCGTCAGTTCGTTAGTGTGAATGATGTGGAGCAAGTGGAGGGAAAGAGTGGAAAGAGCACTAGCACTGGTGTGGCAGGACACGATGCTGATGCTGACTGTGGAGGAGGCGACGCTCAAAAATTTAATTACTTTCACTTTTGCGAACTGTTTGTCTGCCAGTCAGCCAGTCAGCCGTGGACGAAGAGAGACTTGGACGTGGACGTGGGCGGACTGGGCAGCCGGACAGCCAAAGGCATTTAACGTAAATGTAATGAAATTGCAGACGGACTGCGACTTGAACTGTTTGTGCTACGCACATTGGATGCTTTCCGTTTCCATTTCCACTCCCATTGCTGCTGGTTCTACCCGGGCTGTTAGCACTTCATGTGGGTGGAAAATCCTCGCTTAGCCGAGGACGAGACTTGCTCTTGCTCTTGCCTTGCCTCTTTGCTGGCTTTGTGACGCATTATGCGGCAAGTTTTCTCGCCTCCTGTGTTTTGCTTCGCAGAGTGCATCGTCTTTTTATTGCTGCCACATTTCAGTCCTGTTCTTTTTTTCATTTTTAGAATTCCACTCGCAGTTACGTTCCCCCTCTCCGGTACACGTTCATATTTGCTAGCCAGTGTTAGCGGGATTAAATGCCAACTGGAAACGTATTTTGCTTGGGTGTGCCTTTTGCCCGGACCTACGTTAAACTCTGCCAACTCTTTGGCCTCACAGTACAGTCTACGTCTACGTCTCCCCTTCGCGATGTGAATATACAAATCAATCATACGCCATGTGGGGTGTGCGCGAGTGGCTGCGTTTTAAATTTATATTTCATGTATGCACGGGTAACACCAGCCACGCATACGTACATACATATATGTAGGTATGTATTTTTAATCCACAACGGAACGGAGCACACGTGCTCGCAATGCTGTACAGATTTTCAGATTGTAGACAGAGCTCGTGCCCATGCCCGTGCCCATGCCCCCGTGTGTATGTAAATATTTGAACAATTCTAGAAATTTGTTTGACTGCAAATCAAATGTAAATAAGATATGTTTTCAAAGTCGACACGTTGCAATTGCAGCAAAAACAAAGGAACAAGAATTGAAAATAGAGAATAGAGAGAATCATTCTGTTGCGGAGAGATGGGTATATTCTGAGCTCGTGCACACAAATGAAATGAGAGATCTCAATAGGATGTAGTGCAGTGTAACGCAAAGCCCAGATGATGATGATGAGTATTCTGCTTGCAATGATTGCAATTCTATATGCTGGTTGAATGCTGCAAAGGAATTAATTTATGATTCATTGCCCAAACTCGCCACAGATCCCTCCCCAGCCAGGCGACAGCTGAGGTCTGACGGTTGCTCAAATTAATGCCTTCTGATCTGTGACTCTACGTTCTGATTGGCATTGCCTCATTGCCCCTCAACCTATCATTTTGTGGGTGTCTGGGAGCTGTGGGCTGTGAGCTGTGAGCTGCCTGCTGGGGGCTGTCGGGTCGTCCCACACACGCAGCTCAATATTGAATTTCATATTTCAACCTCAGCTTCCGTTTCCTGTTCCCTGAGTGCAGTGGCAGTGCCAGTGCCACTGCCAGTGGCAGTCAGTCACAGTTCGGTTACGGTGCGTATGATTGACATTGATTGGAGCAAAGGAAAAGCAAACTTTGGTCTGGTGTTCATTTTTTCCCCAGCTTCTCCACGTGTCTGAATGTTTGTGCACAATGATTGCCAATCCTTGCTGCAGAAAACGTTTGCAGCTTGATAAATATGTAATTTGCTATTTCCACAAAACCACACGCATCTGAAAAGGAAAAGGAAAAGGGCAACATTGCCACAACTCACACGAAAAGTCAACCTCCATGCATGCATGCGGGTGCTGCTGCTACAGTGAGTGCAAAAGAGAAGCAAAAATGAAACAGTGCACAGATATTAGGATACTTAGAGCATGGTTGATCGACCCAAAACCAAGAACATTTCATCAATAGAACAGTTTTCTATCTATCTGATAAATCGTCTCAAAATCTTAATTTTTGATTTTGTCTCTTGTTATTGCCTCTTGTTGCACTTTCCCCTTGGTGGTTGCAAGGGGATCAGAAGTGTAATTCTGTTATCTTCTTGCACTGCCTTGCAGTTCTGTCGTTATTATTATTAGGATTCCAGTTTCAATGATTTTCTAGTGGAGCAAGAATTCAATATTTTATCTGCGATTGCCCTCTGGGATATCCAGTCAATTGGCATGCGTAGCGCTGGTGTCAGTAGTTTTATGGCTTGGTTCTCCCACAAGCACTGACCCAGTTTAGTTACAAGTTGGCCCAGCTCCACCTCCATCTCCACCCCCAACCCGTGTGGCAGTTGTAAGCTAAAGGCTTATTGGTTGTGTGCGACAGCATTTGTGATAATCAAATTGCCAGCTACCACATCGGCAACGGCAACGGCAATGGCAACGGCATTTGCATCTCAGATGATCTGGGATGGAGAAGGAGGAGGAGGAAAAGGAGTCACTGACTCCGTCTGAGATGGCAACTGGCAGAGTGCAGCTGGGAATGGCAATGCCGGAATGTGGGACACGTTGAGCGGCCTTCAGAAGTCAAAAAGCGTGAACACTATCGCCGCCCTGTCATACTCTGGCCGGGTATCCACTAGAGCAGACTTCACTGTGCCCCCGCCGTGTAAATACTAGCAGCATGAATGCAATTTTATTTTATTTTATTTTACTTTATTTTATTTATGTTTAAATTAAGCCCGGCTCTCAGGCCAGCCAACCAGAAGCATCTGCACTCAGACGCTCTTCATAAGCAAATTGGTTTCTCTATCCGAAATTCGTATCTGTATCTGTGTCAACTTTTTGTTTGGGTTGAAAACGTTCTGGGGAATTCCCAAACTAAACATTGATGTGTGTGTTGCCACAGCAGAGCTCATCCTCAGTCTAATCCTCTTCTATTTGCAAGTGTTAGAGACAACTGGGAGAGTCTCTGAAATTCGGTCTGAATTGAATTCCCCTTTCATTTGTATCTCTTTTAATTCCGTGTTGGTTTTTTCTCTTTTTGCAATGTGCAAACGCACTTAATTAATTTTGTTTAACATGTCTGAGGCAGACAGGGCAACAGTTTCATATTTTGCTTGTTAACTGTTATCGTGGCTGCTGACCAATGGCCACATGTGGGCCATGCAACACACTGAACACTGGACACTGGACACAGACATGCAGACACACGCCCGGCACACACCCGTAATTCCCGTTTCCCGTTTTCCGTCACATTCGCATTCACATTGAGTATACGCCGCATGGAACGAGCTCGTTTGGGCAAACAAAAGCATCAGTTGGCCAGTTGTCCGGTTGTCCGGCTGTCCGGCTGTCTGGTTGCCCACTGATGCACTGATTAAATGGATATGCAGACTGTGTCCATCCAGCCGCCTGGCGAAATAACTGTGAGAGTCACCCGCCCTCCTTCTGTCCACTGTCTGTGCAAATTATAAATTGCCAGCAAGGAGCATCGTCCTGGCATTGGGATAACTAACCAACCACCCATCCGACTGAATTCGACTGAGTGCCCAGGAGCCACATGAAATTTCAATTAAAATAAAAATGTATACGCTTTTCGCCCTGTTCCTTATAATTAAAAACGATTTGTAATTTATGGAAGCTGCGTTAAAGTATCCGGGGATCCCGGATCAAATAGTAATTCCCTTAATTTAAAGCGAGCTCTCACGAATATTCGTATCGGTGTCGTTGCAGGTGGTTTCATGGGCGACATCGCCCTGCCCGACGGAGATTCTGGTCCAGTGGTGGCCCACACACCCATCGACGACGAGGAGCAGGAGCGAGAGGAGGTGGAGCAGCTACTGGCCGATGCACCCGATCCAAGGCCAGATCCAGTCCCAGTCCCAGTCAAATACAATGCCACCTTTCAGTCGGATCTGGAGAAGCTCAAGCAGGAGGTCTATCACGAGGGTCTGCAGGTGGAGGAGGAGGGACTCACCGACATCATACGCAAAAAGACCAAGCTCCCCAGCATGGGTCCGGTGAACCTCACAGCAGGACAGGGCCAGACACAGGTTAGTGCGCCGGAATACCTAATATTTTGCAGGTGATTTACTCATCGATTCCTCCCCCCTCCCCAAGCAGAGTGCCAATGAACCGGTGAAGCCCGGGTCGGAGTCCCCCTCCGATTTTGCCCAGCCCGGCAGCTACAAGAACGAGGTCATCTCGCCGTCGGAGCAACGGCACAGCACTGGACTGAAGCCAGCCAGACTGACGCTGGCCGAGATGAGCCTGAAGGCTACCAACAAGACACAGACAACGCTGCATCGCAATGTGGATGCCCGCAAGATTCAATCGGATAACAAGGACATCGAAGATGATTCGGGTAACAATTTTGTGGCCGAACGGCGCCAGACCCACATCCTGCCCACCTCCCTGCCCGAACAGCGCTCCACGCTGCCCAACGTCTACAGCAATGCGGGGGGCAATGGCATGCAGCTGGACGATGAGGTGGACTTCCTGCATGCCCGTGGAGTTGTCCGACGGCGCCACAGGCGTGGACCCAAGCAGCGGTGAGTAGAAGCAGTTCAAAGATGATATTCCCGTCGAAGCTATCCAATCTATCTCCGACCGCAGACGCACCAACCATCACTCGGAATACGAAACGAAAGTGCAGCGTTTGCGCGACGAACTCAACCGGCCGCTGGGCAAGGGACATCATCGACAGCAGCAGCAGCAGAAGCAGCGCCAGCATCACCATCAAAATCATCATCATAAGAAGCACCGTTCGCATCGTCAGCACCGTCGAAGAGGCCAGGCTCCTCCACAAAATGTGCATCATTCCCAGCCTGGAGTAAATCAATCGGCACAGGCCGTGATTCCAAAGGCTGCTGCTGCCGAGGGGCTGCAGTCTCCGCTTGAAATGGTTTTACCAAAAGCAGAGTAAGTTTTTGAATCCCTCCCACTGGCACCGCCACCGCCATTGCCACCGCCACATCCGTTTCCGTTGCCATTTCCTGGCCCACTGTAAATTGCTGGCCATTTTCATTCAGAGGTTTTTTTTGGCATAAACTTTAAACAAACAGCAGCCATTTTGGCAACTCCTACACAGACCCATCCACGCCCACAAAGCCGTGCTCATTGTGTGTGTCTGTGTGTTAGTGCATGTGAAAAGTTATGAATTTTAATAGAAATTCGCGCGTCAGAAGTTGAGTCCAAAAACAACAGTGAAAAATGCATGGAAAACTGTTGGCAATTAAAATTACGCATATATACACCACGTGAAAACTTTTGCCAGGCCAACTATAACGCCTATCTTTCACTCTCTCCATCTCATCATCATCACCATCCAGCAGCTCGTTCAGCCAGAAGAATGAGGAGGAGGAGGAGGAGAAGGAGCTGCAGCAACGGCATCGCGTTGCCCGTGCTGTCACCGCCAAAAAGGAACGCATCTGGGACTACGGCGTCATTCCCTATGAGATCGATGGCAACTTCAGCGGCCTGCACAAGGCCCTCTTCAAGCAGGCCATGCGGCACTGGGAGAACTCCACGTGCATCAAGTTCGTGGAACGCAACCCGGAGATACATCCCAACTATATCGTATTTACTGTGCGCAGCTGCGGGTGAGTTTATCGGGTGATATCCATCTCACATGGAGACACATGGAGTGAGCAATCGTTTCGGGATTTTGCAGCTGCTGTTCGTTTGTGGGAAAACGCGGCAATGGCGCCCAGGCGATATCCATAGGCAGGAACTGCGACAAGTTTGGCATTGTGGTGCACGAGCTGGGTCATGTGGTGGGCTTCTGGCACGAGCACACCCGTCCCGACAGGGAGCACCATGTGGTGATCGAACACAACAATATAATGAAGGGTCAGGACTACAATTTCAATATGCTATCACCGGATGAAGTGGACTCGCTGGGCATGGCCTATGACTATGATTCCATAATGCACTATGCCAGAAACACCTTCTCGAAGGGCATCTATCTGGACACCATTCTGCCCATCGAGATGAAGGGTCGCAAGCGTCCTGAGATCGGTCAGCGGCTGCGCCTCAGCCAGGGTGACATTTCCCAGGCAAACCTGCTCTACAAGTGCCCCAAATGCGGTCGCACCTTCCAGGAGAGCACGGGAATCTTTGCCACCCCCTCCTACTACACGGCCGGTGCACTCACCAATGAGACGGAGCACTGCGAGTGGCGGATAACGGCAACGCATGGTGAACGTGTGGTCCTCAAGCTGGAGAATATGGTAAGACTACCATTTCATGCAATACTCTATGAGCGGGAGAAACTATTTCCTCTGTCTTGCCCTCAGAACATTTTCAAGTCGAACAACTGCGAAACGGACTACCTGGAGATCCGGGATGGCTACTATGAGAAGTCCCCACTCATCGGTCGCTTCTGTGGCAAGGTGGCCAACGATGAAATTCGCACCGTCTCAAGTCGCATGCTGCTCACCTTCGTCAATTCGCACCGCAGCGAGGGCTATCGCGGCTTCAAGGCAGAGTTTGATGGTGAGTTTTCCGCTACTCCGCTAATGGAGTCCACTCCGACCAAACTGTTGACACTGACGATGCTCTAGTTGTGTGCGGCGGCGAGTTGTCCGTTGATGATGCCGAGGGGCGGCTGGAGTCGCCCAACTATCCGCTGGACTATCTGCCCAACAAGGAATGCGTTTGGAAAATCACCGTGCCCAAGGGCTATCAAGTGGCGCTGAAATTCCAGTCGTTCGAGGTGGAGAACCATGACAGCTGTGTCTACGACTTTGTGGAGGTCCGCGATGGTCCTGCACAAGATTCGCTACTAATTGGCGTTTTCTGTGGCTACAAGCCGCCGCCAAACATGAAGTAAGTACCCTCGTCCAGCCACCCCACCCCATCTCTATTCCCTACATCCTACTGCTCCACTCCCACCCACCATTACGCCAGCTGCATCGCTCCTCCATTGAAACCAACTTTGCTTTGTTCGGCGTCGCTTTCAGGTCAAGTGGCAATTCGATGTACGTGAAATTCGTGTCGGACACATCGGTGCAGAAGGCGGGCTTCTCGGCCGTGTTCATGAAGGAGGTGGACGAGTGCGAGACACAGAACCATGGATGCGAGCACGAGTGCATCAACACGCTGGGAGGCTACGAGTGCGGCTGCCACATCGGGTTCGAGCTGCACAGCGACAAGAAGCACTGCGAAGGTGGGTCCTCCTGTCGGTTCCCAGACGACAGTCATTGTCATCGTTTGCCTCTAATGACCTTATCTGCATTCCGCTTTTCATACCAGATGCCTGCGGCGGTGTCATCGACTATCCGAACGGAACCATCAACTCGCCCTCCTTCCCCGAAATGTATCCCATACTGAAGGAATGTGTCTGGGAAATAGTGGCGCCGCCAAAGCACAAAATCTCGCTGAATTTCACCCATTTCGACCTGGAGGGAACGGCGGCCCAGCAGTCGGACTGCGGATATGATTCGGTGACTATCTACTCCAAGTTCACCGACAATCGCGTGAAGCGCATTGGCACCTATTGTGGCAGTGCCATCCCACCCACGGCCACCTCCGACAGCAACACGCTGCGCGTGGAATTCCATTCGGACAAGTCGATTCAGCGGTCCGGCTTTGCAGCCGTGTTCTTCACGGACATCGACGAGTGTGCCGTGAACAATGGGGGGTGCCAGCACGAGTGCCGGAACACCATTGGCTCATACATCTGCCTCTGCCACAACGGATACTCGCTACACGAGAACGGACACGACTGCAAGGAGGGGGAGTGCAAGTACGAGATATCCGCCTCCTTCGGCACCATTTACAGTCCCAACTATCCGGACTCGTACCCCCCCAACGCGGACTGTGTGTGGCACTTTATAACCACGCCGGGGCACCGTATCAAGCTGATATTCAACGAGTTCAACATAGAGTCCCATCAGGTGAGTGCAACATACATAACAGCGTAGGGAGAGGATCTCACTCATTTGAATGCACCTCCAGGAGTGCACCTACGACAACGTGGCCATCTACGATGGCGAGTCGGAGGCCAGCTCGGTGCTTGGACGCTTCTGCGGCGACAAGATACCCTTCCCCATCTCCTCCACCACGAACCAGATGTACATGGTCCTCAAGACGGACAAGAACAAGCAGCTGAATGGATTCATGGCCCTCCACTCGACATGTAAGCGTAATCCCCACGTGATCTGCTCCAAGGATTATGCCATCTTTTTTGTCTCTTCCACCAGCTTGTGGAGGCTTCCTGCGCGCCACCACCCATGTCCAGCAGTTCTACTCCCATTCCCGATTTGGCAATCAGGACTACGACGACAACATGGACTGCGAGTGGACCATTGAAGCGCCGCCCAACAGCAATGTTCAGCTGATCTTCCTTACCTTTGACATTGAGAGCAGCGAGAACTGCACCTATGACTATGTGCAGGTCTTCTCGAACATGGAGGACACCAGCGGACCCATGTACGGACAGTACTGCGGCAGTGTGGTAGGTTCAACTGATCCAATCTAATGAACTATGGTAATATCCAATGAATCTTGATTTGACAGCTGCCACAGGACATCATATCCATGACAAACTCCTTGCTGGTGCGCTTCAAAACGGACAGTTCGGTGCCCATGAAGGGTTTCTCGGCCTCGTACGTGGCCGTCGATCCGTTTGAAAACAGCGACGAGGATGTGGAGAGCTCGTACAGCTCCGAGATGGTCACCCCGTTTCCCGGCTCCCTTAAATCGATGTACATCGAGGACACCGAGGAGACCGACGAGTACAGCGACTTGAGTGGCAATCAGCTAGTTGTGCTCAATGGTCGTGGTCGCTATAGTCTGCCCACTCGGTACTATCCCTTCTCCACCTAGACGCGCACTGGCACTCGACGCACTGGACGCGCTAAAATTCATGACAATATATTAAAACGGAATTTATTTAACAAATTTAGACATATCGTCGCGATATCCTTAGATCTTCCTTTCTCATTGTCTCCGCCCCTCCGCCCCGAAGCATAATCACGGCCCCCACAAAACACGGTGTTAGTTTTAGGTAATCCAAACATGTTAGGTTCTAGCATGCCAGGCATATCGCAGTGAAGTGCAAAATCTTGAAACCTATAATAAGAAATTAAGTCGAACTTATCTAACCTTAAACCTTCCCTTGGACCTAGCCCCGGATGGATGTTTCCCAAACTAAATTGAGGATCGATATCGTTGGCCTAATCTTCGATTCTTCGGATTCTATCTCTAGTGATCTTTTAGCTGAATGTGCAGTTCTCGTTTGCATTTCATTTGTTGCCATTTTCAGAGCATTTTCTCTTCTATATCTGGTATACTTTTATTGTGCCATATTTGTTAGTATAGACTCTAGGGCATTTTCTTTAACTTATCTTGGCAGACAGTTCTGTTTGGCATCTTAGCATAAGTCTAAAGGATGGCCAATATCAAAGTCCAAATTAAATGTAGGCTAGAACACAGATACATACACACACACCAACACAGACACACACACGCACACACACATATCTTCGGAAGCACCGAATGTGAAGGCCCTTGTAGATAGATTTAAAACATGTATTCCTATTGCAGCTCGACGATTTAGTGTTCCGATTCGGTGGCTTTATTTCATAGTACTTACTCGTATGATTATGACTCTGCAGGGGCATAGAGAACTTTACACCTACGTACGATCACATGCATACGATACAAACATACATACATACAGATGTACAACTCTCTGATATTTGACTCAATTTAATACGTAATTAATTCTATATACATAAATATACAAATACATAATATAAATTCGTATAATATAATTACATAGTAACTATGTTTTAAAACCAACATAAAAATGCGTTTGAAATGAAAGCCTATTTTGAAATCTTTTGCAAAAAGGTTCGTTGAGGATTCGTAGAGGATCCTCAGCTTAACAGATATATGTATATGTATAGTACTTATTTTATGGCTGCGTTTCCACCTTGTCTGTTCTGTAGGGGCGCCACAAAGATTGAATAGCATTTATTGGTGGAATTACCGAGAAAAGTTTCGTTCATGCGACGGATTTATGATCCCCTCATTAATGACCTGCCCTAAAATGCCCGCCGACACACACAACACCTGATCCAGAGCCAAAGCCGGCCGGCCACAGGTAGGCAGATGGACGAGAGCCAGAGCCAGAGCCAAAAGAGGGACCGAGACAGTGTCAAGGTGTAGGGATACCCAAATCAAAACCCATTGAATGCTAACAATCAAGAGAACAGGCAGACAATGGACAACCTGAACTGCCGATGCGGAGGAGTTTATGTTGCCTCGTACTCGGATTCTGTATCCGAGAGGCCTCTGCCTCTTCAGGTTCTGCTCGGAGCGCGAACGGTCGTCGGGCCCCTACTCATACATACATATGTACATATGTATGTAGTGGTCATGTTCTTGTCGATGACGACGATAGATCAGGATCGATTGGGACCGCGTTTTGTTGCCTCTCTCTCTCTCTCTTTCTTCTTGGAAGCTCTCTCGCTCCCTCTATCCCTCTTACCTGACTAATCCATGGAGCGCGAGCCCGAGTCTGAGAAATATAATTCGAAAATTATCGCTTGCAGTATTTAGTTAGAACTTTGAGCTGGATTGAGGCGGTTGTCCGAATCGAATTCAAGGAGAACGAGTGAAAGAGTCAACGATCCTCACATAAATTCCTCAAGGGTCAAAGAATGCGCGCCATGCCCCTCATCGGAATGAGAATGAAGTTGGTTATTTTGGTTGTAGGAGCCTTGGCCTTCGTGGCTTCGCTGCTTGAACTGGCCCAGTGTCGGCATTTGGATCAGCTGCCAGAGAGCGAATGCGATTTTGATTTCAAGGAGCAGCCGGAGGACTTCTATGGCATGCTGGATGCCGAGCAGGTGAGTGCGCGGTCACGTGGTTGAGTGTCTGGGAATTCAGTGTGATTTACACAACAGGTGCCCGAGGCACACAAAGAGAGGACTGAGCCCAGGAATCGCATAAAACTGCCAGATGGAATCAGAGTACGGCCAGCGATGGGGTAAGTCTTGCAACCAACCTGAAAGATGCCCCTCCCAAGTGGGATTAGTTCAGCACAATGGCGCACAATTAGTCTGGCCACTTGACGTTGCCTGAGGTGGACGGCACTTGAGTTGCTTCGCCAGAATGCGAACGTAAGCAATACCTGAGCTCATAAGCTTCTCATCCCATCCCATCCACCCCAGCCGACTTCAGCGCCGGAAGCAGCATCATAAATCGCGAAGCAAAGCCCTGCTGAGATTACCTCCGCCACTGCTCTGGACCGAAGCCTCCACGGATGTACTGCAGCCCGCCTCTCCTTACACCCAACCTCTGGATGAAGGTGAAACTGAAATTGAAACTGAGACGAGGATGAGGATGAGGACAAGGACGGAAATGCACAGTCGACGGCGACGTGGCGTGACGGTGCGGAGGGAGAGGACCTGGGACTACGGCGTCATTCCGTACGAGATCGATGGCATCTTCAGTGGCGCCCACAAGGCCCTCTTCAAGCAGGCCATGCGGCACTGGGAGAACTTCACCTGCATTAAGTTCGTGGAGCGCGATGCCAAGCTGCATGACAACTACATTTTCTTTACGGTCAAAAACTGCGGGTGAGTCTCGACCTAATCGCCCCTGAAAGTATCTTGTCTTAAGTTCTGAATCACCAATCAGTTGCTGCTCTTTCCTGGGCAAGAATGGCAATGGTCGCCAGCCCATTTCGATTGGTCGCAACTGCGAGAAGTTTGGCATCATCATCCACGAGCTGGGCCACACCATTGGATTCCATCACGAGCATGCCCGCGGCGACCGGGACAAGCACATCATCATCAACAAGGCCAACATCATGCGCGGCCAGGAGTATAACTTCGATGTGCTATCGCCGGAGGAGGTGGACCATCCCCTGCTGCCGTACGATTACAACTCCATCATGCACTACGCCACGAACTCCTTCTCCAAGAGCTCCTACCTTGACACCATCACGCCCATAGGGATTCCTCCGGGCACCCACATCGAGCTGGGCCAGCGACGACGCCTCAGCCGGGGCGACATTGTCCAGGCCAATCTGCTCTACAAGTGTGCGGCCTGTGGACGCACCTACCAAGAGAACTCTGGCCAAATAGTGAGTCCACACTACGTGTATTCGGGCAATGGGGTCCTCAGCGAATTCGAGGGCAGCGGCGATGTGGATCCTGAGCCGGGTGATGATTCCAGTTCCTTTGATGCCTCGCTCACCAGCTGCGAATGGCGCATCACGGCTACCAATGGGGAGAAGGTCATCCTCCATCTGCAGCAACTACAACTACAGCTCTCCGAGAACTGTTCCGAGGACTACCTTGAAATCCGGGATGGCTACTGGCACCGATCCCCCTTAGTGCGGCGTCTCTGTGGCAATGCCAGTGGGGAGACTATCACCAGCCAAACCAGTCGCATGCTCATCAACTATGTGAACCGCAATGCGGCCAAGGGCTATCGCGGATTCAAGGCCCGATTTGAAGGTGAGTTCGAGCCATCATCATTTTCAACAGCCTCTAAATAGCATTCCCGTTCTCTTTCTCACAGTGGTCTGTGGTGGAGAAATTCAGTTGACCAAGGATCAGTCTATAGACTCGCCCAGCTATCCGCTGCAGTACATGCCCGACAAGGAGTGCGTCTGGCGCATCAATGCTCCCATCCACCACCAGGTGGGGCTCAAGTTTCAGAGCTTCGAGCTGGAGAAGCACGATGGCTGTGTCTACGATTACGTGGAGATACGGGACGGCAATCGGAGCGACTCCCGTCTGATTGGTCGCTTCTGTGGCGACAAGCTGCCACCCAACATCAAGTGAGTGTACCTTACATACATATATCCAGGGCGATCCCCTACTAAGTAGTATCCATTTTCTTATAGAACTCGCAGCAATCAAATGTACATCAAGTTCGTGTCGGATGGATCGGTGCAGAAGCTGGGCTTCTCCGCCGCCCTCATGCTGGACGTGGACGAGTGCAAGTTCACGGAGCACGGCTGCCAGCACGTTTGCATCAACACGATGGGCAGCTACCAGTGCGGCTGCCATGCTGGCTACGAGCTTCAGGCCAATGGCAAGACCTGCGAGGATGCGTGTGGTGGCATTGTGGATGCCACCAAATCGAATGGCACCCTCTACTCGCCCTCGTTCCCAGATATGTACCCGAACGCCAAGCAGTGCGTCTGGGAAGTGGTGGCCCCGCCAAATCACGCAGTCTTCCTCAACTTTACCCACTTTGACCTGGAGGGCACCCGGTTCCAGTACACCAAATGCAACTACGATTACCTCATTATCTACTCGAAGATGCGGGACAATCGCCTGAAGAAGATCGGAATCTATTGCGGCAATGAGCTGCCTCCGTTCGTAAACTCGGAGCAGAGTGTGCTGCGTCTGGAATTCTACTCGGATCGAACGGTGCAGCGGAGCGGCTTTGTGGCCAAGTTTGTCATAGGTGAGTGTGGCTCAGCGAAGCCCGGAAATTCCTCAGTAACCCCAAATTATCCTCTTTTTAGATGTGGATGAGTGTGCCATTAACAATGGTGGATGCCAACACAGGTGTCGGAATACCTATGGCTCCTATCAGTGCAGCTGCCGGAACGGGTACACGCTGTCTGACAACGGCCACAACTGCACGGAGACGAGGTGCAAGTTCGAGATAACCACCTCCTACGGGGTGTTGCAGAGCCCCAACTATCCGGATGACTATCCGCGCAACATATACTGCTACTGGCACTTCCAGACCGTCTTGGGCCACCGCATTCAGCTGACCTTCCACGACTTTGCCGTGGAGAGCCACCAGGAGTGCATCTACGACTATGTGGCCATCTATGACGGCCGCTCGGAGAACAGCTCCACCCTGGGCATCTACTGCGGTGGACGAGAGCCGTATGCGGTAATCGCGTCCACCAACGAGATGTTCATGGTCCTGGCCACAGATGCCGGACTGCAGAGGAAGGGTTTCAAGGCAACCTTCGTGTCTGAGTGCGGTGGCTACTTGAGGGCCACGAATCACTCGCAGACCTTCTACTCGCACCCCCGTTACGGAAGTAGACCCTACAAGCGGAACATGTACTGCGATTGGCGTATTCAGTCGGATCCGGAGAGCAGTGTGAAGATTAAATTCCTCAACTTTGAGATCGAGTACTCGGAGCGCTGTGACTACGACTTCCTGGAGATCACCGAGGAGGGCTACTCCATGAACACCATCCATGGCCGCTTCTGTGGCAAACACAAACCGCCTATTATAGTCTCCAACTCAGATACGTTGCTGCTGCGCTTCCAGACGGACGAGAGCAATTCTCTGCGCGGCTTTGCCATCTCTTTTATGGCCGTGGATCCCCCAGACGACACTGGCGGTGAGGAATTTGATGCAGTCACACCCTTTCCGGGGTACCTCAAGAACATGTACTCCTCCGAAACGGCCAGCGACCATCTCCCACGGACACACATTTTGCCGCCGAGTAGGCTTATGTAAACAAATTTAGGATTGCTGGGTGGGATCCATGTTTTTTTTTGTTGATATTTGTAAATAAATTATAAATAAAACTAATTTTAAGCAAAACTTTCTTGTGGAACGGGAGCATATTTATTTTTGTTATTGTTTGCTGCTTCAGTAAAATTTAAATTGCGCGCTCTGCCATTCACAGCCAGCGCTTACATATACTACACTACGGTAGGTGGCGCCATCAATATCGCTGTTAAATTCAAGCCTGTCTTCATATGGCCACATATGGCCACACTGGTCCCAGAGCATAGCTAATTACTGTCTACTATTTTCCGGATTTTAGATAAAATCCAATAAAACAGAAGTACTTAAAAGTAGCCAGTAATGTAGAAAATAGAGTCATCAATTGGATAAAATTGTGAGTTTAGACCTTTAGCGTCTAGCTAGTTAGTAATATTCAACAGAATATCAAAAACGAGGAATATGTTATATTTTCGTTATTTTGAGGTATGACCGTCTTCCTTGATTGGGACTTTTCCGGGGAATTTTCAAGGGATTTTGTGGAGGCAAAATCATCCCAACAATTTCCCTTACATTTCACTCTCACTTACGTTGCCTTACGTCATATTTCACTCTCACTTACGTATTTCGCCGTAGACAACATTTTTCATACCCTTTACGAAAGGATGTTATAGAATTAAAGAAAAGTTTGTTTTACTAGGCACCAATTATTGCAGAAACTAGTAAGTCTCTATCTCAGAAAATTTGACGACTTTTGGTATTTCTATAAAGACTGAAAATGGGTATCGGTATCGCTCTGTTAATAATAATAAATTCATCAAATGCATTATTGGCTCAAAAAATGTAGATATGTGCAAAATGCACTATTAATTACGTTTGAAAGCAGCCAGGAAAAAATAATTTTAACATAAATAAAATAAAAAAGGGTAAATATACGTCCATACCACCAGTTACGTTTCCAAATTACGTGACACTTCATGCTCACTTACGTTTTCTTACGTCGCATTTCATGCTCACTCAAGTTTTATAAACGGTTTTTTAGAAACAATCTAAAAAAAAAGAGTCACTAAACTTAATCAATCTTGTAGATAATTGATTCATCAATCGTATAAAATTATGTGCCCAAGCCTGAAGGTCCTAGTTAGCTACGAATATTAAACGGAATATCAAATTGGAAAAAATTTTAAATTTAGGGGTGTCTGGCAAAAAAAATCGATGTTTGACAAAAACTAACATCGATTATATCTCTAGCGTCCGCGCTCATTTTCGATTTCAACGCTCTAATTTGTGAATTTGTGTTCCGTCAATTTTTTGTTAATTGTGTTAAGTGTTAAATTGCAGCTGTGTTGATGGCACTTCGCCGTTAATCAAGTTTTTCGTTTTTGTTCATAGGTTGCAAGTGCTATTTTTTGTGTCGGCATTCGCGATGAGTGCCTTCGAGGTTAGTGTGTGCGATTCAACAAAAATTGTCTTTGTACATTTAAGGATGTATGTTCTTTGCAGGTCACAGTTACGCCGTCGCGGCTGAAGCAAAAGAAGCACATCGAAGGTCGCGAGCCAGCCGTGGTGGTCATGGCTCCGTTTTCGGCCAAAGCGATTGTGCAGTTCGAGGACGTGCCCGTAACCAAAACAGCCAGGCGCTTCGTGCGCGTCCTCAACCCCAGCGACGAAGACATTGAGGTTAGTTGGCCGCCGATATAGATCAGTTGGCTGCCTGGCAACTTGTATTTGATCAATGCTAAGCACCCTTTCGACTTCTAGGTCAAAGTAACGAAGGGCTTCAAGGTGGAGCACAACCTGACCGTCGAATGGATGGAGCACGTAATTCCCGCCCTCGGCGAGGTCTCCATGGAGCTAGTCTGGAGCCCTGAAATGGAGGTGGCCTGCAAGGAGACGCTGCATCTGCTTGACAACAGAAATTTTCGGAAGGACGTAATGATCATACTTAAGTCCAAGAGCAACCAGCCGGTCAAGGTAAGCCCTTAAAGCCTCTTAACCACCCCACCACTCACCCTTCTGCTTCTCGCCTTATGTCTCGCCTACCTGAAGAACCCGCGCAAATTTCCCACCGTGGGCAAGACGCTGCATCTGAAATCGCCGACGGGAGGGTCGAAGAAAACAAAAATCGGGGCCGCAGCTGCTGTGCAGCAGAAAAAGCGTATGTCCGTCGCAGCAGCTCCGTCCCAGCAGCACTGGCGTTCTTGCAGCGGCTCACGAACTGTTCGGGCATCATCGGTCGCTCCTCATGCCCCGCTGACGGAGAAAAATGTTTACAAGCCCCAAGAAGAGTCTGCGTTTATCTCGCCAAAGCCGAGCACGTGCAAGGAGAACGTTAGTCCCATTACCCCAGGAAATTTGTTGACCATGTTAGATACTATTAAGTTCACACCGCTCACTGAAACGCGCGGAGCAGGCTCTGGAATTATGCCAGATAATCTGGCTGACTGGCCGACACCTACCCTGCTCACAGATGGCAAGCTGCCTGTCTGCGATTTGCGACCCCGTCGCCTCGTCGCAGACGATCTTCAAACTGATGATCAACCCCCCACGAACAAAACCTTTGATGTGAAGCATTCAGAGACCATTAACATATCAATAGACACGTTGGACTCCGAAGTGCTGCTGCAAACGCCCACTATTCAAAATAAAACCACAACCATTGTCCATGCAACACACACGAGAGCCTTGGAATGCATACGCGAGGAGGAGGCGTCCAGCCCACCGAAGGCGGCAGCCAGGGGCCCCGTTCAAGATTTAAAAAGGGATATCAAACTAGTTGGTTCTCCACTACGAAAATATTCAGAGTCCATGAAGGATCTGTCGCTGCTCTCGCCGCAAACAAAGTTTGCCATACAAGGCTCGATGCCGAATCTTAATGAGATGCAGATACGTTCGATCGAGCAGAATCGCTACTTCCAGGAGCAGCAGCCTCCGAAAATTAATGCCAAGCAGCTGGACAGCTCCATTTGCACCGACACGAGCTTGATGTGCTCGCAGGACTTTCTCTTCAAACACAACGAGATCCTGGCCCAGTCTAGTCGATTCAATCTCCATGAAGTGGGCCGCAAGTCGCGCAAGTGCAGCCCTGTAAAAGAGAAGACCGCGAGTACCCACAAGCGGCGCTCCCATGAGCTAAGCTTCTCGGATTCACCCAGCAACGAGTCCCTTCATCGCCACGAGTCGATGGTGATCTCACCTCCAAAGAAACAGCGGGTTGACGACATCTCCCTGCAGCGCAGCGCAACTCCAGCCAATGCCTCCGCCAGAAGTGGCAGCACTTGGACGGCAGCCCAGCCCAAGAAGTTCAAGCTTGCCCAAACGATGTCGCTCATGAAGAAGCCCAACACACCAGGCCGCAAGATTAGGGAAGCAGCTCCCGTGAAGCTCTACGATTCGGAGTTTTACATGCAGACTTACATCAATCCGGATCCATTTGCAGCCACAACCACGGCAGACCCGTTTCTTGCCTGCACCATGTACTTGGATGAGCAGGCGGTGGAGCGACATCAGGCGGACTTTAAGAAGTGGCTGAATGCCTTGGTGACCATTCCTGCTGATCTAGATGCAGACTCGAACAGCAAAATCGATGTGGGGAAGCTGTTTAATGAGGTGCGCAACAAGGAGCTGGTTATGGCCCCCTCTAAGGAGGAGCAGTCCATGAACTATTTGACCACGTTCCGTCTGGAAACGCTGCGTCGGGCGGCTGTGGAGTTGTTCTTCAGCGAGCAAATGCGCCTGCCCTGCTCCAAAGTGGCCGTCTATGTCAACAAGCAAGCTTTGCGTATACGCAGTGATCGCAATCTGCACCTGGACGTGGTCATGCAGAGGAGTATTCTGGAGCTTCTGCTCTGCTTCAATCCTCTATGGCTGCGACTGGGTCTGGAGGTGGTGTTCGGCGAAAAGATACAGATGCACTCCAACAGGGATATCGTGGGCTTGAGCCACTTTATCCTCAATCGCTTGTTCAGGAACAAGTACGAGGAGCAAAAGTACAGCAAAGCCTTCACCCTCACCGAAGAGTACGCGGATACCATCAAGAAGCACACGCTGCAAAAGATTCTGTTCCTGCTGCTCTTTCTGGACCAGGCCAAGCAGAAGCGCATCGTCAAGCACAATCCATGCCTGTTCGTGAAGAAATCCCCCTACAAGGAGACCAAGGATATATTACTGCGCTTCTCCTCGGAGCTGCTGGCCAACGTTGGCGACATCACTCGAGAGGTGCGCCGCCTTGGCTATGTGCTCCAGCACAAGCAGACCTTCCTCGACGAGTTCGATTATGCCTTTAAGAATCTGGCGGTAGATCTGCGAGATGGCGTTCGGTTGACCCGCGTCATGGAGGTCATCCTGCTACGTGACGATCTTACCCGTCAGCTGAGAGTGCCTGCCATATCTCGGCTGCAGCGAGTCCATAATGTGAAATTGGCCCTGAACGCTCTGAATGCCGCAGACTTCCATCTAGGCGGTGACATCTCTGCCCCGGATATCGTTGACGGTCATCGCGAGAAGACGCTTTCGCTGCTCTGGCAGATTATCTACAAGTTCCGCTCGCCCAAATTCCATGCGGCTGCTAAGGTAATCCAGAAATGGTGGCTTCGTCGTTGGCTGCACGTTGTCATACAGCGCCGCATACGCCACAAGAAGTTGATGCGTCGTCATCGGGCAGCCACTGTCATACAGGCAGCCTTCCGCGGCCACCAGATGCGGAAGTACGCCAAGCTCTACAAGGAAGAGCGTCTTCAAGCCACCATCATCCTGCAGAAGTACACTCGTCGCTTTTTGGCACAGAAGCAGCTCTACCAGAGCTACCATAGCATAATCCTCATCCAGCGATGGTGGAGGGCCCATGTGCTGGGACGGCAGTATCGCCAGCGGTTCGTGGAGATCCGTCAGGCTGCAATTTTCTTGCAAAGAATTTGGCGGCGTCGTCTTTTTGCCAAAAAACTTCTCATGGCTGCGGCCACAGCTCGTCTGCAGCGATCGCAAAAGCAACAAGCTGCGGCCAGTCATATTCAGATGAGTTGGCGCTGTTATTGTCTGGGCAGGATCCAGCGCCAGAAGTATCTGCGTCAGCGACAACTCATAATCTTTGTGCAGCGTCGAATGAAAGGAAAATGGATAATGCAAAAGCAGCGTCAGGAGTTCCTACGGTTAAAGAAAGCTACCCAAATCCTACAGCAGCGCTGGCGTGCCCTGATCTTGATGAGGAAGCAACGAGCCTACTTCCAGCAACTTCGTTCTCATGCTTATAAGCTGCAGACCCACAGGAGGGCCACGCTTCAGATGAGAAAGGATCGCGACAGCTTCCAGGCGACCAAGAAAAGTGCCATTGTCATCCAGAAACGCTTGCGTGCCAATTGGGAGATGCGAAAGCAGAAAGAAATCTACCGGAATCAGCGCTTGGCTGTTGTTCTCATTCAACAACATTTTCGCTTGCGTCTGGATATGATCAAGGATCGGAATGCTTTCTTAGCGACCCGCCGCTGCATCATCAATGTCCAACAACGCTGGCGTGCCATCTTGCAGATGCGTCAAGAGCGTAGCAAGTACTTGCAGCTAAAATCATGCACCCTTTACGTCCAAAGTAAATTCCGAGCCAAGCGCCTAATGCTGATTCAAAGTCAAAAGTACTTCCAACTGAGAAAAGCTACGTTGGTGGTCCAACAGCGTCGCAGAGCTCTGGTTCAGATGCGGGAGCAGCGCCAGTACTTCCTTCATTTGCGTGAGGTCACCGTCAACATGCAGCGACGATTCCATGCCAATAAGGCCATGCGCTTTATGCGAGCCAAGTACCGAGGTACCAAGGCCGCCGTGAGCTGCCTGCAGATGCACTGGCGGTCACATCTCTTGAAAAAGCAAGAACGACGTCGTTTCCTATCACTGCGTATCGCTGCCATCACACTGCAGCGGCGTTACAGAGCCCGTTTGGCCATGATCAGGCAAAGAAATAACTACCGGCAGCTAAAGAATGCAGCTATCTCGATTCAGCGACGCTATCGAGCCAAGAGGGACATGAAGACGCAGCTTTCCCTGTACCAGAAGCATCGCGCTATCATAATAATGGCCCAACAACGGTACCGCGGTAAATTGGAGATGAGAAAGCAGAGCTCCCACTTCCAAAATCAACGTCAAGCGGCCATCCGACTTCAAACGTGGTGGCGCAGCCTCAAAGAGATGCTTCAAATTCGGAAGGGATACCGACGAATGCGCTCCAGTTCAATGAGCATTCAGCGCAAGTGGCGGGCGACCGTAGCGGCGCGTCGTCAGCGTGAGATCTTCTTAAAGACCATCGAGAAGATTCGTCTCCTACAGCACTTTATCCGCGCCACCCTTCAGATGCGAAAGGAACGCGAAGAGTACCAGAAGCAGCGTCGGGCAGCTTTGGTTATACAGCATCGGTTTCGCGCCCGCCAGTCCATGCAAAAAGTCCGAGCGGAGTTTAAGCTCCTTCAATCGACTACCATTCGTCTACAGCGCAAGTTCCGAGCCACACGCACCATGCGCAATGTACGCCACGAATTTGTCCACCTACGTGAGATTACCATACATTTGCAGCAGAAGTTCCGAGGCAAGCGGCTGATGATAAAGCAACGCGAGCATTTCCTACTGCTGCGTCGTTCCATTTCAAATTTCCAGACCCATGCCCGTGGCCACTTGGCCCGCAGGCGATTCCAAGCTCTGATGACCCCAGAGATGAAGTATCTTATCCGCCAGAAGCGGGCGGCCAAGGTTATACAGCGCTACTGGCGTGGATATCAAACGCGTCGACGCCAGCGCCATCAGGGGCTGTTGGCCATCCGAAAGCGTATTGCCCTGCTGAAACACGAGGCGAAGGCTGCTAACTCGGTGCGCACCAAGGTGCAGGAATCAGTTAGATTCCTGCGTGGCCGCTTTGTTGCCTGCGATGCCTTGGCTGTGCTAAATCGATTGGGTGAGTACTTCCAACTGTTTTTTAATGGACCAAACTAATGATCCCTGCATGCCATACTCTGTACAGATCGTCTGTCGCGCACTGTGCCACATCTGCTCATGTGGTGCTCGGAGTTCATGTCCACATTTTGCTATGGCATCATGGCCCAGGCCATACGCTCGGAGGTGGACAAGCAGCTTATCGAACGCTGCAGTCGGATTATTCTCAATCTCGCTCGTTACAACAGCACCACGGTCAACACATTCCAGGAGGGCGGACTGGTGACCATTGCCCAGATGCTGTTGCGCTGGTGCGATAAAGACAGCGAGATATTCAACACCCTCTGCACACTCATCTGGGTGTTTGCCCACTGCCCCAAGAAGCGAAGGGTAAGTTGTCTCCCTAACATTGCCATTTTGCATGTCCTTCAAATTAGTATTTTTGCTCTGCAGATCATTCACAACTTCATGACGAACACAGAGGCCATTTACATGGTACGCGAGACTAAGAAGCTCGTGGCCCGCAAGGAGAAGATGAAGCAGAATGCGCGGAAGCATCCCCCCATCACGAGCTTACGCCATCCATCGCAACAGATGCCAGTTTTCTCGCCCCGCGCTATGCCCAGCCTGGAGCCGGACTTTGGCATCATACGTAACAGTCCGTACACCTTCATATCATCCGTGTTTGCCTTAGATACCATTCTGAGCAAGCTGCAAATTGAAATATTCTAGTTTTAGCTCTAACCGTATTATATGTTAAATGTTTGAAACGTTTTCTGTTTTTTTAGTCTCTTAAATTTTGATCAAAATTGTTGACTCTTTCGAGTGTTTGCTCAACCTGAACATAAATATTAGATAAGTTACGTTAAGAGAGGGACATTACTTTATACTGTATAAAATATCTGACTAGCTGTACGAGTAGAAAAAGTCAACGCCGATTGTAACTAATGTATGTATGAGCTAAGCTTAGGATTATTGGTTTTTATGAGTCCGAATGGAAGAAATAAATTTGAGAAATGAAAGTAAGGGACTACGTGTTTTGCTTGCACCATGCTGCTGTGCTGTTTATTTAGGAATAGATGCATGTATTCACAAAACATTTACATATATTGTATGTATATATATATAGTTAAATTAATAATCACTTTGATACATCAATGTTAGTATGCTACTTGTGTATATTCCCAATATTCAAGTTTGTCCTTCTATGCGCCTCAATTTCGGTTGCAACGAATGCCACTCGCAGACTCGAGAGAGTATACAATATATAAGTATATATCTGTGTGTGTGTGTATATTAGCTAATGCCCCATTAAAATGTGTACTGTAAATTGGATTGAATATGCATATATATATGTATATTATGTATATATTCGTATAACATTCTATGTATTTCTTCCTTGATAATAGCACACGCCAGAGTTTCATTCTCATCCTTTGACCTTTCCCTTATCTTCTTTTCTTTTTTTTTTTTTTGGTTTTTTTTTTTTGCAATTTTATATTGCTGTAGTAAACTAATTAGTTGCCGCCGTTGAACGTCTGGAGTTAATAACTAATGTGGAAATCATAATGTTTATCGGTATGCTTTATTATAGATATTTTGTGGGACGAAGGGCGTGCATGTGGATTCAAAGACATTTAGATTAGTTCTTGGAGAAGTTTTACAATACAAGAGTCCTAGAGCCTTTTGCAAATACTTGAATTGATAGTTAAGTAGGTTGTGAACTCAATTGGCACACGGCTGGATCTTGTTTAGCGTGCCATTTGAGGCGGCCTCCTCTTCCGCGGTTGGATTTAACGCCGCCCAAGGCCAAAGTTGAAGGGCTGCGGACGCGTCGTTCGCTTGTTCTGTCTGCCAGGTCGGGCTGCAAGGCGGAGAGCTGGCCAATTAAGGGTCAGGATTGATCTGGAGAAGGTATCGATCACTTACCCGCACGCTCCACTCCCATATAGTTCGCTGGCGGCACTCGGTAGTCAATCTCGTTGTCCTGATCGTAGTCGTAGTCGCTGCGCTTGCCCAGACCGAAGGAGTAAGGACGCGACCTCTTGCCCAGGCCAAAGTTGTACACCGGCAGCCGCTTCATTCCCGGTCCGCCGTTGTTGTACATATAAGCGCGACGGCCCAATCCAAAGGCATATCGTTCTACCCGCTTGTCAATATCAGCGCCATTATCGGCCATCTCGTCGGCGCCGAGCAGGCCGTCGGCATCGCCCTCGCCAGATACTGGACTGCGTTGCTCCTGGCCTATGACCGGCGAACAGGCAATATAGCCGACGCAGCATAGGGCCAAAAGTAGGATGTGGGCATTGAGAGTGTTCATTGTGATGCTGGGGGCACGTCTGACTGCTGCAAAGGGGAGACAAAGTGAGCAAACAACGAATAGAATTTTAAGCATTAATTCCCCTCCGTTCGTGTACTGTCAGAAAATTTTGCGGCTGACGCAGGACATGGGGCAAACGGCATATGGCAGGTTCGTTGTTCCGTTCGCATGCAAATACTTATGCAAAACGACAAATCGACCAGGAATTCCGCACATATACCCACAAAGAGAATATATGTTAACGGCAACAAATGTCGCCGCGTTGACAGTTAACAACAACACCAAAAACAGTCGAAACCAATGAAAAAATTGCCTGCAGAACGTTGAAAAATGTTGCCAAAACTTTATCCATCTCTCTGTCTATCTGTATATCTGTCTGTCTGTCTGTCTGCCCGTTGGTCCCGGTCATGCGGAAGGTCTTTGGCCACCTGAACTGCAGCAGACAAGTTTTCTGCTGGCCTTGCAGGCCACTCCACCCAAGAGGTTGGCTCGTAAAAGTTAAATTTGATTCGTGAAAGGACAGTCCGTCCCCGGTTTGCCCTCTACAGAGGCTGTCCTTCAGCGTTTGCTGAGTAGCTTAATTCCTGCCACAATTAGCTGCCACAATTACCCAAAATTTAAGCCGAGCTGCGACAGTCGTTGAAGTCTGTACCTTTACAGTTGGCTTAAAACTGCTCCGCTCCACTGTATTCCATTAGCGGAATGGCTGTCACTCCCCGTCAGAGGACCATCAACATTTGTACTATAGTGCTGTCAATACGAGAATACTTTTACTCGTATCTTGCACTGTCAGGGCCCATCAATGGTGAGTGCACACAAGAAGAGAACCAACTGAATGATGAGCCCCCATTCAGATCGGATTCGCTATTTGCATTGCTTTGGCTGCACTTCCGCCCATACAAAAGTCACGTAGAAGCCGCGGAAAAGTGTTGCCTAAGTCCCCATCATCTCAAACTGCCTCCAGCCTGATGCTCCAGCCTTGTTGTTTGGTTAGGCAAATGAAGTTGCCGCCTGCCTTCTAGGACATGACAATTTTCTATTAGGCCAAAGGCTGGCATCACTTTCCACAGCTTCTGTTGGTGCTCCATCCTCCAGACTTGACTTAATGCCAATGGGGATTAGTTTTCAATGCCAATTGATGGCTCGTTGTCGCACATAATGATGTACAAACAAGGGGCAGCAATTAATTGAAGCCTACGTAAAGGGGCTCTGTCTCTCTCGCTCCCTCTCTAAATGTGGCGCATACTCAACGTCGCGTTGCGTTGCGTCGCGTCGCGTCGGTTGTCATAAATTTGTTCGATGCATGTGCAACAGCTAGGGCTAGAACTACAAATCATGCAACAGGTTCAACACTTTCCACCACAGACGAAGCCAAGGCCAGAAGCGACAGCCACATCTGCTCCTATGCGAACCCCAGACCCGCAACCTCCGTGTTTGATTTACAATGGCAATGGTATGGCTGGAAGCGGCAGAGGCAGAGGCAGAAGCAATGGCAGCTGTGCATTTTCCACACAGGACAATAAAAGCAATGGCTATGGCCAGAGAGACCAACAACAGCCACGAGATAATAGGCGGAAAATCGTCACATTTGTTAGACTTTATCAACCGCAACACGGCAGCACGGCAGCACGGCGACGACAATGACAATGATGTCGCACTGAGTGCTGCAAAACCAATCGTAAATCTGTGGAGAGAAAACAGCTTTTGTGAAAAGTGTCAACACCTTTCACTATTATTTCCATGTCTGCAATAAAATCTTGTTTGTTGGCCGCCTCTGCCCTTGGAGCCAAATGAGATTCAAAGATTATCTGTTTATGAATTTACGCTTTCAGCAATAACTCTTTTGGGTCCGGTCTGGCCATTGCCGTGGGCCCTGGCCATAGCTGCGGGATGAGCTTTTTCTCATATCCGCAGCGGCGATTAGTTTTGACCGCCACACAAAATGCAACGGAAATTCAAAGGAGCGGCCAAGGCGATGCCTCGCGCTCGCATAATTAGGTTTGAAAACTTTCCCGTCTATGGGGGAGATTAGAGGCGAAAAGTCTTAGCGGAGCGCCGAGCAGAAAACAAAAGCCAAAGGATATAAGGAAATTTGCTGCCAGAGTACAAAGCAATTTCGGCTGATGTGGCAAATTACGATAGACACAGGAAGGATATTCTTTTTTTTTTCCTTCATTGAGCCGCAGGTGGATCTAAGGCCACGAAATGAGCAAAAAATTAGCGGTGTGCGATTGAAATGCTTCCAATTTGTACTATACATGTATACTTGTTTTTTTTTTAAATTCTCCGCCAAGGAGCAGCTCCTGCTGCTCCCCTCTGAGCCGCTTAATTAAGTTACGCTCAGGTAATGAAGTGGGTAACTTCTTTGCACCAATTTATGGCGGTTAAGCGAGCAAACGAGCGGCTAATAAAAACCCAGCAGGTCTTGGTACCTCTGCCCACTATCTATTGTTTCGGCTCTGGCTGACCCTTGACCCAACCATTCATTGCCTTGTTTTTATTTAATTTCACAATTTGATCCCATTCTACACGTATCGTATCTATTTTGCAAGCAAACATGAGGTCTGCCCCTGGGGCACACATCATCTCCGTCCCATGCAAAAACTGGCCCTCACATCAATCAACAATTGTCTCTTGATTTGTTTATCTAATATTTTAGCCATGGCTTTTGGTCTCTTCTTTTTTCTAACTTATCTTCCATTTTTGTTTGTGTATTGGACTCCCTGCTTTGTTTTCTTTTCTGCACTAGGCGTGCTGTTATTTATTTAATTACAATTTGATTGAGGCTTGGCTTTTGTCTTGTTTCCATTTGATTTCTAGCGCTTTCGCCCGCCCTGCCTCTAATGTTTTTGCTGTTGATTCTGGGCCCATATGTCAATTGTTGCCTTCGGCTCTGTATATAATCAAATTGGTTTTTTTCTTGGTGTCAAGCGATTGAAATTGAGCCGAATTGAATTTGAGGCTTTTTCTTGGATCTCTGGCGGATACAAATTGCATTTCATTTCTCTTGCATACTTTTTGGGGCCGCATTATGGTTTGAGTGTTTTGGGGTCTTCCCAAATACGTCAAGGAATTCGCTCGAGCTACAATGACATTTTGAGAGACGTGCCTCATAGACGTGCACATAGACATTCGTGTCTAATATATACTATCCATTAATCTCGATCAAATTTCTAGAGACAATAAAGAACAACTCTGCAATGCACCCTACCTAAAAATATACGAGTATTGTATTTAAATTACTTCAAAATTACTCTTAAACTCAATCAAACTTAAAGAATTATTTGGTCTTGTCCGCATCAACAGAAATAATATTTAAATTATTGAAAATGAAAATACTCGCAGGTGCAGCCTCCTTAATACTGAAAGTATAATAAATCTCCGTGATTCCTGATTCTCTAAGAGCTCTTTTGTTGGCCCTGTAACTTAAATTTTTATAGAATTATGTAACCATTTCCTTCCCGAGACATTACATAGTTTAATTAATTGAAGATATTACTGCGAACATTAAAGCTACAGGTTTCAGGTGCAAAATATTGCGAAATGTTGAAAATATTATTTTTTAATGGGAGTCCAGTATTTTATAAACGCATTTCAAGTAAAATCAATCTAAAAACCATGTTTCACATATGATTGAAATTTGTCTTTAAAAGGAAGAGTCTTGTCTTGCAATCCACAGGCACAACTTACAGCTTATTTCAATTTCCGTTGGGAAAAATTCCCAAAAATCCCGAATAGCACAAAAATAGTGAGTAAACTCTTCAAAACGATGTACAGATGGATAAACTAATAACCGGAACTTGAATGCACTTAAATGTTCAGAAGATACACGAGATATATGAAATGTCTAAATGGTCCGTGGACAAATATCTTAGTTCTTTAGCTGCTGCTGCTGCGGCTGCTCCTTCGACTGCTGCACGTTGACAGATCGAATGTCGGTTAACTTTTGAATCCACATCCGTTGGAACCGTGGCTCTTATATGAGCGAACCGTCGCTGCTTTCCTTCGTTTTTGCCGTGGTTGTTGTTGTGTTGGTGGTGGTGGTGGTGCGCCCTTATCAACCAAAAACACCCACACGACAACAAAATGAAGGGGAGTACGCCACAGCCGCTGCCGATGACGACAATGTGTGGTGAGTTTTCCGCTGTTTCTCAACACGAACTGAATGGCAGTGTGATGGTGTTGGTGTCGGGTAGCTGGGTCCTTGCTGGTGGCTGCTGTCAGCCAGGATGTAACAAGTGGCCATGGCCATGCTGCATTTTGGTAGAAGCCAAGACACCGTTCTTCACCCAGGTTTGCCTTAACTTATGCTTCTTCTAAAATAGTTTTATGAAATTGGATGATGTAAGAAGACGTCACGAAGGTGAGTAGGCATCGGAGGGAGAATCTAGGACAATTTAGAACCTTCCAGAACTGGTCAGAAGAGCCCAGCCCGGTACATATGTATGCATCACAATTGACTCTCATTGCAGAAGGACATTGCGTCTGATAAATGCGCTGTTGAGGTTCATTAAAAGGAAACATACACCCACGGAATATTCCAAACATACATATGTGTGATTTGCATTCCCACTCCTTCGCCCACATCCGGCAAATGTGGCTACAAATATTTCTCATTTCGAAGGGAAAATTGTCAGCTGGCTGGGCGCGCATTAGTCAAATGCAGGACACTTGACTTACAGCGCCTTGGCCTTAGTCTCCGTCTTAGACCTGGCTTTGTGGGGCAGCCGAAGCAGACAACTCGAATGACATGCAAGGCAGTCCAGTCCTTTCTCCACAATTTCCCGATATGCGCCTCCTTCGGCTGTGGCTGTAACATTTCAAAAGCGAAACGTCAAGGAATTTTATGCGGAATGTCAGCATACATTTCGCAATGTCGCCGCCATGGGGCATGCCACGCAACATTTGTCCTGTTCCGCATTCGTTATGCTCATCTGTGCTCTGTCCTGCTTCCTTTGTGCATTATACAAATGTCGCCGCTTTGCTGATCCGTACGCACTTTATCGCTGGTATTTTAAGTAACATTTTCTTAGTGGGGGATACCATTGAAGATGTGGTATGTGGAAACATTCTGGAACACTCTTTTGTACAAATAAGTAAAAAAATGTCTATCGGTTCAAATTTGTTGCCTATTTCATATTAATGGCATTTCATAGAGTTTAAATCTAATCAAATGAGAAAAAATAAGAAATCATATGTATTTTATTTAATATTTCATCTATTAGAAGCTTGAATCTTAAATTTCGTATACTTAATTTCTAAATATATCAACTTTATTTCTTCATTTTCTGTGACAGTTTTCACCTTACTTTCCCATCCAATTCCTATTACCAATTTCCGTTTTTTCGCAACTTATGGTGTCACTTCCTTTTCCTCGTCCTCATAAATATGTTTAGCATCGTTTGAAATGAATCTGCTTACGTTTCACTGCTTTCCTTTCGAGGCAATTACCCCACACAAGGAGGGGAGGAAAACTAAGCTGCAGGGGGGGAAGCCATTACCAGTGGAAATCCCGCTGAGACGATGCTTAGTTGTAAATAGTTTAATTACAAATAAAAGGAAAAATCGTTTGCTAATTGCAAAATATGGTCAAAATATTCACATCTAATGGGAGACTCACAGTTCCCGCATATCCTGGCTAATTGACTCTGAGGAAAATTATGGGAAAGTTGTAGGAAATGTCGCAGGAGCGCAGCTTGAAACCGAAATTGCATTGAGATTTGTAGAGCAATAACAATTTTCTAGGGAAATTTATATGTGCGCATACTTTTATGGCTTTCAATGGCAAATGGCGCTCAATGACGTCAGTCAGTCAAAGGTCTCTCTTATTGACCAGCGGAAGATAAAGTTGGATAGTCAATTGCATCGGGGATACACGATCCCCAATGGCCTGCACGTGGATACGCCTGGAAAGCCTTACTCACCTCACATGCAATCGATCATAAATCAGGCTGATAAGAACAGCTAATGACATGCTCCGACATGGGATGGCTGGCGGGGATTGAAACTGTAACTGAAGCCAAAAAACATGGCCCAAAGCGTGGCCGGGCTAATCTCGATGGGCTGACACTGGGGCGTCATCGCACCGGAACAGGTTAATAAATTTCCCAGCGGTCTAATCGGAGGCCAGCGGCTCATTTGGCCATTTTTGAACATTTCACATCTGGCATGTGTGCATATGGCTCTAAGGAGGATAATGGCCTGGCATATGCGCCAGTTGTTGTTGGTCTGGTTGTCGTTGTAGTTGTCGCCGTCACGGTGTGACTCGATCTCGCTCTCGCTCTCAAGTAATTTCAATTTTTGTCCGTTTGCCAGAAGACAAGTTCAGCCATAAATCATCATCTCAAACAAAACAGACCAAAACAAAGAGGAAACAAGTAGGAAAACCATAAAACACCTTCCGACGATTGAATACCCGTCAAAACAGACTCATTTTTTTGGTGTTTCAACTATATAAAAAAAAGAATTATTAACAAATATTTATCAAGTAAATATTGCTGGAATTTTCTGATTTTTGAATAAGGGTGCTATATAGTAAATTAACCAATACCGGAAATATCGCCTTGATTTCTGATTTCGGCTGTAATTACAGTTCGATATTGAAGATTTTTTTGTTGGATCTTTATATCTACAGATCTGCAAACGTTAACAGAACATTTCTTTGATATTGGTTGTTGTATAGTGCTGGCAAATCCAAGTTCCGTATCGAATACCATATACCCTTGTGATCCAGAAGTACCGGGTGCTTATATTAAACCTGGGCACAGTTGGCCGGGCCAAAGACAACGAGGCACTCAACCTGTTTGGCCCACACCTACTCCACACACACACACACACACATACAGATATAAAGACAGACGGGCAGTGTAAACTTCCCACCGAAAAAAAATGCATAAGCAAAAACATAAAAAATAAGCAAAGAAAACCATTTTCAAAGCTGTTGTAGTTGTTGCTGCTGCTGTTAGACAGACTAAAAACCACAAATAAAAAATGGAAAATCACGATTTTTATGCAGGTTTTCGGAGATTTTTCCCACAACAAGTTCTGCCGTCTGCGGGGTTTTTTTCCATCTCTTTTAATTGATTCTGCGCATGAGAAAAACGCAGTGCTCACAGTGCACTTGAGATCCAGATGAACTTATGCGGCGTTAGATAGTGGCAGGCAGCAATAACTCTTCGAAGCAGCAGCAGCAGCAGCAACCAAAACTAGTAGAAGCGACTAACAGGCAATATAAATATGCATTTATAATTAGAAGTCAAGCAGGGCGCCCAGCAAAGTCGAAAGCGGATGGAATGGAGAATTTACAAGTACGCATGGAAGAGACACAGAAAGTCAGAAAAGCCAAGAATGCTGCTGCTTTGGCTCTCTTCTGCCTCTACCTTAGTCTCTGCTTGCTCTCTCTCTGTCCCTCTGCTGCTGTTGCCGCTCGGTTTCTTCTCAGTGACACACTTTCCGACAAACACCGCGGCCCAGAAGTAGGTGAGCAGCAAACCAAACGTGTGTGTGTGTGTGTGTGTGTACTCCAATGTACGTTCTCCATTCTACGCTTCGCTGCATTGAAATTTCTTTTTTCGCTTTCTTTTCGAACTCTCCAACACTTGGGCTCTCCCGGTCTCCACACAAAATTTGGTTCTTTACTTTGCCACCCACTTGAAAGCCGCAAGCAAGTCGCTTGGCTTCGCTCTCGCTCACGCCGACCGGCGCTGACGTCAACACCGACGTCGTTGTTATATGGGTCACATCGCTTGGAGTTCTTGGAGAAAACTGGTAGTACAGGTCTCTGGCAGAGGAAAGTGATATGGCCACTTGATCGAAAGCGAATGCGTTTGCTTCGGCGTTTGCCCCAGCTTTATGTCATTCCATTCTAGATGCCGTACGCTTTTCAGCTGCTGGCATGCGATAGAAATCTTGTTAGTTCTTTCAATTTTGGGGTCAGGTTCACACAGATGGAATGCTATTTCCGCTTCGTGTGCATACAAAGTGCATTGCATTATGTAAAAATTAAAAAAAAAACGAAAATATCAAAAAGTAGTAATGTTTTTGCTGTCTGCTTTGGCCCGCCGAAAGGTGAATGAAACTTAGTGAATGCCAGCAGTAGATGGGAGAGACGGGCGAGCGGAGGAGAGTGGAATGGAGAGGCAACAGGTGATCAGCTGCATTGCTTAGTGATTTTCACCTGGTCTCCGGCTCTTGGGAGCGTGCCTTTGGAATTCGCAAATTGTTATGAGCAAAACAGAGAGAGCAAAAAAAGCACGAAACTGAAAAAAAATAACAGCAAAACATAAAAAAAAACCAAATCGTTGCCATACAAAGACGACGTAAAGATTACACAAGCGCAGCGTCGACGATTATATGTACGTCGAAGAGCGGTGGGAGGGGCGGTATGGCATTAGAAATAACACTCTGCTGCAATCAAGAAAGCTCTCCCAACCAGCAGAGCAGCGCAGCGCAGCAGCAGCACCGTCAGAGCTGAATCTGAAGCTGAAGCTCTGGCTCCCCATTTCAAGAGCCGAGCCGAGCCCAGAGACCGATCCCCGAAACAACGCGACGGCTCATCGGAGCTGC
Source organism: Drosophila azteca (assembly GCA_005876895.1). NCBI lineage: Eukaryota > Metazoa > Arthropoda > Insecta > Diptera > Drosophilidae > Drosophila > Drosophila azteca. The sequence continues at coordinate 15,773,056 of VCKU01000004.1, read as the reverse complement.
AGAGTGTAGAGAAATTTATCATTTCACTGCAGCCAAGACAGAGACAGCGGCGCAGCCAGGCAGCAGCAAGCGATCGCACTATGGTCCAAATGACCACTTTTGTTGGCCAAAACCTCATTTTTAAAAGTTAACAAAACACCTTAGTTTTGATTATTCTGCATTGAAAAAAGAGTGACCTTTAAAGTTGCGTACCAGAAATTTCGATAGATCTGTTGCGCCCCTTTCGATAAATCTGCTCTGAAACCCAGCAGTTATTATCGAAAAGCATGTGCAGTAAAAAATTGCACATTTATTACAATTTTAAATCTTTGATAAATTGGAAAAAAACCATTAACTGATCAAATTTTTGTTATGAATTTTAATTAGAATAGGTTGTATTACGTGTTTTGTAATGTGAACCGTATATAAAAATTTTACAGACTTCGTAATTGTACCTTAAAGTGAGCCGTTAAAAGTGACCCAAGTTTTAATGAAAACTAATTTTTGAAAAGGTATACAAAGTGAGTCCCACCTAGTCCCACCTTGAAATCTGTTGTGGGTCGTAGATTAGTAAATCCTTGTTGAAATGTATATAGTAAAAAATGCCACATTTTACCACATTTCTTAAAATTTGACTTAATAGATTATAACCTCAAATGTATCGAATTTGAATTTGAAAGCCTAATATTTTCCAGACGGTAAGCTGAAGCTACAAAGTGTTCAGATCCGATTTATAGATGCATTTATGTGCTTTTCAGACTTGCACCGTTGAATACAACCAGATGTGAGATACTTGAGTTATGCTAAAAAAAGAAGCACTTCCTCTGAAAAAAATTGTAATAAAAAAAAGGCGGTGCCACACCCATTTTTTTTTTGCAAATCCACTTCCTTTTGATTATATCTATCCAATACAAAAAACGAAATGAAAAAATCTCTCCGTTCGCGAGCTATTAATTTTGGCCAACAAAAGTGGTCATTTGGACCATAGTGGATCGCAGCCAGTTTTCAGTGTTTCTCTTTGGGGTTTTCGGTCTGCTCAGCTGCTGATCGCTCTCTTTGGCGCTCTCTGCTCATCGTGGGGCTGCCGCTGCCGCTGCGCTGCCGACGCGCGCTGCCTGGCTGCCTCGCTGGGGCCTGGCCACAAAAACAACACCACAGCTTTTCGAAATTAGTTCTAGTGAGTCTGTGAAAGTGTGAGCGACTGCGACCATCGGACGACGATTTCTGTACACGCGCGATCAATTGGCGAACCGCAGGCGGATCAACTGGTCACTCATTTCCGAGAACTGCCGCAAGAAAAAATAAGAAGCACTCCCACACACAAGAGCATCAGTAAAAAAAGAAAAGCTGACAAATAAAAATAGCTGGCAGATCAGAGGAAAGCGATCGATCCGCAGAACCGAACCGAATAAGCAGTTTGGAATAATCCATCCAGCGATCCATATCTATCCATCGGTCGGGGCTACCAACCAACCATCCAAGCAAACCACGTGCAATATGTCGCATCAGTGCAGCTGCGGTCGCGATCTCAACAACAACTACGTCTCCTACACGAGCGCCTACGCCAATGCGAACACGGGTCTGGACCGCGAGACGGCGGCCAGCGGCGGAGGCAAGTCCAGCGCCTCGCACCACACACAGCTGACGGCCAAGGTGATGTTCGGCACAGTGGGCGCCATCAAGGAGTTGCGCGACAAGGAGCAGCAGCAGTCACGGCACGCGGCAGCGACGCGCGCCGGCGAGCGACGCAACTGAAAGTGAATTTGGGATGGGATCAAATGGGATGGAATGGGTTCAGATGGTAGGAGGATAATGGATGCTGGACGCAGGCGTCGTCGGGGTTGTGTTTCGAGTGCTGTGCAGTGGGTTTTTGGGGGATTTCAGATTGCGTTGGATCCTGTCCTGTCCCGTCCCGATCCCTCATCCCACACTGGATGCGGCTGCTGGGTGATGTTAGAGGCTTCAAAGGTGTTTACGGGGGCAGAGCAATTCGCTGATTTGCTGGATGAGTGTGGCCAACAATTAAGAAAGACATTCCTTCTTTAAAACACAAAAAAAAAAACTATCTAAAAAAGAAAAATCTAGAAAAAATCAACTACAAAAAACAAAAAAAATGGGAACTAAAAACATCACAAACATTTATACGATTTTCTGCCACACTGTAACTCTGTTAGTGCATCCTATTACTTTCAACTGTCTCTTTGACTATCTATCGCTCTCTTTATATACATATACTTTATGATGATATCCTTAAACCAGTTCATGCTCCTGTTCCTTCAGTTACTAATTTTCGATGTTTCATCTGAAAGAAATCAGAAGATTAGCCCAACTCTTTCGAGAATGGCGAATTCAATTCGATGTAAATTGTTTATCACATATTTATATATACTATATAGTGCAATACTTTAGCTGTACACTCACACACACACACACACATGGCTAGCTTTAAGTTTGTTTTATTTTGTAAGCGCACAAACAGACACACACAAACACACACTCATATACCCTTACATACATACACTTTACAATGTTGTTTAATTTTGTTTTTTTGTTGTTCACGCGCTCTGCCAGTTTTGGGCTGCGCGTCTGGAGACTTCCAGGTGCTGCAGCAGCTCAAAATGCAAAGCACGTAGCCCACACACATACACATACACACACACACTATACACTCGTACACCATATAAATATAACTATCTATACATACATACATACATCTATATATTCATTAATACTTATACAACTGTTAATATTTTTAATAATCATATTGTATATGCTGGAAGAAACGAAAGAAGAGAAGCCGAAAATGAAAATGAAAATGAAATACTAAAAATTATATATTCCTCTTAATGGGATCATGTTTGCTCAAGTGATTTTGTACTAAAATGGAAACGAAAATAAATGAAATAAAATTAAAAAAATTATACCTACTGAAATTGAAATTCAATTAAAATCAAACAAACTGCTGTAAATGGCAAACATTCTGAACAACGACCATGAGCATTTGTCAGGCATTAGAAGGACCACGTACGCGTATAGAGGGCATGACAGCGCATCTACAATATATTTATTATACCAGATAATATAATATAACAAATAATACTTGCTTATCTACTCGTACTACTTGTAAATCTACTTATGTATAAGGCTAATCCTAACAAGGGCCAATAAAAATCGAACTTTTAATAAAACCGAAAACCGAAAACCGAAAAACGCTTCAAGAGACTGCCAATTTCAATTACTCCGAACAATGGGGGCGCGTGGGAGGGAGGCGAACCTTTTTCTCCCACCACCGTGTGTCTGCGCGTGAAAGTAAGAAAAAAGAAGAAGTGAAGAAACAGAAACGGATGAAAACAAAATTCAAATAAATTTGAAATTACAATAAAGCAAAAGGGGAAAAGTAAAATATGCGAAACGAAAGCGAAGTCAGAAGCCAAGAGGGCGCCTCGTGTATTATTTCAGCGATTCTTTTTGTGTGTTCTGGCTCCACCACCGTCCGTCAATCTGCCCCACTGTCCCTCTATCGCGTTCGCACTCTTTTTCTCTCTCTCTCTCTATGTCCCACTCTCTTCTAATTATCAATTGCTCTGCCTATCTGGAGGGCGTCTGCCTGTGTGTGTGTGTGTGTGTGAGCAGAGTATACTCGCTGGTTCTTACGCTCGTAACAGTGACCCAGTCTCAGTCTCATTCTCATTCTCAGGTTTCGGTCGCCGACGCCGTCGCTGTCCGGCACTTAAGTGTCGTCAGCAGCAGCAGAAGCAGCAGCAGAGTTCCATCTCATTCCCATATTGCGTCTTCCTCTCCACTCTCCACGCGCTACGCTCTTAAAAGCTCTCGCGGGATTTCATGTCGCTTAGTGGATCAAAGTCAGCCTTTTTTATGGTTCTGGTTGTTGATTGTTTGTACTCTTTTTTGGAGGGCAGGGCGCACACAGTTCAATTGAAAGCAATTGTCCAAGTGCGTGGCTCTTGTCAAGCAAATGTATTTATTTATTTGCTTACGTATACCTAATTTACGAGGCGTATACGTAATGCAACGCCCACCACTTATGCATTTTGACGTCCCTACATTTACCAATTGAAAGAATCGCTTTGATCTATTATTGAAATACTATATAGAATGGTAATTGAACCCATTTGTGGACTATAGACTATTTACCTCTCCATCTCAAATGATGATACAACTTTCCAGCGTACACTTACATATGTGTGTATATGTATTCAAACAATTTCATTATGATTATGTGATTCAGATCTGATAACATCACGTGTGAGTACAGTTGAAAGCAATTAAAAATTTCGAGAATCCGATGTGTATGGAAAATCCCATGAGCAATCGCTATTAGGTCTTGTAAAAGAGACTCTTATTTCGTAAGCTTATATTTGACTCTCTTAGATTCTTTCAGTTTCGCTCTTTTAGTTCGATTTCATATCCTGCTATTTTCTAAAATGTTTCTGCACTTTTATTAAAGATAACAAAACATCTAAATTCGATCAATCAATCTTTGGCTTCGTATTTTATTAAGCGATCTCCAGAGTCAGCGAATTTCAAGCATTATCTCAGCCCTCTTTTGGATTCTTCATCGTTTGAGATGCCTAACACTTCCTTTTCTGTATTCTCTGAAAAGTTTCTACCAGCTCTCTTGGTACTCTTCTGTAATCTCTACTATAAAGATATCAGCTCTCATGTTACTCTTTCTAATTCGAGGAAATCCCCTTGTTTATTCCCTTTATTGTCAAACATTTTACAATGCGCTTCCCGTGTTTCCCATCAGACCCACCAGATCTGTGACTATCAATGTCAAGACTCTTTGCCAACCGCACTATTCCATTTCTATTTTTAAGACTTTTTGCAATGCTGATGTCATGCCTTTTCTATGCATATTCTGCTTTCCGTTCAGTTCCGCTCCGTTCCGTTCGGTTCAGATCTCAGATCTTCAGGTCTCTTTATCCACGCTGATCTCGGGGACTGAGACTGACACTGGGACTGGAAATGAGAGTGCGATGGCGAGTGTTATTGTTTGTCACTTGGTTGGTTGGGTGATACATCATCTTCTTAATTTATGAGGTGCAATTTTTATGATCTGACTGTGCCAGTATCCCCCACGCCCCCTTGTCCCCTCCCTGGACTGAGAGTAAAAGCATCCAATCCGCTGGCAAACAGCACTTCTTTTTGTGTGTGTGTGTGTGTGTGTATTGGTTGATTATTTTTTTTGTATTTCTGTCTTGGCTTTTTTCACTTTTTCTTGCATGCTCTTGTGGCAAGAACTTTCTCTTCTAATTGAAAGCAGTTCGATGATGGCGGGCGATAAGCCATCGGCGGAGCGGTGGCAAAGCATCCAGCTGGGCATCTTTTGATGGACCAGCTATGGCGATGGATGGACCGTGGACATGGACGTAGATGTGGATGTGGAACTGGTTGACTCTTTGGATGTGGCTGTGCATGTGGCTGTGGCATCAGCAGAGTGGATGAATGGCAATCCACAATGTAGTAAGACATTTCTTATGCCCCGGCTATAATGGGAACTTTATGCAGCCGGAGGCATTTTATCTCTCTCTCTCTGTCTCTGTCTCTCTCTCTCTTTCTCTCTGCGATTTGAATACTGGACAAAAAAAAGTCAGATTCGTGGAGACGGCGATAAGCGCCAACAAGTTGAAAATAAATAATAAATATTTAAAAGTAGAAGAGTATGGCTCGGGGGACAGATGGGAGGAGTGGCCAAGGCGGAGGGGGGGGGGGCCAACAAAACTGCCACTACGAGACCGAGTGAATGAAAGCCAACAGAGAACTGGTCGCTTGCCTGGGAACACTCTTTGCTCTGGGCTCTTAGCTCTGGCTTTGGCTTTGGCTCTGGCTCAGTCTTTTTTTTTTTTGGTGAGCAACTTTGTGTGGCACGGCACAGCTTGGCGTCTTGTATCGGCATCTCCGTTTCTTTCGGCTTCTAATGGCAGCCGTGAGGTGAGAATCGATTTAGTTCGGTTTACGACGATCAAAGATACAAACGCGAAAAAGTTTCTATTTGGTGTGTGCGGCATATTCGAACTGGCCACAAGGAGAGCCCCAGCCCCAGGAGTCACGAGGAGCAACACACCCACACGCAAACAGAGCGTACAGCACGTACCACAGACAGACTCTGCGCGAAAGTGCAGGCCACTCCAGTACCCCTCCCCCAGCTACTTAATTGAGGCAGGTGCTAATCACATTACAAATTGCACTTTGGTTAAATCAGTTTCCGTTTTTGCGCAAAAGATCAGCCAACAAATTGATTATTATTAATGGCCCGACTGCCACAGTTGGCCAAGTGAGCGTGGCCAAAAGAAACAAAAGACGGCCACCCGGAAAATTTCTCTCAAGTCAGCCACTTCCTTCCTGGTGGTTTCTAGGGGATGGAAGAGGGCCAGACCCTTGTGTGCCTTATGCAAAACCAGACAGATGGCTACCTAAAGCTTTGCTCTATTGCATAATTGGTTTATGAACAATTAAATATAATTTTTCAAACACTTACAAGTGCCTGGGATAGTGCAATCTCCGATTAAAACAATTACCAGTCTTCGTGGCTTCAAATCAATGAGTTATTTTGGTCTCACATTCCCGAGCCCCATCATTATCCGCTTCCCAAAGCCGCTGGCACGTAGACAGCTGAGCGCCACCCGGTAATATTATCGGAGTTGCATACTCTCTGTATACTCGGGGAATACCATATTTTATTACATAGAGAACTGCCAGTTTTGACGCCTGTTATGGGGCCATTGAAGCATATAAAGTGATCCGCATTACATCAAATCAGCAAAAACGAATCAAGAGAGAAGCAAAACAAAGAAAAGCTATTCTCAGGGTTGTCCAATGCTTTAGATACCCTCAAAGAGAAGAAAGCTAGCTAAGGCTAGCTATAGGAAATATTATTCTACATATATTATTATTAAAATAAAGAGACAATTAACGAATGATCTTAACCATTGATTGCTGTCTCTAAAAGATTAAGCATAAGAAGGGTTGGGATGGTTGGATTGGGTTGTAATGAAGTCTAAACATTAACTAATTACCAAATCAATTCAAATTCTATTCACACCACTTAATTAATCAACTCTTCGGGTGATAGGGTATCAACATAACGGCAAGCACTAAAACCACTCGGGCGTAAAGCCAGCGTAAAGTGATTTGAATAAAAATGCAGAAAAAGTGCAAAACAACAACAGAAAAATATGATAAATATGGTTAGGCGATAAAAATGTACAGTTGAAGTTAATTTTTGTATAGCCAGAATACCTACTGCTACTGCTATACATATATATACGTTATATACATACATATGATATGGTGAATAGACAGAGATGTTAAGCAAAGTTTTAAAAACAATATCTAACGAAATCAGTGCAATTTTATACCATTAACATTTACAAATATTAGGTATTCCTTAGGTATTCCCATAGTCGTAATATTGTTGAGTGCATTTTGACTTGTTTATTATTGTAATTAGCTGTGGGCAACCCCAACAAAATTAAATTAAATAATATCACTTTTTTGCTGAATTTTTTCTGTTTTTTGTTATCGCTGCTGATGTAATCGATTGAATCGAATCATAACAGAAATAGCAGTAAAAACATGAATGATTTATCGCGATTGCTGACCCACAACATCGTAACTTCATCGATAATTAAGTTTAATTAGCCAGCTTATTGATTAGGCTATGTTTTTTTCATAATTTATGTGGCCCCAAGGTGGAAGAGCAGTGCAATCCATCAATAATTTGCAGCCATGAAATATGCAAATATGAATCATGATTATGAATAGAAAATGTCCATACAAATCTTTTCAATGAATGCTGCGATCTTTTACAGAACTTTGCCGAATGCTTGGAATGTTGCAGCCATCAGTTTTGATGGCGGTAGTGTTGGTGGTGGCGCTCCTGCTACTCCAAGTCACATTTTCCCAGTTGCATCAACTGGAAAATGCCAGCAGCAAGCCACCCACCAAGGAGCTGCCCCGTCCGCTGATCCCACTCGAGGAGGACACGCACATGGATGCTGAGATTGAGATGGGAACATTCCAGAGAGAGCGCAATGGACGCTCACGTCGCCCCACCCTGATGGATGTGGCGTTGCAGCAGAGCGTGCGGCAGGGTCTCGACGCCATGGCCGAGCTTTATGGCCGCATCCAGCCGGAGATGCTGCGCAATGGTATGTACATATGTGTGTGTGGTTGGGAAGTTGCAGGGAAAACAATACCGGCCAGTGCTAACCTTCATTCCAACCCTTGAAAATACCGCACAAAGGTCAAACCCTGCAGGACAATCATCCGGCCGCGATGCTGTCCCGCTTCAATGCCCCCACCGTGGACACCGAGCGACGGGAGATGGCCGCCTATGCCACCATAGCAGCAGCCAAGGCCTTTCGCAAAAAGTAAGTTTCAGGGGGGTGGCACACACTCCTAAGTGTGGGAGGGTGGGTGGTTGGTGATGATGTGGTGCGAGTGTGGGTTGCTGTGGTGCGGGCATAAGTTCATCAGCCGCAAATATGTGGCGATGACATATGAAAAAAGTTATTCGCAAAAGCGAGGCGCATAATTAAAAATCGAATCGATTTCATCAAGCGAGGGTCGCACGAAGAATAGAGGGAGTATACGAACACCAATACGAGTAAAATATTGCACATTATACCCTTTGTTCTTTGTAGGGGGATCCTTTATATTTATAAGTTGCATATTAGTACATGAAAACGGCTGGTGAATCGATTGGGACTACAATATATGTATGTCCAATACCTAAATAGAGGTTTTTTAGACCTTTCCTTAACCGTCTTTGTGGTTTTTTGGCGAATAGTTATCCTAACCGAAAGTATGTATATCTAAAACTTTGTGTGCTGCCCACGCTTGTATCCCTCAGTAGAGTGGCATGCCGCACACTCGAGCTGCTTGGCCGCGGGCAATCTAATGCAAAACCCACAGTTACAACAAAGAGCCAAAGACAAAGACAGAAAAAGTGAGCAATATGAATCGTATTATTGAGTTGAGGAAGCCTCCCCTGCGGTACATACGAGTACCGTACCCCCTGTAGCCCCTGTGCGGAACCCCCGTCCGACCGAGCATTCCTTCTCCTACCAATTACCGTTGGCAACTTTCTCGCTTGATTAACGAGTTCTACGGCATCCATGGCAGCAGAGCCCCGCAACAGGGAGCACCACACCGGCAGAGAGCAGCCAAGCCATGGCTAATGAGTTGGAGTTGCGAATGGAATGGCAGTGGCCGTGCCAGTGGCTGCGACACGGCCTGGCCTGGAAGTGGAAGTGGAAGCTCAAGTGGAAGTGCGACCACCGCCCCATCAGCAAAAGTGATCCAAAATGAAGCGAAAATCGAGCGGCAGCTAAAATCGTAGCCAAAACGATGCGACTCGGGCGGAGAGTGTGCCTGCCTGACTGACTGCTCATGACTAAGAGTCAACTTTCACTTTGACATTGAAATGCCGGATAATTGCAAGACAAGCCAACGGACCAGACCAGACCAGATCAGGCCAGGCCAGGCTAAAAGCAGTGATGGCAGGGGATAGGTGAAGGTACATATATTAAAGCCGCCAGGGTTAAATGACCTCTTTGGCAAAAGCAACAGAAATGGCGTCGCCACCATCTCTGACTGCGACTTCAATGCACCTCCAACTCCGACTCCAACGCCGACTACGACTCCAACTCTGAGCGAAGTTTTTCCAGTTTTTTCACTGGCAAAGTTTTCACTTTTCACAACGGGTTGAGTTTCCAGCTTGTGGCTGTGGAAAATCCATGCAATTTTCCACACACACAAAAAATCCCATAAAACGCATTAAGTCGAAACAATGTCGAGAACTTTCACCCAAAAAATACACGACAATCTCCACAAGTGGGGGGGCTCTTCTTGGCGACTCCAGAGGGAGGTGACGGGGGGCTCCGGTGCAATGGGCTCTGACCGAGCCAAATGCAAAGCTCTCGAAGTTACATTTATGTAATTGCAATCAATGAGGCGACACACCACATCGAAGCGTCCAGAGAAAAGATGCTGATGGCCATAACTGTGGCGAATGTTTGTCCAATGGCTGCTTGCCCAAAAAATCAAATTACGAAATGGCCAGCCAACATCTTGGGTTTAATTAAATATCAACAAATATCAACAGACAGACAACAAGCAGCCGCCATTCAGCAGAGGATGATGATGATGTGGGGCTCGTTAATAGTGCCAAAAGCAGCATTTAGCCAAATTAGAAGCCAAAGAAAGCGAGTGAGCAAACGTGACAAGAAACGTTAGAAAAATAAAAAAAAACTAAAGAAAATTGCCGATTCCATAGCCGAAAATATAGATACTCTTAAATGCAAATACGATCTCAAAATACTCGGCATTCTCACCACAAACAAGAAATGACACAGGAAATCAGACAAGTAAAGATTGAGTAGAGGGTAGAACGGGATGGAGCGATAGATTGCAAGATGGGACATGTCTTTGTGCCGAAGAAAAAGCTTGGCATCATCTGCATCCATAATGCTGCATGTCTTGTCCTGCAAGTTCTGGCAAAAAAAGCTTTAAAAGTTAGAAGATTGCTGTATTGTCACCACTATCGAACGAGAACACACATAAAATAACAGTACCCTCTACAAGAGTATCGATGGGCATAACCAAATCAAAGCAAATCGTAGTGTAGCCCTCCCCCTCGCACCCACCCCAGCAGCGCCTACCATTGGAAGCTTTGGAATCGGTATTCGCAATTTGATTACATCAAACGGTGAGGTGGGCAGAGCAGAGGGGCAGCAGCAGCAGCAACAAAAGAGCGAAAGGCAAAGCTAAACACAAAGCTCCAGACGGGAGAAGACGTGACTGAGGCGAAGACGCAGACGTACGAGTAGACAGCGGACTTTGACAACGACGGCGACGTCTACGTCGACAGCGACAACGACAGCGACTTCCACTGATATGCTGGAGAAGAAAAGAAAGAAACAGAAAATGAAAATGAAACACAAACATGACGAGACTTTCGTTTTCTACCAGCGTCGACGTCGAGCAGCATCGAATTCGAATTCGGCCTCAAGCTCCCAGCCATACGAAAGTTTTTGTACTTTTGTATTGTGGATTTTTGTTTTGTTTTTGTTTTTGTCGTCTCTGCAGAAAGTTCAATGAACGCTGCCGTGGCTGCGGCTGCGCTTTTTGTTACTCCTACACAAACACAAACATATACATATATGTATACTCGTATATATTATACATATACTTATGTATCTGCGATCGAGATTGCGCATACGCCGCCTGAACCCAAGGCAAAGGGCTTTGGGCTTTTTATGGACTTATTTTTATTATTTACCCAAACGCCACAACAAAAGCTTTATAAATAAATTGTACAGCGAGCAATGACAAACCAAGCTCAAACAAAGCCTGGGAAAACATTTCCACTTTCACCTGCCAAACGGCCCGCAGGCAAACTGGAAAAACGTGCCGAAACGATTATACACTAGCACTAGCACTTGCACATCCTCCCAAGAGCAACCCACAATCAAAGTTAATTCACTAATTGTTCATCTCGAACATCAGGGAAAATATCTAGAAGATTGATTGATTGATCGACAGATCACAGGATAATTATGGCCCAGACAGGAAGTTAAAATGGCAATCAATTCAACTGGGAGAAAGTTGAAAGCTGGAGAGTTTTTTAATTTCCTGTGAATTTCCATTAATTGCTTAAATGGAGTTGAAAGATTGTTCTTGATATCTTTATTTGAGAGAGGAAGTCCCAAACCCAACTGAGTGCCAACATTTTTCGATGTAGGTCAGATAAGACCATTTCTGGTAAAATGCTTTGGTATTTCTTTCGCTATCTGACTTGAAATGAAAATATAAATATTAGGATAGTTACGCCATACAGACCAAAAGCTCTATTGGCATTCAAACATTAATTAAGTTATTGTTAAACCATCTGCCTTAAAAACACATCCATTTCGGTTCATTCAATAGAAAATATACCCAAGAAATCTCAAAACGAAACAGGGCAGTGAAAACTGTCGCCTAGACATCGAAACGTCATTATTATTTGGCACTTTGCTACTTTTCTACTTTGATAAATGAATATATTTCTTAATGGAATGCATAGAGTTGTATTTACCCACAAGCAAGAAATAATATAACGAAAAAGTGACCCTGTATTGTGGATAACTGCATGTTTCATGACCAAGTGATTATACCCCCCAAAGATTCAAACGAAATGAAAACCAACGAAAAAAACAACCGACAACCTGCTAATAAATGTGGCAAATGGGCAAATGGAAAGCAAAAGCGAGTAAATTAAAGCCAGCGGCAGGCACGGTGATTTCTTATGCGTTTTCCCGCCACGAAAACCTGCACTCTCACACTCTCAGGCACACAGAAAACACAACGCAACTTGCTTTAATTCGTGGATGGTGGATCCCAATTTGATGCCGCCGCCAGCAGTGGAGCTGCGAGCTGCGGCCCGCGAACCCGTTTCCACCAACTCCGCTCGGAGCTCGGCTCTGGCTCTGACTCTGGCTCTGAGCGGAGCGATTTATAAATAGAAGCCGGCGACGGTGGCAGGCAGCACTCGAATACGAAATTTGAGCGCAGCCATGTCGTGGACACCAGATCCATTAGAGCCTAGTAGGCAGCCAGGATGATGTCCTGAGATCCTGGTACTATCACTCGACTCTGTCTCTCTTTCCGTCTGTCTCTATCTCGACAGCTTTCAGCACATCGATGAGCTGGCCCGCCAGTCGCACGCCCAGAAGATCTCTCTGCGCCGCACGGCCCTGGAGGGTCTCTGTCCGCCCCGAGATCCACCGCCCTGCATGCCCGCCTCGGAGCGGTATCGCACCCACGATGGCACCTGCAACAACAAGCGGAGACCCCGCTGGGGAACCGCCCAGATGCCTTTCAATCGCTTCCTGCCGCCGGAGTACGGCGATGGTGTGGACACTGTTCGCAGTTCCACGGATGGAAGCACGCTATCCTCCTCCCGGTTCGTGAGTCTGCTGGTCCATGGAGCAAGAGAGGGCGAGGCACCCTTGACCTTGATGATAGCCCAGTGGGGACAGATGCTCGACCACGACATGACCTCCACAGCGCAGCCACGGTAAGGCAAACTGTCGTCACTGTTTAACTGCGAAACATTGCGAAAGATTTTCATTGCTCTTTTGGTAGCTCCATCAATGGCTCGATTCCCAGCTGCTGTGGCGGCAAGGACTTCCATCCCGCTTGCTTCCCCATCAAGGTGCCCTTAGACGATCCCTGGCTGGCACCACTCAAGGTGCGCTGCCTCGAGTTCCTTCGTTCGGCTCCGGCCCAGCGACGCGACTGTGTCCTGTCGTGGCGGGAGCAGACCAACCAGGTCACCTCCTACATCGATGCCTCGCCCATCTACTCGAACAGTGCCAAGTCATCGGACAATGCGCGTGTTTTCCGCCACGGCCTGCTCATCTACGGACGCGGTGATCCCGCCGAGGATGTCTGCCAGCGAGGAGCCATTGCCACCAAATGCATCCGTTCCGGGGATGGACGAAGCGGAGAGCAGCCCGGCCTCCTGGCCATGCACCACGTTTGGGTGGGCGAGCACAATCGCATTGCTCTGGAGCTGAGCGAGATGAATCCGCACTGGAGCGACGAGAAGGTCTACCAGGAGACGCGGCGAATTGTAGGCGCCATGTTCCAGCACATCACCTACCGCGAGTTTCTGCCCGTCGTCCTGGGCCGCGAGGTGTGCCGTCTCTTCGACCTGGACCTGCTATCCACGGGCTACTACGAGCGCTACAGCTCCAAGGTCAATCCCACGGTGGCCAATGCCTTTGCCGCGGCTGCCTTCCGCTTTGGCCATTCTCTGGTGCAGAACTCCTACACGAGATGCGATCGCCATCACAATGTGATCAATAATAGTGAGTCATCAATTGGTAACCTTTGAATGTTCCCAACTTATGTATGCCTCCTCCAGATGTCAGTCTCCATGAGGAGTTCCAGCGAGGAGACATTGGCTCAGCGGGCTCCCTGCATCGCCTGCTCAGAGGCTTAGCCTCCCAGCGTGCCCTCAAGCGGGACGAATTCATCACCCCGGAGCTGACCAATCATTTGTTCCAGACGGCCGGCTTTCCTTTTGGCCTGGACCTGGCTGCCATCAACATCCAGCGGGGTAGGGATCATGGAATTGCCCCGTACAGTGCCTGGCGAGTGCCCTGTGGTCTCACTCCCATCCACAGTTGGGATGATTTTGGTAATTATCTCTCATTTCCAGCTTTAATCTTTCAGAGATTAATATTTCACTTTTTTATCCATAGCCAACGTAGTCGGACCGGAATCAGCCAAGCGCATTGGCCACGCCTACCGCAGCGTCCACGATATAGATCTATTTGTGGGCGGAATCGCGGAACGTCCCGTGGTGGGTGGGCTGGTGGGTCCAACCTTTGCCTGCATCATTGCCCAGCAGTTCAGCAACTCCCGACGGGGCGATCGCTTCTGGTATGAGAACGGAGGCTTCGAGAGCTCCTTTACGCCGGCCCAGCTACACTCACTGCGACGGGTGTCCCTGGCGCAGGTTCTCTGCCGGACAGTGGGCGGAGGTACCCTCCAACCACACATCTTCATACCCGCAGAGTTCACGGATAACGAGCGTCAAAACTGTGGAGTGGATAGCCTGGCACCAATCGATCTGAGCCCCTGGCTCGAGCAGGATCCGTTTGTGGCTGGACACAATCATCAGCAACCTGATCAGGTGTTCAATATCGGACAACCAGAGCTGGGTTCCCTGCAGGTCATCAAGGAGGAGAAAGCGGGCTTCTCTAATCGCGTGAAGCCCGTCAGGCCTCAGGTGGAGGTCAATAACAATTCGGGCAGTGGCTTTCATCGCCCCAGCAGTGGCAACATCACCAAATTAAGCGACAAACTCGACCTTAAACGCAAGACAGTGACGACCAGTAACAACAACAACCGTAAGGTGACCCCGACCCGAAAGACCGGAAACGGGGTAAACAACAAACTTGACAAGTCTCCCAAAATTACACTGAACATCAAGAACGTGAACGTGAGAAGACCAGATCAGGGTACGGGTCTCAAGCGCAGGGTGATCATCAATAATGTTCCCCTAGAGCTGAGGCATGCCGCAGGTGGGAATGTAACCGATTCGGATGCAGTTACAGAGACAGAAGACGTCGACCAGGACGTGAAAGTGGACGTAGACGAGGACGTAGACGAAGACGTAGACGTAGTTGAAGAACTGCCAGAGTTACGGAGTACTGAACCACTGAAACCGGATAAAACTGACGCAAATGAAGCAAGCCGACAACCACTGACAAACATGACCACTGCTGAAACAGACTACGTAGACAGCTCCATTGACCCACTAAGACAAAGCACAGACGACGTGAACAACTCGAAGCGCGTTTCAAGGAAACTTTCACAGGAGCCAAAACCCCAGGACGAGACAGCTGACCCTCGACTGCTTCACGTACAACGCAACCGCACAAAAACCGAGACAACTGCCACCACAGCCAGCCTGGGACGATCCCCACTACTGACCAAGGCACCCAAGACGAACAAGACCACGAAACGGGGAGTTGAACTGAGACAGTACCAGCAGAGTAGACCGATATACACGAGACCCCCGAAGGTGATTGTCAACGGACCGAACGCCGACCAGTACGAAATCGAGATCAACATAAGACAAACGAACAAAAGTCCACAGTCGCGACCACACTCCACGTCGGACTCTGCCGAGTACACGACCGTTTACAAACCGTACAACACCAACCACAACTACGAGCCACACTACGGGGAGTACGCCAGCACTACGCCCATTCCCAGCTATGGCTACTTTCAGCCGCAGGCCCAAGAGTTCAGCACACAATCGCACAGAACGAAGCCACCGACGATTATTTACCTAAACGACAATGACGACAGGCGACAGACCACTACTCGAGCACCGAACATATTCCAGAACTTTCTGACCTTTGCCACCAGCAGCTTCAATCCGCTCGGCAATCGACGACCCTCTCCCACGCCACCAACTCCCATCTCCCAGCCCCACAAGGAGCGGCCCCACTTCCAGAACAATGTGGTTAACAGTCCCCTGAATGTGGGAAACTCCCACATCATTGCGGGTCCAGCATACCCCCCGAGACCTTCTTCGGTTCACTCGTATCCTGTGTCCACCAGCTCCCAGATAGGCGCCAATCATCAGTCGTATCCCGTGTCAACCAGCTCCCAAGTAGGCGGAAATCCACATTCGGGCTTTATTCATGCCTCCAGTAGCGCCGTGAGTGCAGGTAACTTTGGGAGCATCTCCGGGGTGGCCAGTGCCAATGGAGCCGACAGCACATTTAGCTTTAACATACGACCTCGTCCCAGTGTCGAGGTGAGTCCGGTGGTTAGCTCTTATCCCCGTCCGCAAAGTCACAGTGGCGGGGGCTACGGCTTGACTGGACAGTCTCCTTATAGGCCAGACTATCACCAAGGCCAGAGCGAGCTGTACTACGATCGTGAGCTTAGCTCCGACAGTAATCCGAGTCCGTTTTCCAGCTCCAGTACCGCTCACAGACCCCAGACGCATACCCTCACACAGACATTTTACGGACGGACGCCGGAACTGAAGGAAGCAGGACCAGACAGCAACAAACACAACCATAGCAATGACAATGACCTAAATAAAACTGAGAACAAACTGTACCTACAAGACTACGACTATGTGAGCCGTACTCTGTCCAATATTACCAAGGACGAGAGCACACAAGAGGACAACGACGACGATTACGTATACTACGAGGACGAGCCCAGCAACGACCTAGACAAACAGGACAGAACAGACAGCACTGGAATTTCCACCATGAAATACGACAGGGACGGCTACCTGAGACCCCAACTGATGCTGAACGCCACAGACAACAACAGAACTACAACGAACGTTACAGCACTGGACGACAACTACGTACTGCACATGCTGGAGAACAAGACTCAGAGCAACTACGTGACGGAGATTCCCAAGCCCATGCTGTCCACCTCCACGCGGAGCATAACCAACAGCAAGGTGACCGTTTTCCCGGACAGCCTAGGCAAGCAGTTGGGCAATGACATTCTAGCCGACGAGACGAAAGACTATGATGACGACAAGACTGAGACGGGGACTGGTGCTGGTACTGCGAATGGTGCCCTGCAGAAAGCTCACAGGCTCAAACAGCTGGCCAGCGTGGCCTTTGCCCCTATCACAGTTCTAACCAAGCCGGACAGACCCGACAACTGGGTGATCTATAACAAGGCCAGTGAAGAGCCCCCTTTGCCTCAGCCGCCGACCCTTAGCTTAGATGTGGCGCCTACTGGAGAGGTTCCCACTCCCATACGTTTGTTTAACAATGGATGGAAGAAACAAGATCTGAAAGCTAACCCGGAAACAGCGCCGCCTTCAACCACACCGCAGACAGAAACAGACATCACAACGGAGCAGGCGAAGGCTAGTGGTGCGGGAGAACATGGAGAGTCAACCACTGGGGCAGCATCTGAGAGTAACTAGTAATGCCAAATAAGCCCTAGATTACTTAACATTTACTAATTTATTTAAATTATAAAATCACGAAATAAATTCCAATCATCATTCATGAATCTATTATGAAAGAAGTGATAATACGATACTCTGTTGAGTTTTGGTTGTAAGATGGTAAAAGCATAGCCAAGGAAAACTGGGAAACAGGTCAAAGAAGTTGTATCCCCCTTCTAGAGCACATGCAGCATGGACTTCAATATAGTATTCACAGTGCCAAAAATTTAACAATTCTTGGTTTGTACTTTATTGCAATATGTATATGCAAACTAAAACTATTCATTCAGAGAACACACTGACACACGAATGCTTAACAATAAGTAGGTGTTTGTTTCCCCAGGTGTGTGTTGCCGTGGGGCCCTGTTTCGACATTAATTTCTAATTTCGGCATGTCCAGTATACAATATACAATACAATATTATATAGTAATATGTTTTTGGAGCAAACATTGCTGTGCTATGTAGTGTAAAAGTAAAAGTAATTGGGTTACCATTGTAAATGGTATTATTATCAACATCATCATCAAAGTACAATTACAATTACAATTTCTATGTATATTTATAATAAATTAGGCTTGTCACCGATCTGATCTATCTGCTTCTAGTCGTTAGGTATAAAAATCACTAAGCAGTATAACAATATAATGTACACTTTAAGCTACAACACTTTGGGGTAGTTGAAAATTTAATAGCATTATTTGAATATCCTAGCCGCAAGCAAATTTAAACATTCTACTAAAAGTACGCCGTGAATATAACCGGTGTCCGGTACACGGTATCTACTTTCTGCTATCGTTAGCAAATTTAACTAGTTAACCTGTGCTCATCTCCTTCATTGGTATTTACAAACGTAGGCGAATCTCCTCTGGTGGTTTTTCAGTACGTCGCGTAAATGCAATTTTGAGTTGGTTTCCGTTTTAGGTTAGGGTTTAGATTTGAGGGACTTGTGCGCAATTTAATCACCATTACCATCGTATCTGGTGTTTGTACTGCTCATCTATGGCTATGCGTTTGATGGTCTCGTAGCCAAGGATAATGCTGAAGGAGAAGGCCGCCGACTGCACCAGGCGGGCGGACAGGCCCTTAAAGAAGCAGTTCAGTTTCTCCTCCCGCCACAATTCACTGAAGGCCACGCTCATCGAGTCCAAACGATGGACCTACACAGGAGTGACGAAAGCATTATGATTAAGATAAGATATTCTATTTATGACTCTGGCGGTGGGGTAGATGGTACACTCACCTGCAGACGGGCGCGCACAATGTCTAATGGATTTGTTAGTATTGTCGTTGTGAAGCCACCTAGACTGCCGGCCACGCATTGTATAAACAAATGGGATACCCACCCGGGGCAGATGCGACAGAGTTCGTCTGGAATGAAGGGTAATCCAAATTTAATTAATCTTATCTGGCTAATGAAGGCACTTTGGGACTCCGACTGACTCACCCTGATATAGATGATAGAAGGCCCACCACATTGCCGAATTGGGTACATAGGCCATGAGGCTGGCCATATAGCCTCTGTAGAAGCCGCGCAGACCATCGCGACGCATTATCTCACGTCCGATGTCCATGGAGATATGGAGACGGCTGCGGCCGGGCCATGTTTTAATACCCAACGGATTAATATCCACCTTGGACCCGGCATGCGCCGACATGCCGAGCACCATGGCGTGCTGCGATATCACATCGAAAGGAACTATGATGGTCTGACCCACCAGTGAGGCGCATCCGCCTCCGACTAAAGCTTTTGCACGGGTCCCGGCACCCAGGTCGGTGAGAACGTGTCGCACTCCTTCATAGGTGCTGATGTAGAAGACACCTGATACGATTTGCACCGAAGATATCCAGAAGCCTCGATACAGTCCGGGCACACCCTCGGAGCGGTAGATTTTCATGGCACAGTCCACCATGCCCTTGTAGACATCGCTCTTGTGCTGCACCTGGAGCTGCGTCTTGATCACGGTCAGCGGGAAGAGACAGCAGCGCACCGAGAACGAGCTCAGCATGGAGAGCGGAAAGAACTTGGTTTTGTTCATCATGTTCCATTCGATTGTGCGTATGTAGGGAGATCCGTCCACCCCACTGGTCGTGCCGGGGGACGACACAGGGTGGTGTGTATTTGTTTCCGCCATGGTGCTACCTGTCGGACACAGTGCGTCCGGAGTGATGCGCTTTCATGCGGGGCAAGTATGTGAGTGATGCCGATGCGGATGTAACGCTTTCTTCTATGTTCAGCACTGTTCAGAACATCCTCGGGCATTGACGGCGGGTGCATTCAACCAGCATGACGATGACTAGCATTCACTTGGTTCCCTGGGTATTCTCCCTTTGTTTCCGCTCTCGTGTGTGTATCTGTAAAAAACAAAACAACATCTCAGTGTTGACGCAACTCGAACGCATACGCACGAAAATCATTGCGAAGGCCTCAAGGTCGCACCGTGACAGATCGAATCTTTTTTTGGTGTCTACGCGGCCCCAACCTTTGCTCAGTTGACAAGGCCAAGGAGGATGTCCGGCGGGAGTTTTGCGTAATGCTAGGTGCTATCTTATCTTCCAGCACCATTCACACGTTTGTAATATTAGAGTTTTCATTATATAATGCGCAGACACAAGGCACCACCTGACTGAGTGCCACCCAACGCCTCACTCCTCCCCCCACAAAAACACTGTGGGTAAACAAAGTTTCAAGGTGGAGTTCTCTCCAAGCGCTGCACTGCATCTTCCAAGCCATTCGGGTGTTCACTTGCTCGGCTCTTGGATGTTGTTATTGTTACCCCTACTTACGCCTCTGTGTTTGGAGTTGATTTGTTCATATAACATAATAAATCTGCCGAAAGTCTGAAATTGCTTCAAGAATGCGTGAGTATTATGGCCACACTGTCCAGGGCTGCCGACTTCGCCTTTTTCCCGTCGGATTTGACTTTTTTTGAAAGCCAACAGCGGGAAAACTTACTGAATTGCGGGAAGTCTTGGTTTTTTACAAAATGTATTTCATTTTTTTGGATATGTTTTTTAACTTGCCATAAAAAGTGTGAAAAGGTGGCAGGTTCGTTATTATTTTGTATCGAAAATTGTAAATTGTTATATTCTGCTCTAAGTACCTAGTTGAATACCACAAAATACCATGAAATACTTTTCATAGCTTGAAATACCAAAATGCGCTACTCAGCACTTGGGCATACAACTAAATCCATCATACTGGCAGCGCTTTGCGCCAAGTTTTAACAGCTGGCAACTCTAGTAACAAGCGGTTGCTTGATTTTGAAATTTAAACTTGTAATTGAAAATTATGATTATTATTAACTCGAAGTCCATTTATTAAAGAATTTCATTCAAATTATTTTGAGAGCTAATTTAATGGGTCACTAATAATATGAAAGCAACCGAAATTTAAATTAGAATCTTACGGTTTGTTTAATTTCGGGAAATAGTTCAACAGAATCTTACACAATTAACAAATATTAATGTTGTTTTCAAACTAATTAACGCCCACGCTAACTTACCATTGGTCACCGCCCGTAGGAGGAGTTCAACCAATGACCAGCCTCTGGGGGAGTTCCGCACCTGCGCAGAGAACAATCCACAGCATCCTGGCGCATCCACCCCCATTAACAGACACCCCCAATCCCAGCCCGGCTCTGGTCGAATCCTGTGACGCCGTCACCACGCCAGTTATCACGGATACTCGAGAACGGTTGCACGATGACAACGGAATGCGCGCTGATCAGCGACAAGTGAAAGCCATCGAGTGTTGAATAATTGAATGTTATTGATGTGCAGAAACAAGTCGTAACGGAATCCTATTAGTGAAAATTTTTGACCAGGCCAGCGGAACCCGCCATCAAGTTCAAGAGTGTGTCCGGTCCCCGGTCCGGTCAGGCCGTGTGTGAGTGTGTGAAGTCAAGCGTGCGATCTATAGTTTCCACCAAATGGATACCGCCAAATTGGTAAGATTATGTAACCAGCCCACCTCCAGGGCCAGAGATCCAGCGTGTATCAATTATTCAGCTTAAAGCTTTTATTTCTGTTCAATCTGACATAAATTAAGGGGCTAATACTTAAGTGCACCCCATGTGGGGCTCAGCCGTAGCTCAAGGTGTAGCCCATGTTCTCCATGAGGGTCTCCTTGATGGCCGGCTGCAGGGCGCGCTGCATGTAGGTGGTCAGCAGACCGCGCACCCCCATGGAGAAGAGTTTCTCCAGCTCGTGGGACATGGCTTCGCCCACCAGCTCCTCACGATCCCCGTTGGAATTGAGGCCCCCAAAGCCGCCACCTCCTCCGCTCGAACTGAAGATGTCCGCAAAGGCTCTGGCATCTGGTTCCACCATCTGCTGCAGTTGCTCGTCCTCAAAGTGGAGCACATCCTCGTTGAAGCTCATTTGGTCCACGAAATTTTCCGTGGGTCCGTTTTCGGCATATCGCCGGCGACGCCGTCTCCGCTTGTTGAACTGCCGCCGGTAGAAGTTGTCGGCATTGACGTCCACGAACTCCGCCGAGTCCTGGCCATGGCTATCGCTGCCCAGCTCCAGGCTCTTGTCCCGCTGCGTGGTCTGATCCAGCCTGATGTCGTAGTCCGGCTTGTGGTACTTGCCCCATCTCTGGGGCTGCGGTCGCGTTGTGCCCATGATGACATGCGGCTCTCCCAACTCCACTTGGGGAGCGGTTCCTGCCCCGTAGCCGAATCTTCGCTTCGAGTTCTGTCGCAGTCGGATGCCAGTGGGTCCCTGGCAGCCATGTGCAAACACGGAGATGAAGCCGGGCTCCGCAAAGTGCGAATCCGTGCGTACGGAGGAGGCGCTCAATCTCCTGGATTGCTCATAGGAGGGCGGGAACGAGCCTGAGCCCGGGTCCAAGCCCAGCGGCACCGTTCGAAACTCGATGCCCGCATGCCGCAGACGAAGTATCATGTGGCAGCGTCCGCCCATGGGCTGCATCACCACCTTGCCGCTGAGGGTGAGATCCGGGAAGATTAGTCGCGTGTCCAGCGTGGAGTTCTCCGTGCTGAACTTGCACTTGTCGATCTCCACCCAACGAGAGGCGGACTTTGCGGGCGGCACGCGCACCTTCAGATCCTCGACCTCTACCCGGGATATGTCCAGCTTGTGTGGCTGTCGATGCTCCTGCTGATGCTGCTGTTGCTGCTGTTGCTGGTGGCCGGAGAGCAGTTCCTCCAGCTCCAGAGCAGCACTGGAGTCCGCAAACGGATAGGGACGCCCACTCCTATGCAGAAGCTTGGCATGGTAGCCACGCCCCGAATTGTAGCTGCCCCCCGCATTGTAGAAATCGTCCTCGGGATCGCTGTGCTGGCCATAGAAGCTGTGGTACAGCTGATAGGGACTCTGCGCGGGCGGCTGCCACATGGCCCGCGAGCGGGTTCGATCGGAGGAGCTCTTGGTCTGAATGCTGCGCCGTCGCATATGCTCCAGGGCACTCTCCAAACGATTCGAGCAGCGATGAGGCACCTGATAGGGCTGCGACAGGGCCACTGGAAGTGCAGGATATTGTAGATCCTCGAGGGAGACCAATGAATGATTACTTACCCTGGATGAGAGCACAGATCAGCAGCAGCAGAGTGCAGAGCCAAAGATAATCCCGGCTAACGTATTCTGACATGGCGCTGAACTGAACATGGAGCAGGAAATTCTGAAGCACTCCAGTGAATGTTTTTGGGGGATGGAAAGCTGAGAAGAAACACCTCCGTACTGGCCCACAGCTCAAACGAAAATGCAAACGGCAAAGCAGGCGAAGCGAACAAGCCGAGAAACTGGCTCGGTCGCGCTTCCATTGCCACAGCACCCACAAGAAGAGCGCTGCTCCACAGCGAAGACAGCAGAGACTGTGGTGACGACCGTGTCACTGCCTCCTCATGTGCAGTGAAAGTGTTTTCCACGACAAGCCCAAGCACAAGCCCAAGCTGGAGCTAGAGCTAGAGCTCCAAGCTAGTGGTACAGCCTGAGTCAGAGTCATAGATGGGGACGGATTCGGAGTCCGAGACAGCCGCCAACCAATTTGCCGCACACAACGCACAACTCAGCGTGGAAACAAAAGACAAAATAACAGAAAAAAGAAAAGCATTGTCTTCTGTCAGCCTCTTCTGCCCTTCTGTACCCTGCTGCTCTCCTCTGGTGTCGTGTGGCGGCTGCTGCTACAAAGTAGATCAACCTCACAGATACATATACACAACAGACACTCTCAGATGCAAAGTAAATACAGTCAAAGTTTCGTAATGGCAGTTGCGGGCGCGCATGCGTCGTAATCTTTTCCACCACCAGCACCCACCACCCACAAGTCTCCACATACGAGTAATCCATACGCGAACCTTCCTCATTGTTTGCCAGAGTTCAAAGTTGATTCATCGAACGGACGAGTCCGACTGTCAGTCAGTCACCGCCAACGTTTGTTTTTCCCAATTGCAATCGTAATTGTCATCAATTGCGCATACAAATTAGGGCCTAATGGTAGGCTCTGAAGTACCCTCCATGTAAAGGGTATATCCCTCCACCAATAGGGGCCCTAATGTGTGGGTGTGGATAGCGGTTTGGTCAAGGTGTGTCTATATAAATTTGAAGCACTAGGAAGCACTTATGGCCCCGCTATTATATTCTATTTACCCTTTCGAATCCTTGGTACCCTTGGGAATCCTTTGACAGAATGCTTACTGATATATTTGGAAAAGTTTGACAAATAGAACACTTTCCAATCTAAGAATAGATTTGAACCTAAAGGGCATTCGAAGGGCATTCCATAGTCGTTCCATCTCTGAGCCTTTGTTGCAGTTGCGCACGCGTGGCAGGTGACAACGCTTCGCTGGCTGCCTCTGCCTCTCCATCTAGCTCTACCTCAACCTCTGAGTGCGCTATGTACTCGTGACAGTTACACTAAATAATTGTGGTAATTTGATTCGACAAATTGTTTGCTTGCACTTAGCAAACGGAAGCAAATGACATATTTTGCAATTTATCCAAAATTTGTAACATCAGAAAGCGGAAGCAAAACTGTTTACGGATTGCCAAATGTAATCTTCTGCGTCCACGAATCCAAGTTGAATGTACACAACATCGAAGATTTACATAACCCACGGCTTGGAGAGGAGGAGAAAGCTGATCATTCTGCATTTCTTCTTCTATTACCTAGAGAGGGACGGCACGGGCACGGTGCCGCTTTCTGCGTTTTCGGAGAGTATCTAACTGGAGCAGGGCTAGAGCTGGAGTTGGAGCTGGCACTGGCACTGGAACTGATGCTTCTATTGCCGATAGAGCCCAACCGGCAACGATTACGGGCATGTAATTAGGGGTAACTATCGTACAAATGATTCTCGAATGCGACGGTGCACATCGCATCGCCGCGCATCGTTTGGTGTTCCAGTTTTCAAATGTCAAGTGAGGGATACGATACATACCCAATGCACTTTTGGGATGTAGGTCCCCAGAAGATTGTTTTAAAAGCAAACATTTGGCAATGCTCTTCCCCTTTACTAGAAACTGGGAAAAGGTTCATTTATCCATGTCTGATGTGTGTGGGACAGTGAGGAGCTCAGGTAACCCATGCTATGGATTGATTGATACTCCTCTTTTCGATATAAGTTATTTTCTTTTCTGGAATAACAATGATATTGCTGTCATCGGTTGTACATAATTCAAGGAAGGGAGGTAATGGAAACCTCCCTTTGCCCAAGGGTGCATAGGTGGTGTTTTCTATAGCACTACCATCATCAAACTTCATTCAATGTAGTATCGAGATATGATTAGATTAGGGCTAGATTTTCAAACGATTTTCACCCATAACAAAAAGTGAAATTGCCGCAATCTTTAATGAGTCCCCCCACAGAGAGAGATGTCCGCCAGAGAGAGAGCGAGAGTGGGGCCATAAAGAAAGGTTAACTCCGCGCAGAGCTCATTAAATGTAAAAGTGTCAATAAACCGCAGTTGGAGATACTCATACGAGTAGTAGTAGTATGAAGTGCACATACACACATGTGTGTGTCCGTCCAGTTGGTGTGAATTCTAGTTGTGCTATGACAATGGCTCATTACTTAATGGGCCCGGCCTGGCCAGGGCAAGAACAACGTGTCAACGCGGCCAATTGACACCCAGAAGCACAAGCAAAAGCAAAGCCAAAGGCAGAAGCTGTTAAACTAATTGCCACAAGTTCCATTCACTTGACTATGTCAATGTGACGGACTGGGACTGGGTCTGCGCTTCGTTGTTCTATTGTTTCCTGCAACCTGTTAGCAGCGGGTATCACTAACGCACTCAGCAGGTGGCTTTAAGGCCCCCCCTTAAAGCGGTAGTACCCTTCAAAGCAAATGCTGAAATGCTCCCCCAAAAACAGAGACTTACAAATTGACAACTAATTTGAAGAAAACACAAATCGAACCCCAAAGAAGCGCCCAAAACTCATGAGTAATTTCCTGCTGCGTCTGGTTTCATTTCCTTATTCCACAGAGCGACTACAGCCAGGAGGCCAAGACGCACTTGGAGCAGCTCCAGCAGACGCTCACGCACTTGGATCATCATTCCCATTCGCACTCCCACTCGCATCCGCATCCGCATCATCATCATCCCCATCATCATCACCATCCTTTGGGGCTCTACCATGGGGCCCCAAATACATCCACTTTAACCACAGACTCGGTGGTTTCCTGCGTCAGCTCGACGTTGCCGGCTGTGGCCAAGGCCATATCTTCATCGTCGTCGTCCTCCAGTTGCGGCCACCCGGAGACGGAGCGCAAGAAATGTCACAGCAATGACCTGGATGCCGGCCACACTCTGATGGAGGCCATCTGCATTGGACAGAAGTCGACAGCAACACCGCCGGCCATAAACGGAAGCCTGACGCCGCCGGCTTCGATTGCAACGTCCGCCCTGATGAATGCCACCGCAGCCTCCAGCAGTGCGAACGGTGGTGCTGCCTCCCTGTGCAATGGTCCGTAGTGATCCTCTACTCTCCCATAACCATCTGCCTTAAGGTATTATCTCTCCTTCCGCAGATCTCACACGTGAATCGTCCTGGTATGCGCATCACCATCATCACCATCACCACCACCATCACCAGCAATTGGCCGATGAGCTGGTCATGTATGCAACGCCCACGCCCGCGCCGGCCATTGGCAAATTCGGCCTGGACACATCCACCGAGGGTTACTTGAACGCAAGGTACAATGGTAAGCGTCCGTCCACATCCACCTCCCCATCCAGTTTCATGCCCGGATGCAGCTTCCCGGCCCCCTCCTGTTTCTGTTTCTGTATCTCTATCTGTATCTACTTTCTGTTTGTTTTAGCTATTTACACGTCCCCCCCTTGTTTATTAATTTTCCATTATGAGTTAAGGGGAGTTGTGGGATGGGAAACCATTCCATGGGAATGGTTAGGGTAGGCTAGGGTAGGGTAGGGGTGGCAACTGTTTTTGGATTGGGTTTTGCTTGCCCATTTGCCGCCTGGAGGCTTTGTTTTAACTTGTTTTGTTTTGTTAAGTTTTTTATTAAGAAAACATGACAGAAGATGGCGCGTGCCAAGTCTCAAAATATAATAAATATATTTAGAGCTTCGGGATAACATAAAAAAAAACAATCGTCGATGATTTTAGAGAGTTTTCAACTAATTCAGAAAGATGAAAAGTCAAAGCTAATGCTGTAGACAAGGCCTTACTCTCTCTTTATGTTATTTGGAAATCGTTTTAAAGATTATATTTCCTGTTTTAAATATGTTTAAATGTTTACCTTAAGGATTATTGATCAAATCGAAAGCCTGTGAAGACCAATGTATTTCTTGAAGGCTTCGAACAGCAGACTAATGTACTTCCCTTTGCTGTTATCTAATCTTAAATCTGTCTTGCCATTCGATTATGGCCAAGTCAAGTGCATTTGACAAGCTCGATTTGTGCTCTCAAAGACATCCCGGTGCGAGCGTTAATATGAAATATTATCTAACAAAGCTGAAGTTCCCTCGATTATGTAGTGGGAGTACGAGTAGGGGAAGCTTCTCTAACATTCATGAATCCAACCGCAAAAAATGTGTTTAATTTTTTCTTGGCAATCTCTCTGCAGTGAATGTCAAAGGCGTGCGCCATGAAAGAACATCAACTTTCTTCGATATACCCGCTGTGACGCACCCACACACCCATCCGCATCCGCACCCGCACCCGCACCCTCTTCCGCACTCGCATCCGCATCCATATTGCTACAGGTAAGTGGATGTGGCTGCCACTGGATTATTGAAGCTCATGCTGAAAGCTGAAAGCTGAAAAGACAAGTCAACTTTAAGTCAATCAGCCAGCAATCTCTGGGCAGTTTTCTCTACTATAAAATGCGTTACGTTACTCAGTATTCTTCTTGATTTATGCTCTCGCCAGATTTCCATCATCGCCACCCGCGGGCATTCTGAAAAAGAGCGACGAAGGTAAGTCCTCCGAATACTTAGTAGATCGAAATGAAAAATGAAAAGAAAATTATTAAAGCCATGCGTTCGTTTGTTCGTTCGTTTCATCATTTATTCATATTATCCGTGAGGCCTCTGCTCCATGTCTTATCAGTTTTGCATGCCAATAACTCAATTTGTTTGGCCAAGATGATGGCTTGGTGGTTTCGTTTCACTCACGGGGAATTACTGGGCTTCATTTTTTCCGTTTTGCTGGATATTTTCTCAAATAAAATGAATGAAATTGCGCGCATAATTTACAATAACAATATCGCCGGTGTTAGTAACCGCTAATCCAATTGGCGGGCCACCGGCATCTCGCGTTCCAGAGGCGGAGGCGGAGGCACGAGCTTTGAATTCAATTTCGAGAGCAGCGCCACGCACGGGGAGATGTAGTAGTGGGCCTCCGATGGGATGGTGGGGGTATGGTTGTTAAGGATGAGGCAGCTATGGGAGGAGGGTGGCAGCATCAGTCAAACAAGCAACTCAATCACAGACCGCCGCCGAGTGGTTCGATGGATAGAGAGTCGGAGTGGGGGTACGCTCTACTCCCACCTCATTCAAACCCGACGAGTGGTGTGTGGGTGTGTGGGGGAGTTCCCCTTGTGGGCACAGCCAACAGGTTTGCATTTCCATCAGCAGCGGTGCGTTGCGTCGCGTTGGTCGAAGCGCTGTTGTTATCGACAATGATGTTTTTACTTGTCGACACTTGCTCATGGATTATGCAGAGGTATCTTCTGAATTTGTAATGCGCCTAGGGTCGAGTCGCGCCCAGGGGGAGTGGAATGTGATGGCAAGAAAGAAAGAAGGGCAGAGGAAGGCCTGGGAATGGAAGCTAATGAAAAGGGCAAGCCCCGTGCTGGCGGGGCAGGAGAGTGGGTTCGAGTGGGTTGGGTGCACACCCAGAGAGGTTTGTTTTCCTGTTAAATTGCAGCATATTGGGCCATTTTGCAGTGACTGCCTCCAGTGGATGGGGCGGCAAAGGGGGTGGGTTGTTTAAATAATTAATTTCTGCTAAATACCTTGGCCATTTAGGTACAAAGCAGCACCAGAAACAACAGAACAAGTCAAGAGAGCTCATTAGGAACTTAACGAAGTGTGGAATACCCTTAAAACAGTATAAGAACTAAAAGGTTACAGAAATGAGTGATATTATTATTAAGAAAAGAGAGAACAGAATAAAGCAACTTAAGGAGGAAAATTGAAAATATAGATATAGTTTTTATAGACCTAAAGAATGGGCATAGAGAAGTTCTGATAAGGAAATCCACAGGAACATACATATGTCCATAAAATGAATCTTACATTGTCCCTAATTTCTCCATTAGCACGACTTTCTTTGAGTTAGGGTATTGTGATACCCTTGTAATTAGTGCCCCATTCCTTCGATGTCTCGACATTGTTTAAACGTGCATGAAAGCGGCTTTCATTCAGCTCCTTCCAACTCTTCTCCGGATCCTTTCTAGATACGTCCAGCGCTGCCGCCGCTGTTGCTGTCTATTGCAACGATGTCTCCTCTGGCCAGCACTTCCAGGCAAACACGAAAATCGAGCACGCTGACTCCACCACGACAGCGGCACAGCAGCAGCAACAGCAACAACAACAGCAGCAGCAGCAGCAACAGCAGCATCAGCATCACCATCAGCAATTGCAACATGCTGCACTGCATCCGCACCATCATCATCATCATCATGGACACCACCAGCAAGCGGAGCAGCAGCCCCTGACCCACCTGACTCCACTGCATGCAGCCTCCGCCTTCAAGTTCAGCCACACGGCTGTCATCTCCAGCTCGGCTGTCTATGGTACGCCCGCGCACTATGTCCACCAGCAGCAGACGCAATCCCAGTCGCATGCCGCCCTCTATCGAGATCTCTCCCCCACCTCGGCCGCGGCGGTGAGTGATGCAGACCTGAAGTATGACAGCGGTCCATACAATGCCACCATATCCTCCACCTATCCCGGAGCTCTGCGGCCCAGCGTGGTGGACTCGACTACGTCCAGCGATGCGGAGCTGCGCCTGGATCAGTTCTATGCCACCAATGGCATCTCCACCAGCAGCAATGGCCAGCCCATGAGCCAGCGTCGCGGGTCCCTGCAACTGTGGCAGTTCCTGGTGGCCCTTCTCGATGAGCCCAACACCAGGTGAGAGTCCATCATGTGAATCACCTTCTTTATTACCAGCCTTTTGTCCATTCGCAGTGCCAGTTGCATTGCCTGGACCGGTCGGGGCATGGAGTTCAAGCTGATCGAGCCCGAGGAAGTGGCCCGACGCTGGGGCCTCCAGAAAAACCGCCCGGCCATGAACTACGACAAGTTGTCCCGCAGTCTCCGCTACTACTACGAGAAGGGCATCATGCAGAAGGTGAATGGAGAGCGCTATGTCTACCGCTTCGTCTGCGATCCGGATGCGCTGTTCAACATGGCGTATGGCCACCTCACCGTCGGATCCGGCAAGGGCGATCAGCACCAGTTGACTCTGTCGCTGGCCAAGACGCCGCCAGCTCCCACCGATGCGCAAACGCAATCTCCTCGCGTGCCAAAGTCGGATTATTATGATACGGCCGGCTTGAATAAGTATTAGTGATTGCAAGTGGAGGGTGGGCGGAGCGTGGGAGTGTTGCCGTATGGGCGTGGTTGCTGTGTCTCTTGTACATTGTGTAATTTAGTTGCGTATGCAGGGTGCGTGGGGGTGGGGGGCACGAATGAATGTCAAATGAAGGTTTTCGCTATGATGACATAAATAACGGAACAGAGTGCCAGACGACGACAAATGCCTGAGTGTTGGGGAACGTCGAAAAACGTGGTGTTCGATTTGTAACGGCAAAAATGCAATACTCTCTTTGATTTATTGTTTTTGTTCATCAAAGCGAGGCCATGGCAGCATACGCATACGCTATACGATATTTATATACGAGTATGATATACCACAATACATAAGTACATACATACACATATACATATGTATATATAGAAGATGTCCACCATTAATCGTAGTTTGCGTTGGGGTTGAGTTACAGAAATACTTAAATAAACTATGAACCGTTTTCTGTTCGTTACAAAGTGGCAGCCTTGTTCCTTGTTCCAGCCTCTTGGGTGGCCATCACTACTCCCTCTTCTTCTTTTTGGGCACAGAATCGTCGGAATCCTCACTGCTGGAATCGTTGGCACTGCTGCTGTTGCTGTTGTTGCTGCTCTCCGGCTTGCGCTTCTGCGGCGTCTTCTTGGCCAGCTTCTCGACGTACGCCTTCACCTTGTCCGGCTGTGGCGTGTAGGCCCAGTGGATCAGCTGCAAGTGGAGTTGTGTGGGTTCACCGGACTCCGAGTCGAAGAGCTTGGCCTCCTCGCTCTTGATCTGCTCCAGCAGTTTGGCTATCTGGCGATTGCGCACAATGTCCCAGCTGGTGCTCTCGTCCTCCTTGGGATACATGGTGCGCAGGTGCTTGTAGTTGCCTTTGGCCTTGGAGCCGCCATAGGCAGCCAGGAACTCGACGGACAGATCATCTTTGGGCTCTGGCAGCTTGGATACGACATCATAGGCCAAATAGGCGCGATTTTCCTTGATGCGGTTCTCGGCCTCGAACTTTTCCAGGAAATCCTCAAGCACTTGGACGCCCTCCTTGATGGAATTGATCTTGTCCTCGTTCTTGGTGCCGGAGAGCACACGCTTGGAGCTGCCAATCAATCCCTTGATGGCCAACCTCTGGTAGTCCGGATCACGCTCCGACAAAATGCTGCAATGGGAGATTGAATCGATTGCACATATAGAATATATTCAAATATTGTGGATACAGGCCGAACAGTGGAATGTGCGGATATACGTATGTACAAATGACGAGGGGTATACATATAGTATACGATATAATTACGAACCGCTTCGCTAGCAGAGACTAGCAGAGAGGCATAAAGAAAGAGCGGCACGGCGCGGCTCTCGCTCTATCAATCTAATGAGACTTCCGAGTTCGAAACACTCTATAACTGTGACATGACATCATAAGATGCCGCTGCCGCTAGCTGCTCGCCCTCTTGCCCGAAGGTCGTTCATCGCTAGTCTCATTAGTAGGCCCCAAATGGAGCACGCCTCCTGTCCTGCTTACCTCAGTGTTGCCTCTGCCGCCGCCTTGTCCTTGAAGCCCAGTCCGGGCACTGTCTCCACCTTGTCCTCGTTATCAGTCTTGGCGTTCTTGCTGGACGCACCGCCGCCATTATCCTCCAGCCATTTCTCAAACACTCCAATCGCTTCATTAATGTTCTTCAACTTCTCTTCAGCCTTGGTCACTGTATTTGCATTGGAGCAGGAAGGAATAAAGTGAGTTGGGAAGATTTTCTCTATAATTGAACCACTCACAGGTCAGCACTCGTTTGGCGCGTCCTAGGAGACCGCGAACGGTCAACTTTCGGTACTGCATGTCATGATCCTCCAGCAGCCTCAGCGTCTCCAAGGCCTTCTCCATATCCTTGAAACCAAACTTTGATTCTCCCTCCGACATAGTTGCGTTCTTTGGTTAATAAAATAAATGTGATGTGTGTATCTGATGAGCGGCAGACTACGACTGATTTCGGAGGTCCAAGTTTTGGGCAGAACAGCCCCTCGACTGCGACGACGGCGAGTGGGTATTCATATAATGAGGCCATCGGAAAGAGCGCGTGCGAGCGGCACTGAGCGCCACTGAGCAGGCCAGAGTAGGGGCCAATTAGATAAGCGCCACAAAATAACCGGGTGACGCTGCCATATTCCGGGGGAACCGGTTTGTTGTCGTAGCTACGGAGCAAAACAGAACACACAAAAACTAAACAATGCCCTGACGTCATCCACCCTAGACGCTGATAACCGAAACACCATATGGGAGCGGAGGACAGGAGCGGATGTACAACCTTCAAAAAAACCATAACCATTGGTTTTCTATGTCGAAGATCATGTTATACGAATGGTAATCATATTTCAGGTTTTTTGAATTTGGATGCAATTCTGCGAAGTGCGATGCGAGCAATCAGTCAACCGTCATGCACGTGACATGTATATGGTCATTTTGCAGCATTCGCTTGTGCGTGTCGAACATTAAAGTGCAGCATTGTGTCGCAGCAAGAACGTGTTTTTTGAAATAGAAGAATCATAATTTTAATACATTTTTTAGTATATGTAATAGGAGAAATTACAAACATATTTCAATAGAGAATATAGTGAAAAGGAGTTGAGAATTGTAAAATTATGAAGGTATTTGAGATAGAACTATACAGCAAAGTACTAGAAACAATTGTTTGAATGAAAACTATTAGGAGAAAAGAGTCCAATTCCGTTGGATATGGTCATTTTGTGCTATCTTTAAATACTCATAATGCATAATTCACAATTAATGATACGATTGTCCTGATACGACGGCTTTTTAAACAATGGGAAAACATGGTATTGGGCTAATAGTTGTTTCCTGTTATATTTTAACATTGAACTCGAAACGCTTTGTATTTGCTTAAAAGTATTGCTTAAAAGAGGTTAGTTGCAGCTGCGACGTATTTGTAGCACATCGTCCAGCATAAAGTTACGTAGGTGGCACAGGGCCTGCACAACGCTATCCTGATCGCGGACATTGGGTCCCACCCAGTGTTCGGGCAGTGACGCCTTCGGCACGACTTGGTTGGGAGTCACGTGTGTGAGGGCTCGCCGCCAGTTGTTGTTGCAGGTGGCCACATTGAGGTGGCTGCCCGTCTGGAGACTTTCAATGTATTTGATGTAGGCCTCCGAATGGATAACGCGAGTAGTGCGCGGTGGCACGGTTACAAACATCGGCTCTGGCGGTGGTCCGAGGACAATCGTTTGCTGCTGCTGCAGCATCTGCTGAGTGTGCGGCGGCTGCTGTTGGAGCTGCACTGCCTCTGCGGTGTTGGCGGCACGCGGTGAATGCGCATTGATTGGCGGAATCGGCACAGTGGCAGCCATCTGGGGCACGTGCTTCTGTCGACGCGGTACAAAGTTCTTGCTGCGCTCGGTGATGGGCACAACCTTGCCGCACTTGCTCAGATGCACTTCGCGCACGTGCTTGATGAGCCGCAGCACATTGGGGAATCCCTGGGTGGACTTCTTGATGCGAGAACAGTTGCGCCAGAGACAGACGTAATCAATTTCTACGCCCGCCTGCGGATGCCGCTGTATGTGGCCGGTGGCATCGGAGAGGCAATGTTCGGTGCAATCGGGCATTTCCTCGAACTGGAAATCGCACTTGTCCCACCCGCACTCGTAGGTGAGCGGAGGACCTGTGGTCTCCTGCGAGGCGCTGACCTGGGACGAGGGACTGGCACTATTTTGCGTGTCATCTATCTCACGGCGCAGGGCAGCCGTCTCCTCGTTCTGTTTGCTGGCGCGATCCTCCCAACTTTGCTTGACGCTGGACGGTAGATTCTTCCATTCGTTGCCCACCATTCGAGATATGTCCCCAAAGGAGGCTTCAGGATTGCTTTGACAAATGCCTGAAAAAAACATACCATCAGTATATTATGGAATTCATATATGAATTTGGTTAAGAGCACTTACCCTTCCGCACTTCGCTGGAGTAGAGAATGTAGCCGGTGAGGCATTTCTTGGCCGATTTGGCTGCTTTCACTTTGGAGGTCAACGGCGTGGAGTTCACAGAGGGCGCCGGCGAGGACAAGGCAGCTATTTCCGAGCTTAGTGACGGCGTATCACCATCCATCGAATCCTCCAGCATACTCAGATCGTTGATTTCGTTCTTCACATCTTTGGCCGGCTTGATCGGAGTCTTGAAATAGAAGATCTCATCCTCGGTGACGGCCGAGCTGTGCTGGAACTTGCGCATGTTGCCGGCCACTAATTTGCGTACGGCCTTCTTCAGCTCGTCGTAGACGGACTCGCAGATGTAGACATCGCTTTCGGCTATCTCCGTGGGTCGGGAGTTGATATAATCCGCGTATTCCAACACGGCGCAACGACCCACGACACCCACCACGGGACTGACCTCTTCGACGGTGCTAAGGAGCAGCTCCTGGCGGAAGAACTGCTTGCCCAGTGCAGGGGTCGTCTCACTGGGCGGCAACAGCCAGGGACCCTTGAAGTACGACTTACCGTTCTGCTCCCAGATCTGCTGGACCTGCGCAACGGACTGCTTGCCCGTTTGGGTGGCCACGTAAACAAAGTCGCCCGTCTTAATGGCCCCGCTGCAAATGGTGTTGTACTGCTGGTAGTAGACACTGTTGTTCTCTGCATTCGGCGGGGGATCGCAGGAAACGTTGGGCTTCTCCTTCTCCACCATCGTCTCCTGCATTTTAAGCTCCTCCAGCTCTCCCTTGTGCTTCTCGATGCGCTCCTTGAACACCGACATCACTCGCTTCAGCTCCAGAGGCTGGTCGCGAGGCACAAACCTCACGGAGCTGCCCTCGCGTATCTGGGGCCAGTTCTTGAGCTTCTTGAAGCACCGTCCCTGCAGATTGTAGCGCGACTCACACACAAACACATCCTTCTCTTGCAGGCGGTCGGGACGCATCTTGATGTAGTCCTTGATGTGCATCACATAGCACATGCCCAGCACCTTATCCATGGAGATGGTCTGCGAAATGCTGCTCTTGAACACCTCCTTCTCTAGGAACT
The DNA here is from genome assembly GCA_005876895.1 of Drosophila azteca. Taxonomy (NCBI): domain Eukaryota; kingdom Metazoa; phylum Arthropoda; class Insecta; order Diptera; family Drosophilidae; genus Drosophila; species Drosophila azteca. Next base: position 15,737,541 of record VCKU01000004.1, on the reverse strand, counting down.
TTCGTGTCGTCACGTGATACGTCTCGTGGGGCCGCACAAAAATCGAGCCCTGCATCAGCTTCTCGTTGCTGGGCGATGTCCACAGCCTTTCGATGCAGGCGATCGAGGGTATCTTGTTCTCCGGCATCTGCACGTAAACATAGTCGCCGGGGGAGTAGACCTGCTGATTGATTGTCATGCTCTCACCCTTGCTGGCGGCATTGAACTCGTCCTTGTCCTGCTCCTGATCCTGCTCTTCTTGCAGCAGTTTTTGCTGTCGCGTCACCTCAACATCGGCCATCAGGCGCTCCAGCGTAAAGCTGAGGGCGGGCGAGCTGAGCGTGTCCTTGCACAGCTCATCCCGCTTGCGTATGAAGTAGGTCTGCAACTCGATTGAATCCTGAAATATATCCGAATCCGTGCGAGACAGTTTGCGGGCACGCTCCATGCAGGCGAATATGTCCTCCTGGTAGATATCCAACCGCTTGTAGGCGCCCTTGTCCAGCCTTCGCTTGACCAAGTCCAGCGAAATGCCGCGCACCTTGGCCCCCTCGCCCAACTCATCGTACTCGGCTAGCTCGGCCAAGGAGTCGGAGTAGCAGCGTCCCTCCTCATCCTGGTGATTGTATAGCGTCGTGAACAGCGTGAGAAACAGCTCTTGCACGGCCAGCGGGACATCCGGCTGCGAGTCTCGCTCGATTCGCAGCTGCTGCTTCAACTGCAGCGTCAACTGCTGCAGCACCAGAGCATCCTTGTAGATCTGCGAGTCGGGCTCATTGTACTTGCAGGCGTTCTCCAGCATCAGTAGGAAATCAGCGGCCAGCTCGTCCAGGGTTTCGTAGGCAGACTGCTTTAACTTCTGGGCAATGCGATCCATATCCATGGGCTCCTTGATGATGTCATAGTAGTCCGGATACTCGCTCTTCGACGGCAGCTTGGTGAAGATCAGCGACAGCTGACGCTTGCCCTTGGGCTCCTGATACTCACGTAGCGTCTCATAGAATTGCCACAGGCGATCGGTGACCAGAGCAGTCTTCAGCTTACGCCCCACCTTCGAGTACTTCTGCAGGGGTTTTTTCACCTCCACGAGGCCCGGGAACTCCTTGAGTTTCTCATTGAGGGCTCGTTCCAGGATGTTGGCATCTTCATAGATGATGGAGCCCTCCTCATTATACTGTCGACAGTTGGAGAACATAAGGCGATAGTCGGAGACAACATCCTCGACGGTGGCATAGCGATCGCTACGTATATTGTGATCGATGGTGCTCATGTCAATGGGATTCTGGATGATATCGTAATAGTCCGGGTAGACTTTGCGGGGCGGCTTCTCCATGAACAGCTCGATGGGCCGACGATTTCCTACCAGGTACTCCACGAGGCATTTCTGGATGGCCAGAATCTTCTTCTTGATGGCCCCATTGATAGCAATGCGATTCGTTTTGGGCGAATTCGAGTTGTTCGTTGTGTGCGAGGTGTTCGAGTTGGAGTTTGAGTTTATGCGCGGCCTGCCCGGCTTCCGCTTTTCCGGCTGAGCGTTGGTCGATGCAAAGGTTTCAGCCTCCAGCAGATCGTCTCCCTCTTCCTCTTCCAGTTCATCTCCAGTCTCCTCGAGGGATTCCTCCACCAGCTTGGCATTCATGATTTTTAGCATCTTGAGAGCATCTTTATGGGTTCGATGTGTGGGCTGAAACGCCTTCTTGGCGTTGTCCAGCATGAGATACAGATCGGAGGTGAGATCACTTATATTCGCATAGTCGCCCTTCTTCAGCTTCGTGTGGATCTGGCTCATGGATATGGGCCGTTTGATCATCTCAAAGTATTCCGGGTGAAAGCGACGCACCGGCAGCTTCCACAGGGAGTTGCCCAGCGGAGGCCCCGTAATGCCAGGATGCTCCGATGTTCCAGGTGCATTATAAAGATAATCGAATAGCGCCCACATGGGACCTTCGCCCTTTTTACTCGTCTCCTCGTCATCGGAGCTCTCCACTTCTTCTTTTAGTGCTGCGAATGAAAGTAAATGTAACATTTTATCTTGGGGCAAAGAAAAGTAGTCATTCTCATACCGGCTATGACCGCACTGGACAAATTCTTGACTCGCTTGGCCAACTTTCCCTTGCCCGCATCCAGCTCTATACGCCTTTGCGTAAAGATTCGCTTCAGGGTCTTGGCATCCTTGTAGATCTGCGAGCCCGGCTCGTTGAAGAGGCAGGCATTCTTAGTCATCTGCATCAGATCTCGCTCCATTTCCGACAGAGAGGAGTAGGCATTCATTTGGATTTTGGTGGCAATCAGACGCAGGTCAATCGGATGCTCAATCACATCGTAATAGTCCGGGTAGATCTTCTTCGAAGGCAGCAGCTGGAACATGCGGTACATGGCCCTATCGCTAACCGGATCGGTGGCAGTCATTACCGAGGCAAAGAGCTCCTCATACTGATTGAATTCATCGTCCATTTCACCGCCCGGCTCCACGCTGTTCGTCATTCGGCGGATAGTGCGCGAAACGCGCTTGGCGCGCGGCTCTTCCTCCGCCATGCCATTGGCCTCCATTATTCGCTGCCTCTGCGACTGGATGTGCTGCCACAGGGTGTGGGCATCTCGGTACTCGGCGCTCTCCTGTTTATAGAATGCCTTTGCGTTGCCAATCAGCAGCTCCAGGTCGGCCATCAGATCTTCAAGATCGTCGTACGAGTCTGTCTTGAGTTTCTGCTGTATCTTCAGCAAATCGATGGGATTTACCACCACGTCGTAGTAGGAGGGCTCCTGGCGTCGCTTGGGCGCCCGTATGAACGTATCGCACAGCATCGAGCCATCCTCCTTCTTGATGTTCCGAATTGAGTCGTACAACTGCTGGCAGAGCTCGGTAGGATCCAGGCGGCGCTTTTTTCGCGCCGATTGTGTCGTTGTCTGCTGCACCGGCGACTGCTCTGGCGTTGAGTCGTCCAGCATCAGCGGATCTTCGTCCTGGCGACTCGATATGGAGCTGGCGCGACGCTTGCGACTCAGCATCATGTAATTATTGTTGTCTATTGCCCTGAAAATAATTTATAATAAAAAAACCGACAACGCGACGCCACAAGACAAAAAAATAGAGCTGGACAAACATCGATGTTAACATCGATATAATCGATGTTTGGGTCCTAACCAGTGCTGCCAATTTTTTTCCAGAAAAAAAAGCTGAGTCTGGATGGAAGCATCGGAAAAAAAAGCTGAATATTTTCTAAATAATACGAAAAAAAGCGGTTTTTATGGTTTAATTTTTTTTTTGTTCGCTTTGTGTTAATTATAAGAAACTAGTATTCTTTTTTCACAGATTTATCGAAAATGGTATATTTTGATACCAAGCTTTTCCTTTTTAGCAAGTGACAACCATGATGCTGCATGTTTTCATAAAATTGGTGGCAGCAATAAAAAAAAGCGAAAAAAAGCCTAATTAATGTTTAAAAAAGCCAGAATTCCCGCTTCCCGCAATTTGCAAAATTTTCCCGCTAAATTGGCAGCAATGGTCCTAACTGCAGACATCGATAGTTTTTTCTAACATCAATTTTTTTGCCAGACACCCCTAAATTTAAAATTTTTTCCAATTTGATATTCCGTTTAATATTCCCAGCTAACTAGGACCCTCAGGCTTGAGCACATAATTTTATACGATTGATGAATCAATTGTCTACAATATTGGCTAATTTTAAAAACTCCGTTTGATTGGATTGTTTATAAAAAACCGTTTATAAAACTTGAGTGAGCATGAAATGTCACGTCATTTGGAAACGTAACTGGTGCTATAGACATATTTATACCCTTTTTTATTTGATTTATGTTAAAATTATTTTTTCCTAGCTTCTTTCAAACGTAATTAATAGTGCATTTTGCACATATCTAAATTTTTTGACCCAATAATGCATTTGATGCATTTATTATTATTAACAAAGCGATCCCGATATTTTCAGTCATTATAAAAAGACCAAATGCCGTAAAATTTTCTGAGATAGAGACTTACTACTTTCTGCAATAATTGGTGCCTATTAAAACAAACTTTTCCTAAATTATATAATATCCAGGTACTAAGGGGTATCAAAATGTTGCTTCCGTGAAAATGTTGTGGGACAATGTCGCTCGATTCGCGACACATGCTACAAAAAAATGCTGCCAACGGTAAAATACGTAAGTGAGAGTGAAATGTAAGGGAAATTGTTGGGGTGATGTTGCCTCCACAAAATCCCTCAAAAAGTCCCAGAAAAAGTCCCAACACGTACGACAACAAAAATTCGGTAATTTTTGCAATTCGGTTGAGTTTCAAAAAAATTCAAAAAGATACGTATACACAAGAGAACATTATTGGTGGAAAAAAAAGTGAACAAAGTGTGAAGTTATGCTATGGATAGATATTTCAAACGTAAGTATTAATTTGAAATTAACAAAAAAATTCTTTTAAGAGTTTTCCAGTAAATTATTGGCAAAAAACCTTGAATTAAAACGAAATGCGTGCATGTGTGTAACCACATGTTTTAATTAGCATGGTTTTATTTGTTTTAAATGCAATTTATATGTATGCATGTATCAACCATATTCCAAATGAACAATATTGCATATTTACGTAATGAAAAATTATCTTTAAATATGTTTTGATATAGTATATTCGACAGATGGGAATTTGAACACTGAGACAGATGATGATACAAGAACTTATGTTCCTAAATAAGAACTACAATGTCTTCTGGTCTTCAATCAATTAAGTAATCTCTGATATTTAAATTCCATTGAAGGTTTTTGTTTATAAATTACTTTTAAAATATAAAAAATGTCTGATATTTAAATCCCATTGAAAGGTATTGTTTATAAATTTATTTATGATTTTCTAAATAAAAAATAAATAAATATTCCATGAAGGGGCCCATTAAAAACCTTTAAGAAATTGTGTAAAAATCGATGTTTAATCAATTTTTGACCCTCAAAATATCGAAAACAGATTATTTGTACTCATATTCCACTATATTGTCCGACTTTGATATTCGGTTGATTGCTACTAACTAACTAGAACCCTCAGTCATGAAGGCATAATTTTATCAGTTGGACGAATTTCCTACAAGATTGGGTAATTTGAAGTTTTCATATCTATTAAATTGTTTATAAAATAAAGTTTTATCCAAAATGGTCAACGAAAATGTCCACTTAATTAATTTTCTTACATGACAACTACTCGATAGTTACACATTTGCTACATATTGTATGTAATCACATCAATTTCTACGTCAAAATATACCAAAAAATATGTAAAATACCATAAATGCTCACGCTGGCTCCAAAATTGTTCTAGTGATGTGTAACCATTTAACGTGGTATTCGCTCACGCTGCTGTCTCTAATGATTTGGTGAATTCGTTGTATATTTCTTGAAGTGGTGAATAAGGTGATTTGAAATTCAAAATATAATCAAATGACATTTCTGCCATAAGATATAACGATTGTCATTCGGTATCTCTCAATTTGGATCCTGATGCTTTAATATACAAATTCCTATATTTATTCAACCATTCATTTCATTAGACATTAAATCACAGCAAAACAATTAACATTAGGATCGGGTGTCCCTTAGGCCAATAGGAAAAGTGAGGTCAAGCTGAAACAAAAAAGAAAAATAAAATAATAACCAGTAAATATTTGGACCAGAGCATTAAACGAAACAAGCGAATTGTGTTAAAAGTTTTAGTTTATTTTAGTTTTATCACATAATTTTTAGATGTTTGTTTGTGTGTGTGTTACAAATTATTGAGTATGCGATAAAATGAAGTGTTTTTGGGAGGAGTGGCGCGCGCCTCAGTCGATGCGCGTACATAAGGAACATATTTGAAACTTAAATAAATAGCAGACAAAAAAATTAAACATTTAAAGATAAATAAATTAAAAATTAGATGAGCGAAATGGAATCTATCGCTTGACTCTGACCGACAAGAGGAGTGAAGTTAAAATACAACAAATGATCCCTAAACAAGAGCGCACAAGTCTTTGATCTAAAATCGAAACGTTTGTATTCTGCAGTGTACTTCTTTTGTGAATAGATAGTTACAATCTCTACTTATTTACATTTTCGAGATTATACGAAGTACAACAATAATGTACGAAGCACAACAGTAAACGGCGCAACATTTGGTTATATACGAATATCAGTTCTGCTTAACCTACTCGTGTATATAGAACATATGTATAAGGTATGTATTATATATGATGTATCGTGCGGTCAGTTTCAACCCACATCTCAACCTTATGTCTCTCAACAGTTCATTTCGTTTGCCTTGCGACTAGCGGTGGTATTGCGACTGCTCTTAAAACTTAGATTATGATACTTGGCATAGAATCTACTTAAGCTCGTAAGCGGCGACTCGACAAAGCATCTCAGCAGCTGCAAGTGATTCTGCAGCTGCCGGAGAGACACCTTGTGGCGTCGCTTTCGCAGATATCAGTTGATGAAGCTCATGTAGTTAGTAAAGAGCACATAGTTTTCCACTAACCGGGCACGCAGTTCACGTCGCACGGTGGCCGAAAACTTGTTGGCCAAACACAACGCTGTGGTTGTTCCAAACACCAGATTGTAGAGCAAAACAATTTGGAAATTTCCTAGCCACTCGATGGCACCAAAGTCCCCCAGTAGATCGAAGTTTGTAATGCCTGTAAGTGGGAGGGTTTGTGGATGTTAGATTCAATCATTTTGTAATCATTCAAGCATTCACGAGTACCTATAATCCTACTAAGCAGCGGCAGGGCCGAGGACAGAACCAGCATGAAGCCACAGTTGAGCATTAGCTGGGGCAGGGAGGTCTGGTGCCGCTTGGGGCGTACATTCCGCATGAATGGCATGCTATAGAAGCCCACCACAGATGTGGCGCCCAGATAAAAGATGAGGCAAACCTCCAGTCCGGCGCCAAAGGGTCCCAGCTTCGACAGCGATGAAATTCCCAGCGTGAATTGCTGTAAAAAAAAAAGAATTTAATTAGAAAGCAATTAGCACAAGTCTCTTTTGGCGACCTACCCTTGTGCTCAACGGCAAAGCCTTGATTCCTATGAGCAGCTCGAGCGTATTTTGCACCACCAACAGAATGGTCATGCCCGTGCAGAAGAGCAACAGCAGCATGGCCAGCGGATAGACAAATGAACGCTGGAACGTGCTCGATTTGCGCTGTTTGTCCAGCTCCTTGCGCTCACAGTCCAGTTCTCTCAGTCTTTCGTTGAGCTGCTGTTCGGTTATGTCTTGGCCCATCGCCTTGCGCTGATAGAGATGCCCCAGCGAGTGCTGCAGCAGCGGCGGTGGAAGATACCCCCGAGTCCGTCCATTACGATGGCCATTTGTGGCATCCGAAATGCTCACGTTGTGCAGCTCAATGTGGGCCAACTTCCGCTTGACGCTCGCTTCCTCCATGTAGAAAGCGCTGAACTCCTCGTTAACATCCCGCCGCAGCATAGGACGCACCAGCACCTGGTTGACAACGCCAAACAGACGCACAAAGCCGTAGGGAGTGCAAACTGGCGAAGGAAAAACAAACAAAACAAAATAAACAAATTATCAATTTCAAGTAAACAAAGTGCCCGTTGGTTTCTATGACATCCAAAACAGCAGTCTAAAAAAACAAAACGTTCAGTTCGAAAGAGCAGCAGCACTACAATATTTTATTACAGATCAGAGCTCAATATGGAAGGCACGGGACTTGACGATTTTGCCGAGTTCGAGGCCACTCTGCAGAAGATCGAAGATATATTAAACGAGGGCGATGAGAAGAAAGACGCAGCCGAAGCAGCCGAAGCAGCCGAGGCAACAGCCAACAAGTCTAAGATCGACTTTGACAAATTGGATCCCGACAATGTGCGCCTCAAGGTCCGCGAGAATCGCACTGTGATCAACCGAAAGAGCATGGAGGAGGACAAGCAGAAGGATGCTGGCAGGGTGCAGACCATGAACCAGCAGAACTTCATGCAGCAGGTGGAGAAAGATGCCAACGAGCGTGCCGAGTTACGGGCCAAGCGCGAATACGAGGCGGAGGTGCAAAAAAGGTAAGCATCCAAAATTAAAAGACAATTCTGCTAGCCCTTTTTTCACTCCGCCTCTGCTTCCACAGCCATGGCAACGAGGCCTTTCGCAATGAAAAATATGAAAAGGCCATTCTCCACTACGGCAAAGCCCTGGCTCAGATCAAAGACAGTGCCATAACATACAATAATCGCGCCTTGTGCTACATCAAGTGGGTATACAGAAACCCATAGTCCAGAGGCTCTCTCTTTAAGGTGTCCCTCTTCTCGATCTTTCAGACTCCGCAACTATAAGCGCGCTCTGCAGGACTGCCAGTACGTGGTGGACAAGCTGCAGGAGACCAATCTGCGTGCCTGGCTGTACAAGGCCACGGCCTACAAGCGTCTCGGACAGACAAAGGACTTTGAGGAGAGCGTGGCCAAGGCCCGCGAGCATAATCCCAAGCAGCTGGACTACATCGAGAAATACATCCAGCAGATGGAGGCCGAGACATAGACAGCAGCGGGGAGACATAGACACAGACACAGATTATGACAACCATTTTATTTACACTGTATTTTATACTCACTCAGCATTAGCATTACGCCCAGAAACGAGACACAAGAATAAAGGAACGGCAGGTGAACACTGCCCAGATCTGTGAAGCGTAAAGAGCGGAAATTAGCATTGCAACGACACAGCGATTGTTTATAGATTAAAGAGGGTGCAGTTCCGTCTGAGTGACAGACTGGAACCGCTCCCAATGGGTGCGGGGAATGCACATCATTTCACTTACTTAAGAACCAAAAGAATTGCAATTTTTCAATCCCAAAAACTGCACTGAGAACAGCAGTGAGCACCAGGACAATGACGGCCATCAGCATGAATACTGTAAAGGTCTCATAGACGCGCGGCAGTATGCCCTTCTTGTGGCCCACGAAACCCGTCGATTCGGTGAACAAATACACGAATGGCAGAAAGATGAACAGCGACAGATTGGAGAACAGAAACACATGATTCCAGAGACCTAAACAAAAAGGGGTTTAGAACAGAAGATTAATCAATCTGGGGTTTTAGGGTTCTTCGGGTACTTGCCTTGTATGAGGGAACTGTTGAGCCATTTCACATAGTAACTGTTGGGATACAAGATGAGCACCTCGTTGCTGGCTATGGAGACTGGCAGCAGCATGGCAGCCCCCTCGGCGACGGCCAGTGTGAATGTGCAAAGCCAAAAGCTGCAAGAAAAACGTTTTCATTAGTGCCATTGGCATTGGCATGTCTGAATGCAGCCCGCAACTCTCGCGACTGACTTGGCAATTAGCAAAGTCAAGCGGCAATTGGCAGGCCGGGCCGTGCTGGGGTTATTGACTCTCTTTCTGGCGGATCGGATCGCATGTGGGATGGGATGGAATGGATGCCTTACCTTATGCGATAGACCAGCACCTCGTCCTCGTCATTCGAATAGAGATCGTCACGATCGCGTCGCCGAAAACGTGAGACAACCACATAGGAGCTAAAGTACAGCAGAATGATCAGCAGCAAGAAAATCTAAAAGGAACAACATAGAACATAGAGAGAATATAGTATGCATGTATCATTACTGTAGCTAATACAAGTATATATTTTGAACCGATTTCATAACAGATTTTACCCCTCCCACGCATTTCTTTTGTTTGATTCTGTTTTGTTTTAAATGCAAATATTTTGTCGTTTTTTGGGTTTTCGTTTCGGTCTACCAACTGCCAAAACATTTGCTCGCTCGAATCCAAAGTATATTTATTTATACTCAAGTAAATGCATGTTTGCAGACCCCCAAACCCACATCCACACATACTATACGTATGATATGTATGCTACGTTTAGGAACTAGAGCTCTATAAAGTTCTTTGTGAATCAGGAAGGTACTAGGTGTCAAAGTCTGTTATTGTCACTGTTTCAGGGTTATATCTATAGAACTACGAGTACTCGTGTCGAACTGATCTTATTTATGGCATTGAAGATTGTGTTAACTTGGACAAAAGAATACTTGGGAAATGCTTTTGTTTCTTAGATCAAAGCAAGTCTCTTTTCAATTGCTTTGACAATGGTTAGGAATAGTACTTTTTATATACATACATATATTGTATAGGGAAAGTTTAGGTGTTTTCATAGCGAAAATTGGTATATAGAACATGGAAATGGCAAAAGAACATCGTCGTAGAAACATATAATATCTTTTAACCTTATCAGCATACGCAATATACTATGTTGTTTTTGGTACTATTCTCTAGCATTGTGTTTTACAAGTTTTCGCTTGTGCGTCTCGAGACGAGCAGCCATGTGACGCGTCGTGTGGGAGCTATGGAAACATGGAATAGTATAAATATTTCTTACAAAATGTATTCCATTCTGGCATACAACTATTTCGAAATCAGTCGCATTCCACATTCAAGGATGCTTTGAATACCACTGAAAATTGCAACCGAAGGTTTCCTTTCGCTTATAGGATATTTTCAAAGCGAAATAGCAGTGTTTCCTAAGGGGAATTGTTTGTCTGTTATAAGTACGCTACTATCGGGTAAAACCCATTACCCACTGGACCCCGCAGAATGTTTCCCAACCGCTTGAAGCAGCACCTTGGTTACGTTACAGCGCCGTCCGAACAGCATAAACAAATAAATAATTGATGATTAATTATGGCCACCAATCGGGAGACCAATCGAGCAATGCTTTCGACGACAGCAGCAATAGAAGCGTGCAAAGGTCACACAATAGGGCTTATCAGTGGCCGACGACAAATGATGATAAGACCCAGCGTAGACCGACCACCCTATAAAGCGGGAACCAATTGAATGTCATCCACTTCAAACATTTGGCGATTATCCCCGTACAAGACCTACATACATACATATGTATGTACATATGTACAAATTTACGGAATGAATGAAAGCATATTTTCCACCTCAAAATTTCGACTGGCCACAAAATAGATTCCAACACGTCATATTTTTATATTTTTTGTGGTTAAACCAAACAAAAACAATACAAAAATAGATAGATAGATACGCAAAGCGAGGCGCTTCTCATTATATACTATAAATCATTAACAAAAGATGCTTTTCATGTTCTTCCCAAAGCAGCGAAACAAAACAGAGAGTGAGAGAAGAGAAGAGAACAATAAATAGCAATTAATTGTCTGCTTTTGTTTGTTATTCAAGATAGTTGCATTTGTATCTGTGTGAGTGAAGACTCTTCAGTGTGGTATTCGTGCAAATTCCAATTAACTTTTGCATGCCACATCGGTTACCATCGGATCGGTCTGATCAGAGGCAATTAAATCAAATTATCTTCAATTATTTGTACCGTATTCGAGAGTCCCAGAACTTGGATCTACTCTCTGCATGTCCCGAATTTATTATTATTTAAACAGTTGACGACAGAAAAACAGTTTTCTCTAAAGAAAAATATGACCAAATATTCAAAAATCAAATAAAGAAACGCAAAACATTTGCTATCAACAAATGTGCGTCGTTTATTTATAGAACATTCAAGTGTCTAGACTCTAGACTCTCTAGAGTGTGGAAAGATCATAAAACATACAAGTTTTAAAGTGGGGAGATTCCAAATGACAGAATAAAATCCATGGATTGTTGTATTGTAATCTCTGGCAACCATCATATGGCTCTGAAACGCACTGTCCATGCTACTGGGCGATGACGTGCCTCTCTCTGCTGAACTTGGAACACGTAGGCTACGTCCACTGCGAGATATGAGCAGCTTCTACGAGTACTTCTATAAGTATTGCCCGTACACATTCCGGAATGAAAATGAGGCAATGAAAATGCAACGAGAGCATCAAGTACGAGTATGAGTAGCTGCAAATTGAATGACGACACGCTCCAAGAGATTTGTGCCGCAAACAAGTCGAATTTCTATCGGAAAAGTGATATCTTTTAACCAAATGATCACCCAAAATCGTATCGTAGGCAAACAAGGAGAGTCAATGACTTGACATGAACTCGAGACATCGAAATTGGCAGGAAAACAACGCCCATTAAATGTCGACGCCGACTTTGGCTATAAATAGGAACAACGCCCAAAATGCAAGGCAAAAAGTAGGCAGAAGGCGGCATGCAGCAGGACAGCGAGAGAGAGGGAGAGAAAGAGAGAAGTCGTACTACAAGTATATACTATAATATCTTGTCAGACTGGTTGCTGCTTGGCTTGAAGACAACTTTGCCGGTGAATGGGCTGGTAAAATAATGTATTTACTAAGTGAAATACCCAGAGTTGTAGTTATGGAGGGTATATTGCCATTCTGTGGATGGGAACTCTTAGATCTAGCTAGAAGGCTAAAGGAAACCCGTAGGAGTCAAGTCTTTCAAATGTAGAACAAGTCTCTCTTCTGCTTGCCAGCCAGTTCAAGCTCTAATAAAAGGGTATCTAATAGTTCAAACTATGGGAATTTCCTCACATAATTTAATTGTACAAGGTGAAAGATGTTTTTAGATACCACGTTGACAATCGCTTGTAGTGGGGGGTTAATGGCAGAGCGAAGGAAAACAGAAAGCACAATCTTTTCAATTTCATTTGAGACTTTATTTGTGAAACCTATTCTTCCCCTTCGTTGGAATTTCTCTGAACAGCATTTCACTTGAATATACTTTACAGTTAATCACAGTTCTTATCGCTGGACACAGCACAAAACAGTTGTAAGAAAATGACTAAGAACCTGCATTATAATGTGGTTACCCAACAACCAGACAGACGTCCCACAAGCAGGCGTTCCATGGTGTGGGCTGGCAAGCCGGCTCGCCAGAACATCCCACCACCACCACCGCCTGCACCACGCCCCACGTGCCACTCGTTCGGTTCTTCTGTTTCGGGTTTTGGGTGTGCTTCTGCATTATTCATGAGCGCTTTGGCATGTCCCCTCCTGCAGTCAATCGGATTCGGTTTGGGCTTTGGCCAGAGCTCACGTATGTACGTTCCGATCTGACCCACATTCTGCCTGTGGGGCGGACGAATTATTCAATTTTCGGCAGTGCTATGCAATAAAAAACTGGTTTCCATTTCCTGGTTTACATTTCCCATCTGCAACGATTATATTTAAACCTATGGCTATTTTTAAAAGCATACCTAAATAAAAAATGCCAACTGCATTGGTGTGTGTTTTTATGAGTAATTTAAACAATTTGAAATGTATTTAACGCCTCGACTGCCATTGTTTAAACAAAAGCCAGCAGCTGCTGGTCACGACAGACACCTCTCGGAAGGAAGGAGGTGGCCCGAAAGTCGTGCAGCATTTGCCGTGCACTTGAAAATCGCTTGGGTCTGCAAGACGTCTGCACAAGTGTTTTTCAACAATTTTGTTTTGTTGAAATAGTTTCGAAAAAAAAAAATGAAATTTATGCTTTGCGCAATCTGGTAAACATATATATTTTGTTTCTGTTTTGGGTATTGGGTATGCCCAAAATTTCTATAAATAGGCCGCTTGGTGGCGGGGCAACACTTTCACTTGTTGCTTTTGTGCTCCTTCTTCTTCATTATTTTGTTGTGGCTCTTGCTGTCTCGGTTTTGTGTTTACCGTTTCATTTCAATTTGCATGTTCTGCTTCTCCTTTCCTCACTCTTCTTCTTGCTGAACTTTTCTGCTTGAGCCCTGACCCTATGCCCTGTATGTTTTAGGGTATATGCGTGGAAGCAACCTTTGGGCAAAGCTACCTTTTAAGGGGCAATTTTGTAGTAAACCTTATTTATACAAATCTTTATACTTTCCCAATAAAAAATCACGCAATCGTTTGAAAAATGATCTAGCCTAAAGATATCCCAATACAAAATGCCCACCTAGGTTTCTCCTTGCCAAGTATCAATTGGTTCGAACGAACCCCTCTTGATTATCTTTACACACACACACCCGATTAGCAACAGGTGTCTATGTTCGGTTGTGTGTGTTTTTTGCGATAAGTTTTTGCAACTCAAATAGAAAGTGCAAAGAAATTGCTCTGCTGGCCACAATCGCCTCTCCACTTCCTCTCCGATAATCGGCTGGAATACGAGACCGTAAAATATATATACAATACGAACGCAGGCGCAGAAAATGCTGACGCCGTGTCTGATAACAGCCATAAACAAATAAATTTCCCTTGATTTTTGTTTATCAATTTTAGAATGTAATTTCAGCCGTCACACACACATGCTGACCACTCCCAGCGCGCCCTCCCCCTCCGAGCAGTACAGTTACAACAATACAATCAAATTTCAGGCTGCAACGGCAGCTGCCACTGATGCGTTCTGGTTTCTGGAAACCTTTTTTTTAGGGTGGTAGGTAATGCGTCGAGCTATGTACTTACAATGTGCTCCCGTACTGTATTGTGAAACAATTGCAGTTTCAGATCAGTAACTTCCTCCTCCTCCTCTTCCATGAGGAATGAGGATAGCCTATCGCTTGTAGCCTGAGACTGGGCCAGTTTTGTTTATTTTATTTAAAATCACTTCACAAAGGACACTATTACCACTTGGACAGACACCAAGCTTGGACAGGCGGAAATACTCCTGTCGAGATTGAATTCCTATGGGTAGCTAATTTCACTTTTTCCCCCGTGACGACACACACGCACCACAGCACGCACAACGAACACTATTACAACAGCGGGGAAAAGGGACACGCGCTGTTCTAGCTGCAACTTTGTGACTTAAATTCCGACTATTTCACTTCACTGGACCAGCGCTGACTGACTTCGGGTTGTTTCAATTAATTAAGTAGATTTTTGCAACCGTATTTCGTTGCGCTTCGCGTTTGCAGAACGACCGAATTTATTTTAATTTGCGCCCGAATAACGACCGCCGCAATAAAAATTATCAACAAAACGAGTGACCGTTCGTTCGTTCGGAGAAGAACGTCAAATACCAAACTATGATCAGCTGATTATGGTCGTATAATGGCGGAGTTGAGAGAATTAGGTATTGGGTGAATCGGTATTTTCATCAAAGCAAAAGAATGTTTCATCCGGTAGTCGAAATTGTATTAGTTTCTTCCGTTTCATATGATTTAATTGAACAGAACACTTTCATGGGTTTCTAAATTAATACCAGAATTAATACCGATACCCGTATATACCATACCGTATAATATACAAACCAAAATCAGCTGTGGCCCTTTAAAATATGTCTAATTTGCGGCGCCAGGTAGAATAAATTTAAAACCGCGTTTAAACCAACATTAATTCCTTAAATTGTAGGTCCTCAGTGCCTTCAAGAAGCTCCATCGCACGCGGCAGTACGTATTCGATGGCGACATTCGTGCCTTGGAGGAAGCCCGTAAGAAAATCAACGACGAATTCCGGCTGAACCGTATCGTGACCGACCAGGATGTGATTCAGAACGTATGCATTGCTTTTAAGCATTAATTTGGTGTCCTTTCTAATCTCGCAACTTACAGAAGATCAAACTGGCGGAGGACTGTGCCCACGAATTGCGTACCAATGTAATTCAGGCCCAGAAACGAGAGGACGGCGTGTTTGGTGGGTTACCCATTACATAAACATTTCCATGGCACAGCATATATCAAAATTGAATGTTTACAGAGCTCCGGATAACGCCAGAGACGACGCGAATGGACAATATAGAATTCAACCCCGATGCCATCATTGAGTCGCCACGAAAACGACGTGGAGCCAAGGCCACAGAAGGCTGTTGTGGAGGCGCGGCGATGGCGGCGCTCGAGGCGGAGGTGGCGGCTCGTAAGAAATAAAAAACTAGGAACATATTAGATATAGTCAAAATCCTGTGTTTGTTACAGTCAAGAAAGTCGTTTTATTTTATTTCCCATGTCTCTTTTTCGATTTGTGTTTGCTTTTGGACTGGGCTTGCTTTTGCTTGGACTTCTTGCTTCTCTTGCGCTTGCTGCGCTCGTCCGAGGAGGAAGAGGAACTAGAGCTGTCCTCAGAACTATCCGAGGATGTGGAATCCGAATCGCTTTCACTGTCCGACGAATCATCGCTGGAATCTGAACTGCTGCTGACTGCACGCTTCGACTTCTTCTTTGCTGCCTTCTGGCTCTTCTGCTTCTTTTCCACAGATACTGAGAGCTTACGTTTCCTTTCGGGACTCTGCTTCCGTTCGATCCTCTTTGAGTTTCTATCCGGATAACGTTCATCGTGATCTCTGGACTCAGGATGTCTTTGCTGAGGCCTAAGAAACGAAGTTAAATTAATATATTGACATATTCGTAGGGAATTCAGGCGACAAACCTTCTCTCTGGTCCATTATCTCTGTTCCTGATGGGTTCTCTGCTTTGACCATATTGTCTTCCTCCTTGTGGGGATCTCTCTCGCCTGTGATCGTTGCGATCTCTGGATCTGGATCTTCTTATGTCCATACGATGATCCCTTCGATCAATACGATCCCTGGATGATGAGCGCCGGCGATCATTGAAACGCTTTCGATCATTGAATTCCCTGATCTGCTTCTGATTTGGGTTTCTTCGCTCGATTCGATCCCTAGATCGAGAACGCTTTCGATTGTCCCGATGTTCGTTCTGTTCCTGGTGGCGTTGCTCTCTTGCCTTTCGGCGCTCTGCGGAGCTCATTCGACTTCTCTGCTCGTCAGGTCTCTTGCGATCCCGATGCTCATCAGGTCTGCCTCTTTCTCTGTCTCTGCCATTGCCCCTGCCGTTGTTATGGGGTCTTCGATCATTGTTATCCCGCAGATTGTCAAAGTCTAGCTTGCCGTCGGCGCCCTCCACGCCTCGTCCTTTGCCGCGCCACGTAACCTTCGACACGGACTGGGAGAAGTCCACGTGTATGCGGCGGTCGTCGATCAGTACATTATCCATTTTGAAGTAGGCAGCCTCGCATGATTTCTGTTCCTCAAACTCCACAAAGGCATACTGCAGGGAGTCGCCTGTCTTTCGATCACGTATCACCTCGCATCCCTTCACCACACCAAAGCGACTGAAGATGATCTCCAGGTCGTCGTCGGTCGTGACAGGATTGAGTTTGCACACGAAGAGTACGTTTTCAGGGGGAGCCATATCGGCGTCCGGCAGATCGCCCACAATCTCGAGTATTGTGGCGCGGGCCTTGGCCTCGCGATCGGCCAACATCTCCTGCATTTCCTCCATTGTCATGCCCTCAGTGTCGTCGATGTCCTCGTCGGCAGCGATGCGACCGTTCTTCAACCGTTCGGCACTGGGCGAGGGCGAGCGACTGGGCGCCTGCAGGCCCCGCGGATTGGGATACGGATCCTCCAGTACCACCGTGTGAGTTATGCGTATGTCCTGGTAGGGGCGAAACTTTTCATCCACAATGGCATCGTTTAGCTGGCGCAGCACCTCGTGACCCTCCACCACCTCGCCAATGACGCAGTGGGTGCCATCCAGCGATGTCAGGTCCTCCCCCAGGGTGAAGAAGAACTGGGAGCCCACAAGATTTTTTCCCGCGCTCACAAGCGACAGCATGCCGGCATTCAAGTGGTGGATCTTGGGCAGGTATTCCGCCTCAAAGAAGCGCTTCTGTGGGCCCTCCACGACGCCCCAGATAGAGGAGCCGCCATCTCCAGCGCCGGTGGGATCGCCGGTCTGCGCTATAAATCCCTGCTGGACGGTGTGGAAGAGATTGTAGTTGTAGTACTTAAGCCGGCATAGCTTTAGGAAGTTGAGGCATGCGATGGGGCGTTCGGTTGTGAATAGATCGACGGTCAGATCACCCAGCGTGGTCTCAATCACCACGGACATGATGCAGTTTATCAATAGTCAGCAAAAACACCCATAAACAGAAAACAGAAAATTCTGACAAAACACCCTAAATATGAGCTAGAGGTGGAACATCTATCGGTTGGCTACTATCGCCGTTGATATGGTAACACGAATAAAACTGAATTTTTATTTTAATATTTCTGCCCATTTACTATTTTTGCTGAGTAAAACTCTATCAAACATATATCAGTTAACATATCTGGCTCATTACCCCGTCCACAAGCATATACTTTCGTAAATAAAAATAAAAAGATTTCCTTGAATTGAGCATTTCCACAGCTGGTCTCACTAATCCGCAAACCGATAGATCTGTGTCAGACCTGCAATCGTCGCCATTTTCATTTTACTTCATTCGTTTGTATGTATCAGAGACTGACTTGACTGGGATTTTCACACGTTTTGGAAGTAAAGTGCAGAAAGAATTGTATTTTGTTTCGGTTTATAAGTGCATCAGTCGTCGTTTAATTAAATAGATATTGACCAAGTGATCAAGTGCAAGTGAAGATGCCCGAATTAGGCAAGAAAGTAAACGAGTTGCGCGTCTGTGACTTGAAAGAAGAGCTAGAAAAACGCAAGCTGGACACTTTGGGTCCAAAGGCTGCGCTAATCGATCGCTTAGAAAAGGTAAAGTACGAACCCGCCCCGCCCCCAATTTTTTCAATCCACAAAGAAAAGGCACCCAAATCCATTTAAAAGCTAGAAAAAAATGATTGTGCAATTTCGTGCATGCGTGTGTGTATGTATTGTATGTTTGTGTGTTGTATTTTTCCAGGCACTAAAAGGCGAGGGTCTCGACCCGGCCACCCATTTGATTGTGCCGGCAGCAAAGGGCAAGAAGAGCTTCCCATTGCCCATGACCGAGAATGAGGGTGAGATTAAAATCAAGGAGGAGCCCATTGATGAGGACGACCCCATGGATGTAGACAATGAGAATGGTGATGAACTGTCCCGCCATGCCGAACAGGATGGCCACGAAATAGATCAGGTGGGCGACGTGGACGATGTCTGTGTGATTCTTGACGATGACGAAGAGGATGAGGAATACGACGAGGACCAAGAGCAAAACGGCGAAGCTGAAGGCGATGGCGAGACCGAGGATGCTCCAGGCGATAACAACGGAGGTGTCGAGGCCGCCAATGAAATCCAAGAGGAAGAGGAGAACACCGGCGACACGGTGAACCTGGACCACGACGAGTCCATCAATCTAACAATTGGTGAAGACGAACAAAAACTACTGCATGATGAGGTGACATTGCATAAATTGAATCATTTATTCAATTTAATTTTCCTAATCCAATTTGCATTGTGTTCTCCCTTGTAGGCTCCAGATGACAAATCCATCAAGTCGGGTGAGTGTAAAAGCATTTGCGCTGATCTGTCGCTTAAATTTAAGAATCTAGTTATCTAATCTAATTCATGGTGAAAAACTCTTGTTCGCAGTGAAACCAGCCAATAAATCAGATAAGACCAACTCGAAGGATGCCGATAAGAAAAATGACAAGAAAAAGGATGATAAGTCCGCTGATAAAAAAGACACCAGGTTAGTGTCCACCAAAATCTCTCACTCGAAATAATCCTCTTGTTTTCCGTTCTAATGAGTTAATTTTATTCTTTTTTCTTTACTGTCAACACTCGATTGATGCTCCAGTGATCAGAAGTTATCTTCAAAGTCGTCCAGCCAAAAGGATGATAAAGGTAAATTAAGTTATGGTTTCCGCATGGATAGGATCAGTGAATTTAGGAGAGTTACATGTTGGAAATGATTTGCTTGGGCCCAGCAATATCCTAGTTTAGGTTTCGGTTCGATCAACTTTAGGGTTGTGAACTATTTTCGGGCAAGAGAGTGTGAATTTGGTTGGGCCCACCATGGAGTGAAAGCCGGCCCTTATCCCACACACTCATGATGAGGACGCGACTTGGGCAATGGAGCAGCGATGGATTCCCTGGAGTCAGATGAACAGCATAGCTGAGACGAAAAGAGGGAGAGAGAGATTGTTTGTTGCAGTTGGATAGAGAAAATGTTTTTAATGAAAACACATCCAAACATCTGTGACAGAATTCATCTTGAAATGTCAACAAAATTCAACGAATCAAAATTCCGGATGGAGACCTGCTGGACTAGCGGAAAGAAGTGGCACCTGGAAGATAACTTCTGCCCACTCGTCGCAATCTAAATCAATCAATCGAACGAAGAGGAACGAAGCAGAACAAAACACAAAGGAGTTTCAAGCTACACCAAATTTCCTCATTGAGGACGACTTCTTCACACCCTCACCACAAATGGCGCAGAAATGATGCAGATCAAGGGTAACTTTACTCTATTCCCAGGAATTCCCAGACGCAGAAGAAGTCCAGCAGCAACCCAACCCAATTCACACTCTCTTTGCTTTTTTGTTTTGCGGGGCGACGAGGTCTCTTACGATAAAAGTCTTGTGATGATTACGATTACGTTTTACCTTACGCTCTAAACTCCAACTCCACCAACACCAGCAGCTACAAAATATGTGTGCGTGTGTGCAAAATGTTTGCCAAAATGCTTCCCTTAAAGATCGTATCATAAACCAAAAACGTTAACCGTTAACCAGTTACAGCCACTCCTCAAAGCTCTGACCATAACTCTCTTCCAATATTATTATTTACATGGAACTTGCAGAGAAATCAGCGACAGCAGCCGCTGGTGCAGCTTCGTCCGCATCGAGTGCCGCTGGCAACAAGCCCGGATCCGGATCGGGCACGGGATCGGGCGCTGCCGGATCTGCGGGGGCAACATCAACATCCTCCGCGTCCAACAACAACAAGGCGGCGACGCTGTCACGCAATCTCTGGGTATCCGGCTTGTCCACCCTCACGCGGGCCAGTGACCTCAAGGCGATCTTCTCCAAGTTTGGCAAGGTGATCGGTGCGAAGGTCGTCACCAACACCCGGACTCCGGGTACCCGATGCTACGGCTATGTGACCATGTCCTCGTCGGCGGACGCCTCGCGGTGCATTGAGAATCTGCACCGCACCGAGCTGCATGGGCGCATCATTTCAGTGGAGCGCACCAAGAACGAGATCGGCGGCAGTGCCAGCTCCAAGGATAGCAAGGGCAACAACAACAGCAATACCAAGGCCACTCAGGGGCAAGATGGCAAGAAGAAGGATGACGACAAGAAGTCTGGGGGCGGTGGCGGCAAGGGCAACCACAACGGCAACGCTGAGAAGAACAACAAGAGCAACGATGGAGGCGACACCAAGTCCGCCAGTGGTGACTCCAAGCGCGACGGCAAGGACAACAGGGATCGCCACAACAAGCGCCGCGACGACAAGGATAAGTCTGCAAGCCACGACAGGCGTCATGATCGTGAGACGTCACGATCCGGGCCTGGCAGCCACCACAAGCGTCAGGGCTCCAATCAGGACAGCCATCGTTCCGGGCGCAATCCGCGCGACGTCGACCGTGAAATACAGGCCCGCCAGCGGGACCGCGAGCGGCGTCAACGTGAGATGCTTTCGTACCAGAAGATCCGCGAGGAGCGCGAACGCCAGCGTCTGCGCGAGCGTGAGCGCGAGCTGCGCGAAGAGGAACGTCGCCGTCGTGAGGCACGCGAACGCCAGCGCATCGAGGAGGAGCGCCTCGCGGAAGAGCGACGCAAGCTGGCCGTCGAGCGCGAGCGCCTCGAGCGCGAGAAGGCCGAGCTGCTGCGCATGGAACGGGAGCGCCAGAAGCTGGAGCGTGAGAAAATCGAACTGGAGCGCCTCGAGCTGAAGCGTCAACAGATGAAGTATGCTAACAAACAAAACCAAAACATAAAACAATCCGTATTGCGTGGCACGGCACTCGTTCGTTCCAACGCCCTAGTCAACAACACAAATATTTATATATATATTTAGTTTTCACTGCCGGAGAGCATTTGATTTGTCCGTGTTATTAAGTGTGTTATTAAGCTAAGTTGCAGCAGCCTCCACGTTGTTGATGTTTCCTCAACTCGAACTGCTTCAAAAACGGAACGTTGATAGGCAAATGCATTGCATCCTAGTCTAAAGTCTGACGTCTTCTCCACCGACCCCATCTACCACTCTATCTGAAAATTATTAACTCAATTTACGTTTCCTCTTTTCATCTTTCTTTCTTTCACTCTTGTTTGGCCGAATTCCCGAATCCCCGAACCATCAACTATCAGGATTATGGAGTCGCGCGATGATCCTGTCAAGCGTGCCGTGGCCAAGCGTACGGATGATCGCTACAGCGATGTGGCCGATCGCAAGCGCAGTGGTATATTTGATGCCCCACCTCCGCCAAGGTTCGACACATCTCTAGTCAGCTCTCGCAGGTGAGTGTTCCTTTGCTCTACGATGAAATCCTTTATTAAAATTACCCCCCCTTGGCCGCCGCAGCACTTATGATAAGAAGCACGATGAATATGGCTCTTCGTCGGCCGCCAAGCGCGTGCTAGACGACTACTCGAGCACCAACAAGCGTCTGGACTACACAAACAAGCGCAACGATTATAGCACATCGTCTACATCGAAGCGTGGCGCTGTCGATGACTATGCCACAGTGCCGAGCAAGCGTTCAGGCGGCAATGACTACAGTGCCTCCAGCTCGAAGCACGATTACAGTTCGTCCAGCAAGCGTGACGAGTATAAGCGCGACGTGGATGTGCGTCACATGCCCATCTCGGGCAGTGCCGGTGGCTCGAGCAGCTCCTACCTGCACAAGAATAACGCTGGCGGCGGTGGTGGTGGTGGAACCGGCACCTATGTCCACAAGAACAACACAACCTTAGGCACCGGTGGCCGCTACAACGACTCCGATCGTAGCAACACCTCCAACTATAGACGCGACGATTCCCACAGCCAGCAGCAGTAAGAGCGAACATTTTGAAAGTTCTATAAAATTAGTTGATAATGATTTTTCTTTCCGATTGTAGCAGCGGCGCCAAGCGCTATGAAAACTCCACCAGCAGCGGAGGCGGCGGCGGTGGCTATGGCAGCAATTCGGGCAATGTCAACATTTGGGCACCCTCCTCGGGTGGCTCCCACCTGGGATCCAGTGGCGGACCAATTAAGTCCTACGGCAATGGCATGTCCTCGAATATGCATAGCAACAATTCGTGGCAAAAATCCACCACAGTCGACGACAATGGCTGGCGTCAGCTGCCGGCCCAGAGCCGCTTCGATCGCAGCTACAACGATCGTTCCACTGGCGGATATCAGGGCAACAGCGGCGGCGGTGGCGGTGCTGGGGGCATGTATGGCGGCAGTCGCCCGGCCCAGGACCGCTATGGTAATCAGGTGTCACGCTATTAGGCGCTTGGCACGGGTAATGTGCATTTTATAAGGCAATAGACGCACCCTCCACGATCAACTATCTTGGGCCCCCACTGACTTTCCCCACACAGCGACATGGAACGCTGTTTCTATACTTTAGTTTGTTTTAGTAGTAGATTAAGTTTCTACAATTACATTTGGAAACCAATAAATGTATTAGCAATTAAAATACGATTTATCATAACACAAATTAAGAATCGAGAATGTTTTCTTCTCTTTTGCAGCATTTGCTTGTGCGTCTCGAGCCTAGCCCCAATGTGAAGCGTCATGTGTCAGCGATGAATGCTAGGATGTGTTCACCGCTATTCTAAACATATACGTTTCTAAAGTCAGTCGCCTTCATACGACGATATAAGCGGCGTGGTTGTGTCCACCAGAACGAGCACACTGTGCGCCAAAGGATAGACATCATGCACTTGCACATAATAGCCACGATCACACTGCTCCTTGGAGGAATAGAGCCTGCCAAAAGAGAATAGATGCAAGAGGATTGATGATCAGAAATCTTTTATGGAACCTACGCCAATATATCGATCGGTTCCAGAATCAATTCGGACTTGTAAACCGAAGCCAGAAAGTTAGTAAACGCTGCCGTATTGTTGCCCATATCCGTATTGGGTGTACACACTTCCAGTCCCAGGCCACTACTGCTGGACCCGATCTCGGGCAGGCCATTCCGAGTGCCCCAAACGGTAATGATGTTGTCCTCAGAGGCCACAATCGTGCACTGATCGCTGCAGTTGGCCTTCTGCGGGCGGACTAGTAATCACTAAGTTAAGCAGAGCAGAGGATTTATTACAAACCACAATATAACGAGCGCGTATTGCCTCCACCAGGGTTGGCTGATCCACTTGATTGCAGTGTCGGATGCCACGCTGGCCCTCCGTGTTGCGGCCCATGGTGTAGACATAGCCGCCCTCCAGCAGGAACACCGAGTGGGTCGACGAGAAACTGGCCTTCAGCACTTTGCTTGGCAGTTGGACTTTTTTCTGGAAACAGAGGGAGTAAGGAGTAGATTGGTCAGTCAGTGCAGGAGTACTTACAAAAGCCGTAATCTTGCCGGGACGATTGAACCCGAGCTTGTAGTAATCATTGCTGCCACATGCATGCAGCTCTCCATTCGCAAAGAGCACGGCCGAGGTGTCCGGCCCACAGAATATCTTAGTGGGTTTGGTCTTCACATGGGAGAGCAGAATCTTCTGGGGATACTTCCTGAGGGGCCAAATAACATTGGATTCAAAGGATTGGACTGCTGCCTCCTTACTTTACTCACTGCTGCTGCTGATAGTTTCCCAAACCGAGGGCACCGCTCACACTGGTGCCCCACACATAGACGGCGCCCTCGCGACTCAACGCCAGGACATGATGCAGACCCGCTGCCACCTGTTCAATGCGCACGTCCGTCAGCTTGGCAATCAGTTTGGGACTGTGGTAGGTGCGCTGCTCGTCCTGACCCAGCGACAGGTTCGTGTTACTGCCACAGCTGAGCAGACTGCCGGCCTGGGTGACCAGGATAGTGAAGGCATCGCCGGCACAGGCTCCCACCACATGGTAGTTGCGCACGCTCTCCATGCGGCTAGGGTAGTGCTTCCAGGCCTCCAGCGAGGTCAGACCCAGCTGTCCGTGAGTGCCCTCGCCCCAGGCATACGCCGATCCATCCTCGTTCACCACCACAAAATGGGAATCGCTCATGGCCATGCCAACAATGACTGCCTTCGCTGGCAGCTGGATGGGCGACATGCTGAAGGAGTTTCCGAATGCCTTTAGCTGATACAGCACCGATCTAAAGGAGCATCAATCGGGGGTTCAAGTGAAATGACAACTTTCGATTGCATACCTCTTTTCAAGGATCTCATGTGGCGCAGCTGTATCAGCGCTCATCAGCTGCTTGGTCTCCGTCTGGGCGGTGGGTAGCTCCAAGTCCATAGTCACATTGCTGCGGTTAGCAGCAGGCACAGTTGCTGTAAGATGTTTGCCGGAACTGCTGATGCCATCCTCGTAGGAATAGCTGGAAAAAGGAGTACTTACAAATCATCTGGGGAGTCTCTAAAGTTATGCTGTCCCACCCTTTGTTCTTTCCCAGGCTACGAAATATCAGCGGTATCCAATAGACCAACACCTCCGAGGCAGTGGGTCGTCGGGCAGCCTCCACCTGGAGCAGATTCGACATGAGACTGCACAGTCCGGAGGTATAGCCAGAGGGTACTGCCGTATAGTTGCCGGCCATGATTTTGGTGACCAGTTCGGAGAGATTGGAGGCAGCGAAGGTCTTCTTTAGGCAACACATCTCACCCAGAATGCAGCCCAGGGCCCAGATGTCGCTCTTGTTATCGTACTCCTTGCCCTCGCACTGAAAATGCTGAGATTATTAGAGGATCCTCCCATGTCGGAAACACTTACCATCTCGGGACTGAAGTAGTAGGGTGTGCCCAGTACGGTCTGGGCATGGATTTTCGTGTTCATAATCTTGGAGATGCCAAAGTCGCCAATCTTAACGATGCCTCGTCTATTCAGGAAGACATTGGCTGTCTTCAAATCTCTGCAATCGACACATAAGAGAACTCAAGAGTTTTGAAAGGAAATTTGTAATATGGAACCTGTGTAGGATATTCTCCGAATGCATGTAATTGATGGCACTGGAGATCTGCTCGAACACGGCTATAATGTACCGCTCCGGGAAGTGCTGCTGGCCCTGACGCTCGGCAATGATATGGGCCAGGGTTCCTCCATCCGCGTACTCCATTTCAATTAGCAGCGTGTTATCCTTAATGAAGCTGCCCAGATAGCTGACAATATTCGGATGATGGAGTTTCGAGAACACGTCCACCTCGTTCATGGCCAAATCCCGTCCAGGTGGCGTCAGTTCGCTCAGGTTGATCTGCTTGAAGACAATCTGATGGCCGTCGGACTTGCGGCGGTACAGGATGGCAATGCCAAAGGATCCCTGTCCGACGACACGAACCTTCTCGTAGTTGGCCAGCTCTGGCCCCGCAATGCTGATGGTCTCCTTCGGCACCCCCAGCTGCAGCATGACTTCCTGTCGGGCCGACTGCTGGTGCGGCTGTGGCGCTTTGCTGCTGGACATGGCCTCGGCCAGAGATGTGTTGGCAGCTCCGGTAGTGCCGTCCGTGATGGTGAACACTGTCGGCAGCACGCGGGTGCAGGTGGATAGAGGCTTCTTGTTGGCCCCTCCTCCACCTAGAGGTAGTTTCAGCGAAGTCGTGGTCAAGGTTGTAGCATCCGTTATTCTGCCATTGAAGATGGGCAGGGAGCTCGCCTTGGCGCGCAGCTTTTTCATCTCCCGGACACAACCAGCGGCGGTGGGCGAATCGAATTGAATCGCAGGTCCTCTCTGTTGTATAATTGTCCTCTGTCATGTGGGTGCTCGCGTTGTGGTCAAGCCCGTTGCTAGGCGCCGCAAACGGACTGCCACTGCCACAGTGTAATTGTTATCAGTCATTCGAATAATTGGACACCCCGGAGGCACGGGAATGTAAACAGAGCAATTATCATATAAGAAATGCCAAAGGGCATTGCAGGCAATATTTGCACGAATACAAATCTGATTGATCGATGCTAAATGGAATGAAAAGATAAATGTCTTACCAAGAAATACTTGCAAAAAACCATCCAAAAGGAAGCTATAATAGAATTATAGAATAACGAAACCAATAGACCATTAATCAAACATGAAATCTATGTCAACCCTCTGGTTCCATTATTGGAATGGAGACAGTATTTGCACACAAATTTGTTTGAGAACGTAAGAAATCAATCCATTATCGAAAGGAACTTTTTTTGGAGTATCATTAGCAATCATTAAAGATTTGCCTATTCTTTAATGGAATTTCCATAGAAATGGACAAATAAATACTTACCTAAAAATAGAATGAAACAATCAATAGATCAGCAACAACAAGTGTTTTGTTTCTTACGAGTATAAATGTATTTTTAGCATTAGATTATAATTATTGGAATCGAGACAATATGCATGTTTAATCGACCGTTTTATGGTATTTGCAGGAATATGCTAAAATATTTATGCTATGTTTCTTGGACTATACTATCTCTTTACCCCATAAAATGCACAATCTGTATGATTCACATACAATCTGATCCATACATATATCGAATGTAATATAGGCATTCTCTGCCATTGACCCTTTTCATTTCTTTTCATTTAAAATGTTCATCTCGCGCTTTGGTTTCGTGCTATATTTGTTGTATTTTCTTGGCATTGGATATTCACGAACTTGGGCTACAATGCAGCTTCAACAGCTTTGGACAACTTTGTTCTCAGGTTTTCGGTTGCAATCGCATTTCGTATATCATCTATCATCTAGCAGGTGCAGCGATTCTCGCCAGATAGACTGCCTAGGCTGAAGGTGCCGAGGCCATTCGATCCAGGGGATTTCTTGTCTTTGTTCTCCTCGTTGTCAAAGTTATCGCCCTATAAATACACAATGTTTCAAATAAAACTCTAGGGATACATATTTCCTCAAAAATTACCCTTCGCTCTCGTTGTTCACGTATTTTGCGGGCCAGTGACAGAAACGCATCCTCAATGTTGATGTTCGATTTGCATGAGACCTCAAAGAAGGGCATGTCAAAGTTTTCGGCAATCTGTTGGATATAGCCTCGACGACAATTAATACATCGCAATAGTATATCCAATGGTGGTACCCACCTTTTCACCCCTGTCCTTGTCGACCATCCTTTGTGTGGTGGAGCATTCGCATTTGTTGCCCGCCAGCACCTTGACCACATCTGGCGAGGCATTCTCCTGGATGTTGCGCAACCAATAGGACAAGTTATTATAGCTCTCCAGATTGGTGACATCGTACATGAGCAGTATGCCCATGGCGCCCCGATAATACGCTGTCGTCAATGTACGAAAACGCTCTTGCCCGGCCGTGTCCCAGATTTGTAGTTTTATGGGCACCCCATCGAGATTAATCAGTTTCTGCTTAAAGTCTATGCCTGGAAATACAGTAGGGGGAGGAGATGAAATAGATAAAATATGTAACATATACAGACGTAGGGGGATGCAGATGCGAATGCACTCACCAATAGTGGAGATGTATGTGTCGTAGTATTTCTCATCGCAGTATCTGTGCACAATACAGGTCTTGCCGACATTCGAGTCCCCTAGCACCAATATCTTATATGTGGCCACAAAGTCCAATGCCATGATGCCAGTATAAACAATTTTGTTGGCGGCAATATTTAATTCTACTATATATTGGGTAGGTTTTCTTTCAGTTACAGATGTGCGCCCTGCTTCTGTCCTTGTTTTTGTTGGTGGTGGTGGGGTTTTCGTAGAGGTGGTGGAAGTGGTGGTGGTGCTTTGGCTCTCACCCGTGCGTGGTCTCAGGGCGGGGGGGTTTATGTATCTGTTTGTTTGCTAAACGCAGCTGTTTCTCCTACAACTGCAACGGCGTCATGGATATTTACTGTAAATTTTGCAGTTTCCTCCTGCACTCAGCTGAACCCGTCAGAGACAGAGAGAGGGAGAGAGAGAGAGGCACGCCACGGAGAGAACAGTTCGCGCGAAACAATCGAAATGCAATACTTTTGTAATTGACAACAGCACTCCTTTTGCCTTTCCTATTTATTGAGTAATTGAATTTTTGTTTGATTTATTTTACGTTTATTATATATGTATATTAATAGATGTATGCATAATTTTTCCACTTAGAGGAATCAAATAACGTTGTTCGCGTGTGATTCAGCCTCGGCCACCGACTGCTGTTGTCTTGCGCTCCGCTGCCGAGGAAATCAATACAACCGCGACGGCGCAGCAGTAGCAGCACCAGCAGAAGGCAGCCATAGCATCAGCGATTGACATCAATCGAAATCGAAATTCAAATGCGCAGTTCGTGGCGAGGGGGCGCTGCATTTGCGTTACTTCTTAATACCATAGATAGGTGTACAGTACATAATAATCATAGATATGGGAGTTACATATTCAAAAATAGAGTCATTCATTGCTTAACTTAATGAAGAGGGTTTAGGTTTACTGTAGAATCCAGCTTACATCACAAAGACCTTCTCGATTTTGGGATTCGAAAACTTGGTATTGGTCACTGGACAGGTGACAGTGCCATCGTCTTTGGTTATATCGGTCAGAGCCATCTGGCCAAAGATCTGGCCATTGGGCAACATCATGGGCTGATTGTGCTCGTTCAGGGGCAAACCTGTCACCCGGCAGATGAGGCGGCTCTGAACGCAGTGCGAATATGGCAACTTGAGGGCGATACGATTGAGATCATCCTGGCAGACCGGGCAATTGAGATTGCGGCAGGTCTGGGTGTAGCAATGGGGCGTCTTCAATGCGGAGAGGCCAGCCTGGACGGCTGCCGAGAAAACGGAAGTGCTGGACAGCTGGAATAGGCGGTAGTTCTCGTGACGAAAGTCCAGCACCAGCTTCTGCCAGCGCTTCGGATCCATGTATTTCTTGTAGTGTTCCATCTCGGTGTCGGCCGGATAGGCCAGCAGTGACATCACATGGCAGATCTCGTTCAACTGGGTCTTCTCGTAGGCGGGAAAGTAGCGGCGCGAGTGCTTCACCGCCTCGAAGCGCTGGTTGTGACGCACCAGCTCAATGAACTCCTGCACCCGCAGGCTGAAATCTATGGTCGAGTTGATTTTGCGCAGCTTCGATTTGTTGTCGATGCACCAGAGCACGCATTTGGTGGTGCTGTGGTTGGCCAGGTCGTCCTCGACCTCGCGCGAATTCTGGAATATATCCAGATTGGTCAGATGGCGCACATCGGAGCGGGCGGCCAGTTCCTCGGCAGTCTCATAGTAGCCCATGCGCAACAGATGCTCTATGACTAGGCGATCCAGACGTATCCGCTTCCACTGGTCCACAGAGCCCTGCCACAGCTCGCCAGTGCCCGTGTTCGGTGGCATGATGCCCTTGAGATGCTCCAGCTTGCGTTTGCATATTTGTGTGACGCTCAGCTCGTCGTTGATGCTCTCCTCCGCCTTGCGTTTGAGCACCTGCAGCTTTTGAGCCACATTCCCCATCAGCTTGGTCACATCCGCCAGTATGGGCGGATCAGCGTCCAAGGCCTTGTCCACCTGACGGGATACGTTCATCACCTGGTCCACCTCACGGTCGATTATCTTCTGGGCCGAGCGGAAGCGCTTGTTCAGTATCTCGTATGGCACTTTCAGAGTGGCGTGCTCCAACGCCTTGATTTCCGACATTTTCCTTTTGTTGGTCTGCAGAAAATGGATTATTTTCAATTGAGACGCAATTGCGTTTGCCTTTGACTTTACTTTGTTTTGCTATTGTGGTGCCAGCAGGTTGCCAGATCTGCGCATGTCTGACGCGCCACCTAGACTCTTTTTGTTGCAATATTACCTTTTTTGCCAATCTGGCAGCTTGTTTTTTTGTTTTACCGTTTTGGAGATTTGTATATGTTTGATTTTATATTTTTGTATTTTTCTTTACATCACTGTAATATCACAGGAGTCTAGATATAAAATTTTGGTTGCTCTAGCTCTGTGGGTTAGCATTAGCAAGTTGCCGGGGTCGTTGAGGCGGTCGTTTGCGATGCCACCCACCTAATGCCTTGAAGGTGCTTGGGGTACTCTTCAACCTTGGAGCCTTTCGGCGAGACCTGGGCTTCAGCAGTGGCAATCCGTCCGATGACCTACTTCCAGCGGTGCCCTTCGAATGCAACATATTCTCGAATCAAATATATTTATATAAACATTTTAAAATATGAAAATTCTTAGTAGATAGTACACTTGTACTCCGGATCCATGGGCGCCGACTGGGAGCAGTTGAAGACCCATGAGAATTCCTGGAAATTGGATAGCGAGCCAATCACCCGATACATGCCAGGTGCATGGTTATCTGTCTGGGCCACGGTCTTCTTGAACAGCGTCTGGACATCGTCGCACCACAGCTGGGCAAAGCCCACGAAGAACAGCTGTCGATTGTTTAGGTCCAGCCCCTCCATGATCTCCTGCTGTTGCTTCTCCTCCGACTGCTGCCCCAGCCAGCGCTCATAGGCGGCGTAAGCGAGTTTCACTCCGGCATTGTCCGCTATGTTCTCCGACTGCTGCGTGCTCTCCGGCAGCTTGGAGCCGCCGTATTTGTAGGCATGGTACTGGGCCTGGAAGCACTTGCGCCGCTCCTCGAACTCGTAGCGAGACTTGAGGTCCCACCAGGGGGCTAGATTGCCGCCAGCATCGTAGTTGCGGCCCTCAACATCGAAGCCATGGATCATCTCGTGGGCCAGCAGGTAGCCCAGCGTGGCATACTTGAGAGCCTGCGGATACTGGTCGCCCCAGAAGTAGCGCGGCTGCAGCAGCGCCACCGGAATGGTGATGTTGTTCTCCAGGATGTTGTAGGCGGGCGTGAAGCTAAGCAGAGCGGTTTCCTCCAACGTGCTCGGTGCCTGCTTAATTCTTTCGGTGCTGCGTTTGGCCTGGGCTATGTTCAGCTGCTGGACATTGGCCACGTAGTTGAGGCGATCGATTTCCACCGCTCCGTAGAGCTCCTCGAAGTTCTCGTTGTCGTAGGAGTTGATGTGGAGCTGCATGCTGTCCAGCTTCTCGATGGCCAGCTGGCGCGTGGCATTGGCGATCCAATCATGCTTGTCCCCCGCCAACTGCTGCCGGAATACGCTCCGGATCTGGTCCCAAACGCTGTGCACCTCCGCCTCGGCCTCGGGGCTGCGGTACCGGGCATAGACCACGTGGTCGGTGAGCTTTCCAAAATACTTCTTGGTCTTCTCGACGCACCACTTAGGGAGGGTACTGGGTGCGGCATCCACCAGGTAATCCTGCATCAGCTGCCACAGCACGTACGTCGCCAGCAGTGAGGGCGGCGTGGTCTTGACGATGCTTAAGGCATTGTCCAGATACGGCTCATCGTAGATGTACAGCACTTCCGGCACATTTTCCGGTCCCAGGACTAGGGCAAAGAACTCGGTG
Organism: Drosophila azteca; assembly: GCA_005876895.1. Classification (NCBI taxonomy): domain Eukaryota; kingdom Metazoa; phylum Arthropoda; class Insecta; order Diptera; family Drosophilidae; genus Drosophila; species Drosophila azteca. Next base: position 15,705,564 of record VCKU01000004.1, on the reverse strand, counting down.
AAGTTCATATGGTCGCCATACTTCTCCTCCAGCTCGGGCAACGTGTACAAAGAGAGATTATCCTCGATGGACTCCGAGCTGGAACTGGAGCCGCTCGACATCAAACGAGTCTCCAGCGCATGGAGCTGTTCGGCGGTCTGCTTGGCATGACGAGCACTGAGACCAAAGTACTGCTGAAGATCCTTGGAGGAACTGGCCTCCTCCAGAAGATTGAGGATGCCCGAGCTGGAGAGCTTCTCGTACTCGGGCGGACCGAGATACACGCGGCTAATCGTCTTGTTCTGGATGTCACGCATTATGTCCACGGCCAGGATGATCTGGCGGCCGTACTTGTGCTGGATCTGTCCCACAGTCTTCCACCAGGTGAAGTCCGAGGAGTTCCAGCGGTCGCCAGCCAAGGCTGGAATCTCGCCGTACTCCCGGTAGACGTTCTCCAGCGCCAGCTTATAGTGAACATCGTCGCGATGCACCAGGCCGCAGGAGAGATAGAATCGCTGCACCTTTTGCTCCAGCTCTGTCTTCAGTTCATTCGAGCGCAGCAGGCCCTGCAGTCGGCGATCGAATCCCTTCGAAATCAGAGTGAACGTGTCGGTGGTGATGTCGTTCAGCAGCTGGGCGGGATTCTGACGATGCCAATTTCCGCACGCATGGCTATAGAAGTCGTCGCAGGGCGCTATGCTTGGCTTTAGCATCGCCTTGATGTCGGCCACCTTCGCGTGGCGGATTATGCTCTTGGCATAGTCTGAGGTCAGGTCATCCGTCGGCAGAGCCAGCACAGTAGACACCATCAGAAGGCTACCCCACAGGGGCCACAAAACCCGTCTCAACATGATCTCACGCTTGGTTCAACTGATTTTCAAATGGTATTTCAATTGCTGATTCGCTGAGGGCCACAGCCAGCCAGCTCTTATCAGTGCGAGATTTGTTTATAGAAATGTTCGGAGCAGAGCCAGACCCCAAGCTCTGCGGTAGGCTAATCTCTTATCGCTCCGACAGCTCCTACAGACAGTAGCTCTTATACCAGTCTTACAATTATGCTCTCGACTTAGTTGATTTCTGGAAGCTTATATTATATTATAATAATATACCTATTGAAAATAAAATGAACTCAGATGACGATTAATATTAAATAATAAATATATTAATAAACATACAGATTGTGGAATATTGCATATTGGAGCTGGAATGCAGTGGGTTAGGCCTCTAGGGGTCTACTGTACACTGCTCAAGCTGGACAGGGTTGGGATCCGCAGACTCTAATCGCAGCTCGTATCTACCGCTATAGTTCATATGCCAATGAAATTTACGCACTGTTCGGAAGCGGAACTACTTGTTTAATGAGTATACATACGTTTATAGGAACTATAAAGAACTAAATCATGTAATCAGTACACCTTGCACTTGAGGGGGGGATTCATTCTGGTGCTGTTGCCACACTGAAAGGCCTCGGCAAAGGATTGGGTGTTGGCCATCATGGCGCGCACACGCGCCTCGGACGGTGCATGGACACTGGTCATAACATGGGCATGCCACCTCTCGGGCAACACATCTGAACACATGGTCTGGGCCAGGCTGAGGAAGAAGAGCTGCTGGGGCGTCTGCAACATATTGGGAAGGGCTTCCGATCCCGCATCCACAATCTTTGCGTGATCTAGGAGCCACTTCTGGTAGGCGGCCAAGGTGATGCGGATGCCCACATTGTCGGCAATATTCTCACCTTGCGTCTCCCTTCTGGGCAGCTTTTGGTTGCCGAAGCGTAGCTCGCCAAACTGATCCACCAGACACTGTTTGTGCAGCTTGAAGCTAGTCTTGGCCTCGCTGGACCACGAGTCGCGTAGATTTCCCTTTCCATCGAACAACAGATTCGAGTCGTCGAAGGCGTGCGCTATCTCGTGAGCGAGATCGAAGCCCAGAGTGCCGTATTTGAGGGCCGCCGGGTAGACATCGTCCCAGAAGTAGCGATGCTGCATGTGACTGGCTGGAAAGATTACCAGATTGGCCTCCCTAATGTAACAGGGCGAATCGATAGTGTCTTCGTAGAAGATTGGCTTGGACTGCGGCCTTTGCAGATCCTCACGAAGGTTGAGAGCGCGAACCTCCAACAGCCGCTCAATGTTGCCATAGTAGTCGGCCGAGCTGATGATCAAGGAGCCGTAGTGCTCCTCGAAGTCCACAGATTCCTCGCCAGATATCTGGAAAGACACGAGCTTGAGTTTCTCCACCATCCCGTTTCGCGTCTGCTCGTCCAACCAATCCAGATCAGGGCCATTCAGCATCGCCTCAAAAGTGTCTTTCAGCTCCTGAAACAACTGCCGCAGAGTAGCGGGAATGTGGGGACTCTGCTGCTCCAGAGAGTGATAGACCATGTGATCCACCACAGCAGGAAATAGATCCGTGGTTCGTACGGCACAGTACTCCTCCTGCTGCTGCTGTTGCCTCTCGGGCTCCAATTCCACCACAAAGTCCTCTAGCAGGCTTGAGAGCATATAGTTGGCCAGCACCCGTTTGGGTGTGCTCGACAGGATTTTGTTCAGCTGCCACAGGTAGCCGGGCACGTACTCGTAGACGGGCAGCTGGTAGTCATGCCCCAGCCAGGTGCTTACAAATCTGGTAAAGTTCAAGGAAGGTCCGTAGGTCTCCGTCAGGCTGCTGATTACGGTCAGGCGTTGTCTCAGTCGCGGATCACCAACCATCTTCCGGTCGATGCCACTGCGCCCCAGCTCCGCGTCCAGGGCGCCGATCTCAATGGCCGTCTTCTGGGCACGCTCTGGCGAGACACCCAGTAGCTTCTGCAGCCTCAACTTTAGGCGAACCTTCTTGACCAGTTTCATTGATTCCTCATCTTTGATGACCACCAGATCATCCCTTTGGCCCAGGGACAAGCGATTGATTTGGCTGTTGGCAATATCGGGGCCGACACTCACGCCCAGCAACGTGACCTTGCCGTATCGTCGCAGCAGCGTAGCCATCATCTCAATGGCATCGAACTTGGACTCGTCCCAGGCGCTGCCTTCCAAGGCCGGCATGCCACCGAATTCCTTCAGAATGCGAAGCAGTTGGCTGCGCTGGTTCATCCTCAGTTCTGTGGTGTTCAGGCACGACTCGTAGAAGTACTTCACCCGCGTCTCCATAGGTCGGTCCGTGCTCATCTTGGGCGCGTTCAGCAGCTGTCGCACTCGCCGCAAATAGCCTTCATGGAGTGCCTGCCCGATGCTTTTGTCCGACTTTTTGGAGGCAGCATTTATGGAGGGATACCTCCCGCAGGCATAGCCATAAAAGTCATCGCAGGGACTCACACTCGGATCGATGAAGGAGCGCATATCCGCTGTCTTGGCGTGCCGCATGATCTCATGGCCCAGAGGCGTTGTTAGCTCCTTATAAACGCCCCCTTGGACACCCAGACGCCCTATGGCGATAAAGATTAGGCAGGCGAGAGCTTGAGGAATGACTCCCATATTCGGTTCTGTGTTGCACGAGACTTGTTCCTCGACTGATCTCAAAATTTTGGCTGGGAATCGGCTGGGGCTTATCGGTGAATGGCCTCTCTCATCACACTATCTCTCTTCCGCTGTCTCTTTGCAGGTGTCTTGCCTCTGGTGACGGTCATGACGCTGTGCTCCACGCTGCTCATCCGCGACATCAATACCGACAAACACTTCACTCTCCTCATGCGGCTGCTGCTCTGCTTGGTCGTCGTCAATGGCAATAAGGCTGGCATTATTGCATACATGGCTGAGCATCTTGCTCGGGTGGCACGCACTTAACTGACAAATTAATCAATTTTCTACGAGATTGGCAAGTTTTCTTTCTTTCCACAAAAAGAAACCGTGCAAAATGGAGTTTAGAAGATCTCGCAACGCAACGGTTAAAATTAAAGATGGTCACGGTCCTCCTTTTTAGGACCGCCCCGCCCCGGCCGAGGTACGAAATCCGAAATTTAGCTCAACCACAGTCATATTTGGAGCAAAGAGCGTACCTCGTTCAAAAATGATTCAATGAATGCAAATATACGAGTTAAATAAATTTTTAATTCTAAATATATGTATTTATAATCTACATACATTCGTACTCGAAGCCGCAATTTTCCGTGAGCCACGACGGTAGTCCCGACGGTACTTAGGCGGTAAAGTTAAATGACGCGCATACGAGTGAACACGAAGCTATAGAAGAATAACGGATATTTTCTCAACAATTAGGTGTTTTAATTGGTATCATTACTTAATAAAAATCTGAATACATAGACTGTTTTAAAGAAAATTGATTTATCAATCGAATAAAAGCTAGAGATTTAGCCAGCTAGTGATCACATAATATCAAAATCGGAGATATGATTTCCGAGAATGGCCAGAGAACGATTAGCCAATGGTGGACCAGTACAGTTTGAAGACATCTTGGTAATTTTTGTTTTTATAACAAAGACCTAGTGTAATATTCTCGGTTTAACTGAAATTATTTAAAAAGACAGGGGTTAAGTGGGTTAAGATCAGCGTGACCGTTTATGGTACTTTAAATACTTAATGAAATTTTGTGATGCCAAAAATGTGCAAAAAGTATTTTATTTTGTCGTGGTATAAACTGGTATTTCTGAAATTGGTAAAACTTTCCAATCTGTTAGAAAATTTAATAATTTGTCAGTTAATATTATGTGGCCGATGTGTAAAGTTTTGGCTAGCTACTAATATTAGACGGAATATCAAAATCGAGGAATATGGTATATTTGCGGTATATTTTGACGGGCGACGCCCACATGCCCTATAATTCAGCTGGGGTGGATTTTACCTTGCAGGCCTTGCATTTTTTCGGCCGTTTTGCGTCCTGTCCATACCCGTGTTTTTCCGCAGATCCCCAGCAATTCCCCAGGGAAAATATTGTAAACTTCCCAAGACGGCGAGGATTTTTTAGAGCGGGCGGATTTGAAATGAGCATGGGAGTTGCTAAAATAGTGGATAAATTGCTTAAATCAAAGTAAATTGTTTCATGGTAGATTAGTTATTCGATTATGTTATCCTTTTACTATAATTTATGGGTTTCCTTCCAAGCAGTAGCCCCAACACTTTATAGCCCAAATTATAGTGAACAAATAAAACAATAGCCCCCAAAACAACTAACTTCGACACGAGCGTTACAGAACGTTGCCCACCAGCCATTGTAAAATTGTTAAATCTATTATTTGCAGCCATAAACTGCAATATTATGCTTTCTTACGTCGCATGTCGTGCTCACTCAAGTTTTATAAACGTTATTTTATAAACAATCCAACCAAACGGAGTCCTTAAAATTAGCTAGTCTTGTAGAAAATTGTTTTATCTATTGTATAAAATTATGTTTTCAGGCCTGAGGATCCTAGTTAGATAGTAACATTAAACGGAATATCAAATTGGAAACAATTTTGCACCAGAGCCGATTAAAATCATATCGATTAAATTTAGGGGTGTCTGGCAAAAAAATCGATGTTTGAAAATCGACTGTATCGATGATAACATCGATGATTCTTTCTTTTCTGCCTACCACGTTTCCGTGCGAGTTGTCAAAAATGAATGCGAGCCTCCCAATTTCGAAGAAACGCAAGGTAATTGAACGCAAATCGCATTGGAAAATGCAGAGGAAAGTGCAGCGCGCCCGCCTGTATGTTGGTTGCATGGAGTTGTGTGAAAAAACTGCGCGAAACGCCGCAAAGTGAAGTGCATTCGTTGATAACCTCAAACTGCTGGCTGGTCTGGCGTCTACCATTTGTTGGAGGCAGCGTGGAGCACCTCCCCTCTGGCAATTGAAGAAGAACAACAAGTAGAGCAGGGAGCGGCAGTAGTGGATTTTGGTGTGGAATCAATGCTAATAATTGGTATTTGCATAATTTTAGTTCGTCTCGGACGGTATCTTCAAGGCTGAGTTGAACGAGTTCCTGACTCGCGAGCTCGCCGAGGATGGTTACTCCGGTGTGGAGGTGCGTGTGACCCCTTCCCGCACTGAGATCATCATCATGGCCACCAAGACCCAGCAGGTGTTGGGCGAGAAGGGACGCCGCATCCGCGAGCTGACCGCCATGGTCCAGAAGCGTTTCAACTTCGAGACCGGCCGCATCGAGCTGTACGCCGAGAAGGTCGCCACCCGTGGTCTGTGCGCCATCGCCCAGGCTGAGTCACTGCGTTACAAGCTGACCGGAGGACTGGCCGTCCGTCGTGCCTGCTACGGTGTGCTGCGTTTCATCATGGAGTCTGGAGCCAAGGGCTGTGAAGTTGTTGTGTCCGGCAAGCTGCGTGGTCAGCGTGCTAAGTCGATGAAGTTCGTCGATGGCCTGATGATCCACTCTGGTGATCCGTGCAACGACTACGTCGAGACCGCCACACGTCACGTTCTGCTGCGCCAGGGAGTGCTCGGCATCAAGGTCAAGATCATGTTGCCCTATGACCCCAAGAACAAGATTGGCCCCAAGAAGCCACTGCCCGACAACGTGTCCGTTGTGGAGCCCAAGGAGGAGAAGATCTACGAGACCCCCGAGACGGAGTACAAGATCCCGCCACCCAACAAGCCCCTGGACGATCTGTCCGAGGCGAAAGTTTTGTAAACTTAGTTTTACTGTTCATCAAATGAGCGACTAATCCGTGTCGCCCCGTAAATACAACAAACAAAACAAACTAGAAACACACAAAGCCCAATAAATTCAATAAACCATCAGTAGATAACTAAACTCTAACCGAGAACGAGCAGTGACCGAATTGAGTCTGCTTTTTGTGCAGTGCAGTGTAGACCGCGAGGGTTGCCCCAAAAAGTTTCGACAGTGCCAAGCCTGAGTGTGTGTGCCTCTGTGGGTCTCTGTGGCCTGCAAACCAGTTTGGAATATACCTTTTATTTGTAATTCTCTTTATTTTTGTCGAGTTTTTTGTTCAATTACTTGAGTCTCTCGCCGTCTGTATTTCAATTTCTTATGAAGCGGAAATCAGCGATTAAAACTGCTCACATTTTGTTCATTTTTTCGAGAAAGAGAGCCTGCCTGATTTATGATGTTGTCCTTCGGTTAGCGTGTAGCCGGGACTCTGTGTCCGGTGTCCCACTGTCCGCTTGTCCGCTGTCCTCTGATAACCTGGCTGGCATATGGGCCTCTTATTTATCGCGTTGATGTGTTTATTTCCAAGCACTATGGCACTGTGACACGGCCCGGCCCCAAAGGCACAGGGACCAAGGCAATGGCAGCGGCAGCGTGAAAATCAACAATCGTTCAATTTATCAACATTTCCGAGATTATAGCGAGAGCGCGAGAGAAAGAGATTCATGTTGGGGGCTTTTACATCGTGCCCATTTGAAACAAACTGAAATCGCAGCTGCAGCACACGATCCTCGCCCGATGACAAATGGCCACATGCAACACCCGGACCATAGCGGAGGTGGAGGAGGAGCTACACCTAGCTGGTGCTGTTGCTGGCGGAAGACCAGGGAGAGGCGGCTGTGGGCCATGTCTTGGCGGCATCACGCATCAAGTTGCGATTTGTGCAATAAATCTAAATTAGCTAACTCAAAAGCGGTTGGTTCCTGGTTTCCAGCACTATTACAAGCACCCCTCCAACACTCTCCCCGGCTGCTCTTCCAGCACTGCCACTTGGCCAATCAATTAGGGTCCACATCAAGGCAGAAGAAGCAAATTTTCCAAAACGATCTGCGGGACTGTGAGAAATTTGTGTGCTGCTATTGGAATTTCCATTGTTGCTGGTTTTTGGTGAGTTGATGGTGGATTTCAACGCTTGCATAAATCATACCAGAACCTTTTTAAACACGACTTTGAACGTATGATTTCAACACAAATTTGTAAATAAATTAGATCGTGATTATGGCCAACATCAATATCTATCTCCACCAAAACATTGCGGCTGGCATCGTCATCTCCCCGGCCGCAGCCGCAGCCGCAGCACAGCCACGGCGGCGGGAGCAACATTATTAACCGGCCAATGTCTGACATGTGTGTGGCTGCCATAGCTCTCCTCTCCATATAGACAGACAGCAATAATACTAACTATATATTATAATGGCATAAGCCACAACAACAAAAAGCAGAAACGAAAAAGAATACAACAAAAACTCGACAATTGCCGTCAACAAGTCTGCTATGTCGGCAGCACCAGCAACGTGTTACTAGTACTACTACTTGCATGTTGCAGTTGCATCTTAGTGTGTGTGTGTGTGTGTGTGTGTGTGTGTATGCAACATGCATATTGTCTGTCTGTCGCGGGGCTGCACAGGTTCATAACTTGCCTGTCAGCTGCCAGAGTTCTGTTGCTGGCAAATCTTTTGCAGCTAGGACGCACTATTTATACACTTTTTTTACCGGAAAGACTGACTCCAAGGCTGATTCATACTTCCCAGAAATCCACGGGTCACAGCCAAAGAGCCTGGGTCCAAATATTTACCAAATTCTTTTATTTTTTCTATACTAATGGCATTATAAAATGTTCTTGTATTACCTTTTCTTTTTTAATACATTTTAAAAGAATTTTTTGATATACTGGAAGAATTTTACTCTAAGTAGTCTCAAGAAATTCTTCGAATTTAAACCATATCTTGCAAAAGATATTTGGTTATAAGTTATAAGAACTCCTATTGAATATTTGGTCCTTATTTTAACTATATGTTGATAGAATTTAATAGCTATCGACTACCATCCTAATCTGTGCTACCTCCCCCACTCATTCTTTGAAGCAATCTTTTTCCAGCTAATTTAGGAGAAATAAACAAATTAATGAGATACTTGAATGGACTTCCCTTAAAGTTCCCATCAACTGTTCACGTTTCCCACGCTAAACACAATTCTATAGATACACTTATTGCCCTATCCTGTTCTTTGATAAATACCATACTGGAAGATCTAACCTTCAGCCGCACCACAAGCCGCATCCATCTTTGAATGGATGGGCCGCATCCATGGACCCCATGGCCGTGGCAAGTGTACAATAACAATGGCATCGTAACTGTAATAGTTGCAAGTTGCAACTACGAGTATTTTGTATTTCTATAAGGCATAAGGCTCTGCTTTGCTCGTTCGAGTCTCTGGCTATATTTGCTTTGATTTACCAACATTATTATGAGGTTTTGTGTCATGATTTTGCCATCATTATTTAGCATTAAGAAACGCTGGCTGGCGCGTAATGTGTTTTTCATGTGAACTGCCAGGCCAGACGACATTTATCATCATCATCAGATGCTGCTGCTGCCTGCTGCCTGCCTGCTGCTGCCTGCCTGCCGCTGATGCTGTAGTGGCTCTCACTTGTAATAGCCACGTTTGCCAGCCTCCTCCACGATTGTTTGCAGTGCGGCAAAGGCTTCGCTGGCCGTGGGCTCAATCTCCTCGGCGGACAAAATGAACAGATCCTCGCTGTCCGGTGGTCCGCGCAGCTCGTAACTGAAGGTAATGGGCACCTTTAGATGACCATGAGCCCAGTCCTTGGATCCGCCACTAGAGGGATAGATGGTCTCGTAGATGCTGCCACTCCTGTAGATTCGTCCACTCTGCTCTTTGATCCGTTGGGCTGCCAGCTCTCCGATCTCTTTCAGATCCTGATAGTTCTCCACGCGCTCTGGCGTATGGCCATAGGGGAACATGATTAGCTGGGAGTAGCTGTGCAGGGAAATGAAGGTTTTTATGCGCTCCGACTCATGGCGATTCTCTAGGAACTGAACGATGCGCTGCGTCTCCACCTCGCTCCCTGCCGACGGCCCGGAGTAGTCATAGCGACAGGGATCGCCACTGGCCCCGGTCACGTTCCAGTGAAAGGGAAAGTTTCGGTTCAGATCCACGCCCCGGCATATGCCAAAGAGAGAGCGATTCTTGCGCCACATGCGATCACCCCTGAAAGTGTAGCGATAGCCATCGGGATTTACTGTGGGAAAGATTAGCCAGTTCTGGGAGCGGGCCAGGGCCTGGACAGCCGGATCTTTCGAGTTCAGAAGCTGGTCGATGAAGTACGTGGCCGTGGCCGGGGCGATCCATTCGCGCGCATGGATCCCGCTCTCCACAAAGACGCTGGTAAGATTCTCCCCTCCAAAGGCAATCTTCACACCCTTGATGGGGAGACCCTGGGTGCTAGCACCCAGATCCACCAGGGAGACCACCTCTGGCCGCTGCTTGGCGAGATTCTCGAGCCAGGCGTATATGCTGTCCAGCTGGAAGAAGCGCTTCCAGTCGAACTGTTCCGGCGGTGTGCCCTCGGGTGCCACCTCGCGGTAGTTGGCATCTATCAGAGCCTGGAAATTGTGGTTCAGGATGCGGTGGCTCACGTTGTAGCTGTGCAGCAGGTCATCGAAGTCGGCCACCTTGTGCGAGGTCACCATGATCGTCAGCTTCTGGCCCGGCACTCGGGCATGGCCCATGAACGAGCACGAATCGCTTGCCAGCTCCAACGCCTGGAACAATTGGACGTGATCGGCACTCGCCAGCTCTACTTGATAGATGCGCGTGTGGTCGTATCGGGCCTGTGCCTGGGTCTCGGACTCTGCAGCAGTACCAAGGTGACCAAAGGTCAGCACCAGCAGCAGCCACAAAAACCGAGTGATCCACAACATCTTCACTCGCGTACAGTCGAAGCAGGTTTAATCGTTTGGCTTTTGTCAAACAACTGAAAGTGGATTATGTCAAGCGGAATGCATACAGATAAGCAGTGATTAGTGAAGGGAGGGTCTACTTCTAGATACCCTATAATGTACTTCCATTCCATCTAGAATCTATGACTGATTGATTGAAGTTTTTCCTGAGCAGAAGTCAAGTCATTGCCCAATATGCTTGTCAACGATTTGAGGGGTAGCTTAGAGATTATTTTCTCATCCAGAGCACATCTTCGCTGGCTGAGATAAGCTTCGATTAAGAGCTTTTAAGCTTCTGTTATTCTCTCAGCTGTCCAAACAATCGCATATGTTTTGTATGTATCGTATGAATGAAGAGTTGTGGAATATGAGCATTTGGGTTCCTTTCTTGTCTAGTCTTTAATTCGAATGTTCACTGAGCATCGTCTTCCATTGCATTGATAAGGTTCGCACGGCAACGCTTTCAGCTCAGCTCAGATCTGTTCTATTCGGTTCTGTCTCCTCTCCACCACTTTGTGTGCTCCTCTGGTCTAGTCAGCTCTTCTCCCAGCTGCTCTCCTCTCCCCTAGACAGAGCCATGGCAATCGATGTCAACGATTTATGAGCACCTTTCATAACACTTCATTAGTTACATTTTTGGTAGAATTTATAGCGCAATTGCAATCGGAAAACGTTTAACGAGCTTGTTCTGGGCATTCGCTGATGGCTGGCAGAAGAGTGGCAGTGGAGGGGGGGGGATCCGCATTTGGTCAGAGCAATCGGTGGCAACAAGTGCGCGATGCGATGGCGCAACATGAGTCCAGTAGAGGCGCGTTGCGTCTTCGTTTCCTCGTGTGTCTGTCTGTGGCAGCAACAGAAATACTATGCTGCCAACACGAGAACCAATTAACGTGGTATTTCCCCCCTAACCCAACAAACGGTTTGAAATATTTGGCTCTGCTAATAGAGCTTAAATGGTAATGTGGTTCAAGGTTTTATATGAGTCCATGTGGAGTCGGCGGAGATCTTCTTCGAAGGGGTTGTAATCGTACTTTCCATGTCTAAGTACTTTTAATAAGTAGCTTAGTTCTCGCTCTTGCATTTACCCTTCAGTTTCCTTACCAAGAAGTTTTCACTTTCAATTGAAATAATAATTTGTTATGCAACTGCTGCCACCATCCGTCCCCATCCATACATCCATCCATTTGTTCGTTCCGTTCCGTTCCTAACCAAAAATGCATTTCTCTTAATTGACTTAACGTGACTTGGACTTGAGAAAAACCAATTACAAAGCTACATTAATATCTGGCAACAATTTGCTGCTGCTGTTGCTGCTGCTGCTGCACTGCCGCTAGCTTTTGAGCAATACAATTTTTCAAGTAGCATGCAACCGAAAATTTTAATTAAGAAAATCCATGGCTTAGCTCCTGTGAGTGGATGGGGGTGGTGGTTGAGGGTGGCAGGTGCTTGGCGTGGGCGCGGATGCGGAGTCGGCTTATGCAGAGAAATAATCTTATCAAACATTTTGGCAATTAATTTGCGAGGGACACACAGAGCGAGAGGAAGAAACCAAATCAGAAAACAGAAGCTGCTCTCCCCACGGCGGCTGGCCTACCGCTTGGACGGCTGTCCATAAAAGCATTTTAATTTCTTAATTTACCACAAACTATAAATCATGGCCTTAGGTGTTTTGGCCATATAATGTAAGCCACCTGTAAGCAGCAGTGGCATTCGGTTTAAGGCATTCGCATTCGCACCATTTTCCATCATTTCGCATACGCTATGGAAATGCTTGCCATCTCTCCCTCTCTCTCTGTCTCTGTCTCTGTCTCTTTGCCCCTTTCTGTGGCAGCTGGGGTGTTGTAAAAATACCAAAAATACCAGACAACCGTGTTGGTCACGTCGGCAGTAGGCTGCCGCCGCTGTTGCAGACAAGTCGCTTCATTAGGTGATGCTTGTACATATTAATTAAAATGTGTATCCCATGGATACATGGATACATGGATACACATATGTCCATTGGCTGCCCTGCCCGTAGATGGTTCGGCCACTAAATCATCTCCAAAGACTTTGGCTCTGCTTGCACTGCTTTCGCATATGGAAATCGTTGCAACACTGCTTGGCTATGTTCGCGTTAATTGGCAGCACTTTCTGGGGGCCATGGCGCTGTTGGTGTGGTCCGATCTCGGGCCAAGAATGATCTCAAATTTAAATCTCACACTTGCAAGGAAAATCTCATTCAATTAAGAGGATTAATTTACCATTTAATTTACGTTTAGGGGATTAGTTTACCATTTGTTTAAACTGCTTGCGCATATGGCAACGACTATTGAACTGCTTGCTATGTTTGAGTTAATTGGCAGCACTTTCTTGGAGAATGCACCCAAAGGAAAACAACCATTTGTTTCTGAAGATTTCTTGAAGTTTTCGTGTACTTGTTTTATGAGAACCATTTGGAACAACTACGCACCACTTTTCTCATCCAACATGGCAGCCAGTAGTTTCTGTTGCTGTTGGGGCCTGGCCAGGCCACCACTTTATGGCCACACTAAAGAATTCAAATTAAATTTAACAATTAAAGACAAAATTCCATTCAGTTAAGAGATCAATTTTCAGAGCACATAAATCAAGGAAATGTCAGAAATTTGCCATGTCTTGTTGCGTTTTCTGGTCCGAGCTGGGTCTGGCTCTGTCTCTAACTCTGGCTCTGGCCAGATTAATGCAATTTTGTGTAAATTACTCATTAAAAATGAAATAAATTTCCGTTCGAAGGCATAAATCACGCTGCATAGAGTGCAACTAGAGTGCCACATGAGCCAACACAAAAAAATTAACCACCAAGACTTTGGACAAACATTCGAAACAAAAGTATCGATTATCCTAGACTCGAGTTGTAAATGAATTGAGGGATAGAGCCAGCTCCCCAGGGGTGGGGAGGGGAGGGGAGGGGAGACTCCAATTATATATGTATTTTATTGCTAATGTGAGCATGTCAGATCTGCCTGCTCGAGTGTCCAGCACGGCTGTCCAATATGTTCGAGGCCTGTCCACATCAATTAAAAGCGCATTTGACAATGATATTTATACCACTTGGGGGTTTGTTCAGTTCAGTTTGGTTTAGTTTGGTTTAGTTTGGTTTGGTTTGGTTTAAGTTCGGTATTGGCTTTGGCTTTGGCTTTTCCCGTGATCTAGTCTGGATCGGATCTGTGTGTTGGGAATGATTTTCCAAGTTCGGCCAAGCATGTTGAAGAGTCTCAAAATGATTGCAAAAAATTAGTTTGCTGGCAGCAACAATGTTGCACCAACAGCAGCAGCAGCAGCAGCTTGTTGGGGAGTCAGTCAGCGTCTGGCAGCAAATTATCAGCGGCCAAAAACAAATGTTTGAATTCGTAACAAACACACACATACACACACACACACACACAATGGCCATATTTGTTTGGGCCGAAAACTAATGACGTGGCTGGCTGCATGACTGCATGGCTGCATGGGTCTGGGTCTGTGTTGTTTTAATTGTGAAATGCCTTGCAATAAATTGCAAGATGGCCAAATAAAAAGAAAAAAAAAAGAAACTAGCAGCTAGCAGCTAGCCAGCCAGCAGCTAGAGCGAACCCCAATAGTATCCTGAAGTGCAGTGCAATTCAATTACAGCTCAATTTCAGAGCAGCAATAGCAGCAGCAGCAACAGCAGCAGCAGCAGATACAGAAACAGCAGCCAACTGAGAGCTATGGCCATTTAGAGAGCACGGCGACCATTTGTTTATGGAACCGCCGCGGACTTTAAATGGTTCGGTGCATAAATCACTCGGTCTCGCTCCGATCAACCCCAATTGTCAATTGCCAATACTCGTATCTCCCTGTAATTGGGAAGCTGGCTCCGCCTCAACGGCCCAGGCCCATGCACCCAAGTAATATCCACACAACCACCCACCCACCCATCCACCCATCCAATACAGATCCGATCCTCTTCTTTCAGCAGCAGCAATTTGCATGGAAACTCTGATCTATTTACAATTGGAATGGCGTGCTGCCCTCGGGACTGGATGGTGGCTGCTGCATGCTGCAGAGTTGCTAACTGTTGCCACTTAATTTCTTAATTTCATATTGCGTGCGCTGTGCTGTACCCAGCCTTGGCAGCAGCGTACAGCGTACGGCATACCGTGTACCGTGTCAGTGTGTACTAATGACATCATTTGCTGGCCTAGGCAGAAAACAAGTTGCAAGAAGGCTGGACAACACCAAGGGGCAAGATGTCCAGAAGTTGAGATGCTCTACAATCGATATCAATCCAAAGAAAATGTTATGCAACTCGAATGAGACAAAGAATCTGAGATGCTCTACAAATGCATTGCAGAATCCGTTACTCTTTCCACAAGAAATAGGCCCTACCAGGAAGAGCTCAAGGAAACCCCAAAGAAAATGGGGGCACAAGGAACCCTATGCAAATATTCTCCAATCTATAACTTATTTTGGGGGGCTGCAGCAAACTTTGCAGCAAAGTGTATAGCATTATCCTTGTGGCTGATGCTCAACAAGTGGCACATTGCATGTGGCAGCCATGTGCTTGCAACACACAACTTTGTACGTCCGAAGCGTAACTCATAAATGTGGCCAAGGCAAACGCAAAACGACTTCCTGCTCCTCGAACATGTCATGGCTCGCTCGGGAGCAGCAGCGAAACATGCAACAACACACACACCACACACACACACACATGCACACATGTGGCACCGCAGCGTGTTTCGTGCACGCAGGCGCCTCCTCTTCACCAAAAGTCAGTCTGCCTCATCTTTAGCGGCCTCTTCAGTCAATAAAAATCTCTGGCTAAAAAATGTTGCCTTACGAAAATCTCAGACCCAATCGCAACAGCACTCCATGCCGCATGCCGCATGCCAACATGATTTTCCTTGCTTTTTCATTATTGTATTGCGACATTTTTGCAGCTCTGCGAAATCAAAGCATGGCAGTCGAAGAAGCAACAGCAGCAACAGCAACATGCAACGCAGCAGCAGAGGCAGCAGCAGCAGCAGCATCATCATCAACGACATCTCTCTGTGCAACATGGAGGCGACGCTGGCAACAAATCGCTGGCGAAAAATGTGCGCGCGATAAATTTATGCTGGCAACATCAAATCGACGTAAATTACGCGACGCCTGGTTACCAGGCTGCCAGGCGGCGCTTTGGCTGTTAAATTCTTGCCACAAATCTGGTAAGGGGGGGAGGCTACCGAGAGCTGCCATCTGCAAACGTAGCAAGAGAAGCAGCAGCAGCCGCAACAGCAGAGGCGGAGCCATAGACTGGGGCACCAAGAGACATACAGACAGACAGACAGAAAGAGAGAGAGAGGGGGAGGTGGTGGGGAAGCTGCAACGATGTAGTGACTCTGGCAACACATTAATTCGCGCGTACTTAACACGACCGAGCCGAGCCGAGCGGTACGTATACGTAGCCGAGATTCAAGTTGTTGCAGCTCGTTGCTGCAGGTTGTCATCCCATCTGTAATACAAACGCATGCCTCAATTGGTGGCAGGAATACTCGTAGAAGAGCAAGAGCAAACCCAGAGCTAGAGCCAGAGCCAGAGCCAGAGCGAAGAAGCTGCCGGCGCAAATTGCTGTTTGTAATTGATTTAAATACGTTGACGTTGCGTGGCAAATAACTCAAGCTTCCAGATTGCAGCAGGTTGCAAGTTGATTATATAGCCCCGGACATGGCTGCTTAATTGCTGCCACAACCCCGAGAGCTTTCCCAAATTGCTCTGTGGAAAATTCAGTTTGATTTGTAGAAAAGTCAGCAGACTCGTATTCGAGAATCCGTTTACAATATTTGCCATAATGCAGAAAATGCACCTGTCGAATGAGATCTTCGGCTGGCATTATCATTATCTGCTTGTTCAGTTGTATTTTTATTGGCGTGAAAGTCAAACAGCCAAAAGTCTTGGAACAACAGTCAATTATCGTTTTGATTTATGGGCCAGTGCCAAAATGGGGATAGTATTCATAAGCGTTGCGCTTTTC
Organism: Drosophila azteca; assembly: GCA_005876895.1. Classification (NCBI taxonomy): domain Eukaryota; kingdom Metazoa; phylum Arthropoda; class Insecta; order Diptera; family Drosophilidae; genus Drosophila; species Drosophila azteca. Next base: position 15,689,006 of record VCKU01000004.1, on the reverse strand, counting down.
ACCATTTCTTCTCATCAATTATCATAAATACAAACAAATTTGCAATAAACTGCACAGCAGCAGGCACTGGAAAAAGGCAATTTCCCCCAGCCAGGGGTTCAAAGGCAAACCAACAAGCAACGGAACGGCAACGGCAACAACTTCAATTACAATCACGTCAACATCATTTTCAACGCAACGAGATATATTTCTATTAGCCGATTTAATGTCAGCATAATTAATCACATCCAATAATGTTCAGCGACCAGCAGAAACACCAACAGCAACACCAACAGCAGCGGCAGCGGCAGCAGCAGCAGCAGCAACATGGACAACAGCAACATGAGGTACAGCAACATCTTCAGGGTCAACAGTTCGCGGTGCACCTTTTCCACCAGAGAGCTGAGCTGCTTGGGGACCGAGAGACCTTCACACTTTTGTTTATTGGCCACATTGCGTAGGTTGTAGCCATGGGCATTTTATATGGCTTGAACTTGGTGGAAGATGAGCGAGAGGCTGGCTCCCAGGACAGCTAATGCAATTTGATTGTTGGCCAAGTTGGCCGGTGTTGGCTGGCTGGCCAAGACGAATCTGTTGGCCAGATAACGCTGGCAGATTCATAATTGCCAAAGCATGAAAAGAAATACGTTTTGGAAATGGTACGAATAAATATAAATATAAGCGAAAATTGTGGTTAAAATTGTAGTACATTTGCGGAAAGCTGTTGCTGATAAAGGAATGGTTTATAGCCGATGTACAGTGGGGTGATTGGACTTTTCAGCCAGCAAATTCACTAGGAATGTCGCTATGCGATGTGAATGTTGTTATTTTTGTATATTGCATTCAATGTACTGTTTTCATTTTATTCTTAGAGCTCATAAACATTTTACGATGAGTGATTTTCCACTCGTTAAAGAAAAACCTGAAGCGAAGTCTCCTAGATATCTATTCGTAATAGTTTAATAGTCATTGAATAATTTGTCCATAATTATTGTTATGGCCAAGTCCAGCTGCGTTTGGGCGTTTCCCTATCAGATTCTGGATCTGGATTTTCTTAGGCTTATGATTTATTTGGCAAAAACAGTTTCATTGGCCTTTTCTACACGCTGATGACTATCAATTTGCACAAATTAAAAATTAATTGCAAATTTATGGCTTTTAATTTACTTATCGTTTGATTTATGACCCACAAATGCAGCCGAAAGCTCACACAGATTTTCTTTAGTTTTATTTCTATTTTATTTTATTTTATTTTTTTCATGGTGATCTAGTTGGCTGCACTTAAAATTATTTGAGAGCCAAGCAATTTAGCCGAAATTAATTGCAGGTTTTTTTACATTTTCATTTCGTTCGTTTAGGCTGATAAAAAAGCCGTCCGACTTGAGCGGAAGCCGCTTGTCAACGCGAAGAGAACATTCGTTTAAGCCAAAGATGATAAAAACTGAATTACACTCAAAAATGAACATAGAAATGCAATTTGCAAACAATTTTACTTGCATTTTCCTAACGATATTCCAATTTATTCGACTGCGAGCCGGGGCAGAAATTATTCAAAAAACAAAACGATAAAAGGCAAACGACTGGCGACTGGCGAGGTCTGGACAATTGTTTTTGGGCCAGGCCCAGATCACTGGACCATTGCCACCAGCACTGAGGCAGCAGGCAGGCAGGCGGGCAGGCAGGAAGGCAGGCAGGAAGGCAGGAGTCGAGGTATAGGCATTCGAGGCAGTTGGGGAAAAATGCAACAATAAATCTCATTTTATGCAGAGCCCAGAACCAGCGGCCCTTTTATAGGTAATGCTAATGTGGCCCAAAATTGAACTTGACATTTGAATGCCCAATTAACCATGACGTCGTCCAGCGGAGCAGAGCAGAGCAGAGCACAGCAGAGCAGAGCCAAGCGTCCTGGACATGTCCAGGCCTGGCACTGATGCCCAATACCGATGCCTATTCAGGTCAAGTTTTTCGGGCATTCCAATGCGTTATGGCTCTGCCTCGGTTTATTGGAGTAATCCGGGGACGGACCAGGACGGTACGGTACTGTGGGGTGATGCTTCCTGCTGCTGCTGCTAATTAACCCACTTTCTAACACGGCTCGACCTTTTTTCGTTTATCCCCCTCTGCAGCGTATCTCGTACGAGTATCTCCGACTGGCGCTTTAATCTCTGCCATTCGAATCGCAATGGTAAAAATTTGCCTGTCATAAAAGCAACATAAACTGGCCAATGGTCAAATATGTGCGCTACCCTGTAATCAAACAGTGGGATTGCTATGGCCAGAGCTGAATTGGGAGAGAGATCAGTTTAAAGACAATGGCAATTGGCAGGAACGTGTAAGCCGTGTATTAACAGGCATATCTTTCTGGGAATTATGTTTATCAGAGTTTTTAAGTTAAGCTAGGGTATCTTTTGGGTTGAGCCATGTTTGTAAGCAGTTTTTTTTACTATTTCGATGCGCGTGCAATTCTCACGCATGCAAGAGCCCGGTCGTTCGTTCGGTCGGTTGGTCCCGGCTTGGCCTCGGCTTGGTATGATTATAAAATTGCGATAAATATTTATACCGCTCTTAGATTTATGGTGATTCATATCACCAGAAGGCAGGCAGGCAGGCACAGGAGAGGAGTCATCGCTGGCATCGCACTGGCATCGGGTAACAGGTAACGTTCATAAACATTTTTATTAGCAATAATTGCACAATTTTCCATGTGGTTCATTTGCGTGTGCGACAGGCTGGCTAGCTGGATAGGTGGCTATCTGGATGGCTGGCCAGAGAACGCCAGCTGTCATCAATCATGAAGTGGCGAGAGATTTGCCCCCGAGATAGGATAGGCCGATCGACTTCCACTTCCTGGCCTTGACTGCTAGCCAGGCCAGCCAGTCAGCCAGGCCAGCCCAAGGGTCACTCGAAATGACCATAATTGCCAAGTGTCTTAGTAAATTATGCATGTAAATGCCACATTTAAATAAATCGCATTGGGTGCAATCAATTCAGTCAAAAGGTTCCAGTTTCAGTTTCAGTTCCAGTTCCAGCCTGATTTCCACAACAAATTGTCATTGCCCCGAGCCGAACTCTGACGCCGAACTGTATTTATTATTATTATTTATTCATAATTTCTATTATTTGTTTATAGAAGGCCAAGACTAGAACGAAGGCCGTCAGTTCTGCAAAGTTCGGGGGAATTCTGCACACTTACTTAATGATTGGCCATAATTTTATGGGCAATTTGGCTTTCAAAACTTGCGATCATTCAATTTATCGAAATGAAAAGATTTGATTATCTTCTGGCACAAATGTAAGAATATAATATTAAATATTCGATTTAATGATGGGTTTATTTTATGATATTATATGAAAATTAAAGATTATCCAGATGTGTGGGAATTTTCATTTAGGTTGGTTTTTGTATCTTCGAGTAAAATTCGAGTAAAAAGAAGACCAAAGTCTCAGACGTTAGTTTTTTGTATTCTTTTAGTAACATTAATCCGGTAGCAATCAATCGTAAAGTTTCTTAATCTCATTTATATTGGAAATCGAATAAAACTGAAACCTAAATGTGTGTGTTTTTCTCTGTTTTGCAAGTCACTCCGCTCCGTGCGAGTTGTAGTCGAAATAAAAATAAATAAAATATATTTCCATATGTAATTGGGCTGCCAAGAGCGCAACCCGATGCCAGTCCCCCAGATCTGAGCGACTGCTAAGTGTTTTGTCTTGTAATTTACAAATGCAAAATAGCCAAATGTGACAAAATGCATTCGGCTGACAATTTATCGTGTTACGGTGGCAGTACAGTCAGTCCTTCCTTTGGGGGGAACGGGGCTTTCGCTCTCCAGATCTCCTCCTGCATCGGCATCGTCAGTGGCATACAAAAAAAAACTAGTTTACTTACGCATTTTGCGTGCACCTAGCGCCTAGCATTGATATCCAATGTTTGTTTTTTATATTTATGGGCCTAGCCGGTCCTGGTCTGGCCTTGATCTAGAATTTCAAATCATTTTTCCCGATGTTTTCATTTTCAACGCGGCGTATGTGTGATGTGCGCGATCTCAACAGATCTCCGCTCCGAATCGGTGTGGTGAGGAGTTGGGATGAATGTGTGTGTGTTTTGGGGGTGAGGTGATGTAAGGGGTGATGCTTGCGTAATCATGTATCGGGGTGCTAAGTACCGGTTTAAGTGCCGTAGACCACAGACCAGGTTAGCCAGTTTATATATGCATACACATTTTTTATGCATCTGTCCAACATGAACTGAAGCGCCGTGGAAACGCGTGCGATTATTTTTTTGTATTTCGCTTTCTGCACTTGTAATTTATTGGGAAATTTAATTGAATTCGCTTGCTGTTTCGCTGCCGCTAACCGGTCACATAATTTTTGGACCCCACTGATTACACTTTAAGTTGGGCAATTGGCCAAGCACTTTTCCACATCACATCGCCTTAAAGTTTTTGGCCAAACTTTGGCCACTTATCGGAGAACACAGATGGGATAGGAGAGAACTTTCTTGATAAATCTGTTTCTGTTTTCGGGGCACTATAAATGCCAGAGAACTGTACCAAAGTCAGTCAGTGGCTTTCTGTCGATTCCAACGAGAGATCTCAACATGTTCTGGCTGCGCTTTGGGCTCGTTTTTCTAGCCGCCTGGCTTGTACTTGTCTTTGGCAAACCCTTCGATGACGATGGACTGTACGTAAAGGAGAAGCTTGAAACTATGATGTTCAATGAACGAAAAGGTTTGTTTTCGCCGCAGTTTTTCCCAAAATCTATTTGTATGTATCAGTTTCCGGTTCATTCAGAAAAATGTCTCCAAAAGCCATCGTATGGAAAATGCTCGGGAAGACGCTTTCTGTGGTACTTTAATCCCATCCTAGATACATGCCAGTGGTTCATCTATTCGAACTGTGGCGGCAACGATAACAGTTTCTACACCCATGCGGACTGCATGAAGTATTGCAGTCAACTCAACCTGAGGAGTTTGGTCTTGAAAGAACTATTTGAAGGAAATGAATAAAATGCATTAGATTCTAAAAATATTCATCAAAGGTGTAATACAACTGTATTAAGTAATAATGATTGTTGAAATATATACTTAGTCGTCCAGTTAGTTCTTTTGTTTTCAAAAATCCACAATAGTTTAATGTTTATATTCAGTGATTGCTTTTATACTGCACAAAACGAGATCAAGAAGAGAAGAAAGTAGAAAGAAAGTGTGCCCATGCCCTAGAAGAGGACAGTGCGCCCATACATTAGGGATTCCTGTAATGTTATTTTTGCTTTAAACATAAAATTGATAGTGGGGAGCGATGTTATGTTTAACAATGAGTAAAGCCAAAATCTGTACGGGACATACAGAAGTCTTTAAGCTAAATAATTTTTGAATACAAATAAAGTGAAATTTAATACATTGAGTTAGAGTTTAAATATATATTTAAGATGTCATACAAAGTATTACTCTATCCCGTTCCTAAATATGTCGACAGAGAGTATATCACAGATGTTCGCCATGGGATTCAGATCCGGATCCGGACCTAATGCTGACAGTTCAAGATAGTGATTTTTCAACCTGTTAGGAAGCTTTACAACGTACATTGACGGATAGTCATGTTGAAAAGTCCAGGCACAACACCAAAACTCTATTAACTCTGTGTCTATAATAACAACAGCCAGTTTTTAATTTATTTTGGTGGAGATAAAGCATAGAGGGGTCTTTCCTCTGAATAGTATGTGATAACTCCAGGCACGTCTTCCTGGTCCATTGTAAAAGCATGGTTAAGATATCCCAGAAGAACATCTACTTAAGGAACCGATTGTTATGTACAATTTGAATGTTACTTGAAAACCCTTAACTTTATCCTATATTCATGGAATCAATCAGTAAGTTGTTGTATCTGGCGTTCGCGTTTGATTTTGATTTTAGTCTTTTGACTTCTTCGTGGAGCTATATTTGGATGCTAAATATAATTATAAATGCAGCTCTAAAGTTTGTGATTCTCGTCTTGACTTTATGCATTCCTTGACCATGATCAGACTGACTAATTCCAAAACGCACCTTAGCCAAACAATAGGACTGTAAGAACTACCAAGACTCCGATGATATCAAACTGTTTAAACCAAAACCGTTCGCCAAACAGCGATACGATAAATTAAATCTTAAAGCAATCTGAATCAACTAAATTGTGTAGAAAAACAAATGTAAATGAAATATAAAGAGAAGGGGGGACACGAATAAAGGGATTATTCGACGTTTAGCAACTGCCCAAGAACTTTTCTACATTTAAGTTTTTGAATAATTTCGCCTCTTATTCAACAAAATAAAGCGAAAGTATTCAAAAACTTAAATGTGTAGAACTTTACTGCCACATCCCGTCCATTAATGGAACTATAAATGCCAGCGAACGGTGCCCCATTCGATCAGTAGTAGATTTCAGTGGATGCTGAGTAGATTTCAATATGTTCTGTCTGCGCCTTGCTCTTGTTTTTCTAGCCCTTTGGCTTTTACTTGTCTCTGGAAATTTGAAAGAATCCGATGAATGGAACCCGTCCTCTCCGAATGCAGAGATTATGACGCAGGAACGCAAAGGTTTGTTAACCAGAGATTTTCGCAAAAACTTATAAAACATTTATTCCCAATTCACTCAGTTATCTGCCGGCAAAGCCCGTCCTATGGCGCTTGTAAAGGAAAACGCAAAATGTGGAATTTCTATTCACGCATTGGTGAATGCACGCAGTTTACGTATTCAAACTGTGGCGGCAACCGAAATCGCTTCCACAGCTATGATGAATGCATGGATTTTTGCAGCGATAGGACCAGGAAAACCCCGAATATACAAGACCTCTTTGACAAAGTTTACTGATTTAGCTCTAATACTTTACTTTAAAACAAAAATAGAACCAAACCAAAACGGAAATTTCGTCTTTGATTTTCTTGAAAATGAATATGAAACCTTATCAGAGAAAATCCATTTATTTGTAAATATGCATTATAAAGAATTCAAATTCGTATGTTATTCTTAGGTTTGTTTAAGCTTTGCACTAGTTCGCCCTTCTAAATATTGGCGATAAAAGCATTGTCATTGGTGACCCCGACGTGTGAATCGAAACCTTATAAACTAATTAAACAATTGTCTACGGGTTAAACATTTCTAATGAACGGTTTTAAGCCAAAATTCGACCTGAAGTTACATCATATGAAACAAAAGTATCGTATTTCTAGTTAAAGATATTATTAAAGGGAAACATGACTATAAAAGTTCCAAAAAAAACCGACGAGTTAACTTTTGCTTATTTCAAAATATTATCAGATCAAAGGAAAATAAATCAAATCCTATTCGATTTTTATGGAAATTAGTTTTTATTGACTTTTTATGTTTTTTTGGCATGGTGCATCTTTTGCAGGAACTGTCCATATGTACGTACTATATATGTAAGCCCGAGATTATTATTCACATTCAGACAAAAATGGCATTGCAAAAAGAAGCTCGTTTATATTGATTCTGATTCTACGATTAATCACTTTTGAACATTGATTTTTTGGCGACAACTTCTTCCACTTTTTATACTAGTCACGTAAGTGAGAATTTCACAGATGGACAAATCAGTGAACGGCATTTGCTGTTTTCTAACAATGGAACTATAAATACCTTGGCCTAATCTTGAGTCAGTCAGTTGCTTTCTGTGGATTCCCACAAGAGATCTCAACATGTTCTGTCTGCGCCTGGCTTTTGTTTTTCTTGCCGTTTGGCTTGTCTCAGGAAATGTGGGAGAACCCGAAGAATCAAAGCAGACAGATCAGCAAGAAAAGAAGATGTTGCTGGAACGCAGAGGTTTGTTAACCAGAGATTTTTCCGTATGATAGAAATTATTCCAATCCACTCAGTACTCTGCCAGAAAGGCCCATCCTTTGGCTATTGCAAGGGAAAACGCAAAATTTGGAATTTCAATTTCCGGCCGAGGGAGTGCACGTCGTTTACGTTTTCGAAGTGTGGCGGAAGTGGAAGTCACTTCAAAAGCTATGAGGAATGCATGGATTTTTGCAGCGAGAAGAACTGGAGTATCTCGGATATACAGAGCATCTTAGAGTCTTAGTTGTAGTTGTTTTTCTTTAATCCAATCTAAAAACTAAAGGGCAGTGGGCAAGGGGTGATTCTTGCTAGCAAATCGCTGACATTATACATTTATAACTTCTATTTCAGCAATTAGCCACTACTTAATCACTTTCAAACATTGAAAACTTTTCCCACTTTTTGTATTAGTCACATAAGGAAGAATTTTAATGAAAAATCAGTGGACGGAACTATAAATACCTTGGCTTAATTTTGAGTCGCTTAGTGGAGTTCCAGCGGAGTCCAACGAGAGAAGTCAACATGTTCTGGCTGCGACTTCCTATTGTATTGCTAGCCGTTTGGCTTGTACTTGTCTCTGGAATCCCCGTAGAATATGACGAAATGGACCAGGATGAGCAGTTGGTGAGGGATATGCTGCTAGAGCGGAAAGGTTTGTTTCCCATAGTTTTGGCAAGCACAAAAAAAGTAATCATACATGTACAGCGGCCTGCCTCATACCCAAGCCGTCCTACGGAGCTTGCAAGGGAAAGCGCAAAATGTGGTTTTACAATGTCCGTCAAAATAAATGCGAGAAGTTCATCTATTCGAATTGTGGCGGAAACCGAAATCGTTTCTACAGCCGTACGGAATGCATGGAATACTGCAGCGACTACCACATGCAAGAATACATCCCAAAGAATCAGAATTAACATCTTTAAGCAGAAACATTTCTTATTAAACTTAAAAACTTTATCTTTACGATAATCTTAAGCTTATAATGCTTAGTAAATGTTGATACACCATATGACGCTTTCTTTCTTTTTTATGTGTCGTAAGTTTTTGTACATAAGATCGTTGCTCACACTAGGCTTGCCGAACTGCAGCGTTGAATCATTGTTGCTCGACGTTATCTCGGTATGTGATCGGTAGGTATTCTCTATCAATACGAGGACCATTTTACAAAACAATTTGTACAAATAATAAACAATTATTAATATATACATTTTATTCGTTGTTTTTTTTACCAAATAGTATAGAGTTACATATACTACATCGGTTTTTGGTGGATTGGTGAATTTTTTCCGATTCTTGATCAGCATCAATAGCCAAGTCGATATAGCCATGCCTCTCTCTCCGTAATTGCAAAAGTTAGAAGCCAGCTGGGATGTAATTTGTGGAGAAAACACACCACTAATGGTTCTTGCTCTGACTAATGCCAACGCTCCATCCATTGACAAATCTACAAATATAGGAGTCCCGGGCTCTTGTCTTTCATTAGTTTCTCGTGGGCTCTATTAAGATCTTAAAATGTTCCGGATGCGCCTTACTCTCTTGTATAGACACTTCCTTTGGGAATGCCTCCCCAAGGAAGAAGGTTGTAAAAATGGAGACACAATTACGAAATCGTTTGTTCCTTAGACAATTTCCCCGAAAACTGATCATACATATCTGATTCGGAGGAGAATGGTAGGTGTAAAGGAAACTAAATCCAAGCGAACTTCCACTTCCTTTCGAGCATGATAACATAATTGATAAGTGCTTAAGTTAAAGTTATTATACTTTTATAGAAAAGTATTATTCGATTTTAGAAATAACAATCGAATATACAGGTATACATACATATATGTGAATCAAAATCGGATTACTACATAATTTAGCAGGTAGCTTTAAGGGCCACCCACATTGCACATCGAAAGTTTCGGATCACGGGGGATGCTAAATTTAGAAGCCAGCTGGGAGAAAACTTTTCACTTTGTACAAAACCCTCCTCTTTCATTTCAGGATGGATGCTGCGTGTACTATAAATGCCAGAGGTTTGGCCCTGAGCTGGTCATTCGCTTGCGGGAAGTTCTCATCTCAATATGTTATGGCTGCGCATTGTGATCCTTTCTTTGACCGCTTGGATTGTTTCTTCCGGCGATTTTTTAGAGGATTCTTGGTTTAAGCAGCTTGAACAGGAATTCCACAAAGGTTTGTTTCTCTCTGATTTAACCCAAGAAGTAACGATATATGTAAGTTTACGGTCCACTCAGATGTCTGCCTCAAGCCATCTGCCTATGGCAAATGCAAAGGACATCGTTCGCTTTGGTACTTCAATGCCAACCAGAAGAAATGTGAGAGGTTCATCTATTCGAACTGCGGCGGTAACCAAAATCGATTTCACAGCTACGAGGAATGCCACGACATTTGCGAAAATCCCGACCCGGAGACTATCTATAAATATTTATATTCGAAGGATTATGTAAAATATTATGTAAATAAAGTAAATAAATAAACAAGCAATAAAGGGAAATATATGAGAAAATAAAAAGAGAACAGTTTTATCAATTTTATGACTCTAGATCAGGCATCGGCAAGCAGCACTCACAAGTCTCTAGTGTGTTTGTGTGCACAGACAACAGACACGAAGCCACACGATTCATTTTCTCTGTCGCTGCGACATCCGAGCAGAATAATGAAGCCTTTTGAGCATAGGGCCGAAGCCACACAATTAATTTTCTCTGCCGCTGCGACTTCCGAGCAGAATAACGAAGCCGCGAAGTTTTTACAGTGTACAATTTACACTGATCGTGTGCCGACTGCGCTGCCCTGTGGCCTTTTCCTATCTGTCTCTGCTGCTGCGCTGTCGTTCTCGGACAGTATGAAAAAGCCACAAGTCTTCGTGCGTCTTCGGTAATGTGACTTCCGCTCTTGCTATCTCGCTTTTTCCAGTGTAAAGCAATAAGCCGATTTCGCCAGCACGCATGTTCGGGTTTCTTGTTACACACACCAGCGCGCTCCGTGCCGAGCACTCCTATAGATGATATTTAATGTATAATTTCAGGGGATCAGGAATGGTAGACACATAGAACTGTAAAAATATCAATGATCATCTTCATTCTGCAGATAAGATTATTAAAGATTTGCTGTAAAACAGAAAAAATAGTTTGTACAGAATGATTCAGTCAAACTTTTCAGATAAAAATATATTTAATCGATTGAACCTCTCGATCTTTAAGAGTATTACGTTAACGACTTCGCACTCGAGGCAGGTCTTTCTTTCGGGCTTGTGGATCTTAAGTGCATTGGAAACAGGTAAGATGTCCGCGTGATGAATCAGTAACACTATTTAGGCCCCAAACAGTTACGGATCAACTCGATTTCTTTAGAAGCCAGGTAGAGGAAAGTATATTTGGGAAAACATTCATCTTTCTGTTCATTGTCGGCGAGTATAAGTGCCAGAAGTTTTGACCAAAGTATTTCATTAGCCTGCTGTTGGTGCTGGGAACTGTTTAAAATGTTTTGGCTGCGCATTGCTTTTATTTCTCTAGCCGCTTGGCTGGTGTATGCCCAACGCACAGAGACCCTTGAACCCTTCAACACAGGTTTGTTTTCCTTCCAAGATTTTTCCAAAATGTTCGACAAAGATGATACAAACTAACGGTCTGATTAGCTGTTTGCTTCCAGCAGCAGTCCTATGGCGAATGCAAGGGACGTCGCACCTTGTGGTACTACAATCCAATACGGAATAAATGCGAGAGGTTCATCTATTCCAACTGTGGTGGCACCCAAAATCGCTTCTTCAGCTATAAAACATGTGAAAAACTTTGCCACATAAACTATTTTCCGTTAGCTATGCATTAACTGGTTGATTGAAACTTGAAGACCACGCAAAGTATAGGATATGAAGATATTTCATTAATTTTGATAATAATAATAATCTGTCGTTGGATTTCTTTATGACTAATCCTTATACCTCTTTGTATGTACTCTTTTGAAGAATTAAAATAATAAAATATAAGAAAAAATATATATAGGTATAAAATAAAATAAGATGCAGTATGCTGATATCTCCTAACCTAAAAATCCTACTTTCGATCCGCAGTTTCCATGTTCAAAATTCTTGTAAAATTCCATATCAGTTATATTCAAGTCATCCAAAGTCTTTTCGGCTGAGCCTCACTGTGTGTCTGTAAGAACACTTGGATTTTAGCAAAATTTGGCCTTTAAAACCCACTTGGGTGAAAATTAGTGGATACATCCCGCCCACTAATTGTTGTAATTGTTCTGACTAATGGCCTCGCATGGCTGCCACTATAAATATCAGAGGCCCGTGCCAGAGGCTGTCATTGCCTTGTCGTGGGCTTTGGTTATACTTACAAAGATCCCAAAATGTACTGGATACGCCTTGCTCTGGGTTTTCTAGCCACCTCCCTTGTGTTTGCCAAGAAATCGGAGTTATATAGTTTAATCGTAACGGAAAAAAAACTCGGTCTGTTAACCTGAAATTTGTACATAAATTGTTCCTACAATTTTTCTGGTTTGCACAGATTTCTGCTACCTACGACCTTCCTATGGCAAGTGCAAAGGACATCGCACACTGTGGTACTATGAAACCTACGGGAATAGATGCGAGCAGTTCATCTATTCGAACTGTGGCGGGAATCTAAATCGTTTCTACAGCCTGGACGAATGCATGAGTTATTGTAACGAATAAGGATATGTTACATATCAGATCAACTTAAGGATTGCATTCGAATCAAGGGATTTCCAAATAAAGTACGAAACTTGAACAAAATTATAGAAATTATAGGTACAGCACTTCGTTGGAATTATTGAACTAGTTTTTTGTTTTTTTTATTTAGCCATAACTTATTTCAATTAGCCGTGCATAATGCTCTGAGCAAAGTGTACCTATAAATACCCCAACATCTGTATAAGTTCAGTTCAGTCGACATTCTGACCTTCTGGAGGAAAATATAGATTATGAGATACCCTCGAGCTTCGATTGTACTGCTGACCGTGCTGGTTTCACTTCTTCAGTTGCAATATTCCTTGGGCCGTGATACGTTGCAGAGGAGTAAGCAATCAGGGAGCAAGGATACACCAGAACTAATGCTGTAATTTCTTACAGGGATTTGTTCAATGCGTGCTGAATATGGCAGATGCCATGGATATTCCCTGGTCTGGGCATACGACAAAAAAATTAATGAATGCAGTGAATTCACTTACTCCAACTGTGGCGGCAATCGGAATCGTTTCTCCACTTATGTGGAATGTATGCTGACTTGTGCGATTTTCGAAAAACATGATGCATATGAAAAACCATTTGATAAATAACCATACATATGTTACCATATAAAGAGACATGCTTTACATCTGTAAAATGTATTGTTTTTTGTATAGGTTAAAAATAAATATGACTGCAGTTGAAACATCTTTCAAATCATAAAGGCTTAAAGTGGGCTGGGAAAATACTTATGTACTTTTAAAGTTAATTACAGTATTTGTTCCAAAAGAACGGCCTCGTTAGGTCTGGTTAATGCATTGCAGATGGTTCTGAGGTTTCTTTTGATCATTTGGTTTCTCATTGCACTTAGAATTCTTCTAAAGATAGTAATTAACGATTGTATTTGATATATGTTGTTGCTTTGAGCATCACTTTTATATACATATGTATGTACATATACATAATATACATAACATTATAGCAATAGAACGAGTTCTGCTTGTACGATTGTATGGTAAAACTAATTTCTCTAATTTGGAGTTATGTACATCCGAGCTATGCAGATGTTGTACGAATTCCTCATAACTCATTTTAAATAGTTGTGGTATTCGTTTTAATATCCCTAAACACATTTCCATTTGTAACCAAAACAAATCCATTGTAAACCATAAATACCCAAACACATCTGAAATCCAGTTCAGTTCACATTCAGAATTTCTGTGCCGAAATGCGATTGCTCGGAGTTTTACTTGGCCTAATGGTCGTGTTTGAGTTTGTAACCAGCGATTCATTGCGAAAAAGTAAGCTCTTATATTTGTAAATATGTATTTAAGAGATGAAGAATGGATTGATGTGTGATTTCCTATAGGGATTTGTGCCTTACCTCCCGAGTATGGAGAATGCAAGGGACATCGCCTGCTGTGGGCCTACGATGCGAAAGATCAACAATGTCGTCAATTTATATACTCTAACTGTGGCGGCAATCTAAACCGTTTCGCTACCGAAAGACATTGCTATCATCAGTGTGTGGATTATGCGTACATGAGCGTTTCAGGACAATTGATGCCGTATGAGAGAAGTTAAAGTATTCATTAAACGAAGAGAATAAAGCCATGATTTGCTGGCGTTTCGACCACTTTTCAGCGCACGCGTTTTGTTGGCGTCTGGCGGTTTTTTTGGTACAACTCCTAACAGGCACCCAGCATTCGCAATAACAGCGCAGCAATGACACAAAGCTCTGGTCCAGTATTGCTCCCAACCTCCCCAACACCCGCACCCACACACCGCTTGCACAGTCACCCACACAGAATAAAAATGGGGAGGGGGGGGGTGGGTGGTACACATTCGATTGTCAAGGGCTGGGCAAACATTTCGTTGCTTGCTGGCATTTGGAACAGGGGAACAGTTTTCAAAGCAACTGCCGCGCCGCTCGCTCTCGGCTGCAGTCGAAGCGAAATGAAAGCTCGCGAAAAAGTTTGTCAGCATTTATACGCATTACTCGTAAAATACAAGGGTATATTCGACTTGTGCGGATGGCAGTACCAGGGCCAACAGAAGGGCCCGATCCCTAGTTTTTTGTCTGTTTATTTATGATCAGAAAGAGTATGATTGATACTTAAATTACTATAAATTCAATATACCATTATACCACTAGTAAAGTGCTCAACTAATATATATCCACATTAATCTAGGGTATCCTAAGATCGGATTATAAACAAAGCCATGACTTCTGGGTTTTGTGTTGTTGTTTTTTTGGTTGTACTTTGTTGTATGCTGTTCCGTTAAAGGCATAAATCAGTTGGAAGAGGGCAAAATGTGCAAGCTTACAGGTTGACTCTCCTCTCCTCCCCTCTCCTTTCCGCTTCTCATTCTATATTCCGCCACTTCGCTCCATGCGCAAAAGCACATTACGAGCATCAAAGAAATGGCAATGGCAATGGCAACGGCGAATAGCGAAATCAAAGAATAAAGTCACGCAATTTCAATTACAAATAAACGCACATCCAGAGAAATGGCAAATGGTACTGTGTAGAAGAGGCAGAGAAAGAGAGAGAGAGAGGAGGGTTTGAAGTCCTGATGGTAACGATACCCCTGCATATCCCCATGACTATAGTAATAGTAATAATAATAATAATAATAATGAAATTGTGATAAGCTGTGCGCCACAAATTGCACGCAAGTGAGACGGAGAGAGACAATAACTTAAACCGTTAAGCGCAAGATGGAGCATCAAATGCAGCCAGCCGCCTAGCGATGGCTACGTGACGCGATGTCGTGAAACTATTATGGAACTCACGAAAAAAGTAAAGTTTTTTGCACTCATTCTTCTTTGAATCTATCCAAAGTTTTCTATCATTTCCACTTTAGTTTTCAGGTGGGAGGCCAAGTAGATTCCATTAAATCCCATCTCTATCATGATGCTCTCTGTTGTCCAGGTCCCAGGTTGCTCAAAACGTCGTCATTCTGGCTGGACAGACAACTCTTTGCCTATCCTGTGCTATCCGATGATGCCTGGCCACATTTGACGCATGCGCGGCGCGCATTTTGTTTCCAGCAACATTGGCGCATGAGTGCGGCTGGGCTGGGGTTCGGGCCGAGCTTTGGTGTTGGCCAATGCCAATTAATATTCGCATGATCAAATGGTTAACGCATTTAGCCTTATACAAAACCAACAAGACATCGCCTGGCCGTCCGTACCGCAAACCGGCTCACATTAAACTCGCATTTACGCGTATGCCTTTGTGTAACTGATCGCGCGATCTCTCTCTGTCTCTGTCTCTCTCTCTCTCTCTCTCTCCCTCTATCTCTTTACCCCTGTTGGCCCATCAGTATAGCTGTCTCTTTTTGCAATGGGGAGGCCAGTGTGGGAAAGTGCACCTTAATTGACATCATGAGGCGTTTAAATGGGGAGACCTGACCCGTTCAAGAGTTAAACAACTTGTGGCTTCAGTTAATTATGTATTTATTTAGTATTCTCCTTCAATTTCTGTTTTTGCTCCTTTCGTAATTTGTATTTATTTATTTCTCTTTTATGGGGGGTTTTTGCTCTTCGGATTATCGTCAGCTTTCAATTTGTTGTATATTGTATATGTGTATGTTTGTATATATATCTATGTATATATAATGGCTTTTATTCAATTTCATTAGTTATGGGCTAGAATATGATTTCGCATATAGTTTATTAAAATTGATTTATATCCGGGATGAGGAGGAGGAGGTGGAGGAGGAAGGTGCAGGAGTGGGGTGTTGTGTCCTTATGGCATAACAATCTATTGAGTTGCCCAAAGAGAAATTGGATTAAGATGATCTTTATTGATCTTCGTTTTTTGTATTGAGTAGGTAGGTACTTAATGGAATCTGTTGTACCAGAAGCAGGCTAACATTTAAAGCATTTGCATACATCGATAGAGCAGAATCGTTTCCAAAAATAATAATTATGAATACAATTTCTAAATAAAACTTCAACTCAAGAGAATGAGATTGAGAGGATAACAACAACAAGGCCTAGCCTTAAACCAAAATAAAATTTAACAACTAAGGGACTAGTTAAAAATTCCATTCGTATTAAAAATTCGTAAAATATGATCCAAAAAAGATACTTAAAATGTACACACACACACACACATACATAATCGTACATTGATTACTATTCACATCGATGTAGTCAATTTTCATAAATGATGATTTTGTAAGCAACAACGTGCTTATAACTTGATGCGTTGTCTGTACTTTGATTTGATTCGATTCGCTTAAATATTCAATTAAAAATTATATAACAACACACGCATACTCGTACATATCGGTATTAGGTATTAGTCGTATGTATATAGTATATAGAGTAAATGTGGATTAGCCAATAGATTATAGATAGATCTCCATGAATGCGGGATATGATTTTTGCATTGCTTTGTATTTTTATAAATTTAATTTTAATTCAATTCTTTGTTTTCTTTTCTCGTATATGAAATATGCAGCATTCAACATCGATAAAATTGTTTAATAAGCCAATATATTTTTTAATTTGTTTATGATTCTCAATTCTTTTCTTGTTTTTTTGTTATCTTTTTTAAAAATTTGCTAAAACATTTTCATATATTTTGTTTGTTCTTTTGTTGTTTACTTTGTAAATGCAATTACTTTTATATGATTGGTTTTTAGGGGAAAAAATTCAAAATGCATCGAATGATAATCTCCATATGAAAGGAAAGTGGTTTTTGGTTTTTTGTTTTTAGTTTTTTTATGGAAGTTTTGAAGCTCGAAAAAAGCCTTGTGTTTTGTTGTGCGTTTCTCTTAAATTGAAAAAATTGTGCCTTTTGTTAAGAGTCTTTTTGTTCTATTCGTTTTGTAGTTGTTCTTTGGCCATTTGAAAATGTTTCCTTCGGTAAAACATTCCGTATAAAATGCAAGAACTACGATCTGGAAGCTATGTAGTTTCCATCTTACAAAAAATTCCATCTAACTAGAGCTTGAACAGGGCCCCATAGTTGGTGAGGCAAAGTAGTTTAGAGCAGAGACTGCGACTGCGACTGTGTTTCGGATTGTGGCTGAGATTTAGATTGAGACTGCGACCTGGCCTGAGTGGTGCCGGTGCCGGGGGCGTTGCCGGTGATTGCTTTGCTTGGGCTTGAACTGCGGCCAGGTCCTCGCTCTATTTCCCGCCACAGTACTCGCCCACTAGCATGCCATTATCCAGGAGCAGCGCTGGCGTGGCGGCAATCCCATCGCGCAGCGCCAGCTGGTAGGCCACCTCGAACGCCTGTCCCAGCGTCAGAATAATCTCACTTGCCAGATCCTGCGTGGCAAAATAAGGGAGAGAGAGATGTAGCATGGGGTTGCCTTAGAGTTTTCTGGTACTTGTTTTACTTACTGTGCTTTGGACCTGAAACACATGGCAGTAGTGCAGATCCTGTTCTTTGGTGATGTAGGCAAAGTGTCGCAGATCCTCCGAGTCCTGGCAGGCGCAGTTGATGTTCTGTATCTCATGCTCGCAAATGATGCGCTACATGAGTAAGTACTCTTATAGAGATAGTAAATATGGCTCTCTCTCTGTTGGGGACTTACCTTGCTGCTCACATCGATGAACTCTACACCGCGATGACTGATGGCCAACGAGAGTGGTGACCCCGATTTGCCTTCACCTTCGCTAGAGGCTTTCAGCTTTTGTATGGACTTTTTAGTGGACTCTGTGCCACGTAGTTCTTTCACAACCGTTGAGCCGAGGTACTATAAAGATATGCGTATTCTTTAGCTTTAGTTTCCTCTTGTTAGAGATTCTATAAAAAGAAAACCCACCTGGACCTCGTAATTGATGTGCTCGTTGAGCAAAGTCTGGGCCGAGTGGCGCCATTCGGTGGTCCGGAGATTGGCTGGCAGACCCAGCAGCAGCTCTGAGGGTGCCCTTATATGGAGTGGTGCAGTGGATGCCACCGCTTTCCTCGCCGGAGGAGCCGGTGGTGGTGGTGCAGGTCTTTAATGGAAATGGATAACATGGATATGGAGAAGTATTTCTTTTAGTTTTAGATAGATCTGCGTTCTTACCGACTCTTGCGATATCCCGTTATGGAGTTGCGATGCTGCACAGGATTGGGTGGTATCCTGGCTACTACCGTCTCCTTGTTGCCATTGCCGTTCGTTGTCAGCTGATTGGTTTCGTTGTTCTCGCCCAGCGGCGTCTTCAGGGATGCCTTGGAGTCGCTGTCCCGCATCTGTCGGATGTAGGCCAGGGATTGCAGGATGCGTCTGCGATGGCCCAGCTTGTTGATCTCCAGCACCGTTTGCAGCTCCACATCCCACACCCCGCACACGCTCTCGATGGTGTTGTACAGATGTTTGCTATACGAGATGTTGGTCGATTGTAATGGATAATTCTTGGGAGATATATGGCAGCTTACTTGAAAAACTCTAGGTACTCGGGCAGGGCGATGCTGTGGAGCCACTGCTGGAGCGTGGCGACGCCCTGTTGCTTGTTCTCCTGCTGCGTTTTGATGGGCACCTGCGGCTGGAACTCCGCCGGCGGCAGCGTCTGGACAAAGCGCAACAGCTTCGGTGCATCACGCTCGGGAATGTGCAGCAACGGAATATCCGGCTCCTCGAAGACATTGTGCTGAAGGGTGGCAGGTTGAAGATTAACTTCCCCACAGATATTTAAGCCGAAACTTACCACAAATTTGTAGTTATCATAGCCATTCTCGAAGAGCATCCTCTCCAGATGCAGCAGTCCGGCGGTGCGCAGTCGCGTTGCCAATTCCCGACGTTCGTTGGGCACCTCCATGTCCTCGAAGTCCAGATCAATGTCGTGTGTGGGCGTGATGCTGGTATTGAGGATGCCGCTGCCAAAGTTCTCAATGATCTCCGAGATCTTCTTGCGTGCCTCCTCCGCATTGAAGGGACTGAGCAGATTGATCGAATTCCGTGTGGCCGCCGAGTGTCCGCTTCCCGGAGACTTGGCAGGTGATTTTCCAGCCGATTTTGTGGGCGACTTGGAGGGGGAACGGCGAGGTGCCAAGGGAGCAGCCGCTGCATCCGAAGCAGAGTTGCCATTGGCCTCCAGCGTTTGAGGTGACTGCTGCTGTTGCGCTTGATTAGTGGGCGTGGTCGGCGGCTTGATAAACTTTCTCTCTGGCACAGCTGGCTTGGTGGGTAATGGAGGACGCACTCGGGGCATGGGCTGCTGCTGTGATTTTCCCTCTTCTGGAACCTGCACGAGCACCTGCACCGTGGGCTGCTGCTCTCTGGGCTGTGAGGCGGCGCCCTTGAGCAGACCCGCAAAGGGCACATCACTCACAAACTCCTCCACATTGTCCGTGGAGTGGGACAGGCTGTGCTCCGAGGAGCAGGAGATGCTCGAACTCAAAGAGCCCGAACTGGGGGCCGGACAGCGGGGCACCACGGTCACCGCATCATCGTAGTCGTAGCCGGGCGTGCCCAGCGTGGGCAGTAGCTTCGATGGTGATGATCCCGTTTCGATCATCAGCTGCTGTGCCGCCTGCAACTGCAGCAGGGCCGAACGTCGCTTGTACTCCTGACTCAACGGACGTATCCGTTCGTGAATGGTGCGCTCCGCCTGGCTGGAACTGGGCGGTGGATGATCCGGCGTCGGTGGCTGCTTGTAGTGGGTGGGACTGCTGGGTATCTGCTGCTTGGCCTCGCAGTTCTCATCGGCGGCCTCACCACTCGACTTGTTGGCCGCATTGGCGCTGTGGGGAGTCGAGCATATAATATCTCTTGGCCGCACATCCTCTTGGATGTTCTCACCTGCTGTTCCGATTCCGCTTGAGTTTCCGGTTGGGATTGTACGACTTGAGGGTGGCACTTTCACAGGACTTGAGCAGCTCCTTGGACAGCTTGGTGGCTGCACTTCGCGGTGCCGGAATGGGCCGCTTCATCGAGCTGGTGGCTGGCGACTCTCCGCTCGAATTCGGGACACTTGTCTCGCTGTTCAGCTCCGAGCTGCTGCACTGTCGATCCAGCATGTCATCTGGAAGATTATCTTTATCAGCTGTGTATCAGGAGAGCTCTCATTAGCTCTACTTACTGCTGGAACTGAGGCTCACTCCCCCAGCTATGGCGGAGCGTGTGCTCTGCCTGGCACTGGCATAGAGCCGATCGCTCCGCTGTCTCTCCCTCAACTGCGTCTCGTCGAAGCTCATGCCACCGACACTGCCATGGCTCTGATGGGAGTACGGACTGTCGGTGGGTGGCGGACGCCGCAGATGCTGCTGCTGCTGTCCCTGTCCCTGGCTGGAGCTGGGAGAGCTGTAGCTGAACTGCTGTCCCGATCCGGCATGTGTGGGAGACACGGAGAGATTCCGACGGGGCGGCTTCTTTGGCGGACCAGCCGGGGCAAAGGTGCTCATCTGAAGGGGCTGGCCGCCCACGCCACCGGTGGAGCAGCGGGATCGCGGTGAGACCGATGCCGGCTCAAAGCTGCTTAGCGACGACGAAGGACTCACACTGTAGCCCCCAACCATTTCACTATAGCAAAGAAATCAGAGAAATCAGAAAGCTTCATGGAAATTAAACCCATCTCCCACTTACTTTTGGATGTGCAGCGGCGAGTGCGCGTTGAGATCCTGGTATAAACGATCCTCCGGTTGCAGGGCGCTGTCCAGGGACTTGCCTCCGTTGTAGGTGCCGCCCCCATTGCCGGCACTCAGACGCTGCTTGCTGTAGCCCGACTGCTGCATGGAGTGCGAGTGGTTCAGCAAGTGGTTGTTCGAGTTGAAGTGGTAGTGATTGCTGCTGGGCGGCGGCTGCTGCTGATGCTGCTGCTTCATCTGCTGACTGCCCCGTCCTGAGAGGGGAGGCGGCCCCGGGTGCTGTCTGTAGATCACCTCATCAACCTCATCGGTGTCCATTTGGTTGCGAAAGTCTGCATTGAAAATAAAGGAATTTGTCCTTAAAAAAGTATCTAAAGATGTCATTTAATGGAGTTAACGGAAAACATATGAAAATAATAATAAATAAAAGGTTAGTACGGACTTATGGACAAGTGAATCGACTAAGCTCTGGAAAGCGATTGTAAAACTTGTATTGGAACGACACCACCACAGAGATAAATATGTATACTTGAGGATCAAAGTGGAATAATGGACCTCGTCGCACTTATCTCTATGTGTGGTACACTCCCACATGAACGAAGTCAACAATGTTTATGTGTCGCTCCGTTCAGATAAGTCTTTTAATTGTACTCAATAAACAGAAATGATTAATTAGCGGTTAGGTAAGTGGAAAATATATATCTTAAAACATTGTGCTTTTCCACAAAGATTACTCATACGCACTGTTAATCACTGCCACTATGTGCTTGGTCACATGCGGCGGAAACTCTCGCAGTATGTCCAGGGCAGTGCGTCCTTCGTTGTCCGTGGCTGATAAATCGATGCCAGCCTTCAGCAGAGTCCTCACAACATTCTCCTTGCCGCAGAGCGATGCCTCGTGCAAGGCCGTGCCCGAGGGCGTTAGCAGATTGACGCTCACGCCCGCCGCCAGCAGCACCTCCACGACGCTTTTGTGTCCGTTGCGACTCGCCAGATGGAGGCAGGTGTGTGGAAAGATTGTGCGGCTGGGGGAGGCTGGCGACGAGGGCGACCGTGTACCCCTCTCCATGGCCGCCAGGTGGGCGATCAGCTCGGGATGGGCACGTATCAGCATTTGGACCGCCTGCAGGCGACCGTATTGGGCGGCCAGATCTAGGGGGGTTTCTCCCCGAGAGTTGCGCATGTTGGGATCCGCATCATGGCCCAGCAGCAGGGCCAGGGCACCGGTGTGTCCATGCTGGGCGGCGCAGTGCAGCGGCGTCTCCTGCTCAATGGTCTGCAGATTGGCACTGGCCGGTCGATACGGATGGGTGAGGAGCAGTCGCACAATGTCCGTCTCACCGGCCCAGGCGGCCAGATGCAGAGGCGATGAGCCACGGGAATCTGGAAGATTGGGCGAGGCATCGTGGGCCAGCAGCAGCCTCACTATATCCTCGTGGCCATTGAGGCAGGCATGATGGAGGGCCGAGTACCCACCGCTGTCCTGGACATTGACGCCAGTGCCGCGGCGTAGGCTGGCAAGGGGCCCGGCCCTTTTAGCCTTCTGTGTAAGGACCTTCTCGATGTGGCTGATGTTGCCGTTGCGCGCCGCCTCCAGGAACTCCTGATCCTTGCCCATTGTCGCTGGATGTGGGAAGAGGCTGTAAATGGATTCTCGTTAATGGACTTTCATACACTCTTAATCGCTGACAGGTTTCAAGGACCTGCCTTCTGTCTACTGTCTGTCCCCCCCTGGCCTGAGTTGCTGATTTGCTGCAAATGAATTATGACTGTCAAGTGTGCTTCATTAAAACGCCGCCGGCTTTGTGGCAGACGGCAGGCGGCAGGCAGCAAGTCGCCTTTTCTCTAATGACTTTTTGCATGTCTTTCCATTTAAGCTAGCCCTCCCGCCCATCCATAACCAGCAGGCGCACACACAGCCAGCACCTTCCACCCACTCAGGAGATGCCATTAAAAAAATTGCACAATGAGACACAGGAGTGGGGCTGGTGGGGGTCGCACAACGAGTGGAGCCTTGCTCCTGATGAAGTGCTTTTCACGCGCTGGAATATCTTCGAGTATCTTTGATACTACGTGACACAGTCGTAGCATGCACCATGGGACTGAAATGCTATTCTCAGACATCAAATCAGTAATGTTTGAAGTGGATAAGAAAGAATGAAAGTGAAAGAAAGTAATGGAGATATCGGAAATACCAGAAATTCAAGAGATTTCAGGTTTATAGAGATAACATATTTATGTATGTTATGGGGTTGTTATCAATGTATTTGTATTTGTTATATCAAAAGTAGAGCAGTCTCGCAGCTGGAAGTAGGTATGGCATTATGGATACTTAAGAATGATTGGAAAAGCTATACAAAAAGAGGCATCGTTTTATCGATTGATTACAGTTTTTGTTTGCCTTTCAAATCTGCTGGAAAAGCAACATTTTTCTATTGACAATTGGCAGTGTACTACACAAATACACACTCTTACAAGTGTACATGAGTATGTCTAAATGTATATAAAATATATGTATGCTATTGCCATTTTCCACACGATGCTTGCGTTGCAACAAGACCTTGAGACCTTGAGAAGATAACATATTTATGTATATTTACATTTCTACAGTCATCGCTGCGGGATTTGTTATTTTTCTGACTATACACAGATGTGCGATAATATAAACCTGCCACATCATACGCTTGTATTCTAATTTACACAATAATTCATCGGAAAAATGCCATAGCTAACTGGCCATGTGTTAAATATTATAGTAAACAAAAATAAACACTTTTCTGAACCACTTGAATGGGGTAAATTCTACTCTGAGTAATGAAACTTTGACCCATTGTGTGGTTATATGGGACTCTGACTCTGCAACATGATAACGCACGTTGTATGCTGTGCGCCTAAAAGCAGGCTGCCCGTCGTATCTCGTCGTGGCCTGTGGAGTCGTGTTTGCTGTCCTGTCGTAACGTCGGTCCTGCCACTTTTCAATGCTTCAATGAGATAAATACTCGTACAAGGCTGCAACAGATAATCACCTGCTTACACCACACACTCATATGCTACACTCCCGCACACACGCACACACATAGACAACCACAAACATAGATACATGTAGCATTTATCATACTATATACTATAAAATTCAACAAAAGGTAGGTTAGGCACATCCTGAGCAGAGGGACGGGGTAAGAAAAGAGAGAGAGAGAGTCCCAGAGAGACAGAGAGAAAGAGAGAGAGTTGTAAAGAGTGCGCCTGCTCTGCCGCGCCCACCACCGACTAAGCTTTGTGCTCCACTCCCCCAAACTACTATACCACCCCCCAGGAGTCCTTTCAACTCCTTTACGCCCCGCCCGGCCCCTGGTTATTCATAATTTTTCGCCAGCCAACTCTGAGGCGTGTCAGGAGCAGCAGCAGCAGCAGCAGCAGCAGCAGCTGGAGGTATGAGTTCGGTTCGGAGGGTTACGGAGGATGCGTTTAGACCAGGCCAAAGAAAGGCAACGGAAATTGAGGGACATTATAGCCAGCAGCCTGACACCAGAGCAACAACGGCAAATGTCAATTGGCAGTAGTTTGCATATTCCCACCCCCTCACCCCGACACACACTCACACACACACGCAGAGACCCCGAACATAATTGGGTCAAAGGATATTGACCCTAAGCAGCTATAAAGCTATAGACAGCCAGACAATGTGATTCCAGATATTACTTGTATCTGCCAGATACTGTTACTCGCTCTCTAGGGTAATCCAATGTGAAAACGTTGACAGTTTGTCTGGTAAATCATTTCCGGTGCTGTCTGTTCATTCACTCACACTCACACTCTCACGTACACACACACACACACGCATTTGTTATTGGCATTTTCGGTTAGTGCACTTAAAAGGCGTGTACTACCATATACACACACGCACACAGACACACTCTGAGATACAATCAGAGCCACTTGGCAGATACATTTTTGCTGCCTTGCAAGACCAACAATTTTTCGCTTTTCTTTGATTTCTTTTCCATCTACCTTTTTCGCTTAGTTTATTTGGGAAGTATTATTTCTATTTCAATTTCTTTTGTGTGCGTGGGTTTGCTTTTGGAGACTTCCGTTTCTCGCTGGAGGAGAATGGAGGGGGCGGACCGTCGACTGACACTTTTCACGTCTTGTTTAATTTAATAAATTTTGTCATTTGATTTCGTTTCGTTTCGTTTCACTTGGAATTCAATTAAATTCATTTGCTTCATTTCATGCAGCAGGCTGCAGCATGCCCCTTCGTCGTCGTCGTTGTCGATGTCGTTGTCCAGCAAACATCTCTAGCACATTTTCCCATTTCACGAGAATGGATGGGTCTTGGTCCGGTCCGCCTCTCGATTCTCGATTCCCGATTCTCGTTTCCGCCCTACGATACCAATTTCCGACTCCGCACCGACTGCACAACTCTAGTCTGCGACAGCGACTGGGTCTCGGTCTGGGTCTGGGTCTGGCGTTAGTTCCGTAATAATTTCGCTCTCCGTAGCACTCTGCTCCGTAGTGCTCTGCTTCCCCACTTCACCCCTCTGCTTCTGCTGCTGCTGCTGCCACCATGCGCCGTGCACTTTGGCTCTTGTGTGCAATGTATCCATCCCATTCGCTCGGCGGTAGTCGACACCAATGAAAGTTTTTCTTTTTATAATTGTATTTCTCTGTGTATTTTTCTGTGTGTGTTTTGTTCATGGGAATACAATACATTTCGGTTATGGTTTTGCCTTTTGCACCGCTCCGCGCTTTCACTCGATTGTTTTGCTTCTTGATGCGGGCGAAAGAGCGCGGGAAAGTATCCGGACTCCAGAGAGTGTGCTCTGAGTGAGTCGGAGAGCCAGACAGAAACACACACAAAGAGAGCGAGAGTGAGAGAGTATCAGAGAGAGTGGGAGTGAGCGCTCTGAGAATAAATACATTTTTGTTTGTGTTTATTTAGACGATAATATGCTTTTGTTTACGTATTTTGATGTGCAAAACTGACAGACGCACAGCCAAAGAGACTGAGAGAGAGAGATAGTCATGGAGAAAGCACAGCCAAGAGAGAGAGACAGAGAGAGAGATAGTGTAAGAATGTAAAAATAGTTGCAGCTTTTCTTTACATCTCCGTAATCATGCTGCTGGAGGAATGCAGTGCAGTGCAGCAAAAGGGAACAGAATGAAAGGCGTTGCCATGCATAAAAATAAATGTTCTATATCTGGAATAAATTGTATTGGATTACCACAACGATCGATCGATCGTTCAGTTGATAAATGATCAGACAAAGAATGCCAGACGGTATGTGGGGGAGGTGGGGCATGTGGGTGTGAGAGTTGTTGAGTAAGTGCTGCCGCCGATCTGTTGTATATCACTGGCATACTATACATATATCTCGGGGAGTTGTTAGTTTTTATTATAGAAGCGATTCGAATGCAGGGGAATGCATTTTGTTGTGCGGACACCCATGGCTAAAGTGGAGAGAGAGAGAGTGAAGGATATATTCTCCCAAGAGAAATAGAATAAACAAAGGGATATTCTTAGGGAACTAAATAATAGTGAAGATCTTATATCTTAAGATCTCTTATGGCTGAGGTTTTAGATTGTAGCAGAAATTGTAGAAAGAACTAAGGATAAGATCATCTTGGATAGAGTTATAAATATCTCTTGGAGGTATACTTTTATTATTATTATACATTTACCAATTTTCACTGAAATCAGCTGTCCTCTATGATAACTTTCACTGTAGATAGATATGGTTTTGATTATTTTGATACTAGGTTGGGTTGTCCGCACACTTGTTCAAGCACTTGCCAAAACGGAAATGTAGAAAAGTTTCCACATGGTGCGAGTGCTCGTACATATAACTGACCAAATCTAAGATCATAAAATGTTTTACAACAACAGTAACAACAGTAAATACTGGTATACCCATGTGGTAAACAAAATATGAGTAACTTTTGGGGCTGTGCGCTCCTCTTCGCCCAGTGCAGCACTTGTTGTTGTTCTTTGCTTTATTTGCTGCCCCATTGAGCTTTCGTCTGCTTATCTTGCTCTCTCATTCTCTGATTGTCACTCAACAGTGTTTACTCTCTGCCATGCTTTCGCTCCCTCTCTCTCTCTCTCTGGCTTGCATTCTAGCTCCACCTCTCTCTGGCATGACACATGCGCCGGGCCAGAAACAACTTTCTTATCAGAGCTTTGCTTTACTTTGCTTTGCTTTGGTTTGGTGGGAAGCTTTTCTTTTCGATCAGCTGTTTGATAAGAGCCGCTGTCACCGCTTAACCCTTGGTTGGCCCTGTGCCATGAGCTTTGGCCGTTGTGCAATGACATGGACATGGACATGAATTATGGTTCGCATGACTGGCAACGTGACTCACTTGGTCAGCCTCAGCTACAGCCTCCGTTGCAGTTCCAGCTTTGGCTACGTTTTGTGGGCGGACACATGCAGCGAGGCGCACTGGGACGGTGTTGTGGCATGCCACATCTACAAATCTATACACACACACAAGTAAACAAGCCGAAGCAAACAAATAAACCAGACAGACGGCCAACACCTACGACCCACCGCATGAGTTTTCATACTCAATTGCCGCAAATGCCACAAATATGTGTAATTGACTTGAAAATGCGGCAAGCAAATCAATCCGCACACAACACTCCACCCGCTGTCTGCTGTCCAGCGTCCATCCAGTGTCCGACCTCAAGTGCAGCGCGTGAACTCATTCTCAGCCGTCCGTCCGATCCGTCCAACAGAGTGTGCGGCACGCTCCGTTCGCTCTCTGGCTCTAGCTCTAGCTCTGGCTGTGGCGCTGGCTTTGGCTCGTTCGCTTGCTGTGTGATTGATGAATGTTGCATACATATTTTGGACGCCGTTGGCTGCCACCATTGTGTGGCATTAATGAGACACTGGCCATTTGTTTTGCCATTTTTTTTTTGTCGGTTTTTCTTTCCATTCCAGCTGTTTGCTGAAACCGAACGAAAACCGAACTGAACCGAACTCTGGTTGCCTTACAAATTGCGAATTGTTTGAATGCACCACCAATGCAGATTTCCCCCCACTGTACCCCCACACCGCCCAATTTTCAATTGTGGAAGTCGTAAAATTGTATGGTTATTATAACACATCGATAGAGTGTGGATAGAGCAGTGCAGCAATTAGGGGCGCATTATGTGGGCTCCACAAAAATATTTGCCTGGATCTTGAGATTTAGTATCTCTTCGGAGTCGGAGTCGGAGTGGGGGGGGTCTGGGCTAAGGAACAGATACGAGTACAAGCGCTAGCGGAACTGTTTATTACCATAAATAATTGTCAAC
Source organism: Drosophila azteca (assembly GCA_005876895.1). Classification (NCBI taxonomy): domain Eukaryota; kingdom Metazoa; phylum Arthropoda; class Insecta; order Diptera; family Drosophilidae; genus Drosophila; species Drosophila azteca. Next base: position 15,660,668 of record VCKU01000004.1, on the reverse strand, counting down.
GCCAGCCAAAGAAAACGTCAACTGATATACAGTCATGGCCTGGCCCGATCTTGGTTCAGTTTTGCTTTGGTTTTGGTTTTGTCTTTGGCTTTGGCTTGGTATTCATTTCAGTTTGCAGCACACTTGAAAGGCTCCGAGCCGACGCCGCACCCTGACGTCATTTGCTGGTGGGTGCAGCAGGCAGCAAGCAGCGACAGCGTCAGTCGCAACATCCAACAACTCCAACAACTCCAACGAGTACTTGCCTCTCAGTTGTGGCCCTGCATTGCTCATAATAAAGTCATTAGATTGTACCAGCATCGTACTCGTACTCGTACACTTTTGAGGCGTTAATAGTTTAGTTCCGCTGCATTGACTGCCACAAAGCACTTCCGCATAGAACAAATTGGATATGAATTGGGGATTAGCCACGCACCCATAAAGCGATTCGTTTGGGCAGGGATATCAATGAGCAAACATTTTCAACAAAGATTTCGCATTTCAAATGCCATGAGGCGATCATGGAAAAGATGGAGGAGCTCAAGGGGCGGCCTATGTCCAATAAGGACCGCTGTGAGGCCATGCTGGAGGCAGGACAACGTCTGGGGTACCTCCTGCGTGTGTCTGCAGCCAGATGAAGTCGAACCAGAAGCCGATCTTCTTCGATCTGCTCCTCCAAAATGCTCAAGGCTCTGTTCTCATTCAAATCTATTTTCAGTTTAAGTGTACAGGCCTTAAGATCTTCCACAAACTGATCGACAGATCAGGGAACCAATAAGCTCCTTTGGTCCTCTAGTTTCTCTAGTACTCTTAAGTTTTGCATTCTCCAGGACTTGTGGCCTCTTGTACCCTGACAAAAACGAAGCCGTGACCCAAAGTCCAGTCTGACTCCAACCAGAAGCCGAAGCAGAAATAAGAATAGTTTTTGGATTTTATATTTCATATGTAACATCCTAAATTAATCGTCATCGTCCTCATCTTTCGGCCATTCCGTTGTGTGTCGATGATTCGGCGGGTACGGGTCTGTGTCTTTGAGGATTTTGATTACGTTTTCCATGGTCACAAGGCACAATTCCTCACACTCTTCCAAAGTGCTGAAGCGATTGGGATTGCCAACGCAGCCGCTGTAGAAGAACTCCACACAGACATTGTTCTCAAAATCGTAGCCATAGACCTTTATGTTGTCGTTGCACCGGCCATAAGCAGGTCGAAACAGGCAAGCCTCTGTGAGGAAAAAAAAAAACAAATACATTATAGCATGGATGGTATCGGATATTACTTAGAACCCCACCTTGTCGAATAGTGAAGTCTAGAAATAATTTGGACTCTGTTTTGGCCATCCCCTGCTCTGGACAGGCACTGAGAAGAGCCAAAATCGTTGCGTATATGAGCATAGTCGAAGCTTCAAACTACTACTGATCCGGCAATCGCCAGAGCTCTCCACTGGCACTGGCTGGAAGTCTGAATTGAGTGGCGATATAATACAAACAACAGCTGCTGAAGCGTAATCTGAGAAGATCCATATCAATATTTATTTGCTGGAAAATGGTACTGCTTTCCACAGAGCAAACTAATTTCGTTCTCACAGAACGTCAGCAGGCCCCGTAAAGATGACAGGGCCCTGAACCGATTGAAGTGCAGCCTCAAATTGAAAGATTGAGTGCGCGCCCAGCCAGTCAGGCAGTTGGCAGTGAGGCAGCCAGGCAGTCCGTCATCCAGGCTGTCCATCAGTGCAGGGGCACAGGCTGTGTCAGTCACTTGTTGCAGACAAAATGTTGCTAACGATGTTGCTGCCTGTTGCCTGTTGCCTGCTGCCTTTGGCTTTAGGTCTTGGCCTGGCTTTGGCTATGGCTCTGCTCTTTGTGGCTATCTCGTGTCATTGTCGCACGACTCACGACGGTGATAAATAATCATCAGTCAGCCAGTCGGACAGTCAGTCAGCGAGCCAGTCAAGTGCCTGCTGCCCCTCTATGCGCTTCTAATTAAGCTCTGTGCCAATTGCACGTACTTGTAATTGCATAAAGGGTAACGGCACTTGCTGCTCTGTCTGTCTGTCTCTCTGTCTGTCTGTGGCAGTTCCTGCCTGCAAAGTCCGAGGCCAAACCCATGCCCATCGATTTGGGGTCTTACTTCTTGTTATTATCGCCATCGCTGTTGTGGCTGTTTTTGGCTAACTTGCCCCCGAGCCTCAACCTGAGTCCATGGACTGATAGCACAAGTTGGCAATGACATTTCAATGCATTTATGATGGTTATCTTGGCCAGCAGAAGCAGAAGCTGAAGCTATGGCTGCTGCTGCTGCCATGCCAATTGTCAGAGTGAAAGAGAGAAAAGATAGAGAGCTGGAGCTCTCTTTCCCTGCACTGATTTAGATAAATTGCGCACGTTTTTTAAGGCAGGGCCTCTCTGCCGCTGCCGCTAATGCTGCTGCTGCTGCTGCTGTTGTTGTTATCAAAACAACTTCATCAACGACTCATTGATCTTTTGGTCAGGTCGGGGCTTACTTCTTATATTTTGCGCTGGCCAGCAGCCAGCAGCTAGCAGCGCTTAATTGGCCCAGTGATGGCCGTTTGATAGGCCCCATAAGCAGTTTTTAATTAGGACTGGACCGGCTAGCCCCCGAACAAAGGATGCCGACCAGCTGCAGGCCTGCCAGAGCCCAGTCATAACTCAAGCAGGGACTGATCGGCAGGGGGGCAGGGGGGAGGCCTCTTTGATTTATTTGGGGCATGGCCGAATTAGCATACAATTAGAGCAAATGCGCAATGCGAAATGCAATCCGATCCGATTCGAGCCTTTGGTTTATGCAATTTATGAAATATTTATGCCCATAGTGATGTATACGTGTGTATGTATGTATGTATGTATGTAGCTCTGGCATTATGCAAATTGTTTGCGTTACAATGTAAATCTGAATGCGCGCACGCGAGCATCCGTATTGATATTAGCCATAAACCAGCATTGCATTGCATTGCATTCGATGGCCACATAAATATATAGTTTTTCTTTTTTGGCCAACGATTTTTCTATTATTATTTTTATTTTTGTTGTTTTGTTTTGTTGTTTTGCTGTTTTTTTTTGGAAAGTTTACTGCTACACAGCGGGCATTTTGGTGACCGTTAAATGCCATTAGCCAGACGACGATGGCCGAGCGGCATTGGCAGTGGCATTGTTGTTGGCCGCAAGCCGCAGAAGTAGCCGCCACAGCAGCAGCAACAGCAGCAGAGGAAAATGAAGCAGGTGCGCAATTGTCAATTTTCCTGCTGCTCGCCAGGGATGGGGTGCAGGAGGGGGAGATGGAAAATAGGCGCAACAAAGAAAACAATCAATGGGGAGGAAAAAAAACTCTGTGGATGGCCCAGACACAACGAAAAGGGGATACCCTTAAGCGATACATCAGACGAAGAAAAGAATTTGAGTGGAACTGAACATGAAAAGGGGCGGTATGAATATTGTTCTTGGAATTAGCTTAAAACTTTTAAAGACTTGTAATCTAAATATCCTCATAGCACTCCTCAAGTTTTTTGGTTTTTTCTTGATAATATTTTAAGAAGAAATTCAAAACAGAGAGAACAGCCAAAAGATTCCAAAAAGACAACAAAAATGAGTATAAACATTAAAATTGGAATCGTTTTTTTTTGGAAGTATCAGTTTTTATAATCCTTTACCTGAAAAATATTTAAATATCTATGTTATTCATGCTGAAGAAGGGACTTTTTCAATCATCTAAAATGTATCTCTCCTTTTATTTCTTCTTTTCGGAATACTCAAGGGAGATACTGAAGAAATATTCCCCAAGGCATCTAAAACGATATTCAAAGTTCGTACCCAAAAGATTCTTCAAATATTCTTTATAGATAAGTATGTACATATGTTTGTATATGCCTTTGCCAATAACCAAGCAATTTATCAGGATTCTGTTTGGCTTAGCCAAATGTTTCGATACTCCTTTGAAAGCTTAGTGTATTTCTGCGGCTCGAGTTGTCTCTTTTTCTTATATATTTGCTGGCCAGTTTTTCTTTTATCAGTTGCATATCGGCTTGACATAGACATAGTAAGTAGCTTTTGTTGCTGTTTTTCCTGCTGCTGGATGCTGCGACTGCTGCTGCTGCGACTGCTGCTGGTGCGGCAGCCGGCTGTGATTATTATGATTGTCCAGTGAAGCATGGAGGATGGCTGTGTCTGTGGCAATGTCGATGGGGATGCCGGCTTTGGGCTATTGTCATGATTTATGGTCTTTTTCCTAGAGTAGAAGAAGAGGCAGAGAGAGAGAGAGGGAGATGGAGAGAGGGGCAAGCGGGAGAGAGATTGGCGCTTGTTCTACGATCTGTAGTTCAAAGATATCTCTATATGTGGCATATACATATACACAGATGCGCTGCTGGCCAATAATAATAAAAAAAAAATCATAATAATTTGCTTGATTTATGATTTGGAGTTTGTGACATCAATTTGGCAATGTGCTGCTGAGATATGCAGATTTTTAAGGCCCAATAAAATAAGCTGTTGGATGCTGTAGTTGGGTGCAAGCTGTTACCTGTGTATCCCGGAGATACTCAGGCTGTCATTGACGATATCCCATCCCTGGGCAATCTTCTTAATTATGGACAAATTCTTTCATGGCGAGCAAAGACAAAAAAACGCTAAACATTGCGCTTATTGTCTCTGTCAGCTTTCTATGTCAACGAGACACCCTGCTACCCCGAGAGCAGGAAAAAAAACATAATAATACTCGTATCGTATGCCATAAAAATATCAAATATAATTGCGTGTGTCGCGCGGCCACTTGAGAAGCTGTCGGGGGGCCTGGCCGCTCGCTCTGTCTCCGGACAATGCTCGTTATCGCAATGTCACCGATAAATTCCGATAGCCACAGAGCGTAATTTATGTTGACGCGGGCTTATGACGCAAATCTAACATTTGATGGGGAGACAAATCTATTTGGGTAGGGACTGGACTGGGAGCAGGTCCCTCTGTAAGATTGGGCTACTAATTTCCGCTGGATGCTAATTAAAAATGCCTTTGGCCACATGACTCCAAGCAATTTGCACTGCCATCTGGAGCGGGGGGAGAGCGAGACAAGTGCTGAGGCCAGTTCTAGGAAGGCACATGCTCTGGAGCAGATCGAAGCAGACTAGACTAGACCCCGGAGCACAGCACACAGACCATTTCGTTATGGTTTAAATGAGCAATTTAACAAGCAGACAGCACTGGCTGACTCTGCCACATAATGCGGCAAAAGGCTGCTGCTGCTGCTTCTGCGCTGCTCCATGTGGAGTAAGAGATCAAAGATAGAAATCTCGGCAAGAAGCGCGGCAGACAGTGGCAAGCAGGCAAAACACCGACGAGCACCGCTGGCGGCTCCATCGGTTAGGGTTATTGCTTGTTGTTGTCGTCGACTTAATAGCGGCGCTTGCTGCTGCTGCTGCCTCTGCTGCTGTTGCTGTTGCAGTTGCAGCTGTAGCAACTATTGCTGCCAGTGCCACTGCCACTGCCACTGCTGCACTTGAAATTGAATCTGAGGGAAAATCGTGCACATTCTGAGGCGACACCGAGATGCGGAAACGGCAGCACAACAAGCACAGAAGCCGTTAGTTAAACTGCTGCTCCTGCCGCCGGCGGCGTCCAGCGGCCAGCATCCGAGTGCAGCTGCATGGATCCCCTAGTCCCAGTCCCAGTCCCAGTCCCCGTTCCAGTCTCCGTTCCAGTTCCTGTCTCCCCAGCCAGTCTCCGTCTCCCTTCGAAACCCTGCCGCCTGTCATAAAACCTGGCCGGGATATTTTGAGGCATATTAATTATTTCTTTTTTTTTTTCGGCCTTTTGTTGTCGCTGCTGTTGTCGTTGCAGTCGTCGATGTTGCTGCTGCTGCTGCCTCCAGTTGTTGGTGGTGTTGCCTCGTGAGGATGTGCTTGGGCAGGGCCTTGCAGCTGCCCGCCAGCGATTTTTTGACAGAGATTTTTTCGCTCGGCCACGGCCCGGATCGGGATCGTGGCTGGCCGGCCGCCATAGAGCAAAAACCACCAGCAAAATCACCAGCAATGAAATTTTTTCGTACATGTTATTGTCCATGTCCCCAGGTTCAGGTCCGCCGTTTGCTGTTATTGTAATACCCGGTACACGTAGAACCACAAGAGGTATATTATTTGAATACTAAAGCGCGGTTCTTGAACATCCAAGGTACTTGCTGCCTCCCATTGAAAGGATATCGAAGTCTTCTTTGGGCTTCCACATCTACCGGAGATGATGCCCAATTAACGGGTATCCCATAGTCGAAATGTCCCCCCTAAACTGTTCCTCTACTTGTTATATTTGTGGCTCTGGCAAAAGGCACAGCCAAAGCCACCGCCACCCATGGCGGGTTCAATCGGGTTTCGTTACAGTTTTACTATAAGCTCTACATTGTCTATCTGGTGCGGAGGGTAGGATGGGGGCATGGGTACCAGCATGGGTGTACGGGTGCGGGGAGGGGTCTCTCTTAGCGTTTGGCATTTTCAATTTCATGTTTTGTGGCTGGCTGGCCGGCCAGTCGTTGCCGTTTGCCGTTTGCTGTTGCCGTTTGCTGTTGCTGTTGCCTGGATTTCTTTGAAGCACGATAAGCATTTCTTTTGAATTCGCTTCGTTGAGGGCGTGTGCGAGCGACTGTGGCCAAAACGAAACCAACAAAAAAAAACCAAAAAAAATCACAGTTACATCAAATTGTTAATTCGTTTCATTTTGCACTGTCTCTGCGATTCGGCAACTCCGATGCCGACTCCGAAGCAATCCTCCGGCTACCGTTGCTCCGGGCTCCCAGGTCAAATTGAAATAGTGCAGAAAATCAATTGACAACGTTTTCTGTCGTTGTCGGTTGTCGTTGTTGTCGTTGTTGTCGTTGTTGTCGCTGTTCCTGTTGCTGCCGTTGTTCGGTTTGGGCCATTTCCTCTACTTGTTGCCACCGAATTCGTTCTGGCCTGGATTGGAAAAAAGCAGAAACAAAAACAAAACGAAACCGAAGCATTTCAATTGTCACATTAACGATGGTCGATCTATTAGCCAGCCCCCGACACGATGCCTGTCTGGACGGGCAGCTCACAGTTTGCTGATCTATTTTGTAAAGCGGAATGCGCTGCACTAGATAATCTTGCATATCATTCAGGTGTTCGGCAAGGTTAGCCAAGGTATGACAAATCTTAGAGAAAGTATTGTATTGAGCAATCTAATTTTTGTTTCAATTATAACACCATTTTCATCACCTTTAAAGCGGACATACGAAACATATTTCGGGAGGAACTTTATCCCAAAAAATTCCAACAAACTCTTCATGATAATGAAACTTCTTCTGTTCACAGCCAGATGTTAAGATGGTGAACTTTCCATAACCTTCCACTCCATTCCTGAATATATGCAAGTGTAACTACTCAATCAGTCAGCTCCATCGGCGGAGAAATTCCGCTTTTCCCATGACTGACACATGACTCGCCCACTCTTGCCACCGTTTGGCCATGAACGTTTTTCTGCCTTGCCTTAGCTGATATTTTTTTTGGTATCTCCTGCCGTTGACTAAATTATGAGCCAGTAAATTTTGCCGTTGACTAAATGGCGGTCGAGCAGATGTGCCACGAAAGACGAGCGGTGGCTGCCACAGGGAGCAGCAGAGAGAGAGAGAAAGCGAGGCAGTGGATGGGTGCTGTGATGGCAAGCCACCAACGAACCCACCAAGGCAAAGACAACCCAGCCACCCACCCACAGACTGTTTTAATTAAGCCGCCATGCAAATGAGCCTCAACAGGTTTTTTAGCCAGGATGGGGATCCAGGTTGGGGGCGTCTCTAGATCGGACTCGGCTGTGCGATTAATTGCGCTGAAATTGGCGCGGAATTTCCATGCAAATGCGGGACAAGTGAAAGCCACCGCCGCAGCCACAGCCACAGCCGGTGGCTTCTTTATATCCCCAGATACCAATCAGATGCGGTGGAGAGGAGACCCACTGCATCTGCATCTGCATCGCCATCTCCATCCGCATCTCTAACCATGCGAGCGTTGGCAGGGCCCCGGCTTCAGTCGGGGGCCCAGCAAATCACTTAACAATCAATAGCAGCCACAACAACGACAATCTGCGACACTTTTCCAAACTCGTTTCCCAACAAGATGTTGATGTGGGACTGGGCCAGAGCCAGAGCTCAGGTCTCTTCTGGTTGCCTGGCCGGCGAACGCGTTAGATTAATTTCCAAAGGCTGTCATTAAAATTCCAGCGCAATGCAATTTATATGCCACACACATGCCGGCACAACGGCTTAGGCTAGGCCAGGTCTCGGGCATCAGGCAATTTTTAATAAAAACAGCTTCATATTTATGATATCAGAATATGGCTAAGAAAAGCCGAACCAGACTTCCACTGGTGGTTGGGTACCACGCGCCGCTCGTTAGCCCCAAACGACTCATAGATGTTTTGGCTGCTTCGTTGGTTAGAGGAGGATGTTGGAGGAGGAGGAGGGATACCTCCTGCTCCATAGACAACATCATCATCAACGAACGAACGAACGGAATGGAACGGAACGGTCCGTACTGTTGAAATTTGCATGACAAACTCAAACTCATCCATCAATCATATCGCGGAGCAAAACTGCAGTTCGAGTTGCAGTTGCATTTTCCAGCTGTGGTTTGGGGTTTGGGGGGTGGGGGGTTGTGGGGTTGGGGGAAACTCGTTAGGACCCCTTGGCAGGCAAAACAATTTCACTTTTAATTACATATAGTCGTCGTCGTACGTACGCGATGCTAATCCCTCAAGCCGATTTTATATAATGCACAGTATACCCCATACCCCATTGACAGCGGGAGATGGCCGAAGAAAGAAAGAGAGAGAGAGGGAACCGCAGAGATTAGAGATGCGAACGGGACGGGATTCGGGATTCGTCGTGACTGATCGCCAGCTATCGCCTGTTTTCGTGAGTGAGATGCAAAAATATTTGAATGATCTTAAAAAATGTAAACAAAGTAAACTTAAATTTTAATACAATTTTCTATGAAAATAAATGTTCTGGCTTCGTGAAGTCTGAGGTCCCATCACTATAACCGATCAAGTGAGAGAGCGAGATGGTTAGAGGGGGCAGATGGGGATGGGAGGCTATGGAAAACTTCGCTTAACGCAAATTTTCACTTGTCTTTTGCATAATTTAGACAAGCTGAATGGTTAGAGAGATGACTGGGGTCTGGGGCCTGGGGCCTGGACACGGGCGGCGCCGTAAAATCAATTAACAGCCACGCACTCGGCGTTATCACAGTGCGTGAGCAAGAGAGAGACAGAGAGAGAGTGAGAGATGGATGCTGGGAGTGAGCTGAGGGGAAGATAGTGCGTAGCGCCACCTGTCGTCGCTCGTTAGCGTCATCGTAAATAATTTTCATCTTCTTCTTTTGGTCAGTCTTTAGCTTAAGATTTGCCTTAGTAGTTTTCCATTAGGATTTGTTGTTGTCTCGAGTGAGCACTGCATTGCATTGCATTGCAAAATCTATGCAAATTTATGACTGTCAGCAGATCACGGACTTTGGTTTCAGCTCGGCTTGGGCTTCCTTCGGCGGCCTCAGCATCGATGCTGAGATGCTGAGAGGCTGAGAGGCTGTGGCAACGTTTCCTTGTTGCCGCTTTGGGCCTGCTTTGTTGCAAGTGATAACGAAATGACCATAATGGCCATTAGGAGCAGTTGTGTGGTGCCTTTTGTTGCTGCACACGAACCACAGCCACAGCTACAGCAACAGCAACAGGCACTGGCCATGTCCATGTCCAAGTCCAGGCCCGCTGTGCCACGAAATGCATTTCTGTATTTCTCTATTTCCCAAAACGAGAGACAAAAACCTGCAGAAAGACAAAAACAAACAAAAAAATAATTGTAAATCGCTAGATTTATGACCAAAAACATAGCCACGAATTATGACGCCGGCCACAGGTGGAAATCGCATGCTGATTTCAGCTTGATTTGCTTGCCATATAATTGCAAATTGTATTTGTTTAAACACGTATACGTACGTAGTACATACATCCATACATACATACATATGTGCACTCGTACTCTGACTCGTACACGTTTATATACAGACGTGTAGTTTTGGTTTGGTTTGCTCTGGGGTCCCATGAGTACCACGAAATTGGCGTCCAGCCAACATCGAGCGTCGCATGTTGTTTATGTGTGTCCACAGATCTTTTGTTGTTGTTGCTGCCCCTGCTGCACGCCCACGCCACGGCACACTCCAACATGATCCCTGGTCCCTGGCTTTGGGACAGCTTTGAATGATTGCTTGACGTGTTTTCTTTGGGGCAACACCACCACGGCGTACAGTGCAGCGCACTCCCATCCAGCATCATCTCTTTGCATTTGGCATCAAGTGTGTGCTGTTAACAAATTATTTTTTATTAATTTCAGAGTTGTCTGTTTTATAAAGAAATAATCAAGTGAGGCAGTAAAATATTTACAATTCCAATGGCTTAATGGCAGATCCTATAAACGGTGCCTCAGCTGGACTTTGACTCGCCTTCGGGCTTGTGTGCTTACGAGGGAGGATGTGGCTTTCCTTTTGAGAGGAATCCTTATAAAAAGTTTGGAAATTTACCTGTAAATCTTATGATTTGTTTATAATCTTTTTCCGCTATTGTTTGATTGATGAATTATTTTACTAACTAAGCTAATCGATCTATACTCACAGAAAAATGGAACAGTAATAAGAAACTACAACAGATGCATAAGTAGAACTCTACTTCATCTCTACTACATTATAACTAAATGACGTTCTGATTGCTGTGTGAACATGATTAAACCTGCACGCATTCAACACCTTCTCTTTCTCACTCCCTCTCTAACAGGTGACGACAACAACAACAAACGTTCGCTCTTGATTTTTGCCGTACCAGAGGCTTCAGTAGAAAAGCCGGTGGTGTGTGTTTGTGTGTGTTTTTAAAGTGTATCGAAAAAATTCGCCAATTGTTGTCCCTTTCCCACTCCACGATGTAGTGGCAGTGCAGTAAAGAAGTGAATCAAAGAAGAAGAATGAGCGTTAATGCTCTAATGCCAATATATAAGGCGTTCTGACTCTCGCATGTTTAGTGTGTTCCCACGAACTTCCGCCCCCTAGTTCCACGCCTTAAATTAATAAGCATAGTGTCTGTGCGAATATTGGAAATTATTTTTTGCGTTTCGTGAGCGTTTTCGGTGCGGTTTCGGTGCGGTTTCGGTGCGTTTTCGTCGTGGTTGTCGTGCGGTGTTTGTCTTCGTCCGAATCTTCGTCAAAATTAACAACAAAACAAGAGAGAAGTTATATACAACGGCACAAGATTATGGGTAACCGAAAGAAGATATCATTTTTGTCTCTCTTTACTGCTTAAACTTTTTTCTTGCATGATTTTAAGAGTATACATTTTAAGAGTGCGTAAATGCACCGGCTGGATTTTTAAAAAGACTTTAAAAGAGTCCATTGTCTAGAATTCAAGGGTACCTACATTTTCGATCCTAAATACGGAATACTTACCCTTTAAAATCTCTTTGTAAAGAGGTATTTTTTCTCTGGGTGCATAGGTAATTCAATCTCGGGCATTCCTCTGGCACCTCAGTAGTAATTACATTTCGCACCGTGCCTATGATAGCTCTGGAAAGTCTTCATAACTTAAGCGAACCGACAAAAAACCGTCTTCAAATTATGATTGGATTCAGCTTCCGCATAACGAACTGCAGCTGCGATCGCTATGGAGTGGTAGAAGCATCCAATTTCGCCTCGGGGGCATTTGCCACGTGCGTGCTCCATTTCTTTCTGCTCGCTGCATCGCTTTTTTCGCTCACTTTTTCTTATTATTACTTTTTTTTCGGCCAAAAGGTGCCAATGTGGCAAATGTTTTGTGCTTAACATTTTTATGGCTGCCATAAGTTGGCTAGAATGTGGTAAATGCTGCTGGCTATTGCCACTGGTCAGGAGCAGGGCAGGGCAGGACAAGGCGACTGACCACAGGCCAAAACCGAACCTAAACCGAACCTAACCGGACCGGATCGTGTCTTGACATTTGAGGTATCGGTTTCATTAGCGAAATGTTTCCGTAAGAATGCCAAAAGGTCGCAATTGATGCCATTTACAAGGCGATTGCCATGGCCATATACCCATATATGTATGTGTGTTCCTGTGGCCAAGACGAAGCCAGAAGCTGTAGATGCCACTCGTTGCACTCGTGCCATTGGATTCATTATATTTGGTGTATTAAGTTTCTCAGTTCTTATCTGGCATCTCAGACGATTTGTTTGGAAGCCGGAGCTCAATAAATTTATCAAATTGAAAAATGTGTAATCGAAATCAAATCAAAGCGCCTCTACGGTCCAGTCCAAGTCCGAGTCCAGTCCAGTCCGGTTGGGATTGAGGTTTGGTTAGGTCTTAGAGGAGTGTGTGTTGATGTTTTATGGAATTGTGGGGGGAACAATTCCCCAAATCGCTTTGCAATCAACTCTCAGCCCAGCCCAAGTTCCAGCCCCAGTGCCAGTCCCAGTCTCAGTCCCAGTCTCAGTCCAAGGCTCCTCCCCTAACACTGCCTCTATCCGGCCGGGGTATCGCATACAAACGACTTGTGACAAAATGACGAAATTTATGCTTCATTTTTGTATCGGCAAAGTGCAAACCGTTGCAGGGGGCACGGCACTGCTCTGGCTGTGGCTACGGCTGCGGCTGGCAGTCTGTCAGCAACAAATGCAAAGCGCCAAAAACTGCGACACTTTGTATAAATTGTGTTGAAAACAGCAGTGGCAGCAGAGGCAGTGGCAGTGGCAGCTTCAAGCCAGCTTCAGTCTGTCCAAGACAATTTTTGGCTGGAGCGGATCGGAGCAGATCGGAGCTGGCCACACCCCCTCGGGCGAATGCAACAAATTATTGTCATCAATTTTTAGATGCAAAGCTTGAGGAGTGACATTTATTGAAGCATGGCTGGAACAGTGGGCCCCTGGCCAGAGTCCAGCACAGTCCAGGACGTGATTGCTCCACATTGGAGGCTGCAACTGAGGCCTGGCTAGCTTGTTGGTAATGTTGATGATGATTATAGGCACGGCTCGGTCTGGTCTGCTCTGCTCTGGTCTGGTCTGGTCCTGGTCTATTAGGAATGACACGTTCCACCACTGTGGCTATGGCTGTGGCTGCGGTTTGCTGATTGCTAGGAAACGATGGCAACAAGTGGCCATCGGCTGTCCATCCACTTAAATGAGTTTCTTTGCTTCACATTTTCTTTACTTTTGTTACTTCTTTTTTTCAGTTTGTCTCCTTTTGCTTTTGCTTTGGTATCTTTTATTTTTTTGGGGGGCCTTTTTTTCAGTTTCTGGCGGCTGCCGCTTCATTAGTAGAGACCAGCAGCAGCAGCGGCAGCCCCCAAAAAAGTAAAAGCCAAAAAAAATTATGACCATATTTGCGGTAAATTATGAGACCCTTTCATAAATCAGGCTGCATGCTGGACTGCAGCTCTGAGACTCGACTCTGTGCGACGACCTAGCGAAAAATGTACTAGGTTATGACTGAACTATGGTTAGTGTGGCACCATTAGGCCAAGCAGCAGGCAACCAGTACCGTCTTGGCCACAAAACACTCCACTCCACTCACAAATGGTCAAAGCGGCAATGGAAATTTACATTGTGCCGCGTGGTGCCTGCTGCCTGCTGCCTCCTGCCTGCCGCATGATGCATGGACATGGACAATTGCAAGTGCTCGACTTACTTTAAACTGTGCCATTTATCATATACAAAAATATTTTGTCAGTCCGCTTTTGGCCTTTTGCCATTTTCACCATTTTCTATTTGGCCATCTTTCGCTTTTCAATGCAACCAGGTACCAGGTCCGGCCTCATTGTTGTTTCCCCCCAAAAAAGGCTACCGTTTTTGGTGGCATGCAACTCTTGTCTGGGGAGGAGCTGGGAGCGTATGCCATGGCTCGTGTCCAGCAGCAACAACTGCAACTGGACAACAAAGGCCTCCAAACAGTCGGATGTACAGTTCCAGTTGTAGCTTTCCTCCGCACCTCACTCCACCTCCTCTCATATATATTTTACTTTCCTGGGGCATGTGCAAATCTGTGTGAGAGTGGAGAGCCTGCCAATCGCATGGAAGGGGGCCATGATCGCCAGGAAGTTGTAATGTTCTGAAATCCATACCCGGGTGTTAAAGGATACTTGATATTCATTCTTATAGGTTTACTGTGAATCTTATCCGGATATCAAGCAGATTGAGGGACTTTTGTGAGCCATCAAAAACTGAAAAAGATAGAAATTTGAAAATATAAACAAAAATGTTGTAAAATACAGAATGTTAGGAATATTTTACGAATAGAATAAACTATTTCAAAGCTGACAAAAAGGAAACTTATTGTTAGAGAGCAATCAGTAGTTTCAGTTTGGTTTATGGGTTTCTTAAGTGGATCGAATGGGGTTACAGGATTGCAAAAGAATCGCTTTATAGGCAGGCACTCGAGCACTTGTGATCTTTGGGGCTCACTTCTCAGTAAATTGTCATCTCGTTGCAACGCAGCCAATTAAAGACTCTACGTGACCTCCAGCCGAAACAAAACTGGAGATAAAAACTGAAGAAGGAAAAGCAAGAGAAGACACCAACAAGATTTGCAGCCCTGCCATGTAAAGCTCTCCACGCTGCCACTCTTTTTGTGCTCGACCCGAGAGATACTCTCGGTATGTGCAGCTAATTGACCGACCGACCGACCAAGGCAGCCCCAGCCCCAGACGATGATGCACTTCATAAAAAACAAAACTGAAAACAAATAAAAAAATGCCAAAAATAAAAAGAAACGGAGGAGGACAAAACAAGGCAGCCAGAAAAAGACAAAGATAATAAAGAGCGAGCGAGTGAGAATCATTCAAGTGGCGGGGCATTACGTCAACGTCAACTCAATTTGGCGGACAACATACATGGGGCATGGGGCATGGGGCATGGAGCAAGCATGGGACATGGGACATGGCAAAGACTCTACGTATGGGTAATGGAGGAGTCTGAGTCTGGGTCTGTGCCCGGGTCAAGTGCTGACGCATCTGCCAAATCGAGTGGAGTGCAGCCAAAGTTACAAGTGCTTGAAAAATATAAATGTACTCGTATAATGAGCAATGATGCTGCCGCTCCTCATTAAGAGCGATCCATCGGTCCAGCGAGATTTCTGCCTCGTTTCAGTTATGGCTGCGATGCGTTCCGCAATTATTTTCTTAATTTAATTTCTGTTTCAGATTTTTTTTGAGCTGTGGCCGCTTGTTGAGATCTCTTAATGGAGGAAATAAGTATGATCTTGAGAAGGGAAATTCTTTCAGATTTTCATGGGTATTCTTAATAGTGAAACTACCTTTGGTTTGCTCTTTAGATAGGGTACGTTTCTCTTGTGGCTTTTTCATTGAAAATATGTTTTACTTAATTTTATAGCAAGATATCAGATAATCAGATATGATATCAATTCCTTAGTTAAGTAAACAATTGATGAAACTCGGAGTACACCCAGAGAAAAAGCGCTGAAAGCGCGGGTATAAAGTAGAGCCGCGGCCTTTGCCTCCCTCGTTCAATCTATTTCTACGAATTTTTTTCGAGTGCATTCATGTATTAGATTTCCCGTAAATATATGTCAATTAGTTCAGTTGTAGCGAACAGTTTGCGAGTTTGCCAGTTGGGAAAATTCGAAGAAAAAGCAGCAAAACTCCCAAAACAGAATAATACTGAATAATGGCCAGACCATATGTATTTTTTATAGTAAATATTCGGCTATAAAAGCCAACCTGCAGCGGGGAGAATCTCAGTTTTCTACAAGTTCTCCAGCCAGGATGTCCTTAGGCTGTGTCTGCCTGGCGCTGGTGTTTTCGCTGGCTGGCTGTATCGCTGGTGGCGTGTCGGCATTCAAGTTTAACGCCGAACTCTACTGCGATCTGCCGTACTGTGGAGTGCACAACGTAGTTTGTGTGAAGAACGTAGATATATGCAAATCGAATAACTTTTTTTGGATGCTACCAATCGTTTATGCCTCTCTTAGAACTTCAGCTCTCAATGCATGCCCACGGGTAAATTTGTGAGCTTGCGACACCACCAGAAGGAAATAGTTGGGGCGCTCAATACCTTTCGGAATAAGGCGGCTGCAGGAATTACGCGTTATCTGCTGCCGGCCGGCAGAATGGCTCGCATGAGCTGGTCCGATGAGCTCGAGTTCTTCGCCAGGACTGATCTCAGGACCTGTATGCCCCTGCCACGCCCCTGTATGACATCGCCGAATATACCCAACATTGGCAGCATCTTCGACACCGATGGCTATGAGGGAACAGAACAGAAAAACATGGAAGTGGTTCTGAATATCATCGAAAGGTGGACAAGGGAGGCACAATATGTGACTAGATCGCAGACACTGTACCTTGAAGAACGTCAGGATTCCAGGTATGTCCCAGGGATAAGTTTTCCTTGGAAAACATTCACATTCATTTAAACCAATCCTCAGATCGACATACAAGGCAGTTCTGCTGATGACGGAACGCAACACGCATGTGGGCTGTTCTGGCTTCAAATTTACCCAGGACCGACTCAACTATTTCTACTTAAGCTGCTGCTTTTCCACAGTCGGCATGAAGCAGAGGGCCATCTACCAGATCTCCCTGAAACCGGGTACGCTCTGCAAGCGTCGCGATGTCCAATACAAGAATCTGTGTGCCCTCGGCGAGAAGTATCCCGAGAATATGCAAGTTTATGCCGATCAATACATGTGATTAATCGATGGAAATATAACCAAACATGGCTGGCTCTATGCAAAAAACTCACGTGTTGTGTGCGCTAATTTATCACACTCAGTGTTTTCACGTCCCTCAGGAGCTGCAGACGGCTGGAGGGCGGGCAAATGGTTGCTCTGGGACCTGCATAAAAGGGATTGCTGCAATGAACTTCTCCCACAGAAAAGAAAGTTCCAGCAGGCAAACGGCATGAGGCAGCACTCGGTCTTTCAGTTAGTCCTCGTGGCTTTCCTTAGTCCTGGCTGGCAGTGCTACGAGTTGCAGTTTCTTCGGCAACTGAAAAGCGAGCTGAAGTTGGAGTTTGTTTTGCTGTTGGGAAATTCGGAACCCATTTGGCTGCAGAGCCTGTGGCAGCTGCCAGTGTCCGTCATTCAGAACGATGAGCAGATCCCCCCCTACTTGAACTATAATCTGAGTGAATATCATTCGAAGAATTTCTTGAGCATTGGCTTTGTGAATGAATTCCCCGATCGATTGCTGCAGATTATCGACTTAAATTTGCGAATGCTAAACACTGTACCGATTCTGTGCGTGATAAGAAAGCGGAAGATGCGAGTGCAACCGCTGCTGGAATGGTTCTGGCTGCATGAGTTTCTCAATGTCTTGATAATCTATGAGAATTTTGAGGTAAAACGAAATAGCCAGAAAAATAAACATTACAATTTTCTGAACTTTTTTTGCAGGATTCTGCCCACACCATCTACAGCTACACACCATTCCCCATTTTGCAGTTCATTGAGAGACGCCTCGAGAATACCACCAGGTTGTTCCCTCCTCAAATGTCGGATCTACATGGCTATCGAGTGCCCATTCTGGTGGGCGGGTCATCGCCTCGTCTTATCGTATACCGAGGGCCCAATGGGGAGCTAATATATTCCGGGGTGGTCGGCAATCTGATGAAGTGCATCGAGCAGCGGTTCAACTGCCGTCTGCAGCCGCAAGCGTTGAATGAGTCCGCCATTCCGCCGGCTCTGCAAACGATCGAGGCAGTGCGTAACGGAAGCGCAGAGTTCGCTCTGGCGGCCTACTATCCACAGGGGAACCTTGTCGGCTTAACGTATCCCTTCGAGCTGATGAACTGGTGCCTGATGATGCCTGTACCGGAGGAGATTCCACACAGCGAGCTGTACTCCATGGTGTTTCATTGGCCGGCACTTCTACTCATTCTCCTGGCTCTGGTGGTCATCTCTATGATTTTGGGCCTGGCCCTGAGGCTCCATGGATATCGTGTGCCGCCAAATGAGTTTCTCCTGCACAACAGCTGCCTGCGGGGACTGCTGGGACAGTCCTTTGTCGAGGTCTTTCACGCTCCTTTTCTGGTGCGTGGCATCTACCTGGAGATCTGTGTGCTGGGGATCCTCATCACGGCCTGGTACAACTCCTACTTTTCCGCCTACGTGACGAGTGCCCCGCGTCGCCCGCCCTTTACCAGCTACGACAGCATTGCGCGTTCCCACACGAAGATCGTGGTATGGACCCCCGAATACCATATTCTTTTGAGGTTCTTCAGCAGCATGGAGAAGTATGAGTCCATCTTCCAGTTCGAGCCGAACTACAAGAAGTTCATTGAGCTGCGCGAGTCTTTCAATTCGAAATATGGCTATATGCTGCCGCTGGAGAAGTGGCGGCTGATCAGCGAGCAGCAGAAGGTCTTCAGTGCGCCACTCTTCACGATGCGGGAGGATCTGTGCTTCTTTCATGCCATTCCCATTGTCTTTCCCATCAAGGAGAACAGCATCTTCAGGGAGCCCCTGGACTGCCTCATCCAGGAAGTGCTGGCCACTGGTCTCCTGAATCGCTGGCGGAGCATGGCCTTCACGGAGATGATCAAGGCGGGCCAGTTGAGTCTGGTCGATCGGGGCAAGCCCAAAGTGTTTCGAGCCATGCAACTGATGGACCTGCAACAGATTTCGTTGGCTTTTGGCTTGATGATGGCTGTGGCCATCGCAGTGTTTCTGCTGGAGTTGATGTGGTTTTGGCGGCATCAGATAAGAGTGAGAGTCGGTCTGATTATGTGGCATAGAAATTAGTGTACGAAGAAATCGATTTTTGGCTTTAAATGCACTCAGAGAAAAATATATCACAACTATTGTTACGAGTACACGAGTACCACACACTGGCGTGATTTCTGTTGTTGCCTTGTAGTCCCAAGGGACTGATTTTTTTCGTAATTTTTTCGGTTCGGGACTTGTTAACATGGCCTGCTAATTGGAATTGGCCATTAGCCGCGTCGACGTCGTCGGCGGATTCATTAGCAACCCTTTAAATGTGCAGCGGCATCAATCAGTGTCATGCAGTGGTGCCTCGTCCATCGTGATGGATTGTCCGGCTCTTATCGTTGGCTGCCTGTGGTTGTTGTGTCTGGGGGGGAGTGCCTCAAAGGTTGTGCAATTGCTGGACAGGATACGGCAGGAGTCGCACTTTGATTACCTGCTGCTCATGAAGAACAGGAATGCCACGGTGCCGGATGCGACTTGGAATGGCAGCACGCTGGCCATGGATCTCATGGATGAACTGAGGGTCCCTGTGCTGCAACTGGATGAGAATGTGAGCTACTTTCTCCACAATGGCATCAGCAGTCGACTGGTGTCTGTGGTTTACTTGAGCAGCGGTAGGCTGGAGGAGCACGACGGCTTGCTTAAGGCGCTGGTGGCCAATCTCAGACACATGACCACCTCGAGGGTTATTTTGCTGATGGAAGTGGAACCGGCAAGTGAAGGACTACTTCTAGATATATTTGGGCTTTGCTGGAAAAGGAAGGTACTGAATGTCCTGGTCTTATTCGCGGATCATGAGGTGGGTAGAAGAAAGTTCTCAAGAACTAAATGATGATAATTCTTTATCTTCCAGAAAACCCACACGTTCTATCGCTACACGCCTTTTCCCAATCTTCACATAGAGGAAGCACTCTATGATGACTCTTCGTTGACCTTCTTTCCGAATCGACTGCGCAACTTTCTTGGCTATCGGATGCCCATGATCATTGGCGGCACTTCGCCACGGATGATAGCGTACTACAAGCGGGGCAAACTGGTGTACGAGGGCACTGTTGGCCACTTCATGGACGTCTTTCAGCGGAAGTACAATTTCACTTTGGTCCAGCCGCTTCTGTCGCGGAATCCGACTGTCTTTGCCCCATCCATGGAGACGGTGGCCGCTGTGCGCAACAACACCGTGGAGATGGCCATGTCGCTGACCTTTCCCACCATACCGCCCTTCGGGTTCACATACCCGTACGAGCTGTTGAACTGGTGCATCAGTCTGCCCGTCGAGGCAGACGTCCCCACGCCGGAGTACTACACCAGGGTGTTCGATCTGCAGGCCTTCCTGCTGACCTTGTTTACGCTGGTGGGGATATCGTTTCTGCTGGCCATGACTCTGTGGCTCCATGGGTATCGGGTGGCGCCGTATCATTTCCTCCTGCACGAAAGCTGCCTGCGGGGAGTGCTGGGGCAGTCTTTCGTTGAGGTCGTTCGAGCTCCCACTCTGGTGCGTGGCATCTACCTGGAGATCTGTGTGCTGGGGATTCTCATCACGGCCTGGTACAACTCCTACTTCTCCGCCTACGTGACCACGGCGCCAAAGGAGCTGCCATATCGCAGCTACGATGATTTGCTCGCCTCCCGCATGAAGGTTGTGGCCTGGACGCCGGAATATGGGGAGCTGATTGGGCGGCTCGCCGAGTTCCGGAAGTACGAGTCCATGTTCATGGTGGTGCCAGAATTCAGTCGCTACATAAGAATGCGCGACTCCTTCGACACCCGGTACGGCTACATGATGCACACCACCAAGTGGATGGTCGTCACCGAGCAGCAGAAGGTCTTCTCGAAGCCCCTGTTCCGGATGCGTGAGGATTTCTGCTTCTTCAACAACATCCCATTCGGCTTTCCCATCCACGAGAACTCGGTGTTCATGGAACCGATTCTCACGCTCATCATGGAACTGGCCGAAACGGGCCTCAGCATGCACTGGACGCAGAGCGCCTTCTCGGAGCTGATCGAGGCAGGGGAGCTGCACTTCCTCGACCTGAGTCCCCTCAGAGAGTTCCGGGCCATGCAGTTAATGGATCTGCAGTATGTCTGGTATGGTTTCGCCTTCATGTCGGCGCTCTCCTCAATCGTCTGGCTACTGGAGGTGGTCCGGCATAGACTACACAGAAGGGGCATTGCGAGGAGGTTCGTTAAATGAAGGCATCCCTCTAATGTTTTTAAGGCCAGGTTATGGATATTTGAGTAGCCAACGCAGATAACTTTCGTTTCCACCAAGATTAGCCTGGCTGTTACCCGATTTTCATTGTGCAAATATACTCTCGTACATGCCACAGCCTGGCTCAGAGTTCAAACATCAAAAGCAATTAAGACGCGTGCTTGTTGCAGCTCCCGCTGCCCCCAAAGGTGCCACGGACTGCAGCAGTGGCAGCGGCATCCGTGATGTTAGCCACCTGTGCGACGGCCACTGGCGCCTCTTGAAATTCCCTAATCGACATGTTTCGATCTCAAATGACTTTTTGCCGCAACAGCAGCAGCAGAAGCGGTGGCAGCAGCAGCATCAGCAGCAGCAGCATCACCAGCTGTAGCTGAGGCATCAGTCTCTCTGTGTGTCTCGGTCGTGTGGTGCCTGATCTCTTCGGGTGAAAAATTTTCTCTAATCTACGCTGATGGCTGCTGCTGGCGTTAGCCGTTTGGCCGTTCGGCCATTTGGCGCATGCGGCACGCATTTGCGGCCATCCACCAAATGAGGCACTGATGCTCAGGCTGTGGCGGTAGCCAGGTACCGAGTACTTTGATTTTGACTGACAAGTGCCGCCTGCCGCCTGTGGGCCCCGGCTGCGTCGCGTCTCCTGTTGACATGCGCACTGTGCAGCTGCTGCTGCAGCATGAGCATGAGCTTTCATGTGCGCTGGTCTTCCTTTATTGGAGAAAATTATTTCAATCTTCAGAGACGACTCCACTCCGTAACGAGTGGCAGATGCGGCAGATGTGGCAGAAAGGCTGAAAGGCTGAAACTAATTAACCCAAGGCTGGATCAATGCAGACACGAAGCGAGGCGAATCTTAATTGTCAATAAAACGTTTTAGATTACTTTATTTTTTAATGCTTGCAATACTAATAAAAATATTAATGCAAAACTTAAACGCAAATGGATATGTGTGTGTGTGCATAAATAATAACTAACAAAGATTTAACTAAGTTTTTTTGTTGTTGATGTGTGTGTGTGTGGCTTAGCCTAGGCTTCAATATAAAACAAGGATCGATCGAGCTCTCTCTCTCGAGCCGTCGTATATGTATGTACAACTATTAAATTCAATAAATTAGAAGAAAAATACTACTCGTATTGCAAAAGTTTACACACAGTTTATAACAAATCGATTAAATGTTACATAACCCAAACACCATTGAAGATATGCACTTACATATATAGTAGGTATATATTATAATGGAATTACCTTTTTTAAAAACTATCACAAAATAATTGGCAGTTTAATTAACCATTAGTTAAACTTAACCCTAAGCTTAGCCTATCGAATGCTCTCTAATGCTCTCCAACGCGCTCTAACGCTCTCCTTCGTTGTCTATACATTTAGTGGCTTTATTTTACCTATTATTTGTTTTATATTAGATTTGTTTATCGTACTACGATCTGTGTTTAATCAAATACAAAAATAATGGCAAGTGCAAGTTGAGTTTTGTAGAACGCATTAATTGTAGATTGTATAGTAATTATTTAACTTGTGCCCTAATCTCCACTGAAGAAGAATGCCTCAAACACTGGGGGACTCAAGAGATCAAAGAGATCCTTGCGGGGAGAGTAGAGAATGGAGTCTGGAATGTTCTTGGCAGGAAAATAAGTAAAGACTGGCCCTGGGTCAGTGGACTCAAGCATTTTGGCATTCCCTTAGCTGGCTCTCTAACAACTAATTCTGATATAATTAGTTAATTACTTAATTAGTTATCGCATACATATATATACACAAATAATTATTCTAATTTGGGCAACAATGCAACTAAGAAAAAACAAAATACTTTCAATTTACAGGAAAAAGAAGAAATTTCTGATTTATGGATTGGTTTTCAAAGAGTTTCAGGATTTCGATTGTTGTTTTCGAAGAGTTTCAGGATTTCGTTTGTTGTTTTCGAAGAGTTTCAGGATTTCGGTTCTTGTGGGGTAAGTATTTACTTTTAGCAGAGAAGGGGAAGCGTTTGGCCTCATTTTGATATCACCACGCGTAGAATTGCTTCATTAGCTTGATTACATTTATAACTATAACTCTATTTAGTTTAATCGTAGATTCTAACTGGTAGTAGCATTAATTAAAATCTTCAAAATTTGGCACATTTAAATTTAATTTGTGGTTGGTTCGTTGTGTGTTTAGGCATTAAATGTACATTAAGTTGAGTATTTTATTTGGAAGTGCTTCGAGTGTGTCGGTTGGTTGGTTCGAGTACGAGTAGGTATATAGGAATTGCACAGAAAGCTGAATATATGTATGTATAGGAATTCTTCAATGACGTAAATTCGAGACGGAGTGGAGTACACACTATACATACATATGTATGTATCCCTCCAGGAGTATGTATTCGAGTAGCTGTTATATAGCTATATAGTTTTCATTTAGCTTTTGTTGTTGTGTGTGTGTGTGTGTGTGTGAGTAAGGAACAAGAAATAGTTTCGTTTTTGCAGGGAACTACACTACCGATTCGCTAGCAGCCCGTTCGCTGGGGGCAGGATGCCAGGCGGAGTGTTCGGATTGCTGATCATCCCAGGCAGTGACGGCGTCATCTGCCGCTGCTGATTCAGAGATGCTGCCGCTGCCGCTGCTGCTGCGGCTGCTGCTGCCGCAGATGATCCACCACTGGAGGATCTCTGGTGCTTGGAGGAGCTGCCCTTGATCAGGTTTCCGTTGTTCTTTTGGGTCATGTGCGTCTGGTAGTGCTTGGCCAGGTGTGCCTTCTGCCGAAAGCTTTTGCCGCACAGCGAGCAGGCGAAGGGCTTCTCGCCCGTGTGGGTGCGTATGTGAACGTTCACCGAGTACTTGTCCTTGAATCCCTTCGAGCAGATGGAGCAATAGTGCAGGGAGCGCTCCTTCCGCTGGCCGCCACTGGCGGACGACGAGGAGCCGCTGGAGTTGGCAGGCGGGCTGTTGCTGCTGCTGCTCGCACTGCCGCTGGATGAGGAGCTGCCACCACTGCCCGCACTGCTGCCCATGACCACGCCCAGTGCTCCTCCTCCCCCGCTGCTGCTACTGCTGTTGTTGTTGTTGTTGTTGTTAGCCACATTGGGATTGTTGTTGTTGCTGTTGCTTGCGGTGCTGCTGCTGCTGCTCCGTTTGTACTGCTTCTTGGGCTTCGAGATGCCACTGCCAGATCTGCCAGGATGACTGGCGGACGAGGCTGAGCCACCAGTGGGCGGTGTGGATGTGCTCACTTCCGGCTTCAATGGCTGCGGCGGCTGGAGCTGATTGGCCGTCGTGATTGCCGTCGGATTCGGGGAGATTTGCATGAGGACATCGGTGGCACTGCTGTAGTCCGTGCCAGGCGTGGGCGTGGAGGAGCCTCCAGTGCAAAACTGCTGCACCTCGTTGGCGATGCGCTTGATCTTCTCAAAGTCATCGCTGAAGGCGTTCTCCAACGACAGGAACATATCGTCCACAATGATGTTGGCGTTGCCATTGTGCTGCTGCTGTTGCTGTTGCACCTGCTGCTGCTGCTGCTGCTGGGACGTGAGATGGACGCCAGCTATGCCCTGAGCCTCGTCAAACATTTGGGCGGCATTCAGCGTGGAGTCGGCAAAGCCCAGGGCATCGGCAGCATCGTCCGTGAAGAGCAGGCGCCGCATGTCCTCCTCCTTGACCACGGGCATGGCCAGGCCGTTCGGCATGTGCAGACCCTTGGAGTAGCCCTTGCCCTGGAGCGCACTCCGCAGCAGCGACTCCGCCGTACTCTGCTCCGTCTCGGCATTGTGATCGGCCATGTGCCAGTCGTTGTTGTTGTTCTGGAACTGGGCCAACTGCTGGCCCAAATCATTGCCCCCCGCTATGGAGATGGCCGTCACGAGCGAGGGCAACGTCTGCGAGGGGACCTGGGAAATACTGCTAAGACCATTGGCATCTGCCCCATTCACGATCACATCCTTGCCGTCCGTGCTGAAGCCGCTGTCGTCGTACGGATACTCCGACTTGATGTACCCCGGAAAGCTGCCCAGCAGACTGTCCAGATCGAGGCTGCTCGGCAGCTGCTCTGCCTCGGATCGCTTCAGCCAGGGCTCGCCGCCGTTTAATACTGTCAGGGTGTAGATCTGTCCGTCGGTGGTGTCCAGGCTGCTGATGGTGTCGCTGCTGCTGCCCGCCCCACTGGAGGCGGCCGAGGAACTGCTGGGATTGGCCTGCTGCTGCTGTTGCTGCTGTTGGTGTGCATGTGGATGCTGCTGCTGCTGCTGCTGCTGCTGCTGGTGGTGGTGCGACTGAGGAGATGTAGGACTGGGCTGGTTGGTGGCTGTGGCGCCACCGTTGCCAGCGTTGGCAGTGACCGGCTGCTGTTGCCAGCAGTAACGATCGAGGTCCTCGAATATGGAGGTGGAATCCAGGCGACTGCTGTCCTTGTCCTGGTGCCAGAACTGAAAGGATAAAAACACAAATATTGGGTGTTATACATAAAGAGTTGATTACGATATGGATCATAGCGGTTCAATTCGATTTTTAAGATTTTTTGACAGTTTTTTTCTGTTAAAGATCAGCGGACCCACCTCATAGCCCTGTAACGTGGGATCTCCTCCATTGCTGCTACCATTTCGATTGCCCACGGGTATCACGATGCCACTGCCACCTCCTCCCCCGCCGCCTCCACCGCCACCACCTCCCCCACCATCGTGGATCATGCTGCTATTGGTTCTCGCACCACCGCCGCACAGGGCCTGCTGTGGTGATTGGGTGGAGATGGAGATGGCTGGCTGGTGCACCACTTGAACGTGGCTGGTGGTGTGACTGTTGTGCTGACTGTGGTGCTGCTGTTGCTGCTGCTGATGGTGCTGCTGCTGCTGGTGGTGCAGGCTGACGCCCAGGGAGTCGACGCCCACACCAATGCCGATGCCCATGTCGGGGCCAGTGACAAAGTCGAAGAAGTCCGCCTTGGAGAGATCCTCGGCACGAAAGGATTCGCTTATATCCATGCCAGCCGATGCGGACATATCCTCAGTGCCGATCATTTGTTGAGCCTGAAGCGCCAGAGTAGCGCCTTAATGCGACAAGTGTTGGCTAATGCGAGAGATGCTTTTCGGTGTTGGTTAACTGTGGAAGAGATTGAATAAAGAAAAGTCGATAAGTAAGGTGCCGTTTACACTGAGGCTGCGTCTTGATTCAATACAATATTGTATGGTTAGTGGCAACAGTCCAACAAGAATGTTGAGAGTACTCCCTTCCATGCGGAAATTTTCTTAAAAAAAAGGCATCGGAGTTGTGCACAACATTGTCCAAAATATTCTCCTCACTTTGCGTCACCGCAGTTCAAAGAATCAACCCTATTTCCGACATACTTCGTTAATTTTCAAACATTCAAACATTCTTCCTCTTCCAAACGGCAGCTCTGCTTCCCTGCGTCTTTTCCGATATCGATAGGTCGATAGGCAACGCACCAAGTTTGAAAAGCCTCTAAAAGGGAAGGGAAAGAAGTTCCTGGAAAATTGCGTGTAAGTTATATCTGCTGTGATTTCGTTTTCATTTTTGGTTTCTCCATTTCTCTGGTTAACACACACACACACACACACACACACATGCACGCGGAGCAGCACTCTCTGCTCTGACACAGCGATTGATTAAACCCACTTGTCAGTCGGCCACTTAAGTCAATCAGTCATTCACTCGCTCGCCAGCTCGCTCGCTGATTCTAGCCGCATTGCCTGGGCCTGCATTCCGGCCATACTTGCATTTTAATTTGAGCCTAGCTTGGCTTGGCTCTTGGCTTGGCTTTTTAGCCAGCTAGCTGGCTATCTGCAAACGAATAAATCAACCTGACAGAAGGGTGACAAAGTGTAAACACATTTGGCGTGCCCGCCTCGTAAATCTCTTGCCGCACCGCGCCGCACCGCAGCGAAGGCGAAGGCGCACTTGGACTTTGGCTAATGCCAAACTCAACCTGTCATTGCGACAGTTTTTTTTTCTCTCTTCTCCTCTCTTTTTATGTCTTTTTTGGCTGTCTCCCCCCTACTTTGCGGCCCATTCTTGCCTCTCTCAGTTTTTGGCTTGTTTCATTTGCATAGATTTGGCAAGTGCGACAGACGGATGGACGGACAACGAGCCGGGCATTTAGAATAGTAGCTGACCAAAAAAAAAGTACGTACGCGCACAGTCGTGGACAGGGAAATAGGAGTCGTTAATACTTTGTTTTCAAAATATTTATTTAAGAAATTTTGGTTTGTATTTCTTGATATTTTTGATCAGGTAACATTGGGATAATCATTTTTGTAATACAAGTTATGAAATAAAATTATTTCCGATTTTTATGGTTTAAAATTATGTAGTTTTTTTTTTAGTTTTCTGCCCTAAAGGGTAAGAAATTATGCTGCAAAAATGGATAAAAAGCTATAAATAAATTATTTACAAAAATGCGTATGTTGTTCCAGGATACTAATTGAAGAAAAGTGATTGATTTGATTTTTTAACACATAAATATTTTTGTGATCCTACAAAATAAAGATTTTTGTTGGTTTGTACATAAAGGAATAGGAAAATGGGTAAGAACTTTTTTTAAAAAAAATGTAACGAAAATGACACGGGATATACTGCAAGCTCAGAATGTATAAAATAAAATGGTAAGCAATATCTTAAATTGGAAATAAAATAATTACATAATGTATGAAAAGCTTTGCCTCACTCTATTGTCCTATTCACCTACCCTGCACTGTATATGGCAGACAGTTGAGTCTGATATGGGCTACTGTATATCCCCATATCTACAGAACTACATACATTGTACAATTCATGTGTGTGGTGTACCCCTAAGGTGATCGAACTGACAGTCCAGCGCGCTGGGCCGTTTGCCATTTTTGTATCTGTGGCTCTGGCTGTATCTGTATCTAGTTGTGCCCCCAAGTCGTGTTCTAGCAAATGTGCCAAATGTTCAAATTGTCAAATTGATTTGACTCTTTTTTTTTTCGTTTATTTATTCGCTGGAAACAGACTTCGTCCGTCCGTATAGTTCTCGTTCTCGTATGTGTATGGAAAAATGGACCTTACGGCGTTGCTGTTGCTGTTTTTTGTGGCGGTGTGGCAGTGTGGCAGCGTGAGAACCACAAACAAAAATGACTTAACAAATTTGCATTGCATTGGTGTAGTCGCAGTCGTACATAGAGCTCGTACTCGTACTCGCAGCCGTACCCGCACCCCTACCCGTACCCCGGGCCAGCCAGCATACTTTAGATAAGGGCAGAGCGTAGAGAAAATGCCGCTGCTGGAAAATATTTTAGATGCTGCCCGGTCTGCCCGGGCCTGTTGCTGCTTCTACAGACTTTTAAGTGCAATATCTGGGGAGAAATCAAACTGGTGGCATGGGGGGCTCTGGAAATACTTAGCTGCAGCAGCAGCAGGCAGCAGCAGCATCAACACCTGATCAAAGACCAGGCCAAAGAGGAGGAAAAAGCGGCAACAAGTGCAGTCCATTTGGTAAGCGGTCAGTTAACATTTTTTAGGCTCTTAAGGTGAGCTCGTTTTCCAGTGTTTTCCCTGGCCTGGCTTATCGCCCGGCCATCCCGACCATCGGACGAGACGGCCCAAAAATATGGCAAAGCTCTGAAAATTTCACCCAAAAGACCGAAAAGACTCTGCGTAATCATTTGGTGGTCGTTTGCCTGGCAACCTGCTGCTGCTGCTGCCGCTGCTGCTGCCACTGCGGCAACCTGCCTAGTAGTTTACTTAATAATCATGTTTAAGATGCAGAAATTACTTTATATATACTTTATGGCTGACAGCAAAGAGAGAACCAGGGAGGGTAGAGGAGAACTCACAGAAATATGAAATAAAATAATAATCCTTTGTTTGAGCATTTTGGCGCTCAAATATTGACTAATTTGAGCACGATTATTGTGATTTGGATGCGGGACGGGACAGACTTCAAAACGGAGTCTGAACCTGAGCAAGAGCCAGAGCCAGAGTCTGAGTCTCAGAAAGAAAGTTGGCCAGGCCGTCGAGACGTGCTCATATAACTGGCGGCCAGCCAATCATGGACGTGGTCTATGGATGTGGATGTGGATGTGAATGTGCATGTGCCCGGCACATGCATCTTCCCATCTTTTGCTCGTGTCTGTGCCATGATGAAGATGCATGCAACTGCAACTGCAACGGGCTGGCATCTATCGGTACTGGCATGGGGTCTCCGAGGGGATTGGAACTCTCAAATGCCGCATGGTAATCGCAATCGTAATCGTAGAAATTGTTAGCGCATTTTGGCCAATGCAAACAGCCCGGGGCGGCATCATTTTAAAAACATGATAGCATGATGGGTTTTTATGTTTAAATAACTATCTATTCATCGGACGGAGGGGGGGCTCTGATGTGAGTGGGGGGGCTCGGTTCGGGGCTATCAACTGGTGGGTAATAAATAAAAATGTTCCTATGATTGGAAGGTCTTTTAATTAAGCCAAGCTCTTAAGCTCTAAGCTCTTTGGCTTAGATATTTGCATATCTGAGTGTAGAGGAGGGAAAACTGGAAAATGTACAATTTCTTTTTGGTTTTCTAGGTCATTATTAGACCCAAATCCCCATCCTCGAGATCCTCGACCAGAAGAAGTACTCGCAAAAGGGAGGCAGGCAGCAGGGCATGGCCCATCGTCTGGGATTAGTTTATGTGCAGGAATTTGTACATTGCGGTTACACAATTTTCTCTCAATGCTTGGCTTTTCCTTTTCTCTCTCTCTCTCTCTCTCCTGGCGGACAATCAATGAAAATCACACGCTTTGGCTGCTTCTGCTTTGGGCCGCTTTTTCTCTTGGTTGGATTTGTGGCTGCTGCCATTTGCTGTTACTGTTGGCTATTGCTGTTTTTGTCGCTTTGGTTGCACGATTTTCCACGCATTTTTAACCCAAATACCTTGCTAAACGATTTTTTAATGTCTTCACTAACAAGTTTCAATTACCAATCGTCGAGTGCGTGCGTGTGTGTGTGTTGGCGCAGACTGCGGCTCTGCTCGACTCGGCTCGGCTCAAATAAAAGCCAAAACCAGTCAGTCGCAAAGACACCCCCTCTTGCGTTGGCTCAATCAATTAAAATAATTCCAACAATTGCAGGCAAGAAATTTCATAAAAGAAGATTGAGGCATAAAGAAGACAATGCGGCTCAATGGAAAACCTGCTGGCCAGGCCAAAACACAGGAGAGCAGAGACCAGAGCAGAGACCAGAGCAGAGACCAGAGCAGACCAGACCAGACCAGACGACGTCTTTGAGTGGATTCACGTACCGCAATCAAATTGCACTTCGATTGGCCAAAATGGAGCCATCATCATCATCATCATCGATGGATGGATGGTTGGATGGAAAGCAAAGCAAAGCGGTACCTGTTGATGATCTTCGTAATCACATTTATTAAGATAAACGATGGGGCGTTCTCCGCGTTGCGTATACGCAGTGCGGAGTGCGGATTGTGTGTGCGTGTGCACAATGTGATAATTATATAAGAAAATGGGTTAATCATGCTCTGGCTTTGCTGCTCTCTGTGTACTTAATGATGTGTCGCTTTCCCAGACATTGCATACTTTTGGGAGGTACACCCCAAGCATGATCATTACGCACTGGAAATGCCAAATATTAACGACCTGCCATATTTTCATATTCGAATTGTGAAACTCTTCTTTCAGCGCTGCATAAATTACAAAACTCATTTGAAAACCGCTCGTAAAACGCACACAAAACGCATCAAAAACGCACGGGAGCTCAAAATTTATGGCTCAACTGTCTCTGTGTGTGTCTGTGTGGCATGCAGCTGCAAAATATTTCTGCATATACTTTTATCCCGCTCTTCAGTGCAAATTGTCATCGTTAGCGGCCAAGTGAGACCAACGGCTCTCCAACGGCCGACCATAAGCCAGTCGATCATTTTTCAAGCAGATAATTATCGCCCACCACCAGCCTGGTCTGCCCCCAAATCCCAGCCGGATACGACAAACGGCAGCCGCCACAGCAGTGCCACTGCCTGCTGACCAATTGACCAATAGCTCAACGGCTCTCTTCGGCTGATAAGCAGCTGCTGCTGCTGCTGGTGCTGCTGCTGCTGCCTCTGCATTTGCCACTGCCACTGCCACTTGCGGCTTATGTTTCAATTGCATGCAAATGTATAATTGAATCAAATGGTCTTCCCGGTTTCGTTTTCAGCTTCAGTTTCGGCCAACTTTCGAGGCCCCCGCCTAATGAAGCAATCAACGGACCGGCATCTCAAACTTTTTTTGCCGCTCTGCCCCATTGTCAATCAAAAGCCACGTTTTTATTGCGGCCTGCGTTACAAACCAAATCGCATCAAGATGTATTAATCATTTTGGCCAGAGCGGCGGCCTGCGTTGGCGTTGGCAGAGGCAGAGACAGAGGCAGAGGAAGGGGGGCAGGCAGGCATCGCCATCACTTTATCAGTTGGCGCAGATCTCTTTTGGCCAGGCCAGAGAAAAAAAACGCCAAATAACTACAGGCGAGACGGGGCATGATTAAAATGCGCAAAAATGGCCAACTCCAAATGGGCGCTGCTCGGCGGTAACAGCAACGGCAACAACAGCAACAGCAACAACATTGAGGGGCAGGCAACATCGAGAGCTACAACAACGGCGTGTGATGTACACGCGGCGCATTTCAATTCCATTTGATTAATGACGAAGCCGTAAAGGCAGGCAACTGCAACTGCAACCAGAGAGGGGCAGGCAGCTAACGAAGATGTTGCTGATTGGCCTGTTGTCTGTTTGCCTGTTGCCCGTTGTCTGTTGCCTGTTGCATTTGCTTTCCGCTGCTGCTGCTGCTGTTGTCAACTGTCGGATGCATTTGTTGCAACTGCTTAGATTTTTATGCCTGGCCATAAAAATTATATGTACATTATGCCAAGCGACAGCTCATAAAGCAATCAAAGCCAGGCATCAATAAAAAACTGCAAAACCAACAGCAAAAAATTCGACAAAAAAAAACGGTTTCAAATTCCGCTTTTCTTTTCGAGTTGATTGAATGCAAATGTGCAAGTGGAATTGTGGAGTAGAAAGTGTTGCCTGCCCGCCCACCCACACGGCGAATCTGCATAAATACTGTCCTGTCCGCCAAATAAGGCCAAGAGAGTGCCGTGCCGTGCCGTGCCGCGCCGTGCCTAACGGCCTTGTGCCTTGTGGGTGCTGTTTGCTCCCGCTGCTTGCAGCTTGCAGCTGATGATGTTACTGCCGCTGCTGCTGCTGTTGTCGTGCCATGCACTGCTGCAACATGGCACAATAAATTTCAAATTTGCTATGAAACTTGTATCAGAACATGTCCATCTTGGCGGCCCACACTCACACAGGAGGCTCTTGCCCCGGCCAAGGCCCCCCCGCTGGTAGGTAGATGGGTGAAAATGTTCATGGGACTTTCACACACAGCTGCAGTGCCACAGTGCCACACAGTGGAGGTTATATGTAGTTTCGCCATTGATTAATGCCTTAATTAAGGCAGTGCTCCATCAAGTCAGAACCAATATCGAGAAGCCCAACCCAAAACAGTCCTAGTCCCAAAAACAAAACCAAAAAAATATGATTGGCAATTGTTCGCGCTGGGGGTACAAGTAATTTATCAAAATCAATACGGGAATTGTCTCAATGCCGCTCTGGACGACTAATAACAAGGCTAAATGTCGGGCAGAGCAGAGCAGAGCCGACAGCCCCCCAAGTCACAAAAATTTGCATTTTAACAAGTTAATTTTTTCAGCTGCTGCTGCCGCTGCTGCTGCTGCCACTGATTGTTGTTCTAAGTCATTGCAAAACGGTAGCTCACGAATTTTGGCTGTTACTTTCAATTGCCTTTTGACTGGCGACATAATAATGACAAACCAGAAACAACAAAAAACCAAAAATCAAAACAAAATAAATCTCGGAAAAAATCTAGTCAAAATCTGGGAGTAACAAAAAATATAGGAAAAAAATCTGAAAAAAAAACTGCATTCATTGCCCAAGCGTGACATGTTAATTGAGTTTGTGTTTTCCTGAATTGTGAACAGTTTTTTGTGGCTGGGTTGTTGGGTGGGCGGGCGTTCAACCCCGCCGAGAGTGAGCTGAAAATTTTGACAGCTGCCTGAGCAAGAGCGAACTTAATTTTGGATTGATATGAAAATATATAGAAATTTAAGTATTAAAGCATTTACCTGGCAGAGACGCCTCTGCCAGAAATCATGATAACTTTATTGATTTTGGCCAAACGAGCGCCCGAGCGGCCGAAGACATTGAAACCGAATCGTGAGCTTTGGGCCAACAATCAAATCGACGAAAAAAGAAACCAGCCCGCCAATTGTTGCTGTTGTCTGTTGTCTGTGACGTGATGGCTGCAGGCGCCACTTGGCAGCCAAACAAAGGAGACACTGGCTGAGAGACTGAGGCTGGGACCAGGTCCGGGCCACGCCAGAAATTCTGGCTAATCAGCACAGCACAAAAGGGTGACGCTCCCATGTATTTAGTTATGAAGGCTGACTGCCGCCATGCCATTCATTAATGCCATTTAACCGGTCATGTTGTAGGTGTGTAGCCAGCCATCTAACAGTCGTCGTCGTTTTCCTATCGGAGAGTACTTGTACTCGTACTCCTTGTGTGCCGCCTGGCCTGGCAATTTGTTTAGCTGTCATGTCAAAGTGCAATGAAAATATTTTCACTTGCCCATCAAACGACACACACACAGCACTTGACATGAGACAGCGAACGTCAAACATTCCGCAATGCCACCCAAAAGGCATCTTCATAAATATTTTCTCGGCAACGTGAAACGGCAATGGCAAAGGCAACGGACTGAGGACTGTGCAACACGGGAACGGCAGCAGCATCAACACTCCCACATCCCCGAAATGTCTTCAGCAAACATCGTGTGCTGTCTGGGGGCTCCTTGAAGTTTCTTTTTTTGCCTCGATCAAAATGATTTTTCCTTCTTTTTCCCTCTCTTCTATGAGTATTTCTTCTTCTGCTGCTGCTGCTGGTGGTGCTGTGGCGTCTTTTTCATCATCATCATTAAATTCGTCAAGATGCAAATTTCTTGACTGTTTTGCTGTTGTTTGCCAGTCGTGCTCATCTTCCTGGTGGTGCTATAGCTAGTGGTGGTACTTTGCCTGGTGGATCAGAGAGAAGAGAGCAGAGTGGGAGGAAGAGAGTAGTGGGAGTCTCTGGCATTTCTTATGGCTGACATTATTTGCTGTTGCTTTGACTTTTCTGCTTTGGCTGAGCGCACAATTTATGATTATTGCCCCGGCTCTTAGGGCCACCTGTGGGCGTTCTACAGCCCGGCCAGCCATATCCATATCCAGATCCAGATATATGTATATGTATATATAACTCATAGCTGAAGTAGGTACATAAATTGCTCGTGACTGCAATTAGACAATTGTCGCCGTCATCCAAACTCACTCGGATCAGAAGCTAATGAATTTTTATTTGTATATGTCTTACAAGACAACAGCAGCAGCAGAGCAGCAGCAGCAGCAGCAAAGAGGGGTGGAGTGGAGTGGTGGCAGTGCAGCAGATCAGTCTTTATTGTGTTGGTGTTGCTGCTGCTGTTGCTGGTTGGCTTTGGCTTGTATAAATTACCATAATAACAAATTACGGATCATTAAGATTGTCAGCTACTTCGTTTCAATTAATTAACCATTAATTACAAACCGCCTGAGCGGCAGAATGTGGCAACAGCAACGACAAATGCTGCACATGAGCTGAGGCAACAAAAGAGGCCACAACCAGAAGCCGCAACATCAGTGGCGGCAACGACGACAGCCAGAAGCCGAAATTAATGCAATAGAAGACTGAAGACAACAGCAGCAGCAGCAGCGGCAGCGGCAGCAGCAAGTGAGGAAAAGTCTCCAATGGAAAATAGAAAAAGCAGCTGCAAAGCAAATATGCAAATTTCCAGCCAGAGACTTCACTTTCAATGTATAGCAAAGGATGCATAGCCTGCTGTTGTTGTTGCTGTTGTTGTTGTTGTTGTTTGTCGCATTTCCAAGTTGCACAAATTGCATTTTACCATATAAAACAATTTCAGCTGTGGCTGCTGCTGCAGACAAAAGAAACTCAACTCGAAACACACACACTCACACACATTGTCATGAGAGGAGAGACAATACCCCAAGTGCAACAGAAACAGAAGAAACTGTGACAAAAGCACCCAAAAAGCACATACCCGAGTACCCATACCCATACCCATACCCATAGCCGTAGCTGTAGCCGTACAAATTGAAAGTGAAACTCCTGGAAAACAACAAAACAAAAAAACAATCTGCAAATGGAAACAAGAAATTTGCATAGAAATGAATTTGCAAGAGTTTGTCGCGTCTACTTTTTGAGTATTATAGTGGGATAGTGGGATAATGTTGGATTACAGGCTCTTGGGAAAGGGAAATCTAATGAATCTAATGAAAATTATTGGTTAGCTCAGGCAATCCAAGTAATTGAGGGTATTAGCCCACTCTTGAGCTCTCTGTAAGGTGTTGAAGGTGTTCTCTGCGACTTGATTTATTGTTAGTAACTCAATTAAATAATTAGACTAAGTAACTTGGGTTGCACTTAATAAATACATATAAATCTTGGACAAGCCATTAAGCCATTCATTTTGTTAAACATATCGTTAAATTTATTGTTATAACCATTCATCTTATTGGATTAACCTAAGCAGCCATAATTCTCGGACTCGTTCTATAAAGAACATTCAGCTTTCAGCTTTATTCTAGATCTCCTGCTGGCCTCTTTTTCCGGGCGTAACTTTATGACGGGCCAAAGCAGAGCCAAGTTCGTTGCCTAAGTCTTTTGTACTGGGACTAAGACTGTGACTGCGACTGGGACTGGCAGTGCAAATATTTGCATATAGATTTACACACCCACGGGTCTGGAGTTAAGAGAGAGTCTAGGAGCCAGATCTAGGAGCAACAGCAACAATGGGCAGCAACGAGCCTCCTTTAGTTGTACATATATACGATGCCAAACTTTAAATATATTACACTCTAATGTCTTTTAAACCGAAACTATAAATTTCTTATCGCCGATCGAAAATCAAGCGTGCTCACCCCAGCAAGTCACAGTGAAAACCGAACTCTGGCCACTGGCACTGGGACTTGGACTGGTACTCGGACTGGAACTAAGACTGGGACTGGTACTGGCAGTGGCACACACCCTAGTTTGGTGTGTGTTGTGCGGCTCACTCGTGCGTCATATTCAAATGTGGCCCCGGTCCAGCTACAGCTCTAGCTCTAGCTCTAGCTACAGCTTGGATCTGCAACCTCTCAGTCAGATTGCGTTCGCCAGATAAGCCCAACGCCAGCGCCACTGTTTCGCCCTGGTCTCTCGGACTCTGTCCATGTCTATGGCATTCTTTCAAAGGCCGTTTGCTACAGCCACAGCCAGAGCCACAGCCAGAGCCAAAGCAAGAGCTACTGCTAACGGATTCCCAACCAGGAACCGATGCCATAAATGGCCGAAATGCATGCGCTGCCTTAAAAAGTCAAATGTGTGGATAATAATTTTGATTTATTGCCACAGCCAGCCAGCCAGCAAGCCAACAAGCCTGCTTAGTTACTACCAACAACAGCAATCTGGGCTAGATAACTCAATGGGCCCCGTTCGCGAGTCCAGTCCAGGCCTCTATCAGGGGAAGGCTCAACCTGCTGCTGGTGGGTCATGTTGGGATTGTGGGGCGTGTATTTTGTGCGGTGTGGGGCGTGTGCCAAACATGCTAATGAGCCAACTTTCAGTGGCTGACCAATCGCTGACCAGCAACAAAAAAGCATCGCGTCTAACAATGCCCCACGTTGGCCAACAATATGAATTTTAAGGTTTCTGCTGTTTCTGTTTTTTTTTCTGTGTTTTTTTTTGTGGCTGCTGCTGGCTGCCGCTGCCTTTGCTGTTTGACTTTGCATAATTTATACATTTTGCGGTAGCTTAGAGTGACCGCAACTCTTTCCCGTTTAGCCTGCATTTTAATTATGAAACCCAGTCGGAGCTCGTGCCACATCGAATCGAATCGAATCGAAGCCAGCATTTGCATGAGCAACGCCCAAAAAACTTTTGCACAATCGACTTGTAATTATAATTGAGTTATATATCTTTCCGTTTTCCGTTTGTTAAAATGTTGCCCAAGAATTACTGCCAAAAAAAAAGAAAGTCATCTACTTTACTTTCTACCTTTATCAGGCACGTAGTTTGCTTATCGCCACAGAGCAGAGCACAGCAGCTGCAGCCGCAGAGTCGTTCATCCTCGCAAAAGAAGTCAAATGAAGCCACAAATAAAGCTGTTGGCCCCAGTGATCTGTCAGCCCGCGTGGCTCTGTCGGGAACTGCTTTTTAATTGCATGCCAAATTGAAGCTGACATTTATGCTTGCGCTCCATTTCGCAGATTTGTTGCACGCCCTCTCCATCCCCCCTTGGGGCTTGCCTGCCGCCAGGCTAATTGCCCAGAATGCCAGAGAATCCTAGCCTCCCCTGTCTAACGGGAGAGCATCCCCATCCCACCAGCTAGACGCGATCACATGCAAATTGAGCTGTTTGCAGATTTGTTGCTGTTGCAGTGTTGCAGTTGCAGTTGCAACTTGCAGCGTTGTACGCACAATTAGTGTTCGTCGTTTGGCCTGGGACAACACTCAATGGCAATTAGGGTCGGGATCGTACAAATTCATTTCGAAATGCCAGCTCCTTGTCAGTGAGTGTGCGAGTGTGAGTGTATCTGTGTATCTGTGTATCTGCGGTGTGTTGGACAGTCGACAGCGGGCACGCAAATTGTAATTTATGTGACAAATTTTTATGTACCACTAGCGAAAATTTATTGGGCTTTGACGAGCCACACGAAGCCGAGCGGAGAGATGCTCCAACAGGTGTATCGAATGCGTTTTATGAGGAGGAGCCACCAAGATGTGGCTGCTTGTGTTGGCCATAAAACGGAAACGGAGAACAAACGAGAAACACTTTAAAAGCCAAAAAAACCAAAAAAACCCTGTTATGGTTATTTGAAGATGGAATCGTTTCGGAATCAATCAACATTGATCTAGCAGATAGAGATACATTCCAACCATTCGATCTGCATAGATTTAATTCTGTTCTAGACACAAAACACCTTCGATCGCACTTGAGGCGAAGATTTGGACCAACACTTGAGATTTGAGGCTGCCTCCATTCAGTGGCAGTGGCTACCAGAGATTCGATTCCGTTCCATTCATGCCGGAAGCGATCCATCCAGCGATGTGTTGACTCCGAACAGGTGTACGCAGGCCATAGAGCATGTCACATTCAAATACCATTTATCAACCGATACGCTAGCCAGATTCCGTCTATGACTTAAGCCGAATGTAGGTATACTTAAGCTGGTTAAGTGTCCGCAGAGCGAGCCTTTTGTTCAGCGATTTGTCAATGATGCAAGCTTACGGCAGATAGAATTTCCCAAGCTAACCCATTCATTAATTTCTGTCCACCTGTCCCTCTGTCCACCCGTCCGGAGTCGAGCACAGCGGGACAACGCAATAAACAGAAATCCATAAAAATATTTCAAAGATCTTCGACTAAGACAAAGACACAAACAAAACGAATTTGGACGCATTTAAATACACCGATCGAAATCGATTTGCATTTAAAATCGAATCAAAGATTTCTAATTTCCAGCTACCACAAGACGTGGCCATAAACACACACCAAACTACGCCCACGCTCAGGCTTCAGGCTCGGGGTTCAGGCTCTGGCTCAGGCTTGAACCAGTTTATAGAGCTGGGGCTCATCAGTCATTTTGATAGCCACAAATAGCCATAGAGCTGAATATCGCTATGATGTCAAATAAATTGATCTCGAAATGGATGTTTTTTAAAGGCCCTTAGTTACATTTTAAAAACAATATATAGATATACGTAGTAGCTGCTGTTTTGGAATGAAATCGAATGCTGAATATGCCCCAAACACACACACACACATACATACACAGAACTTTAGAAACATGCATAACATTAAGCAAAAATATAGCAAAAGACAAGCAAAAGGTCAAACTTGAGTTTTTTGAGAACTCGTTTTGTCATTTGGCAAACCACACAAGAAAACAAAACAAAACAAAACAAAAACTAAAGTAAAAATGGAAATAAAAATCAAATAAAATAAATTGCCTCTACAGTATATCGTATTAATAAAATTTAAATTATTAAAATGGAAAATTTGTTATCGCTGCTGGGGGGACATTTCCTGTTCGGTTCGGGCCGTTCAAAACAGAAACAGAAACAAAAAAACGTACGAGTATAAAGGAAATTCCAGCAAAATATGTGACCCAATTTGCTGTTGAAATAAAAATATATAAAATTCATTTGTCTGGTGGGCAATGTGGCTGGTAATTTATTGCATGTTTTGCTCATTAAATTGATTTTTCTTCTTTGATTTTGAGTGCCAGTGTCATTGTCAGCGGACGGACGGAAGGACACTGGACAGAGGACAGAGGAGTAGCCTGGCTATTCAGAGAGAAACCGCCAAGGAGCCGGGGAAGAGCAGAGCCACGAATGTTTGCTGCACTTTTGCAGCACGCTCGAGTTTCATAAAAAATGCCAATTAAGCGTGAATATAAGTGCCAGATAATTTTTCAGACAGCAGCCAATGTAACCCAAATTGCCAAAAAACGCGAAAGACTTACAGACAAAAAACAAAAGCAAAAGCAAGCAAACCAAATGGACAACAGGAGCCGAAGGTACAAAAGGTGAAACCGAAATTTTCAGGGGTACAAATGCTCTTTCAGGAATGAGTTCATGGCTCAACTGGTGGAAGTGGAATCCATCTAGCGATTTCCATAGAATCTCTCTCTCTCAGCTCAACCCAAATTGTATCGATGTGTAGCTTTCGCCTGTGCATCATAGCGGCTTGAAGTGACCTCTTGACAGGCTAGCCTCTCAATGATGGCATCAAAAGCCAGCCGCTGTCCTCATAATAAGCCAGGCCAGGCTCATCTCCCATATCATCTTTCAGACTCAGCTCATCTGCCTTCATGGAGGGCATTCGAGATTCGTTTCAACTTTAGCGCTTGCCAAGGCAGCCTTTAAAAATATTTACAACACTCAAGTGCATCTCAAGTCGATCGATATGCCCATCCAAGTCCCCCCCAACCTCAACCCCAACCCCTTCCCCATCCCCAACCGCATCCAAGTCCGAATCGTTGCCAGGCAAAAACGAGGGCCCCCCCGAAAAAAAAAGAAACAGAGTAAAATTCAAGTTAAGAATAACGAACCAAAGTATTTCTTCTTCTTTTACTTGGACTTGGATTGTTGTTGTTGTAGCTTTTGTTGTTGCTTTAGCTGTATTTTTAAACATTTTTCATTTTGAAAACGACAGACGGCGGACTGCTGTCGATGTCCATGTCTGTATCCAAGTCTTGGATTGGATTGGTTTTGGTTTTTGGTATTTGTGGCATCGTTTTCGGTTTCGTTGGCGGCCTCGGTCGCCGAGAGTTGCGGGTCTCTCCAGTGGAATTCATTTCAACATTGACTAGTACCCGTACCCTCCCCTTACCCCCAGCAATGACAATGATAAAACTTACACACAAAAAAGCGCTCCCAAAAGAGCTAAAACAATGCCAATCATAAAGTGCCGAAATGTCATCGTCGGACCCTGACTTGTGGGGGGTGGGGAGGTGGGGATGGAGATTTTCGGTGTCTTATCTGTGAGGCTGAGAGGCGGCGTTGATTTTGATAAATGTTTAATTAATTTTGTGCCTCGGTCGAACATTAAACTTGGCTATTTTCTGACTTAATGAACAGAAATTAACAACACACTGAGATACGGAGATGCCCCAGAGGAGGAGGAGATGGGCGAAGAGGGGAGACAGAAGCCCAGCCATGCGGAAGATCTTCAAAGTCTCAGTTGTTTCTTTTTCTTATTATTTTGGTTTAAGCTGAGTTTCTTTAGGGTTTTTTTTCTTTCTTACTCTTTTCTCATTTACATCACATTATGCTGGCTTTGGTCTGGTCTTATGAATGAATGTTTACATACACACAGGCACACATGTGAAAAATGTTGTAATTAGTTTTTTTTCTGTGTGTGTGTGTGTGTCTGTTGTTGGGTCTGCGGCGCCCAGTGAGTGATTTTCAACAACGACTGCAAATTACAAGTTATTATTAATGTTAACAAGCGAAATCTTCCAGTACTTGTGTATGCTTATGCGATCATATAGTGAAAACTCATTTAGCAGGGGGTCCTCCTCCCTCTCCTCCTCCTTCTTCTTCTTCTCCTCCTCCTCTGCTGTTGATTTGCTTAAAGTTTATATTGTATGAGTATGTGTAGGTACAACATTAATGACTGTTCTTGATTTATGCGATGTGATCAGTGGGGAGTACGAGCAGGAGTAGCAGCAGCAGAGCGGTAGAGCGGGGACTTTACCCAACAAGTGGGTCACATGTCCCGTGGGTATTTGTACTTACAGATGGGCTACACGAGCCGCTGCACCTCTGCTGTGGCACAGACATACACAAACTACTACTAAATGCGGCCATTAAATGGAAGTACTCGTAGAGATGCCACAGTAGCTGGGGCCATTACATAGAATTCAAATCAAAAACACAATATACGTTCCACAAATAATTATGCAAAGAGCCTGAGCCTGAGCTTGAGCGCAGAACAAAAAGACGACCCCTATTGCACAAGCCGCAACGACATCGACACGAACTCATAAAATATGCAAAATGTGTGCCAGTCCAGGCCAGACCAAGCCAGGCCAGGCCTAGACAGTCAGCCAGCAACAACAGCAGTCAGCCAACAACTTGTGTCAATAAAAATCAGCCAGCAAGAGCACTGGCACTGGCATCCTCAACTTCAACTTCATCCTCATCCTCATTCTCTTCCTCCACCAACTCCGCATCTGCATCTACATCTGCATCGGCATCTTCCAGCGATTCAGAGAGCTGGCTGCACTGGCTGCACTTGTTCGACTGCAGCGGCTGCAGCTGTCGGCCACGGAACGAGCCACATCTGAGTGTGTCTCGAGTCTAGACAGCAGACAGCCAAAGTCACTTCAGATTGCACATTGCTTCCTGACTGCCACAGAACGGACTGAACGGACAGAATGGACAAAATTGACAGAGACCGCGCAGAGACCGCGGCCGACAGAGATTCAATGAGCCGTGGAAGAAGGATGGGGGCATTCGGCTTTATGGCCAGAGCTTGGATTGAGTGGGATTCACTGGCCCGCTGGAATATACATAAAAGACAACAATAAAAAACTCATCTGCACCATGAAACCATCAATAGGCCAAAGCTAATCCTAATCAGAGGAAGATTTATTGAAAAACTTAAACCAAAATCGTTCCTTACTGTCTCCGAGAAAGAGAGAGAGAGAGAGAGTGAGACCTGATCTGATCTGATCGGATGAACAAATCAGTTTATGTTTTGGTATTTGGATCATCAACAGGAAGTTGCTTCCAGTTGCCATTCGTTTGGCGAATTTTAACGATGATCGTAAAGCAGCAAAGGTGTTTGCTGTTGCAGCCATACAAAAGCACTTAAGATACCAAAAAAAAAGAAGGAAAACCAAACAGCAATTACAGCTGCAGCAACAGTCACAGTCCCAGTCACATAAAGAAAATTGTTTGGTATTTGTGGATGGGGAAGTAAATGAATAAATAAATAAATAAAGCAAAGAAAAGAAAAGTCAAAATCAAAGGCAGGAAAAGTTCTCAAAGCAGACACACACACACACACACGCACTCGCGGACAAATAATTTATGACACATGACGACGTGGTGGAGTACAACGAAACCCGGACTGTAGCTGTAGCTGTAGCTGAAGCCGAGGCTGAGGCTGAAGTGTAACTTCCCACTGACCCAATTTAC
Source organism: Drosophila azteca (assembly GCA_005876895.1). Classification (NCBI taxonomy): domain Eukaryota; kingdom Metazoa; phylum Arthropoda; class Insecta; order Diptera; family Drosophilidae; genus Drosophila; species Drosophila azteca. The sequence goes on along the minus strand of VCKU01000004.1, from coordinate 15,617,955 downwards.
AAGCACTTAATGCCAAAAAGGAGAGAAGTCGTAGAAGAAATAAACAAAGACGAAAGTACGCGGCCGGGGCCGGGGGTAATGCATATCAAATAAAGTTCATGCCACAGCAGCAACAGCAACAGCAGCAGCGGGCGACAACGACAACGGCAGCGACAAAAATTATGACCAAAATAGACAGCACCAGCAACAACGAAAAGCAACAAAAACAACACCAACGAAATTTAAATTAAAAGCTAAAAACTCCCACACATAAAAGTCGAGAAAGAAACTCGAAAGAGTACGAGAGATATGTACGTATGTATATTGTATTTTTTGGGGAGGTAGAAAAAAAAAAAGGTCTGTCAAAATTAAATCATTTCGGTGGCAAACAACATAAACCGATGGTTAAAAGTTGATAATGATGATGCTTGGATAACGCTCGTTATTACTATGTTTCTTGTTGTTGTTGGTGTTGTATCAGCTGTTGTTGTTGCTACCTTTTGTTGCTGTCCAGTGCGTTGGTGGCTGGCACTGACAGCGTAACAAATGCTATTTTGACAAAGTGTCTGACATGAGGAGCGTGGAAGAGAAACAAGAAACAGAAACAGAAAGAGCCACAAGGGTTAACACAATCATGCGAAAGTGAGACAAAAAAAAAATATGGAGTGCAAAATGTGTGCTGCGTGTTCGGGATACACACATACATACATACATATGAGTATGAGTATCTGTAGAAATTCATGAAAATTTCTATCCATGGCTAAACGAACCCAGACAACACACTACGCGACGTCGTCCATTCCACTTGACGGCCAGGCTTCCGGTTTCATTTTAGTGAAATTTTCTATGCCCCTGTGGCAGATTTATCTGTGAGAAAATAGCAGCAACATTTTTCATAGAAAAATTATGAACATGACCGTAGAGAAACACCAAAACACCCAACACCGAAAGCATGCTCTGAAATTTGCATATTCCTCCCTTTTGGCGCTTTTGACGTGTATTCAATTTCGGGTAACAGGCAGCCCCAAACGGATATCAAACTTTAATTATTAATATCAGAGATTAGAAAACATCGAATCGCAAAAGATCGACAAAATCAATCAGTCAGTGATTTCTCAAGCAGCTGCTGGCTGACAACAAATTAACAGCTTTTATTTCATTCATTTTTCTGTGTGTGTTTTTGGAAAGAGTTTCTCGGGGAAATACTACGAGTGTAGGAGCCGTTAATTGAGGAAAATCTTGTGTCCGGTATGTATGATAATACCATGCTAAATGCTTAAATGAGTGACTAATCTTTGGGGAACAAATATAAACAAATCAATGAATGAAATTAGCGAAGTTGTGGAATTCAAGTTGGATATTGAAAGAGAGAGTGAGACAAAGAACTGAATTGAACTGAAAAAGTCTATGACTATGTGCTGGCCTTAAGTTTCTTCGATGGCTTAACCAAATCCGACTTTTATTGATCTCGACCAATATCTAATATCAGTAGTACTCGCACAGGTCCCCCGTACAGGTCGCCGCTTTGGTTCATTCATAATTTTCAAAGCTGAAAACGCAAGCGTAAGCGAGTTCGTTGCCCAAGTCTTTTGTTCCTGGTTTGCGTTTGGGGTTGCCCCTGGGGGCTTTTATTAAGAGTTAATACAAAAATGATGCCCGAATGCAGTTAAGCAAAGTCGAATCCAGTTGCCCAAGTCTTTTGTTTGGCCTACTGAATGCGACGTTGATTTGGATTTGTATTTGTGTTTGTATTTTATTATTTGTATTTTTCGTGGCGACGTTTCACTTTAATAATTTTAATGCCTTGAGCTTTTAATGACAGTCTTTTAATTTAAATGCCATTAAGGTGTATTTTTTCTGGTTTCTTTCCTGTGAGCTTTTGGCGCCAATTGTTTTGTCGCTTGCGATCTCTGATCTTTGTCTCTCTTCAGGGGCTCTTCGGTGAGTGATTGTGTTGCTCCCATTTGGGGGATCTTATCTGAAATTGATTTCATTTTCGTTGGCTGCCTGCACATCTGTACATATAGTTGGGGGCTGTGCTGTCATTTGATTATTTATTATATTTTTATACAATTTAAATAAATAGATAAAGCTGATTAATATTCATTGATGGCTAATTTATGAGTCTCGTATGGGCTGGCAATTCTTTGTGCATGTGTGTGTGTGTGTACGGGTGATACCATGGTTTGCGGCTACTGCCAAACTAACTTTGGCTAAACTTTCTTCCAGAAACTGGCAAAAATTATCAATTATGAAGTCATTATTATTTACAGCAAACCAAACACATGGCCAACCAACCAGCCAGCCAGCCAGCCAGCCACACTTGATTAATCGCTTTTCGGACTTCGGTGTTCGGTCTTCGGTCTTGGGGCTTGTCAAGGGTTCAACTGGTGCTCGCTGTTTTCTATTTTCGCGAGTTTTTTGCACAGAAGGTGTTGCCGGAAGATTTGGCTTTGGCTTTTGCTGCGCAGTTCTAATTAGCTAATTATACGCTAAATTAGTATATAATTATTGCTGGCCAGGCAGGCAGGCAGGCGCGAGTGACTAATTTGGCCACAGCTCGCAGCTTGCAGCTTGCGGTGGAATGCGTGCCACTCAATGGCTGTCAAATGAGGCTGATAAGACGGGCATACAAATTACGGAGAGAGATGCGCTATCAGCTCTCAGCTATCAGCGTTTCGCCAAATTCCTATTCAATTTGCCAAATTCCCCACCGACACAAAAGCATCAGCAGAATTGTCACCCAGAGCTTGATTAAAATCCTTTTTTATTTGTATTTATATTTTGTTTTAATTTTGCTTTGTTTTGCGGAGGTTTTGGCTTGGGGTTTCTATGGTCTGCCTGCGTCATGACTTTCCAAATACAAAACGCCAGCGATAAAACCAAAATTTATGCCTGCGATAAGGCAAGCCATCCAGCCAGCCAGTCAGCTTTGTATTCTTTGATAAAACTATTAGGAAATATATACACAAATGTCTGTATATATCGATATAGAAACTATAGAAATTTGACTTTAATATGGATCTGCTTAACATAAATGTGCGTTGGCCAAAAATATAAAATAAGAAATAAACTAAAAACTTGGACAACGAACCTGACAACGAACAAAAGTTGCACTTACCGGTTTGATGTCTCTCAAGCCCGAAGTTGTCGGAAAGTTTATCCAATTTTAACAGCCTAATAAATCCACATAAATATGTACAATGGAGGAGCTGCTGGTATATAGTATATGATTGGGTTGTTGAATTTTTCGGGGGCCACACAAAAAGATTTTTCAGATTTTTAGATTTTTGAATTTGGAAATTTTTCTGTTATTTTCATTAGTTATTTTCCCACAGCCACGACTCAGAGTCAGATTCAGAGTCAGCCTCAGCCTCAGCCCATTATGGACATTATTTATGGCCAGCAATTGTTGGGCAGATCGGAGACTCACAGACACTCACAGAGACCGACCGACCGACCGACACACTCTCGCACACATATCATATCATATCGGATCACCTTATCGGACGAGGCATAATTCTTGGGCTGCATTCATAAATTTGCTCGGCACTATTTCATTTGCATTTGACGGGCTCCAAGATATTCTGCGACTGAAACTGAAACTAATTTGGCGCACTGGGGCGGCGGTTAATTAAAAGTCGTAGTCGGAGTCGGGTTGGGAGTTTGGTGGTTTGGTGTCGGAGACGACGACTTCCGTTGGCGGACGACTTCCGTTTCGACGTGGTGGGCGACAGGAATCGCGACGAACGTTGGTACGTTGGAACGTTGGAAACTTTTCGACGTTAGACCGACGGCAAATGAACTTTTACGGAAGTCGTGTAGAATACAGAGAGACGAAAACGCTCCGTTCGCAGCTCTGAAACGCACGCAACGAACGCTCAAACACTTGAGACTGAACTGAACCAAATCTCGCTCTTGGCCTGGCCAGCATGTCCAAGAAGTTGCTGGCCAACAGCGTTAGCAGCGGCCGCCGAAACGCCAGCGTCGACAGCAGCGGCGGCGTCTGGGGCTGAAGCTGAAGCTGAGAGCGTGACGACAACGCTGGCAGAGACTTTGACTTCGACTTCGACTTTTTTTTGTTGCTTTGATTTCGGTTTTTAGTTTTTGTTAATACTATTTTGTTTGTTTGTGGCTATCGGGGAAGCGGTAAATGATAATAAAATTTGCCGTTTTTTTGTTGTTGTTTTTGTTGTAATTTTTTTTTTGCCAACGAAAACGCCGAATCAATGAAACCATTCCGGAGCTTTGTTAAGAGTCTCTCGCTGTGGCTCTCTTAGCAAATCCGATTCTGATTTATGCTCTTAATATATTTGTCAATTATCTTAACGTTCGCTTCTGCTTGTGTCTGCTTTTGTGGCTGGTGGGAGGGGAAGGGGGATGGGGTTTCCTATGAAAAGCCGGGATTATTTTTAGAATTTGCATAGGCTCGCATGGAGCATTAAAACTGTCAGCATTTTTGATATGGTTTCGGATCATAAATTGATCGCTTTACGATCGTCTCATGAATGGCGGAGAGATGTGCAAAAATATACTATAGAAAAGAGCCTTTTGACCCCTGCCTGTGTGAATGTTGTTTATGGGGGGAAAGGCATTTGGACACGCCCAGTCTATTGAACTTTTCCCATAAATATGCGAGATGTTTTCTCACAATAATTATGCGCCGGCTGCTGCTTCTGGTCCATTGATAGAAACGATCTCATTGAGGGCTGATCTTCTGATCTGCTCCAGCTACAGCTACAGCTACAGCTCCAGCTCTGGCTTGTTTCTAATTTATCAAAAGCTTTTAGTCAATGATTTCGAATTTACGATTTCGATTCGTCTCAATGGGGCCCATGGAGAGCCAGTAACAGCGATTTAGACAGCGTCTGCGACTGCGACTCCGGCAGAGAGTCTTTCTCTTAAAAGCCTGGGACTGAGAGTGGGAATCGCCCCGTAAACAGTTCATTGAGTGGCGTGCCGCAACGACCTGACCCCCATAATCGTTTCACTAATTCATGCCACTTATTAGCCACAAGACAGCAACAGCAAACAGCAACAACAACAAACGACTTGCACCTGCCTCTCTGGTGCTCCATTTGGAGCATTTCAACGTCAATCAATATGCATTTGAACTCCATCAATCGTTCGTTCGTTCGTTTCGTTCGCTTTTTTCTTCTCTGTGGGATTTGGCTCTGACTCTGGCTTTGAGCATTTCTTTCGCCTCTTTCTCTTTCGATACGATTTTATGGCTTAATGCCGTTTTCTGGCCATTGAGCACTTAACGCTACATTTTCGGGAATGGAGATGGGGAGGCACGGCACTACCCCGGCTTATTGGTCTATTCGTATCTGTATCTGTTCGTATCTATGATCATCTGTTTTGCATTTTATGGCGTCCCATCTAGAGGCCTCCCCTCCTGCTGACTTTTCTCACATTTCTACGCGTGAATTTCAATTTTGTTCACATTTGTCTTTATCTTTATATAGTTTTTTATATATACGTATCCCTCCCTTTTTTTTATGAATTTTTAATAATTTCTTTTTATGTTTGATTTGACACCCGAGCAGTGATGAGTGGAGCGGAGCGTTTCCAATATTAACGGTTTTTTAATTACCCCTGTGCCCCAGTGCCCAAGCCACCACCAAAACAAGTTCCCTGTCCAAGTCTTTTGTTCTCCCCTGACATATGGATGTCTGTACATACATACATATGTATGTATCTCTCGCACGGCCATCTACCATGACAATCCAATGCTCGACTTCTGCATCTCTCACTCTGGATCTCGTACATGGCATAGAAAAGTGAAATTGAAATTGAAATGGGGAAAAACGGAAAACGAGAGGCGGTCCGAAAACATACTCGTACATATAATAATGTAAGAAACTCTAGTAATCAGGGGAATAACAAAGGGGCCAGCAGCTCATTAACTTGCCGACTTTCGTCAACTGCCGAAATGCCAAGAATAGCGCCATGTCATGTGGTCGACGGTCGATGGGGCATAGACTCAGAGTCCCAGTCCCACTCCCAGCCCCAGAGTCCAGATCGAAATGTTGCAGCTACCAGAGCTATTACCTGGAAAAAACTTCTCTCTGCCACTGCCACTGCCAGGTATCCCCTTGGCTACCGTCTGAGGTTTCCCCCAACTTCGACTCAAACTCCGACCAGCTCTGGTATGCAGCGCCCACTCAAGAGCAACGTTTATTATTTCATCTTCTTGGAGCCTGTTCACCGCCCCGTTTGACCCATTTATTTTGGACTTCTGTATGCATACATATGTACGTATCCGCGTATCTGTTTGTGTGATGTATCTATGCATGCATGAGTGTATCTTTACGATCTCTGTGTGTGCGTATGCCAGTATGCCACTGTCCCCTGGTCTTATTGTTAGGTGTAACTATTAGTTGGCTACGTTTCCAGGTCAACGGGGCAATCAATCATTTTATATGGTGTATAGGAAATTTGTATACACCAAGACCCAAGACACCGCCCCCTCTACAACCGCATGAGGCACAGGAGAAGAAGAAGAAGGGGGAGGGAGACTGGAATTTTATCTCTCTTTTTTCCTTTTTTTGTTTTTGGCACTTTACATGCCCTTGTGGCAGATTTTTTAACATGTAACAGTGGAGCCATAAAGAATGGTTTAATTCATTGTCAAATTGATTGTCGGAATCTTAAAAGACGTGTGACATATACCTATAGGACTATAATTATTTGAGTAGGTTAGGCCAAACACAATGCAAAAACACTAAAATGTGTCACTCCTTACAACATTTTCAGCTTGCTTTTTTTGTCGTGGAATTCTATAGAATTCCTTACTGAGAAAGAGAGAAACAGATAAACAGAGAGACAAAGATTAGGCCAGAAGGAGTCTCAAAGGGGGTTGGAATTTCTAGAAAGACTTGAAATTTCATATGAATTTATGTCTAATTTATTTATAACGAAGGTCGCAAAGCTAAAATAGTCAACAGAAAATACATAAATTTCGAGTATTCTATATAAAGATTGTGATATATATGTCAGTGGCAAGGGTACAGGGATTCTTTTTCTTCTTCCATCGATCCAAACCTTAAGCGCAGTGAGTAGAGGCAAACTAAACTACTCCCTACTCTCTTTCGTGCCAGTCTCTACTCCGTCCCGCACACAGCATTGCCAGATCTATTTGCACTCCTTTAGCAATTCCCTTTGTATCTCCCTTGATCTATCTCTCTCTCTGAGACAACCACTCCGTCGAGCCACTGTCTCGCTCTCAAACCTCGCTCTCAGCAGATATACGAATAAAGGCATAACTCTATCGTCTTGCTTCTGTTCTTCTTTACTTTACCTCTTTATTTTTGCTATATATTAATGTTTACATTTGTGTTTACATCTCTTTTCCTCTATTCTTACTCATACTCTCCAACATATACGTAATACCTAACTTTGATATTTATTTCTTGTTATGGCTTCTCACTGTACTTCCTTCCTTCCTTCGTTCCTCGTTTGGTTATCTCTTGTCTTCTTTGAAATTCCTTTAAATTCCTGTCAGCAATGGCTTCATTTTCTCTACTTTTCCGTTCGACTTCCCAGCATATTTCTACAGGAAGCGCATACCAGACGTGTTTTTTTTTTATAAGCAAATACAAATAAAAAGCTGCACATTCACGATGCTGAATACTGAATACTGACCGGTGGCGGTGGCTGTTATGAAAATGAGTTTAGCTTTTTTTTTTGTTGAACTTTTCACCGGGGCCTCGTGGATCGGAGCGGATGTGGAGAGTGTTTGGCGGAAAGTGAAAAGTGCTGCTTAAAATGACTTAGTTTGCAGGTTTCGCTGTGCCGTGCTGTGCCTTGCTTTGCCTTGCCTTGCCTTGGATTGCCTTGCGGAAGTCACCTAAGCGAGCGGCCACAACAAGTTGTCTATCATGGAAAAGCAATTTCCATGCCAATGATTTATGAGCCGCTTAACCGGCCCATTACAATCTTATCTGTGGGCTATTATGTACACCGTTTGAGCTGACAAAATATATTGTGCTCGAAATCTAAAGCTGCCTGCCACGCTAAACTTCAACTTGGATCTGGAAGCGGAATCTGAAGCTGAAGCTGACGCTGACATGTCGCGCTTATCGCCACTAAACTATCAACAGACAGACGGACAGAGAGACAAACACAAGAGACAAAGCCCAAAACCCAGGCCCATACCCATACCCATAGCCATGGTTAGAGTCAGAGCTAGAGCAAAACTGAAACTGTGGCAGAAACAAAGGCAGCCCAGTGTGTGGTGTGTGTGTGCACAGTGTGTCTCAATTGTTTGCCACCACGCACGCGCGCAATTACTTAAACATGTCCAAGAGCGAGTCCAAGAGGTGAGCGCTGAGCCCACATTTGCCAGGTGCAAGAGTGCTTACGAGGCTTACGACTCGACTCGCGACTCGTGCATGTGTATGTGTATGTGTCAGTGTCGGTGTGTGGGATATCCTATGCAAATGCAAATGCAGCTCCAACTCATTGAATGACCCTCGTTAGGCCTGCCTCCACTCTTCTCTTCTCTTCTCTGCCCTCCCTTCGTCTGTCACGCTTTGTTTGGCCTGTCAAGATGACAAGTGTTTGCTTTGCTTTTGGCCAAGTCTCTGCCTGTGCCTGTGCCTGTGCTGGGGTCTGCGCCTGTGCCCCGGCTTTTGGCCGGTCTTGCAGCTGGCGCTCCGGCAATGTAAACTTGACATTTGATAGCATTTTAATTAAAAAGAAGTCGAACGGAGTCACAGGAAAATTTATGATGGCGCACTAAATTTTTCGTTCATGTGCGTGGTCTCTCTCTGAAAAGTTTTTGGAGCACTCTGATCTGTCTATAGATCTCAAAATTATATCACGCAGCGCACAGAGTGGTGTGGAGGTGGCTTGTGAAGGAGGAGAGTCGGAGTGGCAGTCGCACTGGCATGTGGGGCGTTGTCCGGGGGCAGGGGCAGAGGCAGCGGCAGAGGCAGGCGAAACGGTGTCCGTGACCGTGTGGCGGGCCCAGCGAAATGAGGTCGAAATTATTTGCAATTTATTGAAGGCAATCACAATGCCTATGAACTATATTTCCAAGCTATAGCCACAGCCATAGCCAAAGCTACAGACACAGCCATTGCTTGGGCCTGTGGTTGACTGTGGTCGGGTGTCGGAGTGTCGGTTGGTTGGTGTCGGAGTCGGTGCTGTAGCTGAGGTTTATTAGTTCTTCAAGCTGGTCTTTTCATTGAGCCATGAAATTCCGTTTTCTCTCCTACTGCCCTCTGCGGCACTCTTTCCCGCTAAAGTTAATTTTGATGTTTACTCTTTTTTCCGCCAGATATTTGCTGCAGACCATGTTGCCTGTGCCTGTGCCTGTGCCTATGATAGAGGAGATGCGGGGAAGTGTTGGCTAGATTGCCAGGAATGTGGCTTCAACTTAAGTGGACCAGAGTTCTTCGAGGAGGATAAGTTATAAAGGTATGTATCTATTGGTGTTGGTGTTGGGTATGAATTATTAGGAGAAGCTTTGTTTACTTTTCCTTTATCACACAAATATTTATCTTCTGTTTGTAGAAATATTAATCACGAATCTCTGTTTGGTATATCTGTACATATTTCTCATATTTAAAAGAGTATCCAAACTTTGTTGGCGCCCCCCCAGAGCGGTTCCATTCATCACGACCCTCAGACCATTCCATGTCTATTCCATGTCTCTATCTATCTCCCAATGATTCGGCGCTGTTTCTGTCATTTTTCGTAGCTCTTTTCGAGTCGAGTTAATTTGGCTGGTAGCGGGTGGTTGATTAAAACGGAAATGTCGTGCGTTTAGCTTAATGATTTTCAACGCCTTGATTTTTGCCAGAAACTTTTGCTTTTGGCCTACGAATTCCCTTTGAGGTCTCCAACCAAAGTCAAAGACATACTCGTACAAATCTATGCAAAAACAACGAAGATGCAACTCCGTTCTGGCTGTTGATTTGAATATCTGAAGGAATTGCGAAACTACAAAAAGTTTTTCATGCTTTCCATGTTAGTCCGTGATCGATGGCAACATTGTTGACTCAAAGCCATAGAGATCTCTGGTGGGTATCTCCATCTGTATCCATCTGTATTCTCATTTCCATTTTCAGGCTCTGGTTTTTTTTCTGCGCAGGTGTTGGATAAATATGAAAATAGTGCAAAATCGTGCATACGATATTTGTACGTGATGCCATGTTGTGGGTGTCGGTGGAGGAGGAGGACTGGGATTTCGACTGGGTTTCGGTTTCGGTTTCCCTACCTCTAATTTAAACCAGAAACCAACACAAGATAAAAAGAAGAACAAAGGGTCTTTTTTTTTTGTGTGTTTGTTTCTTCAGGGCAATGGTGGCTGTCATTGCGAAGGGTGCGGGGGGAATCTCTTGGCTCATTGAAATTGCCCAAGTTTGGCATTATCACCGACTCACACACAGACTCACTTCCAGCTCAAGATCGACGTCATTAAAAAACGTTTAAAATGAATTTTTGCGCCTTTATTAAGCCTGACATTTGAACAAAGGCTCTTGTCAGCTTTTCTGTGGCTGTTGTCTATTATTATGATTAAAATATCTCTCAAAGAGTGGTTTATTTTTGTTCGGATCCATGCCGCTATTTTTCATTATCCCCCTCCCCCCTGCCAGCCCGTGTTCGAACACTCCAATCGGCGGGTGCCTGGCCCAAAAGAGATCTGTTTATTTAAGTAGCCCCCTCCAGACACCGAATACAGAAATTATTGTTGATCTTTTTTTTAGGCCGTTTCATTGTTGTTTTTTCCAGCACCACTCGACGGAGAGGTACAGTGGAGGTTTCTCAAAAATCAAACTGCTCCACATACACGGCATTTAACGCATTCAATGGCGAGGCGATAGCGATAGAGTATAGAGTATAGAGTCGCTTTTCATTGTTGTTTATTTTTATAAGGTCTCGGGACTGGGCTGGGGTCCGGGACACACCTTAAACGAGCCACCGAATGCCACCGATAGCCACTGTACAGCCGCCGCCGCCACCGACCATCGACACCACATAGCAGCACACACATATTCGATATCCCATAGCCCCAGCTACAGCTCCAGCATCAGGGGTCTAGCGTCGGCGGCAATAACCAAAAGCTATGCCCCGGCATTTAAACATTTTCGATTTGTTTTAAATAAAAGCAATGACATGCCGCAAAAGTATTAGTATGAACAACAATCAGCCTGCAACAGCAGCACAAAGGCGCAGCAGCAGCGGCAGTGGCAGCATCGGCAGCAGTGTCCGATATTGGTATTGACTTGGCATTAAAATCGGTAAATAATTCACGCCATTAAGCGTGCGACGATCTGTGTGAGAAGCATCCCCATGCCCCTCCTGCCCACCAATTTGACATGGTTCACTCCATTAGGTGGCACCGCCGAATCTTGTTTGGATCTGTCGCGTCCCATAATTTTCACATTTCGTTTGGCTTATTTATGGTGCAATTTCAGTTGATAATTTGCTGCCTTAAATGTGTCCACACTCGATCTTCGGACGTCATTCCACTTAAATGTAAATGTGTATATATATCAATATATATGCAGATGTAACCAAATAAACCAAATGCTCGTTTACATATGTTTACATTTGATTTGATTTGATTGTCATAAAGAGAAGAAACAAGCTAATTTTACAAGGGAGATGTTCATCTAATCAGATGGTATCTGTATCTGACGGTTATCTGTAATCTGAGACAGGGAAAGTTGTTAGATTCCCTAGAGAACCCAGGTGGACCCTGGCTGTCCTTGGCACACCCACTCAAACTTTGTTGAAGGCAAAGGAATCTATCATTTTGACATTTACGAGGGATATGCAAAGCATTTTTCTGGTTTTTCAGGGCGATTTCCCCAAATTGCTTAGATAAAGTCGTTAGGGCTCGTTAATTGAATTAGATACGAATATTTGAGTATGCATATTCATGCCCAAAACATCGGACTAGTTTGGGCTGCGGCATTAGCTATGCCATTGCCTAAAAGCGGAAAAATATATACCTACTATAATTTGTTGTTTCAGATAAAGTGTGTGGATGCTGTGGCTCTGTCTGTGGCTCTGAGCTCATTCGAAGATTCAAATTTGGCCTGCAAGCGCTCGTAAACTCGAAAATTCGAAAACAACAACGAGAATGCTCGAATTTAAAATCAATTAAGACAAATTTATGCTGACATGAGACAAATCTGAGGCAACATTTTCTGCGTAGGCGATGATCATTAAACGAAACGAACTACAGCCCAGCAAAGGGGGGGCCTAAGATTGGGCCATTGGCCATTGGCCAGCACTACTACCGTTTTTGGTAGTAGCCCATTGTCAGGGCTACTCCCCCCCCCCCCACCCCGAAAAACAAATCATTAGGTGATGTAGTTTTTCGGCTGCCAGTCTTTCGGCTCGGTTCGGCTTGGTTCTGTCTCTGATTTATGCGACAACAGCACGCGATATAGAACAGCTCCTAAACTATCGATGGATAGTGCTGGAGTCGAAGCCGGGGCCCACCTACGGTGCGATGAATAACAATTAGTGGCATAAATCAATGACAATCGCCCATCGACAACGGAAAACTGAGTGTGTGTGTGTGTATGTGTGTGTTTGTGTCTGTAAAGGCAAACAGGCGCATAAATAACCGATACATTCGTTGAGGTGACCAATAGTAGGCACCCATCGGGGATGGATACATTGGTAAGATAGCTCCCGGCCCCGGCCCAGACACAGACACAGACACCGAGCAAGCAGCAAGCAGTTCACTTGCCATCTTGTCTCGGGGGCTCTAATTGCTTCGCGTCAATGTTTATCCAACTGTGGGTGTTCCGATCCACACGCACTCCGTCCGTCTCTTGTTGACCGCCATACGAGATTTTCGTGGGGCTTTTTTGTATATCTTTTTTGTTTGCTTATTCTAATGAACCCATATACTCGTGCGAGTAGTACAGACGAGGGTCTACCATCTCTTTAGAGGGAGAGGGAGAGAGAGATCGTGAAAATTGCGATAGTCGCAAATGATGTCATGTTGGTCATGTAACTCAATTTCAATTTACATGATCGATGCTCTCATGCCAACAGGCAGCTGTGAGAAAAATTGATTGCATTAAAAGATACACTCTCTAAAAGAGGGGGACACGGGGGATCGGGGGTCTACGGTTAGTGGGCAGAAGGTGCTGGGGGCTAAATGTGTAACTGTGCAGGCGTTCGATTTTAATCGCTTCATTTAAAATGCCGCTCGATACGCATCAGTCGGCTCCTGCAGACCAGAGACAGAGTCTGAGAAGTGGCAGCGGCTGTGGCAGCGGCAGTGGCAGCCTCCATCCGCCGCATTGCGTGCCACTTGCTGCGATCTCGTTTTGACCAAAAGAGCACCAAAAAGCCAAGAGCGCTTGTGGCCAAAATCGAAACACAAATGGCCGCCGTTTGGCCTGTTGGCAGCCACTGACTGCCACTGCTGCAACTGGAGCTGCCACTGCTGCAAGTGCTGCAGATTGGCTGGCCATTTTCTACTTGCAGAGTGAAAAAATCAAACGAAATTTTAATTAAATTGTTTGCCTCACTTGGCGATACGGGCCATACGGCTGGCCGCTGGCTGCTGGCAGAAAAATGTTTTCAATTTTAATTAAATTGCCCCAGCAGATACTCGTACTCGAACACTTAGCATATGCATTGGATAAATCTTCCCCGAGGCATAAGTACTCGTACACTTCCTCTTGCACGTGTGCCGTAAATCAAATTACCTAATGATGCATTTAGCGCATGAAATATGCCAATCCCAACGGCCCGAGCCGAGCCGCGGCCACAGCCGCAGCCGGGCCGGGTCACTAACTGCTGCTAATTTACGGGCCCAGCCGTGCATGGCCTATCAAAGTCAAGGTGGATATTAAAAGCTGGGGGAATACTCGCACTCGTACGGCAAGTTCTCCCTCCACCTCCTCCTCCACCTCCTCCTCTGGTGCTGCATTTACATGCGCATTTAGTAATTCTCACAGCCGGCAACAGGCACACTTACAGATGCACAGACATCTCTCGTAAAAGATACAAGACATTCAGCTTGGTAATCAGAAATCAACACCCATACAAGCGCACATATCATACTAATGATGCGAAATGACTTTAACGGCTTTTCTTCTGTGCCATTGTATCAGATTTAGGGGTATATTAGGCTGAGTGGGAGCTCTAAGGAACCAGTGATCATTATAGTAATCTATAGGCTGCCTCTTCAGTATCCTGTTCTTTGACTAATTGGTTTCTGTATTCTACTACTCTCCAGGGTATCATTCTATTCGCACCCATGTGGCACCTCTTATGATTCACACTACCTGTGTGCTAACAACTACAAAAAGGCCAGCAGCAGCAATGACAGGCAATGGTCTGTGCCATGGTATGGGGGTATCAATGGTCTTCGGGCTCTCTATTGCCGAGGAGGCAACAGAGTCAAGAGGCTAGCGGCAAAGGGGCGGGGAGGCTAGAGGAAGGTGATGATCAATGGCCATCTGGTTCTTTGCTCTCTCCCGCAATTGCAGACGGCAAAATGCAGACATCGTCGCTTTTTTTCCTATGAAATAAAGGTCAAATGAGCCAACAAGACAGCCGACAGCCACAACAACAACAACAGCAATGGCAACAGCAACAAGTGTTTCTTTTTTTTCCTATAGACCGACTACATTGCATCTGGGGCTAAAGATTTATGGTATAAAGATTCTCAAGTGTTTTTACAGCTTAGTATTTATGCGGCTTTGGCCTGACATTTGTTCAACTTATTTTGGTATTTCACCAAGCGATTTTACCACTTTAATTACGTGTGTAAAATGTTTCTTCTTAATTAAGCCGTAAGTGGTGGGTGGGGGGAGGAACTCTTTGAACTTTATCAGCCGCAAATCGGAGTATTTATAGTGCCAATTGGCTGCTATTCGATGGCAGAGGCCATACAGAGGCGGAACACACCCAAGAAAGAAAGTTTGGGTTCCCATTCAGCATTTCCGCTGGCACAGCACATTCCATTTCTAAAACTTCATTCGCAGAGCAAAAGGGGAATGGGAATCTTAATTCGAATCGTTTAACAACGGAAGCATTGGGTCGCGCCAGACGAGCGCGGGATAAACGAGCGCGAAATCTCTTCTGCTCCACTTAAGCTACACACAGACAACAAAAAACCAACAACAACACAAAATTAATCAAAACAAACAATAAAGAAATGGCCAAAAGCAAACCAAAAAGTGCCGACCAAGAAATTGGGTCCACGCAGAGAGGGCCACAGCCATATTTTCAGTGCCTTTGGGCCACAATTCCACAATTTGAATGATTCAAAAGAGGAGCAGCTCCGCGCTCTATATATTCATATAGATAGATTCGATATTGCTCTGTGTATTTTGTGCTTTGTAATTTACAAGGGACAGGCGGGAACGAGAGAGGGCCACAAAGGGGTGGCCCAGAAAGTAGAACAATCCATTGAACCCGCATAAGTCATAAGGCCGGAGGAATAAAGAAACCGAGACCGAAACAAATATTCAGCTATGAAAAGGCCAATTAATATGAAACTCGTTTCAATGGAATGCCGGGGCCTTATTACACTTATTTCTATATATATATTTTCTGTTTCTGTAGTTTCTGTAGTTTTTGCTTCTCTATTTCTTCGTCTTCGCTTTTGTTTTTGCACTCTGAACATTACTCATACGCACGGTTAGCCGGGTTAAACATTTTTGCGGGGCAGTGTCACGCCCCCCGCAAACCGCATACACACCAATATTTATGCTTGGCTTTTGTCGTGGCTTTTGGCTTATGGTCAGGTAGCAGCATAGTTGCTGCCACACGTTACGCATACGCCAGATAGGCTCAGATCACAGCTCCGACAATGTGTGTGTGTGTGTCTGTGTGTGTATTTTGTCGTGGTCGTGATTGATATGCGCTCGCATAATATGATCGATCTCTTTTCTTCATCATCAATTACACTTTGTCTAGCTTTTGGCCCGCGCCGAGCCTCATTGTCCGCTGGCTGCCTGGCTGGCCATTGGCCGTTGTTGGTTTTATAATCATTTTCATTTTTTTTCCATTTTTAATAATAGCTCGTGTTGTCTTAGCCGTTTTTTTTCTTGGTTTTGTTGGCATTTGTGGGTTAACTGCATATTAGTCGCTTTTGGCTTTCGGCCACACACAGACCCCACAGACCACAGACCCCTGACGCCCCTGACGCAGGCCTGGTCATGTGATTAGCTGGAGCTTCTAGTGAATCATTCGGCTGTCCAAGAAAAGCGGAAAATTACTGGGCCAGACTCGTGTCTGATTATGCAAATGGCATAAATGTTTTTCGTATGAAATATTTCAATCAAAATGCAGATCTCCGAATCTCTAGGGGGGCAACCGCCTCTCGTTTTCGTTTCTTTTTTGTCAAAAAGCTGTCAGGGGGAAATTTGCATAAATGATAACTTTATCGAACTGAGCCAATGAATCGGCGGAGAGACAAGACTTCGCTATAGACAAGGGGGCGTGGCCAGTGAGCCAGTGAGTGACTGGCGTACGTGTGGTGCGTGTCGTTTGCGTGTATCTCTGGCCGTCCCGCTCTGGCTCTGGGCTCTGAAAAAAATTAACATGTCACCTGGGGACAGGTGGAGACTGAGAGGCTAAAGCCTCTTTAGCTGGCTATAGCTGAGGCGTGGCATAGATGTGGCATGAGGGAAGCTCTTAAGTGATTTCTTGGGGAATTTTCTAAATATTATTTACAAGTATATTTCTTATATTTTATGGATGCAAAACTAATTATACAATACACTTATTTCCCGTGGTTAGAGAGGTTCGACAATCGTTTGCCTGATCTACAAGTGAACTCCGAAACCCAGCCTTTTCCTGTCGGTTGTCGTTTGTCGTTTGTCTGCCCCCTCCCCCGCGCGCTCTCTCGCTCAATATTGTTTAAAATCAAGGCAATGTTCGAGTCTAAAACAAGCGCTTAGACAACGGCAAACGGCAACAGCGGACCACTGCCTGTGGACTACATGAAGTGCCAAATTTATATAACCATTAGATACGATGGTGGTTAACCCAGCCTCCACTCCACCCTGCAAAAATGTACCTGTGCCCGTACCCTAACCCCATTTGCATGCGCCGCCTTCATCGTCGTCGTCGTCGTCGTCGTTGCGGCTGACATCGCAACATTTTGTTGCAGCGGCTACCAATTCCGCACTCTGAGGCTACAGCTGGAGTCGGAGTGGAGTCGGAGTGGAGTCGAAGCGGAGCTGGAGCTGGAGCTGAATCCACTTAGTCTCAGCTCGTTTTGGGCCCAGTCGCAGCCACTAAGCTGCAGCCTCGCTGCAGGTTGTTCTTGTTGCCGTCGCCTGTTGCTGGTTGCTCGTTGAAC
Source organism: Drosophila azteca (assembly GCA_005876895.1). Taxonomy (NCBI): domain Eukaryota; kingdom Metazoa; phylum Arthropoda; class Insecta; order Diptera; family Drosophilidae; genus Drosophila; species Drosophila azteca. The sequence goes on along the minus strand of VCKU01000004.1, from coordinate 15,600,674 downwards.
GTTGAACGTTGCTTGGATGGTTGTTGGTTGTCATGTACGAAAATTGTAGCGCGCATTGCTGCAGGAAATAGTTCAAACATATCAATTTTATTTTTATTTATGCTAATAAACCGTTAGGCCGCCCGAGTGAATTATTGGCCATACACCTATAAAAAAAACACAAGCCACCAAGCCACCACAAGCATATCCCAAGCCACGACCCGGCGGCGGCACATGTCGAAGCGCGACTGCTCCGATCTCCTTTGGATTGGATCGATCGGCATGTGTATCGGCACGGCTCGGCACGGATCTGCACGGGTGAAATCTGTGCATGCACTTTGATTAATCAAATCAAATTAACGCCGCATTCCCACACAAATCAATGCAATTTGCGGTGCGCCGCCTGCCAAAAAAACAACAAAAAAACAAAACCAATTGACATCGAAATCGACTTCGACGTCGGCATCGGGATATGCTTCGACACTGGCGAAAGTGTTGAGTGCAACACCCACCCAAAATGGCAGCCGTGCCCATTTCCACACCCGGTGGGCGTGCTGCTGCCGCTGCTGGGGCTGTCAGTGATGGGCGAGGCCCGCATGCAAAACAAGTGCGACCTAAAACAAACATCAAATTGAGTCTGACTTGGACTTGGCGCTGCCAGCAGCAGCAGCTGCACACACTTGCCCGCCCGGCCAGAAGAGTGTTACGATTCGGGGGAGATAATTGAAAATGTTCATAGCAGATTTAAGTATAATCTTTCCTCTGATGCTGGGAGATTCAGATCAAAATTGTAGGCATTTTGCGGCCATCTACCCACTGATGATCCCTCTATCTGGGATATCACTTATCAACAGAAATGGTCTGCAGTTTAGTGCCTTCTTCCATATCTATGGCTAGATAATGATTGGTATTCATCTATGAGTAAAAGGAGGTCTTCAATTTCCACTTTCTTTCTTTCCTTTAGTCGAAGTGATAACCTCCGTCTACAGACTTTGACCAGCTTCTCCCTCCATTCAGCAGTACTTCTTTTTACAAGGGTATAACAAAACGAATCGTGTTGGAGTTTTGCTAGCATTTTCCAGATAGCTTTTCCAGCTGCAGTCTCTTATGGCAATTTGACAAACGACAGGCAGGACTGCCACAAGCACAGGCACAGGCACAGACACAACACCACAGCCACACACACAGCCATGGAAAATCCGACAAAAAGTGGACGGTGGGTCTGGCCATTGGAGTGCAGTGCTCTGGCCATGTTGTCTGTGCCATTTTTGGGCAACCCCCGACGTCATTATTTGGCTGGCATACGAGTGCACATAATTAAAATTGACTCAAGTGTCGCTCGGGTTCGGTTCGGATCGGTCGTCACACCCAAATGTTCTGGCCAAGAAGGAGATGGGGGCAGCAGGCAGGCAGCAGCAGCAGGCAGCAACAGCAGGCATGCTGCATAAATTTCAATTGGCAATTGACAGCAGCTTGTTGTTGCAACAAATCTCTGTCAGCTGCATGGTAAAATGAATGTTTATTGTTTGGTAAGTGCCGCAGTCCGTGGCAGCCGAAAAAAAGCGTCACATTTAATGCATGGGCCGCAATTTATAGAAGCCATTTTCGGCCATTTGATTGAAAGACCCGCAATGGGCGTTCACCCATTGGAAAACTGTGTGTGTGTTTGCCTGTGATATTTCACGTATTTTCGCCTATTAATTTACAACTTTTAAAGCCATCGCCATTGCTGTAGCTCTTGCTGGCAGCAGCAAACAATTTGCCATGGCCAAAATTGGCAAACAGCTGAAAAATTTCGCATTTCGCATTTGCCTTTTTGCTTCTTTTTTTTGCATAATTTCCTTTCCTTGCTGTGGAATGGCATGGCGCATGCCACGGGGCCCCCAAAAAGTGAAACTTTCATAATTGCTTGAGAATTTCTGTCTACCAGCGGCACACACAATCTCCATGGTCACCGCATTACTGACTACCATGGCTTTTTTTCCAGCTTTCTGGCCAATTAGCAAAGCCCCTGGCCAGTGGCTAACGGTAGCCCGGAGCTCAAGCTCCAGCTCCAGCTCCAGCTCTAGCTCCTGCTGCTGCCTGCCTGCCTGCTGCTTACTGCCGCTGCTGCTGCTGCTGGGGCTGCTGTGTGGTCCACACGAGTGTTTGCTCTACGCATTAACGCCGCTTAGGCCTAAGAGACAAACAAAACAAACAAACAGACGGACAAACACTGAGGGGCACACAAAGTGGTGCCTGGTGGTGGACAGTGCTGTCCACAGCTGGTGACCAGCCATTAGCCAGGGGCCATCTCTTGTCTCGTTTCGGGGCAGAAACTAGCCAAAGGCCCGGCCCGGCCCTGCCCCGTCGTCCGATAGAGTATCGTGGCTGCGACCTGAGGCTCTGACTTTTTGCCGCGCAGTTCAAAGTGTTTGCCCAATGCCAATGTGGCATTTAAAACTAATACGAGCGAGACGACAACGTTTGCTTTTGTCGTTGCTGCTGCTGCCTGTTGCCTGTTGCTGCTACCTGCTGCCGCTGCTGTTGCTGCTGCTGTTGGCGTTAGCCGTCACCAATTTGGTATTGAAAACAGTCAACAGACTGCTTGGCGGCAGTCGCTAGCCGCTTCTGAGACTGGGTGACTCCGTCTTCAACTCCATGTCCAGGTTTAGCTCTGACTCCCAGTCTAAGCTAGTTGTTTGTGCTATGCAAACAATCGACGGCGACTACGACTCGGAAGCGAAGACAATCCAGCAGATACATGGAAACATGGATACAAGGAAAAATTCTTGAATGTTTTTTGTTTTTCGGGGGGCGCAACCGTACAGCAAATAGGCTGACTGCAGATGACTGAAGCTGACTGGCAGCCCAACTGTGTTGCATGTTCATGTATGTATATATTTATGCATATGCTGCACCTACCCCCTACCATCCCCCGCCCTGAAGCTGCAATTGCAGACACCACTCGCACTCGAGTTGAGTTCATTTCGAGCGCATCTCTCAGCCCACATGTGGTCCACGGACAAAACGTTCGCCTGGCTTTTCCTAACTGTTTATCTGCATGAGCGAGTTACCATTTTCCACCTCAACACACTCTCCTCCCCGTCCCCTGTCCCGCTTAAGCTTTTTCCATTAAATGGCGGACAAGACTGCGCTGCGCTGCGCCGCGCACCTGTTTGGAAAATGTGTTGCTTATTTATTTTAATTTTCCTAGACGATATTTTTGTTTGTCCATTTGCCTTTGCCTTCATTAGTGGGCAAAGTGAAAATCTCTGTGAAAATCTTGGGCTGCCGTCGCTGCAGCAGCCCCAGTATATCTGAGATCCTCGTATCATGATCTTGTCGTATGACGGGTCGTTTTCGCTTTTGAACACTTTACGCTTTACGGCCAAATGTGACGTCTAATGAAGCATGCGGCTCAGTCTGAGGCTCAGCCTCTCAACCGGTTGTGGGGATTTGAGGCAGGCCAGGCCAGACCAGGCCTGAAGCAGCTCCTTCAGAAAGAAAGAAAAATCTGGTAGTCATAAGGCGATAGAGCTCTGATAGGCCGACGACCAGCGCGGATACAAATGTGAGATAACTGGTCAGAGATCCGATGACAGCGAGAGAGAAAACACAGGTAGCCCCGTAGACGTAGAGCCCCACTGGACACTGTACTCTGGACACTGGGGAATGGCAATGATGACAGCAGAAATGCCTGAGAATCGGTACCAAGATGCATGGGGGATAGACATGGGTGATTATGATGATGATGATGATGATGACGGTGGGTCCATCCAGATTCGGATTCAATTTGGGTCTTGGCACTCTCTCACTCTCCCTGTTTTGCGTTCTCACTCTCCCTCTGTACCTCTCACTCGCTCTCTGGGAGTCTAATGGTCGGACAGTGCATATAATTCGCCAGCATTCACATTCGCTAACAAGCAATTATATGTATATACTTAATAGCTAAATCCTAACGATTTCCTCCATTAAAGGAGGAGGCTAGGGAGAGGCTGGAGAAGGAATCGGGCAACATCACGGCCGAGCTAACTTGCCTCAATTTATAACATGCAAAATGAACAAAATGAAATGGAAGTAGAACCGCACTGTTGCACCGCACTGCGGCACTGCGGCACCAACCAAATGCTGGGGACGCACGCTGTGCGCAGGCAATTTATTGTGTGTTTGTTTTAAGCATAGAGCATGGCACACATGTATCTCTCAGATACTCGACTGGGCAGCGGCAACAGTGCCTGCCCCTAACTGCAAATGTGAGAAAAACACAATTAGCTTTTGGCGGCAGTGCACCAGGGGACCACCTGCTGCTTGCTACCTCGCCACAAAATCAAAAAAAATACAACAGCAGCAGCAGCAGCAGCAACAAAAAAATAAGGAGAAATATGGATAAAAAAACAAACGAAACTTTCAACACACGAACACAAAATGGGTGGGGTGGAGGAGCAGTCGGAGGGCTGGGGTGGGGGAGAGGGGTTGGGACACATAGGAAAACTAATTGCACATAGAAGTTGACCGCTGCATAGTTTATTTAAATTTTGCCATAACAAAAGCCGCGTGGCAAGTTTAAGGTCAGTCTATCGTGTGATATGCAACCCATATGCCCCACCCCCCCACCTCCCTTCCACTCCATTCCACTCCCGATCTCCCCCAAGTCCTACTCCAACTCCGAATTGCGGCGAGGTTGGGGCCATGGCTGCGGCTCAATAAAACAGCATGCAAATATAAAATATATACACCCAGAAGGAGGAGAGATAGAGAGAGATGGCTAGCGAGAGAGCGAGAGAGAGAGAGCAACAATATAAATGTTGTGTGTATGCCAGATCTGGTGGCCAATAAACCATACCAACACCAGCAACACCGATAGCAAATTGAAACTAATCGAGTTTCGGCCAAAAGGCAGCTGCCATAAACATAAAAAATAAAATAAATACAAATACAAATCAGAATCTAAGCAAAGTTTGCAGAGATTGCGATTGTAATAAAATTCACTTTGAATATCGCATAGGTGTGGTCCTAATTACCGATATTAAAGCGGATCTATTTCATCTGGTCCCCCAGTCTACGACTCCAAGACTCCGAGACTCCGCAACTGCTTCGATTCGATTCGTTGCGATTTGTTTTGCCACGAGTCCGGTCTCGGTTCGACCCGGTCCGGTCCGGACATGGAAATCAATATGATAGAGCTCTGGGCCTCGTAAGTCTGAGCCAATACAAGCGGCACAATCGAAGTGGGTTCTGCAATTGCAGATGGTAAAATTTCTGCTAATAGCATCAAATGTCTGTAATTTCACTGCATGCAATTCAATATGCGATGCCAAAGGAGCGCCCTGATCGGACATGGGCATAGGCTCGTCTCTGGGTCTGTGGTCTGGCGTGGGGTCTTATCAAGGCCAGGCTGGTTGGCTGGCTGGTTGGCTGGCTGGCGGGTAACCAGATAACCAAGCCCTTGTTTTAATTAAATCGCTGCACATAAAATACAATACACTTTAGCGGAGACTTAAAAAGAAGCTGAGCAGGAAGTGCTGGCCATCAAAGTGTTTTCTGGCTCTTGCCTACTTTCGTTGTATCAATTTCACTTGGCCCAATGCCTCCATCAGTGTCAGCCTGTCAGTCAGTCAGTCAGTCACTCAGTCAATCCGACTGTCAAAACGCACGCCCATTCATAAGTTGGGGCTTTACATTTAAGGCTCAATTATGGCGCACTTAATGAACTCATCTCCCGGACAGCGCATCAAACAATAACTGCGAAAACTGTCAAAATATTTTCTGTATCAAATCAAATTGGAGCACCCCTGATGAGGCGTGGGCGTGGGCTTGATCTCTTCTCCGTATGGTTATGGCTATGAGCATAAAAGAAAGCATTTAACAATTACAATCGGTTGATCGGTTAGCATCTGGCAGCAAGCCATTAGCTAAGACGACACTAATCCAACAATTGAAACTACTTTCAAATGTTCATCGAGCTCACCTCGGAGGTGTAATGCTTATGTGGTGGATTACGATACTAAGTGGATCTGCTTGAATGGCCAAACATATCTTGTCTAAGAGAAAGCATAACTCAAGTGTTCCTGGCAGAAGATTTTCCAAGTCTGAAAAGCCAGAGATTTTCTAATATTCTTTTCCGTTTATTCCTGCTTTATTTCAGCTTCCTCTTTGGTCCAATCGTCTGGTCTGATTCATTTGGTTCCCATCTCGGTACCGGCTCCGAGTCTTTCACCTTGATCTTGGTGCATGACTGGAAGTAAGTCCAGATACATATACATACATAGACATATATACTATATAAATATATAAATAACACACCCTGGTTCCTGATCGACAGCTGGCCACAGCCAAGCCGTGTGTATGCATAGCATTACGAGAACGAGTACGATATCGGAGGAATGGTGTGGTGTGGTTTACGGTATGGGTATGGGATACACATATGGATTTTACCGTTTTAGGCATATCGGTCTAATTGATTGTTTGTGGTTGCCGGCCGCCACCTACTGACCTTCACATTGAGCAGCGGTGGCAAGCGACAGCGGACAGTATCCGCAAGTCGATCGGTCGATCGGTCGGTCGGTCGGTCGGTCGGTCGATCGATCCGACTGCTAGACAGACGTCTCGTCGTCTAGCTCGTGCTTGAAGTTACCGGGTCCAAGCTCTGGTCTCCATGTAGCATTGGGGAAAAGAGATCTGATACGACCACACAATGGGCGCGTTAGATTGCTAATCGATTTGCTGATCATTCGATTTTTATTACGTATTCAAATTGGTGCAATTACCACTCGGAACTCGTATGGCATAAAAGTGGGTGTGGTCCCATAGCCACAACCACAGCCCCAACTACAGTCCGAGTTTAGGTTTTCTTTCTGCGATGATAATTATAAATGTTTCTACAAAGTGGACACACGATCGGATTCGGAGGCTACTGGCTTTTGGCTGTAAAGCAATGGAAATTTCTCCGGGTCTTGAATTACGTGCCGGATTTGGAGTGCGACAGCCGCTAGCCAGCAACCTGCGAATCGGCTCGGATCGGATCGAGGGTAACACGAAACCTTCTTTCACAATGATTTTTCATTCAGTTATTTGCCAGGCAGGGCCAGTGCAGCCTATGCCATGCCACACTATGTGCCATGCCACACTATGCCTTGGTATGCAGATATTTGCAACCATCGGAGAGCAACCGCAGTGGGCAAACACTTGCTGCCTGGTTGGCTACCGGGTCCCCCCGTCTCTGGGCCAGGCCTGCCCGGGCAGCGTCTTGTCTTGCCAATCACTCAATCAAAACGTCACTTGGCGTGGCAGTTTTGCGTGGCGTTTGCTGGAAATTGAAATAGAAACGTCAGAATTTCTGCTCTAATTATAAGGCGGTATGTTTTACGTACTAGCCAAGTTTCTTGACTCCTCGTCCGATTGTCCATTTGTCCGTCTGTCCGTTTGTCTATCTTTCTGTTGCTGTTTTTTCCCTCAATGAGCGCTGTGTGTGCTGTTGTTGTTGCTGTTTTGTTTTACAGTCTGCGCTTTGGCTCTGGCTTCCATCCGTCTCAGTGTCTGTCTGTGTCTGTGGCTGTGTATCTGTTGCAAGAAAGATTATGCTTTGATGCACTCACGTTAAGCTCACTTTACAGTTACAATTATTGTTTAATATCGTGTAGCCGCCGCAGCCGCAGCCACAGCCGCACAGAAGACCCTAGAGACCCGCTCGGCCGGCATTTGCAACACTTGCCGCACTTTGTTGCAATCGGAGCTGGAGCTGGAGCTGAAGTTGGAGCTGGAGACTGAAGCCGAAGCCAGAGCCGGAGCCGTTGCTACTGGGTTAAAATTTCATTTGCAATTATTATGCATTAATTGCGGGTGGGACGATGAGTCGAGTCTCATATGTCCCCCTCCCAGTTGCAGTTGTCCGATCCGCTGGAACCACTGCAACCAACCACTTGGGTCCACCCATTGGACAGTTTCCCAATCGCACAGAGACCGTGGAGACCGTAGAGACCAAGAAAAACACAAAACGCAAATTGTTTTAGATTGCCTAAAGCGGCGAATTATTTGCAGTATGTTGCCACGTTTTGTGTCGCTGCTGATTATATAAATCGGTGCAGAAATTGCCTGTAAAATCAGCTGCCTGTTTGCACCCCAACGAGCCCCAGTTGCTCTCTCTGCCCCTCTCCCTCTACAGCTTCTATCTATCTTTCTATCTGTCCACACTCTAATGCACGACACGTCGGTGGCAGCCTCTGGTCAATTGTCTGCCGCACATTTGCTGGGCACGTGATTGTTGTCAGGCGGAGGCAAGCTGCAAGCGCAGAAGTGGCAACCTGCAAGCTGGGTGCTGCCTGGGCATTCGGCATTCAACATGTGCAACACATGTACTGCAGATTTTTCTCCTTTAAAGGGGAAAACAAGTCAAGGAAAGATGGGAAATGTACCCACAAATACAGACATATTCTTTGGTGAAACATTTCAAATTAAATTTGATTTTATGCTGTGCTTTACGTGTATCCCCCCTTGCCACAAGTTTCATTCTCCTCTATGACCCAACCCGATTAAACATGCATCAGCTGCCAGTCTCGGGGCACAAATCAGTGTTTTACGGTGTTGCAGTTGCAGTAGCAATGGCCCCAAGTTGCTGTTGCTGTTGCAGTTGCCGCTGGTTAAAATCCGCAAAAAAAAACTCTTTGCGCGCTTTGCGAGCGTGTCAAAGAATTGGTCATTGTTTGTAATTATGAAAATTGCTTAATTGTTGCTTAACTCCCGGTGGCAGCAACAGCAACAACAGCACTTGCAGCGTGGCAAAAATTTGGCCAGACATTTGTTGGATTTTTTTGTTGTTGCTGCTGCTAATTGTTAATAATTTGTGTTATAATTCTGGCGCAGAGTGGCAACTTTTATTGCTAAATTATTAATTGCAATAATATTTAGCTGTAATCTTTTGGGGTGTATCTACTTACATATATATATGTATATATTCTGTAAATTTGTGTGGCTTTGTGTAGAGTTCCTTGGCCTGGCCTGGCCTGGCCAGTGGGCTGCGCCCAGTTTTTTCTTCTGTTTATTGCCGCTTGACTAAGCAAATTTATAAACTAAACGAACATAGTGGTAGAGCATATACATATACACACATACATATCGCATATAGTATGTGTGTGTGTGTTTGGTTATAGTCCAGTTTTCTGGTTGTTTTATGGCCCAACGAAACAGCCATAGAAATGAAACACAAAAAAATTGGTTTTTAATTATTATTATTGTTAATGCTGCAGTAACTGTTATTCCAAGGAATGCCCCTCTACCCCCCTTCCCCACCCCCCTGTCGTAATGAGCAATTTCAGTTGAAATTCTTTGTGCTGCTGCCTTGCTTTTGGCCCGCAATTAAACGTTACTCATACGACCCTGTGGCCGCCGCCCCGCAAATTAAGCCAAATTAAGGCGGCTTATTATGACAAAACAACAACAGACAACAGCCAACAGCCAACCTGTATGAGGAGGGGGATCTGGTTCATTGTGTGTGCGGTGTGTGGCTGGAACAGGTAATTAAAAGTAGTGCCCCCGCCTCCGCCACCGCCACCGCCTCGATAGACGCGACGCGACGCGGTTTGTCATATGATTTATAATAAGTTTTGCATAGATTTATTGACTTACTTTGGCTTTGGCTCTCCACCAAAGCGGAGCAGGAAGAATGTTGTGTGCTGTGCTGTGCTGTGCGCAGGAAATGCCAGCCAGTGCACTGCAAATAGTTTCAAAGTGAAATAGCATTAAAGCGTTATAATTAATACAAATCAGCACACTTAACATATAAGTACACCCCTCAGCTATAGATACAAACATACTTAGACTCGTACTCGTACTCGTAGTGCTTTTTAGAGCCATTGGCACGCCCGGCACGCAGAGCAATTTTAATTAGACATAAACGCTGGAGGAGCGCTGCAGCTGGATCTAAAGCGGACATTGAGACGGAGACCCAGACCGATGTCTACGATTGCGGCTGAAAGTGTTTAGTTGGCAATTACATAAAATAAGGAGCAACTTCCACCAACAGCAGCAGCAGCAGCAGCCAACGGTCTTCGGTCCATGCCATGTAACGGCCCCAGATGCTGTCTCTGTTTACTCTCTTTATGCAATCCACGAATTAACATGTTCCACAGCCGAAAGCCAACGCACAAGTCGCCTGCCTGCCTGCCAGCCTGCCTACCAGCCTGCCTGCCTGCCCAAGATGCTGTCATCATGCACCATAGACACACTGCCTCAACTGCAACTATGTATATGGCTATGCGTATGTGTATGTGTGTGAGTGTAGAGGAGCCTTGCCTTGCTCTGATTTCAACGGAAAATGCTGGCTGGCTGGGGCAACAGGTGCCTGCCTGGCAACGCCCATTGCGTGTGGCGGCGGCTAGAAAAACGCCGAGACCTGCAGATAAGCGGCAGAGCCAGTGCGTGAGTAGAGCAAACAGAGGCGGGGCTGTGAAGAGGGGATCCCTTACTGTATTTGGCATCTCTTGACAGTCCCCCTGCTGCCGCCGCCTGTGCGTCCTGGCGCCAAAAAAGAAGCCACAGCGGCTGGCGACTGGCGCTAAATGGCTTTCGCCATATAAATGTCTTCATTGCGTATGAGTGATGAGGCAGCCATTGCCATAGCCATGGCCATGGCCATATGCACAGCAGCCGCCTCTTTGGGGCAGCCACACGCAGCTCTCTCGGAGTCGCAGAGTCTCAGAGTCTCGGAGTCTCACCTGTTGACGCATTCGGGTGTTGATTTTTAATTTATGCGCTTTTAATGTGCGAGAAAACATGCATTTAAAGTGAATTTATTATGAATAAAAGCGCAACATTAATTACGATCGGCCCAGAGAAGAGAGAAGCTCTGTGGTGGGACTGTGGTGTGGGGCAGGTCAGAAGTGTTTTTTTGGGCATATTGCCCAACACGACGTCTGTCCACATCCTGTACAGGTGGGAAGGATAGTGAAGGGAGCGCGGCAGTGGCGGCACGACTCTGAATCTGACTCTGACTGACGTTGCAACACTTTGGCACGCATGCGCGGCATTTTAATGCGCAAAGTGCGCTGCTGCTGCCAACAACGAAACACGCAGCACGCCCACTTTTTCTGCCACAGATACACCACACATTGATCTGGGGGACTTTTAGGAGATACACACAGATACACAGATACATACACACATACGTGTGTAGTATGCGGCCAGAGTCTGGGAGATTTATTATTGTATAATGCGCCGTACGCAGTTTTATTTATTGCTCTGCACGCCAAAAACTTTAAAATCAATTGAAAAGCTATAAAAACGTTCGTTTATTTTTTATTGTGTGCCGTTGCGGCTGTATTTTGCTAAATGTATTTCAACATTTCTTGCGGCTCAAACTGCTCCAAATTGCCAAAATGGTATGGTTTTTTCTGCTCTGACTTGCCCAATGGGTTTGTCTTGGTTGCTCTTGGTTGGTCTTGGGTTCCCCGCTTCGTCGGAAAGGCAATTTAATGGCTCGAAAACAGAGTTTTCTATGTGGCTTGGATTGCCTGCGATGGGGATTGAAAGTGCTGGAGAAATCTGCCTAGTAAATGTGTTAACAAAAGCCCATGAATGGGACAGACACTAACTTCTGTTTGGTCGACTTCATTCACGGGAATGAAGGAAGACCTGTAAACATATGCAGATCTCTGCCCAAGCAAGGGGCAACTAATGCCTAATCCTCTGACAATATACTCACATCTTTTGTGGCCGTCTCTTCGCACAGCATTAACAAGATCTCAGTTCAGTTAGAAGCGGAAATGCCCCACCTTAGATCGGTCGTTGTTTTTTTTGGCAACTCCTTTGATTTCAAGGGGGGGCTTTGGGGGCTTAAGTTTAACGATCGCTTATTGATATTTTGGCCGCTGCGAAGTAAAGTGTCAACACTTTTTACCAAAGAATAACACCCATTAGCCGGGGCTAAACGATGGGCCATAAAACGTGGTGGACGGTGTGGCCGGTGGGGCCGGTGGATCGTAAACCACCCAAAAGGTGGCACAAAGTGTAAAGTCATAATTGTACAACTCCCCGACGAGTTGTATTGATGATGGTTAAGCATAAAAACCATTCACTTTTTGTTGATGTTGATGCCATGTTGATGATGGTTGAGGGACTGGGGCTGTGGCTCTGGCTGTGGCTGGACTGGGCTGTGCCTTGGGATGATTTCAGAGATGAGAAGAGCCAAGCACTCAGTGCCCATAAATAGATATGAATAAATGTGATTAACGCATCTTTTATACGATTTTTCCACGCATCAAAAGCAATGTAAACTCTTGTCTGTTTTCTTGTCTTTCTCCCATTTGTTATTGCTGTGTGGTTATTGTTAGTTTTGTGTGGTAAGTGGCCTGGCTGCTGGCTCATAAATTGTGGCCAACTGTCAGGTGTATGACGAATAGCTTGTCCATCGTCTGATTGATTTGCATGCGCCGCTGATTGACAAATGGCATCGATATCCACATCAGCATCTGCATCGGCATCGCCATCAGCAGCGGCCCGGACTTCAAGTGGCTTAATTTATGCAAATGCCAGCAACTTCAACTCATACTCGACTCCAGTGCAGGCTCACTCTTTTCGTGCACTCTGCATGACAATGCTGCAAGTACAATGGGCACCGAACCGACCTCTGAGAGAGTGTCCCCATCGTATCGCTCTCTCAGAGACCCGGGCAATTAGGCCCAACTATGAACGCCCTCTGCCAGTCATGGGACCATGTGGGGCGTGGGGAGTGTGGCGTGCTCTGTGCTCTGGCTTTTGTTACAGCCCATTTGCATAAACGTCTCGAGCAGCGACACCTCCAAATGTCATAGGAGTATGCACCACGCATGAATGGAGCCACCAAACACCCGACCGCCCTATATGTGCCGTGTGTGTTTATGTGTGTCTGTGTGTGGGGGGTCTCCTGTCTGATTTATGCCTGGGAGCCTGAGATCGGAACTGAGGCTTGCTCCGCTTTGCATATTGGATTATTTATGAAAGTGGGAAACGCTCGGCTGGACCAATCTCAGATCCATAATTCAATTAGAAACTGTAAATGAGACAACCGGAAAATCCTCATCATAGTTTTGGATGCTGGAAAATTAATTGAAAAGCGAGGAATATATTATAAGAACAGTAATATTATCATGGAAAGAAATGTGAACATAAATTCATGGGAACCGGAACAGAACTTATTCTCAATGACCAACCTATTCCCAAAAAGAATAATAAAGAATTTTTTAAGTATTTTTTCTAGTAAAATATATAATTTTCCCCTCTGCAAAAGCTGAAAACAATTTGCCGCTGGATTATCGGGCATGATTCTTGGCTCATAAAGTGCGGAAGCCTTTTTGAGGCTGTGTGTGTGTGTGTATGTCTGCCCCAAGGACATGGCTGGGCGCACGAACGAACGAACGGTTAATAAAGCAATCAACAATTGGACTGCAAATCAAATTGGCAGCAGCAGCCGCCACAGTGCTAAAACCCAGCAAAATGCGCTAAATTAACTAATTTTAGTTTTAAGCAATGGCAGCAGCAGCAGCAGCAGCAGCAAAAACAAAGCTCCGCTCGAGAGTGGGAAAATAAAATTTGTTGCGCTAACAATGGCTAACAAAATACAGCAAAAAATGAAAACCAGTGCCAGGTTATGGCTCAGTCAGTGGACATGGCCTGCAATGACTGCGGCAGCTGGGGCACGGGCTGGGACTGGGGCTGGGACTGGGGCAGTGGCTGAAGCGGCAACTTTGGTTGAGTTTTGTGGGCGCAGCCCAGCGCTGAACAGAACCCCAGACCCCAGTGTATGCCATAACTATTTATGAACAGTTAGTTAACTTAAATGCTAGGTGGCAATTAAATGGGCGTGGCTGCTGCAGCCACCAAGAGGAACAGAAAGACATCCACTAGAAATCATAACCTTGCCCGGACTCGGACTCGGACGCGGACTCGGAGTCCGGCAGTTGGGAATCAATAAGAGCTTCATATAAAGAAACGTACGAGTCTGAGTACTCGGTAGCCATATAATTAGCATTTGTTTAAGAGCAGAGCCCCAACCCCAGCCTCAGCCCAGACCCCCAGAGTCCCAGAGCCAGAGTCCGAGTCCGAGAGTCCGATCGAGGGACTCGCCCTGGTCCACACCCCAAAAAAAATACTTAAAAGAGAGAATAAAACGCACACACAATAACAGACACAATTTGTGGTTTCTTTGTTTCCTGACCGAGTCCGAGTCCGAGTCCCCGTCCCCCATATAATGGCCACGTTAGTTGGCCGTTAATTTGGCCAGCCAAACAACAGCGAGGCTTTAATTAAAAAAAGGCTACACACTCTAATTGATAAATTAAACAAGAAATTCAATTAATACCCCCATATGGGCGACTCTACATAATCCCCGAAACATAAACGGGTATAGGTATTCAAGTACGGAAGGTGGCAAGTTGTTAACATAAGCATTGAACTTCGTCTTTGTGGCAGGCAGCAGCAGCAGGCAGCAGCTGCCAAAATGTTGAATGAATCCATTAATTTGCACCAGCGCCCCCAAAAAAACACTAAACAACCAGCCAAGCAGGCAACCAGGCAACAACCACCCAAAATAATCCAACAACAACCACACAGCAATTGAAGTGCAAAGTTGAACAACAATGCAGCCACAGCCACAGCCTATATGTGGACCATGTACTTGAGAGGTCTTCGAGGCGACTCCGACTCCGACTTCGATTCTGAGACGGAGTCCAAGTCTTGGGTTGGACCACTGCGCTGCTCTGCTCTGCTCTGCTTCGGTCCTAGCTGCAATCTTGATCGCATTTTTTACGGCACATAAATATATGCCAAAACACTACAATGAAAATATTGTGCTATACGAGTGAGAGAGCCACAGGAAAACTGTGGCAAAAATATGAAAACGTTTTCAATGAAAATTAATGGGCAAACGCTGCAAAATTTTGGGGTGCGCACTGCGGCTGCTCAAAAATGTTAAAATCGTGACCATAGCCGCCGCCACCATACCAGACCCGAACAGAGCCAGACCAGGCTGGAGCTGTAGCTGTAGCTGGAGCAGGAGTTTGCCTCTCTTCCAAACTGGACAACGGCATTGTCTTTGGGGGGCTGGCTGGCTGCTTGGCTGCCCTGACTCTATGGCGTGTGATTTGGCAAATACTTAGACCTTATATGGAGCAGCAGCCGCCATGGAAACTATTTCCTGCGTTGCGAAAAATCGCACAGAGGCCCAAAAGCGGAAAAATGGCCAGTAACAGTTCACATTTTGTGTCATCGCGGGGCGGCGGCTCCATACTCCATACTGATAATTCATAAAGTGCTGGCAGGCCGAAGCCAAAAAAAAGCTGACCAAAAATGGTGAACCATTTGAAATTAACGCGCCAGTCGGACGGACAGACAGACAGACACACTTTGAGGGGGGTGAGACGCAGGCAGGCGGGGCAGGCCTGCTCGGAAAGCTGTTCAAATGTCAATTTTAATTTGCCGCACCGCAAGCACTTTGACAAAGAAGCAGATTGGCACCACACACACACAAAAAATAGAGGGGGGAGGGTGCATGGGGGGGAAAAACGTTGCCAATCTTCGCTGCAACATGTTGGGGCAATTAAAAATGCGCATACGCCGCGTTGCCGCCGCCGCTGCACGCAGTTAGCGACACGACGCGTCGCGTCGCGTCGGTGGCGCTGGCGTTGGTGGCTGTGGCGTCGGTGGCGATGGCGGCTTAGTTGAAAGCCCACAATTTGGCAATACGGAAATCGAAATCAGCCACGAAAAAATATGGCATCTCTCACACTCAGAGATGGCGTCTAAAGATGGAAAATTAAAGCGAAATATTGCATATGAAAAATGCGGTTTAGCCGGGTTTTTTATCGCAGATTTTCGAATTCATTGAATGCTTTGATTGGGTAGATTATATAAGTTCTTCCATCATATATTTTCCTATGAATTTTGTGTGGAAATATGACACAACGCTGAAGCTAGGATTAGGCAAAGAATTTTTCAATAAATCCCCCTTTAGCCTACCCACAATCTTCAGGCCTGATTCCTTGGCCATCTCGTTAAAACCTCACTCAACTTTACACCTCATAACGCCCACATCTCTTTGGTGTTTGGTGCTTGCGGGAATTAGCCAACACCCGGAGTGCAAATGCAGGCAAAACATACGAAATCAGTTTTCGGCAAGTCACGCAAATCTATCTGGCTCGCTCATTAGACTAATGTATCTCAGAGTCAGACTGCGATTCAGACTCGGATTTGAATTCGTTTTCGCATTCATAATCGTATGTGTGTGTGTGTATGTGTGTGGAGTAGCAGAGAGACTCTACCCCGTGGAATTTTATTATTCATCTGGCGTTCCGCTAGAGCAGATCCCAGCCGAATCACGCACTATACTGGAACGTATAGTATATACGTATATTAAGCCATTATATAAAGAAATATTTATTAGCCACACTTTTGCTTTTAATTAACCAGCGGACGACGGCTCGTTTCCTTTGACAAGAGTGCGGCCCGCGATTCCATCAATGTCGCTTGCGTGTTAAATGCAAACCCCGCGACTCGCGACTGTTCCACACAGATCGATATTCGAGTATTCGAGTATTTGAATATATTTCTGTTAATTAGAGTGCAGCTAATTTGAATGTATATTAATGCCCTGGCCAGGTGTGAACAGAGAGACTGGCTTTGGCCGGACCGGCAATTGGCCAGAGAGCATAATCAATCAGCGTCATTTGCTGCACTGCGAGACATTCCCACACACGCCCCGAAAATAAAATACTGCCAAAATGCAGAGCCCAGACGCAGAGGCCAGACCCAGACCGAAAACTAAACGGACCCAAGCCGATGGCGTTAATAATGCCAATTGCATGTTTTATGTGCCACAACGATGCCAATAACAATAATAAACTGCATATTATTAAGCGCTTTAAAATATTTGTAACAAGTCGGAGTCAGAGTCAGAGACTGAGACATGGAGACTCAGAGACTCCGGCCAGAGCCGGATCTGTGGCTGTGGACGACCTCTCGCGGGGACATACACCACACGGCTCCCCCAGCCGGGGCCAGGCGAGGCCATGCCAGGCCATGCTAGGCCAGGCCAGGCCAGACACGACGACGTGGTCAGTCGTATTCTGCCCCAATCCGAGAGCTGCAGCCTCTAATCATGCGGCTCGCTGCTCTCTTTTATATGGTTTATGGCATTTCCGTTGCTATTTCTTTTGGGTGTCCAGCCCGACCCGACTATTGCCAAATTCATTGCGATTGCAATGCCAGTTGGACTGGGGCGTTTCTCTACACAGTTTTTTGTTGCTTTTCTTTCGCTTTAGTTTGAGTCTGGTGGGAAGAGTTGCCTCACAATCAGAGAAACATATCTTGGCCATAACTAATTGATTGATGAAGCTGTTGGCACCTTCGTGCCCGTGTGCCCGTGTGCCTGGGCCTGGCTGATCACTAATCACCAATCAATTCATAATAATAGCAGCAGCAGCAGCATTGAACAAACGCCTGCAACAAATCAATTAGCCGCTTAATTATGACACTAAGCCCAACTGGCCAGAAACGGAATGAACAAATTACCACCACCGTTGAGGCAGCCGCCGTTGCCGCCGCGTCACCATTAGCATAATAAAGCGATGCAACCTCAGGTCTCAGGGCTCATAAATTATGCATAGTTTTTTGGGGACAGCAAGCCCCGAAAGATCGAAAACCGTACCATTGTGGCTGGAGCTGCTGCTGGAGCTGACACCGAATCTCAATAACAAAAGGAATGCCCCACAGAGCCAGTGGAAACTCCAAGAGACACTCCAAGCGAGGCGACTGTCGACAGCCAACAGGCGACAGGCGGCTGATAACGGAGCAAAGTCTTTAGTTTGATTTTTTGCATATATGTATTTCATTAGTTGGCGAAAACTGCACGCCAGATTGGGGGCTGGAGGAGGAGAGCAGATCTTGGCTGTCCCAAAAACTGGTTCGCATTCCACTTTCAATGCTGCAGCAGACAGCACACGGGCAAACACGAACCCGTGTCCAAGTCTGATCCGGGGACAGGACAGGACAGGATGATGCTGCAGTGCAGCTGATGATGATGATGGAAATCGTTATTGACAACGGAAGACGACAACAACGACGACGACGACGACGACGTCAGTGTCATGCAAATGGCCATGAAGCGGAATTTGCTTGTTGTGCTTGTTGTCATCGCAGGAAACGTACTTGAACCACAAAACCGGGGCGACACATTAATGCGGCCTGACACTGTCACAGCAGAGCACAGCAGCAGAGCAGAGCAGAGCACAAAGGAAGACTGGGAGAAAATGAAAATTGAAACGTCCGAAAAGCATTTTGGGCAATTGCTCGGCTTTCAATTAAACTGCAGCTAATTGCATCTGACAGCGGCGGCAAACACAAGCCAAAATAAATCATTTATGGCCAGGCCGATGCAATGCAATGCGCAGAATACAACAACAAAATTGCACCCAGTTTGTTGCCCAAGTCTTTTGTGTGTGCAACGCGACTGCGACTGCGACGCAACTGACGCTGAGGCTGGCGCTGGTGTGACGGCAATTTTCAAAAAATATAATAATCATAAAATAAGAGAAAAAAAAACCAGACAAGAGGCGAACAAGCAGGCAAACAACCAAACGGCAAACAAACCACTCTTGAGCGATAAAAAAGAAATCTTTTATTTGATTTCGCAAGCGAAAAACGTCGAGAGGAGGAGAGAAAAAGCAGCAAAAGCTAAAGCCAAAGCAAAAGCAAAACTCAAATCAAAAGCATTGAAATCAAAGCAGCCAAAACTGTAGAGCTCCCCAGAGATTTTTATGACATTTTCACAGGCGCTGGGAGAGCAGCAGTCGCAGCCGCTGCGGCAGCAGCCCCCGAGAACCGCTGGGTGTGGGACGGAGTCTCCCAAGGGGAGAAAGAGAGGGAGAGAGAGAGAGAGAGTGGGGTGCCCGGCTACATGCCAGCCGTCTGACAGACGCGTCACTACGTGAGCGACGTGTTTAAAAGTTTAATGAGCCGCAAAATAATTGCAAATGCGCCTCATGTCGCCCCAAACGTATCGCAGTGGGAAAAGGCCCCCAGTCCGAACCGACCAACACCCCACCACCCAACACCCCCTCCAGATCTTGCAGAGGATTGGAGCACAGCACCTGTCGAGGGCCACACAGTTGCCCGAATCCGAATCCGACTCCGCCACCGAATGCCCCGGAATCCATTGCCCCGGGTCGTTCGGTCGGTGTTGGGGCACTTAATTGCCAAAAGCGTGACTTAAATTTTAAAAAAAATCATAAGAGCCACGAGTCCGGGATCGAGCAGACCCAGCGATAAGACTGCAGTCTGCAGTCTGAGAAAATGCAATCCAAATAATGGAATTCTTAAGAAGAATGCTGTGAGGGATCCCCTGCCACACTTCCCTTTCTGCCAGTGTAGATAGATGCCAGAAGTTGGCCAATTTCGCAAATTAACGAAAGAGGGAGAAGTGCTTAGGACCAACCAGCAGCCAGCAGCCAGCAGCAGCAGCAGCCAGGCAGAGCCACAGAGCCATTAAGCGACAGGCGGCAGCCCAGCCACTGGGGCAAGTGGCAAAGCAGGTAACAAGCAGGCAAGCAGCATGTGGCATGCGGCCAATTAGGAGCAGTTGCAGTCACTTAGTCATGCGTCTAAGGCCGTGTTTTGTCAACGGATGACTCCGCAGCTGCCTGAGATGGCTGTAACCGGCTAATGGCCGAGCTGCCTGTGTTTTTATTGGCTTTTAATTAGCAGAGCCTCTAAAAAATAAGCAGCAACAACAACAACAGCAAAAGCAACAAAAAGAAACCATAAAAATTGGCAAATTTCTTTGAGTCAGGCCTTTAAATAAAATGTGGGAAATTCCATACGAAATCCGTTCGACACAAATGCGATGCCGATGCCAATATCGCATCGAAATCGAAAATCGGTAGGTGGGCGTAATTGCCTCAACACGCACACACACACGCACTCACACTGGGGACTGGAGTACACCCACAGATACACAGATACATGCGTTAAATGCCTGCCAACGACAACAAAAAGTATCTAAATACGCATAAATCATGGAGCCCAAGTGTCGCTCGACTGACAACGCAGCAATCGATTGCCCGCCCGATCCAGATCCAGATCTGGAGCAGCAGATACGCGATACGACGACGACGAGATACAAGTATGGAATGGTATGCATGTATGAAGTATGACTCTAACCCACAAATATTCAATAAGCACTCGACGAGAGACGAGAGAGTGAGGGAGCGATCTATGGATCGCTGAATCGATGGATCGATTTATCAACGTTTTCAGTTTCTAAACGCTTTAGCGCGTGCCCCGTGCCGTGTCAGCTTAGCGCGCGCTCTCTCTCTCTCTCTCTCTCCCAGTCTCTCTTTCTTCATCTTTCCATCCATCCAACACCCAACCTAATCCCTTGGCAAACATTTTCATTTCATTTGGCAGAGATAGATTTCTGTATCTTGGGGATTAGATCATAATTGACATTTTTCTCCAGCCCCGGCCCAGCAGGTGATGTGCTAACGAAGCGGGCGGATTTTGGTTCGTAATCAAGTGTTGTGGCTCTGCTCTGCTGGGATGACTCTGGGCTGAGGAGCTGGTTTTTTGATTTATTTGCTGGCCATTTTAATGACCATCCTTATACCCGAACTGTACGCTTGTCTGTGTGTTTCATTAAACAATCATTGACTTCTAGACGCGACTTTTATATGACCGTCATGAAAACATGCATAAAAATTCATCAGCCGCGGACTTTTGTTCTCTGGCTTGGTCGATTTTTATGACCTTACATTTCTGGTCTCTGGTCTCGGGTATCTCCAGGTCCGACCTCTGCAGCTCTGGAGCTCTGGAGGTTGTTGGTGTTCATTTTATTGGCCCAATTTGTAAATATAGCGCAAAAGTGTCGAGCATAACAATGAGCCTACAGAATTTACTTAATTCGTGGTGTGGGAGCAGGCAGGCAGGGAGGAGGAGGCAGCGGCCGAGGCAGCGGCAGTGGCAGCATGATCAGGCCATCAAGTTCGTTGCCTAAGTCATTCCGTCGTTGGGCTTCGTGCCGCATGATTTGTTGTTTATTTGTCATTCCCAATCGGAGGCAAATCAAACACGCACCTTTGAGTCGAGTCGAAGTCGAGAAGTGTGTAGAAATGTTTATAATTTACAGAGATCTTAAATGCTTAGGAGACTTCGGAAAAGCAACCACGGCGACTCGCCAATCAAAATTTATGCATCAAAGTGCGGTTCATTTTCTAGCCAGCCAGCCAGCCAGCGGTCTCTGCCTCTGCCTCTTCTTGTGGCAGCCGCAAACTCACGCATTATTTATGATTGCAAGGCATGTAATTCGTATGCTAATTGATAAGTATCGCGAAATTTATTAACCAACCGGACTGTTGCAGCAGCAGCAGCAACAGCAACAAATGCGTGCCTGCCGTGCTGCGTCAATTTTCAAGTACACAAACACACACGTACGGGCATAAGTCTAATGCAAAAATTGAAATCTTGATATATATAAGGCAGCAGCAGACATTGTTGTATAGCTAAAGCTATAGCTGTATGTATCTGTATCTGTACCCAGCTGGTTCTCACGCACAGCCGCAATCGACGAGCCGCAGCTGCATTTGGTTAGCCAGTGCCCGGCCGCGTTGTACTTGACCCCGGGACTACCGCCGCCGCAGCCGCAGTCGTCACCGCCACCACCCTTGCCACCCCTTTGCCACAGGCCAGAGCCCGTGACTTTTGTCATGCCGCCAAATCAAGTTCAAATATTGTAGATACTTTATAGTGCGCATTATGTTCGGTCGCCCGGATTTGCAAGGCAAATTCACGTTGTAATATTGGTCGAAAATATTTGTGTGTGTAACATAAAACCGCCAACAACAACGGCCGGCCAACACCAACTGCAGCCGCCCAACTTTGTTGCAATCTCAGCCGCCAACAAACAAACAACCCAAACAACAACATTTCTCGTATCAGCAACATTAATTATAACAGCCACAACAGCAACAGCAAACAGCCAGTGCAACAACAACAGCAACAAGTGCAGCAGCAACAGCCACAGCAATATAAGGCGGCGAGGAAAAAAATGCGTTTATTTTAAATGGAAAATAAATTACAAATATACGAGTACATATTGCACTGCAAGAAAACTCGTGCGGCGATTATGGAAATTACAAGGAAACTTTAGTTGCGGCTTAAAAACAGAATAAAAGCAAAAAAAAAAAACAAAAGCAAATCCCGATCAATAAAAATGTTATTAATACAATAAATTTAAATACAACGTTTTTAGTTTTGAAAGCGGGGCGGAATGCGTTTAAGTATTTTTAATTTATGAAAGCGTAAGAAAACCAGTACGGGAATTACGGAAATACCCAGAAAAAAATATAAATAAATAAATAAGGAATGCAGGGACAACTTAAGGCAAAGCTTGATCAATAAAAATATTTGTAAAGTTCTCAATTAAATAAGAAAATAAGTATTTAAAAACTAAAGACAGTTCACACCATGAATCATACATTTAACATAACTAAAAAATTATTTTAAATATCAAACAAAAACCATGACCAATAAAAAAAAATTATTTTTAAGTACCAAATTAAATTTGAGTTTCTATTTCCTGAAAGTCGTATAAAAATGCATTTCTTTTTAAGTGAAAATGCAAATTTAAAGCCCGAAAATGGTTAAAGAGTTAAGAGTAAATTAAAAATATATATATATAAAAATAAAAAACCCATGACCAATAAAAATATTTGTAAAGTACTTAAGAGAAATATTTTTATTAATAAATATGTAATATGAAAATGGATGAAAGTTAATTTGAGTTTTTGGCTTTCATGCCTTTTCGTAGGCATAAAATTTGAGAAGTAAATAAAAAATGTGTGAGTGTTTTAGAAGGATGATTGATATGTGGCCATCTAATTTGTTTTCGCTGGAATTGATTTAGTTGCTGCTGCCTTTTGCTGGCCATTGCATGATGTAATAATTCTCGTTAACGTCGTGCTGTCTGCGAGATCTGAGCAATTAAAAGCAGAAACCCAGGCTGGCGGGGTCCGTGTTTACATGCGACGACTGCTCAGAGAGTCAGAGCATGTTCAGGTCGAAGCCTATATCGAATGCGTGTCGATCAATAGAAGCAACAAAAAAGTAGATAGAAAAGCTTTGCTTTGAGCAGCGAAATGTTTGATACTCTTGCAAACTGAAGACTAATCTTCGGGATCGATTCTATGGCATCAATATGATGAATGAAAGATGCCTGATTGGATGGGACTTACGAGTATATTTAAATTTCAAACTGAAAGAGAACGCATTTGCATCTACAAATATATTTTCTGTAGTGTAAGGATCATGAAAATCGTCATACACTCTGAAAGGGTACAAAAAACATAGACAGATACGCACGCGCTGAGTGTGTGCGACATTTTTGTTGATTTTCGCCTTGATCTAGAATTTTGTTCCTATTAATTGATCTCATAATGACAGACACTTCAAAAGCGACATCACGACATTTATTAATTAATGCAAGACTCGGTCTCAGAGTCATAGTCTGACAGAGAGACTCGAGTCTCCCTCCTCCCCTAGGCCGGTCCCCACAGCCTGGTCAGCCTCCTGCGTATGTAAAGTGCGTTTTTTGCATGCGTGCAACATCGACAACATCGAGCAACAACCACACAGCACATGGCACACAGCACAAGGTATGCCAAACAAATGCCGGCAGCTTAATTAGCATTTTAGATTACCTACGAGCTGAAATCGAAGCTAAAGCTAAAGCTGAAACTGAAACTGAGGCAGTGCAGGCCGAAGTGCGTAACAAGAATTGAGGTAAATAATACAAAATTTATGGGGTTAACGCGAAGGTTGTTTATTGAATGGATATGGATATACAAATGACTGGAACTATGGGTACACATATAGCATGTACTCGTAGTATCCGACTCTGGGTAATAATGGGTTCCAAGTAGACGGTTAGCTGGCCAATCATTACGGGAGCAATGCTAAACGGAGGCAAATTGCTGTCAAAGCACTTCCCGCTTGCCAATATCTCAATCAGTGGCTAGTGGCCAGTGGCAAGTGGCAAGAGTTTCAATGGCTGGCAAGTGCATAAATTAATGAAATTATCAATTAGCTGTCTTTGGGCCAACAGCCAGTCCAGGAGAGACTCTCCTCCCAGCTGGAGGCTGGAAATGCTACTGCCACTGCCACTGGAGGTGCTGATTCCCATGGTCTGTGGCACTGTGGCACTGTTTGGCTGCTGCTGTTTGCTATCGGAAAAATCATTGCGCAAATGCACGCAGTTCATGTCGAAACTCAATTGCAATTAAAAAACCTAAAAACCAGCAACTGAGTCGAAGCGAAGGAAATCCTCGTTAGCCGGCGGAAAATGCTTTAATAGAAATTGCTGGAACCCGAGATGGCAAATGTTTGCAATTATTGTCTGCCTGCCTGCCTGCCTGCCGACTGCCCAAATTGACATTATCAATGGCTTGGCAAATGCGTTATTTATTTAATGCCGGATTCAGCAGCTTCACTAAAGCCAGGATGGCTACCTGGATACCCCATACCCTGTGAACAGGTGGGGAATATCCCTCAAAGCGTTTTGTTTCGAATTCTTTTAGAGGGTATTCTCAGGTCGAGTGGTTTCATCGTCTTTATTTGTCTCTGGCTCTGGCTCTGTTTCGGTTTCGTTTTTGATTTCATGCAAATGTTTGCAAATTTCTCAAATTAACGCGTAGGCGAGCCAAATCAAGCCGAAAGCGCTTGAAGTGTCGTCGGCTCTACCACCAGCACCACCAGCTCCACCACCGCCGCGTCGCCTCATCTAACGCCTCATCGCGTCGTTTCGATGCTTGCAAATCTAATAAAATGTAAGCATAATAATATTTATTTTTAAAGTATTTTGTGGCTTTGTTTGCACTCCTCCCAATTGCATTTGTAATCCCATTAAAGGGGGAATTAATGGCTAAGGCAAACTGTGGCCACTGTCAGAAAGATTAATGTGTCTTGGAGCTTCCTAACGCCTTGATATTTGAGATTTTTGGATACTGGATCTCGGATACTGGACTGCGTTTTCTTAATTAATAGCTCAACGATTTTATTGCCTCTGCTGCTGCGGCAACGAACAACAGCTGATCTTTGTCAAATCAATATTTATAAATTATTTATAAATTAAAAGCCGGCGAACCTGCGGCTAATTAAAATGATGTATGCGAAGCGTTTCAGTTTGAAAATTAATTAAGCAAATTATCCATTTAAATAAACATAGAATGTGGCTGCTGCCGCTGCCTGCTCGATGGCTTTGCGCTGATAAAGCCCCAAGAAGAGGAACATCTTTTCGATCGTGGATCGTGGATCGTGGATGTTGGATGGGTTCGCGGCTGCCAATTAGGGGGGAAGTCGCCGCTGCCGACAGCAAACGCATTTTTAATTGCAATTAATTAGCGCTGTCAGCTTTTCCCATTGTTTGCTGTTTGGGTGACAAACAATTTGCCAAACTTATTCGACGATCACATATTTTTCTGTTCGAACGACCTCCTTTCCAATGGATGGCATCATCCATCCAAATACATCAACCAACAGCCGCACATCATTAACGCTTAATACTGATTCGATTTAAATTCGATTTTAGTTGGACTTTTCCCTTAGAAAAGATAACGCCCAGTTTTCTGGTCGATTAAAAGAGCGGCGGCCGCAAAAAATTCATTAGGCCCAATGGAAATTTCTCACTTGATTACAGACCGAAAACCGATTTCAAAGGGCTGGGACTTAGGTTGGGGCTGGGACTTAGGTTGGGGCTGGGGTTGGGGCTGTGCCACATGTGGTGTAATTAAATTTTCTTTGTTGCTTGGGAATTCGCTACGAATTTAATTGAGGCGGCCCACGGCGTTTTTCTGCCTATAAACATACGTGTATAAACGTACTATATCCATCTCTAGCCATCTCCATATAGGCCTCTGGCTGGGACTTGGGCTGGGCCCTTCATTCGCACAATTAGCAATTTCATGCGTCTTTGTTTCTGCTTTTGTATCCATCTGTGGGCCCCCACCAAAGTTCGAGTTTTCATGGCCTTTATTTTATTTCATTTCGTTTCGATTCCGTTGTAATGTGTGAAATTGATTTTCGTTTGGCGATTGGGCTTGTAATGGGCAAAAAGTTTTCCCACTCTGCGGAGGTCTCTCCGTCTCTCAGTGCGTTTAAAGACAATTAACTCTGAATAGATGGAATGTCTGATCGAAGTGGGGTTTCTTTTCTAGCATACAATATATAGTACTTCTGGTACTACTACTGTTTTGTGAGATCATTTGAAGGTTGATTTCCAGCATAATGTGGGTCAACATTTACCATTGATCTCTAGAGGTATTTCCTATCACAGCGATTGCCGCTGTGAGTATTTCCTACTCTAACCATCTTGGTGCTAACGAAACTTGTCTTGTCTCCGCTGGTCGCCAGGTGCTCAAGCAGCGGCTCTATCAAAGACTGGATAGCGGGGACGTGGACCTGGGACACCTTCCTTGACAGCATCATCACATCGCATCGCATCGCACTCGTAACATTTGCAACATTCGCATTCAAATGACACTAACGGCTTTGTCATGTACTGGGCTATATGTGACTGTGTCTGTACGTCCGTCTAGCTGTCCGTCTGGTTGTCCGTCCGTCTGTTTGTCTGGTCTCTCTTCGAGCGCCAGTAATCATGTTTTAACGACACATACACATATTTTCCGTGTATACGAGAGTGTAGTACGGTGAATCGTCGTCAGCGTTAGAGAGTCCATATAGAAATCTTGTAATCTGATAGGCATGACAAGAAATATTTTGCTTGTCATTAAATTTACTTTTATTTATGCAGCACTGTCTATCATTGTGGCCGTTGTTGTTGCTGTTGCTGTTCGATTCGCGTGTTTTGTTTCGGCTGCGGCTCAAAATTAGTGAAAACTCTTCACATTTGTGGCTAAAACTCACTGAGGACTGCAAACTAGAGACCGAGACTGGGACTGAGACTGAAGAAAACTTCAAAAATGTATGCATACATAAGTTGGCGCCTCCTAACGTCTAACGTCTTCTAGTCATTGATTTTCGACCATTGTTGGTGCATTTTTTTTGGCTCTGCTGCTGTCTTCTGCTGCCTTGCCTTGGCTTGGCTTGGCTTGGCTGCCTCCCTGCATGTCTGCCTGCCTGCCTGCCTGTTGGCCGGGTTGAGTAATAGGCGAAATATTTGCGCATGCCTCATTACAGTTGGTTTTCGGTTTTTGGGTTGCGGTAATCGATGGCAGTGTAAGCCAAATATGCGAGGGAGTGGCGAAACAAAAGACTTGGGCAACAAACTCCGATCGAGAGACTCCGATCCGATCCGATCCTCCCTCCCATTTCTATTCTATTTAGAATGATTGCCAGTCAATTGGATGCGTGACATTTGCCGATAGCCAGCGTCAGCGGTGACATCACCAATCAAATGTCAACCAAGTGCGTCACTGATTTGCAATGAAAAGCGGTAGCGGGAGGGGCGGGGCTAACAAAGGGCAACAGTAGCGGCCGCAGCAGCAGCAGCAAGTGTTAGCTGGAAATCAAATGGCTGCTAAACGGCAGCCAACTAGATTGACGGCTTCACTGAGTAACCGAATGACAGACACACCAACCGACTGACAGACAGGCAGACAGTCAGTCAGACATTCAGTCTAGACAACATGTGTAATGACGCGTAGATCGGGCAAAAAACTTTAGCAGTAGCAACAACAATAGCAGCAGGCATAATGAGCACAATTACTGGCAAAGCAAATCAAATGCAACGCGCTACCGACGCGCCGTGCAGCGCCTTGCAGCGCCGAGACGCTTCGAATCAGTCACATTAATTGCAGCAGCCGCCAGCCAGCCAGCCAGCCAGCTCACAAAAAAATCGTTCATAAATTATAGCAAAGGCAGCGGAAAAAAAGTATTAATTAAAAAAAAAGGAGGAACAAAAAGTTGCAACGGTAACAACAGCTATTAAGAAAATTTCTTGTTGACTCATCCGAGTCCACAATTAACAACTGCGGGGACTCAAAGACTCGGAAGACTGGAGGGAGACTAATACCAAGAATTGCTCTGTGGCTCTGACTCTCAGTCTGTGTCGAAGCTTCTGGCCAGCATTTCTTGCACTCATTTGTCGCGTTTTGTCTCATTCACTTGGCGATTTCTTTGTCAGAGCTCTCGGCAATTAAACAATTGTTGTTGCCGCTGCAGCCGCCGCTGCAGCCGCCGCTGCTGTTGCATCTGTGATTGTTGTTGTTGTTGCTGCTGCTGCTGCTGCTGCTGTTGTCGTCATCATTGCTGGCCATAAATTTTATTTAATTCGCTTTATGCTCTCGCCATCCCCCTGGAAGCACACGCCCTGTTGGATCTCGTGACTTGCGTTTCGCAATTGTGAGAATTAAATAATTCTTTGCATATTTATTTTTAAACATTATCGCTGGCAATTTCCTCAAAGCTGATTAATACTTTTTATTCTCATTCGGTTTTGTTTTAAATGCAAGTTTTTAATATACAATTACAATTGTACAAATGGTACAACTACATTGGAATACTCTACTAGAGTCTTGAAAGTCTACTAGTCTAGAAATTTAAAAAAATATTCAAAATATATTGAAAGAGGACTTCATAAAGACGAAATTCACAGAGCAATTTGTCATGTAAGTTTCGAAATGGTATGTTTAAAGAATCTCCTATGGAAAGTATATTGAATATGCTTAAGACTCCTCTAGTAATTCTCTTGATTAAGATATGGTAATATCTGTAAGTACTATAATTTACAGAACTTCCCTATTTCCTCATGCAATTTACATTTTTTATAACAAATGAAACAGAAACAGAGAAAAACTCCGTTTGTTTCCAGCTGTGTGTTTCCTTTTAATTGTAGCAAGAGGAAAAAGTCGCTTTTACAATCAATTGCATAAGAAGACTTTCGAAGCAAACTGACGACCACGACGACGACGACGACGGCAACGGCGTCTGACAGTGTAGTGGACGCGCCAATTGTTAACGTGTTGAAGTGTTTTCATTTAAATTGCTGAACTGAACTTGTAATTATGGCTCACTGTGATTATTACTGCAATGTGGGATGCAACTGAGAGCAAGGAAGTGGATGGAGCTAAAGCTCAAACTGAAGCTGGGGCCATAGATAAATTATGTTTAGAGCCATGTGTCAGGTATATGTACATATGTATGTATGTATCTCCCCCCCTGCACGAGTGTGTCTTAGTCTTAGTCTCAGTCTCAAATCATAGCAATTGATTGTTGTTCAAAACGCCTTTACTAACGGTTTTATGGCCAAGCAACAAAGGCAGCACCGTGTGCAGTCGTCCAGTGTCTTGTCAGTTAATTGTATTTGAAATCGCTGCCTCTACTAATTGATAAGTTACCTCAACTTTAACTCTGACTTTAACTCGAACTGAAGCCTGGGCACAGCGCCAAGAGCTAGGCAACAGACGAGAAGGGGCGGAAGGGGAGGCAAAGGCAGTGGCACTGGCACTGGCACTGGCAGTGGCACATAAAATGCAATTACAAACGCATAAACTGAGGCAAAGTGTTTTGCTGTTTCACTTACCTCGGGACGGCAGTAGATCACCGTCTTGATGCTGGACAGAATGTCCGGTGGCAAGGCGATGCGATGCGATGGTTGAGGAATGGCTAAAGGCACGGATCCGATCCAGATGCAGATACAAAACGGGACACACACACAGATTCACACGCACACACTGTTGTAGCCTATCCAGGCTCAATCTCTTGAAACGCGGATGTGGACTGGCAAAAACTGGCAAGTGAAATATTTATGTAAATTTATTTCAACTACTTTTTTGTTTTGTTGTTTGTTTGAGTGTGTGTTTGTTTGTGGTTGCGGGTAAAATGCATTAAGAGGCACACTTTGCAATTGTCGTTGGGGCAGCGATTTGATTGAAGTTGAAACTGAAGTTGAAGCTGGAGATGGAGCTGAAGCTGAAGTCCCCCCAGTGGGGCAGGCAGGCTGACAATCCGACAATCCGACTGGCAGGCGAAACGTTGTTTAACAATTGTTTTTTTTTCTTTCGTTGTTTGGCAGGATTTGAGTTGTCAATTAGTTTGTTGGGAACTGTTGGGGTCTGCTATCACTCGGTGATTCGGAGGCGCCCAAAGCGCCGTTATCTGCTGTGTGTGTGTGTCTGTGTGTTTATGTTCGATGGGGTGTGGGGGACAAAATAAACGACAAACGACACCACAAAATGGCAGCAAGTTCGTTGCCTAAGTCTTTTGTTTCAGCTCCACGCGAACACTGAACAACGATAGGAAGCGAGGCTATAGCGGGACTTGGAAGCCGAACCGGGATCGATCTGTGTGTGTGGAGCCGAGCCGAATTGGAGCCCCTGTTTCTTTATTTGTGAATCGTTAAGATCGCTTTATTGCAACATGTTTCTCTATATACAATATAATTAATTTACTGATACCAATATTTTTTATTGCACGCTCTTTATGTGATCTTTTGGGCAGCCAGTAATTAAAAATGAGTTTAATTTAATTTGATTTCTTATTTTTATTTTTATTTATTTCTTTATATGTTCGAAACGAGTTTTGTGTGTTTTGTGTCTCTTTTGTGGATATTACTTTATATGTCCCGGCATAGGGCGGACACTATACACAATACATATATGTATATGTATGTATATTCCTTATGTACGGGTGGAGCGTATGCTACTTTGATTCGATTCGGTTTTATGGCCACACTGAATTGCTTTTTACTGTTGCCAGACTTTATACGAGCACTATTTGTAAGGTAGCCGCACAATAAAAGATTAGGTTTGAGCGCCAGTTGCAGGCGGGATTATCATTTTCATTTTCATTTGCCCCTCAATGTCCATTTCTATTTTGGGTCCCATTTTCATTTCCATTTCGACGACGGCAGTTCGTTGGCCAAAAGAATCGATACGAAAATCACACACAAAACACGCAAAACGCAGTGGAAACGCTCGCACGCGACTTCTCGTAAACGTAAAAACGCGCACGCGAATCAGTCACAGAAATTCGCGAACTTCTCGCGATGCGATGCGAAATGCTTTCCTGTTGCACTGCAAAAGACGCGCGCAATCGCAACAAGCTCAAACAGTCCCGCAAGAAAGTCGCACAGAAACTGCAAGAGGATGAAAATTGCAAGCGGCTCCCAAGCTGTTCCAGCCGCTGTCGAGTGCAGGCGACGCAAGCAGCAGGCAGCAGCCGAAGCAGAGACTCAATGCAGTTGCCGGTGCAGCAGCAACAGCAGCAGCAGAGGAGCAACAGCAACAGCAACATCAGCAGCAGTTGCAAAACAGCAAAAAATCTCTGAGCAAAAAAAGCAGGCAACACGAAATAGCAACAACCTCTCGGAGACCGACTGACCGAGTAATACAGTCCAGTCCTCAGTCCCCAGTCCCCCCTCTCTCTCACCCAGCAACAGCAACAGGGTAACAGGGAACAGCGACCAGCGGAGTGGAGCAGGCTGTGGTTTGGGCCCGAACCGAGCGATCGTACACGAACCTGGAGCAACGGAACGGGTGAAAAAAAGCCGCTAAGAGCGCTGAGAAAACCTGTTGCTCGTCGTCGCTGCTAGCGTCGTTCGTTGCTTCGTGTTTATCGCGGATCGCCGCTCTCTCACGCGCTCGCTCGCTGCTTGGCTGGGGCTTGGCTCTCTCTTCGCTGCTGGCCTTCCAGTGGAGAGAGAGAGAGAGCGGGAGAGAGGCTGCTGCCGTAGCGGTTCATTTCCAGTTGGCTGCAATATCAGTTGCCGATCAGCTTTTGACCAATAAAAAAGGGGTTTAAGCCAAGCGTCTGGAACGATGCCAGCTGCGCGGCCAGCGCCAAAGCCAGCGCCAGCGCAGACTTGTCTTCATGCTAAGAGAGCGGCAGCTAAGAGAGCCACAGAGCCGCTCTTATGGCCAACAAATTGCTTAGGGCCAGGTTCGAACTGATAAGAAATTGAATAAAATTATATGTAAGTATTTCATTAAGCCACAAAAGTGCACACATTTCCTGGCCGGCAACGCCCTGGCATTAAGGCCTTATCAAAGCTCATTTATCAGCGGGGCACACAACAAAACAAAAACTAAAATAAAATAAAGAAAAACCTGGCCAAAACATGGCTTGTGTGAAAATAACCAAAATTAAAAGAGTGCTTGGGCTGGATAAAAATCATAATTGAAATATTTGGAGAGGTGCCAAAGAGCGCCATCCACACGAGAAGCCACATGAGGCTTCAGGAGCTGACAGGCCAACACTTGCCACACGTCGAAAGGTTGCGGCTTTGACAATTTAATTGTCACACGCCCGCCACTTTTGGCCAGCTACAGCCCCGGCGACACGGACACGGACGCGGACACGAACACGAACACGCCGCCTCGAACTCCATTAACGAGGCCCATTGACGGACACTTGAATGGAGAGCCGCTGGCAGGCGAGGAGGAGGAGCAAGAGCCGGGTGGTGGCTGTGCCAGTGCCAGCCGTAGGAGCCGCATTAACATAAACAAGTGTTGCAGGAGTTCCTTTGGAGGAGCTGCAAAAGGGTAACAGAAACATCTCGAACACTGTCATAAATAACGCGACAATGACAACTTGTTTGGGCCTCTTCTATCTGGTCTGGACGCAGACCTCTCCAACGGCAACGGCAATGGCAACGGCAATGGCAACACGGCAACGCCATTGGACCATCCAACGGAATCGGAATTGGTATCGGAATCGGAATCGCCTAATGCAGCAATTGACGTGCGGCGTTTGCACCTATCCCGGCATTTGATGCCTCCGCGGTCGGTCGGGTCGGTCCCCAAGGCGGAGGCCACATAAAAGTGGCGCGGCAATTGCCAACTTTGGTCACTGCCGGCGACAAGTGTAAAACGACTGTCGGCAACTGCTACCGACCGAGACTTGTCCTCCCTGGAGCTGGGCCAAGTGCTGCTGCTGCTGCTGCTCCTCCTTTTCCTCGGAGCCCACCAGAGCCAGTGGCAGTGGCAGTGGCAGAGGCAGATCCCCGTCAGGCGATTGGACAGTGGGTTTGTGTGTTTATGGCAGCTGCCGTTTGATACTCATTCAAGTGCCGCCTAACATGATTTCGGTGTCATCTGCTTTTCAGCTTTAATATTGCCTGTTTAATGTGACATTTGCTGTTGCTGTTGGCCGCTGCCTGTTGCTGTTGCATTATTTATGAGGCATCGATCCTGCCACATTCACCTCTCTCTCTCGCTCGCTCGCTCGCTCGCTGGCTCTCTATCGCCTGTGTATCGTTCACCCTCCTCGATGGCATTTTAAACGTTTCACATTTTTAATTTAGTGATGATTGATGTCTTGTCCACGTTGCCTTGACAACGACACACTTGACTCCGTCTCCATCTCCATCTCCATCCACGACCAGATCCACGTCCACGTCTACGTCTACGTCCATGTCCAGGTCCCGTCTCGGATTCGCATTTGGATTGTGGATTGCCTGTGGGGATACGCAGCTGTGTGTCTCTGGGACAAAAGTCAATTAAGCTGCGATTTAAATGCTGCCCAGGGTCAGCGTCGAGTCCCGAAAGAAAAGAGTGCCTGTGCCGCCATCGGCATCGGCATCGGCATGGGCATGGGCATGGCCATGGGAAGTGCACTACTCAAATGGCCGCAAATGGTCGGTCTCCGGTTACAATGGGGCCCATGGTCCGTGCTCCATGGTCTGTGGCCAATGCCCAGTGAGCGCCATTTGACCTGATTTTATTTGCACTATTTTACTTTTATTGCTCACTGTTCGGGACTGCGACTGCGACTACACTGAGAGAAAGATTCTGGAGTCAGGAGTCGGGAGGAGACCAGACAGAGCAGGCACAAATGGGGCGAGAATTCTCTCGGTGCACCGCAATGATGCGGAACTGAATACAAAATGAAATTGCATCCACAAATTGCCAGGGCGACGGCCATCGACAATTTCATTTCTCTCTTAGTTTCAGTGGCGTGGCTGCTGCTGCCCGTGCCTGTGCTGGTGCTTCCATTTGCAGTGGGGTTCAAAAGGTTTGGCAAATTATAAATTAAAAGTAAATCGAATCGAATGCTTAGCCATTTGTCTTTGAACTTGAAAGTGGCTGGCAATGTGAAAGCCACGGCCAAAGGGGTCACATCCAGACCGGACCAGAGCCCCAGCCCCAGCCCCAACTACAGACCAGCAGGTGCATGCCAAATCCGTTTGTCAGCACTGTCAGCCTCCGTCTCAGAGTCAGCCTCAGTTTTTAGCCACAGCCACAGCATCGGCTTGAGAGTCGTGTGTTTTTCCAGCTTGTTCTAATTTGCATGCAAACGGATCTGTAGCCGGACTGTGGCGACCTGCCACATGCCATGACGAATTACTTGACACCTGCGACAGGCCATAAAACAGATATCCACTTCGCGTGGGAGGCTCATTTCGGTCAGGTTTGGCTTGGACTTGGTTCTGCCTCCGCTTCGGTCTGTTCTTTATGTGCACTTCCATCAGTAGATGGCCATCGCCATCTAGCCATCCAGCCATCCAGCCAGCTAGCCATCTAGCATCGGTTCCATCTCAATCCTCCATCTCCATCTCAATTTCCATCTCCATTTCAATTTGTATTGATTGCAGCAGGTTCGTCCGCTAATTACCATTGCCAGGAACAGGAACGTCTGCAGCTCCGTGCTGCTTCCCAGCTACCAAACAGCTGATTTATGGCCAGCCATTGCCATTTGATGAGTTGGCCATTTGCCATTTGCCTTTGCCCGCTCGCCTGTCAGCTTTTAGTGCGTGCATCAGTCATTGTTACAGTTAGAGAGCTGGCAGCTCTAATTTAATTTAAATGAAACCCACCAAGGAGAAACACCCCACCCGCCTGGTCCTGCTGCTCATTTGTCTGCCGCCAGCCTCCAGTTTGAAGCGGATCTCTTGCTCCACATCCCCAAGTGCTGCTGCTGCTGCCCCTGCAGGTTTTCAAGTGTGTTTTCATTAGTCGAGGTGAAATTTTCCTCACTCAACGGCGTGGGCGATACTTCAGCAATGTTTTCCGTCTTTATGGCTCCCCTCCCCCCACCGCCCAGTTTCCACGCGCTTTAAGACCTGAATCTGATCGTAGACCTGGACATAGATTGCAATTCATTTCCATTCCATTTGCCAGACATTCAATTCAATTATTTTTCCATTCTCAAACATTCGGGCTCATTAACGATCATCATCATCATCTCGTTAGTGTAGGGCAGGGCGGGGGGTAGTCGGGGGGCTATCAATTGTCATCTGGGGGATCGCAGTTGTCATCAGCAGCAGCCATGGGGCCATGCTTATGACTGTTAATTCATTTCTGGCCGCTCTTATCAACATCGCCATCAGCGCAAAAGCGAACATTTGTTAAACACTAAATGCACTTATTTGTTTGGAGGCAGCCCCCAAGAATGCCATCGGCTGTGTGGCCACACAGCCACTGCCACTGCAGAGCTCGACTCTACGAGTACGAGAGTATGACTGACAGTAGTTAAGACCCGGCTGCTCAGTGGGGAAGCTACTAAAATGAGGCAGCCAAGCTCCAGCTCCGCCGACTCAGACTCTACAATTTTTTTGACTCCCACGTTTGTGATGGCGCATTGCACAAATTGCATTATTTGCACGCCGCGCAGTTGCAGCCACAGTGGTTACTATACCCTTCCAAAGAGGGTATACTTCATTTGAGCGGAGCATATAGTATCTCCGACTTGATAGAGACAATACCTCGTTATATCTTACATAGGAAAGATCAGAATACGAAGAAGAACTTGTCTGTAAAACTACTATCTCTACCATTTCTTGGTAATCGACCGCCAAGGGTATCAAATGCTTCGACACTACTGCTTTCTTTGCTTTAGCTGCAGTTGCTGGCAGTTGCTGTTAGTGGCTGACTGTTGTTGTTAGTATTATCATCAACATTGTTCTTGTTTTTGGGCTTTGGCCCGCTTGGCCCTCTTGGCCCGCGCACAACTTTTGCAGCTCCGCTTTTTCTGCTTTTTTTTGCTCCTTTGCTCGCTGCGGCACTTGACGCCACGAGAACATAAAAATGCTTTTCAGCACTCGAAATGATGATGACTACGACTCGGCGGCTGCTGCTGCTGCCTGCCGCTGCCTGTGCCTCTGTCTCTGCCCCCTTGTTCAACTAAACTACTCCAGTCGGAATAGCATTTTAATAGACAAAAAACTACTCGACACGACGACCCAGAGCCACAGCCATAGCCATAGCCATAGCCAGTGCCAGTGCCAGTGCCGGAGACGTAGCCGGAGCTGAGAGAGTCAGTAAACATGTGAAAATACTTTGGAAGGAAGAATTGCCAGCACACGCTTTTCTAATTTAAGAACCTTTCGCTGCATGTCCAGAAATTTGACATCACAGAAATGTTATCTAAGCCACAAAACGGAATCCAGTTAGCTGCTGCCCCACTGCTGCAGTGTGCAGAGAGGGCGAATAAAGGACGCCCTATGCACCACTTGACTTGCCCCATTTGCTGCTGTTGCTGCGGCTGCGGCTGCCGCTGCGGTTGCTGCTGGGGTGGGTGTTGCTGCTGCTGTAATGAGCAACTAAAACTGTTTTCGCGTATGAGACGAGTCTCCCCTCCAATCCATTCGAGTCTGATTCAGACCTGGAGGCCCCGTTTGAGTCTGATTCAAAGCTGGAGCTCTGGTAAGTGAAGTGCTCATCATGACAGCTGCAGAAATGCATCGCAGACGAAGATGATTTATAATTGTCATAGACTTCCTGATTGTGGAAGCGAGTGATGAAAACTGCAAGCGCATACGATCATGGATCATGGCAGATTTATTTCAACACCTGCTCCAGAGCAGGATTGTCTTTGGAGCTAAAGGGAGGAGTCTATCTGTCAGGTTTTGCTTGAGCTAATCATCGCAGCTGCAAT
This sequence comes from Drosophila azteca, assembly GCA_005876895.1. NCBI lineage: Eukaryota > Metazoa > Arthropoda > Insecta > Diptera > Drosophilidae > Drosophila > Drosophila azteca. Next base: position 15,563,870 of record VCKU01000004.1, on the reverse strand, counting down.
AGAAAATATAACAAAACTATTAGGTTAATTATTTCTGACTCGTATTTATAGCGTTTTGATTATCAGTTTCGATGAGATCGTCTTCTTTTATGCCTAAACGAAGGCTTTTGATGTGTGTCTGTGTAGAACTGCTTGTAGGGAAATAGCATGGGTTCGTTGCATTTGCAATCTTGGTAGAGACAGTCGTGGATCATTGTTTGTATGAAGTCGTAGTACATCCACATGGAGGCAAAGACATCGGGTATGTCATCGCCGCAGCCGAGACCATAGCTGACCACGCCCACCAGCCTGCCATTGTGGACAAGGGGCCCGCCGGAGTCACCGTTGCAGGTGCCACCGGCGAAGAAGGCACAAAGGCCGCCATAGTCGACGCCGCCGACACCGTCGTCGGAGCTGTAATAGTGTTGGCACTCGTCCAGGGAGATGGCTGTCATTATGATCTTCTGCAGCTTCTGGGGATACTCTTCCATTTGTGAACCTTCGCTGGACTCCGGCACATCCGAGGTGGCGCCCCAGCCAGTGACAAGTAGCTTTGCACCCAGCGCCACCGGCCGCCAATCAATGGTGATGGGCTTCACAAACTTTCCGTACTGAATGGCTTCGGCCACTCGGATCAGGCCCACGTCGTCGTCTTGAACATCCAATTGGTAGCGGCAGTGGCTAATAACGTATTTGGATTTGTAGGTCTTTCCCTCGTCCGCCTTGGACAGATCCGTGACGCCCACCAGTATGTCAGGCACCAACTCCAAGATGCAATGCGCAGCCGTTATGACCCAGAAGGGGGTTACAATCGAACCACCGCAAATGTGCGAGCCCATTATCTGCAGGGACACTTGGTAGGGGGCGAGTTCCTCCTCCGCATCCTCGCCATTGACGACCCGCGTCTGAATGCGTCTTCTACCTTGACAGGACTGCAGCACGTTAAGGACTAGTAACAGCACGAAGAGCAGTGGCGGCAAGGACTGGTGACTGTTGGCCATTGTGGAGTCGACTGACGACTGCTGACTGGGCGACAGGGCACGGCCCAAAAGATATGGAAAATCAATTGGTTTTGTCTTTCTTATCGAATTAGTTGCGCATTTTATCGGATTCCATTGGGGGTGCAGAACGATTGCTCCGTGGACTAGCAGCAGTAGCAGCAGCAGCAGCAGTTCCGGATCCAACACCAGGAGGCGACCAGCAAGCCAAGATTATGCAACGCGAGCCAACAGCCAGGCAACAGGGGCTGTGGCGGGGCTGTGGCTAGCAATTAATTTAATTACAAACGGCATGAGAGCTGGCCACGCCCTGAATTTATTTTAATTAGCCCGATATTCGCTTCATTATATTTACATACATCAAATCGCGGTGAGGCTCAGGCTCAGACTCAGACTCAGGCTCAGGCGAGCCAGCGAAGCGTTGCCAAGAAATGGTTCGGTCTAATAAGTGGCATTTATAATTTTATTGACTGCCAGGCCAACCCAGCAACGGCAACGGCAACGGCTGCGGCGACGGCAACAGCGACTGCGACTGCGACGACTGCTGCTGCTGCTGCTTCTGCTGCTGCGGATAGCCAAGTGAGATCGATGGATGGCGAGTTCGTTCTGAGAGATATAGTTTTGAAATCCATGGCATGGCAGCAGAAGAGCCGCCGGCTCGAACTAAATTTGGTCATATGCCAGCCAGATCGATGCTAAATTTTTCGACATTAGTCTGCTGCGGTTTTTTGTGGCCCAGAGCTGTCACGGCGCACAGAACTGCATGAGGAAACCACACAAAAAATGGAAATATTCGGAGGAAATCTAATGAATGCCGAATACACTTACGATAAAATGATGTACATCTGGGAATCGTATTCCATAGTTTTGATTCAGGAATGCCAATAGCATCTCCCAGTCCGTGGACCCACTTTGAGGGCATTAGCTACATTTTTGAGTGCTCGTCAGAGCGGGCGCTTTTGGTTCCGCCGGTTCGGGCCATGTTTGCTAAGCGGGCACACGTCGAACCGGCCCGAGCCGGGCTGGGCCGTGCCGGGTTTAGCCTCAGCCTCTGACATATTCCTTGTTGGCGGCGCACGACTTGGGCTAAGGACCCAACCTCGAGCCACTCTGACACGGATTGAGGGCATCATTATGATGTGACTGTGACGGGGCCCGAGCCACCTTTCGGGAGGGGCTGCCTGTGCCTGTGCCTTTGCCTTTGCCATCAACATTTTCATTTTCGTTTGGCATAGAATCGCCATAGCCCCTGTTCCAGCCCCTGCCCGTCCCCATGCCCCTGCTTCGTTTCATTTCGTTGCCATGTGGCACATTTATCAGAAAATGCCTAACTCCTGACATTTGGCCGGCCACTTGAACTGGGTTACCAGTGCAGTCTTGGCCGTTGTCGTAGTCGTCGTCGTCGCATTGCTCTTGTCCGCTGCCAGCTCCGAGCTCATTAATTTTATTTGTTGCCAAAAAATGATTGTTTTGCCGCTGCCGGCACCTTTGGCCACCATCGCTGGGCTGAATTTCTCAATATGCAAGATTTTCAAAAACCGAAATTGAATTGGGAAATCAAAGCGTGGGATATACAGATATACAGTTGCCAGAATGTGTAATTAAAGGGCTGAATCAAATCAAAGGGCGGTCCGATCCGGTCCGGTCTGAGACCTATCCAGTCCGAGGCCGTTAATTAAGTTTTTAATGATTCGCATTTGGCTTGTACGTACTCGTACAAGCTGGCAAATCAATTAGCGCCCGCAGCTAATAATAACCATGAGCCTAACAAATGAGAGACCGGCCGAGACCAAATCGTTTTGACAATTGCAGCCGAAATACGCCCAAGCCGAGACCAGGCCAGCACAGACCAGGCCCCAGTCCAGGCAATCTCTGATGTAATCTGGGGAATTGGCGTCGTTGGCCTGAAATATGTTTTATCGCATTTATTATCAGCCGCACCAAATCGTCTATAATTGAAAAACTGTTAACTAGATTAGCTGCCATTAGAGCGGGAGACGAACGCGTATTTGCCCCGCCCGCCCAAATGCCCCATCAGGCTGGGTCCAAGTCCACATCCACATCCAAGTCCATGTCCAGGCGGAGGCGGTGAGACGACTGCAGCTTGTAGCCAGTTTTGTGTGGCTATTGAGTTTGGTCCACTCCGAGAGATAAGTCCCATTCCACCGAGCGAGCACTTGATCGTTTAGTTAGTTGACTTGGCCAAAATGGCGCTGGCCAGATACATAAATAAACGACAGCTGCCCCAAAGGGACATGCCATCCATTCTCCATTTTCGAATTTTGTTTATTTATTTAAGTGCCTTCAAATCAGCCTTTTTACTTGCCTCTCTTTGAAATCTAATTAAGTTGTTTAAGTGGAATTTGTGGCCATAAAATTATGCAAATCTCTGCGCCGCCACCACCTCCTCCTCCTCCATTTCTGCGCACTCCACTACCACCACCACCACCACCACCACAACCAACACTCGTCCCTCGATAGACACTCTGCGGATGCATATTTGCATTGGTAATTTGCACGCCAAAAGCCAAAGGCCCCCGCGGGCACCACTCTCGGCTCGTAAATCATAAGTGGGTGAGTTACGCTACGGTTCGTATCTTTTGTTTTTCCAGCTGCTTAGCGTTCAACGGGCCAGGCGCCACTCAGTTTGCATTCAGGCGGCTCCGGCTCAGGCTCTACTCCGCCAGAACTTCTTGGCCAAACGAAAGTGAAAGCATTCTCGCAGGAGGATTCCAATGACGGTAGCAGTACTTAGTGGGCAAAAGGTAGACCTCTTTAGGCGCTGCTATGCTGGTTTTCATTCTGCTGCCCTGTCGAAAGTTCTCAGGCTCGTCGGATATACATAAATACTTAATTGTGTCACCCAAAGTTAGTTTTGCTTATGTGCATTTTACGATGACTTCTCCTTATGGTCACAAAAGAAGAAGGTGGCTTGAAGCTGTCTTTGGTTTGGTGCCCACACAGATACAGGGGCATAAAGATGTCAACGCTTAACTTATCAAGACCGTTCAACAAACACGAACATGAACACGGCAAATGGCAGTGGCAACGCCAACGACGATGAGGATGAACATGGAGGATGGCTATGGCGATGGCGATGAGTATGACAATGATGTTAATACAATAAAAAACTACAATAATTTCTTCTTCTTTGGGTTTTTATTTGCGTGTCGCCCGTTGCGCTGTTGCGCTGCAACGGTTGCTGTTGCTGCTGCTGCTGCTGCTGGTCACAAAATACAAGTAGCGCCCACCGCTGACCGTTTATCAAACAACAATAAACTGTAATTTATGAAAAATGCTTGTAAAATGACGATAAACAAGTGCCAGACAGTCCACCGACCAAGACCAAAACAACAAAAACAACAACAACAGAGATGATGATGATGACATGGACATCGCTGCCAGTCTTGTGCAGACTTGGGGCCAGGCCAGCAAGTGGTGTGGTGTGGTGTGTGCATCTGCTGCGGTAGCTAGCCTCTGCATCTCTGGTGGGTGTACGAATGTATGCAACAGTCTGCGGAGGAGACAAACAATCCATTGGGCTGGTATGCGAGCGGTGCTGGTGGTGGTGGTGGTGGGGTCGGGTTCGGGTTTGGGTTCGGGGGTCTACGATCCCCAGCTGCATCTTCACATTTGGCCTGAACATTTGACCATTGTCAACACGCTGGTTCCTTGTTCGGATGGCCAGCAATTGTCTTGGATACCCAATAATTTCCACTGTCTTGAGGTGTATCAGTTATAAGGAAAATAATGAATAAAAAGCATACGAAATATAATAAAATGTTGAAATGAAATGAAATGAGGAAGGATATTTTGTATTTTATCATCGTTATTCTAAAACTTGTGCCTGGAAATTCAATTCTCTCTTCTATTATGATTCTAGTCTCTATCTTTTTATGATATGTTCTGTAATTATGTCAACACCAGTACAGTTATATCTGGAGAGTATATTCTTATTTAAGATATTTAAAATTCCTTAGTGTTTTAGGGTATTCTTCCTGTCGAGCATACCTTTTCTGGAATCTTACGGGTTTTTTATTTGGGTCACTCTGGCGACAGGTCAGAACCGCCGCAATTTGTGAGCGACGCAACTTTTGCTTTCGAGCGTTGGCGCATTGCCCCTTGAATTTGCTTGCCTCTCCTTCGGCTGCTTGCATTTGCATTGTCTTCAGAGACAGACGGAGTATGCAAGTCAGCCCTTAAAAACGCTGACAAATCGAAAAGAACAACACGTCCCAGTTCCATACAAGGCCAGGCAAATGGAACCCTTTGCACTAAGAGTAAGGCCTGTTAGTACCAGGACTCTTGCCGGGCCGGGTAGAATGTATTTGTAGTAAATGATACCCTATGGAATTCCCAAGGTTCCGATTTTTTACTTAAAACTCGGAATATTCTATAAAAACTATTAACTCATCGTTTACTCGTTGATTTTTGTAAACTATTTACGTAAATGTTGAATTATCTATGTTTTCTACATAGAAATCTACTTGAAATAGCCACAAATACATGACATTATGATTACTACATATGTGAACATGATTAAACCTGCACCCTTTTTGCAGTAGCAGAGGCTGTAGTAGAAGAGCCGAAATATTCGATCAGCTGAGAAGGTTGGAGGAGAAGGAGAGCATGAAATGCGCAAGTAACTACGCCGCGCTGCAACCCTCTCACCAATATTTCCTTCTCACTTCCACTGACAGGTGACACAAACACACTCTTTTGATCTCCCTTTGCAGTAGCAGAGGGTGAAGATAAGCAGAAGACATAAGCGATTAGCAAAAGGAGCTGTTGAGAGAGTGAGAGCTTTGGCAATTAGGAAGAGAGCGTGGGGGAGCATTTGCACTGCTCCAAAGAGCGCGTAATACGACATATTATTCGTTATTTCTATTTAGATATAATCTTGTTAATCGCAAATCTTTCTAATGTAAACTTCCCTTTGCTTCGAATCAGGAAATCAGCATTGTTATTGCTATGGTTTTGGTTGCATTGTTATTCCACTCGAAAGTTCTTTATGGCCAACAGTTTTTCTGCTGGCGCGTGTCTAATGAGTAGCCGTCATTTGTTCTATATATACATTAGTGTCATTAAATCAGGGAAACCTCATTTAGTCGGCAATAAGAAAAGTTAAAGTTAAATAAATACTCAAATCGCTGCCTGGCAGAGGTCAGACCGTTGTCAGTGCTCAAACATGTCGCCACGGAACAGTTCTCTCCCAGAAGGACTTTATACGCGGCTTGTGGCGTTGATAAGTCGCAGTCCGAACTTGAGGACCATATTTTACTATAACCCCGCTGGAACCGATTGTCATTTGGAGGAGTATTTACGCCCAGGAGCAGCCTTGGATATACCATTATTTATTTGGCGTTCGGTTAAGACAGTTGTTCAGCTCAACGGGCTCCTTAACGAAGGATTCCTGGTGCTGGCCTGTTTGCCGGGAGTACATCGGGAAGATCTTCTAAAAGGACTGTCCAATAGTTTGCGTTATCTGCGACAGGCCTGGCTACTCATCGAGTTGGCGGCGAAGCAGGACGACGAACAGTTGGTCACACAGGTGCTGGAGTTCTGCCTTCGAATGGACATGATCAATGCCGATGTTGTCTTGAGTAACTTCGAGGAGACCCGGACGGTGTACGGCTTCGAGGCATTTCCCGACTTTTCATTGATAAAACACAGCTTTGGATCGGATTCTGCGATCTCCAACCTTTACCCCCATAAGATTCTCAATCTGCATGGCTATCAACTACGCACGATGCCGGATCTCTCCGAGCCGAACACCATCCTCCATCACGATGAGCTTGGTCATCCCCAGATTTTGGGTTATGTGTGGAACATGCTGGTAGAATTCGCCCGTAAACACAATGCCCATCTGCAGATGATCGATCAGCCGGTGCAGGGAAAGACCCTGAGCCACATCCAGATGTTGGATCTGGCCAGCGACGGCCGCGTGGATGTGGCAGCGAGTGTGCAGCCCATATCGATGCGCTACCTGGACCGCTACCACGCGTACGCCTATCCCGTGCACTGCGCCAGTTGGTGCACCATGCTGCCCATGGAACGACAACTGACAGTCAGCGAGGTCTACTCCTGGCCACTGCCCACCAAGACGTTCGCGCTGCTGGTTCTGCTTTGGCTGCTGCACGAGTTTCTGCGGGGACGGTGGCATCGTCACAGGCGACTCCAGGCCATGGGTTGGCTGATTCCGGGCACTCTGCTCGCGGCCAACTACCAGGGAAGACTCCTAAGTATGCTGGTGGCTGTACCCACAGATTCGCCCATCGACAGCTTTCAGAAGATAGCCAACTCCAAGCTGCATATCTTCGGAGTTCGCTCCGAGTACGCGGCCTACGATTTCGACATTCGCACAAGATTCGCCAGCATTTTCCGACTCAGCAATTTCGCTTCGGAGCTGATCCAGCTAAGGAACTCCCTGAACACCACCTTCGCCTATACGGTGACCAGCACCAAGTGGCAGCTCTACGCTGAACAGCAGTCGCACAGCTCTCGGCCGCTTTTCCGCTACTCCACGGACCTCTGCTACTACCAAATGGTGCCCTTCGCCCTAGTCATTCCCGAGAACTCCCCGCACCGCCCCACCCTGCATCACCTCATGCTGCAGCTGGCGGAGTCTGGACTCTTTGACCATTGGGTGGCTCGGAGCTTCTACTACATGGTGCAGGCGGGGCGTCTTCACATACGGAACCTCAGTGATGGGCGCCACATCCAGTCGCTGACCAGCGAGGACCTGGCCAATGTATACCTCACGTACGGTATTTGCCTCCTAATTAGTCTGTGGCTGTTTGCCTGTGAGCTGGTTGTGCGCTGGGCCAAGTCCTGGCTGGGCTATTAATGATCCTCGCGGCAATTACGTGGGGACATTTTTTAGCTGTGATGTGAGCGCGATAGAGCCACAATAGAAACCAATACGGACTCCCAACTACCCCGTTTCCTGTAACTGTAACCCCCATTCCGCCCTCGGCAAATAGAGACAAGCAAACAGACAAACAACAAAGGGGAAACTTTTTGTTTCACTTCGTGACGGTGACGAGGGTTCTGCCATGGGTCCTCGTCCTCATCCTCGTCCTCGTCCTGGAACAGACAGTAGTTAACAATGCTGTTGGCATCGCTGAGTGGTTTCCTACTGTCTTACACTTACACCTTCGTGTTGTCTGTTCTCTCTCTTCATTTTTTGTCGACGGCACAGGCAAAGGTAAAGGCAAATAAAACTAAATGCAAATTGCCTCCTACGAAGACACCGCAGCGACACGACTAGCACCACGAAATAGGAGACGAACAAATCAGAGTCGAGTCGAGCCCACCCCTCCGAAAAAGCCACCAGACAAACCACAACAAATCCACCAAATTATGTTAAAACCTTGGCCGCAAACAATGAAGAAGGAGAAGAAGTCTAGCACCAACAAATTTGTGGCCTAGTCCCACCGATGAGGGGTGGGAGGAAGGCCATGGGATGTCTGTCTTTTACACTTTGGCACTCTGCCACACTGTGGTAGGACAACGCAAGAAGTGTCTGATTCGTTGGCCCGTTTTGATTAACATAAAGCGAATAATAGACATCGACTGCCAGCAACAGCCACAGCAACAGCAACAGCAACGTGAACAAATTTGATTTCACGATTTTGCACTATTTAGCCAGAGAGAAGTCGGAGCCTCAGCCTGCAACACCTGCATCTGCATCTGCATTAGAAAGAGCCACAGCAACGAGATACTTTTGTGTAATTTCGACAGCCGAAGATGCATTATTGGTTCGCTTCGAACCGCTGTCAAAAGATGTGTTGCAACACTGCACATCTCAATTTCAATTTCAAATGAGCTCTTGTTAAGCAAATGAATCGACGACTGTCGAGGAAAACCTTTTAACCAAATCTAACATGTTCACACGCAAATGGCTTAGTGCCCCCCCCAATGCCTTGTGCAGATATTTATGATAGAGCAATGAAACTAAATAAAGATTGAAATAACTTTTAAACCTTTTCAGATGACCTAGAATAATCCCAGCAAATCCCATCCATATAGATGTGTGTCTTTTGGGGATGGGATGGGACAATTGGCAGGCCATGGGCAATTTATGAGACACACAAGAAGCGCCACGACTTTGTTGACAAATTTCCACAAAACACGAAGCCTGGCGGAATGAATTATGTCGCCGTGATCGACGGGAAAATGAAGCCAGAATCATTGCAACGTAAAAGGTGAGATGCGGGGGCGTGCCATAAGCCAAGATCCCAGAGCACGACATGTGAGACAATTTCGAATCGTGCTCTTGGTGTCCCGGGAGAGTGCTGCCGCCATTAGTTTCCCTCCCCCCGTCCCCCCATCAGTCTCTCTTTCTCGCGCAGTCATCCAGTCTTCCACTCGAGCCGCTGCTTATAATTTGCTGCAAATTATTAAACGATCTGTCCCAGCCGACATGTGAGAAGGTCAGCGAAGAGGAAAATACTTACGCAGGCCAACCGTCGACTGCCGACCGCCGACCGCCGACCACAAGAGGCGACGCGGTGTCCACATAACTTTCTCCGCAAGACGGATGCGAGGGTGTTGTCAGATGCCATGAAGGATCAGTGGAGTTAAGCCTACGTCGACCATAAAACGTCATGCCAGGCAAAAAGAAATGCCGCCTGCACGCTGAATGGCAGTGACATCAAGTACGGAGCACACCGAAGCCCTTATACCCTGACAAAGATTTGCCAGAGTGCCAGAGACTAAACGGCGCACACCGTTGATGAAAACTGAAGTATCCCTTTTGGGAAGGGTACAAAATGCAGCCAAAATATATTTCGGCTTAAACATTCTACAGCTGCAGCTGCAGCTGATGGGTTACTGGAATTGGGGCCTCTGGTTTCGAACTGCCATATTTTCTCCCTCTGGTTTTTGTTTCTCTTCCTTGTTTTTACTCGCATTTCGGGTGCCTTGCCCACAAGTTGAAAGGTCAGGAATTTATGGATTTTACATGGCTGCAGAGGCTACAGTCCAGTCCCCGATGCCCGTAACTTAAACAGTTTGACAGCGCCTACCCTTGACTCTCTTACCATAAATGTTTATAGCCTTGTATTTGCTTAGAGTCGCGTTTATCGCTGTGTAAACTTTTCATTTTCATTTCCCTTCGCGCCATGGCAATTACTCGGGTAATTACTATTAACTGTTGGCGATGGGATTCGATAAGCACTTTGATTTCATTACCAAAGCAAACAGGAGCAGAGGCAAGCGGAGCTGCTTCCAACTGCGAGCCTCGCTTGTCCTTCAGTTCTTGTTTGGGGTCTGCGACATGTGGGCCGACTTCAGTCGTGGCATTTCCCTGGAACTGTATGATCTGTTCGGCCTACTGCTGCAGTTCCTCGTAAGCGGCGAGACCACAGTGCTGTACTACAACCCAAGTGGCCTCAACTGTAGCTGGCATTGGCTCTGGGAGCGGAACCTGACCACCAATCCTCAGATTGTCTGGCTGACGGCTGAGCCGGCAGTGGACCTAATTAAACAGTTCAACAGCAATCTCTTTGTGCTGGCCTGCCTGTCGCGGCAGTCCAACGATTGGGAGCTCACGGGACTGTCCTCGAGCCTGAGCCACCTGCGAGGGGTGCGTGTCCTGATCGAGGTAGTGGGCACTGGCAGACCCAGCGAGGAGGTTCTGGCAACTAAAGTCCTATCGTATTGCCTCAAGAATAGTATGCTCAATGTGATGTTGTATTTCCAGCGATGGAGTCGCCAATTGATCATCTACAGCTTTCGGGCCTTTCCGCACTTTGATCTCATCCAACAAAAAATGCACACCGAGGGCCCATCCAGACCGCAGATGTTTGTGGACCAACTAGCAAATATTCGAGGCAATGAGATTATAGCCATACCGGATTTCTCGCCCCCAAATACCTTCGAGTACACGGATGAACATGGTCAGACGCGGGTGGCGGGCTACCTTTGGATGTTTATCGCGGAGTTTGCGAGCAGCGTGGGGGGCAGGCTGAAGGCGTCGCACCCCACATGGGTCGAGGGCAGGACAGCTTCCAGCCTGTACATGCTGGAGCTGACCAGGAATGCCAGCGTGGACTTTGGCCTGACGACTACCATGATGACGGAGAAGAGCGTCAAATGGTACTACCAGCACTCCTATCCCATACTCTACTCCAGCTGGTGCACAATGCTGCCCATGGAGCGACCCATACCCATATTCTCGCTATTCAATCGGGTTCTGAGCTGCGAGGCTTTGTCTGCGATTCTGGCAGCCGTCCTGGTGTTTGGCCTGCTGATTCCGGCACTACTGAAATATCTGAGGATTAACTTTCGTGGGAGGTTGGTGCACTTGACGCCCCGGCTGCTGGCCCTCGTCCTGGTGAGCGCCTGCGTGGCCCAGCTGCTGTCCCTGCTGATCTCCCGTCCGCCTTCGGCCCGGATTGATAGCTTCAATGATCTGCTGCATTCGGGTCTGAAGATATTTGGGATGCGCAGCGAGTTCTATTTCTTCAATGGGGACTTTCGAGCCAAGTACGCGGCGGCATTCCATTTGATCAACGATCCCACCGATCTCTACGACAATCGAAACTACTTCAACACCACGTGGGCCTACACCATCACCACCGTGAAGTGGACTGTCATTGACACCCAGCAGCGCCACTTCCTGCGGCCTGTCTTTCGCTTTTCACGCGACATGTGCTTCAATAGCTTCATGCCGAGCAGCCTGCTCATCACGCCGGAATCTGTCTACCGACAACGGCTGCAGCAGTTCACCCTGCGAGCGGAGCAAGCGGGCCTGATTTCGTACTGGATCCGGATGAGCTTCTACGACATGGTCAGGGCCGGACGCATGACCATCAAGGACTACAGTCAGTCGCAGCAGCTGCGTGCCCTCACCCTGCTCGACCTTCGGCTGGCCTGGCGCCTGAGTGCCCTGGGAGTGATCATGTCCCTCGTTGCATTTGTCCTAGAACTGCTGCGCTTCTACACGCCCGTCTTTCTCAACAGCCTATAGTTAGGGCACCAGCCAGCACTTTGTTTTGTTATTTTCGCTTAAAAATAAATGCAAATTGCTTACCAGGAAGACACCGCAGAAACACGACGGGCGAGCGAGCGCCACGAAATCGACTCCCAAACAAACCACAAGAAATCCACCAAATTATGTAAAGCCTTGCCAGCAAACAGCAACCCAACAAATTTGTGGCCCAGTCCCGGCCAGATTATGGGATGTCTATCTTTTACACTCTGGCACCCTGCCACACTGTGGTAGGACAACGCAAGAAGTGTCTGATTCGTTGGCCCGTTTTGATTAACATAAAGCGAATAATAGACATCGACTGCCAGCAACAGCAACGTGAACAAATTTGATTTCACGATTTTGCACTATTTAGCCAGAGAGAAGTCGGAGCCTCAGCCTGCAACACCTGCATCTGCATCTGCAACAAGATACTTTTTTGCCATTTTGACATGCGAAGATGCAGCTTCAGAGCTGTCAAAGATGTGGCGCAATATGGTACATCTTGAATTGGAATCCACAAGTTTATTATACCAGAGCTGTACAACAGTTTCGGAATAGTTTTCGAACAGTTTGAAAGGATTTGTTATCATTTTGATTCATTGTATCGAATGTATGCCATTGGAACCATCCTATCTATACATTTCTTAATGCTGTCGTTGAGTTCTGGGCATTGTGCAGTGATTTATTTGATTTATTTTGAAATTCCACGCCAGAAAGGGAAAACAATCTGCTGTCTTTACCTTGGCACCGTCTTATGAGTCATTTATTCAGACCACCAATGAATTGGTGGGGACTTCCACTGGGTCTGCGACTCCGATGGCGACTGTGACTGTGGCTGTAGCTGTCCAGGTGTTCAATTAAGCACTGACGTTGACCTTAATACGCAGGCTGCTGAAAAACGGATTGAAAAAGTGCCAGAAATTCTGACAAATTGTCGCCGAATGTGCGCGAAAATCAAGTTTATGGTCAGCCGCGCAAATAGTGGCAACAGCTACAGCAGCAGCAGCATCAGTGGCAAAGATGTCAACGCAACGTATTCTGTACGGTTATCGGAGCCATCGCTTAGAAAGTTGGTGCTTACGGGGCTGGCATTAAAATGCCAGAGGAAATCGTCAGGCGGATGGCTAGCCGAGAGTACCGAGTACCGCCGAGTGCCGATTCCGAAGGTGTTAAAATATGCATTAAAATTGCTGATGAAGCGGCTTGTTCGCTGGCAGGATTACCAAATATTTGCGGCTGCCGCTGCCAAAAGTCAAAAGAAATCAATCAAAATGCCACAATCAACAACAACCACCGCAAGGCGCCAAAAGGCAACAAAAGGCCGCATCGAAACCCACACCATCACCAACACCACCAACAACAGACAGAAGCGACAGCCTGACGTGTGCCTAAGACGCTTAGTGGCTGCTGCAAGTCGAGATCAGCACCAGTACCAGCACCAGCACCAGCCCCAGCATCAACTTCGACTCCAACAGCTCCAGCAACATCCAAACGGCAGACAAGAGACGGCCCCGTGTCTCTAAGTGGACAACAAAACGCCTCCAACACTTTTGGGGCGCGAAAAATGTGTTTGCCATGCAGTTTCTCTCTCTCGGCCAGGCCAAGTGTTTGCCTCCAACTGAATGCCTAATGCCGCAGTTGCAGTTGCGGTTGAAGATGCAGTAGATGCTGCTGCACTTGCAGTTGCAGTTGCAGGGGCGTGCTCTCCAGGATATATGTATGTATGCATGTATATGTTTGTGTATGTGTCGGCCTGTACATATAAATAAAATAAATAAGCCAACGTTGATCTTCATTTGTTGTTGTCGAGAAGTTGACATGACGACTCTGCCTCGGCTTTGGCATCGGCATCGGCATCAGCGTCGGCATTGGCATCGTCATCATTTTCATGCCCCATCATGCCGCAAGCGCAAGCCTGACATATATTTGCATAGTTTTGTCGAGAACAAAATGGCCAAGGCATCAGCTTAAAGGCTTAAAGGCCTCTCGAAAACAAAAAGAAATTCGTTGACAAGTGTCTGTCAGGGACGACATCGTGCCGCGCAAATTTGCATGTGGTCGCATCTCACGCTTCAGAGCCAGTGGCATCCCATCCCGAAAAAAAACAGATATTCTCTTGTCTTATATATTGTGGTGAAATTTGTGATGCTTTCTGTTGTGTTTGGAATACTCTCACAAAGGGTCTAATGCGTATGAGGAGACGTAGAGAAGGGATATATCTAAGGTATGTATTTTGGGTAGATATTTGTTCTCTCATTGGAAGGATGGTTTCATCTATTTCTAGGGTATCCAAAATTTCGACCTTTGAAGCTACCCTTTCTTTTCTGGTTTTCGTTTGATATTGCTGCTTTTTTGTGTCGATCTTGAGCGCACCTTTATGGTCTATTATACTAACGGGAATGCCCCGAGAGCAACGACAATAATAAGCAAATTGATTGAAATTTGCGATATCATGGTAACCACAGCTCCAAACGGAAACGCTACCTCCCTCCCTAACTTCAGCCACTCTCCCGCCACCCCCCCAGACAATTTTTGTGGTAGCGCATTAAATGTCGATTTCGTTTTGCACCCGCGGCGCAGATACGCAGCCGGCGATACACGAAGTACGCGGCCGCGGCCGCTGCCTGGCTCCCACATCCATTTCTACATCCACAATCCACATCCACGTCCAGCCAAGTTTATGGCGCTCACTGGCCGGGTCACTGCCAATGCTACGCAGAAGGGGTGCGGCCCCAAAAAAATCCAACCACTGACGCCCACCCAACTGGCCCAGTGGGCAATCTCCGGTTTTGGCGGTGCGGTGGGTTCGGTTCGGTGCTCCCGCCGAGTGCTGAATGCTGGAAACCCAATGCGCCGTTGCCGTTGCCGATGCCATGGCCGATGCTGATGCTGATGCTAATGTGCCTTAAATAAATCATTAGCGCATTGTTTGAGGCAAAAACTATAAAGCGGATCGGGGCCGACCAACGTTTCGAGGATTTAGGGGGATATTAAGAAGCGTGCTCATTGGAAGTGGATTTTAAGTGTGGTCAAGGATGTTAAGCCTTAATGGCACCCAGAGGTGTCAGTTCTGGGAGGATCCAACGAAAGTGGCTAATGCATTGGGGCTACAGATATGCGTTCACCAGATGTACTCGCAGACACGAGCTTTGGCCATGTTTGAGCCACTTGTAAGGGGCCAGGCCAGGCCAAGAAGTTAACCGAACCAAATTGCAGTTGCCACTTGGCGACATGTTCGTAATTAGCATGTGGCAAGCTAGGCATGTCTTTGGCTCCAACCTTAACTGAGTGCCGCACCTGCAGCAGGCACGACAAGACAGTCGCAGGCCCAGCCTCATCTCAAATGATCCCATAAAACGCTGCTTAACACGTTGTTGGCCGAAATGTAAACCGCCGCCGTAATGATAACTCTTTGGCTCGAGTGTTTGGGTGTCGGCCGATTTTTATTGACTTTTCATTGATTGCCGACAAGCAGCAGCTGGAGCAGAAAACACTCAGAATTCTTTTGGAGTTTGCCGTCTGTTTTTGGGCGATCGCGTAATTAAAAGTCTATAAAAAGTGGCAATATGTGTGTTAACCAGTTTGGACGCTTGCCAAGATTTTTCTTCGATTTTTTTCGGTGCATTTGTTCTCTTGCACCAATGTGTTACAATTCACAATTCACAATTTTTTCGTGTGCTATGATGTAATGAACTTTAATGTTTCGTTTTTGTTACCATTTCGCATTCGAGTCCGGCCTAATAGATACTTTCTAGTCAGTGCATGCAAATCTATGGTTGGCCAAAAGAGACATACGAGGAGGGGAGAGTGGAGCAAGCAACTGTTGCTGGCTGGCCATAAATAGGCGATTTGGCGCTTTGGCCGTTTAACGCCAACATCAACATCGACATCAACATCATCGGGTTGCGAGTTGCGAGCTCCGTGGCAGCAGCCTCGCAACGAAACGAATCGAATCGATTATCATGCACTTAACACCAACAGCTCTTTAACCCGAGAGCCAAAACGAGCCAAACGGCTCTTACCCTTAAAGGTTTTGGTGTGCAGCAATTTTTTGGGAAAATGTTTTCAATCAGAAACTAGGCGGTAACTGCAGCCAGATCCAAGCCAGAGCCAGAGAGCCTTCCGATGATTGCTCTGCTCTCCACACCAAGCATGATCGAATCATCATCCTCATCGGGCAGAAGAGCGCGGTGGAGAGCGCGCTACTCCTACCATGAGGCGCAATCAAGGCCAGCTCTCAGTCGGAGCAGCAGCAGCAGCATCATTATCAGCCTCGGCTGGGGCTCCGTGCTGATTATCAGCATGTGCACTGGCTGCTGCTCGGTGCCGATGCCGATGCCGCTGCTTCAGATGACGATGCCGATGACGACGAAGTCGCCGCATGTGCTTTTGCCCTCGATCCATAGATCAAGATCATAAATAGCAATAAGCCAGCCAGACAATGTCTGCTAACTGTTTCAGGCAATCAATCAATCCATCTGAGCCGCTGCTCGGCTCGGCTCGGCCGCAGCCACAGCCACAGCCGCAGCCAGCAGCATTTCGCGAGTGCTGCCCCATTTGGAAAGTTCATTCAGTTGCGCTTCAGTTTTTCCTAGGCCGCCTGGATATCCTGCAAGCGGAAATGGTACGAGTATATTGGAATGCGCCTGGGAGTTGTGACAGGCCATGCGGCATCTGGGTCCTACAGGGTACCTCGGAGTGGTACCCTCGCCTAAGTACTCGTGCTTCTTTGGAGTCAAAACGTGATCGATTGATTTGCGCGATCGAAGCGCTGCAACTGCAACAGCAACAGCAAGTTCAACGAGCCGATTGACTGACTGACTGACTGACTGACTGCTGACTAGATAATTGTGGCGTTCTCCTGCTGTTGATGCCACTTTTTGCACTAAACAGCTGTGGAAGACTCTCACCATGCCCCCCCTCGCTGCATTCCACACCCGTAGTGACGACGCTCTCTCTCTGTCTCACTGTTCGAGCCAAACTTGCTCTCCGATGCGCTGAAAGCGGGCAATCTGTCAGGCTGACAGTTGGCCCAGTCGCAGAACTCTCTGCCGGCCGACCGGCCGAGCGGCCGCTGTCGGCATTGCATTTGATGATTGATGATTGCTGAAACGCGAACGAAATTATGATTAAATAAGTAATTGTAGTTAAACAAAACGGCGACGACAACAGCCACATCAACCTGACCACGACCACTGGGCCAGCAAGCCAGTAGAAGCAGAAGCGGACGAAGCAGCAGCTTAATGCTAAGCAGCGAATCAGTTTTTTTTCTGTCTATTTTTGTTTTGGCATTGGCCAAGTGCAGTTAGCCGTGCACGAAGATGGCGAAGACGACGATGGCGATGACGATGACGATGACGTTGAAGCCAGCTTCAATGATCTTGACGGTTTCTGTAATTTCCTTTCCTTCCACTCCCCTCTCCGCACTCCGCATTCCGTCAATTTGGTTAGGCATTGGCCAAACGTCAAAGTCAGAGCCAAAGACTGTGGTAACGGATGACAAGGTCTAGTTCAAAGCCACTTTGGTGGTCGTTCCCCCATTCCAAAGGTCAAATGTTAACACAAATAATTGGACCACACCGATACAGAGATACACAGAGACTGCTGTTGCTGCTCTATAAATGATTATATGTACAATGTGTACTCGTACGGGTAAAGAGCGTGAAATGTTACCCCCACTCCACTGTTAGCACTCGTAATAAATTCAAAAACGTTCGGCAATTAAATCGTAAATTTTTACAACTACAAATTTACAGTTATTAAAAACATAATTTGTTGTAGTTGTCCGGTATTATTAATTACTACAACAGTTTGGTGTCACGCTGTAAGACAACGGACTCGCCGATGCAGAGGCAAAAGTACAAGGAGGGACGGACAGGCAGGCGGCGGGGAAGGCAGCCCAAGCGAAAGACTTAGGCAACGAACTTGAGTTCAATCAACATTTTCAATTAAAAGGTATTTGGTGCTGCTGCTGCGCGGCGCTGCTGTGGCAAGTCATGGGTGTAGTGGCACGTTTTTGTGAACATTATGTTCAGGCCAACGGCGAGGGTTGCATCACCAGTTACGCGAATGCAGAGACTGTCATCGGCTGACTTGTCGAACCACCCGCCGCCAGTGACTGAACTCGGTTTTCGCTGGAGCAGCACGTGTTCTGGCCAAGCTTGTAAATGAAATGCTCTCAGGCTCTGATCCGCTGCTAATCGTCCATATTTGCCAATGTCGTTCGCTTCGACCCGCTAGTTGGCTGGTTCTCTTGGCCATTTGCTCGATCGATGCTTATCGACAGAATGTGTTGAGTGTGCGCAGCCATAACAATGCCAGAATGCCATACCATGCCACACAAACAATAACTACAAACAGATGGAGAAAAAAATTAATTAGAACAAAATACACAGACCAAAAAATAGCGAAAACCACAACGAAAAGATATTCGTATCTGCAAACAATGGGCGTGTCGCTCGCTGAAAACATTTGCTGCATTTCGTATTTGTTTAGCCAAAAAAACCCAAAAACAATTGGCCAACAATTTGTGGCAGGCAGGCAGTCTGCAGGTCCCTCCGCAAGTCAAGTCACAATTACAAATGCATTCACAATGCCAGGGCCTATCGCGATTTATGTTTCTATGAATTATTGGCTAAATTGGCTGGCCAACAATTGACGAAAAGGTTTTCCATCTGCATTGGCATGGATCAACCGGTTTGTTGGCTGTTTCCCTGTACACGACAGAGGACAGATAGACAGACAGACAGATAGACGGACAGACAGACAGACGGACAGTTTCCAACTAATTAGGCGTGGTGGCTTTTAATCAAAACGATTAAAATGCTTTCGGACAATATTTTTCCACGCCTAATCAAAGACTTTATGCCATTTTCTGCATGACAGCTGCAATGGCCAACAAATCTGGGAGTCGGGAATGGGGTGGTCGGGGCGCTGGCACTGGCACTGGCCGATGGCAGGAGGCAGGGCGTGGCCATATCAAATTGTGGTACAATTTATTAAAAACGAAATATGTGTGAGTAGAGGCGAGTGGAGTGGAGTCGGAGTCGGGCAACCGTGGACGCAATGCATGCAGACGATAACAAGTTGTCGAACCAGATGTCAAAGCGATTTGCAAATATTTGACAAGCGCAAAACCCCAACACCAACAAAAAAGAGTCCATGGGGCATTGGATGAGGTCCGGGCGGAGGGGATCCACCGAAAGTTGGGAGGGGGTTGAATTAAAGATGTGGGAACTAATGGCAGTATCCGGAACGACTAGGAATGGGCAAATGTACATAGATACTTGGCAGGTGAGTTATTATTGGACTGATTGTGGGAGTTCTTCGGGAGAGTATCTACAGGTTAGGGTTTTCATGTGAAGCTTCTTGCGATTCCTCTCCCGCTTAAAACAATAAAATATAGTCATTTCAATAAGATATTCCCCGAATATACATACATATGTACATGTTTCACAACGCAAACGCAATTAAGATTCAAATCCGAATGTTGAATGCATTACTGGCGGCGCGCTTATCTGGGAGCCAGGCCAACAATCTTGGAGCTTGGAGGGACTCGACTCCATCTCGTTGCTGGGGCAGCGTCAAAATAATAATATCATAAAATTTTATTTTATTTTTATTTTCAATTTAATTTTATTGAAAATCATCGCGAAACAAAAAAGGGAAAGAAAACCATATTAAATAACCAGACGCGTGGCCAGAGAGGGGCAATAAAAACAAAAAGGAAAAGAAAATGTAATACAACATGCGGCAACGGCAGCGGCAGCGACAGCGACGCACGCATTAAAACCGCAACACCCTGGGCCCCGGGGTCGCTTTCCCCGTGGCAGCCGCCTCCCCTGTCATTCACCTTCACGGCCATTGCCATTGCCATCGGCCAGAGCTGGAGCCAGAGCAAGAGCCAGAGCCTGCCTGGGCATGGGCCTGGGCCTGGGTCTGGCCACTTTTCGGCCATTGTCAGCTTCGAAAAATCTGATAAGTCGCATTATAAGAACATAAAAACACCCAAAACCAAAAACCGAAAAACCGAAAACCCGAAAATAAAATAAAACCGAAAACGAAACATGCACGAGGGAGAGAAAATAATTTCAGCCAGGTCGGGACTGGCAGGAGAAGAGTTGTGGAAGGGCATGGCAGGGCAACAGCAACAGCAACAACAAGGCCAGGCCAAAATATGCAACATGCATGTTATTGTGGCTTGTTGCTGTTGCTGTGGTCCCCAAAGCAAACCAAACAACAAGGAGACAAGGATATATTCCAGCATCGAAGCTTGAAATACCCTTTCAGATATACATATAAGAAAAAACCTTCTTTGAACTATCTATTAATTTGTAAAACACTTTTTCCTTTAGGTACTTTGCTGAAAACTGATCGTACGATATAAAGATCTCTGATCCTTGAAGCTCTGAACTGCAATATAAAGAGGAATCTATCTGAATAAAATTTAAGCCAAAAATCTGTCTTCTACCAAAACCGTTAACACCTCCTTTGAGGGTAGTGAATGAGAAGACGATGCGAAAATATTTGGTGGCCATGCAACGAAATGAAGTTGCAACAAGATACTTTACTTTACTTAAGGGCAAGTAGATGCACAACTGATACACGGACATGGGACTTGATTTCGTCCGCTTCCCGCTGCATCCCTGTTTCCCCCTTTCCCCCAGCCCAGATCGAGTTTAATTTCTTGTGCAAACTTCGGGCCACTTGATGTGGGGCGTGTTAAGGCGGCGGCGGCGGCGGCATTGCATGCAGCGTCAGAGTCAGAGATCGGACTCTTCGTCTTCTTCTGCCCTCATTTGGTGGAATGGAATGGGATGAAATGGGATGGGATGGCGTTGCACCAGGGAGGACATGGACCAGGGAGAACATGTCCATGGTATTGGCATTGTTTTTACGGCCTCATTGGAGTCGTTAAGCTGCGTTACGTGCGCATCATTTTGAGGTGTTCAATTAAAGTTTTGCAGTTCCCGGCTCCAGCTACGGCTCCGGATCCATCACCGGCTCGTGCTCGCTTCTTTTGGTGCTTTTCTTTTAATTACTCGTACTCGAACTCGTACTCGGGCGATGGGATGTGATGGGATGGGATGGGATCGAGATGTGCAGGCTTAACTACGGACACCACTCAAGTCCATCAACCGTCCGTCGATCCATCCCCGTCTTGGTGTGGCAATCAAGGCCCGGCCCAAGATCAAAACAAAAACAAAACAAAATTAATTGTAAATAGCAATAATAAAAAAAAACCCCACAAAATAAAGTCTTTGCCAGGGGGGGGTCCCAGCAATTGCGGATCGGTTGATGAGGCTGTGGGTAAGTCGATTTTGGTAATTATTTGCTGGCTGCAGAGCCAATATTCGAGGCTAGGGTAACCGAAATTCGTTGCGGATCACAGCTTGGATGTGGATGTTTGGATGTGTGGATGTGGGCTCCATCTTGATTCTCTGGGGCACTCATTTTGTGGCTCATTCACTTGACTCTTTGGCTATTTATAGTTGATTTCATTTGGTGAAACTGTAAAACGCCTTTGGCCTTGTTGAGCTTCAGCCCAAGCTCTAGCTCCAGCTCCAGCTCTGCCGCCTCTGATTGATGGCGTCGACAGCAGCAGCAGCCGCCACAGCCGCATCACATGATGAATTTTTGGCTTATTTATTACGGGTAATGCTTTGATTCGCTTTGATGATGGTGCCGCTGGATGATGGTGTGCTTTTGGAGTGCATTTCGAAGTTGTTTGGCACAATGCGATGTATGCTGGTTCTTTTCTCTTTCCCCCAGATCCACAGCTCCCCCAGCTCCCCAGCTGTTTGAATGTTAATCAATTAATGTTAGGCCGCGAGTCTATCATAGGCCTAATAAGCAGGCAATGCGGAACCGCGAGCTTGCCCAAATTATTTGCCATCAGACTAATTACTTTGGCACTCGGCCTGGCCGCTGCCGCTGCCGCTCGGCATGCTTTCATCTCGTGTGGCATACAACGACAGCTGCAGCGCACCGCCAAATGCATTCAACACTAGGGACGAGACGGGATGGGACGAGACGGGACACACTCGGACTCTCTGTGGGTCAACTCTGGCCAGTGGTCAACCTACTTACTCTTACTCTGGCAGCACGCCACAAAGCCAGGCCAGGCCAAGACTAGACGAGCCAGAGCCACAGCTTCAGCCACAGCCTCAGCCACAGCCTCAGCCTCAGCCAGAGATGGAGATGGAGTTGGAGTCAAAGCCACAAAAGGTGATGATGAGGTTGATTACTTCTTCTGGCTTGCTTGGCGACTTTCCTTCTAATTTCCAACTGTACAAATAATCAAAATTTTTTGGCGCATTTAATTTGATCTCCAGCACGTTTCGGCCTATTCGGCTGTGACTTTAATTGAAAACGATTTTCGGGGCGCCATTTCCAGAGCAGCACAGCGCTGACTGACTGAAGCCACTCTTCAGCCACTCCGGGCCACTTCCAAGGCACTCTCAGCCATGAGCCATGAGCCACTCTGAGGGTTCAGTTCAAATCACTTCGTTGGGTGTCAAAATCGGTGCACGTTTTCCGTATTTTCGATTCGGAGTTTCAGCGAAGTTTCGTAGCGGCTGCTTTCACCCATTTGGTGGGCGTTGGCAAGCGCAAGAGTTGGCCACAGATTTTGACTCATTTCGTTGGGGGGATTTTGCTGCGGCCTGCCCAACCGATGATCAACTCGATCCGAGCAATAGATGAAGCAAATTATGATCGCATTTCTCATTATTTGGCTCAATTACGGATACACTTTCGTACGACGATACATACAGACATACATATATACCGAAGGGCAAACAACCATGGGCTTGACAAACTGTACTGGTCACGGGAAGAATGATCAAAGATTGATCACCAGCCTAGAAATGTCATGAAATAAAAGATATAACCAGTGATTGGTGAATGGCCAAATTAGCAGGAAATGAAACCAGATGAAATCGATATCAATCTGGATTTTAGAGCTAGATTTTAGTATCTATCCGTAAACATTTGGGAAATTCCATTATTTATTATTCAGTTTTTGCTTTGGCAAACTTTTAAGAGCCCCCCTTTGCCATAAAAATCGGCGTGAATTTTGGGCACGCGCCCATTTAATACACGTTTCTGCCGCAGTCGCTGCCTCTGCCGCTGCCACTGCCGCTGCCTCTGCTTCAGTTTGCTGCTCTGCCAGCACTTGACCCAATGCCTAGACAATAGATTTAATTTCCATTTGTCCAATTGTAGTTTCGTTTTTTCGGGTACTGCGATGCGGGTGTGGCGCATCTTTCCAGCTTTTTGATCTGTGCGCCTCGATTAGGGCGACTCGACTCCGACTCCGAGTCCGACTCATCGCCGACAAGTAATAATAATGGATACAGAAATCCGGCAAACAAATTGACTGTTGCCGGTGCCCCACGACGAACTGGACTACAGCCGGAGATGGGCTGGCCAATGCCCCGTGCCCATTGGCCGTTGCCCTGGCAGGCCATTCCCATTCCGAATCCCTTCCAATCCATTCCAAATCTCTGGTACAACACACAAGTGGCGCTCTTTTCGATTCAGTTTTCAGTTTTCGTTTTCATTTGCTGGGGTCAGCGTTTGGGGCGTCCTGACCCGGCTTAAATGAAAAGCCATATTTCTCTTGATGCCTGGCCCCAGTTTCTGACGTGCGATCGATTGCGCCTGTCCGAGCGCTGAAGCAGCGCAAATTTGTAGCTGTCTCAGGGCTCAGACTCCGTCTCAGTCGCCGTCTCTGAATCTGATTCGGAATCTGTCTATGGAATTGTGGCTCTTTGAGTTGGCCTGATTCCGTTTCGAGGTTAGGCAGCAAAAGTCATGCACTTGCTGGGCTGTGCCTCTGGCTCTGCCACTGCCTCTGCCCCTGCCCGGGGATGGAGCTGCTCACCCGATGAGCATTTGCCATTGGGGGGAATTGTCTTCTAATTAAGTGCATTTCGTTTAATTAATTTAAACTAACTGTAAATTGAGACTGTTCGACTGTAGAGTTTTTGGGCGCGGTGGCGTCGTCGTCGTCTGCCATTTGCCAGTCGCTAGGACCACAAGTAGGATCCCAAAAACGCGGCCAAGAAAGCGACCTGGGGCCTGGGCCTGGGCACTTGAGCTTGTTAAGGCTGTGCCGCCAAGTCGCGGCAGAAAGACCTGGCAGAGAGACGACCAAGTTTATTAGTTCGTGCCTTCATTTCGTAATTACTTCAATTGATTTTTCGCTGCTGATGGCAACGGGACCGCAGCTCTGCGACTCTGCAACTTTGCGACTCTGAGTCGGAGTCCAAGTCCAAGTCGAAATCGAAGTCGGAGCTAGGATCCGGGCAAACGAATTGAACGGAACTAAACAGAAACTCAACTTGAGACTTCATTGCAGCAGCAGCGCTCTTTGCGCTTTGCGCGCTTCGTTGCCTTTGATTGTAAATCAGTTTACTTTGCCATTTAGAAGCCTTTGTGTTGTTGTTGCTGTTGCTGCTGCTGTTGTTGCTGTTGCTGTGGCGGTGGCTGTGGCTGTTGGCTGCTTTTTTGGTAGTTGCCGTATTCAGCCTTACCTTGTACAAAAGGTGAAATCACGATTTTCAAGTGCATCGCTATCGATATACAACGACGACGACGACTCCGACTCCAACTCCAGCTCCAACTCCAGCTTCAGCCCTGACTTGGCCCGGCCTGGCCGTTGCAAATTGTAACTCTAACTGTACAACAGGTTCAAAGTATCTTTTAACAGGTACGCCTGACTCAAAAAGGAGATCGGCCTCGAGTGGAGGTGCAGTGCACTGGCTGGGGATGGGGATTGGGTATTGGGATTTGGATTCGGATTGGGCCAAGAATTGCAGTCTTTAATTATCGCTTAGGCATTTCAGCGATTTCCGTCCCGAGACCACAAACCAAATAAACAAAGGCTCTGGTAAAAAGTTAATTAGGTTTTCCTTATTCTCTCTCCCATTTGGCATTCCAGAAATCACTCAATTAGATCGCGGCAAGGCGAAAGGCCGCCAAATTGTGGCCATAAAGCAGACCCATCAAAGGTAATGGTCAATTTCTCTGTGAGTCTGTATCTGTGTCTGTTTGTGTGTGTGTGAGTGTGGGGTCAGGGCCTGGCGGCTCACGTGATAATGATCATGTGAAAAGTTTGATTTAATAAAGTAGCAAACACTGTCGGAGGCAGCCCTGGCAGACAACTATAACAATAATTTTGCAGCCTTAATCGCGGCTAAACGATGGAGGAGGAGACCAAAACCCTGGACCGCTTTGCAGCAGAAAATGGGGCTGGTTGCAATGAAGATGGGGCACAGCTGCCGCTGCTGCACTGTGAGCGGGGGTCAGCAGGCAGCAAGCAGAGTTCGCCGGCATCAACACCTCACTGCAGCAGGAGGAGGAGGAGGAGAGTCGCTTCGCTATCTCCTGTCCGATGCGATGGGATGCGATGCTGGCTGACCCATGGCTGCCTAATTGACAGTATCGTGACTAAAATCAATTTGTTGTGTGCAGGCAAAGCAACAAATTTCACGTTGTCCGGTGGGTGCCTGCCTGATGCCTTGGCTGCTCCCTCTATGAATGATTTACGATGCGTCGTTGCTGCTTTGACCCCAAAGTTCGACGTTGTTGAAACATCAAAAAACACAAAAACAAAGGCCCAGGCCCAGGCCAAACAGCCAAACAACCAAACAGGCAACATCAGCGAGGCGAAGCGACGCGACGCGACGCCCGCTCATAATCAGCAGCACATAAACAACATTTCACTGACCACCGCATTGATCAGCCGACGAAGAC
This sequence comes from Drosophila azteca, assembly GCA_005876895.1. Classification (NCBI taxonomy): domain Eukaryota; kingdom Metazoa; phylum Arthropoda; class Insecta; order Diptera; family Drosophilidae; genus Drosophila; species Drosophila azteca. Next base: position 15,538,154 of record VCKU01000004.1, on the reverse strand, counting down.
GAAGATCGGCGATGATCGTCGAAGATCGCCGAAGATTCCTCCTCTAACTATACCCACTACGCTACGAGTACCCCTACCCTACCCTACCCTATCCTATCCTATACAGACATTGGCCAGACGAACATAATCAGCCCCGGCAGTGGGTGTCCAGCAGCGGCGAGTGATCATAGCCAGACGACGACCGTGTGGTACCGAACCGAACCGATCAGCATCATCAACATGATCATTACGTTTGTTTATTGGCGAAAATTTAGAAATTTATTGCTCATTTGTTATGAAGGCCCCCAAAATGTGCGTTCCACTCTATGCTCTATGGAAAGTCGAATCTGTTCTCACACTTTGGGGCCATTGACGGGTAAATAGTGGTTGTTGTGCCCACCGCCGCCGCCCCTTGTAACCCCTGTCGTAACACTCTTTCTTTCCCCAAATGTGCATTTAGGCAACATTATCGTCAATCAACGGGTGGCTCTCTGGGTACCAGATTAAGCCAAATTAGTGAGCCCCACAAAAGGTGGGCCAGCCAGTCGAATGCAGCCAAAAATAGCCACAATTGCGGCTGGCCAGAGGTTATATGTTAATCACCCGACATAACCGATCAATAATGAGCATTTTTGCATCAAATAAATGGCTAAACCGTCGTTAAAGCGTTTACAAATGTGTAGGTCAATTGAATGATAAAAAGATATTTGATTTCCTTATTCATTTCATAGTTTCATAAGTGATGAAATGTATGATCTCCATCTGCCTGCGGTTGAAATCCATTTCAATTTTAGTACAGATCGTCCATTAAAAACTGTTGTAATAGATCAGTAGTTCTAGATAAAAGATGCTTTCCTTGTCTTCTAATAACTGAAAATTTATTGATTGTAATCCATTGGGGAGCTATCAAAATGTTCCGCTGGAACTGGAACAGTTCGGCTCCATATGGCCGCCACCCTGAAATGACGTGATAAAGTCGCGTAATTAAAATATGAACAGCATTCATCTGTTGTTGCCCCGACATTGGGGGAGATCGCAAGATCGCTAGATCGCTGATCGGTGGCTGGCTGCCCCGGTGGTTTGGTGGTTGGTGCCTACTGGCTGGTGGCTGGTGGTGGTCGCCTATGGTCGATGGAGAAACGCTGCTCCATTTTAAATAAATGTTTTATGGCAACAGAAACCACACAAAAGCCAAGAAAAATGTTGGTCGCATTAGCCGGCGAGGCTCAAGGATAGAAAACCGGGCACGATGAGCGGCTCTCACGCGGATGTGGATGCAGCAGCAGCAGCGTCAGCGTCAGCATCAGCCTCAGCATCATTGACTGCTGGCTACATTTTGTGTGTTGCCAAGAGGCCAACACATGGCCAAGACGAGCGGCTGAGGCTGATGCTGAGGCTGAAGCTGGAGCTGAAGCTGCGGGAGCTAATAAATTTTTCGACGTCTATGCCAGCCTGAAAGGCAGGCTGCCTGCCGTTTGACGCTATTGATCGTTAAGTAAATTGTCTGCAATTATGCCAAAAGGGAAAATAATAGAAATTATAACGAAAATGTTGATGTTGACTTTGTGTGTGTGGAAGTTGTGGGAAGTTGCAGTCAGAGTCGGAGTCGGAGTCACAGTCAAAGCTGCAGTAAGAGATGGAGTCAAAGACAGACTCGAATCCAAGATCGGAGTGCTAGTCACAATCCACATTTGTGCATAAGTTGAGTCGCCTTATCTGGCATAGGAAATGCTGGCGATCATAATTTTTGCAGAGGTTGAGGCTGAGACTCAGGCTGAGGCTGAGGCTGAGGTGGCAAATTGCTGGCAGTTGCCAATTGCATGTGGGTCAACATGCTCACGAATCTCAGGGCTCGGAGGCAGGCTATAGAGTGTCTGGAGTGTCTGGCATCCTGACATTTATATTTATAACTCGTGCAACTGCCGTTAATTGTTTCGCTCTTGATAAGTGAAATTTACCGACTGCCTGCAAGTTGAGCCCCATAAACCCCTTTTTACCAATGCCTCCCCCTACCCCAGTCGCAGGAACTGCAATGGGAATCGACTGGACTTGGACTGTGGACTGGACTGACACTGACTCAGTGACTGCCTCCGCTGACTGACAACTGACTGACTGGCCAACTAACTGCGCTTTTGGTTTTTGGTTTCGGTTTTGGTTTTTGGTTTCTTGGCTTTGGTTTTGGCCTGTGTCAGACTATCGGCTATCGCAATGTTACATCCGTGCGTGCTGTCAATTAACATGGCCAACAACCAAATCAATTAAGCACTGGCCAAACGATGCTAATAATAACCAAGTCAAGTCGCAGCCGCCAGAGCCACGCCTCCAGCCCAGGGGCAGACGCAGTTGCAGTTGCGGGACTGGCGGCTGTCATAAGAGTTGCGGCTGCGGCTGCTGCTGCTGCTGCATTTGCATTTGTGTTGGCATTCCTAGGGCAATGCGAGGGCTGCCACAAACGGTGGCACGGCGGCACCCAGCTCTTTCTTATGCCATTCAAAACTCAACGAGCAGACCTCGAATGCATATTTTTTGGTTGCTTAAATCAGAGTGGAGCTAAGCTCCGGTTCAGATCTGACCGACTGACGACATGTTTGTCCTCCCAGGCATTTGATTGATGCATGTTCGTTGCATGCAGACAAACTGTTTAATTGGTGTATATTCATGCCACAAAAGCGGGCACACACACACAAACACACAAAAGGCAGCAACAAAATAAAACCTCGGTATGGCATCGTTGATTATATAAACGCCGCTGGGTTGACAAATGTTTAGGCAGGACTTTGATCCTGTTTTCACACATTGTGCAACACGCCCCAGCATCGACAGTTGAACAGCCGACAGTTGTAACCGTTTTTTTCTGTTGTTGTTGCTTTCTGTTGTTGTTGTTCTTGTTGTTGTTGCCCCGCCCGCGCATTGTCACTTTTAGTTCAATTTCAATTTCAATTGAAAATCTGGCTGGCAACGTGTAAAAATATTTGTGCAACCGACTGCACTGCGTTTTTCTTTTGGTTTGGGGCAGTCTCTGTCCGACTGTGACTGTTACTGTTACTGTTTCTGTTTCTGATTGCTGCCTTTGATGCATTTCAAATGAGTTGATTTATGGCAAGTTTTTGGCTGGCTTTTGACTGACTGAATGGCCGACTGAATGACGAACTGACGAACTGCATGGGCCTGCTAACTGGCTGGCTTGTGGCTGGCTGGCTGGCTGTCGCAGTGTATGAATGAAGGCTTGTTGATGTTGTGACAGCTCCAAAAACTGGCCAACTCTCAGACATGTTAAACTGCTTTAATTACTCCGGCCAAGCATACATACATACATATGTACAATATACCTATCTACATATGTACTCGGTGGTACACGAGTTTTTGGGATTTTTTGGGCCATAGATTTATGAGAATTTATGCCACACCCAGTTGCAGACATTTCCAGTAAGAGTTACAGCTTCAGTTCGAGTTCGAGTTGGTGTTGGAGTTCGAGTTCCAGTTTCCAGAGTTCCATTGTCGAATGAGGCTGCTGCTGCGGCTGCGGCTGCCCTTAGCCAAAAGGAAAGTTGGACTTGTCTGGGGGACATGGACATGCGCCAAAGACTTATCTTAACTGACCTGCAAATAGTTTTATTTCGAGCAGAGGAAAACAACATTTGACGCCCACGCGAACACACACACACACACACCACAACAATAACACGAGTGGCCCACATGGCTCCTACCTCATGCCACATGCTCTCCCAGCCTTCGCCTTGTGCCTCTTCTGCTGCAGGAGGACTTTGATAAATTCCGCGCAAACACACAAGTAATTTGAATAATGAAGCGGGGGCCCTGACTTCCACTGTTAGGGGGCATCAATCTGTCAACGCCGCAACGTCGCGTCGCGTCGCGTCGCGTCGCGTCGCATGCGCGCATGCGCACAGTTTGAGTTCGATGGGTTTTCTGCCACTGGCAGGCGGCGGCCTGCAGCAAAGAGCAGCAGCCATCGCGTGCCACTGCCGCGTGGCATGGTCTGGTCTGGTCTGGGCTCGTCTGGCTGAGGCTGAAGCCGCCGCAGCGTGGGTCGTCGTCGTCTATCAATTAAACAAAGCGGCGGCGGCTGCAACATCAACATCAAATGCAAGGCCGGCCCCCAGGTCCCGGGTCTCCGGGTCTCCCGTATCCCAGGTAGGACTCTACCGACCCGATCCGTCCGGCCACCCAAAACGCTGCTCCAGTTGCCATTTTAGCAGCGCTTCCGCGCTCGTCGCCGGCCAGGCCAACCAGTTCCAGTCGGTTGGTCTGTTTCTGTTTCTGTTTGTTGGCCTGCCCCTCGTTTTGTTTGTCTCGGTTTCGCAGCCTGGCCTGGCCTGTGTTTCGCGGGTCTCGTGCAGGACAAACATGGAGCATTATTTAACGACACAGTTCGTGCAACTCCCACGCATGCAAACGCCAAACGAAGAAACTGAAGAAACCGAAGAAACCGAAGAAACCGAAAAACCTTAAACCGAAAAGAGCTTAAGGAAAACTGAAAGCGAAAAATGCGAATTGCTGCACTCTGAGGTCTGGAGGTCTGATGGCTGTGTGATGTGGCTTGGGCTTAACTGATGGCCCAGCGACCGAAATTGGCGCAAAAATGTCACCAGCCCCAGCCTCAGCCCCAGCCCCTGCCTGCACTCACTGCCGGGATCCCGGGGCATGGGGCACGGGGCACGGGGCGCGGGAGATCCATCGATCATCGCCGCGAAATGTCAAATTGGTTTATCAGCCCACAGGAAAGGCGGCTTTAATGTCAGTTTAGCAATTTGACAAATGACTTGCGATAATAAAAATGCTAAAAATGTTGCATGTTGCATGGTGTATGTTGTATGGTGCTCACACACCGCTTTGCTATATTCAAACTGTTGAAAGCCGCGTTCAATGAACCTTTCTGGCTGTCGGCTACCCGAGCTGGAGCTGCAGCCCCGTTTTTATCGAGAGCAGCTAATCGGCGATAAAGCCGCTTGCTTGTTAGCTTGTTAAATCACATGTAAGCGTGGCTAAGTTCGAAGATTGACGATCGAACATCGCGGCCATCGCCTGGACATTCATAAATGAGCAATCGCCAATATGTATCGCGTTTCAGCAGCAACAGCAGCAGCAGCGGCGGCGGCAGCGATTGGTACAACTGCCACAAATTACACGCAGGCCGGCGACAACAGGCATTAATAATTGGCCAACTAAATACAACATCGGGCCAGGCCAGTCCAGGCCTGGCCTGGCAAGCCTTATCAATAAAACTGTTCAACGGCCACGCCCGCACACACGCACTGCCAGTGCTCCCTCCCCCACCCACTCTTCTCCCCAGCGACACGGACTCGGACTCCGATTCAGATTCCGATGGCGATGCCGATGCCGATTCCAGGATGACAAATTGCGCAAATCCATGAGATAGTTTTTGGTTTTAGCATTTGTATATTGCACGATCGCCCTGGCTATGGCTATGGCTATGGCTATGGCCGCTGCCCCATTGCATAATGCGCCGCTTAGATTTGTATCTGCTGCATGCGCCATGTTGTTGACTCAAAACGCTGTCAAAATGGCCAGCCAAAAATGATTCGTGAGATAAAGACCCAAAAAGACAAACAAACAAATGCTGCCGAGCCACTCAGCTCTGCCCCGAGCCCCGTGCGGAGTCCGCACTTGGGAGTTGGGAGCTGAGAGCTGGGTGCTGCTGGGCTAGGCCTGGTCCGGCCTGCTCCGGCCTGCTCCGGCCTGCTCCGGCCTGCTCCGACCTGGCTGCTCCACTGACCGACGCGTCGGTCAGTCATGAACATTTAATAAACATTTTTGCACCATTTTTCAGCCGGCTGTGCTGCGACTGCCGCTGTCACTGCTGCTAATGGCCATCATTAGCTGTTCATCTGCAGCCGAAGTTTATCAATTTATCAGCCTCTACCTCAGCCTGAGCTGCAGCCACAGTCCTGCGACTGGCAATTAGCTAGTCTAAGCGTCTAATTAAGTTGCGCCTGCCGCGGCCAGAATCGGTTAGACCAAAGCAGGAGATACAAGTGCTGATCGATGGCTCAGCGTTAGTAGCCAGAGATGGAGATGGATGGAGATCGGGGAGTATTCGCTGGGTAGAGCAGAGATTCAGATAGCTGCGAACATGGCAGTGCTTTTGGCTGGTAGACCCGGGACTAGTCTCTGATGGGTGATCATATATTTTCTGAATTTTTGAATGGTAGCTGATATTCTTAGAATATCTTTATTGGAACTAAATATAAAATTATACTTAAATATTAAAGATTGAAAAAAAAACAACAAAAATAGAAATCACAGCTCTAAAAGGAGCACGCCGTCCTCTTTTCTCTAGCTGCCTGTGCACTGTAGAGGTCTGCTCCCGGTAATCAAAAAGGCACCTGTGGCGCTTTCTTCTTTTAGCTTAAAGGCCCTGATTAGCTCCCTGAAGAAGCTTCATTCCTGGCTATCAGAGATCTAATACTGATATTGCGTCTCCCTGTATAACTCTTCGAAGAACCGGCACTCCTGCTCCGTGAGCGTCAGCACTAGAGTGTCGTTGGGCAGAGTTTCAAGGTCTTCAATCAGGTCCAAGACAGCAGGTCTCTCTTCCAAAGGAAACTGCACAGTGCTGCGAGCGGGCGGCTCTCCTTCTGCGTGGGGGGGTCGAAAGTCCTTCCGGCACAGGGGGCAGCGCGTGTCGAGTCCCACCTCCAAGTAGCGCTCGAAACATTCCCTGCAGAACGAGTGGCCGCAGGGTATGCGGTGAGGCGATCGCTGTTCGTCTAGGCAAAATATGCACACGTTGTCTGTCATGTCGGTCACACTTAAATACATTGCACGGCACTCGCGCGGTAATTTGTTTTGTGACCTCTTTGTTTTTTGGAATTTCGCTCGTCTTCAATTTACAAAATATAAGGAAATTGTGTGCGCAATAGTAGAAATAGTCAACTATCATGGAAATCCCAAATGGAGTTTGATTTTGAATGAATACACCTGGCACGGACGCTACATTTTGAACGTTTACAAATTGGTTTTCATTTCAATAATAACCAGGGCTGTGAGCCCAGTGATGTCAGGGCTGTTAACATATATAAATAAGTGTTGGGAAACGAATCGAGGAGAGTCTGAAAAAAAAGAAGTACAATTTACAGATTTAATTTTCTGGAATGACCCAAATATTGATTACTTGATTAGACGGACAGACAGACAGACAACCGGCCTTGTTAGTGCCTTGCTGGCATTCTGCTGTGATTGCCATATGAAGGCGAAATCAACCCCATCCCGCTGCACCTAGTTCTTGATGAAGTTCTCCCCCTACTCCGATCCAGCGGGCAGGCGGGCCTTGTTCCCAGGCAGCTCTTTTGCATAATTCCATTTAATCTTGGCCAAAGTTGAGGGCAATTTTCAATTTGCCTTGCCGGCAACGCGACGCTACGCGACGCTCCTGTGGCTGTGGCTGTAGCCGTTATTGTTAATATTGCCATTGTGGTTGCTGTTGCTGTTGTTGTTGCTGCCATTCAAATTGCATTCAAATCAATTACATTCGAACTAAACATAATTCATGTGGTATGGGTTAATACAACAAATTACAACTGACATTTAAACAGAAACATGAAACGGACAATTTAACATGAGAGCGAGGAATAAGAAAACAAAACCCGAGGAAGCAAACAGCAAAACAAAAAAAATAAACAAAAACAGAGACATAACCCAGCGAAATACGGCCACAAGAGTGAGGCTGCTTGCCCTCGCCAGGCCAGGCCTGCTGGCTGGCTGGATGGCCGTCTTTCTGGCTTTCCGGCTGTCTGGCTATGGCTGTGGCTCTGGCTGGCAGGCATCATACTCGTATGCGGCAAAGGCGAGAGTAGAGTCGAAAAAGGCCAAAAAGATACGAAAACAGAATTCAACTTCACAAAATCGCAGCCACTCGGCGGCGGCTCAAGTCAACAACGGCCGCAGCAATCAAGGCAGAAGTGACCTTCAGTATCCACAAAAATGAAAATGAACAAAAAAAAGTGCAGCACACAGTCCACACACACACACACTCAGGCCCAAGCGAAACAACAATAAAATTCTTTTCTCACGATTGTTGACTTTAACACTTACAACGTGCCTGCAAACAGAAACAAAAAAATGGAGAAACACAAAAATTACGAGTGGCATATTCACTGTCATTGCCTCAAAAAAATTAAGCCCCTGCTCTGCATGCAACACAATGAAAATGAGCTACTGCTACTGTGATGCTGCTGCCACTGCTGCCACTGCTGCTACTGTTGCAGCTCTGGAGACAAATTTCCAGCTGACGTACCAGCCGGAAGAAGAGACCAAGCCCAAGCCCAAGCCCAAGCCCAAGCCCAAGCCCTGCTCTACATGCATTTCGTTTCAATGGAATCGCTATCGAAGTGGAGATAAACGTTCTGGCCTGAGCCTGGGCCTGGGCCTGGCTTTTGTTTTACTTAATTTTATGTGCTTTGCATATTTTTTGCTGGTCTGGTTTCTGGTCTCTGATGGCATTAAGCATTTCGCCTGCGTGCTGGACTCATTTATTTGTGGCTGCATTTTTTTGTTTATCGATTGGATGCATTCTGGTTTTGCTTGATGCAATTAAGTGAAATTTATGGTACTGCAGGTTCGACGCTTAAGTCTTTTGTTTGCGGGTCGCGCGCCACGGCACGTAAATTGCCGAAAAGTGCAGAAATGTATTTCCTACTTAGCGTGGGCAGACAGTAAGCTGGCTCTCAGTTCCCCCTCTACTACCCCTCTGCTGCCTCTTCGCCTTTGACTTCTGTGGAGCTTCGGGGCTGAGCTGACCATCCTGCTACCCAGCTCCTTCTCTTCGGATCCAGCAACGTCTCCCCATTTTAATCCGCCGCGTTGGTGGCGTGCATACATAATGTATAATTACCGGTTTCACTTTTCTCTCCCCGTCTGTCCGTCTGTCTGTCTCTCTGTATCTCTGTCTGTCGGCTCTGCGATTATCTTGGCATGCCTTGGCGTTTTTATTTTACTGTACAGATATTTTATTTTACAGGCATTGCGGTTTTTATTGCCGACTCGTATGGTTTCTTAATTTTTAATTTTTATGATGTGTTAATGGATATTTTTGTGACATGACCTCCTGGCGTGCCGTTGCCGCTGTCGTTCGTCAAGCTCTCTGCCAGCCTGCCAGCCTGCCAGTCGGTCCGATGTCTAGATATATTAAATTCAAAGCCCCAAAAGGGGAAAAACAGGAGCAACAGCCACACGGATGGGGCAAGATGGGGGAAACGAACCCCAGCATTATGCAACAGTCTTGAGATGTAATTGAAGCTATTTAAAGCTGGTTACAAGCTGGCAAGGACAAGGCTCGAAACAAACCGAAGGGCGAACCGAACGCAGCGAATCAACGCTGGAACGCTGGAACACTGGTTCTGTCAATCAAAACGACTCCAGCGAGCACTAGGTGGCGTCCTGTTCTAGCTATGTGCTGCATCATCGCAGTTGAGTGAGCTCCACGCTACGAAATGTGACCCAATTCCGCCATCAAGATGCGGATTTCAGCAAGGGATCGACTTGTCGCTCAAATTACACGCACACACAGCCCTCGGCCGCAGAGCTGATTACAGGGCCCTGGGCATGCAATTTGCATCAATAAAACTCTGGGGGACTGGTCCGTCCGTACGTGTATCCCTCCTGGTCCATCCCTCCTCTGTGGCTCCTGCTTAATGCTGCTGCTGCTGCTGTAGGTCAGTTTGCATGGTTTCCTGCCTCAATCTGCATCAAAAGCAGTTCATCTTTCTGCGGTCCAGGCCTGGCGTTGATTTGTTGCCTGCTTCTGCATTCTGGGCCTTCAATCAAGTGACGATGGGCGCAAACGAGCCGCCACACCACCAACATCCCATCCCCAGGAGGCTGGAGACGGATTCCAGGGCTGTCCATCCTAACGCACGCCCCAAGCGACTTTCATCTGCGCCGCGCCTTATCCGGCAGCTCTCAGCCTCAGACCCAGCCCCAGCCCCATCCCCAGTGCCCCTCTTATCGGATAAGAGCCGTCCGTTGATTTTGATGGGTGTCGGAGCCACTTGACCAGCCAATAATTACTTTCTCTGCTGCGAGTGGGCAACGGCAAAGGCAAGGGCCACAACTGTTATTGATTTCGGCCGATTGCTGCCATAATTTTATTGTGCATCATTAAGATAAAGCCACGACGCACATTTCTTTGGCCATTTGCAAATTGTTTACGGGCCTCTGGAAGAATGACACAATTCTCATCCATCCATCCAGCCCATCCGATCTCATCTCATTCCAAATCTTAAATCATTTTCACAGGCATCTCCCAAAGTAAAACTTTCCAAAAAACAAAAGCCCAAAATATTATTATGTGGAAATGTGAAAGGTTCGTAGCCCTCTTTGGGAACTCGCGGAGTGAACTCTGTGGAGTGGCCATCAAATTATCTTTTTTTTAGGGCCTCTAGATCAAATGATTAGCATATGAGAACAACTAACTTCTCATATAAATAATAGATTCAGAATTTGCTAATGATATTTACAAAGTTAATTTCGATCCAATCATTCCAGGCATATTTATGAAAGGAAACACCCAGGCTTAAAGCTTAATTCCTCTTTATCCGGAATATGTTAAACCAACCATGAAGGATAAGCGTGTAAAACCGAACTGTCTTTTCATTAATTACTTTATTCTCATAAAAATAAAAACGCAGGGAAAAATAAATTATCGGAAATCATCAATCAATATAATTCGCTCGTATGGAACGAAGTCTGAAAAGTAATATTCACAAGTATAAATTTCTGATTTGCATACTGTAGAGCTTCGGAATAATTCGAAATATTCTTTAAAAACAGTTCACATACATACATTAAAGATTACATTCTGATTGCTTTGCGAACATGAATAAACCTGCACACACTCAACACTCTCCCCATCTCACTCCCACTCTAACAGGAGCCCACAACAATAAACGCTCTTGATTTTTGCTCTTGCAATGGCTCTCTGGGATTCACGGGACGATTAAAAGGCGCTTTTCTGTCGAAAATAATTGGTTTGGCTACAATTTTCAAGCAAAATCCATCTAGCCTGCTCAACGATTTCATCTCCTTCACTAGCAGGTCAGTCACCTCGGCATCAGACCAAAAGGCTCTTTTTGATTCCACATCCATTATAATTAATATTCTTCATCATTATTCGTCGTTATTCGTTTGTTCCAATATAGTTATATTGATATGTGGTTTCTATATTTTCCATTCAAATGAATATTTTTGCTTGGACTGAATACCAAAGTATTCTACATGGTATCTAAACTGAACTCACTCTAAACTGAACTAATATTATTCCCAATGGGCACTAAAAAGGCTTAACAAAAACATCGGACTCATCAAAATGCCATTACAGCTTAAGGTTGCACTTTTCGAGAGGCCCTTGCCCTTTTGGACGGATATACAAATATACCACCTTTATGGATGTACCGCTCTAAAGGTCCGAGTATATACATATATCATTGAGCAATTTCTTTTGTGTCAGTTGAAGTTCGCTAAATTAACTTCACTTCACATCAAAGAGCCACCAAAATAATACGAATTCAGAAAATCGCACAGCCACAGGAAGGAGCGGGGGAGGAGCAGGGGACTCTGACGGGGATGTGGACTGCTGCTGCTGCTGCTGCTTCTCCACAGACTTCAAGTGTTATTTTCTGACAGTTCGGACGTCAACTTTAAAGTGAGATCTGTCATAAAAGAGCCTGCACCGCTTTTGATTTTGATATTTTTTTTTCGGCGTGTCTTCGAAGAAAGAAAACGAACTGGAAAAAAACAGAGATGGGGGGGAAAAAACAGCAAGACTTGGCAGTGCCCAAAAATGTATGCAGATTTTTAATTAAAGCGCGTTATCAACAAAGCCAAGAAACGGGGGAAAAAATGAGCTAAAAGGAAACCGGTCGAGCCGATAGCCAATTTGGTCGGGATTTCAGTTTCAGTCTCGATCTCGTCTCGATTCAGGCCTGAGCGATTTCTTGGAGTGGCACTTCCTTAATTGGAGCAAGCATAAAAACAAGTGCAAGCGCTAATTTATTATGTTATTTAATAAATATAATTAATTAAGAAAAAGAGAGCAAAAGCTGCTTAAAACAGGCTTGCTGGCCGCATAAAAATTACTTAATAATTTCCATCAGAAATAATTATTTTCAATATTATTCAAGTACTACGGAGAGTGACCCAAGTACCAGTCCGAGTCCGTGTCCCAGCCCGAGGGTGCAGGGTGCATCATCATCAACTCGAGCATGTCAGCAGCAACGGCGTGTTAAGCATTATTTTGCCCCCAGTCCGGCCACCAGTTATTGTTGTTGCGACATTAAAAATGCTTATTACTTACAGCAGAACATGCAGCACGCCCAAAGGCTATTCACAATTATAAATACATGCATACATACATATATGCTTATAAGTACATACATATGTATACTATATTTGTAGTATAGCATGTGCTGGACTCTCTGCCCTCTCTGGCGTTTGGAGGTAACTTAAATCAATTGCGGCATATAGCGGCAAGGCTCTGGCTGGAACTGCAAAGAAGATCCCTGGATCGTTCGTTATGCTTGAGTAATTTCATTTTTTGGCGGCTTTTGTCCTTAGTGGCAAATGACTTGCAGCCCCCAGCCACAGCCACAGTCCCGAATGCTGTTGGGGCTTCCTGGCCATCGTTTTATGGCATTTTATGCTACTTATGCAGCGGCTGCTGGGCCATACGTACGAGTAAGTCCCGCCGTTGCCTGCCCAGAATGACCGTAATTAATCAATTTGAGAAAAATGGCAGCAAACACAGCCCCATAGCCAGAGGCAGAGGCAGAAGGGCTGGGACTGGGGCTGGGGCAGCGGTACAGATTGGTCAACGGCAACGTCCGTGTAATAACAATGAAAACAGCGTGTGTTGTGCTGACCGACTGGACATACACTCGTACTTACAAGTATTCGTACAGCCCATGCCTGTACTCGTACTCGTATTCGCACTGGCACTCATGCATATCCGCACACCATAAATTATGTTCGCACAGGGTTAAGCGCATTATTTAAGCATTCATCACGCGCTCTCCACCAGTATCCACTCCACTACGCATTCCCAGTACCAGTACCAGTCACAGTTCCAGGTTTCAGACCCAAAGCCAGTCCCAGTCCCGAACCGATCCTCCTCAGACTGATGGAGTTCCCTCTGGTTTGCGGGCCCTTGGCCACTGTAGCCGTGTAATAATTTTTGAAATTTATGTAAACAGTGTTGATTATGGATGAGTTATGTAGCATGTTCTACCTTTTGTTTTGTTCGCACTGCCTGGACCCGGGCCTGTGCCTCTGCCTGGGCCGCAGTTAATTTTAAGCTTGTTTTGCAACCTCGTTTATCAGCAGCTCCTCCACTTCCTCGCAATCCCTTCGAGAAATCCACTTGAGTCATCGCCCAAATTGATGTCTTTATTAGGCTATGCTCCCCCAGTCGACACTTGGGCGTCAAATATCGGTTTTTTGCCTAAGACTGGGATATGGGGCGTTTCCAGGCAATTCCCCATCCAACTGTCACTCGTATCTGCTCCAGTTTTTGCAGATCATGGGGCGTCTGCCTGCCCCTTTCTGTGTCAACTTCGACGAGTATTCGACATACTTAGCCTGACAAAGCGACCACGTTTGTGGCCCATGATTTGTTCACGTGTCTGTGTGGCGCACATTAAAAATTACACGAATAATAGTTTGGCCCAACTGGCAGATACATATATGTATGTTTGTGTAGGTATATATTTTTTCGGGGGAGTTATGACCTGCGGGTTGGAGTGGATGGAGCCATTTGGGTGGCGCCTTTTGTCTTCGAAACGTGCCACAGCCGCAGCAAGAGCCGAAGTCAGAGTGCCACATGCGGCGCTCGATGCCTGCAACGTTTCATGCGCGAATAATATTTTAATTCTTTCGATCAGCCGGGCACGTTTCGTCGAAGCCAATCACAAGAGCCAAACGGTATGGGGACATGGCTTCCACCGCCATAGAGCATAGAGAGACGCATGTCACTCTAACGGTGCAACGAAGTTGGGGGCCTGAGCCTGAGCCTGAGCCTGGGCCTGGGCAGGCATCGAGTAGAGTAGTGGGTGCTCAAGCAGGGGCTAATGGAGCTCTTAAGCATGTGTGCTGATAAAAGCGACAAAACATTTAACAAGTAATTAAACATAAAGCTCGCCCCACGTCCGCCGCTCAGCTGCTGCTGGCATGTTCTAGTGCTGCAGCCGCGATATAAGTGGGTTAAGGACGCAGCAGCACAGCCAGCACTCAACACTGCAGCACCCCACTCTGCACCACACCACACTGCCACTGCCACTACACCCCACCCATCCCCCGCCTTAAGCCTTTGGCAGCCAACATTCATTTCGATTTCGTTTAAGCCATTTTTCTAGAGGTTTTTGTTTTTTCTCTAATTTTTTTTCGGGTGAGTTGTAATAGAGTTGCTGAAATTTGGCATTGTATTTATGGCCAAGACATGGGGCATACCATACATCTGACCCACACCCACATTTCATTAGATTCCCGCCCAGCTCTGCCCTACCCCTGTCAGCCAAAGGCAGCCAAAGGGGAGCGCTATGCGGTGATAAATGTGATAATAAATATTCGAGTTGTTTCTGTGAGTGTTATAATTTAGTGTTGATTAGTTTGCGCAAATAAGAGTTATTGATTCAATTTCAATTAAAAGGATATGAATGTTGAGCCTTAGCGCCAGATCAGATCCGATCCGTAACTGTAACCGTAACCGTAGCCGTAACCCACCGCAGTGGCAGCAGTGGCAGCAGTGGCAGTGGCGTGTCGCCCACAAACAAAAGACTTGGGCAACGAACTTGTTTTTAGGTGTGCAACATTTTTGGCACCTTTTTGCATTGATATGCCCGGATTATTAATGATGCCTAATGAGTGGGTTGGACCGCAAAGCGGTGCAACTGCAACTGGCACTGCCACTGCCACTGCCCCTCGTGCCTGCTGTACCTTGTAGCGAGAGAGAGGCAATTATGTGTCATTTGTATGGACTTCCAGGGACATGCAATTTGGACTCGAGCGTTTATTAACTTATTTTCGTATGGGTAAGAGAAGTTTAGCTTTGCCTTAAGTGTCGATAGAGTGGAGTGAAGTGGAGCCTCTTACAAGGGCACCGAGAGCTGCCAGCGCAGGTGACGGTCCTGGGGCGACTGGTAGCCGGAACTGGAACTAGAAAGCCTCGAACGGATCGTATGCGAAGCTGAAAGGGAAACAATTTTGAGTAAAGTATACAGATGACAGACAAATGAAACTCACATAGAACAGAGACAGAGATTACAAACTATAGCAACATTACATGATAAGACGAAACACTGGACACTGGACGCGTGCTCTAGGAGGCCTGATCGGAATGGTTGTGGGACAGCTGACGCATGGTGAAGGTGGTTTCTGCCGGACAAAACGGGGACAACACGTTAGGGAGAACATTTACAGGCGGATCGGTGCCATTCTATACCTGGTGTGCGGAAGCCCTCCTGGATCTTGTAGATCTCGTTCAGCTCCCGGGCACTGCACAGAGGCGTGTCCACCTGAGTGGTCTCGTTGAAGCGGGCATAGTCGATTTCATAAGCCTGCAGATCCTTGTTGTACAGCACCACAGGATCGAAACGATGACCCCACAGGATCTCGGTGTTGATGTAACTCGATCTGGCCTGAGTAGACTGGCCCGTCGACTCCACCGTGCCCTCGAGTATGACTACAATCTCGAACCTGTCCTGCAGCATGTCCGTAGCGTTCAGATTATATAGCGGCGAATTTTCGTCGATCTTGTGCTCGATGATCATGGGCCAGATGAAGAACAGATCAGAGCCCGAGTCGTCGCTACCAATTTCCAGCTCCGTGAAAAACTGCGTCATCACTTCGCCCTCCTTGGTGCTCTTCGTGCGAATCAGCTGGGCCCTGACGCCAGCTCCGATGATGTGGGACTTCCGCATGTCACCCACGCGGAACATCAGCGATAGGCTGCCGTCGCGCTGGCAGATCACGGCCTGCTTGGAGAAGAGTAGCGTCTGAGCGCGCTGCTTGGCCCGGGTCATCTTTGCGAAGACGATGCCCGCCATGAAGGCCGAGGACATCACGCCGTAGATGGACTGGAAGCACATCATGAATATGGCCTCGGGACACTCGGGGGAAGTCGTTCGCACGCCGTAGCCAATGGTGTGCTGCGTCTCAATGGAGAACAAAAAGCAGGAGGTGAAGCCATCAATGGCCGACACACAAGGCGCCCATCCAGACTCCTCTGCGAGATGGAAAATGGTGTGATAATCTTTCTTTTAGGTCACCGGAGTGTTCCTTTACTCACCTTGATTGTCGGGCATGTGCAGCTCCTCTAGATCCCCGTGTGTGTAGACGATCAGCCACCAGATGAGCGCAAAGAACAACCACGAGAGTATGAAGCTCAGGGCAAAGGCCAGCAGCGTCCATCGCCACTGCCAGTCCACCATCGTTGTGTACATGTCCTGCAGGAAGCGGACCCGTCTCCTTTGCAGATGCTTCTGCACCACATTGCAGTCGCCGTTCTTGAAGACGGCTCTTCTGCGCACACGCCGCATGCTTCCAGGGCGGAAATTGCGAGATCTGTTGTAGGAAAAATCAAAGATTTATCAGAGAATTCCATCTCCGCAGAATTTCATGGCAAACCCGCGAAAAACGCAGGTTTTCTAGATAACTATGAATATTTGTTTTATTTCTAAGCCGAAAAGTATGCAGCATCGAATGTTTACGCGCTGCGTAGAATACATGTAGAATATACGTAAAATAGTGCCCTGACTGACTGATTGGCAATCAACCAATCACGTTCAATATATCTTCCTGAACAGCATCAAAAGTATAGAGACAACAACATCACCTTTTCGAAAAACTACGAAATAAATGGGCCCAGACTCGGGATAATCTAAGACTCTACGTAAGGTTTGTAAACCAAACACAAATATAGGTGTACCATTATCGTATTGAGGGATTTTATTGTCTAACTGACAGAGTCGTTTCGTCATCAACTATAAAACTATAAACATTATACTCGTATTTTGTATCTTATTGAAATAAGCAAGTGAAGCTGAAAGTGTCAGTATAAAAATTTGTCTAGTATAAAGTTTAATATTTAAAATTTTCATAACTTTAGGAAAAAGAGATGGAAATGAAGCAGCATAGTTAAGATGTCTTCAACTTAACCGAGTTAATTTAAAGATCTGCCATTCCCGCTTCCTTAGAATTTCAGTGCCAATTGCCATTGCTGTCCATGATTTATGCAAGTGAAATCGAGAATTAGATGCCCAGACATCGTCTGTTTAATTTGTGTAAATTAAGTGTGCACATTTGCACTGGCTTCATTTGGACAGAGCCCGCGAGAATTGCATCTAATTAACAATGCCAATGTCGGAAGGCGACCGGACCGAGATCAGAACCAGCCCCAGCCCCAGCCCCAGCCGCAGAGAAATCGCAGCCTATCTCCCTCGATAACTGGCTTAATTGCAGCTCACCCACAAAGTGCCTGATTTATTGTGTCTACTTATTGCCACAAGTTGTCACTATACGATTTAATAGGGCTGGCTGACTGTCTGCTCTGTCTCTGTCTCTGCGCTGGGCAATTGCAACACCCACGCTCCCATGTGATGGCAACGCTCTGCTGCTGCAAATTGCCTTAACCCCCCATTGACACTCGAAGTCAGTGCCAGAGCCAGAGCCAAACCGATTAATTGGCATTGTGCCGGTTGCATTAGCAGTCGTTAATCGAATTTAACGCTCGGTCAGAGGAATTGATGTCAGTAGTTCTCTGAGATGATTCATTATCACGATGTGTGTGGATTCTTGATTGTTTTCATTACGCGCCAACCGCCAACACAGTAGCCGAAATATTTCTAAAGCTGCCGACACTTGATGGGGAAGGAAGTGCCTGAGAGCTGAGGGAAATGAGCTCCAGTGGGAAACCCTCAGCTGAAGCGTTTAACGAGTGACAAATGTGAGAACAAATCACCGAGATTTAGGAGAGGCAGTATATAATTCGCCCTTGGCCCTGCCCCTGCCTCTGCCCCTAAATCAAACAGAATGCAATCTGCAATGAGGTATGTATAACGAAAAAACAAAAAAAAGACTGTGGGCGGAACAAGATAAATTACAACCGCAAACGGCAACAAGCAGCACTCTGCTAATCAGCTAGACAAAGCAGCCCATGAGATGCGACTGACAACGTGACACGCAGTCATAACAGCCTAGAGGCCCAGTCCCATTGATTGTCGGCAAGTTCAAGTTGAATGTCAGACCCCTTGACGAGCTAATTACGGAATCCGGAAAGACGTACTCTACAGGGGGAACGTTTCTTGAGACAACTATCATAATTGGATATGCGCACCCCTTGGCCAACGAGTGGCTGGATCCTTTGAGGGCCTCGTAGTAGACTCCAGCCTGGGAGGGCGTGTGCGAGATGCCCCTCATATACTGACGCTTCCACTCTTTCATGTGGGCGAAGGTCTCCTCCTGGTCGCCTCCACCATTACCGACTATGGTCTCGGCATCGGCAGGATCGTGCAGGACCTGGACATCGCTAAGCGGCACCTGCATGTTAAAAGACTGACTAACTGAATGACCGACCGCTGACTTATGACGTTCTGACTTCGCGCAACCACACTCGACTGAAGTTCCTCGCCACACGCTTCCAGCCAGGCCAACATCAGGGCGCCCTGCAGTTGGCCGAACCAATTAGAGTCCCTCTAACTAATGCTCAACTATTGATGGAGCTACTTAGACTAGTCAAATAGCCGTCGGCACCCTCCTCCATCCCTTGGACTCACCTGCAGCTCGGCTGACGCTGGAACGCCTTGCCATTTGGGGTTACTCCATAGAAGCTCGCGGGGCGATTGGGCACTATGGTGATGGGATAAGATTGCGGATTGCTGATCACGCTGTCCAGGGAATCGGGATCGGCCTCAATGGCCCTCTTCAACGGTTGGGTGGCGTTCTCATTGCCATTTGTTGGTGTTGTCGCTGGAGTGGCTGTTGCTGCTGGGGCAGCCGAGTGGCTCGAGAAATTGAAGCGCATCTGTGGGATGTCGGTTGGAGGAGCCGCTTGAGTTACTTTTTCAATTAAATTTATTTACTATATATGAGAGTGCGAGTGCGAGTATCAGTATCTTGAAGCACCGCCTTGCCCTCCCCGAGTGGGCAAACAGAAACTTGTGATAAGTGCAAGGCAGGTGCGAGAAATGTCAGCTGATTCTGATCAGATTTTTGCGGATGTTGTAAAGGCAAACAAGAGATGAACGTAACACAAAATGAGAATCACTGACTAGAAATGAGGGATCGCACAGTCTTTTTCCGCACTCTTCACGAGATCAAACACTTAAGAATACCGCAATTGAATACCTTCAAATACACAAAGCACCAATAAAAATGTGAATTGAAATTAGCTGGCCTGGCACGTTTCAGCTTAAATAATTTTAGCACCTTTTTATGAGCAAACGAAATGTTCAATTAATTGACACCTTTAAGCCGATCATTTGTTATGCTAAAGACCTCCAACAAGGCCCGATATCGATTCAACTGGAGCGACGGATCGGCCGCTATCGAAACAAATATAATTTTACGATCTCTGCAGAATGAGACTCGCTTTGTTTCAACGCCGCGCGTCGGCTCGGAAATGAGACGAGCCCCAGAGATCACAGGGCACACACCACAAACGACACTGCGCACAGAGCAAACAGAAGCCGCCACCACGACCGACACCAGAAACAACGATGACAGCAACAACTGTGACTGTGCCTGTGACTGCGACACCGAGAGAGCGAGATCCGCAAGTCAGTCCAATGGATTAAATGACGGCCGACTGCCGCATGCCGCCAGCCGCCGACAGCAAGAAAATTTTTCAAACTAAACAAAAGTTGTGAACAGAAAGCGGTGCTGTAAATGAGCTCGCTTACACTCACACAAGTCAGAAAAGAGAAGTACGCAAACAGACACAATGACACTTTTCACATTGCAGATTGGCGATGCTCACAGCTACAGATACAGATAGAGACACCGATACAGATACAGATAGAGCCGACAGATAAAACTGGCAGCTGCTCTGCCATGGAAAAGGTTCAATTGAAATGATTTGTAAATTGAAAACGAAGCGGAAGATAAGCGTGATAAGCTCTCCTTATCTGTGTGCGAGTGTGTCAGTGGAGAGAGAAGAAATGAGGAAGCGGGCGACCTTGAGTCGCCAAGTGCAAGGGGTGGCGTATGCGTAATACTTGGTATGCGCTGCGCTGTTTAATAAATAAATATCTGTGATTGCTGCGATCGCAGATAAATAAATTAATGTAAATACATCACTCACTATGTACACCCTATGTTCTTTAGACTTTTACTCCAAGTTCCCAACAATTCCCTTAGGTTGTCGCCTTCGAGTACAAGGTGGCGTATAATGTTTGCATGAATCTCTGTTTAATCGAGACTCTCTTCCTCGGCTTTTTGGCTGCATTGTTATACAGCAATGTACGCTCGAATACAGAGCATACACGGTGGGAACAAAAGTTATGCGTAATTAATTTTGAAAGCGTTTTTTTTCAATTAAAATCCGACACACCGAACATAAATCATCGAACAAAGCCAATTGTTTTTAATCACGTATGAAATTTATCAGAGCAGATTTGGAAACCCTTTTTGTTTACGCTTTAGACTCTGTTATGCTATCGCTAAGCATAAAGGGGTGCTGAGAAATTTCAATGGAAGTGAGTCGTTGGGTATGATCCTTCACCAGCAGCGCGTCGATCAGACTCTTGGCATCCTCGCTGACACAGTCCTGGAATTCCGAAGGAAATTGATACTCACTAACCAAAGTGTCGTGGCAGACATCCCAGACCTTCTTGTACCCCTCGCCGAAGGGGAACTCTCCGAACAACATGCAAAAGAGGGTGATACCGAAGGACCAGGTATCCACCCGGTAGTCGCATTCACAGCAAAGAATCATCTCGGGAGCTATGAATCTCGGAGTCCCGACAATGTCCTTCATTGCTCCTTTCTCGAAATAGGTGGCCACTCCGAAATCTGCTATCTTAGCAACCAAAACACCGGAAAAACTTAAAAGCAAGTTATCGGGTTTTATGTCGCGATGGACGATTCCACTGTCGTGTATGTAGATCAGGCCACAGGCGACGTCTCTCATGATGCTCTTGGCTGTACACTCGGGGATCCTGCCTTGGCGGTTCCTCATATCTTCCACGCTGCAGGCCATACACTCGATCACAGAAAAAGTGTACGGGTACCCCGGCCGTTGAACGGTGAAGATCAGATCAACGACGTTCGGATGAGTCTGCAGCTTTCGCATGATCTCCACCTCTTTGTAATTGGCATCACGCTTCCGCATGAACTCATCATTCACCACCTTGACAATGCATCTGCGGATTTCCTTCGCCTTGGGCTTGGCAACGAAGATGGAGGTAATTTTGGTTTTCAATAGCCGAAAGCTCTCATCGAAATAGATCGCAGCGGAGTCTGGAAGGATCTCTGGCATTGATTCAGTGGAACCCTTTCGATTGTTTTCCCAGCGTGGTATTGCTTTCCGGAGCCGCTGAAAAAGTCTGTTCGGAGAGTAGTCCAATTGGATGAAGCTCTCGTACCGGCAGATGCAGACGACGATGTCCCCGTCAAAAAATGAATTCAGAGAGCTAATCGCAGTGCCATCGGTGCGCGAAATGTGTTCGATGCTCGAGGGGAGCGCAATATGTGCGTGCAAGGCTTTGGTAACTTCCTCCAAAAGTACGCCAAAATCTTTATATTTTTGGGGGGACACGGAAAGAGTGACGCCTCTGAAATGTGGATTCCCGTTTCGCAGAAAACAGACACGGACCGTCTTCATGGATCTAGCCAATCGATTGACCACTGCCAATGGCCTTGCAGTGTCCATAGTGTGAAATGTATAACAAAATTTGTTTGCTTTTTTGTTTGCTTGGTGTGTAATGAACTGAAGTTTGAAGTACTTCTGAAATGTCACCAACCCATGATCAAAATGCAAGCCTGCTCGGTTTCCATGCGGTAGTGTTGTTTTCAATGCTCTTCCGTCATGCCCATCATGTCCATGCCCGTGCCCGTGCCCGTGCCCGTGCCCGTGTACCGGGAGGGGATTGGCTATGTGCGGGGTCACAATGATAGCCGTGTGGCAGCAACAGCATAATTTATGACACACTAAATTGTGAATGGCAGCAGCCGTTGCCACAGCCGCAGTCGCAGATGAAGAGCGCCAAAGCCGCTGCTATAATTGAATAATCAGCTTCGTTGCCCAGCAGGCGAGTGCTCGACCCCCCCGAGATACATATGTATATACTCGTGTGCGGCATACAGATACATACATGCATACACATAAATATACTCGTGTCGTTCCTTCCCGAACCAACCCGTTCGGGGGCGACTCAACTCGCGCCAAGTGCAAATTTGTAGTCAATCAAACAGCCACTTTATGATATGATCCCCTCGCCCGGGCTGTGGGTGTTAATTTATTGTCAAATCCATCGAAAGGCCGGCTCCGGCTGGGTGGCTATTTCTGTAAAAGTCAGCAATTTGCTTTGATTGACTTTCATAATTAGCTTATTTCTGAGAGATTTCTATATTTTTTGCTAAAATATTTTTAACCTGAAGATTTTCACCACGCTCAACATTTAGAGCGAACGGTAGATGGCGTGGCCAGCCCAAAAGTATGCAGCAAAAAACATAATACAATCTTCTCCACTAGATGGCAGCACAGCTAGGCGGAAAAAATATTGTAGTAACCGGTTTTCAAATACAACACGATTTAAATTAATAATAAAATAATATTTATTTCTTTTTACAAAAACATCGTAAAACGGTTTTCTGGTTGGCATTATTCGACATAAGATGGACTCTGACTATTTACACCTGATTATTGCCGATCGATACACGTACTATATATGGTATATGGTGTTGTAAGGAAAGTTATCTTGTCATTTGGTTATCAGAACAGTGCGTGTGTGTGTGTGTGTGTGTGAGTGTGTGTGTATGTGCTTGTGTGTGTGAGTGGGTGATCGGGCGGATAAATGCTGCAAATCTTACAAGCTAAAATGCTAAATAATATAGCTAAGGATATAGCTAGAAATTCCTACAGACTACGAAAATTGTACAATGAAATTTGCATTTAAATATTCTGGTTTTCGTGCGCTCTCTTTCACAAAATGGCAATACGAAATATGTGTTTTTGTATGTGTGTATATGTGTGTGTGTATGTGGGTGAGTGAGATTGTGGTGCATGTGTGTGTGTGTGTGCGTGTGTGGTTTACATGGCAGCACCATTGTAGTGCTGATACATCTCGTCCCAGAACCTCTGTCGTTCCGGCTCTGGATTCGTCTTCATGGCAAGCGTCCCCGAGATGTCCAGATAGTTGAGGCTGTTCATCACATTCGATGGATCGATGGGCGCCCACTTGGTGGTCAAATACGGATCCTCAGCATCGGGCGTCGGCGTTCTGCAGTCATAATAAATTACAATTCAGGAGAGATTGGAGGGTCTTCTTCTCAAAGACTCACCCGTATTTGGCGAAATTCGTCCACATGCGCACCATGCGATTCTTCACCTGCACCTCCAGCGACTTGGGGTCCAGGCTCAGATTGAAGAAGCCAAATTTGAAGAGATATCCCAGCTCATCGCCATGACAGACCCCCGGACGAGGAATGCCCAGCATCCGCTTGTACAGCCCCAGGGCACCATCGAAGGAGAAGCGGTACATGTAGACAGGAGCCCTTCCGTATTTGGCATGATTACGGGCGGTACGGCGAATGCCCTGCAGGAACATGAGATCAGTGAGGAGCTGCAATGGGAGATCGTTCATTAAAATCATATAAAGTTCATTGAGTAGCAAGTGCACTCACCGCTATCATCTCATCGACGGATTCAATGCCCACATGCTTGTTCCCCAGGTAGAAGGAGCGTATCTCGCGGGTGACCCTGTCATGGACATGGGTGGCATTCAAGTCCTGTGGCACAAGGCGTCCAAAGTCGTTCTCAATTATGCCCAGCAGCTGGGGATTCTTTCGAAGTCCTAAATGGAAGATAGTTTAGTTGAAAATACTATTCAGGGAATGCCGCACACATACTTCTTATAAAGAGCATTGCTTCGTGGGTGTTATAGCCCGTCATGTAGGCCACATCGCTGTTGAAGTTCTGCGTGTGGTACATGTCACTTGGATGCTGGGTGATGAAGGGCTGCTCGTAGAACTGCTCCTCCTCGGAGTCCTGGTTCCAGTAGCCCTCGACATTTGGCACGAAGGGCAGTCCGATATTGTTGCGCTGATCCTCTGCGGTGATGGTGGTTGGCGCTGCCTCCACCAGCTTCATCGCGGGCACGCGACGCAGGAAGTCCAGGATTTCCTCCGTTCTGTTGGCACCAACGTAGCCCAGATTGGCCGCCAGGCGGGAGGCTCTTTTGCTCGAATTGGCGGACATGGACCAGGGATTCAGGGCGGAGCCGCTCTGCGAGATGGCGCGGTGGAAGAGGCCCTTGGCCATAGGCGACAGAAGGAGCAGCTGCACCGAGGAGGCCCCGGCAGACTCTCCGAAGACGGTCACCTGTGCGGGGTCACCACCGAAAGCAGCTATATTGTCGCGCACCCACTTGAGGGCCAGAACTTGATCCTTCAGTCCCTGATTGCCGGGCGCATCGGGTCCGGCCGTGAGGAAGCCCAGTGGCCCCAGTCTGTAGTTGAGCGTGACGAGTACAATGTCCTCCGCCACCAGATAGTCGGGTCCGTAGAGGAAGGCATTGCCGGAGCCGAAGGAGAAGCCGCCGCCATGCAGCCAGACCATCACCGGCCGCTTATTCTGCTCGCTGGACTCCTCATCCTCCTTGGGCATGCGGGTGGTGAACACGTTGACGAACAGGCAGTCCTCGTCTCCCTTGAAGGTGTCCAGGATCATGTTCTTGTGCGGACAGCTCTGGCCCTCCCTCGAGGCATCGCGGATGCCAGACCAGGGCTTCTCTGGCTCTGCCGAGCGGAATCTGGGGGAGTGGAAATACCACATATCATATATATATATGGTGCTATATGATGGTCCCAGATGAACGCACCTTCTGGCTCCGATCGGTGCTTGACCATAGCGCATTCCCTTGAAGCTGTAGTAGCCTCCTCTCTCCCCGGAGCGGTACTTCTGGTAGCGTCCCCGCACCTTGCCCAGGGTTGTGGTGGCCACAATCTCACGCTCCTTCTGCTTGCAGGGGAAGGCGGAATAAATGTTAGTATCTTAGGTTTCGATGCATTTTTAATTGCTTATTAATACAGTTTCAAATCGCGAACGTTAAGAATGCAGCGTTGCGCAACGAATTTGCATTAGAACCGGCGCCGGGGAAGTGTGCCATGGTGCAAGTGTTGCGCAATTGCCTCGGTCAATGGCCACTGATCGATGGCGATGGCGATGGCCAAAAAAAGCCAGTTCTCGCCTCCACTCGGGCCGAATAGAATATAATATGTTTGGGGCGGTTCTCAAATGTCAGCTCTTTCTTTGCTATTGACTCGACCTCAGCCCCAACTTGAAGTTGATTTGGCTATGGCTGTGGTAGTGTCTGTTGCAGCTGCAGCCTGGCTTGGCCATGTTTGGCCAGCTGCTACCTCTCCACGTTCAAGTTGAAATTTGATTGGGTCAGGTAGATGTATACATATGTTTGACATGGCTCGTCAAGGTCGCCGACGCCAGTGGCTTGAGACTCACCCGCAGAGATCGCACCACCTCCTGGACCACGCGCATCGCCCGCGATGGCAGCAGCTGCACGAGGGAGTTCGGATGCGAGGTCAGGGTCTTCCAGGCCGTCGTCTCCTGCAATTACAAAGATACAACGAGATTGGAACATTGTTAGCATAGTGGAGCAATTCACAAAAAACACGCAGATCGCCCAGTCCAAGTTCATTGGGTCCCCCCCGTCAGCCTGTCCGACGTTGACAATTTTTGAGGCTGTCCAATTTGTAATGATGTTAACTGTTAACGGCCAACCTTCACCGACTGCTGCTACCACTGTTGCTGTTGCTGCTGCCAAATGAAATTTCATTTAATTGAAATGCCATTTGCATCACTACACAAAATTCAGACATAAAACTGGACTGCTGGAGGTGGAAGAGGGGGCAATTAACAACAACTACAGTCACGTGCTGCCAGAGGAAACGATCGCATTAGCCGGACTCGCATTTGGATACAGCCAAAGCCATAGAGCCACTACAGCCATAGAGCCACTGGAGCTCTCATTAAGGTGTGTGTCTCGTTGTGAATCATGACACAGTTAGATGACGATGGTTTGCTCTGGCTACGAGCACCACAAATACCCGACAAACGGCCAGTTTCAAGTTCACATTTGATGTGTTTTTATGCTAATTACATTTGCCGGATACCCTCACACAGAGTCAACATTCACGCGGATGACGCGAATGGAGTGCAGACACCATGGAAGGGTGCTTCACTGCGTGAGAGGTATTCGGAATTCGGTCAAGTTTTGTATTGGTTTTGCATTCGAAATGTTTTCGTTTCGTTTCGTATCTGTATCTGTATCTTGGGCTTATGCTAATGTGGGTGTAGCTGGTTTATAACAGTTTTCAATTCGGCTCTATTCGCATCGCTGTTTGGCTTTAATTATAACTGTTTAATGCGCTTGTTAGCTTTTGTTTCGATATCCGTACAAATTGAATTGTGTGGATTGTGGATAAGGCTTTTAAGAAGTGGGTCATTGTTCAATTGGCTCGAAGTGTGGCCTGAGATCTGTTAAGAAATCAACTAAAAGCAGTCTGGATAGGTTGTCTGTCAACTTTGGAATATAATCCGTTATAATATCTATAATCTGCCAATCAATCTGTGGGCTTGGGATGCAGATGCCAATACAGCTTATAGCCCAATAAAAAAAAACATGATCTAATATGGAAATGTGTGAGAGCAGCACTACTCACACTCACATCATCATCATCATCATCATCATCGTGCAGTGCATCCAACTGCATTCGCATAATTATTTTTTACCACTTACAATGCACTCGTTATGTAATGGGCGCTTTCACGCTACGCTCGGAATCCAAAAATAAACGAAATGCAGTCCGGGCCGGGCCGGGCCGGCAGATCGCCCGTCGGCCGTCTACAGTGAATACAATATGTACTACGCATATGAGTATATGCAACAGGTGAAATAGAAAGTCACAAATGCAATTGTCTGGACTGTTGCATAAGAATTATCTATCATAATGGCAAACAAACCGTGGTAGAATGGGCCCAGGTCCGGGCCATTTGCTGGATGTCCAGTGACCCGGAAGAGCTCTCCGTTGTGGTAGTTGGCGCTGCTGATGTCGCTGTGGATGTTAACATTGTTGGGGCTGCTGTTGTTGTGGTTGTTGTTGTGGATGTTGTCGATGTGGTGGCGATTAAAAAAAATGCTTTGGCTGGCAAATCTTGCAAATCACCGATAACTGACTCCGACTCCGACCCCGACTCCGGCACGCCCCCCTGCACAGCGGCCAGAGGAGGCTCATTGGGGTACTTTCTCTCGGTTTTCAGTCGATTGCCGGATTCATTCGGTCGCTGCACACAAATTGCAAAGACAATTAGAGCAGTGGCCAGCACAAGGCCCGCGATGGCAGCTCCGCAGGCCAAATGGCGGCGACAGGGCATGACGATGCGCACAGAGGGGTGGGGACACAGGTACGGGGCAACGGGGGTATTTTGTTTTATGCAACCGACGACAATAGTACAAATTTGCTGCTGCTGCTGCTGTTGAACGTTGCAATGTAAAGCCTATAAACTTTGATTTATTGAACTCGAGCAGCCCCTCAACGGTGACACTTGGCACTGGGGCAGTTACTGAGACAGTTACTGCAAAAAGTGTGCGCTGCCTTTGCGTTTCCGTCCGTTCGCTGATGGATTCGGGACCAACTGTTGAGCTGGGAGCCACAGACAGCGCTTCAAATTAGATTCCACTTGTTCCTCGTTTTTGTTTTGGCCAGGCCGTCATTATAATACCCTGGCAACGGAGCACGTGATGGGTTGTTTTGGGACTATGGTAACCTGAATCGTGTGATGTGATGATCGTAAGTTGATCTATGATCTAGTCTCATATTATGCACAATGCTATAATATTTCTATTGAATTATTCGTCCATCAGCTCCAGGGTATCGCTTAGTCCACTTTTTCCCTCTCGCTCTCTCTGTACACAGTATGGTGTATCTTATTTGAGTTGCACTTGTTGCTCGTATTGTCTGTCCGCTGTCTGTTTGAGGTTGTAAGCACATTTTTTTGGTTTATTTTTAACGGCTTGTTTTATTGCCCGAGTTATGTAAGGCACGCAATGGCTCGGTGCAGACATTGGGGCATTGTTCGGATATTCTCTTGTCGGTTTTATCACTCAATGTTATCCGACCGTCAAACGGAAATGTTTTTACATTTTAATGGCAATATTTATTTCAGAGTTAGTGCTAGTCAGGGGCATAATTTGATGATTGACGATTGAAGATTTTCGGATTGGATAATGTACATTTTTTAATTTGCTGTATTTTCAATGTGGGATCCCGACGATAACTAGGTGAGCTGTCACGTGATGCTATTTACCAGAAGTATATATAATATGTGGGTGTGCCAGCGTATTGGCAAGTCGTCTCTGATCTTTTCCACTGGCTTAATTTATTCGTAATGTCATCATTTCCAATGCTGGAATATAAATTCCTTAGCGGCATTCCCGGCCAGATTCGCTTGGCTTTGCATTTGATTGAAACAGAGGCGTAGTCGGGTCTGATTGAAGTTTTTTAAGGGACAAACATAACTTGTATTCTTTGTGACCTCCTCCGAGAGAGACGCTGATGTATGACCAGTGCCTGATTCATTGGCAGGTGTCAAACAAACCACTCACAGGTGTCTGCAAAAAACACTACTGGGTTCAGCAGAGCAAATGTGCTAAATACACATTGGCTGGCTATGAGAACTGACCAGCCCCACGGCTGTGGCACTCTGACTCCTTGGCTCATAAAACCCATTAACAGGCACACGTAAATGCTGTCTTTGGGGGCGCAAAGCAATCAGAAGGTGCCACCGCAGACGGCGAACCACTTGGCCAAAACAGAAGACGATAACTGGAGACAATGGGGAGACGTTCAGCAGCGGCGTCAGCTCAGGTGTTGAGCTACCTTTTGGGGCGGCAACAAATTTGCGACACGATGTCAAAGTCACAGACACGCGCCCAGCGCTTTGTGGCTTTGATATAAATGCAGACCCGAAATGGTCGAGTCAGCCAAAATGTACACCTCTGACACGAGCAAGCCAGCTCTTTGTCTTAGCCAGAGAATCTTAATTTATTCTACACACAGACTATTCTATTCTTAGAGCTAGACAGGTGGGGGTTCCTGGGGGTTTGGACTCACCTTAAGCTGGTTGGAGATCTTCCCGGCACGTGCTATGGCCGTGCCGAATGTGGACGGGGCAATGGCAATGGAGGTGCCCTCCTCCCACAGAAGAACTGTCACCAGGGACAGCAGCAGCAGGCAGAGCATCGAAGGCGGGGGTCGCGGACCCGCTGACCGTCTGACGGATATCATGGTGCGCTCGAATGTGGATCTTGGCTGGGTAAACAGATTCGAATAATGCATTAGTCGCTTGTCCACAATCTGGTCTAATGTGTTTGCAAAAGCGTCAAAGCCGAATACCGAACACCGAATACCGAACACTGAATACTGAATAACGAATAACCAACAATGAATAGTGCGCAACGCTTCTGAGCCAGCTTCTTGGTCATGGCCAAGACAAAGACGCGAATGTCAACCGCTCGAGAGCCAGCACAAGCTCAAGCTGAGCCAATCTTGCATGCGTACTTCACTCCACTCCACGTCCACTCGACGATAGTTGACTCAGTTTTTCCACCACTCTCTGTGCCGCTCTGTGCCTCTCTGTGCCGGTGGTCTCAATTTAAATTGCTTGCGATTATTTTCGAATTTGTTCACTCTGTTTGTCTTGGACTAACACTAATACTAATACAGATATTATTATTCAACTTGTGGTGTGTGGTGGTGTGGTGTCTGTATGTTTTTTCCCCTACGTGAGGTCACTTAATGTTTTGCATGCTCACAGGGCGTATGATTAATTAGGCATTCATTTGATGTGTTATATCGTCGTCGCTGTTGCCGATGTTAATGACTTTAAGTTTATTTCACATTATTAATAATAGTAGTCGCTGTTAGGTTTTACATAAACAGACGGACTCAATGACAATGGACTAATTGAATGACAAGACCGGAAACCGAAGCGAGAAGGTCCCAAGAAGCGAACGAACTGGGTTTTGAGGCAACGGAGGTAACCTTTATTCACATCAATATCAACATCAACCTTTATATAGGTGATAATTCGATCTAAACGATGTTTCCTCTTCCTTAACGGCCGAAGAAATGTGCACAAAAGCCCCATGGCACGCCCACCAATTCAACATGAGAGACCACCACTGCTAAACCAGTAACCCACTCCCACTTCCTACTTGTTGCTCGCTCTCTCTCTCTCCATGTCTCTCTCTGTCCCTCTCTTTGGGCCATTTATCGTTATGACAATGCCATGGCAACACTTGCACTTTCGTCGAAAGTTGTTTGGCCAGCTGCAGCGATGGCCAAGAAAGAGAGAAGTATCAAGTGGAAGAGCACACCGCACAACGATCAGCTGTGCACACTCTTTCTCTCTCTCGCTCTTTCTTTTCGCCATAGATTACAAAAATATCGGCTCATTGGTATGGAGATATGATTACCACAATGTATGCTTCATATGCAAATCAGAGTTTGCTCGAACTTTACTTTGCGCAAGTCTGCATACAAATGTTGTGGCAAATCGAAACCGAAACCCAAAGAAAATAGCAGTCACAGAGAATGCGGCGATTTTGTAATGCCCTGACCAATTGAAGAGCTAAAGAGCGAAAGAGATACGAGTACTCTAAGAGCCAGAGAGAGAGAGTGAGAGAGCGCCACAAATTAGCAGCCATGAAACGGGAAATTAACAGAAGCATTAACAGAGGCCAAATGCAGGTGGCAACGGCAACGGCAACGGCACGAGGAAAATCTGCAGTAGGCGCCGCAAAAGAGTAGGAAAATTGTGTATGGGGAGAAAATGCAACACCAGCTGACTGCTGACTGCTGGGAGATGGAGCTGGAGCTGGATCTGAGAGCTGGTATGGTACTGCAGATGGCATGGGGATTGCAGCAAAAGGCTTGGGATAGAGACTCGGAGCCAAGACCCGGAGCCCGAGGCTCGAAGCTCGAAGCCGGCCAGACGAGCTTACGACACGTTACGTAAGCGGCGAGCAAAACAAAAAAGGTAAATATTGGATGGAAAAAAGGAAAAAAGTAATGAAATAAATAAGTCAAATAGCTGATACAGCGAAAAGGCATTCGAAGAGGAGAGAAATAGCCAGAGAGAGAGAGAGAGAGCAGTCCGATGAAGAGAGGTGTGAGAAAGCGAGAGCCAAGCAGATGATAACGTGCCGAAGATGATGGCTCAGTATTTGGCTTGTGCAGGCGTTCAAGCCACCAATTAACGGTAAATTTCGCTTGACCCATTGCATAAGTTGCCGGCGCAGCCAAAAACGGAACTAATCCGAACAATTCGGCAGACGGCGGGCAGCAGGCAGCACAAATGTATTGGCACTGACAAACTGCCAAACTAAAAGCAGTGGAAAGGCATCTCCAAAGGCTTTGGAGAGGAGTCGGAACGGAATCCGAGAAGAGTATGCATGACGTTTCATTAACAAAAGCTGTCTGTACAAATATTACAGCGGACAAAATAGATAAATATTTGACACACATATTTTTGTTGAACCCCTGGCTCTCAACGTGACTCAACACAACCTCAACGGCAGCCCACTGCAATGCTCAATTTTCCGAAGATTCGATTTGGCCAAACAAGGTACACTGTGCACAGTGTACAGTAAATATTTGCACAATTTCAGTGGCATTCTGATGGGATCTGATCGGGAATAGTTCTGCCATTTAAGGACGAGCACATGCGAGCACACAATTGCTGGTTAAACACTTTCCGATGCACTCTCTAATTGGTTTTCTGTTAAGCAAGTTCAAGTTTGTGGCTTAAGTCTTTTGCCTACTTTGATTTCAGCTTTGGATTCGAATGCGGTTTCAGTTTTGGTTTTGGATTCGGCTTCGGGTTCAGACTCGGACTCGGACTCGGGCTCGTCGTGCTGCCGCGTACCGTAAAATACTCGTATATCGTGCTTCACGTTTGACTGTCGCCGACGAAGTGAAGCTGGGACTGTGCAGCGGTGCGCTTAAGCGTCAAATTGCTCTTACTTATACCTTAACCCCCGCTGAACGGGTACGCCCGACCCGACCCGATCCGCTCTCCGATGCGGCATTCAAACCATGCCCAGAAGCTGTGCAAATATCCCAAACATTCATCACCTGAGATGACTTGAATGCATGTTTGGCATACCTTTCGTTTGGCTAACCAATTCGTAGCTCTTCTTTAGAATTACTCTTCAAACAAAGTTGGCAACAGAATCTAAAACACATGTATAAATATTTTTGGCGATTTATTTGCCAAACATCATCGCTAAAAATATTTTAGATGACGCAAATATATATCATCTATTTATTCTACATACCTTCTCTAGGAAAGAGTATTCCAGCTTCTGGTTTCGTTTAAATCTTTGGGGAGCGTCCAACATAGTACTATTCATATATGGGCAGAGCTAGCCGAATAACAGTTTGTGAAAAGCAGAGTTTCTATGAGCTTGAATTATGGCCGCACTCATTTCGAGTCCACGCAGACACGCCGGCTCACGCATATATTATGCAAAATTATATATACATTTCAATTTTTGGCAATTGGTTGGGTAGCACAAACAAACAGCAAACAGGCTAATGACAGCCGCGTATTCTTGACCACAATCGAGTTGGTTGACCCTATTTGGTCATTTAAGGCACGCAGGCGGAGAGCTCTCGCTTATCTGAAACTATAGACACGTGCAATTAGGCTACTATAGACCATACCGTTTATTGCCACCACGGAAAAGCAGTTGACACTGACTCCACGGAGATGTGCAGATGGGGATGGTGATGGGACAGGTCTCAGCTTCGTTTCACTGTTTGAGATCAAGGATGCGACTAATAATGTGTGTGGCAAAACAAGTCAAGGCAAAGCAGAAACAGATGGACAGACAGGCAGACAGACAGACAGACAGACAGAATGTGGAAAAATAAGCTAGCAATGGAATAACAACTGTAAAGGGTAATTCAAGCTCGACAATTAATGGCCGACGTCTGATGGAAATGATCTTTTCACGAGTTGCAACTAATTAACAAAAAGCGATTGCCTAATCAAATGATCAAGTCACTTGAGCTGCAGTACGAGTATTAGAGAGACAATTAAGCGGGGGTCTTCTTCCGAAGGGCCATTAAGTTATCGGCACTAAGAGAACTCTGAGAGCTCTTTGACTATCGGATGGGGCTGGTGACCTCGTTGGGCTGTTCTCACTTTGACGCTTTACAGGCGGACTTAACCAAGCGCAGATCGTAAACAAAAGAATGCCACAGCACTGTGCAAATAAACCTCGAAAATACAAATGAAAAATGGAAAACGAACCGAAAATATCAGCAGCAGCAGCAGCCACAGCAGCACGAGAGATACTCATTTACACCTGTGTTCATGAATTCATATTTTGTGCATTCTGGCAGCAACTCTGTCTGTCTGTCTGTCAGCCAATCTGTTGTTCTGGCCCCGAAAGTGTGTCAACGTTTGTGGTAATTATTCTACGCAAATATTTACTATGATAACTGTGGCATACGAACAAGTCCCCGGTCAAAGGGTTCAAGAGTAATCGCGCTGTACGGAATCGGGATCGGACCAGGAAGAATACAAATGAGATGAAGATTTCACCGCAAGCAGTCGATGTGGCAGGTGAAAGGCAGAACCAGTGCTGGAGGCTCGTGCGGCAGCCACAGCTGAAGGACAACTACAAGTCTATACAGTTCTGACGTCACTTGGTTCTTTGCACTTAAAAACATGGGGAATAAATTAAAAAACAGTGAAGCTCCAAATTGTGCGATTATATGCATTCGTAAAATAGTAAACGTTGTGTAGATAACACAAGTTTATTTCTTGGTTTCAAAGAAAAATAAGTAATACAAATACAGCCAATAATATGCCGCGGAACTGGACGGCATGCTGGCATTGGGGTGGTACTGCATAGCGAACAGTTGTTCAAATAACATACTTATTGTATACAAATGTATATATCTATGTATGCACATATAAGCAAACGTGATTTTACTTTTTCAAACCCCCCAAAAGTATGTTCCACTTTTCACAGTGATGATAATTTTACATCTAAGTGACAGCCTGAAAGTGTGCAACAGAGTTTGTGGAATGTAAAAAGTACATATTTGAAAACTTACTGTCAAACGTGTTTTAACTATTAAAAATTAACAGATATTACAGCCTCATAGTATGCCCCACAGTATGCCCCATCCTTATCTAACTTATCCAAAGAAAGCGACCCTTAGTTTCTGCTGTTTCAATGTTACCTTCCTGAGGAATCTGAATCCGAAAAAAGTGGCCAAGGTACAAAATCAGGGTATATATATGTACATACATTCGAATGAAAACGATTTTTAAATGTTTCAAGCAGAACGATTGTGCCAGAGCTCTCACGCAGTTAATATTTATACTGGAAAAATATTTCATGGTATTTCAAAGCACCGAAAGAACAATTGAAGCCCAGTACACAGATCCGAAACAAAATTCTGCCGGTAAAACTTACCATATATTAGGACTCAGTTCCGAAAAGGTTACGCTGGCAGGTTACACTATGGTTACACTGTCTACAAATCGACGAATAAAACTGGTATCGTCTATGAGTATTTTTTATTTCAGCAAAAAACCAAAAAGTAACGTGTGCTACATATTATTTAATATGTATATGTACATACATATGTATACCCACACTAATGTAATAGTCGGCTCCTCTCTTGACTTAACTTTACCAGCGCAAATCCTAACAAGATCACAAAGAAAGCGATGAAGCCGAAGCGTATGCCAAACATTAGCAGGTTGTCAATACTGTAGTACCGCATGAAAGGAACCTCCTCAATGTTCAGGCGCATGTGGGAGACATCTTTGTGCCGTATGGCATACTCCGTCCACCAGACGGCAGTCTCTAGGGGATTCATGGGTCGATCCATAAAGCACAGCGATAGTTCCTTGGCCTTGCGGGCATATCGTGGCTCCTCGAGCAGCGCCTGGATGGTGGTAGTCAATGTGTCCACTGTCAGAGTGTTGATATCGAGGGTCTCGGCCACGCCCATCATCTGCATGCGCCTCATGTTGCCGAACTGGTCGAATAAGACGGGCAGTCCCAGCATGGGCACTCCGCTGTGAACCGCCTCTATGGTGCTGAGGTGTCCACCGTTGGTGATGAAAAGCTTGACATTCGGATGGGCCAGCACCTGTTGTTGCGGCGAGTGATGAATAGTGTAAATGTTATCCGACCCATTGGCCGACGTATCCATCTCCCGCCTCCAGACGATGCGCTGTTTGAGCTGGGCGAAGGTCTGCAGCAGCGTATTTTGCATGCTCTCAGGCAGGAACCTGACCATTATCTCCAGGCCCATCGAAAAGTAAATGACGCCGTGCTGGGCCTCGTCGAGGAAGCGCTGCAGCTGCTCATCGCAAGGCTCTGAGGGCTCGATGAGATGTAGTCCGGCCACCTCGATGATGTTGGGCACATTGGATCGGACTCGCCCCATGCTAAAGTGATTGTTCATCAGGATCACCGAGAATCTGGCCCGTAGTTCGTTGAGCTTTTCGGGTGGATAGCCGAAGAACTGCTTCAGTAACCGCAGCTGACCCGGCCGGTAGATTAGGTGCTCTATGAGCTGTTCCTCGGTTATATAGAACCAATTGTACCACCTGCCCAGAAGGGAACGATCCCAGGAATATCCCACAGGGGAGATGGGTTCATAGACACTGGGCGAGGGATTTCCCGCCAGGTAGTCCGCGGCCCAATTAATGCATACGGTCGACATGCCCATTATGGGTGCATTGTAGAATTCTGCAAAGCCAAAGAGGGCATCCATGTGAATCGTTTCCAAGATGATTATGTCGAACTTTTCGCTTCTGTTCCGCATCATCTGTTGGACTCCATTGTCGCTCAGGATCGCGTAGGATATGTTGTACAGAGCCCTAGAAGTTAGTACGCTCTCTGACCATTTACTTGAAAGAAATTCCTGAAACTGATTGGAGTCGATAAAATCTGCAGAAAAGTACGGTCATCAGTACGATTCTCTGTTTTGGTTTGGAAAGCTCACCATTAATTTGTCTGTCCAGCAACGGCACGCGGATGTGACGGACTCCCTCGACGTCGGACGGGAAATTCGCTGGCGTCACCATCGTCACCTCATGGCCACGCTGGCCTAGGGCCCGCATCAAGGGATTGATAACCCGGAATGGCGAGTCAAACCGGTAAGGAAAAATCGCCAATATATTGGCCGCCAGTGCTAGCTCCAGGAAGAGCAGCAGGGAGAGCGCTAGCCTAGCACAGCCGAGGTGCATTTTCACGTAATTTCTTCGTCGGTTCTGGTCCGTACATGTCGGAGCTCTACACTGAAATGTACTGCAATCTTATCTCGAGTTTAGTTCTACCCCTGAGAGTCACATTCATTTTACAAGCCATATCAATAAATGCGTTGATAGTCCATATCTCCTGATAATTGTAAAAAGGGAGAAGATAACATATTGATTATTTAAAAGCGCAAAGAGAAAAAAATAATTTGGAAAAATACAATGAACCGAATATCAAATACTCTTGCAGTTTAAATACAAATTTCGTAACAGTTTATTCAAAAAACAGTTACAAATTACCCAAAAAAGTCCCTTTGCTCCTATATTTGTCTCTTTTTCAGTAAGAGCGAGCCGTCTCGCTCTCCATGCATTTATGGTGATGTATAGCTAGCTCTCTCCCGCAACCGTCTTGCATACTTCGCATGCGCATAACTTTCCATCTATTGAGTTTTTCCAAACGAACTAAAACGGCCGCCAGTGGCTCTCAGTGGCTAGTGGCCTACGGGGGTGGATCTAAATTGAGTCCCATTTGGATTCCTTTACCATAATGGTACTTTATGGTGACATCCTTCAGTAATGTAACATTTAACATTCCTGCTATAATATATTTTCATTATTTTAACTAAATTCTAGGCCGCTTGTGGAGCTGTTTATTTTTACACTGACGCCATCCTTTGGAAGGATATGCATGACTTATAATTTTACCATTTTTAATATAGTTTCCATTTGGGTACATTTATAGGAAACTATTCAAATAGAATGTAAATTTCTGTTATACGATTCTTATACCAATAAAATATCCCTTTCATGGGAGGAAGTATTTGGTTTAGTAACGGCCCGCTTTTTATTTAACGTACTTAATCAACACTATGGGTTAAAGTACTTCAGCAATATATATACATATCTGTTCCATTTTAACTCGTATTTGATCGACCATAACCATTCAGTATCCATCGAAACAAAGTATCAGGCAGGCAAGAACCTCTGGGTGTTTAACATTCCCGTTTTTACTGCCCCCCAAGATAGAGGTGTAAAATGGCATCGCTCTCGATTTGCCCGAGTAGAGTACTCGTACAGGCCGAGCTCTCGTAAATGCAACTGTGCGTTTTATATGTATTTTGACTATAACTCAAAGTGCATTTCCGCAGCGTAGCTATTTGCATTCTGCGGGAGAGCAGCGTGTGTAGTGTGTCAGTGTGTAGGTAGGTGGCGGTGCCTCTTAAACATGCATGAGCTGCTGCAGCGGTGCGGTGATGGAGTAGCGGGACCGGGGGGTGACTGCTGTGGCGCCCAATCAACGCCGCGGTGGGGGACGGCACTGCTGGGACTGCAGCAGGGCGACGGGACGATGGGGGGATAGGAGTAGGCAGCCCCAAATTAACTTAACACTCATAAATCAGCGTTAACGGCAACCGCAAAAAGCGTTTCATAAAAAATGGTTATGGCTGGCTCCTCTTTTTGGGGGCTTTTTTTCGGCATGTTGGAGTCGTCCCTTTGACGTTTGCCACCGAACGGAGGGGAGGGGGTGACAGGCTGTGTGGCCACAATGCATCGTTGCATTCCAAATAAACAGTTCTCGTAAAATGCAAGCGTTTGCATTGCCGAGAACCCATTGACGAACTCATGGGAGTATCAGGCTAAGCAAACCAAATGACAGCAGGCCCATGATGTACCAATAGACATTTCCAATAGTGTATAATCTATGCGATTGAAGTTCGAACAGAAGCTCTGACAGAAGGCTTTTCCCTGTTACAGCAGTAGACAGATAGACCGAAATTAAACCGATTTTGGGGGCAGACGAGTCTCAGTTGCACTCTCCCCGAATGCCCGATATCAAGAGGTCGAACCTCTGCTGATAAGTTCTCTTATTTGTTGGACATGCTCTGGGGGGACTACGGCTACAGTTTTGTTTTCCATTTTCCTGTTTCCCTGCTCTCTGACGGAGTAACTGGCGGGCAATTTGCTTCGGCTGCCCAGAAATTGCTGCCGTCAATTTTGGTAATTAAATTGTAGTGCACAATTTGCCATCATTTTAATCGGCATCCAATCATCGTTCCATAGTAATTTAGATGGATCTCAGTTGGATGGATTTTTGCCCCAAACACACCCGCATAATTGATCACCACTGGGGAGAGGGATGCAGTTGCTATCTGCACGGGAGGGAATAGACCAAAAAATATCACTTCAATTGCTGCTGAATGCATAATAAATAAGGTGAGCGACAAGCGTGTAAGCGCTGCGTTTCCGATGCCAGCGAGTGCGGAAATGTAAATGATATCAATGCGGTAACTCAAGCTGACATTATTTATGCACTTTTGATTTGGCCCTCCGCCTGGTGCAAAGAAATGTCGGCCACTAAATCACAATTGCCGCCAGCTGGCGATGACAAAACGCGACTTCAAATGACAGACCGCCCGCCCACCCACTCTTCTCCTTCTCCTTGTTTTCATTCTTGGCAAACAAAACCTCAGCAACAGCTGGGCATCTACTTTTTAGGGTCGGACCTTGGTGTGTTTTTCTTCGGTTTTTGTGCAGCCATTACGCCATTGAGGAGTATCTGCCATAATTTATGCGCGCAAACGCCACCGGAAAGCGGAAAAGCAGCCGGAAGCTGTCTAATTATTCAGCGGCAGTCGGTTAATAGAGTGGCCCGTCTCTGACTTGTCAACGCCTGTGTGCCTCGGTGCGTATTTTGCATGTTTACTGAGTGATCCCTTTGCCAACTGTTGCTCGGCACGGGGGCTGGGACAAGCTTTTAATTATCTTAATGGGCCAATGCGGCGTATGCACGATATTGACTTTTAGCCTTCTGGCAAAGGCTGCTGCTGTCACACGCACATGGATTGGAGTGTGGAGTGTGCGAGGGTGGGCGGGTGGTCGGGTGGTCGGGTGGTCGGGGAGCAGTGGCGGGGCAGGGACACCTGTCACATTGCATCTAGCGCAAAACAATAAAACGCTTGCCAACCTATCCCGGCAGGTGTCGCTGCCGTGATAATGTCAACAGCGGAAACAATAAAAGCCGCAGTTGTCTTTTACTTTTGCTGCGGGCTCTGCGCTGCTACGGATGGAGGCAGCAACAGTGGCAGCAGCAGCTGGTGGGAGTGTCTCCTCCAGATGAAGATAGCGGTTGACAGGGGCATGAATGGTGGGCATGCTGCTGGTGGTGGCGGTTTCGAGTGTGGGCCTCTGTGTTCTCTGATGTTTAATGTGTCGTTGCCCTTTTTCCCTTTCTAATAAATAGAATATGAGGCACTGGCACTGGAATGGAAACGGGATGTGTGTACTCTGTACACATCCAGCAATCCTATTAGGACCTGTCTTCCACTCCCTTTTCTTCAAATTGTTTGCCTTTACTTTTAATTTCCGTTTGCGCCTAAAAGTTGTCAAAGGGTTAGGTTCGGTTCAGTTTCCTTTCAACTCAAGTGCTGCATCTCCTCTTTGAATCAACCATCAGAGAAAGTTGGCCAAGAGAAGAGTCCTGCTGCCTGTCCCTGTTCGACCCACATAAATTCAAGAAGCTTCACACGCCGCTGACAAGCGTCAGACTCGATAAATTACATTTCGTTGAGGGCCTGACCGCCTGCCGTCTGTCTGTCTGCCTGTCTGTCGGTTCCCTACTGCGGCTTCATAAATTGATGCTGGCCCTCTGACTGGCCACGGCCTTGAACCGCTGCCCGGGCGCTCTTTTCATCGTGCAGATGCCACTCGTGGGCCACTGCTGCCGCTGCCCTGCTTCAGATGCTCTCGAGTGTGGCCAATGCAACTTTAGTTGCGTTTCGGAGACTGGGCTGGGCTGGGTCTTGTGCTTGTGTTTGTGTTGCGTTCTGTTGTGTGGCATGCCGCAAAAGTTCCGCCCCCTTCATGCTGCCTCGCTGGGGAAGGCGAAATTAAAATTTATATGTCAAGCAGGCACAAGCAGAGCAGAAAGTTCTGCACCAACTTTGCGGTCTAAGGCCGAAGCTGGCAGTAAAGCAGCCAACTTTTGTGCCACATTGAGCGCAATAATACTAACAATAACAGTACTACCAGAGCCTCCTCCACCCACTGCCCACACGGCGGTTGTGCAGCTCTTAAAACTCCTCCGAATGCAGCAGATCCACCAATTCCACATGCCAGTGGGTACAAGGATAATGCAAACTAATGCAATATTCACCACAGGAAAGTCAGAATGGGACAGAATGCCACTGCCCCCGGAGGCTCATTTTGCTGCTTTTGTTATTATGAGTATTTTCATGGCCAGACAAACGGAATCCAAATGCAAATGCAAATGCGATCTTCAGTGGGTTTAGCACAGCTGCGGTGCTTCAGCTGCGGTGCTGCTCTTTGTTCTGGTTTCGGCCTGCCAGGTCCACAAATCCCAATTAGTCGCCAGAAACCCTCCAGTGGGACAAAGTGCGCTTTGGTATCTCGGAGGGAGCTACTGGCTGACTTTTATGGGCATAAGCACAGCCAATAAAACGCTCAACCTCATGCGATTATC
Source organism: Drosophila azteca (assembly GCA_005876895.1). Taxonomy (NCBI): domain Eukaryota; kingdom Metazoa; phylum Arthropoda; class Insecta; order Diptera; family Drosophilidae; genus Drosophila; species Drosophila azteca. Next base: position 15,497,139 of record VCKU01000004.1, on the reverse strand, counting down.
GCCTTTGCTCCCCGAGCAGCCAGGGCGCCGAAAACAGCTAGGACAGCCAACAGGATCCTTGGATGTGATGGAGGGGCTAGTGTTGTTGCTCTCAACTGCAATTGCAGCTCTCTTGGTCGGTTCTTTTGGGTCCTTGCTAGCTTTTAAGCGTTCAAATATTTATAAAGCGAAAAATGTTATGTTGACGCGCTGCAGGCCATTTCAAAAGAGGAGGTGCAGAGACATGGAAGCCATGGTGGCAGCAGCAGCAGAACTGACTAAATGGAGTTCAAGTTAAGTGCTGAAAATTAGATGAAATGCAGAGTGAAATTGGCCGACTTCGCCCGACTAAGCGTGTGGCCATAAACAGGGGCAGTCATAACCATTTCCCACTGCATATATCTGTTTGAATACGACCCATGAAATAGGTTTTACTTTGAGGGTATCCCACTGATGGAATTCAAATGTATTTCTCAAAGTTAGTACCACTAAAACTAGTTTAACGATTGACTTGAAAGCTATTTATCTTGGTTTGTACTTGGAGCAATGCATTTCGCGATGTTTTGTATTATTGTTGGTACAATTCAGCCGCCCTCTCTTTGCTTACTTTTGTCTAGACGTACGCTTTGTTATATATTTTAATCAACGCTGTCATGTATAATTCCAAGCTGCAGCCACAGAAACCAAAAGCTCTTGGAAAACTTCACATCAAGTGAAAAAGATGCCACAAAACAGGAGCAGAAGAGGCGACAGCAACAAAGCTCGTATGCATTCTAAATATTGCGTATACGCCTCACAGACGCAGAGGCAGAGCCAGAGGCAGTTGGAGGGACGGAGGAGAGTGGCTAACCGAAGGAGTATGTGGACTTTAACTAACTGACTATGACTACAGACAGTGTCAGCGTTGCGGCATTAAGACCTCAGCAGAAATGATTACATGCCTGTTTAGATTTGTCAGTCGGAGGGGGACGCCTGTGAGCCGAGGCGAAGCAGAGTAAAGCCAGCTCATGTATTTTCCACTTGATAAATGATCAAATTAAGCATGGCATACAGCCGACCTAGATGGCAGCCCCCGAAATGCTCGACGAGTCAGGGGAGAGAGCAGAGGAGGCTGCAAGTGGCAGCGAAGACCTGCAGCAGCTGCTTTAAACTTCTGCTCGGCATTGTCTTGTGCCACACAACACTTTCGCTCCGCGCTCCACGCTTCACGGCAGAGGAAAGAGAAATAATACGGCCAGACATCGGACAGTCTTCCGCCTTCGAGAGACTGCAGCTCCTTTCTGCTTGATATGCACTGCATGTCTTCTACTTTTGCTGCTGTTGCAACCTGCTTTACTTTTGCGGCATCTTGCTGCTTACTTTATGTGGCTGCTTCTGTGCGGCCTTCCCCATGAACAGTCCCGTCCCGTCCCGTCCCGCCCCGTCCAGTCCCTCCTCTTCAGTCTCTTCTCTCACACAGAGATAAAATAGCGCGCTTCATGTTGGCTGGCACTAAACTATTTGGAAAAATCGTGCACGTTTTCATTTAGCTGAGTGCACGCGGCTGCCAGAGTTGCCAGCCATCCAGCCAGCCAGCCCGTCTAACCTGAAGTCTATGCTGCAGCAAGTCCTCCTGCAGCTGCTCCTTTTCCTGCTCTAGCTCCTGCCACTGCCAACAGATGCAAATGCAAGTTACTCGCCTCCTATCGAGATTTATTGCACATATTTTTTGGTCAAAATATGCAGCACATAAATTTACTTGCAACCTATGTACGTCCGCCTCCTGCTTATTAGCCAAGCCTTGACCCTGAGAGGAATTCACTTTCTGTGTGCAACAGTGTCGTCGACGATTCTAATTTAATTGTTTTGCTGGACACACAATATGGGTCAGCAATTTGCCTTTGGGGCTGGCTTCCCCTGCAAAACTAATTGCAATAATTAGGCCAGAGCCGGCAATTTTAATCACTGGCATTGTCTGGCCAAACAGATTGGATCCTGCTGGGACCTCTGACATGTAGATAATTGCAATTGAAACGCTTAGTCAATGCCTCTCTAATGCCTCACGTAGATATTAGAATATTCATAATATGCGCTTTGCCAAGTGATTGGCTCGTCAAATATCACTGAATCAGATTTGATTGAATTTGCTGCATTTGCTGCATTGGAGGCAAAAAGCAAAGTCCTGGCCCATTTGGTTAAGCAAATTGCTTTATTTTCGTTTATAATTTCTCTGACGTTATTAACTTTATTAAACAGTCTCTAATAAATAATGCTAGCGTTTTATGTACTTCTTTTGCAGCTGCAAAATATTTCACTCTGCCAAAGCTGTGGATGAAATCCGAGAGAGCTAAAAAAACAGTCATCCAACATTTCTTTTGATATCCAACGAGTGGGTATACTGCCTTTGCGGGAAGATATGTATTTAGATATGTATATATATATGTATATAAACATGGTTTTGGATCAACAAACCTTTAGTTTTAAATGAAAACTTCTAGATTAACAATTTGTTGTTAGATTGTTTTATCATATAACTGCCAAGGGTATCTCCGATTTCAACGCCACGGCCAACTATTTCTTTCTGGTTTCTCAATGGTAGGTGTGTGTGTGTATGCACTGCGGTTCTCTGAAAATATGAGCTAACTGCCTGCTGTTGAATTTATTTGCGGTTTCACCGTGGCACGCCCCTACCCGGTGGCACCTCACATGAACAGCGTACATATATGCATGTGCAGCAGCAGCAAGGGTTCGCAGCAAGGACTGGCAGGAGGTGAGTGCTCCTTTTGGCCACTGGCGTTGACAGTTTGTTGCCATTTGTGTTGCTGAAAAATGCGCTGCCTTAAACACAGGGCATAAATTTAATCTGCCACAACGCAACATCGGCCGCAGGCGAAAATTTAATTTGCGCCTTTCCCCCACCATTTTTGTTTCCTGTTCACGCTCTATTAGTCTAGCCTTCAAGGGGGCAACAGAGAGCGGGGACGGGGTAGGGGCGTTTTGAAAAGTTGCACATTATAAAAACAATTTCGGCAAGTTTGGAGTTGATTCAATTTTTGTTAGCAAAAGTTTTGGCAGAACCCCGCCAAATGCCGAAATGCCGGCGAGCGTCTCGGAAAAGTTGCGTAACAGGAAGGAGGCAGAGAAACCAATTAATTGCAGTTGCCAGGCGCGGTTTTTCTGTAGGGTTTATGGATATATCAATTACGTTGTTCAGCCATTAATCATTCTTTTTGCCAACACAAAAGGTAAAACATACAGTTTATATTTAATTATGTATTTAATTTGACATGCAAACACGTTTCTCTTGTCTGCATTTTAATTATGTAAGTGATAACACACACACACACACATACACGCTTGGAGACTGGCGCCCTTAAGCGCATTATGTGCGTCTGGCACGCCCCCGCCCACGCCCCTGACTGATTGCAGTCATGCTGACATTTTAAATGCATATTTGGTCAGGCTTTGCTCTCGCATAATGCGCACATATCACAAACATTTCGCCGCACGTTGACATGTGCAAAATTTCAATCGCAATTGAAACACTACCGTCCATTCGGCACACATAAATGGGGGAATATGACCCCCGGATCCAGGGCTTAGGGCTATGCTATGTAGGTGTCCTGGTTATAACTTCCAATCGGTCTGCATTACAAATTCCTAAAGCACTCACAGGCCTCACGAGCGCGAGTGCGTGTCGCTGCCTGTGGGGCGTATACGCAACATTCCTGTCGCGGCTCGCAACCAACTGACATGAACTGCCTGGTGGCTTAATTAGAAAATGTACGCGTGTCAGGGTGGGCAAGGGGGGTAAACTTTACAGATTGAAGATTGATGAATCGTGTTAGCCAGGAGTCAGGAGAAAGCTTTCATGGGATTGAAATTCCTCAATTAAGAGACCTTCATTTCGAAGGAAGCCCAAGGATTGGGCCCATAGGAAGGATCGTTTCATATCGCCATGTAATGTAGCAGGGAATGTATCTGTCATTAGGGATTCCCTTTGTTCTCCGGCGAGACAAAGAAACAAAGAATCTCGCCTGTCGGCTTCTTATCTGCCTGTTTGTCTGTTGATTCAGCCTGGATGGCCGCTTTTGTATGGCTTAGTTTCTCGTTTGCCTTTGTCCACTGCTGTTTTTGGCCTCTATGTTCGGACGGGCTTAGAGTGTAAGAGGCAAATAATCCTTTAAGGCAATTAGCTGGCAAATCAATGCTCTCTGTCGGCAACTATCGGACGAATCAGCGACTGGGACCCGGACCAAGTTAATTTGATTTATGCTCTGCTAATTGGATGAATGGTCGCTCCGAATGGGGAAATATGCCAGCGGAGAGGCAACATTAATCCACTAATAAAAGCATGAAAGTATTATGTGTAAACACGCACATAAGCACGCAAACACACACACACAGAGAGACCTCACACAGATGCTTAAATACACATAGAGGGAAAAATGTTGGAAAAGGCAAAACCGTGCTTGAACTGACACTGGAGTTTGTTCCTGCCCCCTGCTGCAACTGGCAAACTGTCAGGGCCCCGTCCTTGACTCACAAGCATTAAGTATAATTAAACATGCGCGGCACCCTGCCACAGATACAGCCAGACACACGCAGGAGGCATCCCTACAGCTGGGCACCAGCACCAGCATCCAGTAGCTCGTATTCGCACTCCCCTCTCGATTCCCCGTTGCACTATTAAGGCATTTATTACACATTCATTTAGTTCAACTTTTTGGAAAATGTTTGCAGATTTATAAACTGCAAGTATGTCATACAATGCCATACAATACTCTCCTAACGAGTGCCGAGTTAATCCTGAGGATATCTGCCCAGAAGCTAAATATTACATCAGATTGAGAGCCATCAACAAGTCAGCACATGGCACATAGAGGACAAAAAGGGAAGAAAGGATGGAGCAACGTTGAAGTAAAATCAATGAAGACAATTGGTACTTTACCCAGGAGTAAACCATACGACGACAAGGACCCCGAAGCCTCCCACTCCTAGTCGCACTCCTGCCCGCACTCCGGAGAGCCTGGCAGGACACAAATTGAATGACTGACAAATGCACTTATCTACGAGCAAGCCGAGCAAGTTGGCCGAAGCTTTTGGGATTTGCATACGCAATAAGCCAATAAGGAAACAAAACACCCAAAAAAAACTACAAAAATTCGAGAAAAAAACAAAAATAAAATGAAATAAAATAAAATAAATGTAAAATCCCCAAAAGTCCTCAAATACAACAACTGAAAATGCACTGTAAATCTGTTGACCCCCATTCCCCTCTCCCCTCTGCGGTACACTACAAAATTTGAGTGATTGAAATTTGTTTGATTAGAAAATAAGCAAACATCCATCTCTGGATTGGGTCTCCACTGATGCGGACAATGTGTGTGTGTGCGCTCGGGGCCAAATTGTGCAATATTTATTGTGCTTTAAGGGCCGCACTCCAAACACACAATAAATAAATATATGGTAAAAGTAACGTGCAATTCTCTTCTGATGAATGAAAAGTCCTGCACATAATAAACAACTGCGAAGCAATGCAGCATGCCACACTCAAAGCAGTCGAAGGAGAGGCGGCGTTGGATGGGGAAAGGGCAAGGGCAAAGGGGTTCTCGCATATTTTTAATAAAAGCAAAATCATCACAAAAGCTCTGGGGAAATGTTGGTTTTATTAAAGCGAGCAAAGGGCCAGCTTCGGCCAAGTAAACAGAGCCAGCCCGCGGCAAGCCCAGGATGGAACACAAGACAGAGGCAGAGGCAGTGGCAGTGGCTGAGGCAGTGGCAGGCCAAGAAAAATGAGAAAAAATACAATAAAAATTACTGAACCGAATGCATCATAATGTTTATGTCAAAAATGAACAGCAGCAGCAGTACAAGCAGCAACAGCAGCGGCAAAAACAACATAAAAGAGCCAAGCCACGGCTTGCCAGGAGGCCAGGCCAAGAAGCTTGGCCATCCAGCTGGCCATGCAAGCCCAGGCCAGCCCAGGCCAGGCCAGGGCAAGATGCATTTCCTGTCCCCAGGCTGAGGGCAGTCGGTTGTGGTCTTTGTTCCAAGGAGCTGCTGCCACGGCCGACCCACCGGCCTCCCTCCCAGTTAGATGTTGTGGCCCACTCTGAAAGGGATATGTTCAACATGCACCCACACTACATAATTGTGGTGGTTGCTGTTGCTGTTGCTGGGGCAGCATCAAAATTGATTATGGGGCAGCTGGGGCCAAGGTATGTGTGCTTTTTTGTGTATGTGTGCGTGTGTGTGTGTGTTCGGGGAATCCAGCTCTAGCAGGGCTGCCAAGAAGGAATAGTGAAGTCTGCTGTCTCAACTGCCCTGTATTCGGGTTTATTTTCTCTATAAACTTTTCTCAACGAGCAAAAGCCAAGGTCTCTTACAAAGATTTCTATCCAATAGACTGGCAGACCGCTTAAAGGGCATTTTCAGACTTTATATGGCAGCTGCAATTAAAGCCACCCGTGTAACCCACACTGACAGTCTGCCCCAACTCAGCCGTTGCCGCCACCTTGAATATTTTGTTGCACCTTGCTGCACTCGACTGCTGCGAACAGCAGCAGCAGCATTATGGCAGGAGCAGGGACAGAGCATAGCTTTTAGCTGCTAAAAACGGCATCTCATAATTACGAGTTGCAGGTTGAGTTTTTGGTACCCATTGAAAGATGTGTAGCTATGTTTGGTCACACATTTGGCGCGCACACTCGTACTTGCGATTGAGAGGGGAGAAGCAGAAGGGACGAATGAAGCTTTACCCATGTGTTCCTCCCCCCAGTGGGTACCAGCTAGTCGACACATCTAACATATCATCATTACTACGCCGTTTTCCGACGCCTGCCATTAGGAAACCTGCTCGACAAGCGTGGGGGATGTCCCATCTCCATCCCCACATGGCTGGCCACCAAGTGTCATAGAAGAGTGCGCTGAAAAAACAAAAACAAAAAAAAACAGCAATCCAGCATTTGTAGCGGCATTTCTGTTCTGTGTATTATTTCAGTGTTTTTCATTTCCTACTCCGGCAAAACGCCGCAAAGCGACCGAGTGCGCACTTCATTCACACTCGATGCGTTCTGCCACTGCCACAGCCCGGGGGCGACAGTTGCCGTTACAGTTACAGGTGCAGAATGGTACAAACAAAGCAAAAATAAATGGAAAAAAAAGGAAACGACTTCACTCCACTCGCAGCCAGGGCTGGGTGGCTGGCTGGCTGGCTGGCTGGCAGTCGCTTGCTGCTGTTTTCATGGCAAAATATTTACGATTTGGCATGTAAAGTGGCGTTTCTTGTGCACTTTTCCGGCAAATTCGCACTCCAAACTGGATGGGGCTGGATTTAAAAGCCTCCACATGCAGCAGCGGCAGCGCCAAGCCTTTGTTTGCACTGCAATCCTTTTAATGCTTTCCTCAAGCGTTCGGATTGTGGCTTTGTCACAGCGGAATGTTTGAGGTTTAGCCTCGAAAGTTGATTAAAATATTCGATTCGATTCCATGCATTTGCCATTTGCCTGATTGCACAGATCATGGCAATCATATTTATTTCTATATAAAAGAAAAATTCCATCCCATCATCGTTGACATCTCTGCTGAGTCCCGAGGTCCCCGTTGACCGGATACGGCCACGGGGCCTTGGAGTGGGATGGTGCTATGGTGCCATGGTGTGTCCTTGGGCTGTCTTGTGCCTCCGCTGTGTCACTGTCCCCGGCGCATTTTTCTCCGGCGCTCGCCTGTCAATTTGTCTTTTCATTTCTCTCTTCTTCTCTGCTCTGCTCTGCGCTGTTCTGGTCTCAGCTCTGTTCCTGCCCCCCTGCTTCCCAGTCCGCCAGCCTGCCACTTATTTCCTGTCGCTGCCGTTGAATGCATTTTTAATTGGCTTCAAATTTCCGGCAGCGCCGAGTAAGGCGAGACACAGAGAAAATAAAATGAAATTGAATTTTATTATTAAACACTCGGCTGTAGCGTGCAATCAGCTTTGGAATTGAATGTAAAGCTGAGCAAAACGAGGACAGAAATCCAATGCAATGCAGGACTCTATTTGATATCGAGTAATTGCCACCGGACTGTGAAAGAAACCTACACGAAGAGCACGGGTGTCCATTCTATCATAAATTTGCACACAGCCTCACCTGATTTGGTCTTGACTCGGCAGACAAAGTTTCCCGAGCAAAGGAACAGCAAAGGGCAATCTCTCAACTTTTCCAGGCAAGGAAAAGTGTTCCATCCCTCTGTCTCTGTTCTCCCTCTCTTCGGTTCTTCAAAAGCGCACTTTGTGCCACTTTCGTAACGTTTATTGATTTCAATGATGACCCCAAATTGCTACGCAATTGGGGCGGGCGGTGGTCCTTTGGCCAATTGAAGGAGGTGGCAGTGGGCAACGACGGGGGCAGGCTGTCAAGGTGAAAACGAGCAGAAGGCCTTGACATTTTGTGTCCCTCTGTCCGCCTGTCCGTCGGTTTATCAAGAGTGCTTGCCTATCCAAGTATTTAATTAAAATGAAACGCAATCATTTGGATACAGACACATGCACATGCACATGCACATGCACAGCCATCCATAGAGAACACACTTAATCCATCTGCACTTCTGGGGAATGCCGTTCGTGCTGCATTTTGCGGCAATAAATTCACAGCCAACTGCGTGCGATGCTAAAACAAACTACTAACTAACACACACACAGATACACACGGATACAAATATGCATACACTCACATACTGAGGCACAGCTGATCTCCTTGGGGGGTCGGTGGTGTGTCGGTGGTGCCGCTCTCTGGTGCCAGCGACGAGGCTCTGCACATTTTTGTTACCAAGATTTTAACTGTCAGCAAGTTGGGCGACTTAATTTGAATTTACGGCACCGCCAGGGGCGTACCCGTTCCGACTCTTTGCCACCACACTATTTCTAGCCCACTCTTGCTCTCTCTTTTTCACGCTCTCCCTCTCTCTTTCTCTGGGGCTGCCGAGCTATTATTTTTCACAAACAGTATTAAATTGTGAGTGCAGTAGTGGCTCCTGCGGCTGCTTCTGCTGCTGCTGCTGCTCTCCAGGTCGCAGTTCCGTGTCCAGGTCCACGTGTGTTGGTGCGGTTGGCCTCATGTATTAGAGTGTGTGTGAAAGTGGTGTGCTTGTGTGTGTGTGTGTCGGTTGTTGGTTGTGGGTGACAATAATATTCAAATTCTACTTTGTTGCAGCGCCCTGCGCAACGGGCACTGGGCATGGCAGTGACACTTTTACACTCAATATATCTGCCTAGGAAGTCGCCACTCGCCTGGTTACCCTCGAAACATACACTCAGAGAAAGCGGGAAACAGCTACGAGACCTACGATCAAGCGGTATTAACGAGCGGTATTCGACGACGCAGTTAATGAAGGTATCATTATTATTATAGTACCTACAATTAGTACAGTTTGTGCTGGTTACGGTCCATTTGGTTTTTTAAAATGAATATGTACCGATGACGGCATAACAGATCTATGGGATCGCAATAATGTGGAGCCTCCACGGTCTGACTAAATGAGAACTAAATAGTTAATAGTTAATCAAGGTGTCGTTTACGGTGATAGATAGATAGATGTAGGTATGTATATTCTGGTTTCTATTTTACAAAGTTTATGCAACAAGAGTGAAGTATACGTTGACCACAGCTCGATTTTTGTTGTAAGCAAACCAGTTGGATTGGAACAGATACTGCCCATCGGGAAATGGGAGAACTTCTGTGAACTGCTTGTTAATATAGTTGACAGACAGCTTTTCCACCTCAATATCGTGCTGGAGAAACAAAAATGTGTAGAGTAGGATAATATATGTATTATGTGCACTCGTAAACTTACATTGTAGGGACAGGAATGATTCATATTCGAGAAAGTCCTAAAAAGACTATAAAACCAGACAACCACTGGATTCGATTTTGGATTTTTTAATACCTTACAGGCATCCACGGTGATATTGTAGAGGAAAGGCTTATAGCCATTGAATCGCTTGAGCAGCGCAAAGTTTACCTGGAACGAGTGAGATCACAACAACTGGGAAACACACACAAACTTGAATTCATGATCGTACTTTCACTTTGGTAACGGGAATTTTGTACAAATTCACTTTCAGCGACATGTACTTGTAGCTTCTATTAATCGACTTTAGATGGCAATACTCAAAATCGCAGAATTCCCCGTCCAATGAGGTGCAATTGATGTTTGTATACTCCACTTTAGTAGCGATCTAAAATATTTGTTAGTAGTTTATACGAATTTCATGTGGATGCACAGGATACGCACTCCTTTGGCTAGATAAAGGAACACAATGACTCGAATGAAGCATTTAGACGTTCTATTTAATGAGAAATATTTTAAATTTAAGCTGACACTGATCAACCGATTGGTGGCAATCAAAAAATGAAAAAATTCGATTTATGAAATTTTATTGCGTAGATCGATTTTGCTCTGTATAAAAGCTTTATGGTCTATTAAAATATTGCATTAATATGGGGTTTATGTGGGAGGTTCAATGCGAGTAAAGTTAAAGTAAGTGATTAAGACACAGTACTTGGTACAAGAAACTTAAATTGAACGTGGTTCGTCGTCTGGTCTAGCAGCACAACCCTTTTCGTCGGAGGCTGGATCGAACCTCTTCTCGCTGCACTCAGCGATCCGCCTCGTTTTCTCCTTAGTTCGGTCTCTCTTGTTCTCGCCTTGCGCTCTCTCCTGCGCTCTCTTGTGGTGGTTGGGAAATCGCTATCGCTCGTTTTGCTTTGTCTAGGGATCGCAATTGGCAAGTCCCAGCCCACATTTATATTAGGGGGCTACTCGTTATGGGGGTTATTGACATTACCATTTCCATAAAATGTCCGTTAAAATGGTTACTGAAGATATTTCTATGCGGTTAGATGAAGATCACTTCCTTAAAAAAAGACTGACTGATCTCTCGGTCAGTATTTATTAAATATTCTAACAACACGTCTCAAATAGTATTTTCCCACAATCAGAAACAAATTTATATATTTTCTCTCAGTGTAGTTCTCAAGTCCCGCTTGCGTTTTCATATTTATGTGTCTCCTGATAGCGAAGCCCGCTGCAGTCAAAAGTTTTACTTCGTTCACACTTGCATTTGTGTTAGTACACTCCTCTCTCTCTCTCTCTTAGTAACCCTTTCTCTTTCTGTTTGTGTGTGTGTGTGTATGTTTATATGCTAATACTTTAGCGCACATGGCAGGGCGCTATTATCGCGACTGCCACTTGGGCGTCGAACTTCCGTTTCCCTGCTGGTTTTGCTTTTGCTTGTGCCTTTGCCTCGCCACGCCACGCCTCTGTGTGCCTGCCTCCGATTCTGGAAGGGTCTCCTGATGGAGGAGGATCTCCGGGCACTGAGCACTGAGCACTCGATGGCAACCCAAAAGCATTTGCAATTTCAGTTTGCATTTGAGCTTGAGCTCTCGTCTCTCTGTTCTGTCTATCTCTCTGTCCATCTCCCACGCTTTCTGGGACTCCCACGCTGCTTCGTTCTCTCTTTCGTATGTTGTAAAATGAATTTTACTTCATTTTGATATGTTTTCCCTGTTGGTTTTAGTGCCGGGCACATAAATACTTGTGGGATGTGTGGGGCGTACAGTTTGTTTTGCCACTATCGCAATGATAATAAATTTTATTAATCTGGCTGTCAACCACCCACCCATAGACACACACATAGAGAGAGAAAAGGAGGCGAAAATGTGAGTGAAATGGATGGTGGAGGCCCCCACACTCTCGCTGATCAAGTGCTCAACTAGTCGAGGATGCATTTGTAAACGTGGCCGAGGATTCAGTGCCGCTCCTCGGTGGCGTCTCTTACAACTTGTTTCCATTTACATTTCCCAACAGCTGTGGTTGAGCAAATTTATTATATAATTATTGTTGTGCACTATAATTGTGTGGTATATTTGTACTACTTATGCACTGGTGGGAGGGCCGTATGTTAGTGGCAAATTCCTTAAACAAAAATGTAAATAAACCTGCCAAAGTAACCCCAAAGATTCCTATACTTACATATACTTTTCTTGTACATTAAATAGTATCCTTAGGTGGGTTTTCTTCAACGTACCTTTAGCACATTTCAGAGCACTCTAAAGCCAAGTAACCACCAAAATAGTTTACTCAGACGCGGTCGCCAAAAAAGATTCCTAAGCGTCCAACCAGCGCTCTCCGAGAGAGCTCCGACCTCAATGGGCTACAGTATGTATGTATGTGGGTTGCTTTGTGCTAGGTAGGAATATGAATTTGTGTGGGGTTGTTGGGCAACTGTATAGAAGCTGGCAAAACTGGCTAATCAAAAATTAATTCAATTTCTTGTCCGCTCAAAGGCTGGTGGCCGCAGTGAAAGTGCGTCCACATCCTGTTAGGCCTTGTCCGGACTAGGCCAGCGATTAAGGCCCTGAAGCCTGGAACAGCGACCGGGACCGGGAACGGGACGAAAGCCAAGCATCAAATTTGATGATGTCAGCCATGCACGAACCCTTCCGACCATGGAAGGGCCTGTTCGGCCACGTCCTGTCCTGTTGGTATACATGGCTCCGGGAAATGCAGTCTAAAAACCAACAAATGCCGGAAATGCGCCGCGACTGTCTCTGTTGCCGGAGCTGCCCCTGCAGCTGCCACAGTCTGCCACAGACAGTGCGATTAAACTTTCTGCATTAAATATTTGGAGGAGGGCTCTCGGGAACGAATTGAGTGCCTGGGGAATCCAATTGGGAACGATGCGCGGATGCTGTGGCTGCCTTTTTGCCAAATCTAATTGCAAATTTTATGTAGCGGACTCCCACTCGACAACTTTGTAGAAACAATGTGGCGGCCACTGGAAACTGTCACTTTTTTCCGTTGTTGGCGCTTTCCGTTCAGTCGGCAGTAAATCATGAAATTTATTTAACAACATGCAAGGCAGAGAAAACAGAAAAAACAGGCAACATAAATTGCACAAATGTCCGTCCGCACTTCGAGTGGCACTTGCCGCTGCCCCACATCTGCGGCACCGCAGTGCAGCCACTCCTCCAGGAGCAAGAGGGGGAATTGTCATTAATTTTGATGTGTTTTTAATTCGGTTTTGTGGGGGCAACTCGAACCCATTGACAAAGCCTCAAAGAACAAACAGCTTCCACACTGGGAGGGGCATGCAAACACTGTTTGGGATTTAATTAAAACTAATGAAAACTTGCCCCCAGCTGCAACACCACTGGCAGCACCACTGGACACTCGAGCAGCAGTCAATCTTGCAATTTGTGCCCACCGACAAATGACAAGAGACAGAGCCAGCCCGGACCCGGCATTGGCATTGGCACAGGCCGGACACTTGGCTGGCATTTTCAGAAATCTACCCAAACTGGAAGGGAATTCGGATGTGGACGTTTGAGACGGAGATGAAGACCGGAGACGAACTTTAGGAATGACCTCCAGGCAGAATGACAGAGGAAAGTTGAAAGCACTTTTACCACAATTGCAGAAACCGAACAAAATGAGCAGCAACCACGCACTCGAGGACACCACGGAAATGAGCAATGAGAGTGCGTTGCCAAGTCGGAGACCATCATGCAATTACGGGTAAAGACTGAGCCATGGGCCGGAGAAAGGAGTGCAAAGTGTCAATCTCTGCCTGGAAAAACAATCCAAACTAAATTTATTGTTGCTTATGATGAAATCCAAACGCATATATATCCCAGATCCTGTGTAATTTGGAGAGAGTTCTTTGTTTTAGTATCTTTTTGAGAGATATCCAAATTTTGATTGGTTGATTTGCTTCCAGCGCGGTGAACTGATCCTTGGCGTAACAATGGTTCCCGCATTTTTCTCGGCTGCTTCATTAATTGTCGGACCTGGCTTGGGTCCCACAGCCTTGGAGACCGGCATCTTGGCGTGCGAAGAAAAATGTGATTTCTGGACCGCATTGGTACTGTGGGAAGCCTTCTCTGCCCTCGGGATAACGATTTTCACACCAACAGGCTGCGACTTCTTTACTTGCTTCACAACGGTCTTCTCTTTTGGCTGCACAACGGACTTCTTAACTGGCTGCACAACGGTCTTCTCTTCTGGCTGCAGACTGGACTTCTTTACTAACTCTAAGATGGGCTCCTTTTCTAGCTGCACAACGGACTTCTTAGTGAGCTGCCCGACAGAATCCTGTTCTAATTGCACGATGGGCTCCTTTTCTGGCTTTTCTGGCACAATGGAATCTACTTCTGGCGGCATGAAGGACGCGGGCACTCCGATTTGTGCCACAAAGCAGTTGGATGCGCCAGCTTCTGGCTTAATTGTCACCAAGAAGCAGGAAATGGCTCGCTCCACCAACGGCTTCCCCTTCAGTTTCTGCAGCTCCATGAGCTGATCCCCAATCTGATTGACGATAGTCATCGTATCTGTATAGCAGATGAGTGACCCGCCTCCGTACCCATGAACGTCTAGTATCGGGTTCGATCTGTCAATGTAGAAGGTGGCCTGCCTTGTGATACCAGGAAAGTTGCACAATTCTTCTACATCTTCTGCCTCTATCTCGTCGGAAAATATGCAAAGTTCCTGCAACTCCTTCAAGAAGTCCTCGTCTTCCTCGATCATTGTGCTTGGCCACTCCATGTGAGGCGGTGGCTTTGTGTCCTCCAAGCGTTCCAGCAATTGGTCACATTCCGCCACAACCACCGCCATGCGCTCGGCCTCTTTTTGGGCCAAGTCAGGCACAGTGGGAGGACAGAATGTCGATGCCATTGAATCCACAAAAATGAACGGAGCGCCGTCGCTGGTAGCTTGTGCCACCTCCTCTATCTCCCGTCCAGATAGATTCCGATTGCCGTCATTGTTGCTGCCAGTACCGTTCGCATTGGCCGTGCTTGATTGGTCAGTGAGGTCCGATGGCCCGGAACTCTTCTTCGTTTGGTTCATTATGCTGTGAGTATGGGTGCATGAGTGGCTGTAGGCGTGAGTGTGGATGTTTGGGTGTGTGGGTGTGTATGTGCGTTGAGTAAACGATCGACGGCCCAAGCATATTTGCCAGTGCCAAACGTTTGGCCATTCATCGCATTGGTGCAGTGTGGTCTGTGGCTAGAGCCGAGAACTAATCCGCGATTAGCTGAACAGCCAGCGAACACTCGAACACTCACCTGAAGGCTAGAAACTTAATGGTGCCGCCGCCGCTGCCACAGGACTACGATTGCCTCGGTACCGCAAACAAACAGAAATTTAAGCTGCTCAAAAGTACTCCGGATGAGAAAACAAAATTGAAAAGGAGGAAACTTCTCTGCGTACACAAGAATCAGCGCAGGGAAAGCCCCAGTTCGTCTTGGGCATGGGCACGGGTACAGGCACGGGCACGGGCACTTGTGGCTGCTTCTCCCCAGTGGGCGATGCGATGCGGTGGTATGGGATCTGGATCTGGAATGGTGCGGATGGGGATGGGAGTGGGATTGGTGTACAATCCGTAAACCAAAACTTTCTTTTCTGCTGATAAAAACTTAAATGTTGCTTCTGCCCCTTACTCTGCGCCTGTGCCTGTGTTTCTGTTTCTGTTTCTGCTTTTGCCTCTGCCTCTGCCACGCAATCGTAAATGTTTGATATCCCCAAAGGTTAACAATTTCCTGCCGCTGGCCTCTTCCGACCTGCTCGGCTTTTCCTGGCTCAAGCACAAGCTCAAGTTAGTTTTCTTTGTTTCTTATTTGCTTTTAAAGAATTTTGCGGTTGGCCAAATGAAACCGCAGCATTGGTGGATGCCACAAGCACACGCGTTTGGCTGTGTATGTGTCTGTTCTGCCCGCGTGTGTGCGTTGTCGAGAGTGGAATTTGGAAATATATTGAAATATTCTGTGATTTGGATTTCGGAAATTTTCTAGCTTGATGTAGTGCTAGTAATCGTAGTTATTGGGACTGACAGACCAGGCAATGCCACAGTGATGCACATCCGATTTGTTCCCACTGAACAAATATTGCATTAATCCAAAGCAAACACTCAGTCCGGAAAGAGCATCGTCCTTGCCGCCTCTCTCTTTTACGATATTCGTGGACGCTTGCTCTTTGTACTAAAAAAGCTTTTGGCTCTCTCTGGCCTAGTCCTGGCCGTCGAGGGCAGACCCGAGACTCATACACGAAGCCACGACCGCCGGCCGACGAGGCACAAACAAATCAAACGTGCCCGTGGCCGTGTCCCAGTGTGTTCAGTCGAAATCGGTGCGAGCTGTGGCAAGGACGTCGTGTACGCAAGGGTCGTCAAGTGTCAATCTGAATTCGAATCGAGTTGTGGCCAAAGTTCGTGGCAAAGTTCGAGCCACTGCAACTGCAGATGCTTGGGGGCAGGCCAGGCGAAGGCGTGAAAACACATTTGTGGCGAGTGTAATTTTTTTCCCTGCCATCCCCCCCTAAATGTGCGCGGGCAATTAAAGTTCCTCGTGGCACCTCCGTCGTCGCAGTGACTGACTGCTGACTGGTGGCGCAAATTGCATGTCAGGGCATGCCGCTTCGTCGCACGACATCGAAATGAATGCGCTGCAGGAATATAAAGCTTAAAGTGTTGCACAGCTAGTGGCTACCCCTCTCCAGTTCGGTCGGTTGTACTAAGTGGAATTATCAACCAAAGTACATAGAGCATATTATGAACATATGCAGACCCCATCAAAGGCAAGTGAAATTAATAAATGTAAATGGACTAACGCACACCCACACGTGTGTGTTCACAGAGCAAAAATCTAATTAAAGCTGAGGGAAAGGAGAATGAGGGGACATGTTGAATAAAAAATAAATGCAAATGGCCCGGTAGGTAGCAGCAGCAACATATGAAGCCGGGGAAATGGCATTCGGTTGACAAAAACAAACCCCAGACCCAAGTGGAGAGAAATTCGCATATATATCAAAATTTATGGAACACCTTCCCCCACTCCCCACGCCCATTCCCCCCCTCCCAGGCACATTCATGTGGGGACTCTCTTCTGGCCTGGTTCTGGTTGTGGCAGCAATTTTATTTATTTGTTTGCTTTACTCATACAGCAGAAACGACAACAACTACAATGCCAGAGGGAATGAAAACTCTAATGAAAACCAACAGCATTTTGTTGGCACTTTTAATTCTGGAATATTTCCCATCAAGTGCCGAACTTTTGAGACTTCTCTCTCTTCCTCGCACTCTCTCTCTCTCTCTCTATCAATTAGCCGAGCGACTTCGCTCCCTTCAAAATCGTGTTTGACTTTCGACATGCCACCCAGCCGAGCCCCCTACTGCCAATATCCCCCTGTGGTCTAGGACACCCATGGTGTGCGGGGGAATTGTGAGTAAACAATGCATATTCTAATAAGCTAAATGGTCGGCCATTGTAGGTGTCCTTGCGCCCAAACCACAACCGAAATTATGGCCAACAAGGCGCGGGAATTGCCACAACAAAGGGCGAAACGATTCAGTTAAGGTTCGCTTCGGAACGTCATAATTTCAATTAAAATTCAATTGAAAATATATGCGCAGGCAAACAATGGCGTAAATCATCGGGTTTGGGCCATAAAAGTCAATTCAATTATGCATTCAGCGATGTTTATCCCTCTATATGGAGACATGGAGAACAATACACATACATGTATATTATAGCATTGTGTACATAAGCAAAATTGTAAAAAAACGTACATTCGTTTTGCTGTTTTCGGGAAATGTAATTGACATTTCAATAATTCCATAAATAGCTAAGTAACTGCCCCAAACACTATTTAGCTTTTCCTCTATTTCCCATTAAGCGTCTGCCTTTTTTTTCCTTATATTTTCTTTTACTTTCAATTTAGTTCACGCCACTTGAGCGAACTTAAATATTTCTTCACACTTTTCCTTGTCGCCCACGTCTACGTCTTTTGGCAAAAGTTTTCCAATTATATGTCGCCTTTTTTCCCACCCAAAAACAGTTTTTCTCCAACGCGCGTTTCATATTTGCTTTTCTTTTCTTCTTTTTTCCTCACTCTCTCTCTCTCTTCCCCTCCATCGCTGTGTCGCTGGGCAAAGTTTTTATCGGCGCACAGAAAAAATTATGCTGGCATTGCTTTCGTTCATATATGATTGGCATAGCGGCGGCCCGAAAGTTTTTCCCCTCCAGCAAAATGTTATCACAAGCAGAGTTTTTCCCCCGGAAAAGAGACAATTTTTCAGAACTACAGTATTTGCCTTCTGTTGCTGTCAGATCAAATGAAAATCAATTCTGATTTGGGACAAACATAAGCCGAAAGTCAGGTACATCTTCGGCCTGCACTTATGGCTCTGTTCGTCGGACTTGTTGATATTATTTTGCTTTATTTGCATTTGCAATACCATCGCTACCTACCTATATCTAAATATATGTATACCTGTGTCTGTATGCGTTTCTGTGTGTGTGTGTACTGTCGTCCGCATGTTTCAAGATATGGCATACACGTTATTTCACTTTAGTACATTAGGGCAGACTTCCTCTCGCCGGTGCTCTTAATTTCCGGCGCAGTCAACAATACGAAAAGGAATCCCAGGGGGGAGTGGGAAAGACAACTGTGGATTAAGGATTGGTCTTTCTTTTTCCTCTTTTTCTGTTTTTGCTCTTGCTTCCTGTGCATTAAGAGACATTCTCAAAGGGAGAACCAGATAGGAGCGGATCTATAATTATGGGTAACATTATGGTATTTCATGGCTCTCCAGTTTATCATCCTTTATTCCATATTCAACGATTCTACATTTGAATTTAAGCTTCACCAACTCGTTAAACATTGCTGACCACAGACATGCATCAGCTCTCACCTGTAAAGGCCAAAAACCTTTGTCCAATTAGGGACCTGAAGCGGTTTTCTTGTAATTACATTATCGACTCTGTGACACGTGCGCTTAATCAAATATTAATGTTCTTGCATTTAATTTATTAAAATGCAATTTAATAAAATATTAATATTTATCCATCCTGCGCATGGGGCGGGGGCCAAGCAATTTGAGGGGAATTCGTTTCACATGTAAAATGTATTTTACGCTTCACGCAGCCATAAAACTTGCCACCGCCGCCGCCTCTACCTCACTCTCGCTGTGTGCATATTTGAGAGCCCTCGCATCACTCATACGCACCGTTTGCACGACCCTAGAGCCCTCTCTCGTGCGCGCGGCACAAACGTAGCAAACAAATCTTCCATATAACATTTAATTTTTTTTGACTCACGCGCCAACTTTTGCGGCAAGTCAAGCAAGTTAAGAGTCAAGGAGTGGGTGCCCCAAGGAGCAAGGCTGAGCTGCGGCTGTGAGGCTTGAGAGCGCAGCCACAAAGTTGCCATGGGAATGCTGTGGTGCGAGGGAGATAGGGGAAAGGGAAAAGCCATTGAGGGTTCTCGATTTGCGGAACTATTTATAGACGCAGCATTCCGTGGACCGTGGTTAATTTGGAGCTCGGTTCGTGGTTCGTCGAAAACCCCTAGGGCTTGACTTTCCATTGAATCACTTTCGTTTGTCTGTTAGTTGTATTTAAAATAAGTATTTTGCTTTGAAATTCCATTACTCCGTCATATTTCACTCGCTTTCATTTTGCTGTGTAAATTGCCTTTCACTCCGCTTTCTGGCGTATTAAGTACTTTTTCATTTCCTTTTCCGCAGCGACTCCCCGGCTTGTTTTCTGTTTTTGTGGCGCACAAAGAGGGAGAGAAAGAACAACAAAATTTGTTTGCCATAAAAAATGTTTGCGAGCTACGCGTCTGGGTGACAAAATGTGCGATGGCACCCCTCCACCACTGCCACACAATTGCGGCATGCCGTGGCTTTCCACTTGCCTTACGCTACTTTGCATGCCGATCCGCTTTGTATTCGTCGCTCGCCCTCGTTGCTTGGTTTTGTTTTTCCTCTTTCTGCCGTTTTCCCGCTCTGCGCTCATTTATTTTTTATGTGTCTTGCACCTGAAATAAGACACCTGGAATGAGGCGAGGCAAAGGCAAAGGCAGTGGCTGCCTCGAACGGATAGGCGGCAGGCACTTGTCTGGCATTAAAAATTGAAGTTTTTTGTCAATGAATGTCTTCTGCTCCGACTCCTTGCCTTTGCATTTTACACGGAGTTCTCGTTTTGACGTTGATTTAATTAAAGCCCCAACAATTTGGCCGAAAACTGCAGTCGAAATAGCCAAACAACGCCCAAAAGTAATGGGCCCCATCAAATATACATGAAGCCTGTAGCTCTAAGCAGTGCCACCCCCTCAGCAAATGATGATTTATTTATAATAGTTGGCTTAGAACCACCCACGGTAGAGGGTGGGTTGCCTGTAAAAGTGAGGCAGTCATAAACACTTTGTAGTTGGCTTTGACGTCCCGCATGACAAGCAGCACCATTCCATATCCGTATCCGCATCCGTATGACTATAAACGCATTTTATACTCAACACGTGATATTTTTTAACACACGAGTGCGAATCTTTATTAGTCGAGCACTCAATGGAAAGGCCATCAAAACTATATAGAGGCACATCTGTGCTGGTATAATAAAATGTGCAGCCTCCCCCAGAATGAATTTGCATGGTCCATCAAAATGCTCTTTTTCTCTCTACATATGTATATACATATATGTATGTATGTATGTGTATATGTATTTGTATATTTTTTGGCCAGTTGGCAGCTGAATTTGTTTATGGGAGAACATTTTTACGACCCACTTTATCAGATCGTTACCGCAACGAACTTAAAAAAAGGATACGGTCCACCCCCATACTCACCCTCACCCTCAACCCAATCAATTGTCATCGATGTGTGCTATGCGATGTCCTAATCCGTCAAGCCACATGGCTCTGATGGAGTGCTTATCTACTTGACACACAAAAGCCACTGGAATTTATTGAGCAAGCCAGATCCACATGAAAATCGCATTAAATATATTGTCTCTGCCAGATCAAGCAGTGTCCAAAAAAGAGAGCACAACTCCACTTGATTTACTTTACTTTGGCAAAGTAAAGTTCTCAGTAATTGATATTTAGTGACATTTGCAGAGCTGGCATCCAATGTGGGGATGCGAAACACGAACAATCAAAGCCACATTCAAAGCCATACAATTTGTACATCTTTAATCGCATGTCGGGTCCAACTTCGACAGGGACCACAAGCCACAATTTGGCTTTGAGCGCTAATGTAAAATTTATTTTTAATTGGATTAAGTGTCAAACATTTTGACTTTGTGCCAGCAATAATTTAGTCTGTTGAATTTTAATGCCATTTTTGGTAATGCAACTTTTGCACCTGCTCCGGCCACACCATCACATACACAAACACACACTCTCCCACCCCATGCTTCCGGGCACACAACTTCCTGTGGAAAAGTGACTGGGGCTGGGGCTGTGGCTCGGACCCAGATTCATGTGTCAAATGAAAAATCAATACCATTATATCCAAAATACACAGAGATATAGTGTACACTTGTGTGGGGCCATGTAAATAGCTGGTTGACATTCTGACAACACGACAGCCCGTCGGGAGGGGACTTCAAATGTCTCCCCTAATGTTATTAGGTCACTTGCGGCTATATGTTTATTTCTGTTTCTATAACACGCGTCTGTGTGTGTGTGTGTGGCTTTACGTATTGTTAGAGTGGAAAATGAAAAGCAGTGGCGGGATGTTGGGTGGATGGGAGGAAATTTAATTTTTCAACCCATCACAGTTGGGGAAAATTATCGTAATTGCTTAAATAATCGATTTGGGGCCGATGGGTGCCGATATTGGCCAGTGCATATTAAACAACCATAATACAGGCGACTGCAGTGGCTCTGTAGTCTGTAGTCTGTATATCACAGAGCCCAGAAAGTTGTGTCAACAATCTGAAAGATACACAATACATCCATCCCATTCCCCACACAGCACACCCACAGATACTCGCACACACGCACACACATGTCAGCACCCGGGACACCCGGGACACCCGAGGGAGAAACTTCTTGTTTGGGGTTTTGTTTCACAATAATAAAGTGCGGCTGCAGCTTTAATAACTTCTGCCGTCAACAAGAGGTCCAACAATAACTACCAAGTCCCTGACAGAGACACAAAAACCCAAGCCAAAGGGAGAGTGGGATGAGCAGGAAAACCAGGAAAGGCCAGAGAAAACAGCCAGACTCGGCAGAGCTGCAGTGGCGAAAGTTCAACCAGAGAATGGAGCTGCATTCTAATATGATGGGACCGCAACTAGAAAAGTTACCAACCTCCAGTGGGCGGTGGCACTTGGGGGAGGTTAGAGGGCATGGGACAGTGTGGAGCCCTGCCACAATGCCAGGAGACGAATTACATTTGTCGCGCAATGTTTGCACATATTTAAGCAACTTAAGAATTAGCCAACTTTGCTGGAAAATGCAGCGGAAAAATGCTGGCAGTTGCACCAGCAGATCCGCAACTCCCATTTCCCTCGCTTTCTCACTTCCTCTGTCAGTCAGTAATGCTTTCGGGGCAACATCAATCCGGCAAAACTCTTGAGCAACCCAATTTGAGTTGCCCGCGCTTTGCAATGCAAAATGGCGGCGCTGCAAAAGTTTTTGCTGCATAATCGCAGGCGCAGCACTTTGGGGCAAGCAAAACAAAACTCTAGAAGACCGAGGAGAACGGGAAGAGCGGGCAGGCAGGGCATAGGAACAGAAGAGCAAACAAACTTTGCTGGCACTGCGCATAATGAAGCGACAGGGCAGAAGCGGCTGTGGCAGCGGCAGTGGCAGCGGCTGTGGCAGCGGCAGCGCAACAGACAAATTCATCTCCGAGTGTGGACAAAAAGGCAACAGCCAAGGGAGAGGGAGAGGGATGGGGATGGAAATCGGGATCTATACAAACCCAGAAATAAAGTCATGCCTAGGCATGGGGATGGAGTCGGGAGTCCGCAGTCCGGAAAAAGTTTCCGTTGCCAAATGCGAAAAGAATAAGACGCGACGAGCGTCACAGTTTACTTGGCATTTACATTTCCGTTGCCGCCCAAAAGTTGTTTTCCATTGGCTCTTACTTTTGCTCGTATTTTTTGTCTGATGATTACTTCGGCTTCATTTTTTATTAGAAGGAATTTTCCGGGGCCACCCGCAGTCCCAGGACGAACTGCTGCCAGTCGCCAAACGCGACTCGTTTGATTTATGCCTATTTCATGAGCCCTTCGACGTTTGGGGCCCACGACACGTGTCCTTGAGCATTGTTTTTTGTCTGGCATACCAATGTCCATTAGGACATCTGCTGGATGGGAAAAAAAGTCACAAGTTGGGAACCATTTTCTGTGCCAGGGCATCAACACTTCGATCCGAACCACTTTCCCGTTCTTTGCAAGTCGTTTTTCTATTCTTTTGAAACCATTTTCCTGCTCCTTTTGAATGTTTATTTATGATTTTTGTATGTTGGCTTTTTTCCAGCGATTTGCCAGCAAATGCGCTCGCTTCTGTTCCGATTTCCTTTTTGGGCAAATGTTTGCATAGAAATTCTGAATTCTGTTCGATTTTTTCCATATCCATATGCATAGGCCGGCCTGACCTATGACCTCAGTTGCCGCATATGGCCGTAACAGCTGTCAACGCCCACGCTCCCATCGTCCTTGACACCCCCATGCTCGCCCACATATTAACCTTTATTGCCCCCGCCCTTGCCAACGTTTATTTATAGGTGGTTCTGGGGAAAGAATTCCAAAAAGGGCAACCAGCTCACTGGAGGAGCAACATCTGACACTGAGTAGAAGACTGACCGAAATGCCGAAATAAATGACAGCATAATGCTGATGGGAATGCTACATAATGTGCTCTCATTTCCATTTCCATCGGCAGGGCAGGGCAGAAAGTGCTAACCAGGAAACAATGGGCACAATCAATAAATTGTCTCTCCATTTCGGTCACAGAAATCATTTGCTGATGACGAAATCGAGGTTACAGACGCTGGCAAAACCAAAAAAAAAAGTAGGAAAAAACAGAAAAAATAGATAAAGAAACAATGTCACTTGATTGAGAATTATTCTCGGAGCTGCCACAGAAATGCGGCTAGAGGGGGAGGGACAAATGCTACGTTTGTGCTTTGACCTATGGAGAAATGGAATGACAAACTCGACCTTATTAAGGGGGAAATGTCGAACAAATTGAAAAGCAAACTTGATTTGTGTGGAGGTCCGCCCAAAGCAGATATGCAGATAACCATAAATAAGACCAACTTTACCTTGCCTTCACTTGAATACTTTATTAAAACCCATTTGTTTCTTTGCAGGTTGCACAAGTGGAACAAAGCCGATTTTAATGAGCTCGTGCCAGTGGCAACACATGAGCCCAGCAAGCACTTGTCCCCCTGCAAGCCAACTATAAATGGCAACAGGCTGGAGGTTTATGCGAAAAGTTGCAGAAAGTAATAACCAAACAAAACACAAGGAAGGCTAAATCCAAGCTAAAGGAACAATAAAGAAGAGCCATCAGAAGAGCAAAAGAAACTAGCCGAAGAAAAACGCTTAAATCAGCAAAAGAAAACGCTGGCAGGCAGTCAGGGGAAAAGTTTTCCCGGATCGCAACGCAACGGAATTCCATTTCCTGAACAGCAATCCTCATCATCGACTTCGCTTGGTGATTGTTTCGCAAAGGATTATTCCTACTCGTACCCGTAGTCGTACATATTATGCTGTAAACATGAAATACCCAAACGATACACGAATCATTGTGCTCATTTGCTGTTTGCTGCAAGGTGAGTGCAAAAGCATCCCATCCCATCCCATCCCATACAATATAGTAAGTAGGAATGGAATGAATGGGGATATGAGCAGAACAATTTCCAGTTCAGTGGCTGCCATTGCCACACTGCCACATGCGCGCGTGTCGACACCTTGCCAGTCAATAAAAAGCAAATTGTAACTGCTCGACAAAGTCACTTGTGGCGTTTTAACACCCAAACGCACATATGAAGCTTTCTCTGTGTGTGTGTGTCGGTAACCGAAACCGAAACCTCCCCCCAAAAAAAGGAGAATGCCCCACACTAATCCCCTTCAGATGAACACTCAAACGTTCAACCACCCCCTGCCCTCCTGCCGCCTGCTCGTTTTACTTATTTCAGTTATTTCTGTGTGCCTGTGCGCCGGTTGTGGAGCGCATACAAATGAGTGAGGCGTAGGCCAGAGGTTGCCATGACGCCACTTGGGCCGGTCATATTCGCCTTTCTTTAAATAAAACATGATAATTTTTTTAATAGAATTTCCCTGAGCTTCACTATGTCTCTCCTATTCGGGGCGTACCTGCTGAGAGATCTGACAATTGGCGAGTATGTGCCAGAGTTGGCTCCATTTCGATTTGCTTACGCATCTGTCAAGTGCAGGCAGAGGAACGTGACCTGACAGACACAGTTCGACTGCAGTAAACCTGCCACTTCCACATATCCTTTCATTCAGCCACCCCTCCCCAAGGAAATCACTCACTCGTATTAAACGCCATTGACGCACGAGCACTGCTCTGCTGGGGGTCTTGGCAGAGGCAGATGCAGAGGCTGGGATGGAGGTCGTGGAGGTGGCTGCATAAATTCCATTTCATTTTGCAAATATGTAATCGCACCCAAAGTGCACCAAGTAGCAGTAACAGCAGCAGCACACACGACACAATGCCACATCGATTTCCTCCCACCTTCACCCGGGGGGTGGTGCCTGCCTGCCTTTCTGTACCAACCTCCCACACTGTTGAAAAAATAAAAGAAAACTTTGGCTGCATTGGTAAATTGTTTGTCGAACGTGCCACACTCCACTCCAGTCCCTTTCATTTCCACTTGCCTGCAACTTGCGCTGTTCTTGTGTGTTTTATTCAACTTTAAGTGGCTGCAAATGAATCGTCCATCCGTCCGTCCGTCCGTCCAAATATTACCCATACGCCGTGAGTGCGGTGACAGTTTACATGCTTCTTGGCTTCCTCTTTGTCTGCGGCTCTGCTATTGTTTTCCTTATTTTCAATTACACGCCAGTACTGCTTTCTCTTTTTCTGTGAATTCTGCCTTTTTCTGTTCGTTTTCGTATGCGTGTCGGCCCCTGTCGGCTCTCCCCCTCCTTCTGGCTCATCACCTGCGGTTATTTTGATATTAATTTGCTCGTTTTTCGCTCGTCAGTTGCTTGTCGCTGTCGCTGTAGCTGTAGCTGTCGGTGTTGCCGTTGCCGTTGCCGCTGCCTCTGCCGTTGCTCTGGTTGTTTCTATTTTATTCATAAATGTTTTGTTCGCTATCTCATTCTAGCTCAGCACACACACTTGGATCTCTAAACACGGATACACACTCGCACACATGCGAACACGCCTGTCAGAGTCCCTTAGAGTTGTTCAGCCGTTTTGCTTCTCTGTGTGAGGATTTGCGCCAGATTTGTGTCAACTTGAATACATCACAAGCGCTTGAACAGATTTGCCTGTTGTTGAATGTGTGTTTGTGTGTGTGTGTGTGTGTGTGTGTATGTTGTTGCAACTACTATTTTTGTTATTGTTGCTTCTGTTGCAGTTGCAGCTTCTGTTGTTGCGCTGTGGTGTGGCTGCAAACAAAAAATGCACACGCAATCGCGGCTCGGCAACGGAGCGTATGAGTATTCCGCTTTCTCCCTCTGGCTCTGTGTTGCCTTTGAAAACTGTTGCATACTTTTTTTTCGCGGCTGCCGTTGCCGCTGCTGCTGCTGCTGCCGCTGCCTGACTCTGTTGTTGAAGCATTGTTCTTGTTGTTGCCGCGCAGCCTTGTGCTGTTGCAAGGATACCCTTTGTTTCTCCTCGGTTACTGCGCAAACTAAACTCAAACTATCCCAAAGGCTTTTTCATTACAATTTCGCTTAGGTTTTTCCCTCTTTTAACCCCTTCTGCTGGATTTCTCTCTCTGGGATTGTTCTGTTTTCGCTTCTACTGCTGCATTTTTTAATATAATTGTTTGCTTACTTATTTGGGGCAAGGCCAAATGGCCCAGCACTATGAAGTTCTGCTGAGGCCCATCTGGAGTTGGCCCCATAGAGTGCAATTAGTAAACCAACGCTAAACGGAATTTAAACTGTCAATGAAACAATAAATATTCATCAGAGATGCATAAAAAATGGGTACGACTATAACCGAATGTCAGAGTTTTAATGAAGTCTAGACGATGCAAATGAGGCAACAAAAAAACAAAAAAACAAAAAAAACGCCCACAAGCAAGACCTTAATGAGCTGCCTCTCCAAGTGGCTGGCATTTCACTATCCAGGGCCCCGTCGTCCTTGTTGTGTCTATTACTTTTTTGACACTTTTCGGCAACTTTACCCTGGCATCGTATCTCGCATTGTCGGGGGGCGACACTGCAGGTTTTGGGCAACACTTTGGCGTCGAATGATTTGCCAGATAGCAAAGTTTGCCAGCCTCTTTCCACGCCCCCCCAAAGTAGGGCCACATAATTGCTGCGAAGGCGCAAACTCATTAGTGGTGTAAAGTTAAGCGCCATTCAACCGATACAGTACCCGACCCGTACCCGTAGCCCTGTCCGTACTGTCTGTACTGTCCCTACTGTGCCACTCAGATTTCCCATCATTGATAGCAAATAAGCTGCTCCAACCGATTTCTGTTGCTGCTGCTTGCTTTATCTTCTAATGGCGGCCTTCATTATGCGCTATTTGGCAGCGCACTGTGGGTCACTCTTCGCCCCATCGACCCATCCCCACCCATCTGGCACTCCTCTCTCATGTCCCTCCTTTGTTTGTCTTTCTACTTTTGCGTCCTTCGGTTCGTTCCATTCCCTTTCCTTTCCTGTCCTTCGCTTCCCTTTAGTTTGGTTCCGTTTCGTTTCGTTTTGTTTGCCAATTTTATCGAATTATGCTAAACAGCCCTCCTTCCCACAAAAGCGGTGGGTGGTGGTGGGTGCCCGAGGACTGATTTAACCTAAAGGTAAGCTGCCAGGTAACCTCTGGTCGAATGGGTGGTTGGATTGGGAATAGGAGGAGGGTGGGGTGGGGCCTGGTCCCTACTGTTCAAATATGCGTTAATGAGCGAAATTATCATGCATACTAAATGATATTCTAAGGCCCGCCTCCGCTCCGGCTTATGCATATTCAATTTACATCAAGTACCCCGCGTTGCTTTGCGGATACTTTACATAATAATTGAAATATGCAACTTTATTTCAGTTCAAGGAACTGGCGGCTACAGTCAGGAGGCAGACAGGGAGAACGTATCTGGAGCTTTTGCTCAGTGCCTGGGGGAATAGTGGATAAAAGCAGTTTTGTACTGGAGCAACTTAATTGGAACTTGTAACTTTTCATTTCCCAAAAATACTCGAATGAGAATGGCGATATCGAGACAATAACTCATGCAGAAACTCTCCAGCAAGCCACGTTTTTTGGTGGGACTTTTAGGCTAATTAGTCAGTCATCTGACGTCAGGGTGCAGACCATCTATGGTTATCTTTGGTAGAACTTCATTTGAGTAATGCATTGACATGTCCTTTCAAATGGGATTATATTCGGGATTCCATTTGCCTGTAATTTAATTTCGCATTTGAATGCAATGCGTCTGTCGGAGGGACTGGCGGAGGGGCTGGCGGTGGGAAGAGAAGCTAAAATTCTTTGATAACATCCCCCTGCATACCCCCAACAGGCAATTTTAATCAGCTCTCATGCAACTTTCACCCATTGTCTGTGTGTGGCTGTGTGCCACGAGCTGCTTGCCACCAGGACGAGACCGAACCCGAGCCCTGGCATTGCTTTGTCTCGCTTTTCCTGGGCTGCTGCCAGCCTCCATTTGGCCCCAGCTACTCTGACGGGACTTTGCTGTTTTTTAATTAACATTAAGATACTTTGTTTTGTTGCCAGAGAATGACATGTGTTTGCTGCAGCTTCTGTTGTCTCGGCTTCTGCTTTGTCTTGCCGCGTATCAGGGCGATCGCATCTGGCGACTGGGACTGGGACTGAGACTGAAACTGCGCCCCGAATTTGCGAGGCAGGAAAGCTGCTTAATTTCATTAAGAAGCCTATTTGCTGCCTTCGGCTGACTGACATCACCGCTGACAGGCCACGCCCATGCCCATGGACGCACCTTGACTCGTTCATCAAAGCCGCGCTGTGGCTGTCATAAAAATTGGCCAATTAAATAACGCGTGCCGCCATTAAGGCCCACGCAGAGTACCAAATTTCTTTGCTAATTAATGGGGAAATGTAATTACTTCGAAATGAATTTGCAGAACTTTGCGCAGGAGATGAAATTTGACTGCAAATGTTGGCAGGCGGGAATGCATTTGAATGTTTCTTAATCACGAAATTGGGGGAAGATTGCCAAAAGTTAGTTGGAAATCAAAATTGTTTATTGGACTCCCATCGCATGCCACACACACATATGTGTGTAGCATGAAAACAGAGAACACACTACAATCACTCTGCCAATCCATTCGACATTTCAATCCGTTTCCACCGGCCCCCGGGAGTTCGGTTCGGAAAAGTTGTGCAGTGGAAAGCTGCAATGGAAAAGTTTTGTTCGCAAAGCCCCAGCTCAGAGACTGTCAATCTGTTTAATCCAATTCAATTGCTGATGTCTTTAAGCGGCTTCTCCCAGCAAGTTCTCCCAACAGTTTCAGCTACAGCTGCCAATGGCCAATTAGCTGACAGCTCTGCTCCAAATGGTCAGCTATTTCTGTCCAGATATTCAAATATTTATGACGACTGGCAGGGCAGCAGCTAGAATTCTAATTTAACGCTGAGTGAACAGCGTTGCCACGTTTCCTCGAAATAAACCACTAAACGACGTATTTATTCAGTGGAATGGCAAGTGACAGCAGGGATGCGGATAACAGCCAATATCCTGTTGGTGGGGTGGGGTGGGGTGCGGTGGCGCGTGGCAGCTCATAATTTGTGGCCTCGTCGTGGCTCTGTTACGCTGTAATTTTACAAAGGATTAAGCCCGATTACGCACTCATTTATTAATATTTACGAGCCGCTCGACACAGGATAACAGATAGCCATGTCGCATGGTGTCATGTTCTGGCCCGTCCCCACTTCCTCCCAGCCCCCTTTTGCAGGGTTACTCATAAATAAGCAACTGACGATCTATCCGCTGGTGCTTTTTAATTAAAACAATAATTGTGGCTCCTGGGTAAGAGCAAGGGTAGGGACGTGAACAGGACGAGGTAAGGAACACTATTGTATATTGTATATATGTACATAGTGGCCTTTTCTAGAGGACAAATCAATTATGCAAATTTCTCATTCAAGAGGAGCACAAGGAAGCCGGAAGGCGGTCCGGGCCGGGCAGGCGGAAAATCTGCACCATCAACGAAAAGAAAAAAAAGACTCGACTTGACTCGACTCGACTCGTTGTGTGAAATATTTTAATTTTCCTTTGCTCTTGTTATGACTGGCGTAATCCCCCTGGAGGCGAGCACTCGCTTGCCACCGATGCGCCCTTTTCTTATGCAAATATGTGCCCCATATCCTTGGGCGCCCTGGGACCTTATTGATTTTCGGGGCGCTGATTTCAATATTCCCCGTATTTATCCTTGTGCTTATCCTTGCTATCCGTCCCCAGGTCTGGCAGTGGGCCTGCGCATGATCAAGGTCTCCATTCCCGCCTACAAGCTGCGGGGCGAGTCCGCCTTCCTCGAGTGCCAGTACGAGCTGAACCGCACCCACCACCTGGGCCTCGGTGGCCATGGACTGCAGACCCACTCTACGGATCACAACTACGGCCGCAACCACGACCACGACCGCCCGTCTCACGCCGGAGACTTTCACTACCCGGATGGGGGCGAGGCAGTGGACGACGAGAGGCCATCGCATCGTGGTCGGATGCACCAGGGCCAGCGTCAGCATGGACAGCGCCAGCGTCAGCGCGACCGTGAGCCGATCGCCATGGGGCAGTACCGCAACCCGCCGCCACTGACGCCCCCAGAGAAGTCGCCCTACGGCCACAGCGTGTACCGTGGCAGTGCCGCCTCCGGCTACCTGGGCGCCCATGTTGGTGCCAGCACCCACGGCGGTGGCAGCATCACCACCAACGGAGGCTCCATGGGCTACATGCCGGAATTCGACCGAGCGGACAGTTTTGGAGACAGCGCCGAGGAGGACGATGAGGAGGAGGAGGAGCAGGCCGAGGAGGGCGAGGCCCTGTACGCCATCAAGTGGTACAAGGACAACGAGGAGTTCTATCGCTATGTGCCAAAGGCCCGTCCCCCCAAGACCAGCTACCGCGTGGATGGAGTCCGTGTCATTGTGAGTATCCCGCTCCCGCCCAGAGATTATGTTTGTCCAAGCTGATTGTTCCCATTGCTGCAGGAGGAGCTCTCCGATGCCAGTCGCGTGCTGCTGCGAGGCCTCACCCTCAACTCCACGGGGCTCTACCGGTGCGAGGTCTCCGCGGAGGCGCCCAACTTCTCGTCGGTGCAGGGCGAGGGCCGCATGGATATTGTCTGTAAGTAGCCGAAAATTTCAATCAATTCCGAAGCACGTTCTGCATTACAAATTTTGCTGCACCAACAACAACAACAACAACAACCAAGCGCCAATGTTTGTTTCAAAAATATCCTTTCAATTACAAAGAACAAAGGCAAATATTGGAAAGGACAAATAGAGTGTACCCTCAAGTGGGTGGCAGATGATACCCTTAGGATGTATGCAGATCTGCAAATCCCAGTATCTATTCCCTCGGGCAGCTTGTTTGCTCATTTATCTGCATGCCAGCAGGCAGATACACACAGAATATGCATATCGAATATAAACCATTCCATGTACCATTCAATAATTTAATTCATGAATGAAAATGTGCCTTTGCACATTTATACTCGCCTACCCGCATATTCGAAGCGTTTAAAAATCAGTTAAAATTAATTAAAACCACATTTTAAAATCCCTTTATGTTTTATTCGAAGCACTCAGCCCAAACTGTTTTCACAGCAACGGCAAATCTCTGACCCGAACCGACCTTCATTAGAATTATTCCGCCACCCATTTAATAGTATTGTGTTTTGGGATAAGCTTTAACGATTTTAATTTGAATATTTAAAATGTGTGGTCCGTTTCCGTAGATCCGTAGAAAATCCCACACAGAACCTTCATGGACCACCACAACTGCACCTCTTCCACCTCATAGCATGAATCCTGGAATCGGATTGAGTATATTTGTGCAGCTTCTACGAGGACTCATCCTCGTACTGGCTCTTGGCTTTGGTCGACTAATGTGGGGTCGACTCTGTTTGTATGGGGGTTTTTGGGGAACGCTTTTAAAAAGCCATTCATAAGCTTTAGTTGCGCAACAGCATATTTCTGTAATCCAAGCCTGGTCTCTCTTTCTCTCTCTTTTTCTCTCCCTCTCCCTACCTCTCGCTCTTTCTCTCTGTATTTATTTCTTTCCCTGTGTTTTTTAACGGTTTACACTGGCGCTAAACTTTTCCTGCTCCCTCCTCTGGTTGCAGTATTTTTTCCGTATTTGTATTTACTTTAAACCAAATGGCCAGCAGCTAAAAGAGAATATATAAAAATGGCGAAAGCCTCGGCCCCATTCCCATCCCCCGTCCTCTGTATGGTGGAATATCAACATGGCAGTGGCAGTGGCAGTGGTTGGGGGCAAGCGATTTATAAGTTAAAATGCCATTTTAATGGATATTTCCGCAGCCTGGCCGCTTACTCGCACAACATATTTTGTGTAGTCCTCCCCGCATAGAGAAAGAGGACGAGGACGAGTACGAGTACGAGGACATTCCCCATTGCTTTATCTGTGTGTTTTATGTTCTATTTGAGCAGCGAAAAAATATTTATTTGTATATCCCATTGGACTCGGCGGCACCAGTGGCCACCCCACCCCACCCCATACCACCCCGTCCAGCACCACTCGATGTGTGCGCGGCAAATATTTGCAGGGCAAAGCAAACCAACAAAAAATTGTTAATAAATTACTCGACCAAGCGGGGGCGGGGCACAAGCGAAAGCCGCAACAAATATTTATCGACGATTCTTTGTGGGGACTTTGAGCCTGGTCCAACATGGAAGATAATACTAAGTGAATAAGCACAATCAGTGCTGCTGGCCTGGCACAGATTTCAGTTTATATATTTTGAAAGAGGAATTTGAACAATTAATAATAAATATTTCAATAATATTTCATGTCAAGAGGTGCTTCATATATTTGTTAATTTTTGTGCAAAATTAAAGCTTAATATTTATATTAATAAGAATCTGTTGTATGTATTGTTATGGCCAGTTTGAATAGGGAACAGTGCCCAGTAGGGGATATAAAATAAATATATGTATGACCATATAATGGGGAGGCCTGTCAGGGGGAGGCCTGTTCATATTTCTGTTTATGGTAATCAACAATCAACCATTCATTTATGCAATTCCATTTGTTTTCTTCCATTCCAGTTCTCCCCCGCGACGGCCCGCACATCAGGGGCCAGCAGTATCAGTATCAAATTGGCGAATATCTATATTTAAATTGCACGTCGGGGAAATCGCATCCGGCCTCGCATCTGCAGTGGTTTGTCAATGAGCAGCCGGTGAGTTTGTTAACACCAAATTTATTCAACCTGCCACCACCACCCTCTTTTTTCATCCCCCTCTCCCCATTTTTACCCGAAACAAATAAAACAGAACAACATTTACCCTTTTTTTCATCGTCCCTGCACCTAAACGGTCCTGCCCACCTGCCCCCACCTCCCCGCGCTAATCAAGACCCTTCGACAGTGGGCTGTGGAAGGGAATGACGGGGGGAATCGGCGGAAAAGAAATGTCGGAATTATGCATACAGTAAATATTTGATCCTCTAACAACGCGGCAGACAACGACCCCCGGGGGTGGGTCGGATCCGGCCGGATCCGGGTCGGGGTCGGGGCTGGACTCCATCCAAAAGTCCGGGAGAAAGGCTCAGCTGCCGAGCAGGTTTTTGAAATTATTTCATGAACAAAAATCATGTTCCTCCCGTATATATGTATGTATGTACATGGCATTTTCGGGGCTTTCCATCGTACTCGTCGAGCCCTCGCTTTTGGCTTTGGCATGTTTTATGGCCGAATGTTGGGGGCTTAGGTGTGGAAGGTGTGGGTGCAGTGCGGCATGGGGCTGTTGCTGGGTCTGGGCCATCCATCTGGACGAAAGCTCGTTACATGTCTGCTCTGGCCGTAGCCGGAACAATGAATATACTGGTAGATGTAGAGAGGGGTAGAGAGGGGAGCACACTGCATTTTATCGTCGACGTTGGCTACATGGCACTCAAATTGTGTGAATCGAGGCGTTAAGGTACGAGTTAGTTCATTGTACCATGCTACCTCTCTCATTCTCATTCTCTCGCTCTACCTCGCTCTCTCTTTTTCTGGTTGATACACCCTCCTCCCCCTGAGTGGACCTACCCCACAGCAGCTCTAGTGCTCCTCCTTTGTATAAATACGAGAAAAATCAATAAGTGCGATTAGGCACGTTTCCCGGTTTATTTGCCATCCAACAATGCCAGCTAGCCGCCGTCGCTGCCGCTGCTGCTGCCGGTGCCGGTGCCGGTGCCGCCGGTTCGTCCTGCCTACCACCACATCACCCATCTCAGCCGTCAAATAAATAAAATGGAGAATAAAGAACAATGAAATTGTTGAACGTTTATTTAATAACATTTGTCATGCAGTCAGGCAACGGCAACCGGCAACCGAAAACCTTACTCCAATAGTAGCTTCAATTGTCCAACATGTCTTGTATGCTTGTTCCCGTTCTTGTTCCTCCTCCTCCTGCCTGCCAGGCATCTCTGAAATGTACAATAAAAATGTCCATCAGAATGAGGAAAATATTTTTGCATTTCAACCGAAAAACTTCTAATGCCTTGGCATTGGAATTGGCCAGGCCACAAACTGCGTGAGAATACATTTTGGGGTAGGTCGCTTGGAATGCCAGAGGCATGGCATTCTGAAGACCCTCATTCTGTAGCCTGGCTGCCACGACGACAGCTGTTTGTTGTGTCAGCAGAGCCATACCCCAGGCTTCCACATTTTTAATTTATGCTCTAAAAATTTCCATTCCATTTTAAATTCAGCCGTTTTGTATCCGGTTCCTGCAATGGGGTCCCATAAAGAAGGGCCAACCAATCGGCTAACAAATGGCAACAATTTCGCTGGCAAAGTGTTGCTCCCCGCTCCCCGCCCACCGTTCATTTCGAATTCGAATTCCCAGAGCGATGGGACCCCACTCCCAGAGCTCAGAGCAAAGCCCAGAACCCAATTTCCCAAGAAAATCGAAAAAGGGAAGGCAAGGAAAAGTTCAAGTTATTTATTTGAGCATTTCACATTTTTTATCAGGTCTGCACATTTTTCTTATTTATGGCAAATGATTTTATTTCTTTTCGGGCAAAGCTTAAGTGTGGACCTCCAACCCCAAGCCCTGCCCCTACTCCCACTTCCATTTCCAGTTCCACTTCCGCCCCTTAGAAAGGCACTGCACTCTGCTGACAGCAGCAAACACTGAAAGGGAGGAATTATCAAGCTCTTGTAATTGTAACCTTCAGCTCAGACTCTCCCCGTCTCAGACTCTCCCCAGCTGCAACTCCAACTCCGAGATGGGAATACAAAAGCGTCCCCTTAAGCATTTGCCAGACATGGACCAGACACGCCCCCCGTTGCTGGCTGTTGCTCATACGCCGTGTGTGTGTTTCAATCCCTAGCCAGGGTTGGAAGCTCCTTCCAGTCCAGGAGTTCCTTGAGCTGCGGATGCAGAACATTTAATTTCGCCCTTAGACCTACCCCATTTAAAACTCTGTTCTCTTGTTCCGTGCTCCATTGCAGATCCTGGACGAGCATTACCTGTACAAATACAACGATATCGTGCACAAACACGGGCTAATCACCTCCACTCTGGGCCTGCAGCTGCCGCTGGAGTCGCGCCACTTCCACGACGGCGACATGCGCGTCAAGTGCCTGGCCAGCATATCCCCGGTCCTGTGGAAGGGCGGCAAGGAGAGTGTACTCCAGCGGCGGCCGGGCATCATTGACAATCGGGAGGCCATGCTCTTGGGTGAGTGAACTTTGAACACGACAACTGTCAGCACTCGACTAATTCAATTCAATTGCTTTCTATATCTATCTATCTTTGTGTGGGTGTGCTATATCTGTGTGTGCGTTTGTGTGGCTGTGTGTGTAGTGAGAAGTGCAGCTGGTCAGTCGCAGAACAGTCTACTGCGCTCCCTAACCATCACCATCATTCTGGCACGCGCGTGTCAGTGGCTACTCGGCTCGGAGCTGACCTAAGCGACCAGAAGCACGAGCCCTGCCTCTGCCTCTGACTCTGCCTCAGCCGACCCGATTCGTTTCAATTAACATGAATTCATTTTCAATTCAATTCAATTGCAATTGCAGAGCATAAATGGTGATTTTGTATACTTTAAGTGTAATATCCTTAGTTGTTAAGAGCAAACCGCATGAGAACAGAGATCAGAGATCAGATCAGATCGAACAGGTCAGATGACAGGCGACAGGGGCACGGAGCACTGGATCACTGGATCACCAATCAAAAGTCGACAAATTGGGTAAATGTGTTATAGCATGTAAAAATCATAAGGAAAGCAACCAGTTACATAGTATTAAAGGCAAGGAATTCCATTCGGCCACTAACTTGGAACCGAAACAGAGGCAAGTATACGGCAAAGCGGAATTCAATTACCAAAATTGTTGAGCAACTGAATTCCCCATCCGGAATATCATTCATCCTATTCAGACTACACCAATTCCAATCCACTCCACTCCCGCCCTAGACA
The DNA here is from genome assembly GCA_005876895.1 of Drosophila azteca. Taxonomy (NCBI): domain Eukaryota; kingdom Metazoa; phylum Arthropoda; class Insecta; order Diptera; family Drosophilidae; genus Drosophila; species Drosophila azteca. The sequence continues at coordinate 15,460,583 of VCKU01000004.1, read as the reverse complement.
TGTTCTCGTTGTGCGTAATTTCTGTGTAAATACTTCAATATGAGGGGACTACAGTCCAAGGCAAACTCCAAACTCCTGTCTAATAATGTCTCATTGGCATTAGTTTCGAATGCGAGCTGGAACTTTGCCATAGCAGATGCTTAAACTAGATAATTCCTAAAACAAAACAAAAAACACACACACACACAAATAAAACAGAGAACAAGTAACGAAAACTGGAAGCTGGAATCAAGAGTGCAACGACATTTCGGTATTTCGGTCTATTTATTCTGTTATTCTGGCCATTGAAGGGAATTTTAGTTTGTATTTAGTTTTGTAATTGCTTTTAACACAAGAGAACAAAACAGAACAGAACAGAGGAGAACATAAGAGAACTGTGAATATGCATGAGTTGAATTTGCTTTTAAGAATTGTCAAAAACTATATGCACATTCCCATTGTAAGACCCTTTGAAGTGCAGCTCCCTGAATAAATATGAACACTGTATAAAAGAGAAACTGGATATTATCATATCTACATACATATATATATAAATATATACACAAATACATACATACCTACTTACATATATGTTTAAGAACCTCTGTTTAACTAGAACCATAAGCCCTCTGATTAAGTTGTAGCTCTTTCGAAGCAAACTTTCGTTTGAGAATTCCATTGACTTGTACTTAGTATTACCAAAAGGAAAAAACCAAGAGAATACTTTGAAAGGCTCCCCACAGATATAACTACTATATATAAAGATTATATGTATATGTATACAATAAACGAAGAATGACGAGACCCGTGACCCGTGACCCAAGAACCCTTCTCCCCAGAGTGTTTAAACAAATATAAATGTGAAAGCAAACATTGAGTTGTCTTTTTCCTTGGTGCAGATACGGGTGCGGATACGGATACGGAAATGTTATCTGCAGGCAGAAACACGCACGCGGGCCATACAACGGCAGACATTAACACCTGTAAAACCCAAGGCGGCAACAGCAACGGCAACTCTCACACTCGTTGGCCAAAAGGTGTTAAAATCGTGGTTGCCGCTTGCAACGACAACAAAGGAGACACATACAAAAATTATATGTATACATATATGGGGGGTACATAAAAGAGCGCAAAGTTAAAATAACACGTACAAATTTTGTATGCAAACAAACCGCAGAGCACTCACACTCACATCCTCCTTCCCATCCCATATGCACAGACACATTCACACGTACATCCACACATGCACAGCCACAGACACGAACACGTTTACAGTAGCACGCACGCAAATGAAAAAATTGCGTGCAGCCTTTTAGGCGCTCGCGGTAGAAACTCGTCTTGTTTCGCATTTTTGGCTTTTTTATTTGAGCCGGCTTCTACTGCTGCTTTGCCACTGTGCCAGCTCTCTCTCTCTCTTTCTCTTTCTCTCTGGTTATTCTTTTGGCCAACATTTTGATGGCACACTAAACTTTATGCGAGGCACACATAAATAGAAATGCGCGCAAAAAACTTTCACAAAGCAAAGGCCAAAATAAACCAAGGAAGATGGTCAGATGGATGAGGGGCTTAGAGGTTGGAGCTGCAATACACGCAAGCGCCGTGAGGCAGCCGGAATTCATGCGTGGCCAGCGGCAGTTTCCATCGGCATCCGCCTTCCTATTTACCTTAGGCTCTGAGGCACCACAATTCCTAACCTCACTCAACCCCCCACACGCAACCACCTGGACCACCCATACCACACCACACCGAACCCCTCTACACCCTCTGGAGCGAGTGCGACTGGACCCATCTAATCTGGTCGTGCACTTTGGCCGGTTTGACCAAAGATTTATGTGGGCCTTGCATTGCATAAGCGGCGCCATTTAAATGTCTGGAACCCACAAACCCTCTCTGCCCCTCTGGCAGCGCTCCCTTTCATCTCCATCATATGTTTGGGTTTGACCGGAAGTGGGCGTGCCCGGCCTCACTAGGCGGAAATGAGAACCAGGGGGTGGAGACAAAAAAATTTACGACCAACGATTGCATAGCTGATAAATTTAGTTTGTACTCAACTGGGCGCGGTCCTCGAGGCAGAGGGAGAGAGAGACAACCTCACAGCGATGGTGTTGGAAATTATGACGCGTCAATTGGTGGGTGGGTTGCTGGACCCAACGCCATGCCCAACCACCCAACCAACAGCCGCCTGTCAGAGAGAGGTGCGTGCGGAAGTGGCAGACTAAATTGCAGCGGGGCTTGAACAACAGTTGCTTTTGATTTAAGTTGCATTAAATTAGCCTCCACACACAGTCCCTCTCTCTCTCTCTCTCTATCGCTCTGATTAATGAGTGCCGACAAAGTTTCTGACAGCAAAACGGAGTTGCCTTCTGGTATATGGGCGGGGCATGGACATGTGGCAGAGTGGCGGCCAGCATTTAATCAGAAGGAGACGCTGAAAGAGAATGATCAGTGAGCACTTTGGCTGATTGAAATTTATGGCCCGAAGATCCCCGAGATTTTTCCAGATTGATGGAGGCCATTAACCGGAAACCGGACATCAGATAGAGTAATCCCCGTGGGAATTATGCAATTCTGTTGACCTGACTTTCTGCGATAATAATGCAGAGCCATAGCACTTGACTTTTCGCAACCTTTTAAGTGCCCTGCACCCCGAGATGGCTGCATATGCACATACATACATGACATTGGTCTTAACACAGGCAAAAAAAAAAATAAAAAACCAACACTGACCCGGCAGCATCATGCATAATTTATGTGGCAGCCATTCCTCTTGCGCCACACTCGATGCGATGCGATGCGATGCCACATGCCCGTTAAGGGCGAATCAAAATGCACTTTATTGCACAACGAAATGCAACAAAATAATATGCTTATGCCATTCCCCCCATCGTTTTCTCGTCGATTGAAATGGTGAAACGAAATGGCTGAGGAGAATGAGAAGAGAAGAGGAGAGCAGAGCAGCGGAGAGCAGCGGAGTTGACCACTTTGGCCATTTGCATAATATTGATTCCATTTGCCAGCTTCAATGCCGTGGAACAGGGCACGCCAGGAACATGCCAGTTCGAGTGCTCCACATACACCCACAGCCATCACAACCATTCCCGCCGTGGACTGTGGACTGTGGACTAAGGACTGTGGACTATACAAATAAATTTCAGTGAGTTGTAACCGAATGGAATTGAGTAAATGGAAATCACATGAAATCGCCGCAGCTCCTGCCATAAGCATATGAAAGTCATGATGAGAGCCAACACATTCAGAGGCGCACTCGAATTGCAAATGCAAATTAAGACATAGCCCCAGCACATTTCGGGCTGATGAACTGCAGCTGCCAGAGCCACAACCAGAGCCAGAGTATCCTCGAACAGGCAGCTCCATTAGAAAAACGCATTTAGTCGATGTTCGGCAATTAGGACTGCTCCCGTACGAGTCCAAAAAGAGAAAAACGAAAAACGATAAATGCTAAAATGAGAAATGTCCGAAATGCAAGGGGATTTCAATGAAGCTGCCGAGCCTGTGGCTCCGTAATGATATTTCACCCGGATGCCAGGGCCGATGAGGATGCCTATGCCATGCCAGCTGCTTCGAAATTGTTCGCAATCAAGTTGGCCTCAGAATAAGGCAGGACTCCTCTGTGTCGCAGAATGTGTTTCCTGGCTGGCCTCGCCGCTGTGCATGTGTCGCCCTGGCATGACGATCTTGCTGTGCCCGAAATGACACTCCCACTGGTGGCATTTGCATGCAAAATCGGCTTGTTACGTTATGAATACTCCGCACCAGAGCAAGGAGCCAGGACACAGACAGGACGCAGCCAGGACCATCGACCAGTGCTGTAGTCCTGCAGTGGTCTGTGTATTTACGGCCTAAATTAGCGGTCAAATGATGCACTTTGTGCTGGAAACTCGAACATGCCCATTTGGCCGGCAGTGGAGTCCAGAGACCAGGGAGTAACACTGCCACTGACAGCACGCCTCGCGGATATTAAGCCTTTGATTGATGGCCGCGAAATGTGGTAATAGTTTTTTGGACTGCGCCTCTGCCTTATCTGGCCTTAGCTGTCATGCCAGTTGGGATGGGGGGCGATGGGAGAGCTTCCTTGTGCATATGCTGTGGGAGGGATAGACTTCCAATTAGCTGAGCACCCTGTGTGGTGGCTTAGGCACCCTGTTGCTGTGCCTGGCACAAAGGCATTCACATAAAGTGGTTACAAGTATGCGGCAATTAGCATTTAACGAGCACCACATGCCAACCACAAGGGCACGACACGGCACAGGACAGCGAAGTCTCTGGCTCCTTCTCCTGCTCCTACTGCTGCTGCTGCTGCTGCAGGGTGTCCTGTCGACATAATGCTATACATATAGAAACAGCACAACCGTCTGCTTCCACAAGCACCCCCCACCCCGATAGGAACAGACAACCGAAATACGGAGTGAACAATGTCATCGACAACACACAAGAGCCAGCGCCATTCCCTGACCAGGAACTTCCTTTGTTTTCCTATTCCTATTCCCATTCCCATTTTGGAACCAAACATTTTACGCCCTCAACCACGCCCCGGCTACCAGTATGCCCTCCCCCCCCGAAAAAGTTCTGATTACTTAACTAAATATGGCAGCTTATGGCGGGACACGACATGTCCACTAAACTCTCTGATTTAAACGATTTGCATGCACAGGAGCTGCCTGCGCTGCGGACGGGTGGGCGGGCTGAAGCCCTGTTCGAGGCCTTAATTAGCTACCCCCAAAAGCATTCGCAGCAACATTATCAGCTACAAGCTGCCCCACCGTGAAGGGGAACGAACCTAATGAAGATGGGGGGAGGGGGGCACCTGATTAGGACGAGACACAAGAGCCGCAAAGTAGAGGATGGAGACATAAAATACAGCCATAAAGCAGAACTTCAAGGTTGATGCATTTGATGACAATGGCCACAGAAATAAATAGGTATCTCAAGGCAAGACAATAGACTGTAAGTCTGCGCAGAGTTCTCGGAATGCAAAAGCTGCAAAAGATTTGTTCTACTTTCCAGCTTTGCCGTTTAAGCCAGACACAGATTTTCCCCGAATACTCGTGCTCTATCCCATCAAACGAGTCGTTAAGATGGCTCAAACACAAAGAAGAAAAACTTTCCTTTGTGCTCTACTTTATGCACAGAGTTTTCTTAAAGGCCGAGTTCATTAGCATGTCGTCCCTTGGCCAATACTTTTCGTGCAACACTTCAAGGCACAGACAGGCCAATGGTGGATCTATGGTCTTATCGGGGAATTCTTATCTGGGCTACATAAATTCCTGCCTCGACTTGGGCGTCGGGAAAGTTTCTTGAGGTTTGCAACATGGGGCAACCGGCTGTGGGGGCCGCTAATTAAGACACGCAAAGTGCGGCGCTAAGACAAATGGTTCCGTAGCACGTAAGCGGGGCGTCAATCTTTGGCCATGGGAGTCTTGGTCTTGGCCCTCCCATTCCGCCTCGAGGCTCAGACTCTCAGACGTGTTTTATTTTCGAAAAGTTTTTTCCTCCTTCTCCATGCCCCTACCCCCTTTCTCTGCCTTCATTCGACGCCTCATAAAAAATGTCAATGAAGTGATTTATAAAAGAAGAGAAAACCCGCCCTCTCGAAAAGAAAAATATTCTAATGTGCCTCCGTTATTCAGCGTCCGCTGTCTCCGAGATGAAAATCGTTTGATAAGGCCAAGTTTTTATATTGCCAATGGTATGCCATCAGTGGGGGCCGGCCGCTGGTCAGCGACTTATTAGGCAGCCTGTTATTTGGCACACACCAAGTAGCCAACAATTTTTTGGCCCAAGCATAATGTCTTCATTGGCATACGCCCTTTTCTGCCCATTTCTTTGTTTTGTTTCGTTTTGTTTTTCTTTTTTTGCGTGCCCAGAGTTGCACATTAAATTTTAATGCCATATTTTATGCTTTCAGAATTTACATAAATTTATTCTAGCCACAGAATGTGTGTTTGTGTGTGTATGTGTGTGTTTGTGTGTGTGTGTGTGTGTGTGGTGGGGCCTAATCAAATCAAAAGAGTGACGGACCCACAAGCTTCCCTCTTTTCAGTTCCCTACAGTCTAGCCATGAATTGCTAAACAGACATGCAAAGTTCTCTGCTCGAACTGCCGTAGGTTTGACTCAAGAGTGGAGCACAAGGAAAAGTCTACCCACACACACCTACAAACAATCACTCATGTTTGTGTGTGTTTAGATGTGGTTAGAAAAATTGCATGCCACGTTGCGCATACGACGCGTTGCTTGGCAGAGAGCCAAGGCAAGTTCCAAACAACAGACCAAGAGAAAAGTCAGGCCATGAGAGTGAATTGTTTGCACACCCTTTCAAACCAATGCAAATCATATGATTAGTTGTACAAGCTAAAGGTAGATAGTATTTGAATTATATGGATATTCGATATTGGCAACTCCGTTTGTATACTGCCTGATCTCTGCTGTTCTTTCTTAACAACTGTTAAAAATATAGCACCCTTTGCAAGGGTATAACAATGTAGTCGTGCTATTGAGACACAACAACCACAGCAACAACCAAAATAGAAACTAAGAAGAGCCCTTGCTATTGCCATTGCTTCGGCTATGGCTTTTGCCCTTCGAGCTGGCCCATTGTTGTATTTCTTCCGCTTTTTTTTCTCGTCTCCCTCTTGGCGGAAGGCGTTCCGAGAAAGGCGCATGTATAATTAGAGCTATGAAGCATGTCCGGTGAAGTTTGGCATTTAAATGTGGCAACAAAAGCAGCAACAACAGCAGCAGTAGCAGCAGCAGCTGGGGCACAGAGGTAGCAGGATCGCCATTTTACCATTACCAACTTTGAAATTGGACAGAGCACAACAAAAAGAGTGGAGAGGAGAGTGTTGGGGGGGCTAGGGATACTGTTGCCCAGATATATTTTATAATGCCACAAACAGGCACGACTCAGCTGTACTATGTATGAGAGTTTGTGTGCATTTCGTTTAGTTTACGTACTGCGCCTCCACATGCAAACAGGACACGGATTCAGATCCAACCCCAAACTAGGAGCCCAAACCAGACAGTCCCCGGGTCTGGCAGCAGGAACTTTGTGTGCAACTTTATCTTTTGATTTATACAATAATAAACAGAAATGTGCACAAAAGTTCTTTGTACTTCTTCTGGGAGTACGAACAGCAGGAGCAGCAGCGGGAGTAGCTACAAAATTGCAAAGTTAAATCGGGATATGTTTACACGAGCAGTTGACTCTTGCTAATTGGAAGCCACGTCAAAGGAACAACCCTCGGATCGCTTTCCAGGCAGGCAATTGTCATGGCTTATTACAGTAGCTTATTGCAGCACCAGCACCAGCAGCGGCAGCACCAGCAGCAGCTTTCTCCTTGGACAGAATATGAGAATATGCGATTTCAATGGGTACTCGTACTCGAACTCCTATTCAGAGTGGTTTTCGGGCTGCGTGGATCGATTTTCAATTGTAGGCAACTCAACGAGTTGTAAGTGGCCCACCCTCGCTCTCATCGTCACCATCACCCATACCATCTCCTCCTCCCTCGCAAATGTGTGCCCAATAACCCATTAAATGCAACCAAATGCAATGGAACACGCAACCTGCTCTGCCTCCAGCCCCTGTCCCTGTCCCTGCCGATGTCCCCTAGGTAACCTGTAACCGGTAACCAGCAACCAGCCACCTGCACCATGTGGCATGGCGTCAATGTGGTGCACATTAAGCTTAACACTGCTTAAATGCGAGTGGCGCAGAGAGCTTTAAGGCGCTGCCCGTAATGGCTGCCACGGACGAGCATTCATTCCGTATTCGCTTGGGGTGCCGCGTAATAATGTTAAATGTCAGGTGCAATGCAGCTGCAGCCGGAGACGTAGCCGAAGCCAGAATCGGAATCGGAGTTGGAGCTGCGAACGGGGACGGAGACGGGCCCGGGGTTGTACCTGCCCCTATCCCTACAGCCGTTGCAGTCGTAATCGAAGTGGAAATGGAAGTCAAAGCCAGAGCATGAGCCAGAGCCGGAGCCGTAGCCGGAGTCGAAGCGCACCAGAAGGCACTAATTAAGTTGCCTGGGAGCCGCGTAACTGCCATAAAATATGCGCAGGGGGGAGTTCGAATTCGGATCCGGACTCAGATCGGTTTGTCGGCCCTGCCACCGAAACAGCTACAGCAGACACTCACTGCAAATAGTTGGTGCTCCCTCGCCGTGCAGAATGTACTTGTACGATATTTTATGGCATTGGGTTAAGCGGAGTCGACTCGAGTCAAGAAGTTCTCCATTTGTTTTCAGGCTTTAATTTACACAAAACATGCAACTACAGCCTGTGGGCAGGGACAGGCAGAGCCCCTCAAGGAGGTGGAGCTTCAGACGGAAATAATACCTAGGAGTACGCAGATAAATGTCTTACTCAGTCAGAGGCACAAAGTCCAGAGCAGTTCTCGATAAGGCCATTGCCATGCATGACCTGCCCCAATAGCTGAACTCTTGAAAAGTCTCGACAATCAGAGGCGTAAGAGATTATAAATGTTAGTGTTGGCGGTATTTCCACTTTAAATAAGCAAAGATAATACAAATAAGCTTATAATCTAAGAATCTTATAATCTAATCAGCCGCAGAAATTTCACTTAATGTGTTCGTCTCTTTAGAGTCTTCGGGCGGCCTCTTTTCAGAGTTCTCTGGGTTCCCCGTCTCTTTAGAATCCTCGGGCGTCCTCTCTTTAGAGTCCTCTGGTTTCCCCGTCTCTAAACTGACCACAGGAGCTTCAGCCGAAGAAATGTCACCTAATATTTTCGACTCCTTAGCGTCCTCTGGCTTCCTGGGAACAGGAGCTACTGCATTCGCTTTGGGTCGTAGAAAACTGTCAAGGCCACCGAAAGGTGCCTCAATGATAAGGTAAAAGACATAAGCCACCAAAACGGTGAATCCAAAATCAGACCAAAATGTAAGCATCTGCAGAAAATAATTAAAGATTGCTTTTAACACAGAAGAGTGTATGGTTCACAAATAAAACCTACCACAGTGTAGTCGGAGAAGTAGGTGCTGGTTCTTATGTTTTTGGTGTTTACCTCCAGCAAGAACATATGCCAAATGTACACGGAATAGGAGAGTCTTGAGAGAGGCTGCCACAGGGGCGAGGATAGAAAACTGTTGGCCAGACCGCCATGCCCTTGCATGCATGCGAAGACTATCCAACAAAGAGCCAATGGCCAGCCCAGTCTTGTCAGCGTGTAGTACAGAGACTCCTCAAGGGTAGACAGGGGAGGTGCAGTCCACTTTGTGGCAGGAAACATGGCAAAGATCGAGGTGCCGATCATGGCCAGGCTAAGCAGCCATCCAGACCACACTGAAATGCGGCCTAGCTGGAACTTCTTCCCCCGATTCACGTGGAGGAAGTATCCGAAAAGGAATCCAATCAGCCAAGGAGCAGCGTGCCGGTGTGTGGCGAAGTAAAGCTTTTTATTCGCATCACCATTAGAGGCTAAATTCCTGAAAGAGACAAACTGGTTAGGACAGGCGGCTAAGATTTCTATGGAACTTACTTCAGAAGCAGCGAGTAATCGTTAATCATCATCGTGGCAAAGAGGCAAGCCGAGAGCAGAAGCACAAGCACCACAATGCCAGCTGCTGCCTTCTTGCCCCACTTGTACAGAGCAATCAGCAGAAGCGGGGAGATTATGTATAGTTGCATGTCCACGGCCAGGTACCAGGAGTGAGCGAGGCACTGTAAGGGTGATCCAGAGTTGGTCCAAATTGTCGTCGCAGTAGAATTGTATGTGCTTTACTTACAATATTCGATGCGGCATAGTTTTGCACGAACAGCAAAGTCCAGTACCAACCGCTCTCACATACGGCACTGCCACTGTACCCACTGCTGAACATCGGCCCGCCTGAAACCACGGGCATCAGCTTCATATAAACCAGAATAGCCATTGCCAGGACGGGAACGATGCGTATGAGCCGATGGAGATACATCAATGGAGCATTCAGATTTCCCTGGGATCTGCCACAAAGTTAAGAATGCGCAATGAACAATGCAGTATACGGCTTCCAGACACTTACTTATCCATGGCGCGTAGAGCTACCATCGCCACTAGCAGGCCTCCAAGGAAGAAAAAGGAGTCCACCGAGAAAACACCGTGCAGAATGAAGCTAGAAAAGGGCTGCTCAGCCCACTAGAAAATAAGCAAAGAAAATGTAAAATCTCAATCTCTTTTTTGAGCATAAAATGAGGCCACTAACCGAAACCAGCTTAACAGAATTTATGTTCGGAGAAATTAGGGCATGAAATACGTAATCATGTCCAAAAACTACCCAGAAGAGGGACATACAGCGGATTCCGTGTAGGCAATTGATTACATTCGGATTCGATTTGTTCTCCACAACACGGAAGATGGCGCGGGAACTGGCGCGTGCAGAGAAAATATTCACTACCTTTGCAAGGCCCTCATTCTGATCCTGAGAAAAGAAGTAGTCGTAGAGCGTGCATAGGGTCACGATGGAACCCATCACGCCAATAATAACACTGCAATGCAAAATATTAGCAAGCGATAAGTGATTACGATGCGACTTGGCTTACACTGTGAAAATGGTAAGGCCATCCCAAGGCTCCGATTTACTTGTCTGGCAGCTGGACTCGCTGATTTGCAGACCCGTGCTGCTAGTATTTAATAGTCTCTGCATCAATTGATCCATGAACGTATCCATATGTGCGGCAGAGCACGAAGCCGGAAAGCATGATGCGATCTTGATTGGCATTGCTGTTAGTGCTATATTCTGAACTCCAAGCATTTCGCCCAAGGATGCGGTGAGAAAGCAGTACTTTCCATTAATGCTGTAACTATTGGTGATCTCCTTGCTGATCTTGATGCACTCATCAAAATTTCCAAGATGGATGAAGTTGCCGTACAGCACTCCAGACGGAATGGAGCCCCAAGCATCGATCACTGTTCACAATATTCATCAACTTTAGTTCACATTCACTTGAGTTTAATTTTAATTATTCACTTACTCCTCAGCGCCCACAATTCTCCTGCAGAGAGCGCCTGCATGAACCGAGCCATGTCCGCAAGGCACAACAAATCCTCCTGACTGGGTATTCGGGATTGGAATGGAGCCAAGTCCGTGAGCGATGCATTGCGGAAGTGTTCGCCAAACTCTACTCCCAGCGAACGGACGCCCATCAGACGCTTGTAGTCCAGCAGGACATCTCCGTCTTTCAGTTTTACGGCACTGACGAGTACCAGTCCGCAGACCAACAGAGTGCCTATAGCGTTCATCATGGTAACCCAATTTCGACTGAAGGTGCTGGACAAACTACCAGGCATTTTATATGGAAAATGATTTGAGCCTAATCTAGGTGTTGCAGCTATCAGCGATAAGCATAAGTCGATTGAGAAAAGCCTTGTCACAGGGACAGCGATCCAGCCTGGTAATAATGATAAGATCATGGGAAACTTTCGATTCAGTTAATATTCTTGGTAGACGGAACGGTACCTTATCTTGTTCTATTAATCGTTATTCTATTGAGTACATACCCATGTCCTCATGCGACTGATTTGCTTGAAGCGATCACAAGATTGACCTTTGATTTCTATTTCATACTGTTTTCTTGCTATTTCATTGCTGTATGCCAATTCTGGTCCTTATTCCCGAAAATCACCAATCAGTTGTGAATCATTCATGGTTTGCAAGAAGGTAGACACTTTACAAACACTTTATAAACATTTTAGTTTATAGTCATTAAGATAGTACGACGCACTGTGGGACATTCAGCCATTTGAGCTTACTAAATCAATTAGTTTTGACGGAATGAGATCGTCTTACTTATTTATGTACCTGCTACAGGTAGTCGACGAGAGTTCAGTTTTATACGGTTTGTTGTCAGAGCGAAAGAAAGAAAGAGTGGGCATTGGGCAGTGGGCATTACAATAAGAGGACTGTGGAACCCGACAATACCCAAACAGAATCTATCGTTATATAGTTTGTTTTGTATTCCACAGGAAAGTATCCATATATGAATACACTTTTAAACTTTATAAAAGTTTGGGTGTTTTGAAAGCTATGGAAAATTCACTATCAGATGCAGAAATTCATATTTTCCAAAGCGCTTATCAAATACTTTGAATTTTGACACCTGATTTCGGCTATGAGCCCATTGTGCGACGGTCATATATAACACCATTTTGTGATAATCGTAAACAGCAACCATCATTCTTCCTTGATAGGCCATTACGTGGGTACTTGAGCGAACATTGTTTTCATTTTCATCGGCATGAATCAGTCCGCGTATACTCCATCTAATAGAAGAGATTACTTTTTTTGTGTATGGGAAGGCATAACAGCCATGTGGCGCTAAATCGTTACTTAGTGCACTGATATTGAGAAGCTCTTCGAAGACTGATATCAACGAATAACCTGATCGTAGTATAAAGCGTGCTGAACATCTGTTGTCGATTGATAACAAAACGGTTGATGAATAACTACAGTACCTATACATATATTGCTGAGAAATTAGCCGCTTATTTTACATTCACGCATGTTCACTTCTCACATTTCCTACTCATACATATGTACATAATTTAAGGCTCAAAAACTCATTAAAATTGCAAAGACGGAAGACATTTGCAGTGCAGCAGTCAAGATGCTGCAGGACACCTCTGACTTTCGGTTGTGTGGCACTAAGGACTCCCGTCAGCAAACCAACAGCGTACCCACAACATTGCTCAGCCACTTCTAATTCGATTGCTGGCGTTCTACCATTATTTTATTCGAATGGGACGATAAGTGTGTCACACCGCTAGCCGATTGTAAAAACGATTGTTTCGGCTAAGTAGATACTCAGACTAGCACAACAAAATACTTGATTCAGCCGAACATCATCGATAATAACTGTTATCAGTCTAGTTTCTGGTTAGTCGGAAACACACATCTTGTTTATGTTTATACTGTTACCAGGTAATCGTTTAATATTGCTTTTCGACGAATTACAGAGGAGTTTTCTGATACGAGTGTCCTAGTCAAAGTCACTAGTCATCGTGAGAATTGACAGACAAGACCAATGGCCAACCAAAATTGGACTTGGCAGAGGTATTTGTTTTTTTTAAACTACGAACTACGAACTATTCTGAGGTAGACATTGTGGCTCATTCCTTAGGCACTTCGGGATCGTCTAGACTCCTTCCGTCGTTCACCTGCTGGGCGTTGTCTGATGACTGTTTTTGTTCGCTTGGACCTGTCGACCCAACACTTGTCTTCTCCCGGGTTCGTAGACGATTACCGAGCCCACCCAGAGGGGCCTCAATTATAATGTATAGGACATACGACATCAATACAGTAATACCAAGGTCAGACCAAAAACGAAGCATCTGAAAATTATAAATAAAGTTAAGCAACTTTGTTCCGTCAACTATTGGAAAATAAACTTACAATATTGTAGTCTGAGAAATATGTATTCGTGCGAATGTTTCTACTGTTTATCTCCTGTACAAAAAGGTGCCAGATATATACTGAATAGGAGAGTCTCGAGAGAGGCTGCCACAGTGGCGAGGATAGGAAACTATCCGCCAGACCGCCGTAGCCCTGCATGCAGGCGAAGACGATCCAACACAGGGCTAGTGGCCAGCCCACTCGTGTCAGTGTGTAGTACAAAGACTCCTCGAGGGTAGACAGAGGCGGAGCAGTCCACTTTTCGGCAGCAAGCATGGCAAAGATCGATGTGAAGAGCATGGCCAGGCTAAGAACCCATCCAGACCATACTACAAACCGGCTTAACTTGAATTTTTTCCCACGATTCAGGTGGAGGAAGTACCCGAAGAGAAAACCAATCAGCCAGGGAGCCGCATGCGTGTGTGTGGCCATATATAGTTTTTTACTGGCTTCATTATCAAATCCGTTCCTTGAATTAAAAATATTTAATGAATGAAAAATAACTAAGAGAACGATCGGAAACCCACTTGATGAGCATTGAGTACTTGTTGACCATCATTGTGGCAAATAGGCAAGACGACAGCAGGAGCACAAGCACCACAATGCCAGCTGCTGCCTTCTTGCCCCACTTGTACAGAGCAATCAGCAGAAGCGGAGAGATTATGTATAACTGCATATCCACTGCCAAGTACCATGTGTGGTCCAGGCACTGAAAAAGATAATCATAGAAATGGAGAAAATTAAAGATCTATGACTTACAATCTCGCTTGTTGCATAGTTCTGCACGAACAGCAGCGTCCAGAACCAGCCCTTTTCACAGTAGGCTGTACCATGGAATCCGCCTTTAAAAATTGGTCCTCCAGAAACTAAGGGCGTCATCTTTATGTAAACTAGGATGGCAATTGCAAGTATCGGCACAATCCGTATAATGCGATTAAGATACATCAGCGGCACATTAAGTTTCCCGTCGGATCTGTCAGAAAGTTGGCTATGAATCACGATGAATGCCAAATATCTCGAACACCTACTTATCCATTGAGCGAAGAGCAACCATAGCCACCAGTAGGCCGCCAATAACGAAAAAGGAATCAACCGAATAAAACCCATGGCGAATAAAGCTGGCAAAGGGCTCAACGGCCCACTAGAAAATAAACAAAAGAATTAACAAAATAATTAAACATACAAATGTACAATAAAGGGGCTACTAACCGAAACCAAACTGAGAGTATTTATATTCGGAGAAATCAGCGCATATATATATTCATGTCCGAAAATCACCCAGAACAATGACATGCAGCGGATTCCGTCAAGGCAACTGATAACATTCGGATTCGATTTGCTGTCGACAATGCGGAAGATGGCGCGGGAACTGACGCGTGCAGAGAAAATCTTCACAATCGCAGGGATTCTACCTGGAAGGCAAACAACGAGGTAAGTCATGTTAATCAATCTGCTCTTTTAGCAACTCACTCTGATCCTGGCACAGGAAGTAGTCATACAGAGTACACAGGGCCACGATAGAACCCATCAAGCCAAGGATGACACTGCAATCCAAAGTATGAGTCACCGAATTCGATTCTAATACGGTTAAACTTACACTGTGAATATGGTGAGGCCATCCCAGGGTTTTGATTCACTTGTCTGGCAGCTGTTCTCGCTGAATTTTATATTTGTGCTGCTCGAGTTGAACAGATTCTGCGTTATTTGACCAAAAAACGTATCCATATGTGCGGCAGAGCAGGAAGCCGGAAAGCATGATGCGACCCTCAGTGAACTGGATACGGCGGGTACGATGAGAAAACAGTATTTTCCATTTATGCTGTGACTTTTGGTGATCTCCTTGCTGATCTTGATGCACTCATCGAAGTTACCCAGATGGTATGCGTTGCCGTACAGCACTCCCGAGGGAATGGAGCCCCAAGCATCGATCACTGCTCACAACATTCATTAACTTTAGTTCACAATCACTTTATGCATTTCAGTATCGACTTACTCTTCAGTGCCCAAAATTCTCCTGCAGTGAGCGCCTGCATGAACTGAGCCATATCCTCGAGACACAACAGATCCTCCTGACTGGGTATTCGGGATTGGAATGGAGCCAAGTCCGTGAGCGATGCATTGCGGAAGTGTTCGCCAAACTCGACTCCCAGCGAGCGGAGCCCCATCAGATGTTGGTAGTCCTGGAGGACATACTCCTCTTTTACTTTGGCAGCACTGACGAGTACCAGTCCGCAGACCAAGAGAATGCCTATTGCTTTCACCATGCTAATAGATAGTCAGTTTCTGCAAACTGCTGACCGCTGCCAGTGATTTTATACGAAAGCTTAAAGGCAATCTGGCGATAACACTATCTAACAGAGTGTCAGCCCTCGAGTCGATTACAAAAATGGTTTATTTGGAGTACTCCGATACATAGATACTCAACCTGTCATACTAAACTGCTAAATTCAGGCGAACATCACCGATAAGGAGCTATCAGTCTAAATTCTAGGTAGTCGGAAGCAAAAATGTATATTTATTTAAAACAATTCTTAGCTAATCGTTTCATTTATTGATTTACGATTAATTAGTTTGTGGCTTTTAATAAGAGTGAATATATCAGGCAAGTCGCTTTATACCCCGTATGCGAAGACCATAGGGATATATATTGGTTTGTGATAGATTTGGATGCCAGATAGCCAGATAGTCAGATGTTACAAATGAAATTGCAGCGGCTACGCTACCCATTCGCCGCGCTTACTCATCCTCTCATTATTTTTATACGCCCTTCATCGTGCAGTGAGTGGTTCTACCGGAGGGGTGCGTTATAAAACGGCTGGTGTTGGAGTGAGAATAGAGATAAAGGGTCGGAAATAAATTATTCCATAATTATTATTATTGAAATGCATTGTGTGGAAAGATGATAAATGGTACAGATCACGGATCTAAAAATAGAATATGAGTGTGTAAGTGTTCTGAGCTGCCGAAATTTCTGAGATTTCTTTAGCTACCAAATTTAATTACCAAGTGTTCCTTACTGACGCGACGCACGAATACCCTACAGACAGTTATACTATTAATGAAAATCCCACATCGAAAAAATCAAGCCGAAAATGTTGTACGGGTTTACTCATCCTATTACTTATATTGTCTTGGTATTACCATTAGAAGTGGGGCTCCTCTCTTTTCCACCACAATTTTTCCCATGACCTGTGCAAGCAAAATTGCTTATAACGAATTCTGTTATCCAGCCTAGACGTGCGCATTTTTCAGTGATGATCATGTCCACAAAAAAAATAGTAAATAATCATCCAACTTCTTTTCGGGTCTATTTGTCGCCTAATTTTAGTTCAAAAGTCTGAACGGTCATTTATTTAGATGAAAAATATAGTTCGAGAAGGAAGAATACTATAATAATATAGACTATCGATAAGATTATTATGTCGTGGTGTTTGTGAATAAGGGGCAAGGAATGTTTTGTAAAGTATTACTCATCGAAAGTTTATTTGGAAGAGCGAATATCTGAAGTGCCTTCAAAGTCATAATTCAATAGCAAACGTTGCTAACATGTCTGGTCTGTGGAAAGTTATAGAACACAAGGAAATCACACTGTATTTAAATATGACTAAAACTAAGCATTAGTATAACTATTCGGAGGCAGTCGTCGTGGCTTCTTCCTTAGTCACTTCGGGCTCATCCAGATTCCCACTTTCAGGCAAACGATCCTGCACGACATCGATGGAAGACTGCCTTTTAACGCTGGGAGCTGTCGGCTCCACACTAGTCTTCCCCCGGGGTCGTAAGAGATTATCGAGCCCTCCAAAAGGAGCCTCAATTATAAGGTATAGGACATACGAGAATAACAGAGTGATCCCAAAGTCAGACCAAAAGCCAAGCATCTGCAAAAGCATTAAATATTGTTTGTTAACTGTAATCCACTCATTTCAGTCAACTATTGGAAACAAAAACTTACCACATAATAGTTCGAAAAATATGTGTTGGTCCGTTGAAATCTGGTGTTCATATCCATGATGAACATATGCCACATGTACACTGAATAGGAGAGTCTCGAGAGAGGCTGCCACAGTGGCGAGGATAGGAAACTATCCGCCAGACCGCCGTAGCCCTGCATGCAGGCAAACACAATCCAACACAGGGCCAATGGCCAGCCTACTCGTGTCAGCGTGTAGTACAAAGACGCCTCGAGGATGGACAGAGGAGGAGCACTCCACTTTGAGGCAGGATACATGGCAAAGATCGAGGTGAAGAGCATGGCCAGGCTAAGAACCCATCCAGACCATACTACAATCCGGCTTAACTGGAACTTCTTTCCCCGATTTAGGTGAAGGAAGTACCCGAAGAGAAAACCAATCAGCCAGGGAGCCGCATGCAAGTGCGTGGGCCCATAGACGTCCGTACCGTCATCTCGTTCCATTGAGTTCCTGCAATTAAATGAGGTTAAAAATCTCTTAAGACAAATAGAAGGATCGTCGACCTACTTGGTGAGAATCTGGATCTTGTTGACCATAATCGTGGCAAATAAGCAAGCCGACAGCAGGAGCACAAGCACCGCAATGCCAGCTGCTGCCTTCTTACCCCACTTGTACAGAGCAATCAGCAGAAGCGGAGAGATTATGTATAGTTGCATATCCACGGCCAGATACCAGGAGTGAGCCAGGCACTAAAAAAAGGTAATCGTAGTAAATGAAAGGAAATGGTAGGAACTAATATCTATAACTTACAATACTGCTTGTTCCATAGTTCTGCATGAACAGCAGCGTCCAGAACCAGCGCTTTTCACAGGCCTTTTTGCCATAGTACTGCATATATGCAAGCGGTCCGTTCGGGATAACAGTCAACAGGTTCATGTAGACAAGAATGGCCACTGCCAAGAGCGGAATAATACGTATGAAGCGATGAAGATACATCAGCGGCACATTTAGCTTTCCCTTGGATCTGTCAGAAAGTTGGCCATGATTCTCGATGGATGAAAAAAATATCGAGCACTTACTTCTCCATTGCTCGAAGAGCAACCATTGCCACTAGCAAACCGCCAATAAAGAAAAATGAATCCACCGAGAATTGTGCGTGCAGAATGAAGTTGGCAAAGGGTTCCTCGAGCCACTGGAAAATTAACAAAAGCAATGAATAATTATGACTTAATACAATACTGAGTTCACTAACCGACACAACATGTAGGTAATTTATTTTCGGAGACCCTATAGCATATCCGAATTTATGGCCGAAAACCACCCAGATCAGGGACATACAGCGGATTCCGTCAAGACAACTGATAACATTCGGATTCGATTTGCTGTCGACAATGCGGAAGATGGCGCGGGAACTGACGCGTGCAGAGAAAATCTTCACAATCACTGGAATACTACCTGGAAGGCAAATAACGAGATTCACCAATCATGTTGTAAGTCAGTCTGTTCTCTTAGTTACTCACTCTGATCCTGGCACAGGAAGTAGTCGTAGAGAGTGCACAGGGCCACGATAGAACCCATCAAGCCAAGGATGACACTGCAATCCATAGTATGAGTCACAGAATTCGATTATTACACCGTTTGCAGTGACACTTACACTGTGAAAATAGTCATTCCATCCCAGGGTTTTGACTCACTTGTCTGGCAGCTTTTCTCACTGAATTTTATATTTATGCTGCTCGAGTTGAACAGATTTTGCGATATTTTAGCAAAAAACGTATCCATATGTGCGGCAGTGCAGGAAGCCGGAAAGCATGATGCGATCCTCAATGAGCTGGTTAGTAAAGCTACATTTTGATTCTGGGAGCTGACGGCTACCTTGAGAAAACTGTACTTTCCATTTATGCTGTGACTATTGGTGATCTCTTTACTGATCTTGACGCACTCATCGAAATTTCCAAAATGGAAAATGGTACCGTACAGCAATCCCGACGGAATGGAGCCCCAAGCATCGATCACTGCACACAAAATTCATGACGTTTAGTTCACAATCACTTTATGCATTTCAGGATCGACTTACTCTTCAGTGCCCACAATTTTCCAGCAGAGAGCGCCTGCATGAACTGAGCCATGTCCGCGAGACACAACAGATCGTCCTGACTGGGTATTCGGGATTGGAATGGAGCCAAGTCCGTGAGCGATGCATTGCGGAAGTGTTCGGCAAACTCGACTCCCAGCGGGCGGAGCCCCATCAGATGTTGGTATTCCTGGGGGAAATCCTCCTCTTTCACTTTTGCAGCACTGACGAGTACCAGTCCGCAGACCAAGAGAATGCCTAGTGTGTTCACCATGCTACCACTTTTTCAATTGATGCCATAGCCACAACTGCCAGTTATTTTATACAAAAACTTTGAAGGCAATCTTGTGATAAGCGTTATCTAGGAGTGGGTCAGCCTTCCCGCCGATTAAAGATTGTTGGACTAGTAGAATACATTTTAATTCTACGGAAAATACCAATCAATGAGCTTAGAAGAAATTCTTGGTAGTCGCATATTTTATTTTCATTCAAAAAGTTTATTTTTCATTTGACTGATGTCTTGACGCCGATAAGGATATTTCTTGTCCATTTTTAAGTAAATGAACGCTTCAACCCAAATATACTTACATATTACTCAACGCGTAATATCTCACATCTCTACAAGAGATAATACCTCAAGTAGCCACTTAACAGTGGAAATTTAAGTAGGCACATTGGTTCTACAAAATATTTATATTAGGAATTAATTGTAGATATTAGAGATTATATTTGGAACTCTTCTCAGGAAATTGTTGTAGCTGCAGTTTCAGCTACTTCAAACTTGTCTTGTTCAAATTTGTCTTCCTTATTTCATTGTCAATGAGTTCAGTTGGATCCTGTGGGACATTATCCGCAGCCAGCATTGATTCGCTGGGAACTGTCGCGTAGCACGCGTTGCTAGCGATCTAATAGTTAGGGTTAGATCGTGTCAAGGGCTCGTGCACAAATATGTTTCACGTGCGGGTCTAGATTCAGACCGAAGAAATAACAGAGAAACGACAGGGTAGGGAGTTTAAACAGCGAAGCGAAGTCGAGCGGTAGTTGCTGATGGTGTTACTGCAACTCGATATGCCCACCCTTCCTTGATCAAACCGGTCCAAATAGGCTGAGAAGTTGGTAATGATCCCTAGAAAAATTCTCTACTTGTAATTGGTTATGTCACATGATCGGCGCCACATGATCCTTAAACACGGCAACAATTAACTTGAATTTTATATAATCGGTTTATTTTTGAATACTTCCTTAAAGATCTAATAGCTGTATAGAAAAAATATTCGAAATATTCGAACAAAACAACTACTCGAGGGCTTGGCATAGGTCAGTAATACCGTGCCGCTAATAAGTCTACGGTCGACGCATGGGTACTTCAATATACTTTCTGTTCGCTTGTAAAATTATACACATATGTATGTATAAGCATACGTTTACGGTTAAACACTCACATTTGGATCAATCCATCGATCCATCGCACTATGGGGAATTTGACCACTTTTTCTGGCCAAAACCCATTTTCCAAAAGTCGTTAAAATTAAACATTTTTAACGGATATATATCGGAATAACATTGGTCTTCAATGTTACGTAATCCAAATTTTAACAGAGCGAACCACTGTTAAGTTAACAGCTTCCAGAATCAGCTGTTTTCTGTCAAGCAACATTTTTTTTTGCACAGAGTAATTTTTCTCAAAGTTTGAAGTTAAAAAATGAATAATTGACCAATTTTATTGCGGTTTTTATAATGAATACAAATCTAAGAGGATTTTAATTTTTTTTTTTTGATTTTGAACTGTACAAAACCTCCTTATATTTCGTGTAATTTTGAATAGTTTGACTGGTATTATTTTGTGACAAAAATTAGTCTTTAAAGAGGCCTACAAAAAGAGTGCCGCCTATTGGACCCCTAAGATTTAATACATATTGTAGGCAATTTAATTTTCTCTCAAATGCATTTAATATTAATTTTCAAATTTTTGCACTTTCTCTGAAATTTGATATTTTAGTACGTAACCTAAAGGCAAATCACACGGGGTGGCGTGTGATCAGTGTCGTAGATCATACAAAAAGCTCTTGAGCTTAACACGCGGTACACACGGTTACCGAGGTTAGGATCAATTTTTCTATATTCGGCACTAAAATTAGATCAGACGTCCGTCTGGGATGTCGAGCACAAAATAAAAGAGAAACATGCCCTTCCACTTCATCCGCTTAAGCTCTTGTTTCGCTCGTTCCGTCTTCACCACACATTGACATTTGGCTCTGTTAGCCTATGTCATTTTGACATGAGCCTAATTTCTCTCAAAGTGCAAGGTGCATGCGAAGGGAAGGTGAAACTGCGGTATGGTTGCTCACTTCTAGCTTTTCTGGGACAGGCGCCACTACACATTCCATCCCTGGATTTTGGTTCACTAGTCTGGCAAGTAGCTTCGTTGATATTCATACTTAAGCTGCTCGAGTGGAAAAGTTTCTGCATTAATTGCCCCAAAAACGAATCCCTATGTGCGGCAGAGCAGGAAGCCGGAAAGCATGATGCGATCTTGAGTGCACTGGCTGCGATGGCGACTTTCCATTTACGCTGTGACTACTGGTGATCTCCTTGCAAAACTTGACGCACTCATCGAAATTTCTAAAATGGAAAATGTTACCATACAGCAATCCCGACGGAATGGAGCCCCAATCATCGATCACTGCTCACAAAGTGCATGAACTTTAGTTCACAATAACTTTATGCATTTCAGTATCGACTTACTCTTCAGTGCCCACAATTTTCCAGCAGAGAGCGCCTGCATGAAATGAGCCATGTCCTCGAGACACAACAGATCGTCCTGACTGGGTATTCTGGATTGGAATGGAGCCAAGTCCGTGAGCGATGCATTGCGGAAGTGTTCGCCAAACTCGACTCCCAGCAAGCGGAGCCCCATCAGATGTTGGTAGTCCTGGAGGACATCCTCCTCTTTTACTTTGGCAGCACTGACGAGTACCAGTCCGCAGACCAAGAGAATGCCTAGTGCGTTCACCATGCTAATAGATAGTCAGCTCCTGCCAACTGCTGACCGCTGCCAGTGATTTAATACGAAAGCTTAAAGGCAATCTGGCGATAACACTATCTAACAAAGTGTCAGCCCTTGTCGATTACAAAAACGTTTATTTAGAGTAGTCAGATACCCAGATACTCAACCTGCCATACTAAACTGCTAAATTCAGGCGAACATCACCGATAAGGAGCTATCAGTCTAAATTCTGGGTAGTCGGAAGCAAAAATGTATATATATTTAAAACAATTCTTAGCTAATCGTTTCATTTATTGATTTACGATTAATTAGTTTGTGGCTTTTGATAAGAGTGAATATATTTGCCTGCTCTTTATGCCCCGTATGCGAAGACTACAGGGATACATATATTGGTTTGTGGTAGATTTGGATGGATTGGATTGCGATATAAAACGTCTGGTGTTGGTGTGAGAATAGAGATAAAAAGTCGGAAATAAATTATTCTATAATTATTATTATTGCAATGCATTGTGTACAGAAAGATAAGTGGTACAGATCATGGATCTATAAATAGAATGAGCTTGAACTGAAAGTATGTACATTTGTGTGCGTACGTGGGCTGAGCTGCCGAAATTTCTGAGATTTCTTAAGCCACAAATTTATTTACAGAGTGTTCCTTACTGACGTGACGCACGAATACCCTACAGAGAGTTATACTATTTATGAAAATTCCGCATCGAAAAAATCATGCCGAAAATGTTGTACGGATTTACTCATCCTATTACTTATATTATCTTGGTATTACCATTAATATAGCTACAATGAAGAAAACCATCTCGAAAGTCATCGTTCCCCATCGCTCTCTCTCACACGCGACCCTGTCTGCTTTGCAAATTCGTCCAAATGAGCGCCTAGATCTCAGAGTAAAAATTTAATTCGTCCCTTCTGCGAACATATAATAAATTGCATAAATCGTAAGCTCAAAAATGTATGTATGTCTATACTGACTTAATACAGGGTATAAAGTAGAGCCGCGGCCTTTGCCGCAGCTCACAAAGTTCCTCTTCGTTTTATCTTAAAAATTGGGGATTCCGCAGAATTTTGTTCCTGATATCACAGGAGCTTGGGTAGCTCTAGCTCTTATAGTCTCTAAGATCTAGGCGCTCATGAAGACGGACAGACGGACATGGCTATGGATGCTGATCAAGAATATATATACTTTATGGGGTTGAAAACGCTTCCTTCTGGGCGTTGCACACATCCACTATCACCACAAATGTAATATACTATACTCTTCGAGTACCGGGTATAAAAATATAGTTCGAGAACGAAGAATACTGTAATAATATAGACTATCGATGAGATTATTATGTCGTTGTGTTTATGAATAGGGGGGAAGAACTGTTTTGTTTAGTATTACTCATCAAATGTTTATTTCTAAGAGCTAATATCTCAAGTGGCTTCAGAGTCATAATTCAATAGTAAACGTTGCTAACATGTCTGGTCTGTGGAAAATTATTGAATACAATTAAATCATACTGTTTTTAAATATGACTAAAACTAATCATTAGTATAACTATTCGGAGGCAGTCGTTGTGGCTTCCTCCTTAGTCATTTCGGGTTCATCCAGATTCCCACTTTCAGGCAAACGATCCTGCACGACATCGATGGAAGACTGCCTTTGAACGCTGGGAGCTGTCGGCTCCACACTAGTCTTCCCCCGAGGTCGTAGAAGATTATCGAGCCCGCCAAAAGGAGCCTCAATTATAAGGTATAGGACATAAGAGACTAACAGAGTCATCCCAAAGTCAGACCAAAAGCCAAGCATCTGCAAAACCATTAAATATTGTTTGTTAACTGTAATCCACTAATTTCAGTCAACTATTGGAAACAAAAACTTACCACATAATAGTTCGAAAAATATGTGTTGGTCCGAAGAAGTCTGGTGTTCATTTCCACGGTGAACAAATGCCAGATGTACACTGAATAGGAGAGTCTCGAGAGAGGCTGCCACAGTGGCGAGGATAGGAAACTATCCGCCAGACCGCCGTAGCCCTGCATGCAGGCGAAGACGATCCAACACAGGGCCAATGGCCAGCCTACTCGTGTCAGCGTGTAGTACAAAGACGCCTCGAGGATGGACAGAGGAGGAGCACTCCACTTTGAGGCAGGATACATGGCAAAGATCGAGGTGAAGAGCATGGCCAGGCTAAGAACCCATCCAGACCATACTACAATCCGGCTTAACTGGAACTTCTTTTCCCGATTTAGGTGAAGGAAGTACCCGAAGAGAAAACCAATCAGCCAGGGAGCCGCATGCAAGTGTGTGGGAGTATAAATGTTCGTACCGGAATCCGGTCCCATTGAGTTCCTGCAATTAAATTATGTTAAAAATCTCTTAAGACAAATAGAAGGATCGTCGACCTACTTGGTGAGAATCTGGATCTTGTTGACCATCATTGTGGCAAATAAGCAAGACGATAGAAGGAGCACAAGCACCACAATGCCAGCTGCTGCCTTCTTGCCCCACTTATACAGAGCAATCAGCAGGAGCGGAGAGATTATGTATAGTTGCATATCCACGGCCAGGTACCAGGAGTGATCCAGGCACTAAAAAAAGGTAATCGTAGTAAGTGGTAGGATCTAAGATTTATAACTTACAATAACGCTTGCTGCATAGTTCTGCACGAACAGCAGCGTCCAGAACCAGCTCTTTTCACAGGCCTCTTGGCCAAGGTACGGTGTGTTCGTGAAAACAGTCATCAGATTCATGTAGACAAGAATGGCCACTGCCAAGAGCGGAATAATACGTATGAAGCGATGAAGATACATCAGCGGCACATTCAGCTTTCCCTTGGATCTGTCAGAAAGTTGGCTATGATTCTCGATGGATGAAAAAAATATCGAGCACTTACTTCTCCATTGCTCGAAGAGCAACCATTGCCACTAGCAAACCGCCAATAAAGAAAAATGAATCCACCGAGAAAAATGCGTGCAGAATGAAGTTGGCAAAGGGTTTCTCGAGCCACTAGAAAATTAACAAAAGCAATGAATAATTATGACTTAATACAATAATGAGTTCACTAACCGACACAACATGTAGTCTATTTATATTCGGAGACCATATAGCAAATCCGAATTTATGGCCAAAAACCACCCAGATCAGGGACATACAGCGGATTCCGTCAAGACAACTGATAACATTCGGATTCGATTTGCTGTCGACAATGCGGAAGATGGCGCGGGAACTGACGCGTGCAGAGAAAATCTTCACAATCACTGGAATACTACCTGGAAGGCAAACAACGAGATTTACCAATCATGTTGTAAGTCAGTCTGTTCTCTTAGTTACTCACTCTGATCCTGGCACAGGAAGTAGTCGTAGAGAGTGCACAGGGCCACGATAGAACCCATCAAGCCAAGGATGACACTGCAATCCATAGTATGAGTCACAGAATTCGATTATTACACCGTTTACAGTGACACTTACACTGTGAAAATAGTCATTCCATCCCAGGGTTTTGATTCACTTGTCTGGCAGCTGCTCTCGTGGACTTGTAGGGTTGTGCTATTTGAGCTGAACAGTTTCTGCGATAATTGAGCAAAAAACGCATCCATATGTGTGGCAGAGCAGGAAGCCGGAAAGCATGATGCGATCCTCAATAAGCTGGTTAGTAAAGCCACATTTTGATTCTGGGAGCTGACGGCTACCTTGAGAAAACAGTACTTTCCATTTATGCTGTGACTATTGGTGATCTCTTTACTGATCTTGAGGCACTCATCGTAATTTCCAAAATCGTAATTGTTACCGTACAGCAATCCCGACGGAATGGAGCCCCAAGCATCGATCACTGCACACAAAATTCATGACGTTTAGTTCACAATCACTTTATGCATTTCAGGATCGACTTACTCTTCAGTGCCCACAATTTTCCAGCAGAGAGCGCCTGCATGAACTGAGCCATGTCCGCGAGACACAACAGATCGTCCTGACTGGGTATTCGGGATTGGAATGGAGCCAAGTCCGTGAGCGATGCATTGCGGAAGTGTTCGGCAAACTCGACTCCCAGCGGGCGGAGCCCCATCAGATGTTGGTATTCCTGGGGGAAATCCTCCTCTTTCACTTTTGCAGCACTGACGAGTACCAGTCCGCAGACCAAGAGAATACCTAGTGTGTTCACCATGCTACCACTTTTTCAATTGATGCCATAGCCACAACTGCCAGTTATTTTATACAAAAACTTTGAAGGCAATCTTGTGATAAGCGTTATCTAGGAGTGGGTCAGCCTTCCCGCCGATTAAAGATTGTTGGACTAGTAGAATACATTTTAATTCTACGGAAAATACCAATCAATGAGCTTAGAAGAAATTCTTGGTAGTCGCATATTTTATTTTCATTCAAAAAGTTTATTTTTCATTTGACTGATGTCTTGACGCCGATAAGGATATTTCTTGTCCATTTTTAAGTAAATGAACGCTTCAACCCAAATATACTTACATATTACTCAACGCGTAATATCTCACATCTCTACAAGAGATAATACCTCAAGTAGCCACTTAACAGTGGAAATTTAAGTAGGCACATTGGTTCTACAAAATATTTATATTAGGAATTAATTGTAGATATTAGAGATTATATTTGGAACTCTTCTCAGGAAATTGTTGTAGCTGCAGTTTCAGCTACTTCAAACTTGTCTTGTTCAAATTTGTCTTCCTTATTTCATTGTCAATGAGTTCAGTTGGATCCTGTGGGACATTATCCGCAGCCAGCATTGATTCGCTGGGAACTGTCGCGTAGCACGCGTTGCTAGCGATCTAATAGTTAGGGTTAGATCGTGTCAAGGGCTCGTGCACAAATATGTTTCACGTGCGGGTCTAGATTCAGACCGAAGAAATAACAGAGAAACGACAGGGTAGGGAGTTTAAACAGCGAAGCGAAGTCGAGCGGTAGTTGCTGATGGTGTTACTGCAACTCGATATGCCCACCCTTCCTTGATCAAACCGGTCCAAATAGGCTGAGAAGTTGGTAATGATCCCTAGAAAAATTCTCTACTTGTAATTGGTTATGTCACATGATCGGCGCCACATGATCCTTAAACACGGCAACAATTAACTTGAATTTTATATAATCGGTTTATTTTTGAATACTTCCTTAAAGATCTAATAGCTGTATAGAAAAAATATTCGAAATATTCGAACAAAACAACTACTCGAGGGCTTGGCATAGGTCAGTAATACCGTGCCGCTAATAAGTCTACGGTCGACGCATGGGTACTTCAATATACTTTCTGTTCGCTTGTAAAATTATACACATATGTATGTATAAGCACACGTTTACGGTTAAACACTCACATTTGGATCAATCCATCGATCCATCGCACTATGGGGAATTTGACCACTTTTTCTGGCCAAAACCCATTTTCCAAAAGTCGTTAAAATTAAACATTTTTAACGGATATATATCGGAATAACATTGGTCTTCAATGTTACGTAATCCAAATTTTAACAGAGCGAACCACTGTTAAGTTAACAGCTTCCAGAATCAGCTGTTTTCTGTCAAGCAACATTTTTTTTTGCACAGAGTAATTTTTCTCAAAGTTTGAAGTTAAAAAATGAATAATTGACCAATTTTATTGCGGTTTTTATAATGAATACAAATCTAAGAGGATTTTAATTTTTTTTTTTTGATTTTGAACTGTACAAAACCTCCTTATATTTCGTGTAATTTTGAATAGTTTGACTGGTATAATTTTGTGACAAAAATTAGTCTTTAAAGAGGCCTACAAAAAGAGTGCCGCCTATTGGACCCCTAAGATTTAATACATATTGTAGGCAATTTAATTTTCTCTCAAATGCATTTAATATTAATTTTCAAATTTTTGCACTTTCTCTGAAATTTGATATTTTAGTACGTAACCTAAAGGCAAATCACACGGGGTGGCGTGTGAGAGAGAGCGAGAGGTAACGATGCCTTTAATATGGATACAAAATTTGGTTCATCTAGCTTTTATGGTCTCTGAGATCTAGGCGCTCATATGTAGGTCTCTAATCGCACTCAAGGCCGGCATCCAGTCGATCGGTCGCGCCGTTCTCGATTAAAACTCACCCAAAGGGTTAGGCTTCTGATTGATTTCGATTTCTTCGGTCCTCGGATCCGAATATAGTGTCGTAGATCATACAAAAAGCTCTTGAGCTTAACACGCGGTACACACGGTTACCGAGGTTAGGATCAATTTTTCTATATTCGGCACTAAAATTAGATCAGACGTCCGTCTGGGATGTCGAGCACAAAATAAAAGAGAAACATGCCCTTCCACTTCATCCGCTTAAGCTCTTGTTTCGCTCGTTCCGTCTTCACCACACATTGACATTTGGCTCTGTTAGCCTATGTCATTTTGACATGAGCCTAATTTCTCTCAAAGTGCAAGGTGCATGCGAAGGGAAGGTGAAACTGCGGTATGGTTGCTCACTTCTAGCTTTTCTGGGACAGGCGCCACTACACATTCCATCCCTGGATTTTGGTTCACTAGTCTGGCAAGTAGCTTCGTTGATATTCATACTTAAGCTGCTCGAGTGGAAAAGTTTCTGCATTAATTGCCCCAAAAACGAATCCCTATGTGCGGCAGAGCAGGAAGCCGGAAAGCATGATGCGATCTTGAGTGCACTGGCTGCGATGGCGACTTTCCATTTACGCTGTGACTACTGGTGATCTCCTTGCAAAACTTGACGCACTCATCGAAATTTCTAAAATGGAAAATGTTACCATACAGCAATCCCGACGGAATGGAGCCCCAATCATCGATCACTGCTCACAAAGTGCATGAACTTTAGTTCACAATAACTTTATGCATTTCAGTATCGACTTACTCTTCAGTGCCCACAATTTTCCAGCAGAGAGCGCCTGCATGAAATGAGCCATGTCCTCGAGACACAACAGATCGTCCTGACTGGGTATTCTGGATTGGAATGGAGCCAAGTCCGTGAGCGATGCATTGCGGAAGTGTTCGCCAAACTCGACTCCCAGCAAGCGGAGCCCCATCAGATGTTGGTAGTCCTGGAGGACATCCTCCTCTTTTACTTTGGCAGCACTGACGAGTACCAGTCCGCAGACCAAGAGAATGCCTAGTGCGTTCACCATGCTAATAGATAGTCAGCTCCTGCCAACTGCTGACCGCTGCCAGTGATTTAATACGAAAGCTTAAAGGCAATCTGGCGATAACACTATCTAACAAAGTGTCAGCCCTTGTCGATTACAAAAACGTTTATTTAGAGTAGTCAGATACCCAGATACTCAACCTGCCATACTAAACTGCTAAATTCAGGCGAACATCACCGATAAGGAGCTATCAGTCTAAATTCTGGGTAGTCGGAAGCAAAAATGTATATATATTTAAAACAATTCTTAGCTAATCGTTTCATTTATTGATTTACGATTAATTAGTTTGTGGCTTTTGATAAGAGTGAATATATTTGCCTGCTCTTTATGCCCCGTATGCGAAGACTACAGGGATACATATATTGGTTTGTGGTAGATTTGGATGGATTGGATTGCGATATAAAACGTCTGGTGTTGGTGTGAGAATAGAGATAAAAAGTCGGAAATAAATTATTCTATAATTATTATTATTGCAATGCATTGTGTACAGAAAGATAAGTGGTACAGATCATGGATCTATAAATAGAATGAGCTTGAACTGAAAGTATGTACATTTGTGTGCGTACGTGGGCTGAGCTGCCGAAATTTCTGAGATTTCTTAAGCCACAAATTTATTTACAGAGTGTTCCTTACTGACGTGACGCACGAATACCCTACAGAGAGTTATACTATTTATGAAAATTCCGCATCGAAAAAATCATGCCGAAAATGTTGTACGGATTTACTCATCCTATTACTTATATTATCTTGGTATTACCATTAATATAGCTACAATGAAGAAAACCATCTCGAAAGTCATCGTTCCCCATCGCTCTCTCTCACACGCGACCCTGTCTGCTTTGCAAATTCGTCCAAATGAGCGCCTAGATCTCAGAGTAAAAATTTAATTCGTCCCTTCTGCGAACATATAATAAATTGCATAAATCGTAAGCTCAAAAATGTATGTATGTCTATACTGACTTAATACAGGGTATAAAGTAGAGCCGCGGCCTTTGCCGCAGCTCACAAAGTTCCTCTTCGTTTTATCTTAAAAATTGGGGATTCCGCAGAATTTTGTTCCTGATATCACAGGAGCTTGGGTAGCTCTAGCTCTTATAGTCTCTAAGATCTAGGCGCTCATGAAGACGGACAGACGGACATGGCTATGGATGCTGATCAAGAATATATATACTTTATGGGGTTGAAAACGCTTCCTTCTGGGCGTTGCACACATCCACTATCACCACAAATGTAATATACTATACTCTTCGAGTACCGGGTATAAAAATATAGTTCGAGAACGAAGAATACTGTAATAATATAGACTATCGATGAGATTATTATGTCGTTGTGTTTATGAATAGGGGGGAAGAACTGTTTTGTTTAGTATTACTCATCAAATGTTTATTTCTAAGAGCTAATATCTCAAGTGGCTTCAGAGTCATAATTCAATAGTAAACGTTGCTAACATGTCTGGTCTGTGGAAAATTATTGAATACAATTAAATCATACTGTTTTTAAATATGACTAAAACTAATCATTAGTATAACTATTCGGAGGCAGTCGTTGTGGCTTCCTCCTTAGTCATTTCGGGTTCATCCAGATTCCCACTTTCAGGCAAACGATCCTGCACGACATCGATGGAAGACTGCCTTTGAACGCTGGGAGCTGTCGGCTCCACACTAGTCTTCCCCCGAGGTCGTAGAAGATTATCGAGCCCGCCAAAAGGAGCCTCAATTATAAGGTATAGGACATAAGAGACTAACAGAGTCATCCCAAAGTCAGACCAAAAGCCAAGCATCTGCAAAACCATTAAATATTGTTTGTTAACTGTAATCCACTAATTTCAGTCAACTATTGGAAACAAAAACTTACCACATAATAGTTCGAAAAATATGTGTTGGTCCGAAGAAGTCTGGTGTTCATTTCCACGGTGAACAAATGCCAGATGTACACTGAATAGGAGAGTCTCGAGAGAGGCTGCCACAGTGGCGAGGATAGGAAACTATCCGCCAGACCGCCGTAGCCCTGCATGCAGGCGAAGACGATCCAACACAGGGCCAATGGCCAGCCTACTCGTGTCAGCGTGTAGTACAAAGACGCCTCGAGGATGGACAGAGGAGGAGCACTCCACTTTGAGGCAGGATACATGGCAAAGATCGAGGTGAAGAGCATGGCCAGGCTAAGAACCCATCCAGACCATACTACAATCCGGCTTAACTGGAACTTCTTTTCCCGATTTAGGTGAAGGAAGTACCCGAAGAGAAAACCAATCAGCCAGGGAGCCGCATGCAAGTGTGTGGGAGTATAAATGTTCGTACCGGAATCCGGTCCCATTGAGTTCCTGCAATTAAATTATGTTAAAAATCTCTTAAGACAAATAGAAGGATCGTCGACCTACTTGGTGAGAATCTGGATCTTGTTGACCATCATTGTGGCAAATAAGCAAGACGATAGAAGGAGCACAAGCACCACAATGCCAGCTGCTGCCTTCTTGCCCCACTTATACAGAGCAATCAGCAGGAGCGGAGAGATTATGTATAGTTGCATATCCACGGCCAGGTACCAGGAGTGATCCAGGCACTAAAAAAAGGTAATCGTAGTAAGTGGTAGGATCTAAGATTTATAACTTACAATAACGCTTGCTGCATAGTTCTGCACGAACAGCAGCGTCCAGAACCAGCTCTTTTCACAGGCCTCTTGGCCAAGGTACGGTGTGTTCGTGAAAACAGTCATCAGATTCATGTAGACAAGAATGGCCACTGCCAAGAGCGGAATAATACGTATGAAGCGATGAAGATACATCAGCGGCACATTCAGCTTTCCCTTGGATCTGTCAGAAAGTTGGCTATGATTCTCGATGGATGAAAAAAATATCGAGCACTTACTTCTCCATTGCTCGAAGAGCAACCATTGCCACTAGCAAACCGCCAATAAAGAAAAATGAATCCACCGAGAAAAATGCGTGCAGAATGAAGTTGGCAAAGGGTTTCTCGAGCCACTAGAAAATTAACAAAAGCAATGAATAATTATGACTTAATACAATAATGAGTTCACTAACCGACACAACATGTAGTCTATTTATATTCGGAGACCATATAGCAAATCCGAATTTATGGCCAAAAACCACCCAGATCAGGGACATACAGCGGATTCCGTCAAGACAACTGATAACATTCGGATTCGATTTGCTGTCGACAATGCGGAAGATGGCGCGGGAACTGACGCGTGCAGAGAAAATCTTCACAATCACTGGAATACTACCTGGAAGGCAAACAACGAGATTTACCAATCATGTTGTAAGTCAGTCTGTTCTCTTAGTTACTCACTC
This sequence comes from Drosophila azteca, assembly GCA_005876895.1. Classification (NCBI taxonomy): domain Eukaryota; kingdom Metazoa; phylum Arthropoda; class Insecta; order Diptera; family Drosophilidae; genus Drosophila; species Drosophila azteca. The sequence continues at coordinate 15,427,763 of VCKU01000004.1, read as the reverse complement.
TGATCCTGGCACAGGAAGTAGTCGTAGAGAGTGCACAGGGCCACGATAGAACCCATCAAGCCAAGGATGACACTGCAATCCATAGTATGAGTCACAGAATTCGATTATTACACCGTTTACAGTGACACTTACACTGTGAAAATAGTCATTCCATCCCAGGGTTTTGATTCACTTGTCTGGCAGCTGCTCTCGTGGACTTGTAGGGTTGTGCTATTTGAGCTGAACAGTTTCTGCGATAATTGAGCAAAAAACGCATCCATATGTGTGGCAGAGCAGGAAGCCGGAAAGCATGATGCGATCCTCAATAAGCTGGTTAGTAAAGCCACATTTTGATTCTGGGAGCTGACGGCTACCTTGAGAAAACAGTACTTTCCATTTATGCTGTGACTATTGGTGATCTCTTTACTGATCTTGAGGCACTCATCGTAATTTCCAAAATCGTAATTGTTACCGTACAGCAATCCCGACGGAATGGAGCCCCAAGCATCGATCACTGCACACAAAATTCATGACGTTTAGTTCACAATCACTTTATGCATTTCAGGATCGACTTACTCTTCAGTGCCCACAATTTTCCAGCAGAGAGCGCCTGCATGAACTGAGCCATGTCCGCGAGACACAACAGATCGTCCTGACTGGGTATTCGGGATTGGAATGGAGCCAAGTCCGTGAGCGATGCATTGCGGAAGTGTTCGGCAAACTCGACTCCCAGCGGGCGGAGCCCCATCAGATGTTGGTATTCCTGGGGGAAATCCTCCTCTTTCACTTTTGCAGCACTGACGAGTACCAGTCCGCAGACCAAGAGAATACCTAGTGTGTTCACCATGCTACCACTTTTTCAATTGATGCCATAGCCCCAACTGCCAGTTATTTTATACAAAAACTTTGAAGGCAATCTTGTGATAAGCGTTATCTAGGAGTGGGTCAGCCTTCCCGCCGATTAAAGATTGTTGGACTAGTAGAATACATTTTAATTCTACGGAAAATACCAATCAATGAGCTTAGAAGAAATTATGGGTGGTCGCATATTTTATTTTTCTTGAACAATTTTTTTTTTAATTTTACTGATAAGGATATAAGGATATTTCTTGTCCATTTTAAAGTAAATAAGCGCTTCAACCCAAATAAACTTACATATTACTCAACGCGTAATATCTAATATCTCTACAATAGATTATACCTCAATTAACCACTTAACAGTGCAAAATTAAGTTGTCACATTGGTTCTACAAAATATGTACATATAATAGGAATTAATTGTAGATATTAGAGATTATATTTGGAACTCTTCTCAGGCAATCGTTGTAGCTGCAGTTTCAGCCACTTCAAACTCATTTGTCTTCCTTATTTCATTGTCATTGAGTTGAGTTGGATCCTGTGGGACATCATCCGAAACCAGCATTGATTCGCTGGGAACTATCGGCTCCGTACTAGTCTTCCCTCGGAGCCGCAAAAGATTATCGAGTCCACCCAAAGGAGCCTCAATTATAATGTATAGCACATACGACATCAATAGAGTGAACCCAAAGTCAGACCAGAAGGTCAACATCTGCAAAAGCAAAAAACACGTTTCTTCTAGTCCACTAATTTCAATCAACTACTGGAAAAGAAACTTACCACATTGTAGTCCGAGAAATAAGTATTCGTCCGTTTAATTCTGCTGTTTGCTTCCTCGATGAACATATGCCAGATGTACACTGAATAGGAGAGTCTCGAGAGAGGCTGCCACAATGGCGAGGATAGAAAACTGTTGGCCAGACCTCCATGGCCCTGCATGCAGGCGAAGACGATCCAACACAGGGCTAGTGGCCAAGCCAGTCGGGTAAGCGTGTAGAAGAGAGACTCCTCCAAAATTGACGGTACTGGAGCCGTCCACTTGGCAGCCGGATACATGGCAAAGATCGATGTGAAGAGCATGGCCAGGCTAACAACCCATCCAGACCACACGGCAATTGGGGTTAACTTGAACTTCTTTCCACGATTCAGGTGGAGGAAGTACCCGAAGAGAAAACCAATCAGCCAGGGAGCCGCATGCGTGTGGGTGGCCATATACAGTTTCCTACTGGCTTCACCATTAAATCCGGTCCTTCAATTAAAACTATTTAATGAATGAAAAATAAATAAGAGAACGATCGGAAACCCACTTGATGAGCATTGAGTAATTGTTGACCATCATTGTGGCAAATAGGCACGACGATAGCAGGAGCACAAGCACCACAATGCCAGCGGCTGCTTTCTTGTCCCACTTGTACAGAGCAATCAGCAGGAGCGGAGAGATAATATATAACTGCATATCCACTGCCAAGTACCATGAATGGGAGAGACACTAAAACAGAATTTCATACCAATCGAAGCGACAGAATATCAGTGACTTACAATACTGCTTGTCGCGTAGTTCTGCACAAACAGCATCGTCCAAAACCAACCGCTTTCACAGGCGGCCTTGTTCTGGTGATCGCTATAAGCGAGCGGTCCGTCCGTGACAACCGTCATCAGATTCATGTAGACTAGAATGGCCACTGCCAAGATCGGAGCAAGACGTGTGATGCGGTGTAGATACATCAGTGGAACATTTAATTTTCCCTGGGATCTATTACGAGTTTGGGAGTTGGATCAGTCTATGATTTAAAAATATATGGCTAAATTACTCACTTCTCCATTGATCGAAGAGCAACTATTGCAACTAGCAGACCGCCAATAACGAAAAATGAATCCACCGAGAAATATCCGTGTAGAACGAAGCTGGCAAAGGGTTCCACGGCCCACTAGAAAGTTAACAAACGAAGTTAATCATCGTGAATACAATATTAAACTAGCTTACATTAAATATATGGATTTCATTTATATTGGGAGCGGCTAGTGCATATCCGTATTCATGTCCAAAAACCACCCAGATCAGGGACATACAGCGGATTCCGTCAAGGCAACTGATAACATTCGGATTCGATTTGCTGTCGACAATGCGGAAGATGGCGCGGGAACTGACGCGTGCAGAGAAAATCTTCACAATCGCTGGGATTCTACCTGGAAGGCAAACAACGTGATTCACCATCATGTAAATCAGTCTGTTCTCTTGGTTACTCACTCTGATCCTGGCACAGGAAGTAGTCGTAGAGAGTGCACAGGGCCACGATAGAACCCATTAAGCCAAGGATGACACTGCAATCCAAAGTATGAGTCACCGAATTCGATTATAATACGGTTAAACTTACACTGTGAAAATGGTAAGGCCATCCCAGGGTTTCGATTCACTAGTCTGGCAAGTAGCTTCGCTGATCATCATACTTATGCTGCTCGAGTTGAAAAGTTTCTGCATTAATTGGCCCAAAAACGAATCCATATGTGCGGGAGAGCAGGAAGCCGGAAAGCATGATGCGATCTTGAGTGCACTGGTTGCGATGGGTACGTTGAGAAAACAGTACTTTCCATTTATGCTGTGACTACTGGTGATCTCCTTGCTGATCTTCACGCACTCATCGAAATTTCCAAGATGGATGAAGTTGCCGTACAGCACTCCAGACGGAATGGAGCCCCAAGCATCGATCACTGTTCACAATATTCATCAACTTTAGTTCACATTCACTAGAGTTTAATTTTAATTATTCACTTACTCCTCACCGCCCACAATTCTCCTGCAGAGAGCGCCTGCATGAACCGAGCCATGTCCGCGAGACACAACAGATCCTCCTGACTGGGTATTCGGGATTGGAACGGAGCCAAGTCCGTGAGCGATGCATTGCGGAAGTGTTCGCCAAACTCGACTCCCAGCGGGCGGAGCCCCATCAGATGTTGGTATTCCTGGGGGAAATCCTCCTCTTTCACTTTTGCAGCACTGACGAGTACCAGTCCGCAGACCAAGAGAATGCCTAGTGTGTTCACCATGCTACCACTTTTTCAATTGATGCCATAGCCACAACTGCCAGTTATTTTATACAAAAACTTTGAAGGCAATCTTGTGATAAGCGTTATCTAGGAGTGGGTCAGCCTTCCCGCCGATTAAAGATTGTTGGACTAGTAGAATACATTTTAATTCTACGGAAAATACCAATCAATGAGCTTAGAAGAAATTATGGGTGGTCGCATATTTTATTTTTCTTGAACAATTTTTTTTTTAATTTTACTGATAAGGATATAAGGATATTTCTTGTCCATTTTAAAGTAAATAAGCGCTTCAACCCAAATAAACTTACATATTACTCAACGCGTAATATCTAATATCTCTACAATAGATTATACCTCAATTAACCACTTAACAGTGCAAAATTAAGTTGTCACATTGGTTCTACAAAATATGTACATATAATAGGAATTAATTGTAGATATTAGAGATTATATTTGGAACTCTTCTCAGGCAATCGTTGTAGCTGCAGTTTCAGCCACTTCAAACTCATTTGTCTTCCTTATTTCATTGTCATTGAGTTGAGTTGGATCCTGTGGGACATCATCCGAAACCAGCATTGATTCGCTGGGAACTATCGGCTCCGTACTAGTCTTCCCTCGGAGCCGCAAAAGATTATCGAGTCCACCCAAAGGAGCCTCAATTATAATGTATAGCACATACGACATCAATAGAGTGAACCCAAAGTCAGACCAGAAGGTCAACATCTGCAAAAGCAAAAAACACGTTTCTTCTAGTCCACTAATTTCAATCAACTACTGGAAAAGAAACTTACCACATTGTAGTCCGAGAAATAAGTATTCGTCCGTTTAATTCTGCTGTTTGCTTCCTCGATGAACATATGCCAGATGTACACTGAATAGGAGAGTCTCGAGAGAGGCTGCCACAATGGCGAGGATAGAAAACTGTTGGCCAGACCTCCATGGCCCTGCATGCAGGCGAAGACGATCCAACACAGGGCTAGTGGCCAAGCCAGTCGGGTAAGCGTGTAGAAGAGAGACTCCTCCAAAATTGACGGTACTGGAGCCGTCCACTTGGCAGCCGGATACATGGCAAAGATCGATGTGAAGAGCATGGCCAGGCTAACAACCCATCCAGACCACACGGCAATTGGGGTTAACTTGAACTTCTTTCCACGATTCAGGTGGAGGAAGTACCCGAAGAGAAAACCAATCAGCCAGGGAGCCGCATGCGTGTGGGTGGCCATATACAGTTTCCTACTGGCTTCACCATTAAATCCGGTCCTTCAATTAAAACTATTTAATGAATGAAAAATAAATAAGAGAACGATCGGAAACCCACTTGATGAGCATTGAGTAATTGTTGACCATCATTGTGGCAAATAGGCACGACGATAGCAGGAGCACAAGCACCACAATGCCAGCGGCTGCTTTCTTGTCCCACTTGTACAGAGCAATCAGCAGGAGCGGAGAGATAATATATAACTGCATATCCACTGCCAAGTACCATGAATGGGAGAGACACTAAAACAGAATTTCATACCAATCGAAGCGACAGAATATCAGTGACTTACAATACTGCTTGTCGCGTAGTTCTGCACAAACAGCATCGTCCAAAACCAACCGCTTTCACAGGCGGCCTTGTTCTGGTGATCGCTATAAGCGAGCGGTCCGTCCGTGACAACCGTCATCAGATTCATGTAGACTAGAATGGCCACTGCCAAGATCGGAGCAAGACGTGTGATGCGGTGTAGATACATCAGTGGAACATTTAATTTTCCCTGGGATCTATTACGAGTTTGGGAGTTGGATCAGTCTATGATTTAAAAATATATGGCTAAATTACTCACTTCTCCATTGATCGAAGAGCAACTATTGCAACTAGCAGACCGCCAATAACGAAAAATGAATCCACCGAGAAATATCCGTGTAGAACGAAGCTGGCAAAGGGTTCCACGGCCCACTAGAAAGTTAACAAACGAAGTTAATCATCGTGAATACAATATTAAACTAGCTTACATTAAATATATGGATTTCATTTATATTGGGAGCGGCTAGTGCATATCCGTATTCATGTCCAAAAACCACCCAGATCAGGGACATACAGCGGATTCCGTCAAGGCAACTGATAACATTCGGATTCGATTTGCTGTCGACAATGCGGAAGATGGCGCGGGAACTGACGCGTGCAGAGAAAATCTTCACAATCGCTGGGATTCTACCTGGAAGGCAAACAACGTGATTCACCATCATGTAAATCAGTCTGTTCTCTTGGTTACTCACTCTGATCCTGGCACAGGAAGTAGTCGTAGAGAGTGCACAGGGCCACGATAGAACCCATTAAGCCAAGGATGACACTGCAATCCAAAGTATGAGTCACCGAATTCGATTATAATACGGTTAAACTTACACTGTGAAAATGGTAAGGCCATCCCAGGGTTTCGATTCACTAGTCTGGCAAGTAGCTTCGCTGATCATCATACTTATGCTGCTCGAGTTGAAAAGTTTCTGCATTAATTGGCCCAAAAACGAATCCATATGTGCGGCAGAGCAGGAAGCCGGAAAGCATGATGCGATCTTGAGTGCACTGGTTGCGATGGGTACGTTGAGAAAACAGTACTTTCCATTTATGCTGTGACTACTGGTGATCTCCTTGCTGATCTTCACGCACTCATCGAAATTTCCAAGATGGATGAAGTTGCCGTACAGCACTCCAGACGGAATGGAGCCCCAAGCATCGATCACTGTTCACAATATTCATCAACTTTAGTTCACATTCACTAGAGTTTAATTTTAATTATTCACTTACTCCTCACCGCCCACAATTCTCCTGCAGAGAGCGCCTGCATGAACCGAGCCATGTCCGCGAGACACAACAGATCCTCCTGACTGGGTATTCGGGATTGGAACGGAGCCAAGTCCGTGAGCGATGCATTGCGGAAGTGTTCGCCAAACTCGACTCCCAGCGAGCGGAGCCCCATCAGATGTTGGTAGTCCTGGACGACATGTGCGTCTTTCAGCTCTGTGGCACTGGCGACTACCAGTCCGCAGACAAACAGAGTGCCTATAGCGTTCATCATGCTAATACATTTGCAATGGATGCCATAGCAGCAACTGCCAGTAATTTTATACAAAAACTTTGAAGGCAATTTTGTGATAAGCTGTATCTAGGAGTATGTCAGCCTCAAAAAATCAAAATCAATTTTCTTGGGTAGGCGTATACTGTATAACTTTTTTTCCTGATTGGAGGACCGAGTATATAAAAAGAATTCTTTAAAAATAAATTGTACCTTGAACATTGAGTTTTCCAAATTTTGTGACTTAAGCGGAAGGGTATACACTTTTGTAATAAAACAGAATTATTTTTTTTTCAGCAAGAAATGTGGTTAGATGGTCGACAAGATAGTGCATTACTCATCGGCTAGTCATTTGGTAGCTTCTAAAGAGGTACAATCTAAAGTGGGTTAGAATCGCATATTTTTTTTTTTAATTGTCTTGTTGGTGAATAAGAATTGATAACGGTATCATTGGTTTTACATATACGTAGGTATAGTACCATATGGTAGCATTCGACCGTAAGATTATCATTTTCTAAATAATCGGAATTGAAACGTTTTAGTCCATGGTAGTACGATAGAAAGGGAAAGACTGAAACAAAAACATTCAAGTTCAGAGAAACACACCCGATAAGAAAAAAAAAGTACCGTAGTTTCTCGGTAGTCCGAAGCACACATCTTGCAATCGTCTTATTGGTCTTGAGTGTTAATGAACCTTTTTTATTTGTCAAATTATGATTTCGTCAATCGTTTTCGGTAATCGTTGGGCTTATCTGAAAGTTGCTACAACCCTCACAGTGTTTGATGGTTATTGAGATTTGCTGGACAGTGTGCTGCAGACTGTCCCAGCAATGTGAATACTTTTTGCTGAAGATCGGTAAAATTAAATATCTTAATCTTAAAGAATCCATAGCAACGACGGCACCTCCTGAACCTTCTGGTGAGTACTTTAAATGTTCGCATATATGTATAAAAACCTATTATATTTTTTGCCAATAATTTTCAAAGCATTAGCTCATCATCAATTTGCTCCCTTGTGAAATTGGCAGCAATCACGTTATGCGCACCCGGCCACGCCCCCCACAAAAACGGAGAAAAACCACAGGAAAACACATACTCCGAGAAAAACACACAGCCCATACATATACACCCAGACACCCACACACTCACACAGCCACACACACACACCTACACAGCCACCTATACTTGAGCACATTTGCTTAATTTTCGAAATGAGTTCGCATGACTTACAGCCACACCGACGCCATGCTGCCATGCGGCCATGCCGCCATACCACCCGATATCCTGTATCCCGTATCCTTTATGGCTCGCTTTTCCTTTGCCTTCGTTTGTGAGTCATTCGTTTGCTTTCTCGTTGATTAAATGCGGAAATTGTTTGACTTTAGTTAGGCGCATGCAATTAATTAAATTAGAGCACCCGAAAACCCATCAAACGAAAAACATTCCATAAAAGTGTGCTCAAAGTGTACCGACAACATGACAACATGGGAGAAAGTAAACCCGTTACAGATCCGATTTCCACGGGTTTATTGAAATTGAATTATCATTTTGTTTCCACGCCTCGTCAGGGGGGGGTCTGGACCTGGGGACAGCACCATTTTATGCAAATTTCAATTTATGCCACAGCACAATCCCAGCCAGCCGAGCTCCTTGGGCCCGGGGTTTACGACTTTATTCCATGACAGTTTGCCGTTTAAGTTGGCCGAGAAAAGGTGGGCGGGGGGCCAGAAAGTGTAACACGCCAATGCCCCTCAACTGCCGTAATGAGGGAATGGCGTTTTTCCATCATATTTTATAGGACCAAGGAGCCATTCATCATGTATCGCGCTTACAACAAAGGCATATGAAACACTTTTACTCCGATTCCTGGCACGTGCCATAAAACGCGGCGCGGCATTGCCAATAAAGCCTGAGATACGCTCGGCGCGATAATAAACATGCTAATGGCCATTAAGAGGCGAATTTGAATTGAAAATCCCAACGAAATTAATAGAAATACTTTACGTTACGTTAGTGGCATTATATAATTGGACATGTCGACCGTGTAAATGCATAATTAAATTACTTAAACTTTAACTAAATCAAAAGCAGGCAGTCAGGCAGGCAGGCACACAGGCACACACACACACACACATACATACACATACGAGCATAAAGTGAAATATTCGCTTAAATAGTTCATTAGAAGCAATTCATTTGTTTAAACGCCTGGGAAAAGAGCGCGTGTTACATAATTGAATGCAGGACATACTGTTGCCCTCTGTGTCCGTATATTTAATTACGGTAATTGGCTAGAAATGCTATTTAATGTTTACAGAGCCAAAAGTACGTGCAATTATGTCAAGAGAAAAACTGCTTTAATGCCTAACAAAATGCAATTATACAATAAGGTCAATTTACATTAAATAAAAACGAAATTAATTGGGAATATACATAGTTATTTGTATATTCTAAATTTATCTCAAATAATCGAACAATTTATAGTAAATACATACAATTAACTTTAATGACGTCAAGCTTGCATTACAAATTAGAAACTTTAGATCTCAGTCAAAATATCAAAAAGTGCATTTAAAACATGAAAATAATAGGCAAATATTATAAAAAATATAAAAAAAATATATAAATATTAATATCTATCAGAAAACGCTCATACAAACGTCCCCTATTGATATCATGAGTCTGTCTCTGCCTTCCTGAAACGTTGCAAACTCTCAAAACCAAATTTAGGGTATCATGATGACGTTTCCAATAACAACAACAACAACAACAATAATGACGATGATGATGATGATGGTGACGGTGATGGGGAGTTTCTGGCAGAGAAGCAATAACAGCAAACAGGCATTTTCACACCAGAGGCAAGCACAGCGTCGCATGTCTGCCAGCCTTTTATAGACTCCCTCTCTCTCTCTCTCTCTCTTGCTCGCGTGTGTACTTTTGTTCGAAAGCAAGTGCATACTTTTAGGCTCAACTAATGGAAAATCAAATGCAGCTGAAAGAAAGTTGATCGAATCGCTCGAAATCCTGCTCTGTAATTACTAGTCATTTGGGGAGATGACTTTTCCTTTACATTAATCCAGCCCGTAGGCTGCTGGGGGGAGGGAAGTGGAGTGGAGTGTAGGTCGGGCAGACAAAACTGGCAACTTTGGTCGAGTCAATTCAATTTCAATTTATCAAATGCTTCAGCAATTTCTCTAATTGAATTTCGTTTCATTTGGCGTAGCATAATTTTTAAAATATAACATTTCAATGCCGGCCAGGACAAAGACCCTCTCCTACACCGAAATCCCGCCTCTTATTGATGCCATTCACTCAGCCCCAAGGAGCGCTGGTCTCTAATCTATTGTAAGGATGCCTTGCCCTGGTATCCATCCGCCGGAACGTAATCATTTTGAGCGCATTCCGATAAGTTTGCTTATAAATCACAAATGTCCGACGGCCAGGATAGAGCAGAGCCCCGGAGGAGCTGAAGCTTTAGCGCCCGAAGGATGCCCTTGGCCGAAGGCTTTTAAATCGATGAGCACATCGCAGAATTGACAATAATATTTTTAAAATAATTTTATTATTTCATTCAGCCGGGCATTCATGCAGACACACAAGGAAGGAGAAAGGAGGACGGAGGACGGCGAACGGATGACTGTCTGTCCATCAGCATCGATGGAGCTGCTTCGGAACCGGTCATGCGTGAATGTAAACGCAGCTTGAACCCACTCGAGGGGCAGTAATACAAATTTGAGCATTTCTTTCTCCTCTTTAATTAAACGAAAAAAGCTGAAATCTAATTATGTTTGTCTTGTCCATTCCGCATTCAAAGGGACCGCATTCCTCTCTACGAACGGGGCCACCGCTGGTCGTACTGCCCGATGACGTAGGTCAGCTTCCTGATGGCGAGCTCCACCTGCTCGTCGTCCACCTGGTGGTAGAGCACCACTCGGGCAAAGGCCCAGTCCCGAGCACTGGCCTTCAGGACAATCCCGGAGCCATCCTTGGCCGTCACTCCCGCTGCGAGCTCCTGGGCGTCGACTTGGGCCAGGCGTTCAGCAAACTCACTGGCCGTCAGCTCGGATTGCTTGATCTCGATTAGGAGAATGTTGCTCTGGACAGTGTCCAGATCCACGGTGACATTGGGACTCTGGAGTTGATGTATGGCTGAGGGAAGAGTTCGTAAGGGAATGGAATCAAACACAGTCCCGCTGTAGATAGTTACCATTTGCGATTCGCTTCGTCCGCTCATGATCCTTGCCGAGGAGCGGCACCACCTCCTCCAGAGCTACCAGGGCGGCAGCAGCAAGTATACCAGCCTGCCGCATGCCCCCACCCAAGGCCTTGCGCAGTCGACGAGCTCTGCAGGAAACCAGAAACGGAGACACAGAAAAAGGATTAGCTGGCATCGTAGGGCATTTCAGATAGAGAGAGAGAGAGAGAGGAAACCCACTGTGAAATGAACTGCTGGGAGCCGACGAGCACAGAGCCCACCGGTGCGGACAAGCCCTTGCTGAAGCAAATGGAAACCGAGTCAAAGTCCCGGCAGATGCGTGCCACACTGACGCCCAAGGCGGCAGCTGCATTGAACACCCGGGCCCCGTCCATGTGCAGGGCGATGGGTGCACAGCCCACTCCGGGCTGGCGCAAGAGATTGGCCAGCTCGTCGAGGAAGGCCAGTGGAATCACCTTGCCGCCGCAGATGTTGTGCGTGTTCTCCACCACCACCAGCGAGGTAATGGGCTCGTGGTAGTCGTCGTGGCGGATCCTTCGTCGCAGCTCCGTGAGGCAGAAGGTGCCATCGGGTTCGTTCTTGAGCGTAGCTAATTGCACGCCAGCCAGGTGTGAGGCTCCCCCTAAATGTGATTAATGAATACACACAGTCAATGTTTGTTCCCTGCTCCTGCCACTGCTGCTGCTCCTCCGAGGGATTCAGGTCTCACCTTGCTCGTACAGAAAGATGTGCGATAAATCGCCGACAAGGGCCTCCGTGCCACGCTTGTGGCAATGAACCATAACTGTGGGGGATTACAAAGAGATGCTCGAGTATTCACTTAGCTTGCGAGGGGCGATAATTGAACTGGTCTTAAATATTCATATTCAGGATCCCCACAAAGCAATTCATTCCAGCAGATTCATTCCCAGAGTCAACTTTAGTAATGCTTAAATTGCGTGCTGCCTTTATGTTTCACCAAAACTCCTTAAAGATCCCCAAGGCAACCGAAAAACTATAAGAGATGTCTCCTAGAAAGGAAAGACTTTCCCGCTGCATACTCAATGAGCGACCCTCGTGAAAAATTAGCACAATCGTAAGTCTCAGTGCATTCGCTTTGAATGAAATGCAAATTTCAAATTCCATTAGAAATATTAATTTGAACGGACGCATAAATTTCTAGGAGGCACTCCCAGTCCTCAGGCTGCTCTGCTTCCGGTCCCGTTCCATCTGCATCCCCATCCCCATGCTGGTGTTGCTGCTCCTTCGGACCCACTCCTCTTCTTTTCAGATATACCTTCTGTTGACTGCGGCACACGTCCACGTCTAATATTAAAGTCTATAAAAATTAATGTTATGTTTATGGGCGCCCTTAACCTTTACGATAATGTACCTGATGCATGATATGAGCTCTGCTTTCTTGTTTCTCCCTCTCTTTGCTTTTCTCTTACTTTTTCTTGTTTGCCTCATTTCTGTTGGCTGCCCCCTGGCTTTTGTAATCCGAAACTGGCCGCACTTTAAACTAATAAACATAAGCGACTTCACCGTCCCCGTTCCCGTTCCCATCCCCATTCCCATCCCGTCGAGAGGCTGAGAATGTGCTGCCCTGTTCCGTGTTATTTATGTGCATGTCTTGCCACTCACTTGCCAGCAGATTTCCCATGGTGCCGCTGGGCACAAAGAGCCCGGCCTCCTTGCCAAAAATGGCCGCTGTCTTCGCCTCCAGTTCGTTGATGGTGGGATCCTCCCCGTAGACATCGTCTCCCACGATGGCCGTTGCCATGCGGCTTCTCATCTCAGCCGTGGGCTGGCTGACTGTGTCCGAGCGTAGGTCCACAACGGAGGGGGACATTTTCTAATGTGAATTGCGGACGGAAGTGGATTAGGTGTGGCATTTGCATAAGTTGTGTTATGTTGATTCACTTGCTTTCTTTATGGACTGTTGTCGAGACGAAAGAAAATACATATCTATATATACATATATACATTCAAGGTGAAAAAAGTCTAGTTTCTTAAGCCGAAGAATGGAATACCCTTGTAGTACCCTTTTACTGCATATACCTACCCACATTTTATTCTTTTTAGAAGCAATATAAATGTTTTCTTTAAGATTGATGATTGATTAGCTGTTTCTAGTATTTTCTGGCTTTACCAGAAAGATATCTTCGAAAGCGATGGACCCTATGGTTAGAGTATCAGATCAGACCACGTCAGTTGCATTGCCATAATTTGATAATTGTTTACATCATTCAATTGATTAGCCAATGACTGATGTGGTCTTGGCTGGAGCACCACACTCATGGACAGGCAGCACCACTTGAACACTGCGATTATATAACCTTCAGCAATATTATTTACATATGCTCGAGCACTTGACACTTGTGTCTTTAGTTCTATTCAAATACCGGCGAACAAACCAAAAAAAACATAATTGAATTAGCAAACTATAAATAAAAAGAACTCACATCAGCAATTAGTTGATAAGGCGGTGAATGCGAACGGAATTGAGACAAGACACAACGTGCTCGCACGAGTAAAAAAAAAACTGGGACTGACCCCCCCAGCAGCAGCCGGCATTGGCTTCGCTTTCAGTGCCTGCCTCCAGAAGAGAACGGAGAGCATTATCGGAGAGCGGCATTAACGTATTTACTGTACACAATTGAGCGGCGATCGACGAGCGGAAAGCTCAAGCACAGCCAGAGAGTGAAAGCTCTCTACAAACACCGTTCTTACACGTTCAATGCGCTGCAAAGCTGGAAGACTGTCAAAGCTCGTTTGCACTGAAAAAATTTAAAGGGTATGAAATAACAAAACGATTTCAAATTTCTTTGGTACTTTTTTTTTATTAATTATTTTCTGAAATTGTCACTAAAATTTTTACTAATTCTAACACAATTTTTGTATTCTTCCATCAATCGTTTTCTCCTCACTCTGTTCACACTGTGTCTCCGGGCCAACAAACAAGTTGTGCAGAGAGTTTTGTTGATCTCTCTGCAACCACATCATCATAAGGTACAATTCAAAGATGTTACAATAATAAAAATAACAAATGTAACTTAGTTATACAAACATACATACATACATATGTACTATATGCATACTCGGTAATCATAATTAGTTTTTTAACAGTATAGTAGTGTGTTTCTTTTGTTTTGTTTCGCACATGGTAAAGTACATGATTTTCGCTGGAACTAATTGGACTAACTAAGAAGAGGGGACCCCGGAGGGCGGAGGGTCCCACCCACCGGATCCGGATAAAGCTACGCCTGATATCGATCATAAAGTTATAATAACTTACCAACTAAATTTGCAACAACTTTTCTTACGAATTGTGGGGGGGGTGGTAGGGGGATAGGGGCTGGCAATTTGCATACGCGCTAAATGTGTATGCACATCAAAGTTTTATGTAAAATGTATGAAAAAATTATAAATAAATATTTAGAAAATAGTTTCGTTTTTCCGTTTCCGTTTTTAGTTTCTGTTTCTGTTTCAGTTTCAGTTTTCTTTTTTAATGTTTATAGTCTTTTGAAGAAGTTTCATTCCTGCAAACGCCGGCAAAATGTATTGTTTAGTTTTCTCATGCCTTCAAGTTACTAGTTTGTGTACTTTTGGCACCCACTGTGGTGTGAATTGGTGGTGTACGGGGTCATTGCCAAATCACTGTTAACAAAACAAAAACGGGGTGGGGGGTGGAAAATCATATCAACTAACTTTAGAGTGAATTAATTTCTAGCCTTGGCTCTTGCTGGGTTCTGATTTCTGGCATCTGTCATCTGGCTTCTGGCTTTTTGGTATGTGCAGACAGAGCGACAAGGAGATATTTGATTTCACTTAGGACGCTGATCTGATCTTTTACAAAGATCGATTGCCATTCAATTTAAGGCGAAGTTCCGCTTTGGCTTTCGCTTCCGTTTCCGTTTCATCGTTGGACAACACACACACACAGGACACGCAACTAATAGCTAGGGGTTTAAGCTAATGCTCTAGGATGCTTTTGTTGGTTCTGCCACGCTCTACTTCCATTGGTAGCGCTATGAGGACAGGTCATTCTCGGAGGCGTCCACGTCCGCCTCACCAGGGGGATTCCGCTTTATGCAATCCCGTATGCTCTGCAAGATGATGCCCGTGCGCCGGTCGAGGGCATCCAGATGGGGCTGCCAGAGCACCGGATTCACCGGATCGTTGTTCAACGATTCGCTCATCAGCTGCGACAGCGTCTTGGGACCATTGTGGAACCTTCGAAATAGACAAAAAATAACAAAAACATTTCGGAATGTCAGTATTGGATTTGGGAGCTATCCTATCTCGTAGAGTATACTCACTCAAGCAGCCTGGTCAGCGTTGATTTGCGGATCACACAGCACTGCAGGACGGGCGCCAGGATGGAGAGCTCATCGTGGAAGGGGCGACCAAAGCCACGTCCATGGTCCAAGTGCAGCGGAAACGTCTCATTGCCATAGACTCTGCAATGCAAGTGAAAGATCCCAGTTCGAATTAATGTGGCTGCAGCACTCAGAACCCCCATCAGCCTCCCCCCTCTCCTCTTCCTGGCAGATATCCTGGATAATTGCCTTGCAATATGTGGTGGAAAGTGCCAGACTCAGACGCAATCACCGCACGGATGCTCGGATTGGATGGGCTCAGTCATGTGTGAGCAGGGTGAGCAGCATGCGAAGGGCGGAAGGGTGGATATGTGCCGTGCAGTGCCGGCGATGACATCGCCATAAGCCCAACAAACGCTTTTGCATAACAAACAATTTAGTAGCAGCCAAGTCATCTGGCACCTGGCATGGTCCTCGGTCCTTGGTACCCTATGGTCCCTGGTCCTAGTGCTGGCCTGTTCCCAGCTACAGCTCGGAGCCAGCATCGATGATGTGCGACTATGGGAGCGGCGGCTTACGAAGCTGAGATGTTGTGTAACCTTTTGTCAGACAGGCTGGGGAATATCTTTCCGTGGCACTGCTCTGGCTGTTGCTCCTGCGGCCATGGCTATAGAGCTGTTGCTGTTTGGCATGCAGGTGCAAGCATATCCCTGCCAAATGCATGCGCTTAGGCGGCCGCATATGAGGCGTATACGTAACGTGCTAAAAGCAGCCAGAGCCATTGCCCTTGCCATAGTCATAGCCATAGCCAGACAGGAAGCCAACGGAGCCATGTGTGCGGAAATAAACCGATCGCATTAGTTGCCATGCCAAGGACAGCCATGTGCACATATCCAGCTAAGCCCCAACCCAACCCCATCCAACTCCTACCCAGCCCAACAGATACCCCGCTATATACTCACTTGAAAGTCTCATAATGATGACGATCCATGTTGCCAGTGAGGAAATCAAAGACGGCCATGTCCATGATGTCGTACAGCCGCCTGCCCTCGTCATAGGGTGGAATATCACGGACCTAAGTGGGTTTTTAGGGTGAAAATCAAATGCAAAATTAAGTTGCATCCAGAAGGCAGGAAAATTTTCAAACGACGGGCGAATGCAAAAGAGGAAAACGGAACTCAACTTGGCCAGAGATGTCTTAATTAAGTCAACTCCGGGTCGGGGTCCGGGTCCGAGTCCGGGACCGAGTCCGGGTCGGACCACAATAAAAACATTTGCATTTCAATCGAGTTTAAATGCAAATGAAATAAAAATAACCGCAACGGAAGGAGCTCCTCAGAAATTCTTCGAGTCCGAAATGGAGGAGGGCGCTCATTCCCTTTGCTGAATGTCCATTCCCCTCGTTTCCCCCTTTCCCCGCAATCGAGCAATACATACCAGGGCACAATAATTGGCATCTGTCTCCCACTGAGCCTTCTTCCGCTTGTGATAGGAGCGTCGCCAAGGATGCCGCCAGAGCTGTGGAAGGAGCAGAACAGAAAAGAATGCAACATAAAATCAATTTCCATTCCAGAGCAGAGTACGAGAGTACGGAATCGGGACAGACAGTGAATGCGGCCAAGAAATCTCATTGTCTTAGTACGAGGCACCATTCGGTTAAAATGTGAGAATATTAATTTCGCATTTTGCTTTACGTTCGTTCACTTTCCCTTTGGAGAATTCCTCCAACTGCAGCGAAATTAATTTTGCTTGAATTAAATTATTTGCTGGCCAGGAGAAGTGCAATAAAAGTTACTCTCCGAGGTCCTTCCTTTCGCCGAAACTTACCTTCCGACCCTGGACAGGCCAAGGGGTAGATTTTTTATGTGGGGAGGATGGGGGCAGTCCCCGGGACAACAACAACAACAACAACGCGATGGAGGAACAGCAACAGAAACAGCAACAGAAACAGGAACAAGAACAGGAACGGGAGCGGGAGCGGGACGCGTTACGCGGCGCAGAAGCAGCAACAACAAAAATTATATAAAATATATATAAAAAGGAATTAAAAACAAGGTTTAAGGGCGAGCAAGCGAGAAAAAAATGCATAATAAAAGCTCAGCGCGTTGGGCGTTTTATGCAGAGTGGGCGTGACCATAGTGTGTAATGACCGGAAGTCTCGTGGGGGGGTTAACGCTCTCAGAATGCAGCAGACGCAGCAGCAAAGCAAAGCCAAAGCCAAAGCCTCGCCACACACATACACGATGGAAACTGCTGGAAAAGCGCGAAAAGCAACAAACTACAACAAAAAGCAAAAGAAGCAGAAGCAGAAGCAAAAGCAGTAGAGGCAGAAGCAAACATAAAGCACAAAAGTAAGGTGAGTTAACGGTGGAATGGTGACAGCAATGGAATGGAATGGTCGATGGTACGCGAAAGGGCAAGCTGCAGCAAAATCCGCCGTCTTTCAGGTTAATTTTTTCTTTTCTTATTTTGCATAGAATGCAAAGCTTTTCTACCCTTTCCTTTCACCCTTCAACAACCCACCACCACCACCACGGGAGCAGGTCAGCTTTCAAAAAATGCATAAATCAAGAAAAATTAAATTCTATAAGGTTTAATGGTGGTGGTGCTGGCGGTATGCCAGGGGGCAGATACGGATGGAAGCAACGGAATGCGGCAAATGTGAGGAAAGCAATTTGCAATTTTTGTTAGCACCGCGTTAAATGCCCTTGATAAATGCTCGGTACCTGAGAAAACACCGCGTGAAAGATACTTAAATATGGTAAATGGTGGAATGGGGGGAGCGACATTCTCTATTAAAAATGGTTTGCAGTGTGCAGTTTTTTTCAAAATAGTTCCTCAAAAGTATCTTAAAGATGAACCCACTTTAATGAAATTTTTCAGTAATTCTGTATGCAGAATGATCACTGAATTTGGTTAATATTACAGTTAAATGCTTTCAAATTAAACTGCTTCGCCCATGTAAATGCATTATTTAATATGTTAATTGATTAATGTGTCTGACTTACAGAATGAATATAACTGACAGATGTAGCAAATGATAATGATGTGAAAGCCAAAACTTTAATACTTATGGAAGCAATTTATATCTGTTCACAGCTGAAAAATCTACAACTAAAGCTAGTATTTACTTTCTTTTGTCTAAGAATCAACTAACAAAGTGAGTACTTCACAATTTTCCATAGCTATTCAGCAATTCTTCCGCTATTCACTTTTCTCCGCTAGAAAGAAAAACCATCTACATACATACATATGTACATATCTACCTTCTGCACCTCAAGTGCTCCTCCCATATTGATTCTCCACTCATTTGAGGCATTTTCCGTTCTCCACAAGCAACCCTTTCAGGCAATCCTCAAAGCATTTAACAAGCGTGCAAATCAAATTTGCAACTTAATTAGAATTCTGTTCTGTTCTGTTCTGCTTTGTTACAAAAAAGAAAGAAACACTCTGCTCGTTGTTTACTTCAAACCAACTGGGGCCCTTAGGGCGATGGGGAACCCGAAGAGAGCAAACAAGGGGAGAAAGGGGAAACAGAAACGGATACGGATACGGAAACAGAGATTGTAGCAGGGAAGTGAAGGAGAAGCTGCAGGAGGAGTGAAAAATGGAAGGCAAAAGAAAAATGATCTCTTGTGCATAATTTACAGTTTCGCCTTACGCCAAATCTCAAGTATACACTTAACCATTTTCTACTTGTAAACTGTTTTGAGAGCGAGTCACCGCCGCCGCAAAAAAAAAGGGGGAAATAAAGAGAATTATTCCTTTGAGGCTCGAGGCAAGGATACTAAAAAAAGAAATGTATAAAAATGACTAAAAATAAAATGCCTCTGCCAGGGCATATCTCTGGGACAGACCTGATTGTGGGGAAAAGACGAGTGAGTATGTAAGGGGGGAGGGAGGGATAAACCCTTTTTATAGCCTTGGAGACTGAGACGGCGACGGTGTCCGGCAAAATGCTTTAATTTTTCGGTAATTTGCATTTAAAAGCTGTCCCTTTTTGCTAATAAATCTGCTCCGTTTTGATTGAGTGGACTCTAGAATTTATAAACATCAGATAGAGAGAGAGACAGAGATTCAGAACCAGACCCAAAGCTAGTCCGAGTCCGAGTCCGATTACGAGGCATTCATTTATACATTTAATTTTACGCCCTACCAGACGCTGAAGAACTGATACAATATTTTGCTCTTAATTCAACAGCCAAATGAATGAATGAAATTTTCCGAGTGGCTCGCCAAAGGATAGGGGAGGGGGGAACTGTAGGCAGCAAGCAGCGAATCTCACAGGCAAACAAACAAACAAAGGATACAAAAAAAGTTTACAGCAAATTATGTAAATTAAAAGAGAGTTTCGTTCCTCCTCCTTGCCAGAGTCCCAGCCATACCGTGGCAGCATTGAAGGCAACGTTTTTTTTTAAATACCTCCCCTCTTTTCCTCTCTATAAATGAGCTGTTTTTTATGCTTTGAGATCCCTAAATGGGTCAACCACCCACCCAGCTTTTCGGGTCGGGTCGGGACGGATCTGTTTAGGTTGGGGTCCGACTGCTTAGGTGGTTCTAGGAATCGAGCTATCTGGGAGTCCCATGGCTTACGCTTACCTGTTGCTGGCCAAAACATACTATATTCTGAGTAAATAAAGTGATTTGTTATTTGGCCTGGCCAAGCGAACGAAATTAGTAATGAAAGCGGGCGAACCACAGCACATAAATTGTAATCTGGCGCAGTGCCGAGAGCTGGCCGTGCATTAATCAAAAACCACTTAGCCCGGCCTGGGGCTGGTGCTGTTGCTGTAGCAGCCATGCCATGAGAGACATGAGGTGGATAGATCCAAGTGAAGACCCATGCGTGCTGGATGCTGGTTGTGTGTGGGATGTGGCATGGCATGGCATGGCATGGATGGGGGATGATAGAGAATGGTACATACCTTGCGATTTCCCGACTCAAAGTTGGGCAGAAAGGCGGCAAAGGAGCCCTCGAGCAGGTCCGGGTTCCCGCAGATGGCATGCGAGGTGTCACAATAGTAGGAGCACTTGCCATGGAAGCATAAATTCAGCGACGGCGAAACAAAGAAGGTCTTCAATAAATTCTCCTCGGCCAGTTGATAAATTTCGGTCGTAATGTTCAGTGTACGGCCCGCCACAGGCATGGCACGCCGGAATCCCAGTATCCTGTAACCAGAGACAACGAAGAGCGGTTAATAAAATGGCCAGCAAACAACAACAGCAAAAAGCAAAAGATAAATAAAAATAACAAGAGAAACATCTCCTTTGCCTTAATGGCGGAGACACACACACACACACACACACAGAAAAATCTCAGAGTGTGATTCGAAATGCGTAAAGCAAAAGATTCCAAGGAAATGAAAGGGAAAGACAGAAATGGGTTGAATATTTCCTTAACCAAAACAATTGAGTTAATTGTCTGCACGTGGCATCCACATCTGACAGATACAGATACATATATACTTTTCACAGAGTGCCTGCCAACTACATATATCTGAGAGTAACTGAAGGGTTGCATTGTCGATTGCTGTGCTCATCAATTTTAAGCTGTTTAAACAAAACTTTAATCCGATTGATTGGAAAAACAGAAAATTGATTCCAAATTCAATTACTGCATAAATCTTTAGACATCTTTTTCGGCGCGCCCAATGGGGTTATCGGAAAATGGGGCAATGTTTATTTTCTGCAGGGCGGGGGCAGTGCGAAGGCCGCTTCAGAAGTTGGGGCACACTCCATTAGTGGGCTGACAGCCCAGGCTGAGCTCAAAGTTTGCCTTTGCACTGGGGCCAACACTGGAGGAGGGCTGGGGGACAGTTGCCCGCCATCGATGGGGATGTGGTGTGATGGTGTGGCTGTGCGGGCGACGGGGGGGCTAGCCTGCGTGTGGCAGCCACAACAATTACACAAGTTATGACGCCTTATCTGAATTCAAAAATGACTCAGCGGGGGAGCACTAGACCTGGACTCGGGCCTGGACTCGCCTGAGCCCTGCCTCAACTGGCAATTAACCTCGCTGTCAGAAGTTTTGTCAAACGCAAGCAGCTGCTAACTATGCAGACAATTTCGAGTCTAAATTACGGGGGAACATGTCAGCCATGGCCTGGCCTGGCCTGGCCCTGGACTGGGCCAAGTTAATTAGCCATGAAAGGGTCGCCTCGTAGTCGGCGGGAGTCATGGAGTCAGGATCGCTGGGATGTCCAAAGTTATGTGCCCACATAATTTACATGCGTTGCTGCCATATCCTTTTTTCCCACCCCCACCCTCACCTCAACTCTCTCTCCCTCACCCTCTCCCTCTCTTTCCTTTTCTGTTGGCTTGAAAAATATTCTTAAATATCATTTAATGGCGCCATTTGGCCCCTGTCCTTGTGTCCTTATGTCGGTCTGCCTGTGTGCGTGTGCGTGTGTGTGTGTCGGTGCGACAGGGTAAATGTATGAACATTTTTTATTTTATGCGACGGCCCATCATAAATAATGAACATAAATTGACTGCGGTCTGACCTCAGCATGGGTCCGAGGACGAGGGGGAGTGGCGGGAATATTGGGCCGCCTTCTAATCGCAGAAGGTCAGGCATCCTTGTGGCTTTCAAATTGCCAAAAAAAAAGAAACACATATCATAAATTTGAATGCCGAATGTTGGCCCAGGGACTGGCTCTGGCTTTGGCTAACGTTTTCCGACAAATTGGTTAATTTGATTGCTTTGTCAGGTACCAGAAAAATAAAACTGTTTCAGACTGCACAAAACTCATAAATGTAGAGGGGAACATAATGGCTCAAAGGATCGGGTCAGCTGTAAAAGCCAATGAAATGCCGGAATGAATATTGATATGCAATATTCTGGGATATTTTTCAATTAAATTTGAAACTATTTTTGCAGACCACAGGCACAGACCACACCAGGCCTCCCCTCCCCTCCCCTTCCCTCCCCTCCCTTCCTCCCCTGATTCCCCTCAGTTACAGTTGCAGTTACAGTTTATGTTTACCTAATTGAATATTTCAAATTGATTTCGATTTCATTTTGTATTCTTTCATTTCTGTTGCACTCCTGCTGGTGTTGCGGCGGCATTTCATGGAATTTGCAGCATAAATATTTGCGTATAATTGAAAATTAAATGAAAAATAAATACACATGCAACCAGTACACCAGGACGATTGCGTTATGCTGCCACGAAAATGCATTCCAGCATTACGGTGAGGGCGGGGGAGGAGGGAAGGGCTACGGAGGAACGGGAAGGGTACTCACCTGTCCAAGTGGAAGGCAGCAATCTCGGCGTTGTGTCGCTCATAGTCCGTGAAGTAGAAATGATTGGGCAGCGTTTGCTGGTCCCTGGGAAACCTGTGGAAATGTAAATCAGACAGTTGAGACAGGTGGCAAGTGGCAGGTGGCAAGGTGGCCAGGTGGCTGCGAAAAAAGGCTGCATGCCACAGAATGAATTGAATAGAAACTGCGGGCGTCTGTCACCAGCTTAATGCATTTGCGTGGGTGGCCACTTTTGAGTCAGTGGCCAGGGGGCGGGTCGGGAGAGGAGGCGGCGGAGGTGGAGGCGGGGCAGAGGTGTGTGTGTGTGGGAGCAGAGCACCTGCCGTGTTACGTGCCAGCTTAATTACTTACACGAGCCCCACACGAAGCGGGGACTGCAATTAAAAAGAAAATATTTAAAAAAAAAAAACAAAAAGACGAGCACCCATTCATTTAAATTGCAAATGAATGGCATTAAAAGGACACTTTGCACTTTGGCAGCTGCTCCGGGTTCACCTTCAGCTCCGCTCCAGCTTGACATCCAGCTGGAGGTCCTGCCGGAGTTGTGGGTTGGAAGGTGGCAGGACACATTGACCAAGGCAACGCGTTTAAATCTCATTAAAAAGTGCATAAATGTTTTAAATTTGCTCACAGCTTGAAGGGGCCACCGCAAAACGTCGGAATTTCCATCGACATGCAGCATGCAACATGCAGCGGCTGCTTCGCCGCTGCGAAAGTCAGCGAAAATGTGCGAATTTTTATTTACTCGGGGAAAAGTGGGCAAAAGTGCTGTCGACAAGTGGGCAAAAGTTGGCATTCATTGTGGGGCAGGAGACAAATGCATTAAGCGGTGGTGGATGCGCTGAAGAGTCTCCGTATACGGCCATGGCCCCGGCCAGCATACTTACCGCATCGGCTTCATTAAGGCCTTGATATCGTTGGGGTATTCAATGATCAATTTCAGCTGGGTGCCGCCTTCCTTTTGCACTGGAAAACCAAGTGGAGAAACGAATGTAAATTAATCTGGCACTCGAAATTAATTGAAGCAAAAAACCCAACCCAAAAGCGAGAAGAGAAAATGAAAATGAAATATTCCCAATTCAATGACTCTTCTCCGCAGTCGCTGTACAGTCGGCTTTGAAAATATTGCCAAACCGAAATCCCCACACAAAATACACTTGACTAAATACCAATTAAATTGCATTTTAAAAGGGCAACCCAAAAATAGAAAATAAATATTACGTATACGCAACCGCACAAAGGATCCTCAAACCAAAGACTCGGGGTTTCTGTTATGCTCTGTTTTTTGTATGTGAAGTCAACTGCAACTAGCATTGGCCATTGCAATAATAGACAGTAGGGGCTTATTGGACTCTATAGCTCTGGTTGGGTTTCTGGCCAAAAATGTGAAAATTAAACCGCATTTCATTCAAATACAAAGAGAAAACAAAGGCAGGAGCTGCTGAGCGGGGAAGATTTTCCCTTTACTTATGAGTTATGACTGGAAAGTTGCTCCTAAGCCCATGACCTAGATGTGTGTGTTAGAAGAAGTTACATATTTGTTTACGTTGGTAGACGTCTGTGTGATAAATGCCTGGCAGTGCCGGGTAGATCCCTTGCAGAGCGACAAAGTTGCAACAATTATGCCACCAAAGTGTCATTGTTGCACCGCTTTCCGCCTCAGCCTCCCCCTAACTTCAAATGAGTTTCCCCCTCTTTGTTGCTCGGAGATGCTACTGTTAAAAGTTTATTATTAATAAATTAAGACTTTAATGAAGGCGCTGGTGAAACTTTCAAATGGAAATAGTTTCGCAGCGGCACCTCAATAATCCAACAGCCCTCCAGGCTCTCTCTCTCTCTCTCTCTCTTCCTGCCATAATTGAGTTAAATGTGCAAGCAGCGGACCCACTGGAAGGACGGGGAGCACAGCTAGTCCCACGGGCAGAGGCCAACAAACTTTGCAAGTTTCAAAAGTATGACTACGACTACGACTGCGAGTACGAATACGAATACGAGTACGAGTATTTATGACTTTACAATTCCACAATAAGAAGAAAGATATAGAAGGAAGGAGGAAGGAAGAAGGAATGTGTCTTACCAACATGCTGTATTGGCAGCTTGATCATGTCACGTAGCACCGCATCCACCAGAGTGTCCTGTTCGCCGTACAGCTCCTTCTTCGTGATGCGCAATTGGAAGCGCTCCAAATTGCTGGCATTGGCACTGCAGAAACAAAATGTAAAATGTTGGAAAATGTAAGTAAAAATCGAACACCGAAGCAGCCGTAAGCCCTAAGCCAGCTGTCGTTTGATGGAGCACAAAAAGGAAACCGTCGGCACAATCAATGACTCGGTTTTTCGGTTCTGTCTTCAGCTCTTGCTCTGGCTTTGGTTTTCTTTTGCTTTGCGTTCGTTACTTCGTTCGTTCGATTCTGTTTTATTTGGTTTTTGGTCTAGTCTGGTATGGTATGGTCTGGTTCCCTCATAAGTATTCCATGCTCTCGGCTGCATATCAAGATTTCTCACATTGATTTGTCAAAGCAATGCACACACACCCACATTCAGAGACGGAAAAGTGTTCATTCCCATCTTTCTCCTTCTGTCCGTCTGGCTGACTGTCATGACAATTTGGTTTGCAAATGCCAAGGCACCACCCATATCAGCCGTAATCTTTGGTATACTGCCCTCTGAGTTTTCCCCATCGCCTGGCCTGGCAATTGCCAGAAACTATCTTTTCCTCTCCGATTATGCTTTAGTCTCGTTTTTGACATGTGCCGCTCTCTCACATGGCAAATGCTTTTGTCTTAAGCCCTTGCTGGCAGTTACTGCTCGTAGATTCCGATTTCGATTCGGATTCCCTTGAATTTGTGCTGGTCGAGCACAAAAAACCGATTGCAAAAATGTAATCTTCAAAATGTTCAAACGAAACCAATCCTCGCTCTCTCTCTGTCCCCCTCCGTCGCTCTGTGTTAACTTTTGGCAGTGGCTTTCCCTGTTGCACTGCAGACAACAAATTATCCCAGCAGTCATGACAAATTGAAATGCAAAACTTTACACTGAAATCTAGCTTCTGCTTCTGCTGCTGCGGCTGCGGCTGCTGCTGCTGCTGCTGTGTTGATTGCCCCGGCACTTGGCCAAAAATGATGGCGAACGATGCTATGGAATGAGAAATGATTTTGTGCTGCTCCATTGTACGCCAAGTTTATCACGATAATGAAGTCATATCCGGAGCTGGTGCTCTGCTCTGCTGTCCGTCCCCCTGGCTGTTCTCGATGGCATTCACATAACTCATTCTTTCGCCCTCACCTCCTCTACCTTTCCGCTTCCGTGCTCTGTCGCCGTCGCTGTCGCTGTCTCTATCGTCCTGGACTCCTTCTCTCTGTCATAATTTGCCTGTTGACGTCTGTGTGAGATGCTCAGTGCTTAACGCTTTTTATGCTGCCTACGTTTGTCTGCCTCTGCCTCTGCCACTGCCACCACCTCTGAGTCCCTTTTGGCGTCTTGATCTAACCTTTTGTTCGGCCGGAAGGAAACAAATGTGCACGGAATGACTTTCAATATTTCAACGTTTTATGGCAACGGTGACAGCATCCGTGAGCGTCTCCTTTGCCTAGCAATGAGCGGTGCTTTAAAGACACCGCCAGCTCTGGTAGCAGTAGTCTAATTGCCACACCAAAGCCTGGTGGCAATTGTCATGAGGGTGGGGGGTCCCCGCAAGGCGAGGAATTGACAAGGGTTCTCTGGGTTCGAGAAAGGAGAGCAGGTTCTTCGTTTTGCTAGGTGCCATCGCAGTGGCAGGAACACATGCTTCATTCGTGCCACAAAGTATGCTTCATAAGGTTGCCATGGCAGTGGCAAAGTCCTGCTCATGTTTCATTTGTCAACTGTGGTGGAAAGCCAACAGCAGCAGCAGCAGCAGAGGAGCACTGGAAAGAGCAGTAAAAGAACTGGAAGAGCAACAGAGGAATTCACGACAAAAGCAGGAGCACGAAGGGGAGGAGGATGGGGCGTAGGAGTCACCTACCCAGAACCTGCGTAATTGATGAAGCCTCCCGCTGTGGACATTGACTAAGCACTGGACCCTGTCCACACAATCCATGGCATGCGGTCAGCAGCGGCCAGGCTTGAATGTTTTGCCAATAGTTTGGGGACCAGCAAGCTGTTGCACTTTGGGTTTTCAGAGCTAAAAGGAAAACCCACAAAAGAGGGGGGATTCATATGGGGGATGGGAAATCCAAAATTCAAATCCCTTTTGTAATTGAGTCACGTAAATCAGTTGCAGCGGCCGCCAGTCAACAAAAACCCGATATCGCATTACAAGCGAAAGTAAAAGGGACATACAGGGAGAGAGAGGAGGCGGTAGGGGGGGATAGAGACAGACAGTGAGAGGTAGAGAGATCTGTGTGCAAAAGAGAGAGAGGCAGAGATGTGGCACGTGACACGTGGCTCAAAATGCACACAAGCCCATGTATACTCTCTCTCTCTCTCTCTCTCGCTATGTCTCTATCTCATACAAGCGAAATGCTGACAACCGCAGTGACAGCAACGCAAGCGGCTAACAAGCCAACCACCACCCCCCCACCCCACCCCACCAGCACCCCCTTTCCCTTTTGCCACTTGTCTAAAATCCGCGCAAAAGTTTGTTATGCAAAAGCGTTGACAACTCAACGACAACGTCAGAAAAAATAAAATAGAATAAAATAAAATAAAAATAAAAGCCAAACGAAAAGCAGACTACAAAAAAAAACAGAAAATTTAAGTGGAAAAGAGATTTTTATATAATTGGTCGTGGCACCCCCCGCCCCGAAACCCCGTGCAACCCTGCAACCCTGCAACCATTGGGGCTCGTTTGGCAGTTGCATGTTTCTGGCGATTACTTGCGTCAAGAGTTTGCTTTGAGTTATGTTTAGCGGAAATTGAATATAAACGTCAGCGAAGGCGAAGGGCGGGCGGGCGGCCATCTTTGAATGACGCCCACTAATCAGCTTAATTGCGCTCGGCTGGACGATCCAACAGGACGACAGGACAGGGCAGTGGAGATGCTGCCATGGAGATGGAGGCAGAAATAAATAAAGTTAACAAATTAAGAGAATTTATTCGCGTGGAAAGATCTACTTTAAACAGATCTCTCGGCCAACGATATCTCTATCTGGATAAAAAATTATTAATTAATGCAATATTAAATTTCAATTGCCACCGGATTCTGGTCTCATCCCGCGGAAAACATTCCAAAGTCCAGGAAAAACTTTCGCAGGCTTATGACTGGGCGAGCGACTGGCTTTCCACTGGATATTGCTGCGCCACCGCTCCCCCCGCCTACACCATTGTTGTCCTTGTTATCCCTAGTGCTATGCCCAAGACCAAGGTTGGGCCCCTAAAGTGGGGGGAGTGGGAGTGGGGGGTACTATAATAACAGCTGTCAGCCGGCATGTCCTGGCCTTTGCTTAAACCTCACAGTGGCGTACTCGCGAGCGCACTCCCGCAACCCGCAATTATTTTCCCATAAGAAAATGTCAGTAAAGTTTTCCGTGCGCAGTTTCCTCCTGGCAGCTGCGACCAGGCCGAAGCCGCAGGAGCCACAAAAGTGCTCCTCAGATAGACAGAGACGAGGCGCCGGCCACAAAAAGAGACAGACAGAGGGAAATGGGTGGGAAAACTTTGTGCGTGTGAAATTTTGCGACCGCGAAGACCAAAGGAGGGACGCGGACCAGCCAGTACCCTTGTGGGAACGGACGGAGGGACCAGGATTGCAGCACGGCTCACACAACGGACACTTTGGCAGAGAGTTGAGACAAGAGGAGTCGGTGGCGGAGGGGAGGAGGAGGAGGAGGAGGAAGGAGTCGCTGAAGCCAGGCACAAGAAAGTGAAATTAAACTTATATTGTAGCTGGGATAAAACTTCGGCGGCAAGAGCGCGCGAACATTAAAACCAATGACAGCCAACCGACTGCAGCTGGGATCCCAAGAGCAAGAAGAGAGGAGTGGAGAAGGAGCACGGGCACTGGCTGCTCCTGCTGCCCCTCCTGGAGTATCCTTGAGATGTCAGCAAGCTCTCAGTGTCTTACACACTCGTCGACACTGAGCACAGTCGTTTATTGCTAAGCGCATTCCTCCAACCGCCCCCCCGTGCCGAAACCGACACCGTATCCGCATTCGCGTTCGCATTCGCATTTGGACGGATCCTCTTTCGCATCCTGCTCGACAGCTGCTAAAACTTCTTGTATTTCTCCTTTTTGTCCGGGTGTAATTCGCTTGAAATAAGATTTCTTCTGTGGCAGCTCAACGCGGTCGCAATTGCAGGCTAATTAAAAATTTGTCATACTAATTAAACGCAAGCCACGGACGCAGGACGCGGCACCCAGGACCCGACCCCAGGACTTTCGCTGAATCAGTGGCAATGTCAGTGGCTGTGGCACTGTGGCACCGTGCCACTGTCGCATCACGGCAGTGCCACTAACTTTCCGTAATTATGTATATCCCAGCTAATGTTGGACAGGCTTTTGTAGTCTCTCTCTGTGTGTGTGTGTGTGTGTGTGTGTGGTGCACCTGCCTGGGACTCTTCAGCCTGGGGCTAATATTTCATCGTGTAATTTTAGGCACATTTGCATTATGTCACATTTTTTCACCGCCACCGCAGCCGCTCGCTTCGGTGCATTCTCATGAAGATGCGAGACGGATCTACCTGCATGCAGCACTCGCTAAAAAAAAGTGCTGACAAAACACGAACAAACGAAACAGCTAAGCGAAAGAAGCCAACTCCGAGAGGGAGGGAAGTTAGATAAAAGACAACGTCAAGCATATATGTATGTATGCGAGGGGGGTTGGGTGTTCTCGGTGGGCATGTGCTCACAGTGCGACAGTATTTTAATGAGATATAGTATCTCTGGCGGAGAGCGACAGGCGACAGCAGCCTCAGCATATGCCAGATATGCCTTGATCCAATTTGCAGCCAACATGGAGATCTCTCTCGCTCTCCATGAAAGCCAAAAAGATAGCCTTAAATATATCTGAGAGAAGAATGGATTGAAGAACTGTATGGGAAGCCTTAACCTAAAGAAAAGACTCCGCTAATTAGTGGATAGAACGTCTGATCTTTTGAGCTGAGCTCAAAAAGAGCATTGTACCTTCAATCTTTGCTAGAAAGAGTACCTCAAAGTCTCCAATTTCCGCACAAGTTATCCTTTGGTTTCCTTTTTGTAAGCCACGAACATTTACTGGAAGCAATTTCGCTTGTTAATGAAATTTGCATTTGAGCTACGTGAGGAAGACCAAACACACACACACACACAGACACACAGACACACAGAAAAAAAGTGTAGCAAACTTTCTGGCTTGGTTTTCGGTGATGTGCTATAAATTAGAAAATCAAGCATTTTATGCTAATGCCGACGCCCCCACTTAGCCGGCGAGCCGGAGAGCTTGGCAACCCTGGCAACCGAGACAACCCAGACGACAACGGAGGGGGGGGGCTGTTTCCTACCCAAAAACAACCATTCCGTGGAGGTGTAGGAGGAGAAGGAGGAGGAACAAGAACAACAACAAACTGTTCAGTTTGACAAGTTTTTGCCACTTTGCATTTTTCCCTTTTTCGATTTTCTACCCCCACTGCCCTGTCACCCTTGCTTTTCTCTTCGCTTTTCTCCTTCCACACTTTTCTCCCCACTTTTGTCTCTTCGTGTTTCTTTTCTTCGTACAACGTCAGCCAACTAGTGAAGCAAATGAAATTACTCATACGCTACATATTCAATTTTTGATAAAAACTGCCAAAACGATTTCGAGCGAACAGAAGCTTCAACATTGCTTCCTCGAGTGTCTGTTCATTGGGCGAGTAGCGGGGGGAAAGGGGGACAGGCAAAGGAAAAGTAAGGAGTAACCATTACTCGAAGCAAAGCGTAAAACGTAACGAGTAACCGAAAGATGGAAGATGGAGAAACCTAAGCTGATTACCAGCAGCCCGAGCAGGAAAATCAAATGAAAACTCGACGAAATAAATTTCATTGCTGTGCTCCCGCAATTGTATGTGTAGAAGGTAGAGCGGGATGGGGGCTGCGTGGCTCGGGTGCTGCAAATCCACATTGATTTCTTTATTGCACTTTTATTTGATTGTATTTCCTCGCCAAATTACGCATACGCCATGTTGAGACAAGGCAAACTCTCATCAGTGTTATCGGTGAGCGGCATCTCCACCTCCACTCCTCGAAAATGCTGTTGCCCTTGGCTACAACAATCAGGCAACACTTACCCGAAACAGATAGAGACATATAGATATAGAGAATGGGTTCTCGAGTAGAGGATGAAGACGCACAGGCATACAGCCGTACAGCAAATGTCTAAAGCGTAAATGTGTCACGTAAATGGAGCGTAAATTTCAATAAAAATCATTTCAATTCCGTTGATGCCCCAAAAGTGCCGCAACTGCTGCTTGCTGGTTGCTGCTGCACACTCAGCCCGCTTTCAGTTGCCACTCCCTCTATCAATTACCACGTGCCTGCCTGGTGGCTGCTAAAGTGGCCCAAGGACTCGGGCCAACATTATGTCCTTCCGCTTAGGGGAAATTGAATTTTCTTCGTCTTTTTCCACAGTCCTTCTGCGTCTCCATCGTAGTCCTGCTCCCACTCACCTGACTTTGCGATGCAGCATCTCGGCCAGCGTGGGATTATCCTGCGACACATCCGGCACATTGTCCACAATGACATGGGAGTACTCGTCGCTGAGCAGCAGCTTCTGCAAATCCAAGTACCGATCGTGCGGCGTCGGCTTGCGGGTGGATAGCATGGAGCCAGTGCCGGGTCCGGCAGCGCCACCAGACCCTGCTGCCGCTGCAGCCGCATCCTGGCCGCTGGTTACGCCTCCGCTCTGACTGGCAGCCGCTGCCTGAGTGGATGCCTCCTTGGAGCCAGATGAGTTACTGTCAAAAGGGAGAGAGCGAGAGGGATGATTAAAAGTCGGTTAAAAAAGTGGCATAATTAGCTGCGGGGGGAAGTAGCGGGAGCTTAACATGGGCTGATGCTGCTAAGGAACACTCGACAATGGTCTTCGGGCTCTTATTGCTAATTGCAACTGCCAAGTGCCTGGGTCTGAGACGGAGGCTGAGGCTGAGGCTGGCTTTAAGTGGCAGCAGGCAGCAAGAGGCAGCTACGTAAGTGCCCCCTGGCTAAGCAACTAAAGACACGCACTTGCAGGTAAGTTGAAACTTTGTCAGGCCCCGACTTTCAGTTGCATTTATCTAAGAAGAACACTCTCCCACACACACACACACATACCATCACACAGATACACAGATACTGGAGCAAACTTGACTGCAATAAACTGAAATTGCAGGCACTTCAATGTCTGGCCCTGCAACATTACTGCGCCATGTACATACATACATATAGGGCAGGGTCTCAGCTTGCGGCACAGTGGAAGGAAGTTAAACATTTGTTAGGTAATTCCATTAGGAAGAAGCAAGTACCCATACCCCCAGGCAGCGGATGCATTTCCTTAGAATCCAACTCGATTCATATCTCTTGACTCTATCGACTTTTGCCCCACTGTGTGGCACCACTGTGTGGCACACACAGCTTTGGTAATCATCTGCAGTTTAGCCGGCGCCTTCTTCAGACAAAAAGAGTGCTCGAGAAATGAATTAAAGTTTTCGAGAATTTGCTGGCAGCCTTGACTCTTGGCTTTAACCAGCGCTCGTTAGGATAAAACCAGGGTAGGAGGGGTGGGGAAATATGAAATAATGTGGCAGCCATGTGACCATTAAAATGAATGTCAGATTCATGCTGGAAAACGGCCTCTTCACATGCCCCAAATGCACATCATTAGACTGGGAGAAAATCTGCCTAAGAAGATGAGTACTTTCTATTTCGGCAAATTGTCGTTCGTTTTCAATTTTTAATTGTTGCACAAGTTTTTCGGTGGCAGCAGGTGATACTTTCCACAGATCCCCTGAGCCCCTGAGCTCCTGTCTCCCGCTAGTCTTATCCGTCACCTCGACAGGTGTGTCTTTCTGTGTCTGTGTGTGT
The DNA here is from genome assembly GCA_005876895.1 of Drosophila azteca. Taxonomy (NCBI): domain Eukaryota; kingdom Metazoa; phylum Arthropoda; class Insecta; order Diptera; family Drosophilidae; genus Drosophila; species Drosophila azteca. The sequence goes on along the minus strand of VCKU01000004.1, from coordinate 15,395,054 downwards.
GTGTTTGTGTGTGTGCACATGTGAGACATCCGATGGATGCAAAACTTTTTCAATTAACATTTCGCCAACCAAAGTCTGAGCCAAGACTGACACGAGGATGGGTGGATGGATGGCTGGTGCTGGTTTTAACGAATTCCCCACCGACTTAGACAATATCATCCGAGGAAAGCCGCTTTCACATCGCCCCCTTCGGCCCCTGCTCCCCCGTAACGAGTTTGTGCAGATTTCACGCATTTTATTGAAAACCGCATAATGCCACTTTATGTGCTAATAAGTATTAAAATCTCCCTTTGTGTATACACTTACGAAGTGAAGTTCCACCACACCCCACCCCAGTCTTCCTTCCGTACAAAATTGATTCCACATGCCACCTCACCGCGGTGCCCCCTTGGCAAAAGCAATGACAATACGAGTACGCGGGCCGGGTCGTGTTTTGTCCTCTGTTTTGGGTGGGGTTGGGGCGGCATTACGTTGTTCGCTGCACGCCGCGATCGATGGTGGCATGCACTTAATTACACTCTGGCGAAACTTTGCTCATTAAACTGTCACATGATGTGCGTAACGCTGCCTGCCCACATAAGCTGCCCCTGTGATGTGGTTAATTAAACAGTCAACTGCCACTGTAGCAGCAGCACCATGATGACCACGAAGGGAGTCAATGCCATCAGAGGAATGCATACGATACAGCAGCTGCGATTGACAACGGCAGCAGGATCAAATGCAGTTCAAAGTTAATGCAAATGCAAAGGTATGCAGGATGCAGGATGCAGGAATGTTTCCTCCACTACCCCCACACCTACAAGGTGTCGTAAAGATTTCTGTACACCAGTAAGAATTCTGATTATGGGAACGTTTCGACTGGGTTTTAGCTGCCAAAGGGTTGGATAAGGAATTGCACAGAGTCTTACATTTATATCAAATAATTAATGATTAATAAAACTGGGATTAAAGCACATTTTCCAAAGGGCAACTATAAAATGTATTGCATCGCAGCCCCGAAAATGTAATCATCAGTGAATATAAATTTCCCTTGTTCCCCGAAGAGACAACGGGAAATATTTAAGGCATTGCCAAGATGATGCTACAGTTTTCCGTTTTTTAATGAAATAATTAAAAAATTATGAGACTGGCAGACGAAAGAAGGCTACCAGACAGGGGGGGAGGTGGCGGTGTTGCCACCTCTGACGACGATGATGGGGGGGGGGGGAAACATTTGATGCTTAAATAGAATTTATTACGCTTCACAGCCACGTTGCACGACTCAGTGCATGGAGGCATCATAATTTTGCATTTGCTATGGCGCATAAGTAGATAGCGGCAGCAACAGGGCCCTGTCCTGGGACCTGGGACCTGGCAGCCGTAAAGCCCAGGACACACAGAGGCAGGCTGGTAGGGATCCCAGCAGCTGGTAGTGGCTGGTAGAAGATTCTCCGAGACGCGAAGCTCGGCAAATATGGCAGTTGTTTTTACGTTGAAGGCGATGCGAAGGCAGGCAAACGACTTATGAATTAATTAAATATTTACTGGCTAAACATTGGCGTTTTATGTTCCCGGGCCGCGCTGTCAGGTCGAGTCCGGGATGGAATACGATATAGGGTATATACGGTATGGGGTATGGCTATGGCTATGGGTTCGGGGATCGTTTGTTGCACCTGGAGGCCTGGACCAAGGGAGACCAAACGGAAGCTCTTAACCGTTTCCCTTACGCCTTGCTGCGTCATTTTGATGTTTTATTACTTGACTTCCGCCGGCCGCAGCGACCTCCTCATTACCACCACCCCCCCCCCGCACGCAACGTAAGATGGATAAAAAAAGGTTGGTTGGTGGTTGGTGGGTGGTGGGAGAAAACAGAATAAGGTGTGTAAAATGAAACCGACTTGGCCCGGTCGTCGTTTGTATATATTCTATAGAAAGGCATTAACGTGCCAGGCTACGGGTCGGCTCCTGCAGCTTGTCTAACTCCTTCGTCTTCGCCCCCACCCACTGCCACTCCCCCTCCCACCGTATACCTTGTTGTAGTTTCCAAGAAGTTACCTGCTGCTCCCCATGGTCTGCCTCTTGGCTTGGCTTTATGTTTTGCAGCAAATTACGTTTTAATGCCAGGCCAACCAAGTTTTATTGCAACTTTTGTTGCATTTCTGCTAAATTGAATTATGTACAGTGCCGTGTTCCATTCCATTCCCTGCCGTGTGCCGACTGCTGCAGGCGGTGGCAGTGACAGGGTGGAACTGGAGGTGAGGTTGAGGTGGGGGCGCGCTATGGCTAGAGGGAATGTTTGCCGAAGTCAATGGCCCAGGCCAGGCCAGACCACGACCCCCGACCACCGACCCCATTCGCCATTTCTGCATAATTTTTAATCCCCTCGAATGGGCAAAGACGCGGTGGGTAGCGTGGTCCGAGCGAGCAGCTATAAATCTTGGCACTTCAGGGGTTTCCCGTTTTGCGTTCAAAGTGCACGATAACAACGATAAGTCGATTAACTGGCTAAGTCTTTTGAAATGTTCATCGAAAACTAGGAGGGTTTCTGTATTTTCTTTCGTTTTGTACTTAAATTTTCATTTATTAAGATTTATCAGCGATAAATGCGATGACTACATATAAATAAAGATAATAATCTCTTATCAATTATGGATAAAAGTAAAGAAATCTTAAATCTCACTTCAATTGTTAAATTTTCCTTAAACTTTGTGCACTTTCCCGCTAGAAACTGCACCACCCACGGAAAAATGCAAAGCTGCCTCCGCGAACAGTCGAATTTCGACCATAACTCGGTAGAGAGTGGGGTGGAGGGGGGGTGGTAAATGGTTTTGCACTCACCTTTTCTGCAGGAATTTTCGCTTGAACTCGTGCAGCATTCCGCCGGCTCCCCCTCCCGCTGCGGTGGCATCGTAATCATTGGTATTGCCGAATCGGATCTTCTGGTGCTGCTGCTGCAGCAGGTGCCGATTGGCCACACCAAAGTCCATCTGCACATCGACGATGAGGAGGAGGGTGAGCAGAACCAGAGTGGCCCCCAGGCTGATGAAAAGCCGCTCCTTCAGCTTCATAGTACGCAGGACGGCCATAATGGGATTTGTGGGGCAGCTGTTGCTGCTTCTGTTGCTGCTGTTGCCACCAATAGCTTCCTTGCTGTCTGCTGCTGCTGCTGTGGCTGCCTTTTGATTGTTCCAATCGCTGGCCCCGAAACTATTACGCAGCCTCGACAACCAGCCCAGGCTTTTTCCAGAAACTAATCCTGAAGCTGCGCCTGGTTTTGCCGGTACTGCTGATGCCTCCTTGCCAGAGGCCTCTGCGGTGCGTGGTGTGCGCACTAGGCGTCGCCGGATAATCACACGTCGTCGTGGCGATACCTCCTCCGGCTCTGAATCTGGCTCTAGCTCGTGTGGCTGTAACTTCTGGTCAAGAGCTGGCAGTCGGTCTCGCGGCGGCACGGACGGGTCTAGGGTGTCATGCGAGTATCGCCGGCCGAGGGCATCAACTGAAGCGGAAGGCCCAACAACGGTGCCCCAGCTATTGGCTTCGCTCTTGTTATGCTTATGCAAATTGGTTACGTCTATTTGTTCAGCTGATAACTGGCCAAAGAGCGGGATGGGGTTGGGGTTGGGGTTGTTGCTGGTGCGGGGGCTATCGTATACTGCTCCGATATCAGTGTAGTTGTTCGCAGTGTTGCTCCAATATGCCGACTCTTCCTGTGATTGGTCTTGTTGCAGTTGCAATTGCTGCCGATATCTGAATCGCTGCAATCGCTCTGCTAGCGGCGTCGACTGCGCGGTCGCTGTCGCTGTGCGCTGGCTGTAAAGAGAGCAACAACACAAAATTCTCATTAGAAAACCAAACTGGAAACGGCTAGAAGTGCTGGAGGGGTAGAGAGCAATCAAAATCGATCGTTAAACAAATTATGGCCAAAGCCAACAAAAAAAAAAAGAAATCTGAGGGAAAAGAAGCCAAAATTTAATAGAGATGGCAAACACACACAGAATCAGTCAGAACTCTGTCTGCGGATACCCAGTAATTCGATGGGTGGCATCGGATTGGGGTACATCTCTGAAATCAGAGCTAAAACATTTCGAAATCCTAGAGTACAAAAAATATGAGGCCACTTCAAATGTTTGCAGCTTTATGAGAATGTTATACCCCACTTTATTTCTCTCTCCTGCTCCCTCTCTCTCGCTCTTTCCCATTCTCAGAGCTCTGTCTAACCAAAAAAAACATGAAAATATGAACCGTTCGGAGGGACATTTTGCAGTTCGTATTTTTTACGTCTGGTTATTCATAAAGCGGCGTCAACGACGACGGCAGCGGCGTCATGGCATCCGCCATGTTGACTGCCACCGGAAATGCGACAGCAGCCATTCTTTTTTTTCTAGCTACTGTTATCGTTTGCCACTGCTACTGCTGTTGGGGCTGCCATCATGTTGCCGGTTGTAGTTCTATTTTATTGTCTCCATTTTTATTGTTCATGTTTTTTGCCTGCCTGCCCGCCTGCCTGCCTGCAACTGGTGAATGGCGAAATGGTAACTGGCCTGCACGCTGCACGGTGCATGAGCATATTTTTCATGCTACACCCGGCTAGTCCCAATTTTGAATTGTAACTATAACAGGAAAGGCCTGTCGCTGTTCTGTTGCCACAGGACCGAGGACCTAGTACCAAGAGTCAGGCCATGCAAAGTGGCCATTTTCTGTGTAGAGGCTGGTGGCAGAGTTAACGAAGCTTGTGGCAGCCCACCGGTTGTCACACACACACACACACACAGGTTATTTAAGCCGCCTGACGACCAACAAATTTGTTGCGTTTCCCCTGGCAATGTATTTGTCTTTCTCTATCGAAGGACACTTAATGCTGCAAGCATATTCAGAAAGCCATCCTTTGATTGACAGGCATATATGTAAAAGTGCAGATTCGATTGACGGGGGGGGGGAGAGCAGATGAAAGTTCCAGAACTGTGGCTGCTTTCTGCAAACGTGGCACATGGCTAAAACTTGCACTTGCCCAAGAAAATTAAATGTCAGATTCTGCAGTTTTGTATGCAAAATTGCTGATTACAGCAGGCAGGCAGACACACACACACACACACAGGCAGAAATATCAGATAGATACGAGCAGATAGATACCCGTTCATGATACGACAGAGAGGCGGCATTAAATTGGCAAACAAAAGGCAGTGGGAAATGTCTGGAGAAGCAGCCACGTCAATCAAATCGCATATCATGCCAATTTTCTATGCAGGGCCCTCCGACCGCTCCCAAAAATTGGTAGAATCATATCTGTGACGAGATGATTTGACAGTCAGACAGCAAAGACTGGATCTATGCTTGGGACAAGGGCATGTCAGAAAAGGGTTTCACAGGCCTCCTCCTGTCTGTGGAGATGGGAGTAAATGCCTGGCAACAGGCCGGCCGACCGACCAGTGAGTGTTGCCAACATCAATTTTCAGTCAAATGCTTGGAGGCGGAGGAGAGTGGCGTAACACTGTACCCATATCAGTTGCCGGAGAGGTGATAAGAGCTGGCAGCAGCAACAACAGCAACAACAACAACAGCAACAGCAATTGCTGTCTTCGCACATTCGAGGTTGCTGTTTTTGCTGTTGCTGTTGTTTTTGCCGCCTCGTCTGATAAAATTTGCTGCGTTGCATTAAATTAAACTCATGCGGTGTGGTGTGTTTAAATGCCACACACTGTCGCCTGGCAGAGGGTCTTGTCAGGTCTCGTCTGGTACTGGAAGTCAAGTACGAGGAAAGCAGAAGCCAAGGCAGAAGAGCCCCAGCAACAGCAATGGCATCGTTTTAATGCAATTGCTGACAGCAGCAGCAGCGGCAGCGGCAGAGACAACAGCCACATCGCTACAGTGAGTGACAGTCATTTCCTTTCCCATTTGCGCTTTGTTTTTATTAATCAGACGACAGACACAGCAAAATAAAAAAGAAAGAAGATCAACTGAAGGGCAAAACGAGTGCAACGTATGCCAGAGCGGGATAGAAGAGTGGAAGGAATTTCTATAAAAAGTTTTCCTTATCATTAATTAACGTTTAAAATTCAGGCAAATTGATTTCTGCTCACAGAACGAGAATAACAAAAGGAGAGAACTATTTTGTTGGGCATAAGAATCCCTAGTGTTCCATGCAGATCCAGTTCAATGAGTGTTCCATACAGAGATATAACCATCAGAAAGACTTTCCTTGGCGTTCATCAGCTGAATATTGCTTTCTCTTAAGCTTTATTGATAGTTCAGAAACATTTATATGCACTTCCGGAAGCATAACTCCACCGTCGTCGAATGAGATAAAATATGTCAAGTAGAGCATATCAAATGGCGGGTTCAACCACTGGGCCATAAATCAAATTCACTTTCAATCAACGTTGACAACTGCCTTTCCACTACCTTTCTCCCGCTCAATTAGCCCTCTCGAAAGTCAGTGAACTGAGCACTGGAAAAGTAGCTTATTATACGAGTATATCTATATATTGTCCAGCACTTGAATCGGACGGAGACAGAGCTCCGGATCTACCCTCTCCCTTGCTCTCTCTCTCTCTCTTTCCCTACATTGGAGGGGCTATGCATGATTGGGTTTTGGGATTTCCTCGACTTCCCTCCCCTAATTGTGTGCTCCCAACAACAGCAATTGCAATGCGTAACCCGCTGCCAACTGAACGGATTGCAATGTAACTCGACTGCTGCTCGACTGCTGCTCGAGTTGGATCCATTCAAATCAAATCAGCGATTGTGCAACATCTGTAAATGACACGCTTAATGCATTTCCCCCTCCCCTACGTCAACCCCCTTTCAGCACTCCTCGACTCACGTTGGCGACCCTGTTGCTGGTTTCGCTTTTTCTTGGCGCCACGCATCGATGCAGTCCGAGAATGTTGCTGTCCATAGCCGACAAAAGACTCGACTTATTGATCGGTTACGCTAGCCATGCTGCCATGTCCTGGTAACACTATTAGAGCGGTTTGCACTTTAGTTGTCAACAGAAAGGCGATAAAGCGGTGCCAGATACGGGGTCGAATGTATGGATACCCTAGAATGGATTTCGATTGGAGTTGGAGGCAGATATGACTTCAAACTGTAGAGTTTGGTTCGATTATCTCCGACTGCCTGCAGTTCGAACGTCCAAAAACATATACTTTATAGGGTCACATCTCAATCGAAACGCTGTAAAAATTAGAAGAGCATTAGAGCAGCCAACACCCTCCTCTATCACGTGGTTTCGCCTTATCGACCCCCACCCAATCGGCCAAGCAATCAATCCAGCTGCAATCCGATATGCAAATGATTGGCAAACTGTTGCAGTGGCAGTCGTGGCAGCCACAGCCACAGTTCCACTATCGCATGGAGTGTCAAGGTTAGTTTGGCTTACATATTTGGTTCATTTACATGGCGGCAGCGGGAACGGCAACGGCATCGACATCGACATCGGCATCCAATCTGATGCGGATTCCATTCCATTTGCGCGTTCCCCGCCCTCTGTGTGACAATCGAAGCGCAAAACTTAAGCAAATTGCTAGGGGGCGGGCGGGTGTAAGCAGAGGAAGACACAGAAGAAAGCCAGGCTAAGTGCAGTTTTCGCTAGTAGGGAGGAGACCTTGCGGACTCTGCTGTAGCTGCTGTAGCTGCTCCTGCTTTTCTGGCTTTTGCCTTTTCTTTTGCTTTCTTGTGCTTTGGACCTTTTGTCAATTTACCTTTGGCTGTGCAAACTTTCGCGCTGCTCCCAATGGTCCCTCGGTTGCTGCCACTGTTGCTGCCACTGTTGCTGCCACTGTTGCTGTTGCTGTTGCTGGTCCGGCAGCAGCAGCAGCTTATCATCATCATCGTCCTGGGGAACATAAGCAGGAAGGGAAGCTATGGCAACAGTGGAGAATCTTCGATGCTGTTCTTGCGTCTGGGACTGGCTCTGCAACGTTGTTCTCAGGTGATTCAATGCCAGAGATTTCTCAGCAGATTTGCCCCAGGTCATTTCATTACCAAAGTCAACAGAAATGTCCTGTTGCTGGAGCTCCTTCTCCCTTTGCTCCTGTTCCTGCTCCTGCTCGCTGTTAATAAAATTTTCCAGCTGGCTCGTTGACTTCCAGTTTTTGTATGCAGCTCCGTGGGACTGGGACTGGGACTGGGACTGGTACGGTGACTGTGACTGTGGTTGGTATGGCGACCAGGGTACTGGAGCTGCAGGAGCTTCACGAGTCTGCTTCATTGCCAATTCAAATGCGCTCTGATGCCAGCCATTGTTGGCTCTCCCCGGAATAGAGATGGCGGGCAGCTCGTCATGGCCTGCATTGTCCTGGCCATTGACGTTGACGCCATTGCTTTGTTTCACTGCTGATTGATTCCCAGTCATTGCCAATTGATTTATGCCCAAGGCGACGACCGAGCCGCTGCTCCCCTGCCGCCCCTGCAGGCGGCGGCTGATTCCGCTCTGACAATCATTGTAGCCATCATAGTCGTCGTCCCCATAGCCATTCCCATGGGTTTTCCTGGCCAGCTGCCCGGTGGATAGTCCGCGCAGCGAGTCCTTCTCCAGGCTGGCTCTCTGGAGGGACACTGTGCTCTGGCTCCGCTGGCGCTGCTCCTTCCGCCTGGCCAACTGTGCCGGCGATGGGGCGAAGAGGTTCCGTATGTTGGCCTGGCGCTGGCCGACATCGAGTTCGCTGCCACTTGGCTTAACCTACAGATTGATTCAGATAATTGTACGAGTACGAGTACGAGTGGGGTAAACGGGGGGGGGTAACTCTTGCCTCCGACAACGAATCGGTGTTTTAGGGCCAAGAAAAGTCATGCTCAAGTAATGCATCAAACGAACTTCTTTGGGTTAGTAGAAGGCGCAACGAAATGGAACCAAACTGTTGTTATCTTAATGCTTAAACCGACAATAATTTAAGCCAACGGAATTCAATTCAACGCGAAACGTAACGAAACGAAGTGCAGAACTCAGAAGGACAATGGCCCTTTCATAATCGGATGAAAACAACTCTGGAGTGCTACTTACACTCATCCTCGAGGCGACTGACATTGAAGGAAGTGCCTGAACTCGGGATTGGGATGGACAGCAGAGAGAGCCAACTAGACAGGAGAGCTGGAGCTGGAGCTAGAGCTGCTGCTGCTGCTGCCTCCTGGCCGGGCAGAGAGGGTCATCAAGTGGGATAAGATGGTTGGTTGGATGGATGGATGCCGATGGAGAGGTTTTCCACTTTTCTTTTCTTCGGCGAAAATTCTCAAAGCTGGATCAGTCTATTCATGTGTGTGTGTGTACAAAGCGCACTCCCTCATACACATACACATACACAGAGAAAACAGAGTAAAAGAGAGGCACACAAAAGAGTGGCACAGAGTGTACGAGACATGAATGGAGAGAGTGAGAAAGGAGGTACAGTAAGAGCATGAAAATTTGAAACGTTAGACAGATTAGCATAAGCGGATAATTCGGAAAAACACACACACATACAGCAAACGGGGGAACAACGGGAATTCCAAGCAGGAAAAGCGGAAGCAAAATCCAAAGAGAAATGGACAGCATGTGTGAAGCATTTAAGTGCTGTGTTGCATTTGCTGTTGCTGTTTCTCTGGCTGATGCTGCTGAGGCATTAGGTTTTGGTCCAGGCGCTTGAGACAGAGGACGTCGATGGAGCGGCAAAGCAAGGCCACAACAGACCCAAAACACCACCCAAAAAAAAAAGTGAACAAAAATCGGAAGCAAAAGAAAAGAAAGAAAGAACGAAAGCTTGAGAATCGAGATTCCTTCCTTCAGAAAAATGCTTATGCAACACACTGACAAAAATATACAAAAATCTGTATATTAATCGTTTTAAGGAAGTACAATTTTTAAATTCTGGTCTACGAAATCTTTGTTTTTCAATAAATTTCCCCAGGAATTTTAATAAATATTTGTGTTACGAAAAAACATCCTTGCCTCCTTTCTTCTTGCTCTCTAGATTGAACTTTTTCCCTCAGTGCACAGAAAAACTGTGTGCAGAAATATGCTGCAGTTTTCTTGAAGCAGAGATACAGATACAGATACTCGTATTTGAATGTTTGCCAAATGCCAACAACTCCCAGTCAGAGGTGAAAATGCGTGGAAATGTTGTATCTATGCCAAGCGACAGAATGTCAGTGGCGTAGTGACAGGTTAAAGGTGGCCATAAAGCTGATGTTTGACTCTGTGTTTGATACATATTTTGATGTTTACACTTCCAGGCAAAAGGCAAACAAATATGAGCACAAAAGTCACCAAAAATGGATATATGAGACAATCATAGGCTAGGCCCAAAGATAAATATCTGCAGTATTTAAAGAGGAAGATTTCCTGCCGTATGCCACATGCCGCATGCCGCATACCGCAAGGCTTGTTTCAATGAAAAGTGCACGAAAAAAGAGTAACGGAAATCTCTAGGGGAGAAAATCCAAGCCATCCCGAATGCTTCATGTATGTATGTATGAGACCCTGGTATCCCTCTCTCTCTCTGAGCAAACATTTGTCTCCTGTTGTGCTCTCTCACTCTCGCTTTCTCTATCTATCTCTATCGCCTCTTGGCATTGACATTTTGCAGTTGCATGCAACCGCTGCCGTAAGATTCGAATACTTTCCATTTTTTCCTCCAGCATTTGCCAGAGTTTTCATCTCTGTGTTTGTGGTTTTTCCCTCAAAAATAATCGAAGGGCAGACACACGCAAACACGCACACACGCACAAATAAACAATCGAAAAAGAAGGAAAGAAAACCATTGCGAAAGTCGGAGGATTCCCTATCTGATGTGGCGTTACATCTGTTACGTTTGAAACGAGCAAGAGAGATTCTCCGAGAGAAGCGATAGGGAATGACATCAGAGAGAGGAAGAGAGAGAGAGAGGGAAAGAGGAGCAAGCACATTTTGGCAAAAAAAAAAATTGCATGTCAAGTGAAATTACTTGTTTGCCAAAGAGGAACGAAGAGGTTGGAACGCATCAGGAGTGTTAAGGGTAGCAGGAAACGGATACGGAAACGGCCATGCGGGTGGGTTCGGATAGGGGCAGCAATGACAGCTGCAGCACACCCACACAATGGGACAACGAGAGTAAATAATCCTGAAGGGAGGAGCAACAACAATGCCACTACTCATGTGTGTCCTGGCTGAGACTTTGATATACGGAGACGACACTTCGATCTGCCCGGAATATATGTATGCGCCTAAGCACGATAAATTGAGATGAATGTCTGGCATGCAGCTAAGACTCTCTCTCTCCCTCCATCTATCCCCATATCTATATTTCTATCCATCTATATCCTATGGCGCGCCCTGACTTACACTTGACACATTTTCCATTCGGTTGCAAAAGTGCATTTGCCTGTTGGCTGTCTATCTTATGGACAAAGATACTCCTTTATTTTTGGGTGGTGGGGGGAGCAGTCGCTCCCTCTGTGACTTTAAGGTACTCTGCGGCTGGCTGTCTAGACGATGTGCGGACGAATCGGTTTGGCTGTGACTGTGACTGTGACTGGGTGGCTATAAATATTTAAAAATGTGTGTTCATTGCATATGGGCCATGAAAGGGAGCCCCCGACACGACTGTTGCACCATTAAAATGCAGCACGCATTGGGCCTGCAATTGCATTGCATAATTTAAGGCGCTCTAAAGGGGTCCGTGTGTGGGTGCTTGTGTGTGCGGGTGCGGGTGCGGGTGCTGGTGCTGATGCTGGTGTGGGCGTGGGGCGCGAATGTTGCCATAAAATATTCATTTAAAATGCAACACGCAACACTTTGCAATGACGCATTTCTACCACCCACTTTCACTCCGCCCACTCCAGCCACGCATTTAATTGCGGGCGTTGCAAATGCAAATGTCAAAGGGGGAAGCAGGAAAATTTGCATGCCGATGACATGGCCCCCAACTGGACGTCTGCTTGCCAGCCACAGCAGAGCCTGCTGTGAGGGTTATTCTCGGATACGGATATACATAGCTGAAGCGTGGAAGGGGATGAGATCTAATCACACGCAGCGCAGCGCCTGAGGAACCCCACTGAGTGACTACTGACAGACAGCCAGCCAGCGCTCTGACGTGTGCTGTAGCTGTAGCTGTGGCTGTATCTGAATCTAAATCTGCATATCTTTGGCAATAACAGGCGTAACAAATCAACCAACAAACAAGAACTTACCGCAGCTCAAACGACACCCACACAGCTCTCCAGCTTCAGCTTCAGCTTCGGCTTCGGCTCCACCTCCAGCATCAGCAAAATATTTAAGCAAATTGAATCTCGCTTCCGTCAACTGTAATATAATGTGGAAAACATTTTCATTAGCATTTCGGTGACATTAACAATGGGGAAATTGGAAATCGCTTTGCATAATCAAGGTTAATTGGAGGCCATTTAATGATTGAAAGACAACAGGACTGGATAGGAGAGGAGATAGAATAGTCAGAGGCGATAAGCCCCCAAGACAATGGTAATTGATTGCCATTCAAAGCGAAGGAATTGGCTGGAACGAGTCGGATTATTGATTACATCTTCTTAATGATGGCACTGCCGTATTATGCAGCCAACAACCCACATAATGCACAAAGGTTGTACGAGTAGGAGTCGAAACAAAAGGAGTCAAGCCACAGATGTGGCAGCAACAGGAGCAAAAGCGGCATTAAGACATCCCCCGACAATAAGCCACACATTAACAGGCAGATGGATTTTAAGAGGAAAATCAAGTAAGATATAATACGTTTACCCCCAGCTCAGACAGACAGACAGACAGACGGACGGACGAATATTGATTCCAGGCATTCGATCCATTAAAATTATGCACAATTATCCAATTCACTCGACCGTTGCATCGTCGGTTGTCGGCTGTCGGCTGTCGGTTGTCATGATTGCTGTTGCCTCGGCCATTGTTGTCTTTGGTCTTTGGTTATATGTACTTTTATTTTTATCCAAATTTATGGCTTCGAGGACTGCGATCCACTCACGTTTTCCCAGCAGCAGCAGCAACAGCCTCAAATCGGAGTCGGAGTCGGAGTCAGAGATTATGAGGCCGGTCTTTGGGCCTCATTGCACGTTTTGCAGAAAAAAAGCCACCGAAAAGGGAAATTTTCACGGTGCTCACGTAATTGAATTGCAGTCGGGCTAAATTGGCATTTATTATAATAAAAGCAAATATGCAATTTGGGTTTTTCACTCGCCAGAAAATAAATAAACGGCAAACGACTAACCAGCCAGAGGAAAGGTCTTATAGCCAAGGCTATAAGCAAAAGGCTGGGTTGGACTAGAGAGAGCGAAATAAGTAAGCCAAATGGGAAAGTTATTAAATAATAGACGAGACTCCTTGAGCGGCGAGCTCAGCCTTCACTCAAGTTCAGACTGATGATGCCCTGGAAAATGAATCTGAAAAGCCATCATCAATTCAGACGAGACTACAGTTTCAGCCAGTAGCTGCCTGCCGTTGACCTACATTGATGGTTATACACTTTTATATCCCCACCGCCTTCTGCCCACAGATCAACCGCAGAGAAATTCAATTTAAATAAATAATTTTACAATATCAAAGCACAGCAGGAAAAAACACATCGAAAATGAAAGAAAATCAGAGAAAAACCAGCAGGTAATCATCATCGAAAGGGAGAAAGGATTTTCCAATAAGCTTTGAAAATAAAATGGGAAGGAGACAAAAATAATAGTATAAATATTTGAAAAATACGCATAGAATGCCTTTGGCTATTTGCGTAATAATTAATCCATAAATAAATATTAGTTTAATATACATGTATGTTATTTATTCATACTTTTATTGCAGCTCCGCCAAACTGCAGCGTTTATTGTGTGAATTTAATTTAATTACGGCCAAAAGCCGGGCCACATTTAATGGGATTTCCATTGGCTTAGAAGCGTCCGTTAATAGTGACCGAAACGGTTTAAATCACTCTTCTTAGTGGCCCTATCGAATCGGAACTCAATTAAACTCCCTGCTCTGCCCTTCCATCGTTAATTTTACCGTTTGTTCCCTTCGGTCGACATTCAATTTGCAATTTTCTAATTATGTGGTTGAACATTTTGGTGTATTGAAAGCAATTACGCTAAATAATTGCAAATTCCCTTTGCGTGTACATAAACGTACGAGTCGAGTTCGAATACGAGTACGAGTACGAGTCGTATGTGGCAAGTGGCAGACATCCTACACTTCGCACACATCCACAATCCACGCTACACTCTGCTCCCACTACCTGCTGTACACTCCTCCCCCTTTCACAGTTCCTGTCTCTCTCCAAGTGAGTGGCTGTCTGCTTTCTTTTACACGATTTTCTAGATACTCTTTCTCCTAGAGACTATGATTTATTCCAACTACTCCAGGCACTCTTTTTTAAGGGTATCTACCTGTCCGTAACCCAGTGTCTCTCTCCCTTTGGCTTCCCTAATGACTGTGACGCCGGTTTTAAATTCAACGGCAAAATGCGCTGTAGCTGCCGCTTGTGCTTGAAGCGGGTTTGAGGGGAAGGCAGACACTGGAGCCGTTGATGGCGCTTCAATGGAACAGTTAACGTCAAGTGCCAAATCAGTTTTGCACTGCGCCAAACAATTTCCGCATTTAATTACATTGATTATCCACAAAGCCCAGAAGAGCGGGAAGCCCAGCTCTGTCTGTCCGTAAATTGCCCTTTCTGTAGGCCCCAATTTTTTTCTAGCTTTTGGAAAACTTTCGCTTCAGCATTGAACTTGAATTTGCCACAAATTGTGGGCTTTTGGCTGCTGCTGTGACAATGCCCAACGAGCGTGTCATTGCTGTTGAATGGCAGTCATGCCTCCTGTGGTGACAACATTCAACACTTTCATGCTCTGTCAGTGCACAAACAAAAAAAAAAACCAAAGAAGCAACAACAATTTTTCTGTCAACACATTTCGGTTTTTGTTGCAGCAACCGTAATGATTATAATTGCGGCAGCTGTAAGGCTGCAGTTGGAACAGACAAAAATCCATTAACTCATAATTTTCTGCTATGCTGAACACAATCCTCAATCCACAATCCAGAACTCGGGCCTCTGCTCTGCTGCTGCTGCTGCTTCTGCTTTTTCCACTGATTTTCCCCGAGTGTTCAGTTTGTTGTCGTTAAGCCAACAAATCGTTCATATACGATATAGCAAACAGAAAAAAAAATACCAAATTGCGCGCAATTTTACGGGAGAGCGCATTTTGCCCCACAACCACAGCAAACCAGCAACACCCACACCCACTCGGCACCGCCCACTGTAGTAACACCCAGTCAGCTTCACACCCACCACCCACCGAGGAGGAGGAGGAGGCGGCCAATGGAGGAGGCACGTATGCGTGAAATATTGTGCAAACAACAACTCAAACAATGGCTTTAGCTGCAACACCAACACCAACACCAACAACACAACAATCACTGCAGCGGCATTTAAAATACACTGCAACAAACGATCTGACACTGGCAGTTCGATTATTACCATGGCAGGTGTCCCACTCGAATTAATCGAATAACGAAGCTATTGACGTTGATGCGCCGAGTAAATGTCCTATAGCTGAAAGGACACATTCGTTGTAGCCGAACAGGGGAACATTCTAGATGTATATTGGAGTACACTGGCAATTCCAAGCATGATTAATCATCCAGGCCAACAACCGAAGTCTTGTCACTGGCAAAGTACATTCAATAGTTTGCATTTTATCGCAATGTGTACATAATTCCCGGCAGTACGCAGTACTGTGAGTGATATCCCACTCTAAGAATAAATCCGAATATCCAGAGAGCATTTGGGTCCAATTCAGAATTTCTGAGATACATTTCCAATGCCCTGGCTTTCAGTGCTGCCTCATTATGTTGTATGAACTTCCACTCAAAATCGTATTACCCCTCGCTGAATCAGTGACTCATTCCAGAGACTCAACATTTAAGTGCATCGTCGTTGCAAGTCGGAAAAATCTTCGTGCCAACAAGAGTGGGGGAGACATGTGAGCGGGGGATGCAGTAGCAGGGGGGAAAATGTACATATACTAGACGGAACTCGTTTGTAACCGAAAAATAAAATTCACACGACTTCTCAGCCGTTCGTTTCGGCGTTGTTGTTGTTGTTGCTGTTGTTGATTATGGGAAACAGTCAAAACGGGTTTGATTGTTGTCGTTGTTTGGCTCGTTGTTGTTGTGGTTTTTGTTGTTGTTTTGTTTTTAGTGCTGTAGTTGTTTTTTGGGGTAATTTAACTTTTGCATGCAACGGTTTCTGCTGCTGTTCAAATGAGAGTACAACAATGATTTAGTGGCTATTTATAGACACATTCCCATCGTATATTCGATTGTGAATCTTTACAGTCCATAAAAAGTTATTTCCTTGTGAATATAAACCAAAATATCCCATGGATTTTATAGCCCATATATAATATAACTAATTAGTGAGTGCAGCACTCAAAAAATGTAAAGAGAATAAATCCTTTTTTGTGTGTTGTGGGCTACTTATTATTTTTTCACAATATTCCCAAGCATTTCAGATAAAAATGGCATAATAAAAAGAAACACAATATCAATGAAATATTAAATATATTTGTACATCAAATATTTTTGCATATTAATGTCAAAATGTAAATGAACACTTGCCAATCTCGGAGCACACCTATTGCAGTAAATATTTGCAATCTAATTATATTTTCTATATTTATTATTTCCTCTGCGTGCACAAAATAACAGTAATTAGTGTTTTAGTTCTATTCCAAACCTGAGTAGTAATCAAATTAATTCAATATTTATCAATAACTGACGTTCGGGGGGGCAATAAATCACATGGGTAATTGACTGCTCCTATGGATCATTGTCACCGCCCTCAAAATGGGCGTCCCACACCGAAACCAATTGATGTTGATTACAGAGAAGTAAGCCACAAATCAATCATTGCTCTAGATAGAAAATTAACAATTGAATTATAATATTCCAGGAAGTACATAAACCCCTAAGAAAAAGACCAAATGATATGTATGTATGTATGTATGTGTATCCATGGAAAAGTCGTTGAACTCAATCAAAATCAATTAGAATTTTAATTATAATTGGCATACAATTAAAAATGCAACGAATCGATTAGTTTAACCCTAAATAGAAGAGGATTAAATGCACACTTGAGCTGGTTATCGAATAATCGAATCAACTACAGCCTTGATTTTGTTGTTTTTGTTGCTTTTTCCTTGCAAACTTCATCTCAAGGCATCCATCAAAAAGCGATTTCGTATGTGGTTGGGGTTTTTTCTGCTCTCGTGTTCGGTTTATGCAGTTTTATGAACTGTAAATTGGTTAAATTACATGCAATTATATATAATTCCATTGACAGGCGGCTCACACACACACACACACACACGACTCACTACGAGCTAACCGTCAAACGCATTTTGTCAGACAATTTCATTAACAACAATTGCGGCCAAACGGCCCCGGGGAGGGGGCGGGGCGTGGCTGAGGAGTATGTGTGTGTGTGTTGAGTGCATAACCGCTTCATTTCCATTAGCCATACAATTTGATTAAGTTCCGAAAGAGGGCCAGGCCGCAGCACAGCAGCGCACAACTCCAATTCCGCTGTCAGATTACAATAATTTCTATATCAAAGCAAACAATACGAGGTTTACGCACAAACACGCAACAATAGCAGCAGCGTTTGGGGGCAGGGGCAGGGCCAGGGCCAGGGCAGCAGCAACAACAGAAGGCTTAAAGGTCGTTGCATGTTCAACAACAAGCAAAAACCTTAATGCCAGAGCAAGAGAGGGGCAAAAGTTGTGCCCTTGGTGTATGCCCCAGAGATGGATAGATGGATGGATGGAAACAGAGAGAGAGAGAGAGATCGAGAGAGAGAAGTGGACAATGACAATGAAACGGAAACGGAAACTAGCGGAAATCATTAGAGTCTGCACAAATGACTTCAAGATACTTTTCCTACGGTGGCCCGCAAGCAGTTTTCGCCTTGGCTCCGTCCGCACAGTGGTCCCCGTCCACACAGAATACAGGAAGACGACCCACATCATATTCCACAACTGTCAAAATTGGTTGGTGGGAAAACTATTTACACCCCCCCCCCCCCTCCCCCAAAATAAATGCTTGTCATCAAGGAAATGGTAACCACAGCCCTGAACGGAATATTGAGTAGGTTGAAGCCTTTGACAGACTTAAGATTGGGGTATGTTCCAGATTGCTGGAACCCGTGTCCAGTAGGGATTTTGAAAGACTTCAGAGGATGATTGAGGATGGTTCTTAAAGATGCCAGTTTCCTAGGATCAAGATACAACGAATCATATATTCCCTTACATTTTCATCCTTTTCCTACCACTGTGCAGTCGTCCATTGGGTGTCTTTCCTTTCGTAGCTGCTGCTATCCATGGCATGGCCTTTGTTGCGCTTCTGTATGTATATTTCTATCTTTTTTTGGATGCCCACACACACACACACACACACACAAAAGGGAGCCATGGGGAAATGGTAGTTCTTGTTGTGACTTTGTTAGTTGCTGCTGGCAGCAGCTTATGCTGGGGCATCTGCTTAAATATCCGGTATCATTATTATAAAAATCACAAGCTAGGGATCTCTGAGCGGACTACGGACTGGGGACGCACTGGGGCCCAGGAAGCAATTAGGGATGCAGAGCATAATTGCCGGAATTTTTCCCCCAGGTAGTTTTTTTTCCAGCTCGGGGCGATCCAATTAACACAGATTAAAGGTGTGAAAAGCTTTGGCTTTTGTCTCGTGATTAGCCCGGGATACAATCTGAAGGCTAGGGAGTAGGAGGATTGATTGTCCTCTCCGTGGACCAGGAAGGATTCATTGTGCAGGAGCTGCACATTTGTCCGGCATAAGCTGGACCCAATGAGGGACCCTAAATAAAAATCAAGCAGCCGTCAACGAAGCGTATGCGCAACGTGCAAATGAGATGCCAAGCTGCTGCTGCTGCTGCTGCTGCCACTAGATGGGGCAAGGAATGCAAAGAGTGGCAGAGAGGCAGAGAGTGAGAAGAGTGCCACGGAGTGGAAGGTAAATAAAAAGTAGATAAAAATCAAATTAACAAAACGAAGTGAAGAGAAATTGCTCGCAAGTAAATAAAACTCCCAGGCCCCCGCCAAATGTCGGTCGATGGAGGGGAAAAGCGGAAAAGGCACCTGATAAAAAAACACCCACCCCACTCCCCTCAGAGAGCGGAATGGACACTGGACTTGTGCCTCCTTTTTTGGGGGCCCAATTTATATATTTCAGCATTTGTTATAGCCTCTCCCGTTCCCGTTCCCCGTTCGCTGATTGCAAACGAAATGAATTCAGCTACTGAGAAATGACAGGGAAAACTTTTGGGAGGCGTGGGAGGCAGCAGCAGACAGAGGCAGCGCGGAGGCAGCAGAAGGAGGAGGCAGGCGGAGGCCATCGAGATGCGTGGCAATATAAAAATACAATTTAACAATGGACTGCCGCCAGGACGTTTATAAAAATACATTTAATGACACAGTGGGCGTTGATAAAAAAGGCAAACACGGCCAAAAGATAGGTCCTGGAAATGAACCAGGAAAATGGCAGTGGCAGGCCAAAAAGTGTCCTTCGTAATCAGCTTAAAAGCACAGCTCGGGGAGGCCTACGGCTGTCGTGCGGCACTATGTGTGCCGCAAGGCATCAAAATTAACGGCAAGAAATTTAAAAATGTAATTGACAGGCCAACTGACGGTCGGCTGGAGGCCATCAGCGATCAGCAGAGCCGCCTCGCGTCCACCTTCGGCAGTTATTAAAACACACGCAGGCGACAGACGACAGGCGACACACAGTACGTATACGCAATGAGGAAGCGGAAATGCAGCATTAAATGGAAATAAAACCAGCGGGCAGGCCAGGAGCTGCTGTTGCTGCCGTCGCTTAAGGACACTTTGGCCATGGCCATCGTCATTGCCAGGACGCGACGCGTTGTGGTTCGCTCTTGGCGTAATTGCTCTCAGCGGAGGGCTTAACATATCCCAGACCCATGGCCATGGCTGATCCGTCCCGTCCCTCCATCCGCCTGCGGATCCGTTTGTCAATGCTTTATTTGCGTTTAACGCAATCATTTCGCTGTCCTTCGCTGTCCTTTCGAATCCTGTTAATATGGCAATTTACATTTACATTATTTTTATTATGCCGCACACAGAACACAGCACGCAGTCCTCGTAGTCCTCGGAATGGAGCGAATGAATCGGTTTAAAGATACACATTATATATGCATATATTTTTCCGCGTAGCGTACATTCTGTCATAATCAAGTTGGCCGCTTCCCCGTCCAGCGGCATTCCACTCCACTCCACTCTCGGCCTGCGGTTATCGCATTTAATGGCTGCCCCACAGAAAAGTTAAATATTTTAAATTCCCGCCATAATGGAGCTGCAAATGCCAGCTGTCGGCCGAGTCGAGGCCACTGATGAGGCAGGCCCTGCCGCTGCTGTTGCTCCTGCTGCTGCCGCTGCTGTTGCCGCTGCTGGGAGCCATAACAATTAGAAGCAATTGCTACTCTCTGGCAGCTCCGATGACGACGCCGACGACGACGACGACGACGACGACTCCGACTCCGTCGACTGGCAACTGCTGAAATGCCACTGGCTGCAATTTCACTTATTGCACGTGCAACTTCCAACTTGGCCGCCACAAGGAAAGTGAGTGACGAGCAACGAGGCGACGTGGCGACGACAACGATGACTGCCAACTCTGCCACTGCCACTGTGCCATTGCACTTGGCTCCCACTCCCACTACCAATCCATGCAGATGGTTCGGGCGAGTGGTGCTGAGAGGTGCTTGATGAGAGGTGCTAAATGCTAAGAGCAGAGTACACTGGGGAAAACTGAATGATGGCAGCTTCCCCAGATTGCCCTGAAGGTCCATTTATGATCTGTTTAATTGGACATTCCAGTTCAGAATCAATGTTCCCATTTAGATAGAAGAGCTTTCGAAATATCATACTCTTTCCCTCTCAAAAGTCTTAATTCATTTGTGAAGTTAGTCAGAAAGAGCATAGTTTTATTTTCTCTCAGTGTAAGCTAAAGGAGAGTATATGTACATTTGTTGGCTGGAATGCTGGCATCTATTCGCAGAGCTAACAATAAGCGTAAACCTCATGACGGGCATCGCATTGCCGGAGTGCAGAGCCGGAAGCTGTGGCAGCAACGACCATGTGAAAATTTCACTTTCATGTTTAACTTGGACCAGAAGCACACATACAGACATACATACATACATCCACATATGTACATCTCTGTCGCTGCTTCTCTCTTTCCCTCTCTTCTGTCAATTTGCTTGGCTGTTGCAACAATGCGTCGGTGGCTGGCTGCTGCTGCAACTGCAGCGATGCTTCGTCTCTACGGCTCTACGGCTCCCTTGCCGCACCTTTTGGGGACACACTTTTGAGAGTCTCGCATTGCCCCAAGGCATGCGTCGCGTTTTCGGTTGCATTTTGCTCTTGCCTCATGCCTCATGCCTCATGTTCCATGCATGTACCCTCCCCCCCTCTGCCCCACCGCCTGCCTGGGTCGCTGTCGTTCCAGCGGGCATTATGTGACATCCCACAATGAATGGGACTGCGCGCGTCATAAGCAACAGAAAGCAAAAACAAAAAACAGAAAATAATACAGGAAAAGATGCAAAGAAAAAAACAATCCCCATGCAACGGTTGTTAAAGAAAAGTGCAAGCGACACAGTGTGTCCACTTAAAGCAGGCAACAATGTGTGCCACCAACAGCAGCATCAGAGGCAGCAGCAGCAGAGGCAGCAGCATCAGAGGCTGCAACAGAGGCGGCAGCAGAGGCTGCAACAGTCTTAGATGCAGCAGTAAAAGTCATGACAAAGCTGGAGGCAACAACAATACCTGCAACAGGCACAGCCACTGCCACAACATCAGAAACAATTTTGAGGCATTGCATAAGAGGCTGCAGGGAGCACACGATCTTCCAGCGAATGAGCGTGGGAGAAGCCACTAATTATCCGAAAAATGCAAAAAAATATCAAACACTAAAGGAGAAAAGATAAAACAGTAAAAGATTCAAAGAAAATCCATTTATGGATGATTGACGGTAAGAATTATAGAACTCGATGCTATGAATGTATTCAAACTTTGTTAGAGGTATGAATACTAGCGAAAACTACTCCAATGAATCTATGTATCTATTAATTCAAGGAATATCTATAGGGAAACCTCTCCTTAGAGGTTCTCTTATCTGAACAAAGTTTATAGGTTATTACTTGGGCTCACCTTGTCCCAAAATCGATATCTCTTGGGCATCTAACCTACAGAAATCCCGAACCGATATGTTCTCCATTCATAGCCGTTCGCTTATGGGTAATTTGGACACCAAAACAAACGTCACTGGCAATATTTAACGCATGTCTCCTAGAGTAACGGTACAGGGGTTTTCAACACTGATAAAAATATTTAATATTTATGGTCTTTTACTTTCAAATGAGAACTTTTCCCCTCGACTTTCCCCTTGCCAGTTGCACGTCGACCAAGTACGAGCATGTACTACATATAATACCTCCCGTCAATCATTCATAAATCTTCCGTTATCTCTGTCACCGATTTAACTTCATATCTCGGGGGGGGGTGACAAGGGGGGTTTGGAAAAAATTACACTTCCAACAATAAGAAGCCCCACCCCCCCAACGATAAGAGAACATAATCAATAATTCAAGCAAACTTTTGGTTTTCCCAGTGAGTTTCCCATGAGAGTGGGATAAAGAGAGACGGAGAGATGGAGTCTCGCTTGCTGCTGGGGGGGTGGCACCCATGTGCCAACCCATGTGGCAAGCACTCTGCAACAGGAACCGGGGTGCCAACCAACGGAGCAACAAACAAACAAACAAACAACAACAAAAACAACAACAACAACTGCAATCAATTGCATCTTCTGCCGCATGAATGCGTGACTGAATAGCAGCATATGGTGTATGGGTATGGGTGTGTGTCTGCATGGGTGTATGGTTGTGTTTGTGTCTGTGTCTGGATGAGTGGCATGGGGAGGGCACATATGGGATGGATGGTCATATCGGATGGTCAGTTGCAGGGTGCATCGAAGCTGTGGGTTTTTCCTTTAGTTTTCCCTCTCAAACCGCATACATTTTTTTCTCTCTTTTTCCTTTTTTTTTTCGCTCTGTTGTTTTGCAGCTGCAACTGCAACGGCAATTCAAGTGCACTGCAGTTTCAGTTGCAGCATAGCATAGCATTACATTGCATTGCATGACTGACCGACTCAACAGAGGGCAAAGGCAGGGGCAGAGGCAGTAGCAGTGGCTGTGGCAGGGGCAGGGGCCGGGCAAGGTGGCACAGTGAATGGCTGAGTAAATGAATATGCCCTGGGGGGTGAGTGCTGTAGGGCTGTGGGCGTGGCACGTAAAAGTGCGCGTTATGTTTGCCAACAAAATGTAAAGGAAAACCACGGCGAAAACCATGAAAAACAGACACTAGGCCCACAAGCAACGAATGAAAATCACACACATATACACGTAAAGGGTAACAAAAGATGAGGAACGGGGGGGAGGACAAAAGAGGGTTAAGGTGTGCGATAAAGAGACTTTTACTTTGTTGCACGCTGGCTGGCCCTCGGGGGCCTTGACAATGATATTGATTTGCTGTCATTATTGTTAGAGTTCCGTTCAGCGGGGAGGGACGTACGAAAACAGTTTGTGCTCACTGTGTGCAGCACAGCCATCGATCCTTGGGGGGGCCTTGTCCTGGGGCACCGCGAAAGGAGGAAGCACTATCGCTACACGCTATACGGCGGGTGCCACAAGAGACGCCGCCACAGAACTGTAGTTACAGAAATTTGAATTTCAACCGGCACTCGATACTCGCGAAATTGAAATTGTTATTTGTTTGCGGAGGCAACGGTTAGGGTGGAGGTGGCAGGGAGGAGGATCGGTGGGGAGAGAAAGGAACCAGCGACACAAATTGAAAACTACGCCCTGAAGTTGCCACTCGACGCTGTATTGAGCGTTGCTTGCCCCAAGGGCTGACCACCACCCCACGGATCGAGAAGAGTGTTTTTTTGGGAGCCATTTTCTTCACCATCTGAAGGGGTGGGTGGGCGCCACACTCTCTGTCAAAATTTAACTGCCAGTTGTTATTTTTTTTTGTTTTCTGTTTGTTTGCTTCTCCTTGCAGTTATTGACTTTATTCCAGGCATTCAGGCAGACAGTTGGCAGGCTGCAAGCAAATGCCATTTGCATTTTGATAACATTTTCCAGCTGTGCTGCATTTTAATTGCATTCCCTTCGTTCCTTCGTGAATGGGGTGGTCTTCCCCTCAGCGCCCCCTCCCTTCCACAACAGCAAAGTGAGTGAAAGACGTAACGAAATCAATTGTCAGGTCATCTGTCAATTTATTTGTTATTTCCCGCCAACTGTCAGGCTGTCTCAGCCCATGAGGCAGGGCTGCACGAAGCCTGCACCACCAGGAGGTGGAGCAGCCGACAAAAACAAACACAAAACGTAATGCTTTTAATGCTTGCAACGAAATTGCAGCCCCAGACAGGCAACAAGACGGCCAGTAGCCCCCGTAGCCTGCCTGTAGCCTGCCTACAGTACGGAAAAAGTTCAAAAGTTCGCTTTGTCGCGCTTGTGCAAACAAATGATTTGTTTTAGTCGTAGTTTTTCCAACTTTAACTCCTACTGCCACCTGCCCCTTCCCCTGCTGCTGCTCATTCCCCCCTCCTGTAATTGCCACACGACCAAAAGGCGTAGCAAAATTAGGCAAACGTTTTGCTCAACGTTGGTTTTCTCTTCTCTTCTTTTCTTCTTGGGAGTTTTCCTCCACTCCTCTCTTGGTTGTGTTTGGCTTTTGCCATTTGGTTGGAAATTATCGACTTGTCGCCCAGCTGCCTCACAAGAGATCGCTTCTCCTACGCTCCATCGCTCCATGGCTCCTTCTGCTGCCCTCTCTTCTGCTGGCTGCTTCCCTTCGAATGAGAATGAAAATGAAAATGAAGGCAAAATCTGCACAAAACGAACAACAAATGATTGGCATTATACCATAGTTTGGCCCTAATTTGTTCAACAATGGGAAATCCATCCTTTCGGGGCTGGGACTGGGGACCCACAGAATTAACCACACCAATTACACGCACAAAACGCCAAACAATTAATGAAAAGGCTGTCGTGGCTGGGGGGGATTGGCGCAAAAAAACAAGTGAAAAATCTATTTGGAGGCGGCTTCCAGTTTCGGTTCCGGCATAAATCAAATTAATTGAAATTAATGGTTCACCGGTACAGTACATCGCATCGCATCGCATCGGAGTGGAGTGTTTTCAGTCCGTTTCGAGTGGCACCCTCACGCAAATATTTGCCCAACAAATTTCCCAGTTGTTTTCCTCCGGCTGGTATTTGCTTGGCCAGGATTCGGAGAAGGATTCCATTGACCATTAAGGTTTGGGCGCCCACTCTCTCTCTCTCTCTGTGGCCCACTAATTATTTTGGCTTACACCCGTTCCCAGGCCCAGGCCCAGGACACGCGGGCGGACCAGCGTTAATCCCTTTGAAGCCAAGCGCGGCGAAAAAAAAAGGATAAAGCGAAGGGATTCGCAGAGGGTTTATGCGGATAACTAATGCGATATCTGATGTGACTTCTAAAGACGGCCAGGGGATTGTTTATGCAAATTTCTTGCAAAAGGGAATCAGGCTTGGTATTGGCTCTATGCAAATGGACAACATTCAACAATTGGCTGTAAAGGGTAGAAGGTTAGAGGTCATGGATACTACATACAATGAAATCTGTTCATTAAAAAAGGTCTGTAGAATATATTTTTGGTATAGCATTTTTTTTAATCAATTTATAATCTTAATTTTAATAACATTATTCGTCTTTTTTGTTCAATTTTTGCAGAAAATCTTTTTGAATTCCCTTTACTTATTTACATTAAATATTTATACACTTTCCAGGAATGATTCCAAATTTCATTTCCCAAAAAACTCCGCCACTGTTCGCGTTTATGGCCCACGCATAAACGACCTATGGGTATCTTTGAGACCCGGCTTTATTTGAACTTCAAAGGAGAGAGCTTTGGAGAAATTAATGAAATGTTTGTCAAGTGCGGTTTTTCGGGCTGAGATCCACCCACCCCTAGAGCCCCCAAGCAACCCCTCAACCATCAGCGTGCACCCCGATGGCCGCTTTATTTGGGTCATTAAAATGATTTAATAAGGCCCAAAGCCGAAAGTCCATAAACCGAAAAAGGAGACAGGCGACAGGCGACAGTTGACAACCGACAGTTGAAACGAAATTCATCAGCGAAACTAAACGCAGGTCATTATATAGTTATGTCGGGTAGGGGTTATCCCCGACTTGGGTCAGAGTCGGACCCACCCATGAATAATGAATAAAGCCTACTACAAGCAGATTTTTGCCGCTTTACTGATATAATTCCTGGTCAAAATTTACATATATTCGATATTCATGAGTGGAGGATGGAGGCATTCGTATTCGCCCATTCTGCCAATCCTCCCACATTCAAATTCAAATTCATATGCCATTATGGGTAGACATATGGCAGGGGCATTAGTGGGAGGCGGTTGTTTTCCCTTCCAAGTGGGCGTGGTGTCTGGCCGAGGGAGTGCCACAAAAACATCGAATTTTCCAATCAATTGAATTTCAATTTGCATAATTTTCTGTATGTCAATGTAATGTATACAAAATTCGATTATTTCCATTGAATTGAGCCGAAGACATAGCACAGAGCTCGAGAGTGGACTCCAAAATGGACAAAGGACAGACCCTAAGAAGAGCCCTCTGACCAGACACAGACACACACACACACACAGACGAACAGAGAGGATAGAGGATAGGGGATATAGGATATTGAGGATATGGGAATATGCTAACGCTCTAATGGGTGTGTCATGGAGTGGACAAACATTATTGCAGAATTTATTTCTATTTGTGCGTTCTACATGCCCTTCCACACACATAGGACACACACACACACACACACACACACACATTGTGACCTCAAAGTAACCCAAAACTGGCAAACGGAATATACATGCATATCCTCTGGATACAAAAGGCAGAACTCGAATAGAAACTCTATATTTATGTGTGTGTGTGTGTGTGTGTGTGTGTGTGGGAGGGGGGCAGGAAAACGGGAAAGCGTCAAAAGAAAAAACCAAGCAATAAAAGGCACGGCCCTGAAATGCTCGCACCGATTCAGTTCCAGTTCGTTTCAGCTCTGAAAAACTATCAGAAATTCCATAAAAGAAAACAAGAAACAAACCGAATCGTAAATAGCATGTGTAAGGATACATCGAATAGGTAATGCCCTTAAAAAAGAAGTACTATGGCTATAAAGAAGATGTAGAAAGTGATAATAGATTACACTTTCGTATATGCTGAGATTTCCTTGAGAAATATTCATAATATATTTTCGTAAAAGTCCCCTTTAATGAGGATCCTCCAGATCATAATTTGATCACTACCAATACCAATTATTTCCTATAATTGAATGGCTATCCTTTCAAGAATCTCTTCATTGAATTTCTTTTTAACGAGAAACCCTTCAAGTAATTGTATCTCTTCCCAAGACACTCCATAGCTGAAGTACTCCAAGGACACTCACTCTGCAATGTGCGTGCGTCCTTTTTGAGCATTTTACACGCCCACATGGCTGGCAGGAAAACCTTTTGAAGGAGCACAAAAAATCAAATTGGAAACGACTCCGAGAGCAGAGTACGAGACAGCAAAAAAAAAGGGTTCAAATGTATTTACAGCCGAGTGTCAGGGCTCGTCCGCCGGCTTACTCCCCTCCACCCCCCTCCCTGCAAGCCTTTCGGCACTTTTTCAGACTTCTGTTTTGTGGCAGTCTGCAGGGAAATGCAGAAAACACGCAAAAGCAGCCCGCAGCAGACAGAGACAGAGAGAGAGAGAGAGAGAGAGTCCTGCTGAAAACTGCCCCACAAAACAATTCGCCCGTAAAAGCAAAAAATTAGTAAAAAAAAAATTCAAGCAGAAGTTCCGCGAGGAGGGAGGGGGGTTAACACCCCCAAAAGATACAAGTTTGTGTCCGTTTCCTATTGCCACTCACTGGTTTCTTTTTGTTGTTGGTTTTCTGGGTGCGCGTGTCGTAAAAATTTAATTAAAAAATAATTTTGCCAACAATAAAAACTCAACACTTGCAGAGTCCACTCTGCCGATGATGATGATGATGACAACAAAAGAAAAGAAAACCAAACTTAACCGAACCGAACCGAAGCGAACCGCAGGCCAAACTGTAATTATTAAGCATACGCCTGGAGTGACAAAGCAAATGGTAGGCCGCCTCGCGATTTTGTGTGATTTTACTGTTGCTTTGCTCGAATGATTGC
The DNA here is from genome assembly GCA_005876895.1 of Drosophila azteca. NCBI lineage: Eukaryota > Metazoa > Arthropoda > Insecta > Diptera > Drosophilidae > Drosophila > Drosophila azteca. The sequence goes on along the minus strand of VCKU01000004.1, from coordinate 15,366,774 downwards.
CACGCCCATTAACTGGGCCCAAATGTGCGAATTATGTGCATGAAACAGCGGGCCATTTATGGCCATTTACTGTAACGCTCTCGCTTACTGTTGCTTCTGCTGTTGGCTTTGGTTTTAAGCTGCTCTTCGGCGTTACGTTTTTCACCGATGATATTTTCAAGCACGACATGTAACCCATTGAATCTGAAAAGATATCCTTTGCGTATCTTTTAGAACTTATTCCATAACCATCGGTGACAAAGACATCGTCTAGCAGCTGGCTTTGTCCTCCCTGACGCTCCTTTTCTTTTGGTAGAAGCACACAACGCACCTCACCCCCGCCCGCACTTATGTGTCAAGCTGAGGGAAATTATGATGACGACTTTTTATTGGCCCCCAAGCCATTGTCCTGGCTGCGGCCCATCCCTGCTATTGTCTGTTCCAGCCCATCCTTTCTTATTGTCCGCCCGACAGCTGAAGAGATCCGCCGCCCCCTCCCCTCCCCAACTGGCTGAATGCCTGAATGTCCTTACGCCTCAACACTGTCCAACGCGTTCGGCCTGCCCTTCCTTTTCGAGTCAATAAAAATTCAGTAAAACGTTCTCGACATAGGCTCAAGGATTATTATTGCTACTTTATGACAGTTTATGTATTCTTCGTTGTGTGTGTGCACAGATTTAAAAGGTTCTATACACAAAGACACACAAACACACACACACGCACAGAGAGAAAAGTGGTCTGTGATGTTTTGGGTAGAGACACGGCTGGGGCTCTCTTCCTCCACAACATGCAGTAACTTGTGTCCTGACAACCCAACTTGTAAAGTGTTCGAGACGCAAATTGCTTCCCTGGGATGACACTGGGTCCCCATGTCAGAGCTCCAGTAACAAAGTGGAACACTTTGTACTCAATTTCACAGATAATTGGCGGGTCCCAAAAAGAAGGCTTTAAAAGGTATTTTTTCAGCCGACTTAAGGCTCCTCCCATCCCTGCCCATATCCTTGTCATTCTCCAATTTCTCCCTCATCCAATCAAATATTCAGTTCGACAAAAACCAACTTCTGTTTTTTTTTGGCTGTAAACCAAATGAAAACAAAGGGATTTTACCCCAAGAAAACTTTTTGGCCAACAAGAAATGCAACCAAAGTCGGAAGCTAATTATATGGCAACAGAAGGGTTTTGCGGGGAGGGGGGAGACCTCCACAAAAATCTGCTGTAAGATGAAACCTCTAACCCAAAAACAAACTTTGCCTCTGACTTTTGGCCCAATTATGGCCACGTTTCAATGTCGAGTCGTAAAAAATTTGCATATTTTCAAAGCTTTTTAATGTTTTATTTTTTGTACGGTGTATGTTTTCCCTCACCCCCTCTGGGGAGGCAAACACGTTGACACCTTCGTTTTCATTTTGAGGGGGGCTGGGGGAGTGACCAGAGAAGAAAACTCGCTGCTAATTGCGAGTGTCGAGGCTCAAAGCAAATGGCTTAATTACGTTGCTGTTTCTAATGCTGCCCCACTACCGCTGCTGCTGCTGCTGCTGCTGCTGCTGCTGCGGCCCCCAAAGGTCAGCCGAGCACAAAAGTTCATTTGCATAATTTGGCGGGGGTTTTTAATTTTTCGGCACAGCATTTCCCACGTAACATTTGCATAAACAGAATCAACAGTCGACTGTAGAGGCAATCAGCATAAGTCGCCAGCGTCGCAACAGCAACAAAAAGCATATTGGAACCCCAAAAAAATCACTGCAAAACTTTGCAAATCAGAGCTAATGTAATAATTACATAAATAAGAAAATGAAAAGCAACCGGAAAACAAGACCCGAGATGAGGTGGCCTAGAAAAATCACTCGTTCATTACTTTCTTTAGTCTCTGGAAAGGAAAATCAGAAATATCAGAATCTAAGTCACTCTCGATTGAAAAGTATACTATGAGTATGAATCGTTGACTTTCGTGTTCCTTAATTGTATATTTGTTTAAAAATCCATTCTAAATGATGCAAAATACATTAAAAAAGCACAATTCCTCGAAGGAAATTCACCGGGTGAAGGAATCGATGAAATCGACTGGGCCTTCGAATGGGGCAGCCAAAAGTCGACTTGCTCTGACCATGGTGCTACGTAGTGCCACTCAAAAGCCATCGACAACTCATCAGCCCGCCAGCCCGTCCCTGTCCATCAATCGATTGGCCGGCATCGAAGATATCGACGCCAACGACGAGAAGAAACCCGAACTCGTCTCCGAGTACATCAACGACATCTACGACTATCTCTACAAGTTGGAGATTGAGCAGCCGATTCGCAGCGATCACCTGGCCGGGCAGATGGAAGTGAAGCCCAACATGCGGGCCAAACTGATCGACTGGATCAATCTGATGGACTCGTACTTGCATCGGGCTGCCGAGACCTTCCAGCTGGCCGTGGCCATCATCGATCGCTATCTGCAGGTGGTCAAGGACACGAAGAGCAGTCAGCTGCAGCTGGTGGGCGTGGCGGCCCTCTTTATTGCCAGCAAATACGAGGAGGTGGACCAGCACTCCATTGAGCACTTTGTCTTCATCACCTATGGAACCTTTTCGGCCCATGAGATCCGCACGATGGAGCTGCAGATCCTCAAGGTCATCGATTGCAATCTGTCGCGTCCGCTGCCGATTCATTTCCTGCGGCGCTACTTAAAGGCGGCCGGGGCAAAGGACGAGCACCTTGCCATGTCCAGGTATTTCGTGGAATTGGCCTTAGTTGACTACGAGCTGGCCAGCTATAAGCCATCAGAAGTGGGTTCTCGGCACACCAATCACTCAACCATCATATCGTAATGCTGTTCATTCTGCTTTCAGATAGCGGCAGCTTCGCTCCTTCTGGCGCTGCACTTGCTCAACGACGACTACCTGGCCGGCACTGGCTTCAACGACAAGCACTGGACACCGACCCTGGCCCACTACTCCCGCTACACGGCCACGCACCTGAGGTCCATCGCCCGACAGATCGCCCAGTTGGCGCGCGATGCACCACAGGCCAAGCTGCAGACCATTCGCAAAAATACCACTATCGCACTCAGGTTCGAGCTGCGTGGGCCCCTGATGGACTCCCTTGTGGGCCAGGAGTAGCTCACAAAAGCCACCAGATATTTAGTTAATTTTAATTTTTTATTTCACATTTCTAGCGGTTTTCTTTACTTGTTTTTTGTCTGTTTTACGTTTTGTGATTGCTTTTATTATATTTTGTATTAAATTTTTCAGAAACGATAGAAGAACATTCAAATATTGTTTCGCTTATGTGAAACTTTTACACTGAATATTCGAAGTGGAACAGGAATTTTAAAGACTAACTAGAAATATCCCATAGATATCCATGGAAGTCTGAAACTTGAGATATCATATTTTCCACACCTAAAAGTTTGTTTGTTTCTTTGCCATGTTTTCTATATGTAGATATTACTATTTTTCTCGTACGGCTCTGGTTATTTGCTCATCAAATTAGTTTTCTCGCACACGTTTTCAATTTTCGAGAAACGCTAAAAGTTTCTTGCCACACACAGACATACAGACATACAAGAGGGGTATGTAGGGTAGTGGCATGGCCCAGAGATTTTGGAAGAGATTTTTGGCAGTCCACACATGCATGAGAGTGGGGGGAATGGAGGGGGAGAGGAGCGAAAGAGCTTGTCAACTGTGGAGAATGTTTATAGTATTTATGAAAATTTGAATAAACCGGTAAACACCGCTTGAGAATTATAATTGAAATTCCTGTAATGCAAACACACACACACACACATTCATAGATAGAAACCCTGCAGCACACACACAGATACAGATAACCACACGCATTCTGAAACAATAATGAGAGAGTCGACTCTGTCTGTGTCTGTGTGCTGAGAGATGCATAAATCAGTGGGATGGACGTACGGACAGACGGGGACGCACAATGGGGGGGGGGGGGCGTCCCGCGGCAAGTGTTGCCAAAAAGTTCATTGTATTGGTGGTGGCACTCACATAATTGGCAACTTCCTTTTTGACATATTCCCAAGCACCCCCACCACCACCAACACCACCCCCCCGTGGCTCCACCGCTCTGTTATTTGGGTCAAATGTGCATAATAATTAACAACATTTACAGCATTGCAAATGCAATTTCAAATGTCCCCCACCCCACCCCAGAGTGTGCCATCCACATACATACATACAAATCTGCAATACACAAATAATATTGGCAAAAAAATATTTGCGTATTGCCTAATGATTGTTTGGTATTTTTTTATGAAATTCTATTGGCCATCGAAGAGCATTAATTAATTTTATCTGCATTTAAATCAAATTCGTTTTTATGCATTCGTTTTTTTTTTGTTTTTTTCTATTGTGTTTTAGTTTGCTCATTTGTGGGTTTAATTATTGGCCAAATCATGGATTATTTTCATTAGATGATTAGAATGAATTGTTTATCAAGTGTCAACAGTGCGTATGATTTATATATTTATTAGTGCAAAAAAAAACGTTGCCTTTGACGGAATCAACACAATATTTCAATGCAAGCTATAGAAAGGGTTAATATAGAAAATAATATGCAAAAATCGTAGGTGCAAGGGAAAACTAGATTCCCATCGACTAAGAATTTCTTGAACTCATAGATTCTATATTCTTGTATTCCCTACCTCAACCTTATTGCTTGCAGTTCCCAGAAGATACACTATCCCAAATTGAACTCCTCCAAAAACAAAGACTACTCCCTAAGAACATCCCGCAAATTCCGCCGTCACATCTGAGAAAACAAAAATAGATTCCCAGAATTAGAATTTCCCCGCATAAGAATTTCTCAGACAGATAGCCTCTTATCAGCAAGATTATGGCTTCGCGACGCTTCACTGGCGATGGATTAGATAACAATAATCCAGAGGGAGCGAGAAAGAGCGAGAGAGAGGGCTAGCGAGAGGGCGGCTTGAATCGTCCCTCGCTCATCGTCCAGTATCCGGTTAGCCCCTGAGCCATTGGCAAATATTTGCATGGCTCTTGGCCCTCCTGCTGGATGAAACTCTTATGGCGTATTCCCATGGCAAACAGGCAAACATAGACGCTGTTTATTTGCGGCTCTTGTTGACACAAATGTGTCATTGATTATGCACGATCCACATACAATTTTGGGGGCATGTATTCATGCCACCACCCATAGGATATTCCTTCAAAATTTAACCCAATTTACGACAGCTTTTGTTTGGTCACGAAACACACACACACATATGCAATCGTACAATAAATTTTATATATTTATAAGGCAAATATTAACCAATTGACAACGCAAGCCAAGATGAGCCGAGCCGCCAAAATATTTAGCATTCGTGCTAAATAAATGTTGTGCATAAATTAAACGCCAAAATTTGTTAATGAATATTTCTGGTTAGGCTGCCGGCCCCTGTTACAGGCCAGAATGGATTCAGGGTTTTTACTGTCGAACATCGCCGATTCATTCCGACACTAATAAGAAAACCAAATTTCATAATATCAATATATCACATATCATATATGTACATATGTATATATTTTTGAGTCGCGAAACCGCATCTTTATGATGGGGTAAAAGTGAACAATATAATTTGGCAATCTACAGATACTCTAACATTGTCTTTGGTTTAAGATATGTATATGCTCTTTTCCTGATCAAACATGAACACATTATTGTACTTCAACAACAAGAGTCTTTACACATTCACAGAGATAAGCACAGAACCAATCTATTCCAAGTAATGAACATACATAAAGTATAGAATTTATGACTGCTAGGAAGCGAGCGGAGAAGTGATCTGTTGCGACATCCCAAAGTCAAGTGAAGTAAGCAATTAAGACCCTAATTTAGTCGAAAAATACCACTCGCAGTACCGATGCACCCGTTCTGTGGGTCTAGCGATAAAAACAGTAATTTATAATAATGTAAAATTACATATAAGGCCCGAAGTTTCAGAAATAAACTCAGTATGCGTTCAACAATCTGTTGTCTAGGCTTTTCTTTTAAGATCTTAAGAATTCCCCTCAACCATCGCTCAGGGAGCATCCACTTTCTACGACTTTCTGTATCTGTTGTACAAATAAACACATTTTTGCCGCATTTGTTTTTGTCAAAAGAAATCGCCCCCTCACTTTAAGTAAATCCTTTAAGCCTCTTATCTAACAAATATTATACAAAAAAAACAACTGATCTTGAACTGAACTCAAAAAGAGAGAGAATGATTCCAATTTGTTAGTCCCAGAAACACAGTTTACTTGGCCAATTTTCGGCTACTTTGTTGTTAATTCACACAATTTGCACAGAGTTGTTATTTATTTAATTTGGAATTTCAGACATAAATCCAACATTTGTCGGTTTTTGCCTCTCGGAGTCGCTCGGAGACCTCTCGAACCAAACACACACAAAAATTTCGGTTATTGTTATTATATGTATTTTGGTAAATATTTAACCACCAATACGAGGCGACTGTTTGTTGATATTTGTGTTTGAGATGTGAAAACGAGTGGAGTTTTATTTCCCTTTTTTGGGGTTTGTAGGGGAGGGGAAGGGTCTGTATTTTTTGACTGTGGTTATCAACGAGAAATAAAATACATATTTTTGTATGTGTTTTTTTGGCAGTGACATGCCAAAGCCGCAGTTGACATGACGCTGGAAAGCCATTGGCCGTTTGGGTTGAGGTGTGACCCCGACGTATGGTTAGCCGTGTTAACAAATTATACATTTTTTTTTATTAGCAAATCCAGGCACATGACCGGGCCATAACGAGGCTTTCGTTCGTTCGTATGTACCTAAATTATCAGTTGTTGATTAAACACTGACTGTGTAAAATGTTAGTGCAAATAAATGACTGAGTTCCCCTTCAGATTATTTCTGGAAGCTATGTCTAGTTTTTTCTTTGATAAGACCTTTCTGCAAATTCGCATAAGAATTCCAAGAATTACTCACCTTTAGGTCTGCTTCCCCGATGGTAAAAATACGTACACGTTTATCTTCTGGGAATTGTCTGCAAAAAGAGAGCGAGGAAATTGTAAACCTGATTAATATGCAAATGTCAAGTGCGATATAATTAACTGCTTAACCCAGTTTTATCTTGTTTTATTCGTCATATGTTTTTTTTTTTGTTTCGTGTGTGTTTTGTTTTTTGTGGACCGCACACTTCCGCCTACGAATGGGATTTGAGAAATGCCAAAAACCAGTTTATTGCACTTGATTTTTGTCTGCCTCTGAGACTTCGACTTTGACTGAATGTCTGGGTTTAAGCTTGGGGTTTGTTATAACCGGTGTTTTTGGTGAATGAGAAGAGGATATCTTGCAAGAGGAGAAGCAATCTGCTATATAAAATGATGCATTTGGGCTGAGAATCATCTGAGGACATCTTGTGGCAGGAAAGCTTGCTGTAGGAACATGAAGCATACAAACAGAGAATAGAGTTTGGTTGATTGTTAGAGCCTCAGTGACAAATGTCTATGTGTAAATAATTTGGGCTTGATTAAATAAGATCTATGTATGCTATGCACAATAAACCGATTACAAAGTTTCCAGCTATATAGAAGACTAATAAGAAGTTCTTCTTATTCAAATAACAGGAGGCATCCCCTAGTCATCACATCGTCTTTCCTTTTATTGTATAAATTTTCATTTAGTTCGAACTGGTTTTCCCTTCGGTAATTGCACAATTTTCAATACAGATCTCTCCAGTGAGGTTTACAGTGAGTGCAAAATGTCAAGTGCCGTCCGGCAGGTAGCTCGTAATTAAGATAATATTAAATTTCAGCAAACATTTAATTGTGGGTCACTCTTTCAACAGGGGCTTAAGAAGGGGTTCAAGGCGAAGACACAGAGGGGCAGGAGGCCAGAATGCAATGCGGCAAAATCGGGCTTTCAACGAGCGGGGGAGGGGTAACCGAGAGACTGGGTCACTTGATGATGTTAAGCTGCTTAGACGTTAATTGAATTAGTTTACAAGTATCGTGCCCCCATGTTTGAGGTGCTGTGACGCACTGAGGCATGAGGCTGACCACCGGCAGACCACCCAACGCACACTCTCGATTCCCGCCCCTCCCTCTGCTCCTCTTAACCCACTTGTGCAATTGCACTTGCACTTGATATACAATTAGATTCTTTGTTGCCCGCAAGCCATTTGCGGAAAAGGCAAAAACAACTCTGGCTCTTTGTATGCTACGCGTTGCCCCAACTGCAACACCACTATACCCCCACCCCACCCCACCACATACCCCTCCTCTAAGCATCGTGCAGCTATCGCATTAATGAACTTTTAATTGTTGGCATCTTGGCGTCGGTTGGCGTCTACTCTCTCTCTCTCTCTCACTCTGCTTACATAATTGAACTATCGTGGAGTGCCTGCCTTCTGCCGCTTGCCGCCTGGTTAATTGTTTAATTAAGTCATTAAAATGCTATAAAAATAATGAATAGAAGGCCTAGGAGACCGCAGCTAATATCTGGATTACCGCAAAGATGCTGTTGCTGTTGCTGGCCCAAATGCCCCTTGACATGCGACACTTGCACTCCAGGGAGTGTCTTACACAGAGATTTCCCTCAAGTCGGGCCAAAGTTCAGCTAGGAGCGGAGCTTATTTGGCTTTGCATAATGTGAATATGTGGCTTGGTGTTTAGTGAATAATGCGAAACTTAGTCAAAGTCCCAATCTTAACTTGGTAACTCTCATCTGAATCTCATCCAAGTGGATGGAAATGCTCCCCAATGCAAATGGTGCCATGCAGAACGAATGCAGCCATTCGCTTATGGGAAACTTTCTACAGCGAAAGCTATGAAAGCTTCTTTTGGCTAAACTTGCAGTCATCCCTCCACTGTCCTTTGTCAACTGTTGTTCCCATATCACACCTGGCATCACATCATGCAACAGTAGAGGCGTGCTTGTGGCACTGCGAAAGTAAAGTAAGTATTAACCTATATCCATGGTCACAACTGTGCCCCATTCGCGTGACTTGTCAATCTTTTGACAGACAATTGCCACAACAGCCACAACAAAGGGTGGCTGGCATATTGGTAACACCAACAATTAGATGGCCCATAGAAGAGTGTAGAAGGCCATCATCCATAATGGCTGCACAAAGCCAACGACAAACACAACGAGACTATCTGTCACCATGACGATAAGCGATAGCAAATTCATTAATAAAAATATTTTAAGTGCCAACAAAGAGCAACAAAGAACAAAAAGTTGCCATGCAAATGGCTTTATCTATTACTCTGCCCCCTGCCACGCCTGCCGCAGACAATTAAAATTGAATTGTTTTGCATTTAACGATAAAAAAAACAAAGACCGAGCCACATTACAGTAAAACTGTGTCCATCAATAATAGCAAAAAATAATAAAAATGAAAAAGAGAAAAAAAAATAATTATATTAATAAATTAAATACCGCACTTGAGGAGAAAAAGAGTTATGCACCAATTAAAGTGAATATCAATAATTTTTCAATTTGTTTTATCCGACAATTTTACTCAGGTTTTTGCGCTCTCATTTCGATTCGATCGCATTTTCCACTGTTTTCCAGCATCGGCAGTTTATTGTAATCTCTTTATGCGTTTACTTTGTTTTCACTTTAATTAAATTTTATTAACATCCGCAACAACATTGCTATGGCAACAGCCAGCAGCGACAAGAGACAACCGACAAGCGACAACGACAACGACAACAAATTGATTACATTGGAGAAACTGTTTCAAGGGGCGAGAAAACCGCCACTGGGATCTCTCAGAGGCCACTCGGAGCACAGCCCTTCCTGAGCTCTCCTCTCGAATACAAAATTGCACAAAATGTATATTCAAAGAGAGAAAACTAAGGCTAAATAAACTTTCGCCCCCTTTTGCGTTGATACATTGGCACTCGCCCCCATCCGACCTTCGGGTTGGAGCAGAGAATAAATTGATAAATTGAAACACTCTTGCAAAGTTGGGGACCTGCTAGGGAAGTTTCTGTCTGTGTGTTTCAGTGTGAAACTTAATATTTTCTTTTTAAAGTCCACACACACACGGCAGAGGGGGAGGGGAAAGGTTTAGGCTCTGGCTTTATACTAGTAATAATGATGAATTTTCTTCAACTTATGCCAATTAAAACTGAATTGTAATCGCTTATAGATGGCTTTTAATTTATCAAAATCTGCCTTTGACTTGGGGTTAAAAAATTTGAGAAGATTTCAGAAATTTTGTGCCTTTATTCTATCTGACATCCTTGTCCTGTCTCTTAAGTTAAATGGACAGCCATCAAAAAGTAATAAATCCCTTTACTTAGGGTCTAATTCCGCTCCTCTAATAATCTCCATTTAAAATTCATTTGCATATCACTCATACGCGGCGTGTGACAAACAGCAAAAGCGCCAGCCAAATCCCATTTTTTGCGCAAAAAAAAAATGAATTAAAAATTTGAGCAATAACAACGGATAAACCAATTTAAAAAAATACAATCTGCAAACCAAATCCGCACACACGACAGAGCGACAGGCAGACGGACAGACAGACAGACAGACAGACAGAGAGAGAGAGGGAGAGACAATGGATGGCTACATTTTAAATACAATCATACCATATGTAGCCGTTTGTATCTGCGCTCTCTCTTCGCTCTCTTCTCTCTCTTTTTTTTCGTACAGAACCCAAATTGCAATGTCTGTCACAGCAGGAACTCCGACCCCGACCCCGACCCCGACTGTGACCCGCAAAAATCCTATTTTAATTGTCCAAGTGTCAGCAAAACCAAAAAGAAAATATGCAATAAAAAAAAAACAAACAAAAATGAAAAAATCTGAATAAAAATCAAGTGCCGGAGTGTATGGCAGTGTGTGCAGTGCTTTTAATGAATTCAATCAAACTCGGATTGAAATTGCAGCCACTTTGGAATGGAATGGAGATTTTTTTTCGCTGGGGGGCATCATAATCCTTTTTGTGGGGCATGCACGAGTTGCTGCTGCCGCTGCCGCCGCAGGGCCAAATAATGTTAATGAGGACCCAAAAGAAGTGGTTGCTGTTCAATTTTATTATCGGCAAAGGAAAAGAGTGCAAAAAGGAAGAGAATGTTGAAAAAGAGGAGGAGAGAAAATGGATGCGAAAGAAATGGGTAGAGTGAGAGGATAGCTTGGGAGGGCATAGCTTTTTAATACCCTATTTTACATATACATATGTATAAGCGAGTGAGCCGGGGGTTGGCGTGCGAGTGAAGCGAACTAATGTGTGTACACACATACATACATATGTATATATATGTATATCGAAGTGATTAGATAGATATACTGATTCCCCTGTGGCACTTGAGGCACCTACGCCCACACATTCGTAACACAAATTTCCCCTAAGCGAATGGCCATATTCGTTACGAATGAAATGTCACGAATAGTTAGGAAATCGTCACAGACCAGACCCTAAAGTGAAACCAAATCGATGTACATACATTTGTACTTCTCCTTCACTCTCTCTCTCTTTCTCTCTCTCTCTCTTCCGATTGGTCTCTCTTTTTCTATTGATTCTATCTATCTTCATTTTTGTATTAATGTTTTGAGCGAAACTTTCGCTCGGTGAAACACGTTAATTGAACTTTCATTGAAACGCAAGTCATTAGAAAGCAAAAGCAGAACACAACAGCACATTTTCCATGGCTTCCATAAGAAGAAAAGAAAATTGAACATAGCAACAACAACAGCAGCAACAACAACAACTTGGCTAATTTAAAACTTAATGATTAGTTAGTTGGCTCGCTTGACCATCCGTCCTCTGCTCTTGGCTTTCATTGTCAGCGCGAATGAAATTCAATTAAATGAAATTATATTATCGCCTTTTGTCCCGACTAATTGGGTTAAGTGCGCCCGCGCCCCGCCCCCCTCCCCCCCTTTTCGTTGGCTTATCGGAACCGGGGGTTTCTCTAAAACTTCCTCTGAATGAATGAATGAATGAATGAATCAATCAACAGAAATATCTCTGAATACATATGTACATATGTATATACAAAGTACATACTATATTCGCCTGTAGACTTGCATTCTGCAATGAAATTTAATTAGAGCAGAAGGCGGGAACACAGTGGGTGGGAGTGGCTGTTCTTAGGGACGGCAGGCAATTGTTTATTTTCGGTATAAGCAGCACAAAAATAGAATAAAAGCTGACCCAGTTGGGGAGTGCTTCATTTGATACCCTGTGACCATAAAATGTATTCCGATTTTCATTGTTGATAGATGATTTTAATTTTAATAAATTTCGAATTTCGAATGTACTCGAAGCGTACCAATAAATACATATATATGTATTATATATAGAAAAACCTACATATTTTATATAGAAAGACTATGAGATTAAGTAAGAAAGCGTCACCCTGTCACCCCTGCAATTGCACAAATATTTGTGTATGTTTACTGCCATCTCTCTCTGTCTCTCAGTCCCAGTCCCTCGTTAGCTCCATCTCTCTCTCTCTGTCTCTCTCTGGCCCTCCTCCTTTCCTACTCAGTAGGTGCCAGAGTCCCGCTAGGTGGCTACCCAAAGACACCTTCCGAAGGTGCGAAGAGCCAGAAACCACAAAAGCAAACACACAGACAATACCCGGTAGGGCCCCCCGACCGCCCCCCAACGACCAACGACACGATCCATCATGTCTGCGCTCGCATTGTGTATATGTACATATTTAATGTTCGAGTAGCAACAACTAAAACCGAAGAGCAACGCAACAGAAACAGAAGAAGAGCAAAGTAAGGGCAAAGACACAAGCAAATGCAAAAACGAAAACAAAGACAAAACAGGCAAAGGTCAATATTGAAAATTGATAAACAGCAGCAGAGCAGAGGCAGTAGCAGCAGAGCAGAGGCAGTAGCAGCAGAGACAGAGGCAGAAGCAGCAGCACCGAAAAAAACAGAAACAAACAAAACAAAAAGGGAGAAACTCTTGTAATTTTGGTGGTCGATAATTTGATACCCTGTAGGTTTTAAAACAGCCAAAAGACTTGGCTGCTTACTTTATCGTTTAAAAGCCAAGCCTTTGAAATTGATTTCAGTTTATGTTTAACCAATCCTTCCTATGACAGATCTATATGAGATAACTACAACGATATTCATTATTTTCTTTGCACAGGGTAGAAATCGGAACACACCACTTCTGAGCTCCATCTAAGCTCCTGCTCTGGTTCTGCTCTGCTTCTGCTTCTGCTCTGCTTCTGCTGTGCTCCGGCTTCTGCTCTGCTGTCCTTCGCGGTGTCGTAATTAAATGTAAACAATTGTGTTGTTGTTTCTTTTCGCCCAACCTCTTACTCGACCACTCCCTCTCTCGTTCTATCTCTTTTCGGTCTATTCCATTAACCACAAAAAACCAATAATTCAATTTTGAATTAATTCGTTTTGCATCAAATTTGAGACCACAGCAAATACTCGATCAAAATCCCATATATCAACATCAAAATTCAACTACGAAACGGAAATAAAACGAGCAATTTTTAACATGAATTTGTGGTTATGATACAAAATTTAACAAAAATTATACATAAATAAAAAGGTCAGAGGAAAGACCGAAAATAATAATAATCCATCCAAAATTAGCAGAAATAATTAACAAAAGAATTAGTTCAAAGTGGGTTTTCATTTTGATTGTATTTCCAAATTAACTACAAGAGGAGAAAAGAAAAATAAATCAAGAAAAGGGTGAAAAAGAAACAAAATAATTTACATAAATTTAATTACAAATAAAATGTGTATTATTTTCTTTCATTGAAACGTAAGTAGAGATAAAAATGAATCCTTCCTGCCGTGAAGGCGGGCTCTGAAAAGGATACACATCAGAAGAAAAATCTCCTTTTACGCCGGAAATATTCCTAACATTTTGAGAACTGTTCACCAAAGTTCCCTTCCACAGAAATTCGATTGGAGGCCAAATTAATTTCGGTTTAGATCTCGCAGCACATTTATTTTCCCGAAGGAAGAAAAAAAGGGTTCCGTTCTTGCATTTCCCTATAGACAAACTTCCCCTCACTTGCGAAACACTCGTTGAACATTTCGATGGGGATTCTTCAACCGAAAACCACACCAAAGTACTACAAAAAAATACATATATACGAGTATAAAATAAAATGTTCACTTAGTCATGATGCGTTGATTTGAGGCCGTGCGTAAAATTAATTTTACGGCCTGCTCCGGGCCGTAACACATGTGAAGGATTGGCCAAGAGGCCACAGAGAGAGAGAGAGAGAGAGAGAGAGAGTCATAGCCCATAGCCATAGCAAAATCGAATATTGAATACTGAATCGAAACTCGGCAAAAAAGTTGTGCTGTTCGCTTTTCAAGTACTGCCTCTGGTGCTCATGTGTTGTGCGGATCGAGTGTTTTTTTTTTTTTATATTTCACTTTACAAGTATTTCCCACATTTATCGACATTCTGTAGGCCGATTATAAACAAAAATCCGCAACGGAAGTTGCAACCATTCGGCATTTATAGTTGTATTTTTGCAATTGTAATTGCAATAAAATATCTATTGAAAAAAGTGCTTTTGAAAAATTAATTTTCTGTCTGCACTCGCTCACTCGCGCGCTCTCTGTTGCCGTCACGCTCGAACAAAGCCCCCAAAACACACTATTTCTTCTTCTTGTTGTATCATGGTATATGTATGTATCTATAGAAATATATACAATGTATATGGCATATCTGTATGTCGAGTGTGAGCAAAGCGAGGCCCATTTATAGCCCCCTGGCAATGTTGTATCTCAATAAAATGTTATTTGTAAACTAAATTCGAATTTAAATGTGAAAAATCGAATCAAAGATATCTTAATTTGGGGAAAAACTAAACCAAAATATTTGTATTCAAAAGTGATTCTGCTGCTGAAGCGAAAAGCCCTTACAAAGGGATTGCCAAGTTTTTTGAAGAGCTTTCACACATACCCGACTCACGGACTAACAAAGTGCACTTGTGGTCGAGTGCTAGCGCTGCAATGTGCCAAAGCTCACCCATACATTGATATTTACAGGCTTTTGGAAAAATATATTGCTGGATAATGCTGTAATTTGAGTTTGATTTTGATTTTGAAATGCAATTAAAGGCAATTCAATAAAATTAAATATTCACACAAAGTGCGGCTGGCTATTTAATGAATCTTGAAATTTAAATTGCTAATTGCCCCCCCCAAACCCACACAGACAGACACAGGGCTAATTATATGTCAATCGAAGCTACTAAGTATTTGACAGATAAGGTCTCTCTCTTGGCTAATAGTTTTATGGCCCTCCATTACTGCTACTATTTGACTTCTTCCATTGACAGTTTCATTCTATTTAAAGTCAATTTTTGCCAGACAGCATCGACAAACTCAATTAAAACCAGGGTCTGTCTGTCTGTCTGTCCATTTTCATTTATCCAGACACCAGATCCCAGATCCCCAGATCGGGTTGATTTTCTGTCCACATTGTGGAGCGACATCAACGCCCCATCAAATATAAACCGAACAAAAAACGCTTAAAAATAAAACTAAAACAATTTGCAGACAGAATGGAATACGATTCGATTTGGATGTGGATGGGGTTTGGGGTTGTGGTTGGGGTTCAATGAGCGGTCGAATTCATTGAATATTTTGGGGGACAATACACATTCAACAACCGAACAGAAACCATAATGAAACTTGAATACTCTAAGAGGGCTTATCAACTTAGAGACGAGCATAGATCTAACAGGCTTAAAATACTTTGAAAAGGTAACCAAAACTCAAAGAGTTGACCCACTGATCCGAAATCATATTCTTTCAAAAGGGAATTTGCATATAATTAGACGAGTTTCCTTTGGCTGTTGGACATTCCAATACAGAGTAGAGTATCTGCCACCAAAAAGGCAAATTATTCATGAGGAAACTCCAGCTACGAATTAAACGGAAAACTGCATAAAGTGCCACCACCTCAAGGGTAACCGTAACCCCCTGTCTGCCCTTTATATTGCCACACACACACAGCCACACACACACATAGTACATACACTTAATAGGGGGTGGTAGCATGGACAGGCAGAGGTTAAAGCTACAGCCACGCCCCATACCATGCCGCATGCCTCATGGCTCATGCCCCAACCATTTAAGGTTGCAGCTGCACTGATGGTTAAATGGATATTTTAAGGTTGGTCTCTGGTTCTGGTCGGTCTCTGGGCTTTGAGCTCTCCGGCTTTCGGTTGTGGGGGATGCGGTCGACGGTCTGTTGCCTTTTTAAGTACATTCCCCCAAAAAACAAAAAAGCAGCCAAAAACGAAAACAAAAATCAAGTAATAATAAAGAGAGGGGGAGAGCGACAGAGAGAGAACTGTAAGAGCAACTCAAGCATGGCCAAAGCTAATGGATGTTGCAATACCCCCAATCTCAAGAGTATAAACGGGATCAACAGAGCGACGGAGAGAGAGCCAGAGAAAGAGAGAGAGAGAGAGAGAGAGCCACATTTCAGTTGGCTTATTTTGTGTTTTTTTCGGGGTTTATTCTATAAGATTTAATTACAAAACTGCCCCGCCGGTTCGCCCCTTTTCACCTGCCGCCGCCGAGAGGCACAAATAAAAAAAAAGTTACGCTTTGTGTATTTGCAACCTTTTGACTGCTGCCTAAATGCTGCTGACTGCCTGACTGCCCCGTTTGTTGGCCTCCATTTTTTGAGGCATTGTTCTGTTGAACCCTCCCCCCCTCGCCACTCTTCCAAAAGGTTTGACACACTTTTCTTGGGGTCTTCTGAGATTCTGCTACCATTTCGCTTAGTTTTGCTTTGCTTTGCTCTTTAAATGCTATTTAAGTTCTGTTTTTATTTCTTCTTCACAGAGAGAAAGATGTCTTTATTCATCTGAGATCTGAGAACTGCCAACTGAGAACCGAGAAAGCTGCCACAACGGGGAAAAATGAAAGCTGTGCCGAAAATTTCCAAGTCATGTTCTGGAAAGCGTAACAAAAGACGGCGGAGAATTGGGCATAACAGAAAATGCTTTCATCATGGGATGTGTGGCTGTCTGCAGAACCAAATTATATCCGACAAGAGACACAAACACACACACTCACACACACATGAAACAAGAACAGACAGAGAGACACACATATGTGAAGGCACATTTTAATAATGCGTATCGTTTACACTAAACAAAGTAAGTGGCATAAGTTTTATAACTCATTAACCTTTCCAGCCAACAGAAGACCGAAAGACCACGGACTGCGGACCAAAAACTTTCCTCCGGCAGGCAGCTGTGGCTGTGTGTGGAGTGAGTGCGAGTATCTATGTCTCTCTGTCTGTCTGTCTGTCGTTCTGTGTCACTGGCGCGCGCACACACACACACACGCACACAATGGCAGGCAGCCACATCTTCAGGCAGCCAGCGCACCCAGCCAAGAGTCTTTGCCAAGAGTATCTATAAGATACTCAAACGTTTCAGGCTTCATTTAATGCGCTTCATTAGCTTAAGCTGCCAAGCCCCACACTCAAACCCACACAGACACACGCACACACACATCGACAGACACATCATCGAAATCGGACAATGATTTTCACTTTTCCTGAGGCACAAGCCTATTAAAATCATATTTATGATTAATCATGCACATCCCATAATGCGAGCAGATGACAGCAACAAGAATAATAACAATAACAATAACTGAACAGTTTCTATAGCCAGTTAATGAAAGAATTGTAACAGAATGGGATGATACTCCCTGTTGGTATACATCGGAATAGTATGCAGTTCAGTTATGGGAATTCTTTTTGGGGGGAAATCAGAACACTGACCGATTAGAAAATATGGAATGATATGACAATTTATAGAGACTTTTATGTAGGTCCAATTAGGGCAAAGGTAAGTAGAGCAAGTGGGAAAACGAAAGAAAAGAGAAACTAAAGATAGGATAAACTAAACCTATGACACATTCGGACACCGTTGATTCCCATAAGCGAATGGACTCATTCGTTTCAAGCAAGCACAGACCATTCAGAAGTCCCTATTATGTAATATGTTTCTAGGAAACTAAGGAACTCTGTGTAATTCCTATTCATTGGGGGTGCATTGTAAGTACAACAGGCTAACACAGTCTTCACCCACAAGAATTAGTATTCAAATGATTCTTAGAATTGTATAGCAATTACCAGACAGAGCAGACTCTCCTTTCTTATTCTACCCTCGCATTGCATTTCATAACCGACGCGTCGGCAATCAAAGCCGCACATAAATCTATGCCGGCAGTACTCCGAGACTAGTACTACGACGAGTTGTAGCTGTAGCTGTGTGATATAACCAGTAACTGCAGCTAGTGGCCACAGTCTAGGCATACAAAATAGGTGGCATCTCCAACAAAACGCTCGAAGGCGCTCGTGTGGCATGTGCTGGCGGCTTCCTGCTTGTCAAGAACGAACCCCACACGCACCATGCTCTGAATACTAATCCGATAGATACAAACAGAGACAGAGAGGGAGAGGTATTTGAAATATTTAACACCGTTTTGGTGGTTGGGGGAAGCAGCAGCAGAAGCGGCTTAAGAATAAGTCACTTCTCTTACTGGGTGTGCTCTAAACCAAGTCAAATGGATCTGCGACAAGTTAAACTTGTTTCTGTTTCGCTATTTCTCGCATAATTATGCCTGCCCAAAAGCGAACCAACTAATTATTGAAAAAAGATACACTCTTGCCGCAGCTCCAAGTCAAGTTAATGGCTGCCCCATCGGGGGGGTGGGGGGTTCAATGGGTTGCGATGGGTTGATCGTTGAGAAAACAAGTTCGTGAATCACTCAAACTTCAGACTTGAGGTCTGCCTCTGGGACTGTCTCTGATATTTTTATGAGGCAACCGGCAATTGCAGTTTAAGTGCACGAAAATTTCATTGACACACATATTTTTATTTCAGCGTTTTTGTTTCTTATTTTATTTATTTTTACTTGAACTCTACACTCGGCTACGTGTTGCCACAAAAACAAAACCTACTTAAACAAAGAAGAAAACGGGTTTGTTTAGTGCCCAAGCCAAGCTACGGGGAAGTCCTCTCCACTCTTTTTTTCTGTTTTTCTGTTTTTTGGTAGCAATTCATAAATTATTGAATTATAGATAATAGATAATGTGGTTTCTAAGGTTAATGACGTTGATCTTCATTAGGAGGTCGTTTGAAATGGGAAAGATACTTATTTCATTCTTTAGGGGTACAGTAAAAGCTCTTTACAGTGGAGGGAATACAGTAACAGTAAAAGCTCTTTAAAGTGGAGGAAATACTTGGAAACTGTTGTCTTAACTGACGGTCACTTGTAACAGAAGGACTTTTGAATTCTTTTTAAGTGTGTTTACCAACACTTATGGACTCCTTAAAGCACTGACAGCTCACCAACAGTATTAAGGCTTGAATGATTTATACATTTTTGTTCGCCTTTTCCATGAGCCGCATCGTTAGCATTCTTTAAGGCTGTCTTCGACCACTTTCTCACTCTTATAACGCTATGCAACACTGGCTATCTCATTATATGTACATATTGAGCTTAAAGCTCACTCCTAAAGCCTTAGCAAGTCTACATTTATCGTAGACCCATCTCATTTTGTTTCCTACCTCTCTTTATACCCTTTAACAATCTCTCCTTTCGACCATCTCTTAACTTTCCAACACTCTTTGACACCTGTAGAACACTACTATCTTCCGTTGCATGCAAAGCTTCTTCTTTCCACTGCTCTCTGGCCACCGCCTCATTCGAAATTCAATGCAAATCCGCGATCGCACGTTCCTCAGCGGCTTACATTTTGTTTGCACTGCTTTTCGTTTGTTTGTTTCGCTCTTTTTTATTTTCGTTTTCCGAATAATCTTTTTGTTGCCTCTCATTTTTGATGTCGCGACATTTATTTCGGATTGAATTTTGCGCTGACTTTTTGAAAGCATTGGCAAAATGTAATTTCCTGCTGCCTCCGTAAACAGATTTTTTTTTTCCCGCAGCGTATTTTTTAAGCCAGAGCTGAAATCGTTTTTGCTGGTGCAATTTGTTATTAAAACGAAAGCTACATTTATTTAGGAAAAAAGTTAAAATTAAAATACAAAAAAAATAAAAACCGAAACGTGACATTTGTGAAAATCACAATTTCATTTGATTTTGTATATTTTTTGTATATTTTTTTTTGTATTTGGTTATTCAGTTGCAGTTGCACCGAATGTTTGGCGGTGCTTGATTTGTATTTTAGTTTATTTATTTTTATTTTTATTTTTACTTGTATTTTTTGTTTAGAGGGACTACAACGAGTACACACGAGTGTTGTGGCTCTGGTGATTGGTGATTGTTTGTGCCGTGCACGTTTTGGAACCACGCGATGTACGAGTATGTATGTAATTCCCATACAACAATATACTACAGTCTGTACAGGGGTATACTTATGGGCCTGCAGTGCTGTGTAGTGTGGTGTGGGGGGTTTGCTCGAAACAATAAGGGTCTCTCGGTTGTGACGTTGTAGATAAATCTACAAATTGAATAGGGAATAGAGAGACCCAAACGTGACATCTGTGAGAGTTTTTTTTGAAAGCATTTACATAAACGTGTATGTATCTTTGTATCTCTGTTCAACAACTCAATCTCATGGATGATTAGCGGCATTTATCACAAATCTTTTTGAGATTTTCATAGCATCAAGTCCCTAGGGAGGAAATGTGTTCCTTCAAAGTCATTTGCATCTATCAAATCCATCGCAAAGAAACAGATGTTGAAATCTTCTTAAAAAACTTCATTCAACGAGCATTTCATTCTTGAATTTCGATTCTTTTAGAGCCTTTAAGAATATCATTTTAAAGCCGCATTTGTACTTGCCAAAGTTAGCTTTCGAAATTATTGTTTTGCTTTCATTAGACTCAAGATTTTCTACAATCTCAAAGCATACATTTCTTATCAAAAATTATATTAATGTTTGCCGTGTTATCACTTTCAAGTATTTTTAAATTCTGCCTGGAAATTCCCCATCAAATGAACTTTGTTTTCTTGTCTGTTTTCTGGGGCAGACCTTGGATTGTGCAACGTATGTTAATATTTCTAGAATTTCTAGAATCCAACAGGTGAGCTTTTCAAAGGATTCTAAGCATGTTCAAAGCTCTTTTAGCGCCATCTGGTCAAAGCTTCTGGAAGCAAAACCAAACACGAAAAAAAAAACAGCCAAAATAAAGACAAAACTTTCTTCTTTTTTTTTATAGAAACTTCAGTTGTTGTTTTTTATGCCATAGCCATAAAAAAAACCATTAAAATATAAATAAAATAAACAATTAATAATTTGTTCATGACAAAAACTGATTATTAAATGTAATCTGAGCTAAGAGACGCCTCTGCCTCCCCCTCCTCCTCCGCTGAAGAGTAAAACGAAAAACCAAACAATTTTTTTTTAACGATTTAAGCAATTTTTATGGACACGCGTGCAGGTTAATGTTTTTTTTTTGGTTTATTTACTGCTTGTTGTGTAATAAGTGCCACGCAGGATGTCATTTCTTTTTTATGTAATTAAAAACCATTGAAAAAAAAAAAGTTAGTCAAACAGAATCCGATCCATCCGTTGATGAATGTTTCGAGAAAAAAAACACTGGCCAATAAACCGGTTGGGTCGGGGTGGGTGGGTCAAAAACGAACTATAAAATGGCCATCAAGCGACGCTTGAAATACACATTTGACGTTCAATAAATATTTAATAATTCGCGTGAGGCATGGGCCATTATAACAGCGTATGTGTGTGTGTGTGTGTTTTGAGTACGTGTTTCAGATACTTTTGACGGCATTTAAATATTATATAGCGTGCCGTTAACAATGCAGAGATAGGTAGAGGGAGAGCTACCGCTTTTTTTTTGTCCAACAACCGTTATATCAAAAAACTGCTGGCCAACATTTCCACAAAATTGAATGCAATTTAATGGCTGGCAAATAACATTAAATGTGATTGATCCAAAGTTTTGATATATCATGACAGATCCCCCGCAAAGCGATGAGATATGATGAACTCATTGCGTGTTCCAATATTATTTATTGGCCTTAAAAACGAACAGATAATGGAATTACAGCCATCAAAATGATATGATAGCAGCTTGTCAGATATCATTTTGTGGAATTATAGCGGAAATACTCGTAGCAAAGTGACAATACTCCGAAAATAAACGGAACTCAAAACTAGTTCAAAACGAATCGGTTAAAGGTCAATTTAATGGAGTAATTTACTAAAACATTTACTACAATTGTCATACAACAATTATATTATATTATATTTATATGTATGATCTCATAGGCAATTATTTTCAAATTTAAATGATTGGAAATAACGGAAACTAAAAGTACTTCAAGCTATACATGTATAGATGTATTTTCTCTAGATTTCGGAGACTGTATGATCGCAGCTCTGAAAATCAAGAAAATTCGATATCTTGATGTACATATTAACCAAAAATGATTTCTATAGGACGCTACAATCCATAGAAATGTCAATCTATATCACTGCCACAGATCCATAATCTCTGAAACTCTAAAAGTGCCTTTTTTTCGACTCTACGAATCTTGGAAAAACTGTCGTCTTTATATATTTAATATGAAAAAACATCAAATGTATTTTTCCAACTTTCATTTCAGTTTATTTGTTTTAAAACCTTTTAGTTTCGGGCAATTATTATCGTATTAGCGATATCATATTCCTCCAATCAAACCATACATTTTATAACCGAATCAAAGGGCGTAACAGAATCCGCATTTCCCACACGATCACGACCGAACCGACCCCCTGGGTGCAGTTTTATAAATAAAGAAAACCATAATATTCAGCTGTTATTTTTTCGGATGTCGCATTAAAAAACCATTAAGGAAACGACACAGAAACCCGATGAGTGGAATTGAAATCGAAATCCGCAACAATGCGGCAGAGAAATACATGCGATAAAGAAATACATCCACTACATACTACTATGTATGTATGTACTCGTATTCATACAATATTTATGGGCAAATTGTCTTTGTGGGGCTACGTACTTTGCTTTTGTGTTTGGTTTGGTTTGTGTTTGTGTTTGCTTTTGGGGGGAAGGGGGGTCTACCCCAATGCCTCAGGCGGGCGTGAAGTTGTGCATGGCATAGTATCTACTCTCGTATAAACAAAAGCGATCTGAAAACGTGCTGATTAATGTTTCAGCCATTGAGGAGAGCCAGAAAACAGAGCAAAAAATTGTACTGAAAATGGCATAGGTCAGTTTTTACACTAATTGAAATAGAATATTATTATGTGTGTATGTTTGGGTGGGTTTTTGAGTTGTGGTCTCGACGGGTGGGTGCCACTACTGTTCCATATATGTACATACATATGAATGTGTCGACTATTCCGGTTGTGAATGGCAGAGCTCTTGGAGTGGTGCCATCGTTTAGAAAGCATCTCCCAGCTTCAGCTTCAAGTACAGCTTCAACTTCCTTTCACTTTAGAATGCGATTCAGCGACTTGGCGCAGAGCGAAAGTAAAATAAAGTAAAGTAAAGGAAAAGAGAGGAAAAGAAGTCGGGTTGGTCTTTAACAAAGAGGAAAACCGAACAAATTATATGCTTGGAAACCCCTTTAATGATAGCACTTTTTTGGGGTTTTGGGTTCTGTTTGGTGTCTTTTTTTTCTCAATCTTAGATTTTAGTCAGAAGAACCACGAAATCTTTTTATGGCTTGTAGATTTTTTTGTCTCTGTTGGACATTCAAATAATTTGCATAAATTCTTAACTGTAAAAAAATCAGAAACTTTCTAAAGAATCAGAGAAGCAGCCGCCACTCAAAAATGACATCAACAAGTGGCCAAAGTTAGCATCTTGAAGTGGAAGATCCGAAGAGCTTTAGGATGTGTACGAAAGCTTTCGTTTGGTAGCTTTTTATGGCAGCGCCTGTGGGAGTTTTGATGAAAGTCCCATTACAGCTGGATGACAGCTGAGTGGGAAAACTGTCACGTGTCACGTGAAGCTTTCCGAGAGACAGAGAGTACGAGCAAGAGAGAAGTGGAAATGGGAGAGTGTGCAGCTGAGAGAGAGAGAGAGAGCAAGGAAGAGAGACATCCTGGGTGTGCGCATGTCCTTCAACTGTCAAAACAAGCGCTAGAATAGCGCTGATTATATTTCCGATTGGGTTTTGGGGGGGGTTTGTTATTGTAGCACACACAGCGTTTCCTTTCGTTCCATCCATTTGGCCTGATTCGATGATTGAACTTCCTATCTGCTGCACTCTGTGGGGGGGACGGACTTCAGCTTTGATTGACATGATGGAGTGGCAAATGCAGGCTCTTGATAGACCATCTAAAGGGGGCGGCAGAGACTAATGAGTGCACTCACAAGTATCTCATGGATGTGACGTACGTTGGCAAACAATCCCCAACAGTCTGGTGGGAAAACTAATGAGGCGCCAGGAAGCCAAGACAACACACACACACGCAAACACAAACAGCAACAAACAACTTGAGCAACTTGCAATGCAACAGCGGGGAAGGGATGTGGAACCACTCCCACACACACACGCACACTTTGGTAGTACAGTGAATGCTCCCAATACGAAAAGGTATCAATCAAACAGGGTATAATCGATTGGGATCAATCACAGTTCTACTTTTATAGAAATACATACATATATCTCGGTTCGTTGCATGGAAAATTCCCAATGATATTGATAAGGTACCGGGTATTCAATTAGTTTTTACTTTTGTTTCTTTTATCACCATTGATGCACTGCCAGACACTACCAGTGGTTTTTGTTTTGTTTTGTTTTTGCAAATTAAAGTTGATTGAAATGCCAACAGTAAAAGTCACCTAAAAACATCAATAGAGGCAAAGCTGAGGCAGGTCTCGTTTACTCGTTAACTTGAAAAATTAATTACCACTTTAATAGGTTTCTCCAATGTGGTTAGAGGTGCTTAACAAATTTAATTATTAGTAAAACTCATGAGCTTCGATATTCAAAGTCCCTTACAGGTGGCTTCACAGAAAATTGGCTAAAACTAGCTCATGTACTCATCGTTCCTTACTCATTTCGAATGCAATTTTCACACTTCCTTGAGGTTTCGCATAGATTTGAATGCATTGGTAATTGATGTTCCCCTTAAAGGTGTGTTTACTGTATGAGGCACAGTCGAAGACAGACCCTGGCTTATGGCTTCCAATGAATCTTCGCTTTCAGTTACAATTCTTTATAATTAAGTCTTAATTAATACCTTTTCTAGCACATACAACTAACTCTATGTCCCCTTAAGGCTGTCTTTACTGTGGAAAAAGGCGCGCCAAGGTTAAGCGTTTGCCGAATAAAGAAAAGGAAGGTGGGACTGCTGCTGCTGTCAGCAGGGGGCGGCGTTGGGAGAGAGCGCTGTGGGAGCAGCTTGTGCAATCAGCTGTTGCTAATGAAAAATGTCGGCAAGTTCAGGAGGGCGGCAATAGTAAGGCAAAAGTCAAAGCTTATTGATTTTCTACGTGCTGCTTGCTGCGTGTGGCGTGTGGCATGGGGGGGGAGGGGTCCTCGTTTCCTGGGATCCTTGGCCCAGCCCCGAGGTTACGGATATGCTTGTTTACTTCTGACGTCGTATTTTTCTCAAAGCTGAAGCTTCCGATAAAAAACAATTTAGCCATAAAAGCACTTAATTAATTAGTGGAATTAAATGGGGAAAAAAACTTACCCCACTCTCTCTTGTCTTCGCAGTTAGGAAGATTTTATGCAAATTTCTCTGTGTAATTTCAGTTATAAATTTTTGATTTCATAATTGTTTAATTGTGTTTTGTTTTGTGTAATGGGCGGGGGGGGCGGATTTTCTCTCTTTCTCTGATTTATTTCCGCTTGAAATTAAATGCAATTATAATTAGATATATGAATATACATATGTATGTGTGTAAATGATATAAACGATAGTATTTTGTTGATGGCAATTATATTTTGTTGGGTATATCCACTCGCGTTTATTTTCTGTGTTGTGTCGGTTTTTTTTTATATTTTTTGCATGATAATTACAGCGGCTTTTGCATATTTGATAAAGTCACTCGACAAAGGCGATTTTCCCAGTGCGAAATGGGATCCATTGGGGGAGGTGGGGGTTACTCGGATGGAAGTGGGAATTGAACTGCGACTGCGACTACGACTGCCACTGGGAGGAAGGCATATGAAACGTCGCAAAAAAAAACAAAACCGATTTGATGATAGCTAAAGGTCGCCGGCAAAGCGCTGATAAACCGAAAACCTGACGCCCCACAAAGTAAGACAGACAGACAGACACCAAGAGACAGAGAGTAAGTGAGAGAGAGAGATAGGGTAAGAGAGAGTTATAGAGAGTGTGTGAGGAGAGGTATTAGATGGCTTATCAGTGGGCTTCTCTTATCAGAGCTGCTGTTGTTTCTGATGCCACTGCTGATTCCTGCCGACGATTGCGATTGTGATGGCGATAGCGATGTTACACACCGATATACAAATTGAACAACAGTGCAATCAAACGGCAAATGAACTGTTGTTTATATCTGTTTTGAGCTTGTTCGACATGTATCTGTATCTCATGTTTGGCGCGCTGTACAACTAGCTGCCACTGGGGCACATAGTGATAAGACAGACACCTGACTGACTGTAAGATCTTCCCCCAGAGCAAGAGCAAGAGCCAGCCAAGAGTAGGTATAATTTATTTTAAGTAGACTTTTGATAGTTTTGTTGTTATTTTGACAACCAAACAAACACCATGAACTTGAGGCATCCACACAGACACAAGGGGAAACCGACACACACACACATAGACTCGTAGAACCGCACAGACACCAGATTTCTATATATAAATAAAGCTTATCGATGTTGCACCACTGTCGTCTCTCTGGGGTTTTCCTTTAGCTTTTGCTTTTGCTTTTCCTTTTTCTTTAGATTTGACTTTTTCGTCTTCTTTTCTTTTCTATTTATGCACTGCACAACAACGACGGAGATTATTTCAGTGATTATTGCGGCTTTTATTGGAATTATTTCTATATGCAAATCGAAAAGAGGCAAAAACTATAACGATTTATTCTGCCCATCGTGATGTCAAAAGACACACGAGAGAGAGAGTGAGTGAGAGAGAGGAAGAGGCGCGCGTGGGAGCCTCAGCACCACAGAGGAGGAGGCGAGAGTGTGAGCGCGCGCGCGAGAGCAAACAGCGAGGTAAAAGCAGCCAAGCAGCAAACCCACCAAAAAGCCAAAAGACACAACCGTGCGCGTCCGCGTCTGTCTAAAGCTCCAATGAGACAGCGGCAACGTTCCGATAACAACTGACGGGAGGCCCCAAACAGCGGAGCCCCAACAGCACCAGCGGACCTCTGCCGAAGCGCTCCAACACACAGCAGAGCAGAGCAGAGCGACAGAGGCAACAACAAACACACATACACACACACACACATACAGTTAACCCGTAAAATTCCTTCAGTAGTTGTTGCTTTACGACGTTTCTACGTGATGGCACATTGCACAGTGCCTTGTTGTTGTTTTTGTTGATGTTGTTTTTGTTATTGTGTCAATCAATTGACAAGCTCTGGGGCTGACCAGGCCTAAGCTCTGCTCTGCTCTGCTCTCGTTTAACTGTACAATTTACACATTTCTCATCCTCTCTCTCATTCACCGCTCTTACTCTCATTCTCTCTCTCTCGCTGTCTGCTCTCACTGGCACTGCTAGATGCTCTCACTAAGCTAAAACAGCTGATTACGTTATAAAATGTAAACAGACCCAAGAGAGCCATCAATTGCCTATAAAAAGCTTGCTCTCACTTTTAGCTTTTGCTTTTGCTTGTGCTCTCAGCTCTCGGTGTGGGGTGGCAGGTATGTAGTGGGTGCCGCCGCCGTATTAATGAGCTTACATTAAAACGCTTTCAAATCGAAAATACAAGCGGTATAGTAATTGCATTCGACTTAGAAATAGAAACAAAGCCAAGGTAGACGGAAACGAGTTACGAATGCGCCAGAGACACCAACGAACGCCGACATCGACCCTGTTGCACTCTCAGAGGGCGGCCAAAGAGAGACACAAAAAAGAGAGATCAGGCGGCCCAGGGCACGGCACGGCAAAGAGTCCGTCCCCGAAATTGCAGTCAATTTGGGAATGCCACAAAGTTGTATACCCTAAAGGGAAGAAGGGTGGCGTTACTTTAATGCCCCACGCAAGATAGTCCTTTAAATGATATATTACTTTATAGACCCGTTCTCTCTTTCATTCAAAGATTATAGGATTATCCTCTGATTCATTGTATAATTTATCAGATTAGAATCTTAGAATCCTTTACTATATAGGTTTTTTTCAAGTTTCCTCTTGAAATATCCTTACATATTCAGTTCTCATCTTATTACATCCTATTCGTATTTTAGTTATATACCAATATATAGAATATCATCCCCCCCAATTTAAAGTAGCACTACTTATGCCATGACAAATCAATCTTCCCACTTCCCATTGTATCCTGGAGTCCTCTCTCTATTCTCTTGTCTCTTCCTGATAAAGAGATCAACCTCGATGAGGGTATCTTCCGTTTCGTCTAATTGAGTCGCTCTTTCAGTGGAGTCTTCCTCCTCCCCCAACTTGGCAGACAAATTGTAATTTGCCCAAACGTTAATGGCACGCCGGGCCCAAAAAAAAAAGACAAAGTACAAGTATATATAAATGAATCTATGCACACACATTTACAAAAGTCTATGGGCGACACACAAACCGCAAAAGGCAACAGAAATAGATGGCAAAGAATTTCTAGTCGACTGAACACTGAATGTGGCCGTAGAGCCATCAGTCTGACAGGCAACGACCGACGACCTAGACCCAGATTGAAAGCCAAAGCTATGGTTAACGGAAGCTGAGATGAGCACCGAGCACTCCGGAGTTGGAGGCGTCATAAATCTTGCGCAATGACCCATTGGCAGCACAAGAGGCTGTGGGCTGTGAGCTGTGTGCTGTGGGCTGTGGCCTGTGAACACCTCTGATCCCTGACAGAGAATTCCTCCGGAGTCTCTCCGGCCCAAGACAATGGCCATTTGCATGGGTCGCATAATTATGGGGGCCCCGGGGCCATCGCGCACACTCATTCTAATGGCAATTTGTTGGCCACTGTGCTAATGTGATTAGAGGTTGACGTGTTGAAGCGTTGTCTAATGCGCTGATGCGCTGATTGCTGCCGTCGGCTTGTTCTTGTTGCCACTTGTTGCCCAACAACAAGGGGGCCAAAAGGAAGTTTTGCGAGTCGTAAATTACTCGCTTACTGTTTCCGCTTTGCACCTGTGCATAGAGTGCTGCTATCTGTGGCATCTGACATCCATCACAGATCCGAGATCTCCGCCAACGAATGGAAAAACCAAACTGGGTAAAGTTTTCTATTTGTTCTATTTGTTATTTGCATTTCCACTTTTGTGGCTTGGTATTCCTTTTGGTGGCACGACGGTACGCTATGCGCACACTAGTATTCAATCCAATTAAAAGCCCAGCCAGCTGTCGTCTGGTCTGGGCTGGGCTGGTCTGGGCTGGGGTTTGCCCTACATGCTGTGCCCCCAATTTTGAGTCAAGTGTTATTTTTGGTGCTGCTGTGTGCCACAATTATGTGACAATTATAAATAAATATCACCGCAGTGTCAAATACCTTTTCCGTTGGCTAAATCGCTTTATCTTGGGAGCTACGTAAGTCTACCCAGTTTAGAAGGTGTCGTCGCAGCCCTGCCTCCGGATACGTGTATCACCACTGTACAATCTTTGTTGTTCTATCTGGACAGCGGCCAAGATTTACGAGGAAACAACACAAATAACCTGCAGTCGTCAGCCGCACACTTTGGTTTCCATTGAGTCATTTGTTGGTGGGGTTTTCACTGAGGTTATTGGCATCGGAACTCACTAACTACTCAAAGTGAGATCATTGGCCACGCTTTCATTAGCCTTCACTATGGCAAGGCTATTGCAATCAATTTTACTCAGTCTACCATGCAAATCCAATCCTTCAGTCTGACTTTTCATACCCATCCCATTATGATCTCTACAATTCAAGTCTTTTATTTGATTATTCCACAAGAATTCAAGAAAATCTTTCATTCGAATGAATGAGTGTGTTGTAAAAACGAATGCAAGTTTTGTATGAGTATTGTTTGCACTTCTTATACCAAAACTTTCATCATTTATTCTCTTGTGTTCCTAAGATAATATCTCATCCATTGATTTCCCTTCGTTTGGTATTTTTTCAGGTTATTGGCATCGGAACTAACTGTTTTTAAAGCAATCACTCGCCTCGCCTTGCCTTTTCTTTTGCCTCACCTTTTGCCCGGCTATTGCACTCAATTACCAGGTGCCATAAAGCATTCTTTTCGCCTCGTATGTGGAAATGGAACCTCACACACACACACACACATAGAGACGATGATGAGAACCCGTTTTTACCGCCCAGTGAGCCGGCCCTCGGACTCATCTGTCGACACTTGGTCTAGATATAAACGCGAAAAAGTGTAAAAGATACAAGATAATACTTCCTCTATCCTTCTCTGTCTGACCTCATCCTCCACACATACAGACACAGATACAGATACACATTCGCTAAATTAGAGCAGTGTAAAATGTTTTTTCTTGTGAAATTCTTTATGAATCTTTCAATCGGACAACAATCTGGAATGTCAAAGTTGACAAGTCTGCCTCTGTCTTTAGTTTGGAAAAACTATGGAGATTTATTTGCCTGCAACTGCTTGGGAAAATGCATTTTCGGCATTCGCGATTGTGGCTGTGGCGTCATTTATCTATGTTTGTACGAGTATGCCTCATGCCACATGGTTGCATGTGCGGCAAAACTCTTTGTAGGCGATACTCTAAGGTCTAATGGGGCATGCGGATCAGCAGATCCAAGTAATAATTGCACTAAAACCATGAAGAAGGGTAGTAAATTGAATAACAAGCTGAGGATGTCATAATAAGGCAAATTTAGTAAGAAAGATCTGCAAGGGCAAGTAAATTGAACTAAATAAAAGTTTAAGATACGATAATCCAAGTACTAAGCCTGAACAATTAAGTAAAACGAAGGAATTGAGTACTATCTTTCGCCCAAACTTCCTTCAAATCTGTGCAACCAGAAATACTCTTGAAGAACCCTAAACAATTGTTAATTCGTTGAACTAGCAGCTTGAACCGAGCTTGAACATCCACTAATCTCATGGAAACCATCTCGAAATGTATCTCATTACAAACAGAGCATCTGGCATTCGATTTCGCCATGCCATGCCATGCCATGCCCCCTCTCTCGTTTTTTTATAATACTTTTGCACGCGAGCGAACCCAAGGAGGAGCATACAGAGCAGAGCAGAGCGGAGAGCAGACGCTGATGGATATCATCATGTAATACCCGAGAAATGTGTAACGATGAGGCAATCGCAGCTGGGCTGTGGCTCTTGTCGGATTACACTACTAACAGATACTACAAGTAATAGTAATGTGGCAGGGAAAGAGTCTGTTTGTGTGGCAGGGAGAATCGCAGTCGTAAAAATTGACAATGCTAATGGGGCAGCGGAAATCAGGCATTTCCACTCATAATTTGCATAAGAAATCAGCTTAGACTCGGTACACAGGCAGGGGGTCCGGGGATGGGTATGGCCACGGGTATGGACAGGGGGGTATCTTCATTATATGTCCAGACACGTTCCACAGACGTGGACTGAAGGCATCCAATGGAGCTTAGGCTGTTTGATGCCCTGACCGCTTGCAGCGCATAGCGGATATCAATTTGTACAACTTTGAAAATTCTGAAACCACCTCAACCAGTCAGAGAAACAGAGAGAGAGAGAAAGAGAGGGATAGTCTGAGAGAAAGGCGCAGAGAGAAAAGAGAAAGAGCCAAAAACCCAAATGATATGCAACGAAACGAAAAGAAATTTCTTCCTGCCCCCAAAACTGGCCAAAACTGCAAACTGGTCCACCGTGACCCACTAAGGCCTCTCTTTCGGAAAGCTGAAAGGCAACGCCGACAGCTAGCCTTAACACTGCCGCATGCACCGCCTGGTGGAAAGGGACCCACTCCTATCTCCGAGAGTGAATCACAATCGCTTAACTTAAGCTTATTTTTAAGCCACACGTAATACCCCCTCGGTTGTTTAACCAGTTTAGCCAAACAAAGAACTGCAGCTCTCAACTTAATTACCAATTAAGAAGTGAATCTTAAATTAAACTTCTTGCCGGAAAGTAAACAATTCCAAGAGAAAGCCTAAACGATTATATACCAGTATGTATGCGGATGTTGAGAGGATTTGTTGTTAAAAATATTCGATTTTTGCTTATAAAAATTCAATATGTATATTAATTAAAATTATAAAATACTACTGAAGAAAATTATAAGAAAAATAAATGTGAAATTAGCAAAAATTAAGTGCAGAATTTTCCAAAAACGATGAAAAAACAATCGATGAATCATCGAACATCCCACAGGTTATCCAAGTATATCATTAAATATAGCTACCTTTAGTTAAATTCAAATCTTTTAGAGGTTTTTTGTTAGTTCTTCTAACACTCTTAACCTTCTTGTTTCTTGTTTTCCCAACAAGTTGCCATAAAAGTTTCACCTCACACAAGGGTTAACGGCTTTGGCTGAATGCGTTTTCGGCAACTAAACAAGATCAACCGCAAAGAGAAAAAGAGAAAAAGAAAAAAAACAGCAATAAGACACAAGTAACGTGGCTTCATTGGCTTGCGGTTGAAAATTGCCAGCTTGAAATGTTGCAACAAGAACAGGCAATGGCTGAAAAAACTGCAGCCAAAAAGCAAGAAAACCCCCAAAGAAATATAACAGAAAAACTTTGACTTCAACGAGTCGAAAATGCGGATACTCTTTGGGGTTTTTCTTGGAAAGATGAAAGATTTATGGCACCTCTTCTCAAACTCATCCTCGATAATGACAACAAATCGTTTTGTAACAATTTCATCAAGAGATTCAGGTTCGAGGCGATCCTTGCATATGATAAAAAACCTCATAATATTATCTTAAAATGTCTCCAGTGTCCAGTTAGTTAACAAAAAAAGTCTCTCTGAAGTCTGGTTTCAATACATTTCTAGAAACGAAGATTACAAACATTTACAATTCACGATATTTTCTTTTGATCGTTGATACCCTCCTGCAATGGTCAGAAAACAGTCATTTCTGCAGTTTGCGGCTAACAAAGCCACACAAAGCTGGCAAACGTTTGTAAATGCAAATTAGAAGACTTAGAAAAAAAAAACACAATAAACGACTTTAGAAATTGGAACAGAGACGCCAACTTCATCTCCATCTCCGACTCCAATTCCGATTCCGATTCCGACGTGCAGCGATAAAACGCTATTCGTGCGATGGGCCCGGAGGCTGTAGGAACTCTCTGAGTAACCCTACATACAGTGTGATCTATGTGCTGGTCAGCGGAAAGGCAATTTGGGTTAACTGCAGCTGCAACACGTTCGAATTTGGTGTTGGCCAGTGGCAGTGCCAATGCTGACTAGTTGGAATTTGGTAGCTGGTAGGTAGCCTGGGCAGACGATGCCAATTATTGTGCGGAAATCTACGAGGCGCTTCATGAAATACTGTCACTTTTTTTTGTTCATCTCTCTTTCTCTACCGGTTGGTTAGTGGATCCATCCTGGATGGATGGAGACTGCTGGCCACCTGCTGTGGTTATGGCCAGCCGCACAATTATAAATACTGGCAAGAGAGGGGCGTGCTGCTGGCTTTGAAGGCATTCTTGCGTGCAAACCTTGACCATGAAACACGCTCTATGATGACGTGCCCCTAAACGATGCTGGCAACAATCCCAAACATTTACCTGGCAATTAAGAGCCAAGGAAAATTAGTTAGAAATTGAAATTGCTCAACTACCGTCCCGTACCGTTCCATCCCATCCAGTCTCATAACTCCAGACCATGTCCAGACCAGGTCCAGCTTCAGCTCCCGGTCCCACCACTCCAGACCGAATGGTCAATGGCATTCACTCACTCACTCACTCGCTGGCTGGCTGTCGTTGAGCAAGCCCCCAAGCTTATGCGACAGTTACATCTATATACTATATGTGGCCAACAGGTTATCCAAACCGAAGCAAAAAAAAAAAGCAACAACCGTTTTGGACCGGCCTTCGCCGGGGAGCACTACCAAAATGGATCCGTTTGCTGGTGCTCTGTCAATTAGCAGCAACGCGACATGACAGTGCACTGAACTTGTTACGCTTCGAAATGTTTGTTCGCTTTTTTCCTCCTTTTTTTCTCTGTTTTCCGTTTTCTGTTTGCCGTTGAAAAATTCAGTGTTTACTGTGTGTTTTGTTAATGTTTCGCCGGGCCGCAGGTGACACACTTAACGGATAGCTCCAAAAAATATTCGCAATTAACCCATTTTCCAGACGATTTCTGCGAAGAGATGCGAAAGAAATCTTCAGTATAAATTCTATGGTTTCTGGGGAAATTTATTAGGTTATGGTTTTACCAGTGAAAACAATAGAGGGACAAAGCGATCGCAATAATTGATGACAACCTTTTATCTGCGTGCTCTATTCGATTTATTACTACTCAAATACAGATACAGTCAGAGAAAATGACCATGAGAACCGATTGGTTACACTTCGATTTCCATATTTATGTAATATTTTATCTTAATTCATTTCAATTTAAAATCAAATTTCAGTTTCTCGTCCACAGATCCTCCAAAAAGGTGAAAGAAATATTTGATGAAAACTGCGGCTTACCGTCGAACAAAAAAACCAACGTTAGGAGATATTCCCCAGATGGAAGTATCAAGGGCAATTCAATCCGATGAAAATCGCTTACCGTCTGCACACCCTACGACGAGTAAAAACTATTACATTAGAGAATCGAATAATGCACACTAAACCCGATTCGTACCACATAAGGACATGTATGATTCACTGTGGACACATCCTTTATGAGATTATAGACGATCTTGGCCACTGGGTGGTTGTGTCTCCTCATAAACCCGCAGCCATCAAAAGTGAAGTCGTAGAGAAACGGCTTGTATCCATTGGCCCTCTTCCACACCTTAAAGTGGATAAAGATGTTGTTGACTGGCTCCAGGACCGTGATATTAACATTCAAACTTGTTTTGTTTCGAGAGTAGGCCTTCAGGCGACACGTATGCACGATGACCCACGACTTATTGTGGGACGCGCACTTGGCATTTGTCAGTTTAACGAAGGGAGCCTCCTGCAATAATCATACATACATACATATGTACATATATGATTACGATTGGAAAATTAGACTAGATACTTACAGAATCCATGAGACATATGGTAAAGCATATTATTCCAAACGAGAGAAGTTTAAAGTTCATTGTTTGCCATCGGTGATCCAATATGAAACTGCCGATGACATTTCTAAAGAGATGTGAATGGTGTCCAATTTTCATGGTTGAATGACTCATTAATCACTCCATTGTGAGGATCGTGTTCATATATCTATATTATTATAGATAATATATGTATATATATATTATAAATATAGCGGGTCCAGCTATAGCATTTGGTATTGGTTCAATTTATATACTGAATTTATGCTGAATTAAATATTTTATCCAAAAAAATGGTAAATGTTGGACATATTATATGGTATAATTAAGCGAAACCTTTTGTGATAACTGAATTGTTTAAACGTTTCCTGTCAGGGAAAATCGTATATATGCGGAAGAACAAAACTCTGTCCCCTAGATCGCAACATCAGAATTAATATACTCTTTCCCCATTGACTTCATTGCCTTCCAAATTGTCCACTGATTACTCGGTTATTGGATTAGAGACTGTCCGAAAGTTTAGTGGGTTAGGTCTGGTGCTCCCGCGTGCTTCCCACAGCTGATATAGATAGCAGTAAATGATGTTTGCAGAGAGAGCGAGTGAGAGTGCGAGGGTGAGTGAGAGAGCCATTGTTGTTCTCTGGAGAGCAAGAACATCTGTACGTATTAGAGATGTACTATATAGTATGTATGTATATATGTTTGCATGGCTGTGGATCATACGTGTGCGTGTTGTGTACATATGGCGACGAATATATACAATGGATCGGCCGCGAAGAGCATTTGTGTTTGGTTTGTGAGGCTGCAAAGTGCGGAAGCGGACGATGAACAATAAATTAAGTTTATGCTGCGCACTGGGAGTGTTCCTAATCTCCATGGCGTGTGGGAATGGCCAGCCACTAGCCAACGGGACGGAGGTTACTATACTATCCACTAGCACCACGGAAGCAGCACCAGTAGAGCCTCAGAAACTCCTGGTGGCCATCCACTATGAGGCCCTGTGTCCGGATAGCGTGTACTTCATCCGTCGACGGCTCCACGATGCACTGCTGGACAACGATTGGTGGCAATACACCGAACTCAAGCTGTATCCCTTCGGCAAAGCTGGGGTGAGTCTTTGGCAGTTATCGAGTAGCCATTGATCGGTATTTATTCGGGTTTTCTCGTTTCAGTTCTACAACAACACTGCCACTAAGGAGATGCAGGTATTTTGCCAGCACGGATGGGAGGAATGCGAACTGAACGCACTGCACGCCTGTATTCTGGAGACACTGGAGATCAAAGAGGCCTTCAAGCTGATCTACTGTATGCTGCGGGCCTATAGCAACCAGCTGGAGAAGTGCTCCAACCACCTGGGTCTCGACGTGAGTGCGGCCAGGAAATGCAAGCAAACGCGCAAGACCCCCGATATCCTGGCTCCCTACGGCAAGGAGACTCTGAAGCTGGGCCTGTCCTTTGTCCCCACCATTGTGTTTGAGAATGTAAGTTTATTTCGTAGGGCACCTTTGGAGTTATTCCTAAAATCGATGCCTCTCAATCCCTTAGGTATTCGAGCCATACGAGCAGAGCAGCCTGCGGTACAACTTCGAGAGTCATTTCTGCAGTCAATACGAGAGAAAGTTCAACATCAGGCTGCCCAACTGCGTCTAGCCAGATAATATTCAAATATTATAATTATACGAATATAGTGAATCAAACACTAATAAAGGAAGGGAATCGACACCTACAGAACCAATAAATCATATTATTCCAAACGAGAGCAGTTTATAGTCCATTAGTGATCCCATCTGCGACTGCCGATGACATGTTACATGTACATGAATAATGATTGTTTAAACACGATTGTTCCTTCAGTGCCCTCAAAAATTGTACACCCATTAGTGGATTAGTGGTTGTCCACAAGTTTAGTGGGTTAGGTCAGGGATTCCCAAAGCTGACAAAAAAATACATAGCAGTAAATGATGTTTGCAGAGAGGGAGTGTGAAAGAAAGGGCCTTTGGGCAACCAGCATAAATTGATCGGCGATCAGTAAAGTATGGCATTGATCATCTTTTGAGTGCTGGCTAACATGATATATCATATGGAGCGTACTAGTATTCGGTAGGTACTACGTATGTGAGCCATACGAGCAGGAATTCATTTTATTCAAGATTTCAAGAGTCATTTCTGAAGTCAATGCGGGAGAAAGTTCAACATCAGGCTGCTCGCCTGCCTCTTGCCAGAATAGGATTAAATACGATTCAAATATGATGAGCATGCAAATGTTTTATAATGTGGTTATAAACCAATAAATTATAATTACACCCGAGATACCAGTTTGGCTGGACGGATTTTCCGCTGACTCAGAGACTTCGCTGCCACCAAAACGGCAGTGAAAAGCTAAAAATGGTTCATCTTATCGGTCTCATTTGCATAGAGGTCCTATGATTAGCCGCAGGCGCAGCTGCAAATAAGATTAGAGCCCCAGTGAGATGGTTCCGCTGCTCAATTTCCAACGTAATTGCGCGCAGCGGTGCTGTCGTAATCTGTGCTGTTCGTCGGCCTTTGTTTTTTTGGGCTGACACTGACGCAGGCTGGCACACGATCAGCAGGGGTCTCGAGGAAATATATACAGTCCAGTCCCGTTCCCCTGTACTCATAGCTTGGTTGAGAGACCCCCCCACAGGGGCGCTGGTTACCAGAGGAAGGGGTGGCTAAGTGGTTAGTGTAGGGTAAACTACCTAATGAAACTACCCTCACTTGATGGGTGTTTTAACTGCTTGCAAGATCGATAGCAGATCATGATAATCGATAGTCATATCGCGAGTGCTCTCATCTCTAGGCTTCTCTAGGAAATCTTTCATTTCAATTGAGAATTCTGTCAGTATAATAATCTTTCCACATTTAAACTAAATGTACACTAAACTCTACACTATCATTCCAAATTGATCTTTCTCTGTGATAACCCTCTGGTCGCGAATTCAAACCACGCCACTGTCCGCTCTGTGGGAAACGCTACGACATTGCAGCTCATAAGCAATTTCGGACTTTACTTCAGTGTCAAGCTGTCTGTCGCTGCCGCTGTGCGGGACGGGACTGAACGATTTAAAGATCATAAACTACTCAATCTTCCAAATGAAGGCGTTTGTCTTTGTCTGTCTACTGATATGGTGCATTGTGGCGCTGGCCAGTGCGCGGGTGAGTGTCAACGATCCTCCAAAGATCTAAAATAAGAACATTGTACATTTTTGCAGCGTCATCATGCGCGACAGACCGAGGAGAGTAACAAACTGGCCGTCACACTGTACTACGAGTCACTTTGTCCCTACTGCATGGATTTTGTCACACAACAACTGGGTCCCTCGATGCTCCAGCACGATCGACTGCCATTCACGGATCTCGAGCTAATACCCTACGGCAATGCACATGTTGGTGATTGTCGATCGGAATGTGCATTTTCGAATAAAAACATACATACATACATATATCATTTCAGGTGGATGATGAGGGAAATGTGCAATGCCAGCATGGGGATTTGGAGTGTGATCTGAATGCCTGGCATGGATGCATACTGCAGCACCATAATATCACCGAATCTATGAAATTGATTGCCTGCATGATGCGTGGAAGGAAGTACAGACTGGACAAATGTGCCGAGCACTACGGCATCGATGTAGTCGACGTGAAGGAATGCCGAACATCTCGTAGTGTGAGTGATATACTTAAAGAGTACGGTAAGGAGACGGCCAAGGTGAAGCATGAGGGAGTTCCAGCCGTAGCACTGGATCACGTAAGATGAAATATCAAAATCTTATACCGAATCTCGAAATATTAACTTCTCTAATTCTTCCACAGGTATACAACGTAAACGAACAAAGCAATCTGCTTAGTCATTTCGATGCTGTTTTCTGTGCTCAATATGAGCTCATGTACCATTTGAAACTAAAGAACTGTCCGTAATCGGTACATAATTTTAACTAATAAACTTTAAAAAAAAATCCATTTCTAATCTATCTATAAATCGTTACTAATACATTTTCGAGTGTCCCATAATAAATCGTTTTTTAGTGAGGCGCCAGGGAAAACCGTGGCACAGCAGTCAGCTTTAATGCTTTCATAGCAGCCAGTTTTTAGCTGGCTTCCAGAGCGCCATCTAGTCAAGTTGCGATAATCATCAGGGCTGCATCATTCATTCAAAATTACCGCCAAAAACAAAAATATCGATATTTTGATATGTAGCAAAAATGGAGACTTTTTTGGTGACCTTCCTTGCTTAAACCTTATTTTAGCCATAAACTAATAAACGGAGTTTAAAATTTGGACAATGTTGTATAAAATTGTTTGATCTATCAGTAAAATATCGAAATCGAGAAATATGTTACATTTGCGGTATATTTTGAGGTCAGACCATATATTTTATTGGGATTTTTTGAGGGAATTTGTGAAGGGATTTTGTGGAGGCAACATCATCGCGACAGTTTCCTTTTTCATCCTAACAATTTCCCTTACATTCCATGCTCACTTACGTTTTCTTACGTTTTATGCCTTGACCTTTGTTGCTTAAACGTTATTTTATAAGCAATCTAAAAAAAATGAGTCGTTAAACTCAACCAATATTCTAGACAATTGATTCATCAATCGTATAAAATTATGTGTTCAGGCCTGAGACTCCTAGTTAGCTAGTAATATTAAATGGAATATCTAAATCGAGAAATTTGATTTTTGTATGCTTTTTACGGTATATTTTTTAAATGAGACCGTTTTTACAGGTATATTATTGATGGTCGGCCGGTATATCTTATCGATAGTTCCGCGGTCACACTGTAATCGATAGTCCTTTATCGATTGTGCCGTCGAGTGATTCGCGAAACAAATTTTTTTCAATTTCTACATTAATTGGAAAATTGGAAGAAATCAATTAAATAATCAGACAGGCCAGTGAAAAGCGTGCGATGAGCGAGACCATAAACACCGCGGCGACGTTTCCGTCCTTCGAGAAACCGACCGTGCAGTTCAACGAGCGGGGCTGGGGACCATGCGAGCTGCCGGACACGTTTAAGGATGTACCATACCAGCCGTTCAGCAAGAACGATCGCCTGGGCAAGATCTGCGATTGGACGAGCACCTCGAACAACGACAAGAAGTACCAGAGTGAGTGCAATACATATTCCGTCTGAAATTCGCATTTCCTCACATTTGTTCGCCCACAAAGTGAGGTTATGTGCATGTGTCGTGGCAGAGGTTACAGCGTTGTTGTGTTTGTGTTTCTTTCAGACAAGTACGCCTCCAGCTTCGGCACTGGCAACCAGTACTCGTACTACCATGAGGAGGATGAGACTACCTTCCACCTGGTCGACACGGCCCGCGTGCAGAAACCGCCGCACCAGCGCGGACGCTTCCGCAATATGCGCGGACGCGGTGGTCGCGGTCGCAATCCCCGCGGCGGGCTGAACAATCACCATGGCCACCACGGCATGACAACGCTCAACGGCAAGAATGTGAAGGCCCGCGATACCCGTCGCGGCATGGGCAAGAAGTTTGGTCATCGCGGTCCGCCTCCAAAGATGCGCGAATCCTCGGTGGCCGTGCGCGCCGACTGGGCTTCCATCGAGGAGATGGACTTCCCCCGTCTTATCAAGCTGTCGCTGCCAAACATCAAGGATGGTGTTGATATCGTCACCTGCGGCACACTGGAGTACTACGACAAGACCTATGATCGCATCAATGTGAAGAACGAGAAGCCGCTACAGAAGATCGATCGTATTGTGCACACGGTGACCACCACCGACGATCCGGTTATTCGTCGTCTGTCCAAGACCGTGGGCAATGTATTTGCCACAGATGCTATTCTGGCGACCATTATGTGCTCGACGCGCTCCAACTACTCCTGGGACATTGTCATCGAAAAGGTCGGCGACAAGATCTTCATGGACAAGCGTGATCATACGGAATTCGATTTGCTGACTGTGAACGAGAGCAGCGTGGAGCCCCCCACCGACGATGACAGCTCTTGCAACTCACCCCGCAACCTGGCCATCGAGGCCACCTTCATCAACCACAACTTCAGCCAGCAGGTGCTCAAGACAGGCGACCAGGAGGCTAAGTACAAGTTCGAGGAGGGCAATCCCTTCATCAGCGAAGACGAGGACATCCAGGTGGCCAGCGTTGGCTATCGCTATAAAAAGTGGGAGCTCGGCAGCGATATCGTAAGCATAAATTCATAACTCATTGATCCATTACTCTAATGAACTCCCTCCCATTTATGTGGTAGGTTCTGGTGGCGCGTTGCGAACACGACGGCGTGCTGCAGACGCCCAGTGGCGAGCCACAGTTCATGTCGATCAAGGCCCTCAACGAGTGGGACTCCAAGCTGGCCAATGGCGTTGAATGGCGCCAGAAATTGGACACACAGCGCGGTGCTGTGCTGGCTAATGAGCTGCGCAACAATGCCTGCAAGCTGGCCAAGTGGACCGTTCAGGCAGTGCTCGCGGGCTCAGATCAGCTGAAGCTGGGCTATGTGTCGCGTATCAACCCGAGGGATCATTCGCGCCATGTCATCCTGGGCACGCAGCAGTTCAAGCCGCACGAGTTCGCCACCCAGATCAATTTAAGCATGGACAATGCCTGGGGCGTGCTCCGTTGCATCATTGACCTGGTGATGAAGCAGAAGGACGGAAAGTATCTGATCATGAAGGATCCCAACAAGCCGATCATTCGTCTCTACGATATCCCCGACAACACATTCGATTCCGATGACTCAGACGACGGCGAGGGCGATGATGGTGAAGGTTTCCAGCAGGTCTACAACTATGCGAACAACAGCAACAAGATTTAGACGTCACGCATTCAACGCGCACTTTCAGAACCCAATCTGGCCTGGGTTAGCGTCATAGCCCTTTTATTAACCCTAATATCGATTGATAACAGATGTCCTTTCGCAGAAGTATAAGCGTTTTAGACGCTAGTTATAAGAATTTGTATCTGAGTTATATCTGCAGCATATTCCTAGTAAAACACAGAAGGCGAAACGACAAGACCTTACTCTTTTTCTGGCGGATGCCTTAATAATTTTTTATCACTTATACTGGGAATAACTCTGATTCATGCAGCATTCTGGTATAAAAGTGGATATACTACCCACTGCCCTCTCGAATTTAGAACAGTCTTCGTTTAAACTCTAACGAAACAACAACCAAAATGTGTTCAAAGACAAAGCTTTTGCTTCTACTACTTCCGCTGTTAGGCGTGGTCCAAGCAGCTGCCTTTATCAAGTGCCCTACCGAAGAGCGTTGTGTCAGCCTCAACATGTGTCCGCAATTACTGGACAAGATCAAGGCCGGAACTATGACACAGGCCCAGCGTGAAATGTTCAGCAAGAAGCAATGCGCTGTGAAGGCTCAGCAAAATTTACTCCTGGATCGAATCTACGTCTGCTGTCCTCCAACTCTACCGCCTGGCAACATCCTCCCCAGCAATGGAGAGTGTTTGGTGCCCATGGCTCACTTTCGTATTATTGGGGGCACCAAGACAGACCTTTTTGAGTTTCCCTGGATGGCACTGATCCGACACCAGAAACCTATGACAGTGCCGCCTAATACGTTCCAGGATTTGCTTAAATTATTTGCTGAGGAACCTAAATTCTTCAAGTGCGGAGGGTCACTGATTAATTCTCGTTATGTACTGACCGCAGCTCATTGCGTGGCCAACGATATGCTCATCGAGTCTGGTATGGTGGTAACCAGCGTTCGTCTTGGCGAATGGAATATCGAGTCTTCTCCCGACTGCTTTAGCGAGGTGAATGGTAAGAAATTCTGTGCTCCCAGCCACCAGGACATAGAGGTTGAGAAGAGAATCGTCCATCCTGGTTATATGCATCATGGCATCGGCTATGACATAGCCCTGCTGCGTCTCAAGCGGAGCGTCAGGTGAGGATGTTCCACATCTGGGAGACCATCGGCCTAATGAAACCTCTCCCCTCTTAAGCTACGCCAAGAACATCAAACCCATTTGCTTGCCAGATAGTGGCACGCCGCTCAATAGTCATTTCCAAGTAGCCGGCTGGGGTGCAACCGAAAACGGCAAGCCGAGCCCCGTCATGCTTAAGACTACTATTGAAGGACGTAGTCTCTATGTGTGCCGTGAAAAATATGGAAATATATTTATCAACGACAACGAACTGTGTGCTGGCGGCATCGATGGTAATGACACCTGTAATGGGGACTCGGGTGGCCCCCTAATGGCCACCATCAGCGTAAACTTCCGAGAACACATCTATCTCGCAGGCATCACCTCGCGTGGAGCAAGCGACTG
The DNA here is from genome assembly GCA_005876895.1 of Drosophila azteca. Lineage (NCBI taxonomy): Eukaryota > Metazoa > Arthropoda > Insecta > Diptera > Drosophilidae > Drosophila > Drosophila azteca. Next base: position 15,323,339 of record VCKU01000004.1, on the reverse strand, counting down.
TGGTAGAAAGGGCTGGCCAGCTGTCTACACAAGAACAGACGCCTTCATCCCATGGATAAAGCTAAATCTGGAGGCGTGATCTGGTTTTTATATTTATAAAATAAAGAATGCAATAGAAGTAAGAGAGGAATAGAGTCGTGCTTAGTATCTATGTTTAACGTCATAAAAATAACTTGTTAATAAATTTACTACTGCACATACATAAATTTAGAAATCATTAAATGGGAGAGCATGCTCAGCACAGGGATTCGAGCAGGTGGCTTGGCTTGGGGTGGGCCCAGATATTTTCTACATTGCAATCACAATTGCAATCTCCGGGAAAACACTCCACATATGTACATATGTATATATCAGTATGTTATTCTCTTTCGCGTAATCTTGGGTCACCTCTGACAGGCTGGGCTGCCACTTGGCTGTCGAGATAACGCGGCTGCTAATCTTGCCAGCTCCGCGGCTAACTAATGAGACTTAAACCGGCTCAACCACTGGAGAGTGCCTTTAGTCTCAGCTTGAAATTCCGAGCGATCAGTACATTCGTATACTGCCAAGATGCTGACGGATCGGAAGCTGATGCTGCTCCCGCTGCTGTTGCTGCTGCTACTGGTGGTCAGTGCACAACGAGCTGGTGAGTAGTTCCTCGAGGTGCCAACAACCGGTTTTAATCAGTGCATTAATGCAACGCAATATTTGCACTGATTTTATTTACATATGTACATAGATGCTGCGCAGATCAGCTTCGGCACCTGCACCCCGCAGGAGAGTGCGGAGCGTGGCTTCTGTGTCCACATTGAGAGCTGTCCCTTCCTCTTCACCATCCTCAATGCGGATAAGACGACACCGGCCCAGCGCACACTGCTCTCGAAAAGCCAATGCGGTCTGGACAACAGACGCGAGGGTCTGGTAAATCGCATTCTGGTCTGTTGTCCGGTGAGCAAACGCGGTGGTCAAATCACGAATGTCAATACTGCGACAGAGGAGCACCTGCCTGGCAATGTTCTGCCCGGCAATGAGACATGTGGCATCCATTTTGCTGACCGCATAGTGGGCGGCGTCAATACCACTCTCTCGGAGTTCCCTTGGATGGTCCTGCTCCAGTACAAGAAGCGTGAGTGGAGCAATCCTTTAAGAGAAGAGTTCTCTTGATCATCCATTTCCGAATCGGCAGTTTTCTCTGAGGACTATAGCTTTAATTGCGGCGGGACACTGATTAATTCTCGATATGTACTGACTGCTGGACACTGCCTGGCCAGTCGTCGACTGGACATGTCCGGCACAGCTCTGCATGCCGTCCGCCTGGGCGAGTGGGACACCAATACGGACCCCGATTGTGTGACCGAGAAGAACGGCAAGACGACGTGCGCCCCCGGGCACATCGATATTGAGGTGGAGAAGCGAATCATCCATGAGGGATATGTCCCCAACTCCATCGACCAGATGAACGACATAGCCCTGTTGCGTCTCAAGCAGAGTGTCGGGTGAGTGGATGACCATATACGCATACTGATCTGATCTGATCTCCATTTAATCGTGACTTTGGCAGCTACTCGGATTATGTGAGACCCATTTGCCTGGGCATCAAAGGCGATGTGCGTACGAATCTATTCGAGGGCTATGCCATGGACGTGGCTGGCTGGGGCCTCACCGAGAAGAAGGTGCCCAGTCCATGGAAGCTAAAGATCACCGTCGATGTATGGAACTTGAAGGCGTGCCAAGACAAGTACAACCCTTACAAGTACAATCTCAACGATAACCAGCTATGTGCCGGTGGCAAGGCTAATATCGATACCTGCGGCGGTGACTCTGGCGGTCCACTTATGGTCGCCATAAACACTGGCGGCAGGGAGGTGTTCTATGTTGCCGGCATTACCTCTTACGGTCCGGACCCGTGCGGCCTACCGGGCTGGCCGGGAGTCTACACACGAACTGGGGCATTCATCGATTGGATACAGAGTAAATTGGAGCCATAATAAATAATATTTGCTAATTTATTCACAATTCTCGCATTGGCTAGCTTAATATATAGCACTAGAGCTGAGGCAAGGAGAGTTAAACTTAAATTATGCTAAACTCTTTCAAGTGGAATGCAAAACAAAAACAGATTCGAGCTCAAAACTAGCCAGGACATTGATATACATGCGATACACAGGGTAATTTTGGGGTTCTGGACGGGAGGGCAACTTAAATGACATATGTAGATAAAATATATTTTGTGGCATTCCATACGACACAACATTTCGATTAGCTACCCGCTACTTAATATACATACATATTTGCTTCTTATATATTCTAGAACTCATCGATATTATTTAATGGATGTGTGACAACGTAGACCACATTGAATTTAGTTTTAGAACAATTTGCGTAAATAAAAGGGCAAAAACTATAATAAAAATATAAAGATTCGATAGTGTATGTGTATAAAACGCTGCCCATTGCCTGGGGCCAGCCAGACTCCCATCGAAGGTGAAAAAGTCTTCCGAGTTCTATGGGGAGGCACCAATATAAAAGGCAATGCTGGATGCTGGCACTGGGAACGGCATGGGTAAGCGCCGTGCATAGCGAGATTCAATTAAACTTCTCTGGGGCAGCGCGCGGCGCTTTTCCAGTTTCAATGCCCATCCACGTGGCATTCGGCACTTCCATTGCTTCCAAAGCGGGCTCTACAGCGTCCAATCCTGCATCCGGGGTATTCAGCACGGGATTTGGGGCATCGAATACGGGATCCGGGGAACTCAATACGGGATCCAAGGCAGCCAATGCGGGTTTTAGTTGAGCTAGAACGCCTTTGACCGCAACGCAAAAGCCACGACTGCAAGGGAGTAGAGGAAACTCGGGCAGCTCGCATGGCGCCTTGTAATCCGCAGGCATGTCTAAAATGTGGCCATGATACATGAGTTATAATTTTAAGACACTTTTATTGCCCCTGCACTCACCCTTAATGCTGGTAACTTTCAGGCGTTGTGCCTCAGTCGAGTAATCGGCCCAGGCCTTTATGCGGTCATAAAGCTCGGTGCCAAATTCCTTAAAGTGCTGAATCAGTTCGTTGCGGAAGATGAGCGGCGGATTCTGTAGTTGCTTTACCGTGGAATGGGCTATTTTTATGATTGCCATTTCGTTATATACCCGAGAGTTCTCTTGGCCCAGTTGTGTGCCTAAAATAATGGGAAAATGTAAATATATTCAATTTGTTCTTTGGTTGTTCGAGTATTTAAATTCCTACCGCGTTGCTTCTCATAGCCCGCCTCATTATAGTAGGGCTCATCGACCAGTATGAGACCCTGTATAGAGACGAGGACCTGCAGCATGGTACTAGTTATCGACCACATTTCGGTGTCGCGGCCTGCCCAAGTACCCAGCAGGGATACACACACCTTGCCCTCTTCGTACAGGTTCGGATTGAGACGTTCTGTGCAGTAGCTGGTGTAATGACAAACTGGCGGACTCCTCGGATAGTCGCGACCCATTTGAAAGTCGAAGAAGAACAAGGCGTTCTGGTAGGGCGTGCGCTTGGGTCCCACCATCATCACTGACATGAGATCCATCCGATCCTCATAGGCTCGCACCTTGACGCCCGGCGGTAGCGACAATTGCAGCAGGGAGTACTCACGCTGAATAGATCGCTGGTACTTCGCCTTGTTGACTGGTGTCACAAGATTACGAATGAAATGATGAGAAAGCGGAGCATTGGGCACCACCTCGAAGCAGTTCTCGCAAACCGGAGAGTGTCGAGAGGGAGAGGCAATTTTGGGTGTGGGAGACGGCGATGAACAGGCCATGGGACGATCAATGGGCGGCAGCGACTCGGACAATGCGTTCAGGTCCAATGTGTGCTCCATGGCAAGGTCGCACTTTTCCAGTTTCTGTTCAACATCTATTTCAGCTATTTTATGCGGCGATATCACCTCGTTGAGGTCGATGCAAACGTCCTCTGCGTCAACATCATAAGTGACTGGATCTGAGTGTTCTTCCTCATCTGTGTCTTTAGCTTCTTGAGCTGCTCTGCGTGCACGTTCAATTTTCATATCAACCAGCTTGCGGCATTTCGACAATTGTTCCTTGATAAGCATAATAAACATATCAATGGTCTTCGGGCCGCATCTTTCGGAAAAGTCAATGACCACTTGGGGCTGCAGCTCAGGCGAAAACTGGTTACTTGCCTCGACAGGATCACGATCGCTGCCCGAGTTGGTCAACTCGCTCATGCTGTTTTCGCCCCGTGAGTGAACGCCGGAATCATTCTGAGGGGATAGCAAAAAAAACTTTGCTTAACAAGCACTCTAGTTGGAAGATACAAATTTTCTTACCTTTGCTTTAGTCCGTAAGTCAAAAGCCACAAGAATACTGTTTCGTGCTACTTCAATCAAATGATTGTATTCGCAACGATATTTGGCAATCAACTTGGCACTCTCGCTATTCTCCTCCTCGGTGACTGCTGGCTCCTCGTCCTGCTTTTCCTCCTCCTCCTCGGGGACAATATCGCCAGTTCTCTTGCATTGAACCTCGTCTATTTCGGTTGATGATTTTCGCTTTGTGGGCGTCGATGTCGACTGGGCGCTCGCAGGAGGGCCAGCAACATGGACCCTCAATGGCGTCGCGGCTAAATCCATATCAGCATCAACATTTATAATATATTGGATAGCCTTGTAGGTTCTAGAGATGCGATTCGAATCCAATGCGTGCTCCAAATGCTCCGGGCCAAAGAAGCTGCTCTTCAGTAAGCGATCCAGGTAATGGCAATTTGTATAGATGGCAACCAAATCGATGTGTACCTCTGACTTTTCAGCATCCGGCAACAGCTTGTGGATCTTCTTGAGCTTCCCCAGGGCATCGCTCACGCTTTCGATGCCCGTTATGATGTGCTCTTTTTCTGTGAGCTGACCGTGCAGACTATCCTCCGACTCGGTCTCCCACGAGTTATCCGATCCATCGGACAGATAGTCATCGTGGTCGGGATCATTCTGATTGATCTCAAACAGATCCTGCGGATAGCACATGGTAATATGTCCTAAGGCCCACCAAACGCGCACTCGCCCATCGGGATAGTTGTCAATGACCTGGCCAGCAGTCGAGTTGACATTCTCGTTGGTAAAGTTTGAGACCCGAATGACCATTGTGCCGGGTCGATACTGATAGTCGGCGTGATCCTTTAAGTCATAGACGCTTAGCTCCTCCATTTCCCTGCATGTGGGACTGGAATAGAAAAACCAAGTGAGTGGAAATTCTCCTGGGCAGGAAAAATCACAATACATACACTGTATCCTTTTTGGTATAAATGTTGAACCATTTGACTTTTGCAATACGTTCATTATGATCCACGGACTGAATGACGCCATATTCGGTCTGAGTGAGGGAATTCTCGTTCGACTTGCTTACAAAGTCACCCGGAAAGAACTCATGATTGTCCAGATGGTGTATGGGATACAAATGAGTCGACTGAACTTTCTCCTCTACGGTTCCATCCTGCCAGACGACAGTCGCAGTACTGCGTACCACTAATGTCTCCACCACAATCTCCTCACCTTCTCGGGGATCAACATTTTTCCTAAGAAATGGTGACAAAAGCGTCTTCTTTGTAATCTTCTTCTTCTTGCCGTATCGCCGATTGCCAATCCGCAAGCTAATGCGCTGCTGATTATTGGTGGCTCCACCACCACCACTCGTGTTTGTAGAGGCATCCACTGGAGCCGCCTCATTCTTCTTATCAATTTCCTCTGGTAGTACTCCGGCTGCCGGCTCCTCTTGGCCTTGGTCTTTAGTTATGTCTAAGAAGTCCTCGTCGCCATCTGCATCCTCAATCAAGTCGCAGGCATCATCTGATGAAACCTTTGTAGACGATCCACTGCCCTGTTCCCGGCCTTTGAGCGAGGCATTCGCGGCGACTTCGGTATCGCCATTTCGTGAACGCGAATTGCCAGATTTATTCAAACTGCGTCTAAACTTTGACGTATTGCGAGCACTGGCACTACTGGTGCTTTTCGGCTTGTTCCGCTTGGTATCGACAATTCCCTGACTTTGGTAAATAGGCATATATTTAGCAGCTGGAATGGAAAGTTAGGTCGCGTAAGTGAATGTACTCGTTGGTCAATTGATAAACGTATTACTTAGTTCTTCCTCCCAGTCCTGTTTATTGATTAGTGGATCACATTTCGAATATTTGAGGAAGAATCGATCGTGAATTTGTAGCATATAGGATTCATAGATATTCATGCGCTTAACTTTCTCTAGCTCTTCGCCCATGAAATGAGTGGGAGGCTGCTTGAGTGGATCGCCATTGCAATCGTTGGTAGTGGCACGACATGTCCATTCCACGTCCACGCCAAGGGTGCGAATCGATTCCACGGTATACTACGGTAGAAGTTACAACAATAAAAGTTAAACCTTTGCGTTTCGTTGCATTTTACGTCTTCTTACCAAGGCACGCTTGCGATGTGCGGGCAGTGGTATGTCCGGCGTGAGATTTATAAAGCGATCGAAGGGCGGCAGGCGACCCACAACCACGTTACCGGGAAACAACACATGGGGAGTGAATACTTCAGGTAAAAACTTGGAATTCGCATCCCGGAACTTGTGGAAATAGGCTGAGCCAATTTCTAGGCGTCCCCCGCTAGCGGTTCTATAGAACAAAACAAAAATCCCAAAAAAGCGCAAATGAGAATTAAGCAAAACAAATGATTTGGTATGTACGAGCAGGTTACCTGAGCACGGCCACCTCGTCGACACCAATAGTGGTGCCCATCCAGGTCTCATAGCAAACGGGGGCATCACGTGCCCATGGGGAGATTGGACGCAAGCGCTCCGCAGGTACATTCTTGATGACGTATTTCGAGCCAATCACCTTTATGTCCGCGCTCACACTTACATCCCTCACATAGCCCGACGGCCCGGTGAGATTTTTCTGGCCAGGCAGGAGGCGACGCACAACATCGCCGGGCATCAATGTGCGGTCGGCCAGTCCAATCTGCAAAGCCACATGTTAAGGAAACCGAAAAGAAGCGGAAAGAAAAGAGCAAACAAACACGTGTCAATGCCGAAAAAAAACAGTTGTTAAAACAGAACAGTTATGAACAGTTATTTGTAGGCCAATGCCAATGGCAATGTCAATGCCAGTTACATAACCTCAACGAGGGTGGCTGTACTTACGGAAGACTCCATTCGGATCTGTTCCTTGCCATCGGGATAGAAGCCCACGCGCACCTCGCCCGTAAACAGCGGATCATTATCATCCTCGTCCTCCGACGTGTGCGACTCGGGCGTCTCAGTTACTACGCCAAAGTGCACACGTCCCCGTGAATCGATACGAAAGATTTCGTCCTCGAAAAAGAAACGGCACGGACTATTTTCGCCATTCTTGGACGCCGCTATTCCACCGCCCGCCTTCCGATTGCTTGATGGAGCTCCCAGGTCCGGCTCGTATGTGTCCGACTTCAGGTTCTTAGGGAGGGTGCCAACATTTTTGTCGGCACCCGCCACACGATTTGACATATTACCAATGATGAACTGCTTTCATGGAAGATAAATAATAGCTTGCGAGACAGTGGTGCAACGTCTTTTTGCTCAGTTGGACAAACAATTTGCGTGGCGAGTTCCTACCGACAAACCTCTTCTATTAACGATTTAATATAGAATTATGATACTGCAACTCTTTGGTGTGACTCTCTCTACACGATACACCTCGAATACGGAATAAATTTGTATGAGGCAATATTCCGTTTCTGAAAGTTTTGCCGACTTTTTAAAATTAAAACTATAAATAAAACATTTAAATACTACAAAAACAAGGTAAGCAGAAAAGAAAGAATTCGGTGTGACCGGATTTATGGTTTAAAAAAACGGCCGGGCCTTAGAAATATACCGAAATGTACGGTCTCTTTTGAAAAATATACCGTAAATATACCGACGAAAATCATATTCCTCGATTTTGATATTCCGTTTAATATTACTAGCTAACTGGGACCCTCAGGCTTGAGCACATAATTTTATACGATTGATGAATCAATTGTCTACAAGATTGGTTAAGTTTAGTGACTCTTTTTTTTTAGATTGTTTCTAAAATGACTTTTAAGTCAAGGTATAAAGCTTAAGTGAGCATGAAATGCGACGTAAGAAAACGTAAGTGAGCATGAAATGTCAAGACGAAAAGCTGTAAAATTTTCTGAGATAGAGACTTACAAGTTTCTCCAATAATTGGTGCCTAGTTAAACAAACTTTTCCTAAACTCTATAATATCCTTTCCTAAGGGGTATCAAAATGTTGCTTATTCCGTGAAAATGTTGTGGGACAATGTCGCTCGCCCCAACAGTCCCAACAAGTACGCCAACAAAATTTCGGTATTTTTTTGCAATTCGGTTGAGTTTCAAAAATTCAAAAAGATACGTATACACAAGAGAACATTATTGGTGGAAAAAAAGTGAACAAAGTGTGAAGTTATGCGGATAGATATTTCAAACGTAAGTATTAATTTGAAATTAACAAAAAAATGCTTTTAAGAGTTTTCCAGTAAATTATTGGCAAAAAACCTTGGATTAAAACGAAATGCGTGTATGTGTGTAACCACATGTTTTAATTAGCATGGTTTTATTTGTTTTAAATGCAATTTGTATGCATGTATCAACCCATCCGTATTCCAAATGAACAATATTGCATATTTACGTAATGAAAAATTATCTTTAAATATGTTTTGATATAGTATATTCGACAGATGGGAATTTGAACGCTGAGACAGATGATGATACAAGAACTTATATTCCTAAATAAGAACTACAATGTCTTCTGGTCTTCAAACACCGACTAAGTTTAATGTTGATCTCTAATTAATTAATCTCTGATATTTAAATTCCATTGAAGGGTTTTGTTTATAAATTATAAATTTAAAATATAAAAAATTTCTACTGAATTAGAGCTGGGGATCAGTGTGACCGCGGAATTATCGATACAATATACCACTAACCATACAATATATAGATGCGACCGTTCATACATTGAAATTGACCGCACCAACATCGCAGACATCAGCTACCGGGCGAGTAGTGAGACTGGCGTGTGCTGTATGACTTAAGAAACGAACAGCGCAGAATACAGCTACCGGACGAGTCGTGAGACTGGCGTGTGCTGTATGACTGTATGTGTGCACATGCATTCTCACGTCCCAGCAGTTCTGCGGACTAGCCCACGCCTAGCTATCTGACTAGCCCGTCCGGTCCAGCACTGACCCGCAGACTAGCCCGACCCCATGTAAAATCCTATACCATTTTTGGCTGCGGAGACCAGTCCATGGACTGGTCCACGTAGACTAGTCACGGACTAGATATGGGGCTAGAGATGGGACTAGAGATGGGACTAGAGATGGGTGTAGATATGGGACTAGAGATGGGACTAGATATGGGGATAGAGATGGGACTAGATATGGGGCTAGAGATGGGACTAGAGATGGGACTAGAGATGGGACTAGATATGGGAGTAGAGATGGGAGTAGAGATGGGAGTAGAGATGGGCGTAGATATGGGAGTAGAGATGGGTCTAGATATGGGACTAGAGATGGGTGTAGATATGGGCCTAGAGATGGAACTAGATATGGGGATAGAGATGGGACTAGAGATGGGACTAGAGACGGGGCTAGAGATGGGTGTAGAGATGGGTCTAGAGATGGATGTAGAGATGGGACTAGATATGGGTTTAGAGATGTGGCTAGAGATGGGAGTAGAGATGGGACTAGAGATGGGTGTAGATATGGGACTAGAGATGGGACTAGATATGGGGATAGATATGGGGCTAGAGATGGGACTAGAGATGGGACTAGAGATGGGACTAGATATGGGAGTAGAGATGGGAGTAGAGATGGGCGTAGATATGGGAGTAGAGATGGGTCTAGATATGGGACTAGAGATGGGTGTAGATATGGGCCTAGAGATGGAACTAGATATGGGGATAGAGATGGGACTAGAGACGGGGCTAGAGATGGGTGTAGAGATGGGTCTAGAGATGGATGTAGAGATGGGACTAGATATGGGTTTAGAGATGTGGCTAGAGATGGGAGTAGAGATGGGACTAGAGATGGGTGTAGATATGGGACTAGAGATGGGTGTAGATATGGGACTAGAGATGCGACTAGACCGCAGCCTAGTCACTAGTCCTATTTCTAGTCCTATCTCTGGCCCCATATCTAGTCCCATCTCTAGTCCTATATCTAGTCCCATCTCTAGGCCCATATCTAGGCCCATATCTACACCCATCTCTAGTCCCATCTCTAGTCCCGTCTCTAGTCCCGTCTCTAGCCCCATATCTAGTCCCATCTCTAGTCCCATCTCTAGTCCCATCTCTACGCCCATCTCACTTCCCATCTCTAGTCCCATCTCTAGTCCCATCTCTACTCCCATCTCTACGCCCATCTCTACTCCCATCTCTAGTCCCATCTCTAGTCCCATCTCTAGCCCCATCTCTAGTCCCATATCTACACCCATATCTACACCCATCTCTAGTCCCATCTCTACTCCCATCTCTACTCCCATATCTACGCCCATCTCTACTCCCATCTCTACTCCCATCTCTACTCCCATCTCTAGCCCCATATCTAGTCCCATCTCTAGTCCCATATCTACACCCATCTCTAGTCCCATCTCTAGTCCCATCTCTAGCCCCATATCTAGTCCGTGACTAGTCTACGTGGACCACTCCATGGACTGGTCTCCGCAGCCAAAAATGGTATAGGATTTTACATGGGGTCGGGCTAGTCTGCGGGTCAGTGCTGGACCGGACGGGCTAGTCAGATAGCTAGGCGTGGCCAGTCTCACTACTCGCCCGGTAGCTGATGTCTGCGATGTTGGTGCGGTCAATTTCAATGTATGAACGGTCGCATCTAAATATTGTATGGTTAAACATATTGTATGCATATTGTATGGCTAAACAAAAAGATCAAAATTGAGGAATTTTTCGTGGCAACTACACGCTAAATACAAATTTGCTACATTTAGCTACATATTGAATGTAATTAGCAACGGATTCAAAAACTCAAATTCAAAAACATCTTTTTGAAATTTTCCACATGTCACTGTGTGATACAAATTTGATACATGGTGGCTACTTCACCATAAAATTTTAGTGACATGATCGTTTGCAGGATAGTGGATCACTATATTGTAATTTAAAAATCGGCCATTTTTGTATAGGAGCCACATGGAAGCGTCACTGTGTAAAACCTTAGCCATTTTTTTGCAACACTTTTTTTTCGGTCATTTTTGAAAAATTGCGATTTTGATGCCAATCTGACCCCGATAGAGGTCACACATGCCCTGAAATGGTATTTCTACATGATTTTTCATGAAAAAAGGCATTTATTTTCTAAAATCGATGATAGAATTGCCAAAAATGCATCACGATTTTCGCAAAAAATATTGATTACTTTTCATGCCAGCAGAAAGAATCCAATCATTACAAATGTACATTGCACTTCCGACTTAATGTTAAAAATACTGTTACTATTTATAGGCTCTGTGGCGCTGGAGAATGACAATGCACGTAGAAAGCTCCGCAATATTGGATAAATCAGTTTTTGCAGAACTGAAGTTTAAACTTAAAAACTCATTTTTTTTTTTCAACCGTTGGTAAGCTTTGCAAATTATAATAATAATAAGGAAGGCGACTTGGAATGGTTTTGATTTTGATACTCCAGAATTAAAGCAAAATAAATATTTCCTGAAGCAGTTCTTGAAAAGTAATGCAAAGCCTACTTTATTTTTATGGTACAAGTTCGACAATTTTAAAAGCCCCAATTATACCACCAGACTTCGGAATACATCATGTCAATATAACTCGTATTTTATTTTCTGGGAAAAACCGGGGATACATTTATTTTAGAATTGTTTACTGTATTTTTCACCTTGCACGTAATTGGTTTGAAACGAGTATAAGCTCGTCCGAATTTGCTCCCCCTTTGCCCATAGAATAAATATTTTAATTTACTGAAATTTTGAATTTATTCTAATATTGAATACCCCCCTCTCTACATGTTATCACACCTAACTATCATGGGTGGTGCGAACTGAGAGTGGCGCACACCAAACGAGTAGGCCTGTCCAGATTTGCCAGGACGATAGTACATCAGATCGTAGTAGTTGGGGCCTGGACCCACACCCTTCGCACTCATGCCGACGCGCGGAGACATTGTGTATAACGGTGCACGGTTCATGTTCACATTGATATCGCCAAGGCCGTAGGCAGCAGGACCAGGTGACAGTCCCTTATTGATCATCTTCGTTTGAAGTCCCCTAAAGGAGTAGACGAATAGAGGTAGAGGATTGCAATAGTTGTATATGAAGAGTGGCGGCAAGCACCGATTTACTCACATGCTGTATTTCGGGGCGGACGTTTTAACGGTGTTGACCTCATACTTGTAGGCATTCGGGCCAGGTCCATGCCTCTTGAAACTGTAGTCAGTGCGCAGACCCATGGAGTAGGCCGGTGCATTGACACCCGTGAAGAACGGCTTCATATGCACGTCATGTGCTCCGGGTCCAGGACCAACTCTTTTATCTGCAATTCACGGATGAACGGTAACCTTACTACTTCACATCCATTGACATCAAACACTTACCAACGGTAGTCAACCGGGGGGCAATGGAGTACTCCAAACCGCCACCCTTGCCATACCTCGTCATCTTTTCGATCTGGTAGGCACCGGACCCGGGTCCAATGTTGCCCCCAATCGTTCTGGTTTGCATTCCAAAGGAATACTGGGGCAGCCGCTGCTTACGCGAATCGTGACGATCGTAGCCCACGGTGGGGGGCAGCATATAAGCGCCTGGCCCGGGTCCTATTAAAAGCACAACACATTATTCCTAATCCGAAACTGTTTTCTGCATTCGACTAACTGTCAAATGGTTCTCACCTATTGGTCGCACAGCCATTTTTTAAATCTTTTGTTTTGGGGGAATATTAGAAAAAATAAATTTTGTTGGAAATTTTGTAACTCAAAAAAGAGTTGTTAGCCGAATGGATTCCAAAAGTATAATGAAAATTCCTTAGGGCCCCCCATACTAGGATATCAACATTTATATTCAATGTCTACTTGATCAGGAAAAATAATAAAAACATAGCAAATACACAGGGAACATAGTATGTATGTATGTATGTATGTATGTAAATACAATTTCTCATGCGACACATTGGATCTTTATTTGTAAAGTTGATTATGATATTATCTTGACTCGATTGGGAACATTGTTAAGTGATTTTTACTTTCCGAGATTCGAGAGACATTTGAGAGAGCTATTACCCTTAACATGCCTGGAGATTGGGAGGTCATAACATCCTCCTCTTCCTTTTGGTTATGGAAAAATCATCTCCAAATATATTGCTTTAGATGAGCCAAAAAACGAAGAATAAAGTAACTCTTTACATTCATTGCTTAATATTTACGAGGGGTTATGGGCCTAAACCTGTCTATTCCACGTCCATGGAATTGTACAGCTGTTTATAACGAGATCCACGACCACTGCTTTGGAGCAGCATGTCATTATGTTGTTCTCTTAGGATCTGCGAAAACGAAATTTAGATTAGTTTGGATGATGCATTATTTGATCAGAGAGTATTGTGTTAATAACCTTGGGATCGTATTTGTGATAGAGATACACTAGGATGGGACCATAGATCATGTTGCATATGCCCACTATGCGCATTAGCCAGGCAAAGCCAAAGGTCTGAGCCAACTCCCCACCAATCAATGGAGCTACAACGGTAGAATGAGATCCGATGAGCTGACATCATTTGCAGAGATCAGGCTGAGACTTACCCAAGCAGTAGGCCAGGCTTACGGATGTCTGTTGAATGGCATAGACAGTGCCGTAGCTAGAAATGGGAGTGCTGACTTCACTCTGTTCCTCTTGGGCCAATGTGGCATCTACAAAGGTGGCCAGCAGCGGAACCAGACCGGCATCAATCACCCCAATGCCAAGACCCAAAGCAAAATGCGGCAACAGCAATTGGCTAACAGTCGTCGCGCTGGGTATCTGCAAGGAGAACGAGAGGGTATCAAATATGGCAATATCACCGAGGAGCATTTCCAAATACATACCAAAATCGATGCAATTCCAACCAGGAGCAGACTGATGCAGGAGACCTTCACCTGGCCAAAGCGATAGGCAACGCTGCCAAAGAAATTGGTGCCCACAAAGTAGCCCACCGAATCGGGTATGAAGACAGTTCCCAGCTGCCATTTGTTCGGCTTCAAGTACTGAATCAACCAGATCGGCAAGCAAGGCTCAAGCATGGCCATCGTGGACGTTGAGACCCAGATGGCCAGCACAATGGCCAAGATCATTTTGCATTCGAGGAGTGGCCGCCACTTGGGAGTTTCCTCCACAACCACCTCCGGCTGCACCGACAGATCCATCGTCAGCAGCTGCAGGCCCAAGCTAAAGAAAATAAACGTTGCGAGTATGATGAAGGGGGCTGATTTTCCCATCAGATCGTACAGGATCCCGCCGAATGGATAGCCGAGCAGCACGCCTAATGCAATACTGCCCAAGATGATGCCCATTACTTTGGAGCGATGTGCTTCCTCTGGATAGTTTTGGGCCACCAGGCTCATGCCACAGATATTGATGCATGCAGAGCCCACGCCCTGCACGGCACGAGCAATCAATAGTGCCCAATAGGATTCGCCCACAGTGAACACTGGAAGTAGACACACACACACAATCATGCCACCCATTTCTGCAGTGCAACGTACAAAAAGGGGCCTTACCCAATGACGAGACGAGAAGGAAGAAGGTGCCCACAACAATGGGTAGGCGGTAGCCAAACTTGCCGGTCGCGTTGCCGACAATCGGATTGAAAATTAATTGCACCAGGGCCTTCATGGCTAGCAGCAGGCCAATGGATCCGTTCTCCTGCGCCAAGGTCAGACTCCGGCTGCTGTTTGAGTGCGCATTACTGGTTAAAAGGCTATCGGCAGCTACCTTGCTGGTGGAGGTGGAGGGGGTCACATTAGTGCCGCCCGACTGAACGATATCTAGAATTAGTGCCGTGGCCGTAGTCGTGGATGTGGGCGTGGGCGTGATTGTGGTCGTTGTTGGGCGCTCTGTGGAGATCTGAAGCAGCGTAAAATTGACCATCGATTTGCCGGGAATGGGATGTTTGGCAGTATGTAACTGATGTCCGCCACCGAGCATCTCTCCACTGCGATAGGGATAGGCCAACTTTGAGGATGGTGTTGTCTCCTCCAGTCTAATCACCAGCGGTGTCGAGGCCTCCACCTCCAGTCCGGCCAAATAATCTGGCAAAATAGGCACTGAAAATGGCAACTAATCGTTCTTAATACTGATTAAGTTTATCATTGATTATTTTTTATTACCAATCACGGTCAGCAGCATGTTATCCAGCAGCAGGGCCAGGTAGACAATCACTGCAATTAGACAGCGATTACTGCTGCCATTGGCTGGCGTTGAGCAGTGTCTGGTGGAGGCATTTAGCTGGACAGCAGCTGCTTGGGCTTGCTGCCTCTGGACCTGGCCATGTGTCGAGTGCTCCGACATGGCGGGCGCACGATAAGCTAATTGTAAATCTCCCTCACAAACTGATTGACACTGCCAATTTATGCTGCCATATGGTTCGATGGCTTTGCTTGATTCGCGCCACAAAGTACGCTACACAATATTAATGCAGACGCACACACACACTCGCACTCTGCGTCACACACACAGACTACGACGATAGCACCAGTTGAGCAGAATCCAACAACAGGTGGGTGTTGCTGCCTCAACGACGAGTATGCGAATATTGAAAGGGAGCGACAAGTTGCCGTTCTATTTTATTGACATCACCCGAACCGAGGGTACTCCCGAGTCCGAATCCGAGTCCCGAGCAGGGCTGATGGGCCCCGAACGAGGTTTCATCTGGGCTCCGTTCTGAAATATTTTCTGTGCTTTTCTGTTTGTATTAAACATGAATTTGAGGTTGACCTCTTCGAGCGGTATATGCCAAAAGGTATTCAAATTGTAGCGAGTGTATATTTCACAGGCAGAACCTATAAAAAATACAAAGTTATTAAGGTCAAACAAGTGCAATTTAATGTATGTATGCAAGTGTATATTTTACTAGTGGAAATATTCCAAGAAATAAAATAAAACTAACCGGACTAATATATTCCCATATATTTGTTGACTATATAGATGCTTTCGAAACTCATAACCATTCTCGGAGATAGAGCAGCTATTATTCGTTTCGAG
This sequence comes from Drosophila azteca, assembly GCA_005876895.1. Lineage (NCBI taxonomy): Eukaryota > Metazoa > Arthropoda > Insecta > Diptera > Drosophilidae > Drosophila > Drosophila azteca. Next base: position 15,307,119 of record VCKU01000004.1, on the reverse strand, counting down.
CCTAATCATAATTTCCCTCATGTTTCTATTGGCTTGGTGATAGTTTTTCCTTGCGGGACGCAGATCAACACACACATACACACACACACAACACACACGACTTTAAAGACATATTCATGTCATGGGATTCTGTATTATTAGCAACACTCCCAACCCCCCCTTCTGTGGCAGTAAGGCTCCGCGGGGAGCTTAGAGGACTGGCTTAAAGGCCTCGCGCGACCCGGGCTGAACGAGTGTTTGCCACATCCCCGATAAGCAGGCTATGGATTTGTTAGCCTTTAGTCACATTTTCCGTTTCATTGAATTTTCAGCCGTTTAAATTTAGTCCCCACAAATTTGTGACGGATTGCTTTGGCGCAGTGTTGGGTACTCTTTCGAAATTGATTTTATGAGAAGCCAGTAACAGGGAGTTGTCTCGATTCCCTTCCCATGACCCCTAGTGCTTGACCTATTTTGAGTCAAGATGAGGTATAAATAGGGCTCCCACATTTTCTATGAAAACCACCAAACTGTTTTCACAGAATATTTGTAGTGTTAGTTTGCCCACTCGAGTTTAGCAAGCCGATTAGGCTAATCTGATACAAGTAATTCCCGTTAATTTACGATAAGACAACAAAAGCCAATTGTTAACCCACATATTCGTATATTTTAAGACTCAAGCTAGCGAACTCTTTTTGGCATTTTGTTTGCGACGCCACGCCTATGTATATACGCATACTCCAGATCGTTGGCCTTTCCATAGCGAGTTACAGAGCCCAGGTGATAGGCCGCCGGTCCTGGTCCAACAAGTTTGGGACCATTACAGGTCCGCGGTTGTTTACTGAAGGAGTACCTCGGGCTTCGCTCTATCGTAGAGTCACACTTATGGCCGAAGCAGCTGGGCAGCATATATGCGCCGGGTCCGGGTCCTTGTAATATATTTCGAAATTAGCTTCATTTGAAATATGAAAATATAGTTTTGTTCTTACCGATAGGTCTGTGAGACATATTTGGGTCAGAATTTAAAAATCCAAAAAGGCAATTTTTTTTGTAAAATCTAAAAAGAAATTTTGGTTTTTTAAAATCTAAAAAGGGAATTTTTTTTAAATTTCTAAGTTGTTTGCCGAACGGGTGTCAATGGAGGAATGAGAACTAACAACAAAATCTATCCCCAAACCAAAACAGAACAAAAATCAAGGCCTGATTGATGATGAAAAAAATCAAAAAATGAAAAAGCTCAACAAACTCCTAATCATAATCATAATCCTAATCACAATCGTCGAATGACCTTATCAATAATGCTTCCTGACTTGGCCATTCTTGGAGGAGTGCTCCCCCAAGTGTTTAGATAACTTGTCAGCTTGTCCAGCTCGTAGCTCCAGCTGCGTCCGTGCCGGTCAGTCCGTTGGCAGTCAATCAAGCGAACGGTCAACCAGGAAAATGTCTGCGAGCAAAGGAGTTTTGCTGTTCGCAGTACTGCTGCTGATAGCTGCAATCGGTAAGTGGCAATGAAAACCATAAAACCAAATTAGAAATCGAAATTAACACCTGCACGGTTCTTCAGGTGGCCGTGGCGAAACGGTGCCGTGCAAAGTGAAGGATGCGGAGCAGGGAAAGGTGTGCGTGTGCACGGCGGATTACTGCGACTACTTGGAGAATCCCACGTTGACGGACGACACGGAATTTGCACTGATTTCTAGCTCTAAGCAGGGTCTGCGATTCGCCACATCCAACGGACACTTCGAGACAGAGGCCAAGTACACTGTGCAGGACTATGTAGATCCTGTTCCAGAGGCCAAAAACGAGACAATTTTTTCACGTCTGCTAGATCAGGCTTTGGCCAGTGCTTTCACCTTGGAGTCCCGCGAGAGCTCCATCACCCGCTTCGTGACACTGAAAGTGAATCGCAGTAAGACCCACCAGACAATGACGGGTTTCGGTGGCAGCTACACCGGGGCCGTATCCTACCTAGTGGACAATTTCAAGCAGCCCGAACTCGCCGACCAACTGTTCAAGTCGTTCTACGCTGAGGAAGGACTGGGCTTCAATCTGATGCGCATATCGATCGGCGGCTGCGATTTTGACCTCAATGCCTGGGCCTATGCCGAGGATGAGGACAACACAGTGCTCTCCGACATGGACGAGCTGGACGAACGTGATGTAATGCGTGTGGGCCACATAAAACGGCTCGTCGAGGTATCGGGCATACAGAATCTGCGAATTAAGGGTGCGGCCTGGAGTGCACCGCCATGGATGAAGACGAACAACAGGTGGACAGGATTCGGACGCCTCAAGAAGCAGTACTATCAGACCTGGGCCGACTACCACCTCAAGTGGGTGAAACTGATGGAGGATAATGGTCTGCCCATCTGGGCGATTTCCACAGGCAACGAGCCCCTGAACGGCATCTTCTTCATGTATTTTGTGAAATTCATGAGCATGGGCTGGACCCCACAGACGCAGGCCATCTGGTTGAACGACCATCTGGGGCCAACGATACGAAACTCTGAATTCAAGGATATCATCCTATTCGGTAACGATGATCAGCGCTACTCCTTTCCACACTGGTTCAAAATGGTGAGATTCTTAGTCAGCTTCAAACTTCATGGTTCTTATCGCGCATAAATTCCAGATGAATTACACACGCCCCAACTCGGTGGATTACCTGGACGGATTAGCGCTGCATTGGTATTGGGATGAAATTTTCGGCAGCAGCTTTATCGATGCGACCACCGATTACGCGCCCGACAAGCTCCTAATCATCTCCGAGTCGTGCATTGGCGATAAGCCCTGGCAGAGGGCGGCCCCCATCCTGGGCAGCTGGGAGCGTGCTGAGAAGTACACTCGCGATTTCTTGGAGAACATACAGCATGGACTTAATGCCTGGATCGATTGGAATATCGCTTTGGACGAAGAGGGCGGACCCAACTATGTGGACAACACAGTCGACGCTCCAGTTATTGTTAATACCACTAGTAGGTTCACATAATATATCACATAATAATAATATAATCACTACTTACCGATTTCCTTGCAGCCAATGAGGAGTTCTACAAGCAGCCCATGTTCTATGCAATGGGGCACTTCTCCAAGCTGGTGCCAGAGGGATCCATACGCGTCGATGCAGTGCCCAGCAATGTCAATCTGAATAGCGTTGCCTTTTTGCGGCCGGATAAGAAGATTGCCGCCGTACTCTTCAACAGTGGACGAGCCGATTGTGACATAACTGTGGTGGACAGTGAGCGCGGCCAGTTTACGGTCAATGTACCGGCCAAATCCATTCACACCTTGCTCTACAACTAAAAATGTTTTTGCAATAAACAAATTTTATTGGATTCCATGCAGTTTTCCTTGGCGGGCTTCAAGTGCGAAAGGGATGGCTATTGAATGAAATTTGCGAAGGGCTTGACAAAGTTATATTTGAAACAAGGTAAGGCTTAATCGGCTTGTTTGTGGTTGCGACAACTCTCGTGCAATAACATATGTACCTTTCTATTAATATATCTTGTGTTTGAATGGGAGTGCGAAAGGGACAGCCCGATTTCGACTACCGTTCGATAGCCAGATCACCCGTTTCGTTTCTTCGCGCGCCCCGCTGTCGTTTGCATAACTTTTACTTTTGATTGCGTGCGTCGATTTCCAAGTGGGTATGGTTCGTTGCTTGCCGTCGTTTTGCCGGCTGCTTTATCAGATCAACAGCTGGGCCCAGGTCAATGGGCGCACAAAAACACAAACAACTTGAGCGAAATTCGGTTTCCCGCGACGCTTGATTAGAGAAACGCTTGACTGTCTCTGCGCTTGGACTCAGTCGAGTGGACGCCTCCAACCGAGACTCATCGCCTCAGCTGCAGTTTGACTTCCACTGCAAACAAAACATGAAAGAAATTTGGCTGTGCTTTCTTTTTGCAGTGGCCGCAATCTGTGCCCAGCACGGAGGTGAGTGAAACACAAGCGATAAGTGCTTACCTGTTTACCTTAATTCTACCATTCGCAGGTGCTGCCTCAACGCAGCTGCCCTGCGATCTCCGGGAGACACCGCATGGCAGTGTTTGTGTGTGCAACAGCACCTACTGCGACTACTTGGAGCAGCCGGAACTTGATGCCGGCTCACAGATTGTGGTGATTAGTTCGAGCAAGGTGAGTGGGCAGGTCCCAAGATGACTTTGATTGAAGTACATTTTGTTTTTTAGGATGGCCTGCGCTTCAAAGTAACCACTGGGGACCTTTCCAACAAGACGCCTTTGGTGGTGGAAGACAAACAGTCGACGGATGAGAACTTTCACGCGGAGGCCATCGTGGTGGATCAGCACAGAGCTTGGCTGAATTTGGCAAGCATTCCCCAACGATTGTGTAGCTATTCGAATCATTCAAATTGGTCAAATATCAGCTAATCCATTTTGAATTGCAGTTATCAATGCCAGCGTGAAGACTGTAAGTGTTTCAGTTAAGCGGGAACGGCGTTATCAGAACGTAACCATCTTTGGCGGGGCCTTCACTGGAACTGTCTCCCATTTACTTAAAATGTTGCCGACAGAGTTGCAGGATCATGTCTACAAGTATATTTCAATTCAAAAATGATCTTCATTTCTAAATGTAAACTGTTTTCCGTCAAAAGATCCTATTTCCACGAGCATGGCATTGCCTATAACAGCCTCCGCATGTCCATTGGCGGATCTGACTTTGATTTGAATCCGTGGGCTTACAACGAGCTGCCACAAAATGATGTCAGCCTGTCAAATTTTACTGAACTTGATCCGAGGGATTTGCAGAAAATTGAACAACTGAAACGCCTCAAAAGTGTGGCCCGAATAGATGAGTTAAAAATTATGGCCGCTGCCTGGAGTGCGCCTCCTTGGATGAAGACCAACGACCGCTGGACAGGCTTTGGCCAGCTTAAGTCGGAATATTACCAGACCTGGGCCCTATATCATCTCAAGTGAGCGGAAAAGAACTTTTATACACCGTGAATGCCGTTCATTTTGTTGCAGATTTCTCGAACTGATGCAGTCTAAAAATATGCCGATTTGGGCCATATCCACTGGCAATGAGCCGCTAAACGGCGTCATCGGCTTCTTCTTTGTGCATTTCATGAGCATGGGCTGGACGCCCTGGCAGCAGGTATGGCAGGCATGGGCATGCCAAACGTTCAATCATGATTCTGGCTATTAAGCATCTTGAAATATTTACGACCAGGCAATATGGCTGAGCGATCATCTAGGTCCGACCATTAGGAACTCGACGCAGAAGCCTGTGCTCATCTTTGGCAACGATGACCAGCGGTACACGTTTCCCTCGTGGTTCCGCAAGGTGATGTGGTGCTTGAAAATGTTTCAATTAAACACTCAAGACAGTTCTCATTTATTTTAGATGCGTTCATCCCGCAGCAATTCGCTGTCGTATTTGGATGGCCTGGCCGTCCACTGGTATTGGGATGAGCTGGTTGGGCCCCAGCTCATCGATCAGGCACACACGGAAATGCCCAATAAGTTGCTGCTCAACACGGAGTCCTGCATTGGCGACAAGCCCTGGCAGACGCACGGACCCGAGCTGGGCAGCTGGCAGCGTGGCGAGAATTACATGCGTTCCTATATCCAGGATTTTCAACACAATTTCAACGGTTGGCTGGACTGGAATCTAGTGCTGGACGAGCAGGGCGGACCCAACTATGTGAACAACTTTGTGGACGCACCGATCATTGTTAATGCGACCAGTCGCAGTGAGATGTACAAGCAACCGATGTACTATGCCATCGGGCACTTCTCCAAGTTTCTGCCGCCACAATCGGTGCGCATCGAGACGAGGATCGAGGGCGAAAACAATTCCTTTTCGCAGCTAAGTGTAGTGGGCTTCCAGCGTCCGGACGGCATCGTGGCGTTGATCGTCTACAATGGGTAAGTGGCGCGCGTGTCTTCATATCCTGCATTCTATTTTGGGCCTCATCTGCGACGGTGCCGCTTAAGTGCGTCAACTTAATTGCCTACAACGCTGCTGCGTTGCACATTTATGAATGCCATGCCTCTAATGGATGCTCTGCTTTGCACTCTCTTGCAGCCAAAATCTGCCAGTGGATCTGGCTCTCAATGATAGCCAAAGTGGTGCATTTAATCTACGCCTTCCGCCCCGCTCCTGGCACACAGTGCTCTATAAATGAGATTCTAAGAAGTGCATCGAATAAGTTAGGTAAGGTTACGAGTCCAGCTGCCGCTGCCCGAAGGACCAATTAGGATAGACGACATGTCTCATGTTTGCGCGACACCACAGCTCAAGTGACAACAAAACGGAAGCCAATAAATTGCCCTCAACAGGATGGGCATGGGGATGGAGATCCAGATGAAGATGTAAGGATGTAATGCTCGCTTGCGACTAGCTCCCTATGACAACGGAAATTTGTTTAAGCTGCTCAATTTGCCGTAACGCCGTCTGTTTACAATGAAATTTCATTCGCCGTTTAATGCTCTTTCCCGCCTCTGCAACAGCACCCGAATCTGTTTTATCTGAGAAAAAGGAACGGCATAGTACAAACGGTCTATATGTATATATATATTTTTCGGATCAAGTTGAGTGACAACTGCCAGTCGAGCGGCAACAACCGAAAAATACATACATATGTATCTCCTGCATGCATATTTTTTTAGTTCTAGTCTAGGATTTAGTTTTTTTTTTGTTCAATATATATGCTCTATAAATATGATTGTCAATTGAGCGCTAAGCAAATGCATTTCCCTCTGTGCATCGCACTTGGTGCACAAAATGGGGCGTTTTATGTAGAGACTATAAATTAAAACATGAAACTAGTGGTTTTGTGGTAGTGTTTGCTTTACTGATGCGATTCGGTCTGGACTCATTTGATAATGTAGATTGAATTGATTCATCAGGCCCTGGGTTCATACCCTTTTGTACTTGAAATCCATTCTTGGTGCATCCATCATACGAGTAGTATGTTGACTACTGGCATGTTTGGGGCATATGCGAGAGAAGAATGGCTTGTGAACAACATATCTCAAGTGCTTACAACAAAATACACTTATCAACAATGAGCGTGTCAATTACAATCCGCCTCTACTGCACTGCTCTCTACCCTTCCGAACTGGAGAGGAAAGTGCCAACAGCCAGCAATGTGTCGGGTGTTGTGTTGTGTAGTGCATCCAGTTAATGAGGCTCATTATTAATATGGCAACGATATGTTCACGTCGGGAGCAATAAGGAGCAGAGGCTGGCTGCAAAGGGAATTTACACGCGCTGCCCTGTCATCAGGAAGATCAAAGAACAGTCTCCAGTCTCGTCTCTCCAGTGGCAGTCGCCATAATGTGTTATGAGTTATTGGTGGAGAGGCAAACTGATCCGTTTCCTGGCCGCCCGATCGCTGGCTTGTCAGCAGCTGACAGCACCATGTCACAGCAATTTGCTCGATCTGTAGGTGTTCCATGTCAACTTCAGCATCCCATGGCATCGCATCGCCACCAACACGAGATGTCAGTGTAATGCCCTGTGACAGCCACTCAAATTGAATTCTCAAACAGACACTAAACTAAACTGGATACTATTTAGCCCTAGATTTATTTCGGGCATTAAATGGAGATCGCATTTCAGGGACAGAGAGTAAAAGAGAGATGTAGGAGAGTACCATACCCACCCATTCCACCAGGGAGTCGGCGAGAAGTGCACTTAAGTGACTCAAGGGGACAGGCGCCGGATGTGCGCTATCATTGCCCTGTCCCCTCTGTCCCATGTTCCATGTCCCAGTCCCTTAGCTGGAGAAAAGTGCAAGTTATAAATACGAGTAGATACAGATACAATCGATGGAGTGGGAGTATCACGGTGTATGGGTAATTTCCCAAAACGATTTCTCCAGCCCAGATAAGATTAGATTATGAAGTCAGCACCATCGAATGCGGGGAATAGGTAAATTAGCCAACCATATCCAACCATCATAATCATAGCCATGGGCCAAATGTCATCAAACAGCGCACAGCCATCAGCAATATGCGACGTCCGCTCTCGCCGACACTGGCCAAGCTGGCCGAGAAGGAGGTGAACGAGACGCCAGACCGCATTCAGCAGGACATCATCATCCTGCGCGTGTGGATACGCCAGCAGCCGCATCTGCGCGCCCGCACCGACGACGATTTCCTGATTGCGTTCCTACGACGCTGTCGGTACAGTCTGGAGCAGACCAAGCGGCGCATCGATCGATACTTTACCCACTACAACCTATTTCCGGAGATCATGAACAATCGATGTGTGACCCAGAGACTGCTGGACATCAACCGTTTGGGGTACGCCATAGAAACCTCAACAAAGATGATGGAATCACCTCTTATCTCAAATCTTCCTCCTCTCTTATAGAGTTTGCCTTTATCCCGATATGCCAAAGGGCGACAGTCGCACAGCCCTGTTCATCGCTCGTTTTGGCCACTTCGATCCGAATCTCTATACGCTGCGCGAGATCTATCACTTCACCTCGATGGCCATGGAGATTGTTGCTTTAGAGAATGATTATGCCTCGCTGGCAGGGATTTGTGAGATAATCGACTTGGAGGGCGTCAGCTCGGATAAGATGCGTCGATTCGACAAAGTTCTCTTTAGGAAATGGTGGAACTGGCTCTATAACTGCGGTCCGCTGAAGGTGAAGGAAATGTACATCATCAACATGCCCAAGGATATACAGGGAACGATCATGTTCCTCTATAATATTCTCAGCATGCAGGTTAACTATCCAGTAAGCAATCGTAAACATCACTTAAGCCTCAAGCCCTCAATCATATAACTCCCGTTTTTGTAGATACGTGTCCTGAAATCTAGTGAGGAGCTGATCGAGCATATTGGCAAAGAGACGCTACCGGAGGAGTATGGCGGCACCAATGGTCATATGGGCGAGTGCATGGCCTACATGGAGGACCTGCTGAACAGCTATCGTGGCTACTTTGACCAGGACTGCAACTACGGGACCATCGAGGAGCTGCGACACGACGAGGTTACCATATACGAGGCAGAGTTCGGGGCAAGCGGCTCCTTTCGCAAGTTGAACTGGGATTGACATTGACCCACATCGAAAGAGAAGACACCTCGGGGACACCTCTAGCTATCCCCCATGCATAAATACCAACGTATCTATATCCAAGCTCTGGTGTAGTCAGTCGATCAATTAAAGATAACACAAACTTATCGCCTATCTATCTATGCACCCAACCATCCGTACACCAGTAGGTACATATGTACATATTTATCTGTTTCTCTGTCTGTGCTGCCGGTTTTGGGTTCGTGTGGTCTCGTATCGAACAGAGTTGGCGTTCGTTCCGTTGCTAATTTACAAGGTGTTCCCTGATTAGATATACGTATCGCTAGGCTGCAATGCCAGCGACAGGGTAGTACCCACCGCGATGCGTCAGTGGTCTTGGCATTCATTCAGTTAACAGCTAGACAAGCGCCAGCATGGCGTCCGCACTGAGAACCCTAGACCCCGAAATGTTGGCCCTGGCCAAGACCGAGTGCAATGAGGAGCAGACACAGCGCGAGGCGATGGTGGCCACGCTCCAGGAGTGGATTAAAAAGTCGCCGCACCTCAAGGCCCCCACCGACGAGCAGCTGATCCTGGCCTTCCTGCGACGCTGCCGCTACAGCCAGGAGGAGACCAAACGGCGCTTCGACAACTACTACTCCCTGCGCAGCGTGTTCCCCGAGGTGCTCGGTTCACGGCAGGTGGATGATGCACTCCTGACGCAGCTGCAGCGCGGGTGGGTTGAACTGAAACCGCCTTCCCCTAGGGAAGAGATAATGGAATTCATTGTTGATCTATCCACAGCGTTCATGTGATACCCGCTCGTCCGGTGAGCCCCCAGGGACCAAGGGTGATCATTTCCCCGTTCCGCCAAATCGATCCCAAGAAGTCGAATCCGCGCGAGGCCTTCAAACTGGTGTTCATTCTACTGGAGCTGCTCGCTCTGGAGTGCGACAATGCGACCGTTTCGGGACTCATCTGGGTGGTGGATGCCCGCGACGTGACCATGGAGCAGATGATGCAGTACGATCCGTTTCTTCTCAAGAAGTCCTTCGCCCTGGTGGATCAGTGCCTGCCCCTGCGCTTCGTGGAGATACATATGATCAATATGCGACGCGAGGGACAAACTATCTTCAATTTCGTGACCAAATTCCTTCCCTCCAAGCTGCCTTTTAAGGTGGGGTTGCACATCGGAATGATCCCCATGTGAATGCTAATCGATTCCTGTTTGCTTTGCAGTTTGTGGTGCACAAGAAGTCGGAGGATCTGTACGAGCACATACCCCGTGAGGCCATGACCATCGAGTATGGCGGCACCAATGGCTATCAGGCCGAGGCCCTAGACTATTGGCGGCAGCGTCTGTTGGACCGCAAGGATTACCTGGCCCGCGACGCCCAGTACGGGACCAATGAGAAGTTGCGCGTGGGTTTGGCCAGTGCCTGGGCCAACGGAGAGCTGAATGGCATGAGCGGTTCCTTCCGGAAACTGGAGCTGGACTGAGTAAGGGGAGATTCTATGACGCTGTTCATTGTTTCAATTATTGTTTAATTACATAAGTGCTAAAGCTATACAAATAATTTAAGTCCTATGTACTGTTGGTCACTGGGTATCTCGTGTATCCTCTTATAAATATTTTTACAATTACCTAATGGACATGGGCATGGGATGGGTGCTAATCTTAGAACTAAGTGCTGCATTTCCTTTTGAAGCTCGCATGCAAACTTGTGGCTTGCGTGGCTCCCGTTGTTGGCGGCGTCTTCGTGGACACTGGCGTGGCGGTGGTGGTCTTCACAGGACTGGATGTTGTGCTCTTGTTGATGCTCTGGACAATGAGATTCAGGCAATCCAAACTCGAACCATTAGCGTTCCCATCAAAGTCTGACAATGAAGAATGGGTTTGTTATGGTCATTCATGAGAGTTCGTTGAGATATACAATCTTACCTGTAAATTGTCCATACTTTTCCATGTGTTTGTTGTAAAAACTGAGTTTATCTTCCAGATAAGCGCCTGCATAGGAGCTCTGTAATGGAATCGGGAAAATATAAGTTTTAGTTATAGCCTCCAATGAAATTGGGAAAACAATTAATTACACAAAAATATCGCCGACCGAAATGACAACGTCAAAATGTCTCTCTCTTACTCGGGGGCTGTCTTCTTGGCCAACAAATGCCATACAAAATGCAGTCTAATGATGAGATTAAGCCAAAATTTATGCCAGAAGCACCGAGCACCGAGCACCACGCACTGAGCACCGAACACGGAGGATAGTGAAGATTCCACATGGCCCGAAACTTGCAAGCCAATTAAAATGCATTGAACCACCATGCCACCACCACCACTGCAGTGGTGCATTGTCTGGGGAGAAGTGTTTCATTGTACGCACTCTTATTAGCAATTAAATTAATTTGATGCAATATTTTTCGGTGCGCATACGCAGACGACAAGGCATCCGGAGACAACGGAGATGCGCTCGAGATTTCATTAGAAAAAATTGCATTAACGCTTTTGCTAAGCCAATTATAATTGCCCTCACTTCTGGGTGGTTTTCGGTTCTCCCCTCGCCGGAGAATGCGTCGTCAGTGCGTCTACAAGGATCGCATGGGATCGGGAACAGTCAGTCCATAAGTGTCTCACTCTCTCTGTGTGTGTGTTTGCGTGTCTTTTGTATTTTTATATTTAGAAAAACCGAAGAACTGAACTGAAGTGAAGAATACAACAGAACAACTCACACTGCACTTTTATAAAGCGATTTATCATTTTCCAAGCGTTTAGTGACAGCATGCGCTCGATATGCGACAACTCGAACACGAACACACACTGCCATATACTGTCTGTATGTCTGTCTGTCTGTCTGTCTGTCTGTGTGTCTGTCTCCCCGTCCGTTTATGTGGAATTCTTTACCCGAATAGCAAGCAGTTCTTCATATATAGTAGTATGTATGTGTTTATATCTGAATGAAATGCCACTTATCATTTGAGCATTTCGTTGCGTAAAGATTTTAAGCCGCTTTTTGGCGCGCCTCCTCTTAGAAGTTCCCTTTCACTCTTCGTTGCTTGTAACGGATATGAGGCATTATGCGATTTGTAAACCGCAAGCAACATGAATTTTTCTCACAAGATATATGTATGTATATATGGTTATAGACCGTTTGGCGATGTCATAATTCTTGGGACGGCGGTTGGGCATCGAAATAACGGCTGGGTTTCTGGTTTTGCTCTGTTCTGAACACATATCATGTGCTGTTGCCGCATAAACCATAAAAATTGTCTTTCATAATTCGATTATCAGACATTGATTGAGCTGTAAGACCAGATTTTGATAGCGGGACATACGTATGTACCCATAATCGAATCGAAGGAAACCCTATCGCGACCTGAGTCACTTGCACCCACCCACCCCTACCGTCCTTTTGAGTGTCTCCATTCGACTGAGTCATTTGCACCTAGAAGTTTTGGCTATCAGTATTTACGTTTATGATTCCAATTACCATGGAAATTGCTTGCTGGACGATTTTAGAATTTCGGTTTCTGCCAGGTGTTGTACTCGCATGGAATATCTTTGAGTACTGCAATAAATTGTGGCCGATAAGAAAATCGATGGGAACCTACAGATATACTGCCATTACGAGTACCTGTTCAAATGGAGTGCCCGAAGCGAAGTTCAAACAAAAAACTTGTACTTTTATCTGTGTTGCAGCAGATATCATCGCGACGATTTGAGGTTGAGGTTTATAAATACACAAGCTTCAGATTCAGTTCCCTGTGGCCCTCGAATGAATGGATATGGATGAGGATGAGATGGATGGATTGCCAGAGTCTGAGACTAAGTCTCCAAATGCATTTCAATGTGTCTGCACGTTTGGCGTAATGCCAGTTTTTAATCAAACTATGGCCGCACATTAATATCTGCCAATGGGGGGCGCACTATATTTTTCTCCCCCCACCCCCATACCCAACTCTGTGAGAGAGCAGCAGCATACAAATATGCAAAGTTTTATGGTAAATTAACAAATTTGTACATTAAAAATGTGAAAAACTTAAACAAACTGCATGGAAATTACTCAACCCAGTCGCCCGAGTCGCAATGAAACGAAAGGGGGCCGTGAGGGCGTGTGAGTTTAACATCAAGATGGCAAAAATGTTTGCATAATTGTTGACAATTTGTTGGCCTGTCACATCCCCTCCCTATACGAGTACGCGCCTCTTTCCCCGTGCCCCCTGTCTGTATGCCCCACCCAAGCTGGGGCCCATGTCCATGTCTTGCAACACCTTTCGAAGAACGAACACCCCAAGATCTTGTCATGTTTTTCCTGTGCAATTTGTCAACTGACACATTTTCTTTTTGTTCCCGCTCGCTCGAATCTATTATGAAATAGATGCGATCCCCTCAAACATGGAAAATCAAATGAACGCGCAAGAAAAACTCCTCCTAAAAGGTGTGTGTTTTTTTTTTTTTGTGTATTTGACTGCCCTCGGAGCAAACGTATTTGTTGTAATTAATTTACAACACGATTTTCATTTAGGAGACGCTCTAAGAACGGGGCATATAAAAAGAAAATTTATTTATTGCACTTCACTAAATGCAGGCAACGACTTCCCCCCCATACAATCCCATTCGATTCGATCCCCAACCATACCCATACCCATTGCCATCCCTTCTCTTCTCTTTCAAACATAAATTCTCCAGCTATTTGTCCTCTATACTATGTATATTTTGTTCTTTTTGGAAAAGTTTTCTCTCCAGATGCTGCCTCTTTAGCGTGTGATCATAATTCATAAATTCACGGTAATACGGAGAATCTTGGGTGGACGGAATCTTACGTAGAGGATTGCCAACCGGGACAGGGAGGGGGACTGGGAGCGGTAGCTTATTAAGTCGCACGTCAGCGAAGGCATAAATTTTGGTCAGCAAATACAACCGGGTATCGTATCGTATCGGATGGGTTGGGTTGGCGATGGGATGGGGTATCTGGGATCTGAGATGTGGGATAAGATCTAGGTGGGGACGATGTATATTCTATTTTCATGTTCAGCAAAGCGGCCAGACCCTGAGATTTTGATGAATGTGCGCGTCGCCAAAGAAAAATGTATGAAAACGTTTTTCAGGCATGAGAATTTTACGAGAAAATAATTGCGGAACATTTTCCCCTCTACATCCTACCTCTCTCTCTCTTCTCTTCTCTCCTTTACTTTACTCTTAATATTAATTGGCGTTCAGTGAAAAACTTACCAGATAATCGGACTGGCAGCTTTTGCCGCTTAGACTCGGCGCCAGGTTGTCGCCATCGCGTGAGGGCGAGGATTCCTATAAGCCAAAGAAAGATCGATCAATAAAAGTGTTGACTGAGAATCCAGAGATGTTTCAACTACCTGAAGAAGATCCTCCAGGCTCTCGATATACTCGATGGCATTGCGCAAGATCTCAACCTTGGGCAGGCGCTGGTTGGGATTGGATGATGTGCGTCGCTTCAGTATCTCGAAGGCCTCGTTAACCTAGAATGTGAAAAGAAATCATCAATTAACGGCGATGCGATCGTAGAAATCATGGAAATCCATTAGGAACGTCATAAAAACACAGCCAGCCCCATCATCAGGCGTGTTCCCCTTTAAGTGGCTGTTTAATAAAACATATTTCAAATTAAATAGAGCATAAAATGTTCAACAATTAAACCATTCGCCCGACCCATGGTCTTCTCTTTATGACAGCCAGAAAGCAGCAGCAGTCACAGACGACGATCGAGTGTCCCTATCCCTGTCCTCCCCCTTTCGGCTTATGATATTCCGATTCCATTTGCATCGGTTAATGTCTCTATGTGGAGCTATAAATACTCGTACGTTTGGGGTTCATCTACAACTTTTACGACTGTCAAACTCATAAATGGCGATGTTTAACTCTTGGTCTTGGCAAATCTTCCTGTTTTATGCGTGTTGTTGGGTGGTTTCCCTATATCTTCTTTAACGGCCTCAGAGCCCTCCCTGGTGGTTGGCAAACAAGCGATGGCAAGTGGCAAAGTGTTAATTTGTGCGCCCTGTGGCGGTGGTGCAACAAAGTTGCCGTTGAATACTGCCGGGGATTGTCAACAGTTATAGTAGACTATTTTGGATTTTCCCAATAAGGAAATGTCATGCAAAAATGCGTGTTGAAGAAGAGGATGAGATTTGAAAAGGTTAAAAGGGTAATCTCTATTTTTGGGAATTGTTTTTCGACATTTTGTAAATCTAAATGATAAATAAAATAGCAGTGTTAGTAAAAAGAAACACACCAATATTTAAATAAAGTATTCTGTTTGCCAATTAATATTTCAAGGCTATTTTATATTTTTCTAATCATTATTTTCTATAGTTTTAATTCTATGTCTTCCAACTCAAACATTCATATGATATAAGAGATGTATCTATTTAAAAATGCATCTCAATATGTGAACCGCATAAAAACTTAGTTGCGTATTATAAGTTTACGGATTACTTAATTTTTTATATTTCTAATTTTTAATTAATTTCTTATAGATTTATATAGTACATATGTATGTACATACATATGTATATCTTTAGGTTGTTGCCTTTGCTGATAGATATACCCAAGTGATGAATAATGTGTTACTGAATACGGTTTTCTGGTTAAGGAATCTCTTATAAAATCCTTTGGTGACAATATAATTGGGAGTATAATCAAAATAAGACTTCTACTTAAAGACAATATTCAATGATTGATATAACACGCTATATGCAAGACTTGCTCTAATAATATTCCAAAATTATACCATCAACCATTCGAAGGATCTTTGTAAGTTTGTTAAATGTTAAGATCCAGGGATCAGTGACTTACAGATAACAACTAGAAACTATTTTTTTTAAGCTAATGAAGCAACTGGATCTACTTTCATACCTTTCTCAGTCTCCTTCGCTCTCGCATAGTGGCCGCCTTCCGTCTATCCACGGTGACGCTTTTCTTCTTGCACGCCTTGCAGGCCCATGTGAGGCAGGGACGCGAGGACTGGGCCGAGGCGCAGACCAGTGGCGCCAGGACATGCTCCTCGGAGTCCAGGCTGCTGTTCTCGTCGTCGTAGTCCGTGGTGTAGTCGGGCGACGGGGTCATGGTCATCGCCAGCTGTTTGTCCACATCCGGCGGATGGCCATTCTGGCCGTAGCTGCATGATGAGGCTGATGCGGAGGCGGAGGCAGCTGCGCCGGAATTCGGATCCCCGACGGCATTGAAGCGACTGAAGAAGTTCTGCAGCGTCTGGTGGGTATTGTGGCTGGCATTGGTGAGTCCCAGAGGGTGGCTATGCATCTGGGATGGGTTGTAGCTGCTGTAGCCGTATCCGGGATGCGTTTGTTGCGGGTAGCTGTTGTTGTACTCCTGCTTAATGCTGTGACCCGATGGCATTTCACTGCCGACACTGTGGTACTTGGTCATCTTCACCGCCACTTCACTGCACTTCACTTAAGCTCCGATACGATCCTATTGGGACCACTCTATAGATCCTTGCGAGATCACTTCACCAATCCCGATTCACAACTTCCGACTATTCCCGATTCACGTGTCGACTATCGAGCGGCAGAGAGACAACGATCAACGAACCGATTCTCGCGGCAAACGCAACACATTTGGTTGACAATATCAGGGGGAAAATAAGGCAAAGAATGGAACACATCTCGGGCTCGGGGGCGCCCCCAGATGTGCTCAACGATCCGATCGGATCCGCTCCGCTCCGACCGTCGGTGCCGCATTTTGAGTGGCTGGGATGCGCTCTCGAGTGGATTCTATTTTTAGCGGCGCCCCGCCATTAGACGACATTGGTGGCACTCTAAGCCAGAAGGACGCTAAATCGTCCCCAGGCCACGCCCCTCGCCACGATCGAGTATAGTCTGAGTTAAATTTACGAGTTGCCCGCCTCATGGCAATGCGGATTTTCTGCTCAATGAAAACTGTGTGTTCTGTTCTTTTCGTTGTTTGTGAAAGGCTTATTCCCCGTATATTTATGATCGCGCAAAGGGAAATCAAATAAATCGGATCCTACCTGAACAGCGATTAGTGCTGGGGCATAAATTAGTTGTGCGGCAGCAGAGCAATTCGTTAATGTGACACTTTTAGTGGAGAAGACTCCCTCCATCCAGTCCCCAGTCTTCGGTCCACGGTCCACAATCCCCTCTCCGCTATTCAATTGTCTCCAAGATTGAGTGTCTGGTGGGGGGTGGGGATATGCCCTTGTTTTCCCCGGGCCCACGACATCAAATTGAGCAAAAAATCAAATAGAAGGAAAAAGCGAGAGGAAAATAGAAAATGGTCTGAAAGAAATTCTGTTTATTTATCGCTACTCAAACACAATATATATCTTTGGAAATCACCTTTAAATCTTCCCAAACGATATTGTAAATCTTTTTGTCTTGGGCTCGTTGTGGTTTTCTTTTCCTGTGCATTTTCCATTTCCATTTTCTTCCTCCCATTTTCCATTTGATTTTATTTCGCTTTCTTCGCTTTTGTTTGCCCGCTGCATGGTGATGGATGTTTTGTTTTGATTCGGTCTGATGGTATTTTGGTAACGCCGACTATTTGTTGTGCCACACGATAATCCCAATTGTAAATCCAATCATTATCGCTTGACGAACGTTTTTATTAGAGCTGTACGAATAAATATGTATTTTCAACAATTTTCTTTCGATAATAACAATAGAGCAGGTCTTGCATTTGTCGAAAGATTTTATTAGTCTAACGGATCGTTCTTTCAGATGAGATGTTTAAAATGTTGTGAATTGGTCCCAGGAAGTGTCGTATTGAAACTATTCATTCATAAAGCAACTTAAGCGATTAGAACTGTTCTCATATACTTGTAAAGTCGATGTTTTTGTACAGGGACACGTCCTTCTTGGCCGCACCGACCTTGGCCAAGGCCGAACGTACTCTTATTCTCCACATCCGTATTGGCTATTGAATCGAGCCTGATAACCTCCGCTCCGCAGATTCGCGCGTTAGTTTTGAAATGTTCTTGAATGCCACGTGTATTTTAGGAACTACAAAATCTACACAGTTCTACATTTTACATGTATGGTACACGCTTTCTTCAACTAGAGGTGAGCAATCTATGACATTCTGATTTATCGAAATTTTTAGTTCTGTTTATGTCCGCTAGAGGTCGCAACCATAATGCGACTCTCTTTTGCGGGCTGTAGAAAATTTTGAATTACAAGAAATCGTGTGTTGTTTTTGAGCTCTTCTTCTTTTATAAAATATTGCTATTAAACGTACATCAATAATTAATTAATTACGTCAAGGTAAGTGTCGCAATTTATAAACTGCTAAGGCGAAAGTTTGTGGACTGGCTAGTAAAAGAATTTCCCCTCTAGTAAATACATCATATCATCTGTCGCCTGCAAGGATATGAACCTAGTTTTCCCTTGACAGCATTTGCGAAAAATCTGTAATCTGTCCCGAAACAATAAAGTAATTTCCTAAATAATTTTTACCTGTTCTACCTGAAGCTGACGAAATTTATGAGTCATTTTCGAACAGATGCTTGCTTATCAGCTGTGTAGGTACATATCTCTTCATATTTAGAAGGTTGGGCCTCAACAAGAGAACCACTTCCAACGAAAACACAACCGGCACAACACTTTCCAATTAAGACAATTATAATCGGATATGTTTGCTGTTGTCTGTTAATTGCCAATTCCATTGCGTTTGTTGATCTGTGTAAATTGTGTGCAGCTTTCTCACCTGTTGTTCTGGTTGCTGTTGCCATGGGGACAGGCCTTTCGTTTCATTCATAAAAATGTGCACCATGCGGCAACACAACGTAAAATTACGTCAGCCAAAGCATAAAAAGGGGAACGAGAGAGATGGCAAAATCAGATGGTGGCGGGCGAAATGCGCGCAGTGAGAGAAAGAGAGAATGAGATGGTGAGAGCAATTGCCAGTCTGCATAAAATCCTTGAGGCAAGGTTTGTTTATATAAAGGTGAGGCATTTTCAGGCATTTTAGTTTATACAGAGAGTGGCAGGGAGGCTGCCTCACCTTTTGTAAAATACACTTCAAAGCTTTACAAATACAACTTAAACCAAATAATGTAATACGTACATACTGCATACACATGCACAAGTACGAAACCACAAAAAGCCGGTTCAAGTCAATAATAAATCGCAAAAGAAAATGTTTTCACATTGTATGTTTTGCCACACGGCAACGAAGTCAATGAAGAGAGAGAGAGAGAGAAGCGTATGAGTGAGTGAGTGAGTAGCCGCGCCACCCCACTGGGGAGCATCCAACGGCATTATTTGAGCGCGGAAAAACGGCGCATTCACAATCAACCGTTGGACAAAACGGGACGCGCGCTGTGCTATCCACGGGAGCGAGAGACTTTGTTATTGTTATTGTTATTGCGAAAACTCGAAAAGAGCGGGACAAAATGTTAATTCTACGCAACGTCGGGTAAACAAAACGGAAGAAAAATGTTGATAAAAAAGAATAATAATAAACAATTGGTGCCAAAAGTTGAACGGAAACTGATAAGTGCGCGCTGAGCCAAAGAGAGATTAAAGTACTCCACCATTAACTGTGAAAGCGTCCATAAATGTACAGGTACAGGTAATGCACACCTGCTGCAACGATGCCACATTGTTGCATGCTGCTTTACATGGTTATTCCTACTCTCCGAATATGTGTCAGTGTGCCAAAAGTTTTCATCGTGAATCTCCCTATCAGACAGGTCTCGGTCATGTGTACACATACACATATATATATTTATGTATACAAAAACAAAGATGGAAATACATAAGTACATAAATGTAAAAGCTTCTGACACAGCTGAAAGCTTTCATTGTCAGCACGTGCATACATACATATGTATGTACGTATGTATATACTTTTACAACTCTCGGGAATGATGTTATTCTGCTTGCGTTCGTATTGTTTTTGTGTCCTCCTTTGTGCTCTGATGTCTCCCTCTACCAAAGTGTATTAATAAAAGGTTAGGCTTTCTATATCTACACAAAAAAAGTAAAAAAGTCGGATAATAGAAGCCGATCTACATAAACATTCCATCGTACTTCCTGAGCTTAAGATGAAGTTTTATTTTGTATGTGTATATGTATTAAAGGTACCTTGAACTCAAACAATAACAACGCATTTCAGGGGAGAGCTTTTCAAACATCTTCCACCTTGGCTTTTTCACACTCCAATCTCACTCTCTCTAGGAAGGGCTCTCTCACTCTCTTACTTCACAGTGATGTTTTGCTATTGTTTTAAATTTGTAATGCGTGTAAGTGTATGCGTTACTACCTATAGTTTAATTTATTGCCTACTCACTGTGCATGCATGTTGTTGATGCAATTCGTGGGACGACCATGAAATCACACGAGAATCGAATTAATTGAAATAAATAAGTGAAATGAAAATGTATACTTTTACAATTGTATATATGTATGTATGTATATACAATACAAAGTTTTGCACAACATGTAGCAAACAATTGATGAGATCCGATTCCAAGAATGATGAGATAATTTCAAGAATTCTAGGATATCATACATTTTGAATCTTTGTTGGACGCTGAAATCATTTAAGCTCTTCCTCTCCATTACATGGCCAGCCAGTAGAAGCTTCCCCGGAGTGTCATATACCCAAGGTCAACGTACAAAGCTCTGACGTTGGCTGATAGCTGAATGAAAGCAAATTAAATGATCATTATTTTCTTTTGCGGTGCGCATTTTGTTCAGGCCGCATCTGGTTTCTTTTTTCCCACTCTGCCAAAAGTACCACTTTCAAGCACTCTTATGTACATACTTACAGCTGTATTGTGTACACACTTACATCAGTAATGTGCACACACTTACATCAGCAATGTGCACACACTTACAAAAGTTTTAGCTTTAGGGCCTGTCACGTTTCGCAATGATATTAATAGGTTTAAACTCTTATTTAGACCTATAAACGAGTCATTTTCGATTCGCCCTTTTAGGCACGTGCCGTGCGCATTCCACAGATGGAATGAAAAGCTACTTTAAACACTACTTTAATACATATGTATATGTATGTAGTTATTTCAATTTTATTGCCTCCTTCACTTTTGATTTAATTATTGCTCCCTTGACAAAATTAAGCAAAATATTTCCATTATAAAACCATTCCAAGGTTGTGTTGTCAACCATTTAAGTACCGAGAAATAAAATGCAATCAAAAAGTTAATTTACGGGCAATGGCATATAGAAATAAATACGGGCTAAATATAGGCACGAGTAAATATTTCATACAAACGAAGAGAGTCTTTAGAAGGAACCTAAAGCTACTCGTATGTTTTATTATTCAACATTGACTTTTTCCAATTGTGAGAGCAAACTTCCTCCTAAAGAACTAACTATATTTGGGTTAAGATCTTTAAGTGTTGGCCGCAAACATCAATAAAGTTTAAAACGACAGATTGTATTTTGTTTGTGTATACTCGAACGAGTATATTTAGTAAGAGATAGAGAGAGCCAAAAGAAGAGAGCAACACGTGTGGTCCCATCCCACACTAAAACCCGCTGAAAATGGGACGACCGCCACACTGACGGAACACAAAATGAAAATGCGCACAAGACAAAAATCAAATTCAGCAAAATTAGGCCATACGTGTTAATTGTTTAAAGACTTGGGGCCTGGAGACCACCGTTGTTGTTTACCTTACGTGTTTTTGTCCTACCCGAATGTCTGGCAAACACTTTCCGGCAATCTAGTATCTGGCTTCAGTTCATAATTTCTTATCGCCCGCCTAGACCCTGCAACAAAATATTTTCAAGGGGGCAGCATTTAGCAACTCTTCTTATATACGTACGTGGTATCTGGGGGACTTCGCTTATCAAAAGTCCCTCCTTCTCAGACGCAGACTGTAGTAAATGAACTCTTATCAGGTTGAGCGATGATAAGGAAAGGCAACAATTGAACGACTTTAAATTACACACTCGACTTGTGTTCGGTCTAGTATCAATAAGTTATTTATCAATAAAATTCAGCAGCTGGTCTGTCCGGGGGTTCCTTCCACACTCCCCACTGTCTAATAATGGGAATATTAAATGTAATAAAATGAAATATATTTTTAATTGTTTTCCACAAGTAGCGTAGTTTATTTAATTCTCAAGTGGCTTCGCATTAATTGTATAATGTCCAAAAATAAAGTCGAAATACACTTGAGACATGTGGAGAGGCATTTAATTCGATTACGATTGAATTTTTTGGGGCTTGCTTTACGTGAGAATAGTCTTGAATACTTTGCACCCTCTAGACGGAGAGAGAGAGAGAGGGAGCTACCGTGGAGAGTGGCGTTAATTCCATTCGTTCAGGTTGCTGTCAATCTTAATTGTGTTAATTTGCTGTGAGATGAAAGTCAAGTCAAGTGATAGCAACAAGCAAATGATATAAGAAGAAAGGAAAATTTAGACAGCTGCACGTAAAACCCCCCAATACTAGTCCACCCCAATCCAAAGGCCAATCCATGGAGTATTCGTGTCTGTCTATGGTTTCGTGCGCTTGTGGACTTTTGACGAGCTCCGGCTCTAGAGTCTCCCCCCCACATATGTATGTATGTGTATACAGATACTTTTATGCCCCCTATATACATACATACATGTGTATCAGTGGATACATATGGGTGTGTGCGAATACATGCCATATCTTTTGTACTTGAGCATTTTGTTGTGTACACAGAAAACGGAGCACAGAATTTTAGGCTAGCGCCTGTTACCGAATCATACACCAAAAACAAACACAAGTCGATTTTAGCCATAGTCTGGTCAACCCCCTACCTTTACCCCTTTCCCCCACCCACACACATATCGAGGAAAAGACACTATAAAACACTTTTATATAAACAATACGAGAATGAGAAGAAAAAATGTTCAAATAACCTTGAACCGTTGGCAAAAAACTTTCACAATGAAAAAAGTTCAGTATCAAGGACCCAGAAATGTGTAGCGAGCAGATATTCTCTTTTCGGAGCGTTTTTCATTTGCCAAAAACCGTCGAGGGGGACACCATTGCGTGTACGTAACGAATGCGTAAGAAAGGTGGATGTACGACTGCGTGTGGGTTGGGGTGGGGGGTATCTGAGAATGTACGTGTGAGTGGTGCCGCCTGCGGATGTGCGTATCTTTCGGGCGTACGTTAGGTTTTTGAACTTGTTTTCTTTTTTGTTTTTGTTTGGTAATTTTCCATCCAGCAGCCTGTTTTTGGGTCAATTTATTTATGCAAAATGCCAAAGCAAACCCCAAGAAGAAGAAATATATGCAAACCTCTATAAGAGTTATAAATAAATACTACACAGGCTGGTATTTAGAAACAGCGTATAAAAACAGAAAGCTCGGAGATACACACGGGCACGGGCACAGGCACGAGCACTCATACAGACACAGCCACAGACACACAGAGAAACACCCACCGAAATTCCCTCGGCTTTTGGGCAAGGAAGGCGGCAATCAAAACAAAGTGTGCAAAATGTAGCGATATAAAATAGCTAAAAATACAAGCACATATTTTCAATACACATACATATGTACATACATATACGTACGTACATATATGTATAGTATATACTATATACGTATGTACCTACATATATCTTGAAATATAGCCGTATATATCGTACATAGCATACCATGAGCGTGCCTTGTTAATGGGCCGCCACATCACGATCCGATGGTGTGGCAGGCCGACACCTCGCATGCCCAAAACAATCATATTCATATGCCGATGGTCTGTAGTACGTTCAAATTATGAGCTTGGTATATCGAGGGGCGGCGGCCGATATACCATAGTTAGCAGAGATCGCTCAACGAAAGTAAAAACTTGATTGAAATATGGTTTGGGACTAGCAGAAAAATGAATGCTCTGTAACGTATACAACATCAATCTCGTATGCTAGTGGGACACATGGGTATACCGTTTGACTGTACTTTACAAAATTATACATAAACTAAGAATATATTTTTACAGCCAGGAACTGATTCATCTGTAATCTTATCTTTACAATGATACAAATTTTTTACAATGATGAACACTGTTCAAAACACTACATTCCAGAGAAATTGTTTATCGGGTAACACCCTTGTGGTTCAAAAAACTTAATGAATGAGAGTCGCTTTTGCGAGAATGGTTCTACGAAATCCATCAGCTTTAAGCTTATCTAATCTGTGTAAATGGCTGTTACAATTTCCCTATCAGCTGTGGTGTTGTGTTGCCAGGCAGAGACAGTCAGATATCGACAGAGACCACATGATTTATTCCTCATAAATAAGGAAAATCCTGGAAAATGAATGTAGAAATGGTATTACCAGTAATACCATATATATTTGTTCAAGTGATTTGTTTTGTGTCTGTCTGAGTCTCAACGATCCATGTGAATTGCATGATTGGCCATTTTTTAAAATCAATCTATAATCAAATCTTAATTTGGGAGTAATTTATATATTAATAATTATTAAATGCCGCCCAATTTATGATCGGTCCTTCAGGAGAATGGGGTTTCTTTTTGCGCGACGATTTTCTATGCCTAGTCATTATATGATCGCCTATTATTTAGCGTTTATAAGGTATATAAATATTTGACTTTATTTAATTGTTTGATTATTTATGGATCGTGAAACCTTTTTCTTACCTTTAATACCTGAACCGAAAGAACCCAAAGGCCGGTTTGCCTATCGATAGAGTGCGACGGACCTACAGAGAGGGAATGAGAGCGAGAGAGAGAGTGAGAGTGGTTGATTGAGAGAATACTTGGGAGAACAGCAACAATTTGAATAGACGTTCCCTCCATATTCATAGCCATAGCTCTCTGTAGATAAGTCTTGAGAGTCGTCAGACACAGAGCGTCATAAATATTTATTTAAAATTTTTTTTTTCGTACAATATTTTTTGCCCTGCCTCTGGGGGACTCTTCCTCTTCTCCGTCTGGGGCGTTGGAAATGTTTTCGTTTTTCGCGCTGGGCGGGCAATTTAGTTCCCTGCGGATCGCGGAACTATTTAGTCGCAGTCGACGAAGAGAAGCGACTCGCAAACAGAATAATAGCATAAATAATAATACAAATAATAAAATCAAGTAAGCTTCTCGTCAAACATGTATAAGGATTAGACAGACAGATACACGTACACTTTAATGCCACCTTTGACTACAATACATTTTTAAAATGTTCAAAATTTTAAATTAAACTCTACTCTCATTTTCGAACAGAATTCAGAGCGTAGACTCTCGGTGGACAGGTCGAGCCGGTGACCGGCGTACAATGTAACAGATAGATCATCGCGCGTGGAGAGTCTTAGAGGAGCGGGCGCCTGCATGACCCAAAGGAAGTAGACCCAAGGAAAAAGCATGTTGGACTAGCAGCGCAATCAAACCAAGGAGTGGATCACAGAACACAACACGAAACACACAAAATCGCACATTGTCGGTCTTCACAACAAGAGGAATATTCAAAATCCATAGAAAATCGCGGGGACTATAATGGCTCACTTCAATGGACATCAGCAGGCAGCGGCCGGAGCAGTGCCCACTCACTTTAAAGATCTCTTCACCAACGGTCGGCTGGGCTCCGCGGATGAGGACGGCAGCAGCAATAATAACAACGGGAACAACAACAATGGGCAGGAGAACCGTCCGATTAATGCCAACAACAATGAGCAGGATGGAGCTGAATGCTGGGTCTTTGGATACGGCTCCCTCTGCTGGCATCCGGGCTTCACCTTCAGCAAGTGCATCACGGGCTATGTCAAGGGATTCGTGCGCCGCTTCTGGCAGGGAAATTCCACACATCGGGGCACAGAAGAAAAGGTGAGTCCCAGCCCTGGCATATTTTTGTACATATGTCTGAATCTATTAGATAGTTATTTACACTTGTCTGGCTGCCACTGAAGCAATCTAAATATTATTATATTACGGCTATTATTTGCTAAATGTGGTGAGATCCGCTGCTAAAACACATACAGCTTTCGTTATCTGTTTTGTCGCGTGTTATCAGCCTTTGTCGGGCCTGGGGACTGGGGCTAATGGCAAACAAACAAGTGAAATTAACATATGCCAGTCAGATAGTCAGCCAGCCATCAATGCGAGAGTACCCAGTATACCCAAAGCGAGCCGATTCCCCATTAAGATACTGATTGGATTGGGCCTCCATTAGCATAACTGATTCGCTTGCTCAACAAGTCGCGGGGTGGGACAAGCCCCTTGCAATAGTGACATCTCCAAATGGGAGGGGAGGTGAAACACGTTTCGGTTTGAACATGTTTCAAGACTAAATATCATATAAGGTAACATTCCTGTATACTTTTTGGAACAAATTGATTGACAATTCGTTATGGAATATAGAATAGAATTAGTGGATCTGGGTATGTGTTTCATCACTCTATTATTCTATCAGTTTTAGCTTTACACAACAACATTAATGGTTCTAGGAAATACACAATCACATCTATCTCAAAAACCCTTAGTAGTCCCTCTATATAGAGTTTTACGCAACGCCTATACCAGCGAAATCTGTGTTGCTCCTCTGACAAAGAAACCAATGCCTTGTAAGGGGGAAAATAAGTCAAGGTCCGCCTTTTACATACTAGTACGTATATTTTATTTACTCGTACAATATATAGAACAAGTATGCAGAACGTGCACTTTGTGTGCAGGCGGGGCCATGAAACCTTTGTGGGGGCGATAAATGCAATCCATAAACAGGAAAATGCGTATAAAATGCATTTTGATTTATGATGTTGATGAATAATACTATAATATATATTATTTTCCTCTCTTTGTGTTTTACAGCCTGGGCGTGTGGCTACCCTGTTGAAGGACAAAGAGGTAAGTAAACTCGAATGCTCAACTCATAATAAATTACTGCCAAAAAGTGTGTGCGCCGTCCAAATTTCCCAATGTAAGCCCCATTCTGTGTAGGCGACATCCCTAGCGTAGTCGCATAGTGATGCCAACCAACTCGTCCATATCTTAGGTGAAAAACTCTGGCAGATTTCCGCAGACAACCGAGCGTAATAATTCGAGATCCTTGCGGATCCCTCTTCATCATATGCAAGGCGAAATTCCGCGGAATATAGGCGAATGTGTGCCTACCACCCTAACCTAAAAGGCAGGGCAGGCCAACCACATGCAAATTTTACACCTTGATACTTTCTATCCTAGGCCCGGGGACTTTACCCAGGGCATTGATCGAGAGAGTTACCAGGAACTCGTTTGTGACCCCGAGAGACAAGCATGAAAAACTCAAACCGGCTCGTAGAGTTACGAAAAGAGCGCTATATATACGTGAGAACAGAAGAAAAACGACTTGGGAATTATAAGCAGATTAGAATATCCAATAAAAGTAGCACCGGTTCAAATCACGCGAGGGACAAAGATGAAAAAACTATTTTTAGATTCGTATTATTAAGTTCTCTTTTCATTTTCCATTGCAGGGTATTACATGGGGCTGTGCCTACAGAGTAACAGGTAACACGGCTCTCGAGTATCTCAAGCAGCGTGAATGCACACTAGGTATGTGACAATTAGAACTCTAATAGCCGTTGTCTGATGCACGTTAATCATGACTCCAAACCTCCACAGGTGGCTATGCAACACTCGAGGCTAAGTTCTTCCCCCGCGTCGCCTCCCAAGACACACCCTTCAGTGGCGAGGCCGTCGAGGTGCTGGTCTATGTGGCCACTTCGGAAAATCATCATTGGCTGGGCGAAGCGCCGCTTTCGGAGATTGCCCACCAGATCGCTACCAGCAGGGGTCCGAGTGGCCATAATGCCGAGTATCTGCTGCGATTGGCGATGTTCATGCACGAGGAGATACCAGGCGTGCGGGATGATCATTTGTTCGATCTGGAGCGTTTGGTGCTGGACGAGCTATACCGCCAAGAAATACCTCTGTCGTCTGTGATGGGTCGCAATCCAGATAGGATAAGGCGCGACTCCCACGAGGACATTCGCCGCCAACCCTCGTTCGAATTCACGTCACGAGTGCCCGAGACGAAACTTCGCTGCCTGAACATTTGATTGTGGGCACAGTGGCGGCTGACCAGGCAACAGCAAGTGATATGCATGCACCGGCGATTATTGCTGTAGAAGATTCCAAATTGATTATCGACATTTAGCACCCTAGGAAACCAGAGTCTACCACTAAATTCGCTGTATTCTTACAATTGTAAATAACCCATACGGATAAGCACTAGCCTTAAGCAACAACTCCTCGATAAGTGATCTGATCTAACACATAAGCGTAGGCTTAGACTAGTCCATAAGTTGTGTCCTCAACGCACAAAAGCCAACATTTTTACACGCTAAACTTTCAGGGAGATATCAAAGAATGAAACAATAATCCGAAAGTTAATAAAACCAAATCGAAAGTAACACAAATAATGACTTTAGATGGATTTTAATTAAATACAAAGGCATTTATGCAAATGGAAATCAAGATACTCTAATGCAAGCTTAAACCTAATTGGTGAGAATTTCAGCTGCACGGTTCTCCATTAGCTTCTCCATGCTCGTGATCGATCCCATCCAAGAGTCCAGGGTGCTGGCCATGCCGGCGATCTGGTTGCGATTCAGGACGCGTGGTTGCACCCACGACATGTTCACTACGCCAGCCACTTGATCGATCTCGCCGCGTACCAGATCAAGGGCTAGGGCTTTCATGATCAGCAGCTCCACTTCCTTGGCCGGTAGTTTGGTTTCATTGGCAATGTCCGTAAAGGAAATGGCTCGCTGGATGGCCGAGCGCTTGAATGTCATCTCCATGAGGCAGAGCAAAGAGATCTTCTGGCGCAGCTTGACCTCCTGGGCAGCCAGATCGGGAATCTTTGACCAGATCTTTTTCATGTCATTGAATCTGTGGAGTACAATGATTAGCGACTAGCCTACGTGTGATGATGCTCTACGTACTTGTTGATGTCGCCCGTGTTAAATGCCTTGAGGAGGTCCACTAGCCACACGTTGTCAGTGCCCTGCAGCGACTCTAAAATGGGATGCGCCAGCAGTTCGCCAATGTTATAGACGCCATCGCCGAGCAGGGCAGCCAGACCCAGGAAAAATGCCTGCTGTGCCCATTGGTCGCGTGGGTAGTCGTCCAGCGAGCAGCCCAGGAACTGCAGGCCGCATCGGTAGTAGTCGCTGTGCTTTCCCACTCGGCGATAGTACTGCGAGGCGAGCATGTAGTATTTGCCGTGAACCGGCGTCACATTGCCGGCCTCCTCCAGGACATCGCGTAGCTCCTCGATGATCTTCTTCGTGGAGTTCAGATCGTTCAGATTTGTGAGATAGAGGTTGCCCTGCATGACCTGAAGGTACCACACAGCCTCATCGCAGATTTTGACCTTGTCCTTAATTTTTTCGAGGAATTCGATGGCCTCTGCTTTTTCGGTGATGTTGTCCACGACCACTTCCAGAATTTGGATCAGACCATATGGGTTTATCCTGAAAATCAACCAAGATATATGTGAATCTGCAATTGTGCCAAGTCATGAGGAGACTCACTTTGTTTCAAAGGTGGACAGGAAGCTCTGGTACAGCTGGAGCAGCGCCGACTCGTCTTGCAGCGATTCATGGCGCACGAATGCCACCAGCTTGATGGTCAGCTCGTTCCATAATCTGTATAACTTTGCAAATTATATCAAAACTTTCGGGTCTACAATTTTATGCGTACTTCTCATTGTACAGCTCCTCGATGAGGGTCCACTCGTCGGCAAGATCTTTGTTTGTGGTCTTCTTTTGTAAAGCCAAGTAAGCGGTCACGTTCGCCTGTGTGTTGGACATTTTCTCTACTTTAATTCCGGAGCTTTATCAAATTCAATGTATTTTTTTTTCCAAACTACAAAAATTGCAAATCACAATCGCCGACGCAGCTGTCAAATTTGACATTGCGTTAACAGCACCATCAGTGTTGCGCCTTACAGTCTCACAACAATGCGTTAGCAGCACCATTAGTGTAGTGTAACTACGCTGCGTTAACAGCACCAGTATTTCCAGAATTTCCCTACGAATGCCTCCAGAAAATCCCTCCACAAAATCCCTAAAAATGTTTCAAATATAACATATATAACCGTAAAGATGAAATATTCGTCGATTTTTATATTCCGTCTAATATTAGTAGCTAGCCATTTGTCAGCATTGCGTTAACAGCACCATTACTATAGAGACTAACATTCTCCGTTGTGACAGTTTGATTGTGTAAATTTATAATTTTCGCCAAATATTAAGCTTATTTTAAAGTAAAACAATTTTAAATGATTCAATTTAACTGCATAGGACCAAACAAACATTTAAATGTATATAAAATTTAACATGATGCAGCAGATCGGAATAAAAGCAGTTAAAAAATCATAGCTGAAATACCCCTACTTACAGCTGTTTTTCGTTTACACAGATTTTCTCGCGCAAAAAATTTGCAATAATTATTTCGCACGGAGTAGATTCGATGCTAATGTTTGTGTAATGAACGAAATTAAGGAAGTGGTTGTTATTGTTAAATGGAGTGGTAAGGAGTACCCGGTCGACCTGACCGACCAGGACACTGTCGAAGTGCTGCGTCATGAGATATTTCGCAAAACACAGGTGCGCCCGGAGCGCCAAAAGCTGTTGAATCTCAAATACAAAGGTAATTGTCATGTACAATTCCAAAGACACTCGTCTACACTCTGATTTTGCAGGCAAAACCGCTGCGGACAATGTGAAGATTAGTGCCTTGGAGCTGAAGTCGAATTTCAAGCTGATGATGGTCGGTTCGAAAGAGGCGGACATTGAGGATGCTTGCCGCCTGCCCGAGGATGTGGGCGAAGTGGTGGATGACTTCGATGATGCCGAAGAACGCGAAGAGTCCGTCGAAAACTCGGCGGTTTATCTGGCCAAGGTGCAGCGACGCGTGCGCGACTACAAGATAAATGAACTGTCGCCGCCGCGCGAGGGCAAGAAACTGCTCGTCCTGGACATAGACTATACGCTTTTTGATCACCGTTCTCCCGCGGAGACAGGCACAGAACTGATGCGTCCGTACTTGCACGAGTTTCTCAAATCCGCCTATGTAGATTACGATATAGTGATCTGGTCGGCCACCAGTATGCGCTGGATTGAGGAGAAGATGCGTCTGCTGGGAGTGGCCAACAATGAGAGTTACAAAATTATGTTCTACCTCGATTCGAACGCGATGATCTCTGTGCACGTTCAGGAACGTGGTGTTGTGGACGTGAAGCCCCTGGGCGTCATCTGGGCCCTCTACAAGCAGTATAGCTCCGCCAACACCATTATGTTTGACGACATTCGTCGCAACTTCCTAATGAATCCCAAGTCCGGCCTCAAGATACGCCCCTTCCGGCAGGCCCACCTTAATCGCGCCACGGACACGGAGCTGCTCAAGCTCTCGGAATACTTGCGCAAAATAGCCCTTCACTGCAAGGACTTCAATTCGCTAAACCATCGCAAGTGGGAGAGCTACCATCCCAAGAAGAACTCTTGAACAGCCAGGCACCTGAAAATTTGTCTCAGTTTTCCATTTCGATTGTATGTAAGATTCGAATTAGTTTATTAAATTAAGATGCATTTTGTACGCGTCCCCGACAATTATAGTGTGTATCCGCCTTGGTCCGCCCAGTGAACGCGTCTAGCCTCTAGGTACTCCTCGTGCAGTCGCCGCCGCTCCTCCTCCAGCTTGGCCAGGCGTCTGTATCTCTGCAGCACCATGCCGCAACCGAAGAGCATGGCCACCTGGCAGATTAACCAGAAAATAAACAGCGCAATCAGCAGGCTTTGGTTGATGCACACGTTATCGAGATGCAGCTGGTCATCAATGCCTGCAATCAGCAGCACGCCCCGCTCTCCATACATATAACTGTTGGCGTTGGTCTGGTCCGGACCGTGAACGCGAAGATTGTAGTTAAGCGGCAGCTCCATCTGCGCACTCGCATTGCCCATGGGAGGAGTAGTCGTGTTGGTGGGTGTATCCGGCAGCACATCCACAACTGTCGAGATGTACACGGGATTCTGCACTCTCCGCTGCTCTAGCTGCCGCTCCGGCTGCTCCACCTGGCGCTTGTGACGATGCCAGGTGTCACTGCTGTGGCCCACACAGTTGCTAGGGGAGCAACGGTCCACGCAGAACCGGATCTTCACATCGAAATTGACGTTGGCAGTGCCGGAGAACTTGAACGCATGGAAGCGGGCTCGCAGCATGCTCCTGGAGTGTGTGCGAACGCGCTCCAGGGCCGGGAAGACACTGGCATCGGTGGGACAGCCGCGCTCATCGATCAGTAGCACATAGTTCTCATTATCCTGCGTTTTGGCCACAAGCGAGGTCGCTCGGAAATCTGGCAGAGGAGCCAGCTGCAGCTCCAGATGCTCGGCCAACTGATGCGGGCTGTATTCGGCCACGATTTGGAGCTCCAGATTCTGGCCAATTTGCACGTCATTCGTTTCGTGCTGGTGCGAGAGGTCGACTATCTGGAGCGTGATCTTGGGATGAGGGTGGGGTCCAGTGGTGCTGTTGTACTGCACCACTCCCTCCTGGGGAAACATGCTGCGGGAATGAGGCATTAAGAAAAGAGGATACTATAGACATATGACGTTGCTTACTGTTCGGCATATTCCAGCGAGGACTCCAGAGCAATGGCACTGGGTACGTGCTCCGAGGCATCCACACTGCTGTCCCTCACAGACACGCCCACCGAGGCGGTGGCGTTGCTCTGGATGCAGCCAACTTTGATGAGTCGGTCGCCTTGGGTCTGAACATTCGGATTGTTCTGTATGACCACCAAGGCGGAGATGAATGTTCTGGAAAGAGTACAATTGTCCAATTGAGGAAATTAATCGCTGGTAGGGTAGGGCCTTACCTCTGGTATGCCTGTGTCATTTCATAGGCCCGTAGGATTCCGCATCGGTTCTCCTTAACCTCGCTGCCAATCCGTAGCGTCAACAGGACACTGTCATTGCCTGTTCCGCGTGCTAGGCAGTCCTTCGAGTGCATGCTAGCATAGATCTTGCCCGCAAACCAGTCCTTTGGATTGTACCTGATGCTCATCTCCTCCCTCGTGCAGAAGACTTGAACTTATGGGGAGAAGAAAAAGTTCACATACTCTAGGGGAAGTATTGGCTATATATGTATGTACATATGTATGTACTCACCATCCAGGCACTTAACCCGTCGCATATAGACAGAGTTATCGCGAAGCTTCAGGCTGCGAGGACCCAGCGACACAATGTCCTCAGAGTGTAGGAGGCACTCGGAGAGGGTGAGCTGGTTCACATAGTGAAAGGAGACCCCCTGGCAGTAGAATTTGGACTCGTGCGAGCACAGCGCCTGACACTGCAATACGAAAGGGTCATCAATCAATCATTCAGTTGCCATCCCAATCGATTACAATCATAATGCGCGACAGCCGAACCACGACGAGCCGGGGCCAGCCCGGGACAGTGACAGAGATACAGACACACCTCTTTCTGGGTTAGGCCCAAATATTTGGCTTCCGCGTAGATGAAACTGCTGTTGGCATAGAGCTCGTACGAGCAGTTGTCGCTCTCTATGGCCCTCTCGTGGCACTGGTTCTCCATGTACTCCTCGTCGTAAGGCGCCGCCCTGAAGGCATCTGGCTGGATGGTCTTGTCCCTGTCGCTCAGCATGCACCGCCCCAGGCGTGGCGAGGGACTGGGACCCATATCATTGCGAAACCTGTGGGCGGATATCGGAATATTGTCAAATGGTTTCAGCTACTATTCGTTCAAGCTCAGAGCTAGAACCCCCCGAATCGTATCTCTTAGTGATTTATGACTTCGCTTTGGGGGGGCCACAGCCAGCGATGATGTCATAATCCGGTGAAAAGCCTCTGGCATGCATTAAAAATGCATAACAAAGGCAATTAATTTCACCAGAAACCCCGACAATTACCGCTCACGATTATTCCGATACGAGGGGGCGAACGAGGCCGAGAGGCATTTGAATTGGGTTTCGAAGAAACATCTCTCGGCGCACTCACGACGCGTGACCAGCCGCGAAATGGTCTTCTTGCTCTGAAACACCAGCGTGCTACCGGGAATTTTGGTCAGCGCCCACAGTCGACCTTTGCACGCATCGGGAACTGCAAAAATGGAAATTGGTTTGATGTTAGCCAAGGTCGGGAACGCCCTCGTGTCCGGCTGTGGATGGCTTACCCCTCAGGCAGGTCTTTTCGTAGAACACGGCCTCGGCATCGGCCACCAGCGGCAGCTCCCCTGATATGGCCAGGTAGCGGGAGGTGCGCTCAAAATAGGAATACCCATAGCACTCGTCCGTGTCCAGCAGATGCACATAGGCAATGCAGTCGGGATCTTCGTCGCAGATGCGCCAGCACATCTGACTAGCAGGCGGCTCTTGGTCTCCATTCTGATTCCCTCCTCGGCGATCCCAATCCTGATCCGCACTGCGGCGATCCCAATCCGCATCTCCGCTGCGTCTATCCCGATCTTTGAACTTGCTTCCCGGAGGCGTTGCATAGATCAAATTTCCCTCGCTTAGATGGTCGAGTGGCGGTCGGAATCCCACAATCTTCTGGAGCTGCATCTGGTGCAGCGGACACTTGAGTAGCAGGGCAACTGCGGGGAGAGAGAAACGGTAAGAATTTTATGCCCGATAAGGCGCTAGAGCTGTGGTATGTCCGAGGTACACATTTTAGAGGTATGTATGTCTGAGATATGAGGCTACGCATGACTGGGAATCAAAACATTTTTGAAATTGCTGAGCAGTCATAATGTTCGCGTTTGTTGCATATCAATTACTACTTAGTTGAGGGGGATGTCTGTAGTTGGTACTATATAAATATATATTATATATACTATATGGTAATACCTTTATGACTGTGCCTCAATTAATGTGGAATCTTTATGCATAGCTAAGCAATAAGAAAATCAATCAAGTACGAGTAGCTTGAGGCTAAAGCTAATACTTTATATTAAACTGAATACGTAACAGTTGACGATATATTTCTAAGATTAATACGATACCCTGAACTACAAGAAAATGGGAACTTCTCCAAGTTCCAAGAAGACGTAGCTTTATATATGTACATATATATGTAGAGAGAACTACACCGCCACATTATTCCTACCTGATAAAAAGCACGCAAAATAGAAAACTAAAAAAATGGATACTGAACAGGCATACTGATTCATTTTTTGAATGATTTTCTGTCCTTAAGAACCTAATAGATATATAGATTAATAGATATATTCTTCTAAGTTTTTTGACTATTTTTTGTGACACTATGACTATCATTATGTATGTCATAGAACCACATACACATGATAATTATTAATGAAGCCTTGATATAAATAAGGCCTACCTCTCAATGATATTGTTGTTCCAACAGATACATCTACTACCTTAAACCAAGGTATTTCCTAGCCCAAGTTATTATATTACTCAAACTATGGCGAGCTTGTTCTCAGAACGTCTGTCTATACAATATATGTATAAATAAATCTATAATAATAACAGCTGACATGCACATCTCCCGCACTCTGTCTGGCACTCGCTTGTAAATTGATCTGTGTAGCTTCGGTTTGGGCTTTCCACTTGGCCATTGAATGCAAATTGCAAGTGAAAAACTGATCGATGCATCTTTGCAGTTCTCTCGCTCCCTGGGATTACATCAGTTCTGAAACTTTGGTGGAAATTCCAAATTAAGTGCGTCAAAGCTGCCAATTAGCGGTGCACGGCCCCAGAGAGGAGGAGGAGCAGTAAGAGGAGGAAATATTCGTATAACTTACCGCTGGAATGTGGATGCAGCATTAGGAATATCATGGCTAGGGCTATTTTGCATAGCCACGAGGCTGTTGAAGCTAATTGAGGCATTGTTTTTGGTGGTTGTTGTTGTTGTTACAGTCGCTGCAGCATGTTCGTGTAATAAAGAGTAATTGATTTTTGGCCAGAATGCATAGACACACACGCACAGATACACGGATGCACAGATATAGAGATACACTTTTTGGTTTGGTTTGGTTTGGTTCGGTTTGCTTTTGGATGTTTGTGGGCTATGTTTGGCAGAGTGTAGCACGTGTTTGCCGCCCAATCACCTGCAGATTATACCCTTTATGTATTTACATATGCAAACACGCTGGGGGCCCTATCCACCCTATCAGAGTTCGAATCCGTGTCCTGTTAAGCCGACCCATGAATTATAGATTCACCCAATTTGCAGATGTGGGTCAGACAGGCATCGATGTGCTAATTATTCTCAAACACTTTCATATATTCCCGTGCATTGTATTTTGTTTATTTTTGTTGTTGTTTTTGCAAATGTTGTTTGGCTTTGACTCTGGCCTTTTCCATTAGTCAAGTGAACTTTGCATGCGGTTTAGTGTACGATTTTGTTTTATTATTATAAGTATTTTATTAGTTATATTAGCTGCACGTCTGACTCGCGCGGCTCTCGACTTGCAAATAGCTCTGACACTGATCTGGGGGTCTGAGTCGAGCGATCCCTCAGAGCGTCAGGTAGAGTCAGAGATACACGGCACACCGCACAGATACAGTCGCAAACACACACACACTCACACACACAGCGAGAGAGGCAGAGAGCCTCACACAGACACACAGCTACAGAAGCTGTGTATGCAAATGGCCTATAGAAGCGGCCATATAGTCGATCGAGCGTCGACGTCGTCGCGGCTAACCGAGCGTATGAGAAATTTCATGTCAACGTCGCGACGCTGAGATTGCTGATTAGATCGCTGGAGTGTATCCGAGCAGCCACCGAATTGCTCGCTGGCTCGATTTCAATGTGCAATAAACAAAACTATTTAACGCTCAGGGAACCAGAGGGACGGATGGGATGGGAGGCTGCCACATGCGTGCCGTGCCTCCACCTCCACCTCCATCTCGGGGCATACGGTTCAGGTAATGCCCCAGGCATGTATGAATGTATGTACATATCCATCAAATACCCATCGCATCTAGCCATGCATGTTAGACTCCGACTCCCGTCTTTCCATCTGTTTGCACAGTTGCGCCCAGCATCGGTTTGTTGCTGTATTCAATGGCACTTTTAACAGTTCAGTGGTTTTGGCGTTGACAACGTCTGTTTGCCTTTTGTTGATGCCACTGCTGGATGTTGATGCTTCTGCCTGCTGCCATGCCTGCCACTGCTGCCACTGTCAGTTGCTTCCGAATGATAAATTGTTGGCTCTCATTTATGCTAGAACATTTGCTTCTTCCAAGTGGCACGTCCCCTGGGGCTAGAGTTCTGCTGCAGTCAATTGTTGAACTCTAATTAATACTCGATCTCGCAATGGTACTACTACCCCAACTAGCCTTTAATTAGTATGTGATTAGAGGGGTTGAGTGTGTGGCGAGCAGTGCATGACCTTTGCGGTTGCCACTTGGGGACATGGAACTTATTGGCAAGTTGGCCAAGGTCGTTGGGCGGCCCTATCTATCGCTGCGTGGATTGCGCAGCGTAGCCCTTACCACAGCGACCCAAGCGTCTTGGTTGAGCGACGATATGGCAGCTATTTCGTTTGACAGAATCCGGTACACGCGATTGCCCAACCCTTTCATGGGACATTTGTCTTGAGGTAGGTTCGAAATGCTTACATATATAGATAGTAGTTGAACAGTAGAGGAAAGGAAAAGAATATGAGCTATAAGTTGGGATCATTCTTCAACTAATACGCACTGATAACATTGTATGTTGAATTTGGAAAAGTTTTGAAATCGTTGACATTGGCCTGGAGTTTTTGGCTACCTTTCCACTGGTCCCAGGCGACGTTTAATCTTACTTCAAAAATCTACAGGCATATATTTTTAACGATTCTCTATTTTCTTGTAAAACATCGTCAACACAAGTAAAAACTTCTTAAACCAAACCGATAGCAATTGAAAATCGCTTGCAAACAATTGCACAACATTCGAAGAAGAAAATCCACAATGAAGCCCACAGCATCAGGATCCACAATGAAGCCCACAGTATCAGGATCCACAATGAAGCCAACAGTATCAGGATCCAAAATAAAGCGAATAATATCTGAATCGGGAACTGAAACAGGCAAAGGATCGAGGTCTCCCAGCTCCATATCGAAATCGAATTCGCTCATTTGGAGCAAAATGCAAAAAAACCAAAACGACAAATCGATATCTCAAACAGAATCAGGATCGAGCAATAAGAAGCACATACAAAAGGACAAGGGACAGCGTGAGAGGGAGCGCGGTGAACGCGAACAGTTGGTGCTGTGGCGCCAACCCTGGAAGACATCCAAATATTGCGTCCTCGAACTGATGGCGCTGATGCGCACATGGAGCGCCATGTTGCTGCATCAAAGATATCTGCCGGAAGCGTTTATATTATTCTGTATTATTTTCGGCATAATGTGCAAGAGAGGTGGGCAACATAAGCTGGTAAGTGAGGAAGTGCGTCGGAACGCCTGGTTCGTTGTGTCCTGGCTGGGTCTGGGTGTGCTCTCGTCTATGGGGTTTGGCACTGGCCTACCCACATTTCTCCTCTATCTGGGGCCTCACATCGCCAGCGTCACGATGGCGGCATACGAGTGCAATACGCTCAAGTTCCCGAATCCTCCCTATCCGGACAACATCATCTGCCCGGAGGAGCCGTATGAGAAGCGGGTGCCTAATCTCTGGGCCATTATGTCGAAGGTACGGCTGGAGTCATTTCTTTGGGGTGCTGGGTCCGCTCTGGGAGAACTACCTCCCTACTTTATGGCCAAGGCGGCACGTCTCTCCGGCTACGATCCTGACGGGGCCGAAGACCTGATCGAGTTCGAGGCCCTGACTGCTAAAAAGGACAAGAAGAATCTTGGCCTGCTGGACAAGTGCAAGCTGTTCATTCAGCGCGTGGTGAAGGGCATCGGATTCTTTGGGATCCTGGCTTGTGCGAGCGTTCCGAATCCCTTGTTCGATCTGGCGGGCATCACCTGCGGGCACTTTCTTGTGCCCTTCTGGACCTTCTTCGGGGCTACGCTGATCGGCAAGGCTGTCGTTAAGCTGAACCTCCAAAAGATCTTTGTGATCATAGCATTTAGTGAGACGCTGATTGAGCGAGCCCTGGATCTGCTGGCCCGGCTGCCGTATATTGGAAAAAAGTTGCAAGAGCCAGCCAAGAGCTTCCTGCAGAAACAAAAGGAGCGCCTGCATGGCCAGCAGCGTGTTGCCGTCAGGGCAGCTGCTGGCGGCTTTGATAAGGGAAATATGATAGCTAAGATCATGGAGATATTTGTCTTTGGAATGGTTGGCTATTTTATCGTTTCAATTATAAATTCCTTGGCCCAGTGCTATCATAAACGGATCCACAAGAAGACTGCTAACTAACTTTCCTTTTTAATTGTATATTATCGATAATAAAAGAGCGTTGAAATTTTAAAATCACTTTAGAATGTCTCAAACAGGTTTTCATCAGTAACTATCGTAAGTATGCATGTATATATTCTGACGTTCGATCCACAAAGACCCCATACAATCTTTCAAAACATTTTCAATCTGCTTTAGTCAACAATTGTTTAACAATTTTCCAAGGTTTCCTTGAGCTGAAGAAAATTCCAATATATTTGGCACGGCAGTGTCGAGTAAATGTCACAGTTTCCTATATTTTATCACCAGCTTCAGGCCGGACGGTGGCCCCTCCATAACTTTCCTTTTCCCTTTTCTTGTCGTGTTTTTTTTGTTTGGCCTGAACACACTGCGTATACGTAATAATTCATTGGGCCCGCGCACGACATGCAATAACTGCGCAATGATTGCAAGCTGCATGCAACTGCAGGCAGTGCAGGGGGCGTTTCAAGCCCCTGTGTCATGCCACCAACCAAAGAACAAAAACTAAAGAAAGAGACGAACAATGTAAAACATTTAGTAGCGTGACACGGGGCAAGAATGTTGCAGCAACATCAGAAGTAGAAGCAGCAGCACTAGCAGCAGCCAAGAGCATGCCAGAAGAATTTGGGGTAAGTTTAAAATTTTAACGCTTTCGAAATAAACAAAAAGCTGCCCCACAACAACAGAAGCAGTGGGGGGAGGTGGTGGGCAGTGGAAGCATTTCAAACGCCCGCAGCTCGACCCACAAAAGTTTTCCGTATTCACCTTGAACTATAAACCCGGAGTGGTTCTGAGAGTGGGTCCGAGAGTGTGAGTCCATGTGTGTGTGTGTGTGTGTGTGCATGTTGTATGTTGGTTTTGGGTCAGCTGGTGTCAACGAAAACACGCACACGCACACACACACACACAGACCAACATCAGCAACAATTACAACATGCAGTACGGCACGGGACGGGTGGGGAGTGGAGGGGACGGGGACGGAGCCAAGCAATGCCCGAATGACGCATGAAAATAAAAGTTGCACACTGCAGCGCACACAACGAAATAATAAAACATGGCGCAGGCACATGGCAAAAGTTGGGCCTAATTAAAAATGCCAAAAAGTCAGAGTCAGAGGTTCCCCAAAACCCGGCAGCGGGAGGGGCAGGGGGCAGCACAGACAGCAGGGGTAGGGGCAGAGGCACGAGGCAACAATACAGCACACTCTCATGTCTGTGCGACATGAAAGCTTCTGAGCCGTTGCCGGCCTGTCTGGGCGGAAGGGGATGTGGAGGGTGAGTTATGTGCGGACCACCACCCTTGCCACGCAGCCAGGCGTTGCATGCAACTTGTCACATTGTTTGATTCACTGAATTATGCAAATGAGCTGGCCAAAAGCACAGACGCACAAACTAGTTGCACACCCACGACCAGAGATTGCTTATGCTGCCTAAATAGTTAGCTAACAAGCCAGCAGCAGCAGAGCTCAAAAATCTTGGCCTTACAACAAGTAAGAGTAAGTAAGTTGTCAGTGCAAAGTGGCGACTGTAAGATATCCTCTAATATATAGTCTAGAATCAAAATACTAAACGCTAGATAGATGACTCAAAAATTCAGCCTGTAAGTACGGAGACCAAAGGATAATACCAGCTACTCCTGGCACTTCCTACAGCTCTGCCCATTCTTCTCCAGTCTACTACTCTCTTCTGCCAACGAAGAACAATGGGTATCAAAATAATCGGCCAGAACCAGCAGCGGTAGCAGCAGTAGCCTTTTGAGTGACTGACTGACTTCACTAAGACTGCACTCTGACTGCAACTTTGCTGGGGCCCGACACATGTGTCCCCAAACCCAAAAGCTCGCATGCTTATGTGTGTGTGTGTGTTGTTTAATTGTCGCGGCTGGGAGCTTGTCGCCGGCAACTTCCGGCTTGAACGCCATGCCAAAAGTTGCCGCCGGTCTGTGCACCCTTGACACCACTGCCATCAGCGAGCGTCCCCCACTAACTGGCGTGTGAACTCGTTGGCGTTGGCGTTGTCGTTGCTCCATATCCCCCACTAAAAACACCCCCCCCGCCTTACTGCCCCAGTGTGTGTGTCACATTTGCAAACTAAAATTTATTTAAATCTGTGCCATAATTGTTTTTTGTGCGCCTGTTGCGCGTCGTGTCGCCCTCGTTGACTTCTTCTTAGTTTTGTTGCTGCTGCTGCTGCTGCCGCTGCCATTTGGTTGTTGTTTCATCGTTGTTTTGTTGCTTGTGTGCGCATAAAATTAGCTCGGTAAATTTATTGCTAGTGATTCGCATTCTTGGTGGATCTGTGCTGCTTGCCGCTTGGCGCTTGTGTTTTGGAGCCCCGTTTAAATGTCACAAGTTGGCAACAATTTGTTTAATGTTGTCAGCAAGTCAACTTCCACACGCCCCATCGGACATTCGTTTGCCCCAAAGTCACATAAAAGTTAGTTTGAGGCAAATAAATATTTGTACAAATGGCCAAGAGTTTGGTTTGTTTTCAGCCAGCAACAGAAACAAGTAGGGATTGTGGTCTACTCCAATGGAAGCTATAGAAAAAGCCAAGAATTAAATTGCATTAAATAATATTTATTGGTTTCATCATCTTTCCACATACAGTACAAACGATATAGTAGTTAGTTTAAAAAACGAAAACCTCTGCTATCG
This sequence comes from Drosophila azteca, assembly GCA_005876895.1. Lineage (NCBI taxonomy): Eukaryota > Metazoa > Arthropoda > Insecta > Diptera > Drosophilidae > Drosophila > Drosophila azteca. The sequence goes on along the minus strand of VCKU01000004.1, from coordinate 15,265,202 downwards.
AATCGAAACAAATATGTCATTTAAGTGTATGCCAAATGCATTACGTACGTATTTAGTAATTGTTTCAAAATTGCAAACTATTTCCTGTTTTGCGTGTATTAAAAGTTTGTAAATATAAATGGATGTAGGTCGGGTAAATCATATTTAAATACAGTTTATAGTATATCGAGTGCAAGTTTAGGTGCCAAGGGTCTGCTTTTGGGATTTGCAAATGGGATTTCGGTTCTGTGTTCTGTGTTTTGTGTGTGTTTCGGTTCCGGTTCCGGTTTTGCATTATCGTTTTCGTTTTCGGTTGTGGCTTCCCCTTGGGCTCTCTAGAATTAATGCAATTTGCATAATAATACACAAGTACATAAATACATACATAAATACAATCGTAATCGTAGTACATAGTCAGTTTATAGGGTGTTCACCACACATACAATAATTTGTTTAGTTTTTCATTAAATGCAGCCGAAAACAGATTCATCTCCGCGCTTTCGCTGGATCTCAAAATGATTGTTGGTTTTTGTTTTTTGGTTTTATTTTTTCTGTGTTATTTGATTATAATCGTACTCGTACATTTTTGCTATAATTAAAAAGTTTATTCATATGCATTGGTTGTTTTTGTTTTTGTTTTTTCGTTTTTTCGTTTTTCGTTTACTACAATTGGCTATATAATTTGGTTTTGGTTGCAAGCATTTCTTTATATTTATCATATTCGCTCATAAATATGCTAAAAACATTGATTCTTTCTCCCTGCTCTCTCTCTCTCTGACTGTGACTGGAGAATTAATTAATTAAAAAAAAGGTCGATTAAAAATAAATCAAGGATGAACTACGTCTTGTCTTGCCACTTAATTATGCCACTTATATACTTACATATTACATATATATATATATATAGTATTTACTTGTATATGCATGTGTAAGCTGTTCCTATTCTCCTTCACGTACGCTTATGTTTCATATATTATTTATTCATATGGAGTGTGTGTGTATGTGTGTGTGTGTGTGTGGTAAATTTCATTGCTCTACCGGAAATCGGTTGCAGTTTAAGTTTTGCCCAAAATACAAATGTGTTTATGTTTGCGTGTGTTTTTGTTGTGTATGTATGGTGTGGTGTGGTGTGGTGTCTTACTGAGACTCGGTTAAGATAGAAGCAAGTGCTACGTTTTGCCCTGGCAGGTGCTGACACAAATGATTATTTCGTTTCTTAACAAAGCAATGCCAATGCCAATGCTAATGCCGTTGCTGTTGCTGTTTCTGTTTGTTGCTCAAAAGCCTCAAGCCATTGCTCTAGCATTCTCGGTCCTCTCACTATATATCTGGGAAGTAACACTAATCGAACGCTCAACGGGTTCGGCTCCACACTAAGTACTACACAAACTACTCTTTGGCCATGCGTTGACTCTGAATCTCAATCTGTATCTGAAACTGCAACTGCAACACCGTTTGGGATCGATTCAGACCGCTACTGTCCGTTAGTCGTCACGTTTGTTCATGTTCATGTACATATAAACTGCTGCTTCAATGCTTCTTTTTTTTTTCAAAAACTTATCACATAAATTTTTATATATTTTTTTTTTTGTTTTCTTTGGGCGGAATTCTTAGCGTGTGTCGTGTTTTGGCTTGCGCGAAAGCAGAGTAGGACAGATGTGGTGTGGGGGCGGCCAATAATTGTTTATATCTAATGCATCTTAACTTGTCTCAAAAGGCTAAAGTAGACGGATTTGCTTGCGATAACGGAAGCTGGTAAAATGGCCGTTCAACCATCCGTACAAACGGCCATGATACGTGGTAACCGAAAAAAGGGAAAATGTGGGGCTTTCTGCTGCTGCTGATTGGCTGAACAAATTGTTTGGGCGGATGGATGGATGTTGTCTATGTGTGTGTGTGTGTGTGTGTGTGGAGAGGGCTGACAGGGGGGGGGTTTACGAGTAGCTACTACGATTTGCGTGCAATGCGCCCTGAACTATGCTACAGTTTTTCTTTGGTTTGGATCTGCCATGCATGGCCATGCACCTTCCATGCGGTGGCTCTTGCGGTTGTCCGATGATGGCTGAGCTATAGTTTTTCCTTCATTTCATCCTGCGAGTGTGGTGTGTGTGTGTGTGTGTCTGTGAGTGTGTGGTATATGTGTGAGTGGTTTTTCTGCTGTTTGCTATTACGTAGTTTCTATTCAAAAACGCTTACTTGGCTACTGCACATTTATGTTTCGGTTTCGGTTTTTGGGCTTGGGTTTTCGTTTTCGTTTTCGCTTTTGCTTTTGCTGTTGATTTTGCATTTTTTTCTTCTTACTTCCGTTTTCGGGTTGTTTGCTTTCATAATAGTAATAATAATAATATTAATTTTCTTTTATAACGCTGACGGCCTAATGGCGCTTCGCTGATTGGCTGCGCCAGGGCCCAGGGCTATCAATTTCCCCAGCCGGTTTCCATCCTCCGGTTCGGGGTCGCTTAGAAGACCAGCATCTGATCGGCGCTGCCCTCCGCGCTGTCCTCGTCGTCGGCCCCCTCATCCTCGTCATCGGAAGTGAGTGATGCGGCGTTATTAACCACGGACTCTGTTTGGATTAGACATCAAGTTAAAATTGGTGGGCGTCATAAAAAAACTTGCTTATTCATCGACCATTTTGGTGTGCCAATGAAGGAGCAGGATATCTTTCCCCACAACCCCTGAATATCCCACGCATTCTATATTCAACAGAGAGGGAGGTACTTTCCCTAATTATTGGCATCTCTACTTCTTACACTCATGCAGTATGCATGGCGTGTACTTGATGTTAACTGTAAAACTCAATTATTGATCCTTTAATAACCTTAAGTGGAGGGTTAAATCAGCTTAAGCTGACCGCTTAAGGCCCAGGTTCTGAATCCGGCTGGTAGATTCATGTAAGTAGATTACGTATCCGCAGTGGCGTGCAGGAAGTTTTCGTTGCTGATAGGCTGGCATTGGCACTGGCACTGCGGCAAAGAACTGGGCTAAAGCCTGGCTTAAATGCTGCCATTTCAATGCAGCTGTAAGCCAAGAGCTCAAGTGGCCAATCACATGTGCGGTCTGCAGTTCAATCCATGAAACTAACCAAAGAAACGCTAGTATATATATGTATTTTTTTATCCGCATAAATTGGCATTGGCATTGACTGCTTTATCCAGTATTTTCGCATATATATGTATGTAAGCCCCCAGGGATTACTCTCAAACATAAAAATTTTTATAGTTTTTTTATTTAAAAACTCAAATTTGTAACAAACTAGTTTTCGCTGAAGAATTTTTGAACCGGGTTGCCTCTGAACCGGCTTTGAGTTCTGATTTCATCATTGAAATCCATGTGGTTGCTACTTTTTACTATCCTTTCACAGGACAAACGCATCTCGAGGTCGTTTCTACACTGCACACCGTACACTGGCTCATACTTGAGATCCCTTTTGCATCATTTCTCCTTGCTACACGCTACACGCTCATTCCTTAAAGCATTCCTGCTCGTGACTGTTCTATCATTCATTCAATTATTTCTGCCTCTGATCGCTCCTTCAGTTGAACATTTGCAAAACTTTGTGGGCCTTTGTTATGCCTGTATTCCCACACCGAATGTTTATGTTAAGTGTTTATAGTCAACCCAAAACATACGAGTACTAGTAACCTGAAAATTCCCCCCGTACGCCGTACGCCGTACCCCGCACCCCGTACTCACCGCAGTTGGGCTTGCCGCGTGTGCGGGTGTTGGCGAACTCCACTCCGTGCTTGTCCACGCACCAGCAGACCCCCACTGAATTGTGGCACTGGGTGGGCTTGTAGAATCCCTGGATGTCGCAGTCTGGGGCGTAGGCGCCTAATTAGTTTACGCCGGCAACAATGGGCATTCGGCAGCAACAGCGAGGAGTGGTGGGAAGAGTAAAAGAGGTAGGCCACATTTTAGTAAGTCTGAGTAATTGACAGGAGCTGAATGGGTGGGGGCAGTGGGGTGGGGGGAAGAGTGAAAAGCGGCACAAGCAAAGTTGTTGTTGTTGTTTCTAGTATTCTATTTTTTGATGTTTGTGGGTCGTGTGGCAGGATAGGCACAAAGAAAAAGAAAATTATATAGTTAAAGTTTGGAAAAAGCAAACGGAAAAGCAAAAGCAAAAGCATTGGCCATGGGCATGGGGCATGTGGCAAGAGCGGAGCGGAGCGGTAGGGTTTAAAAAAGTTCTGTGTTGTTGTTAAAAGTGTTTAATTTTGCGGGCTTAAAAAAGTTGCATTTGGCTAAGAGATAGCGGCTAAAGAGGAGAGGGAAGTGAGAGACGAGACAGAGAAAGAGAGAGAGAGAGCGAGAGAGAGATAGAGAGCTAAGAACCAAAAAGCAGAGCGCGAAAAAGGTTACTTCTATTAACCGCTGGTTGTGTCTATCTGTAACTGTGTCTGCATCTGTGTGCGTGTCTGTGTGAGTGTGTCTGTATTTGGTATTTGGTAAGTGGCAAGTGTTTGTGAAAGTGTGTCAGGGTTTTCTATTTAACTGTCAGGCGCTTAATTATAGTTTGAAAAGGGTTTTCCAAACGAGTGTGTAAAGTAAGAGTAAGAGTAAATTGTGTGAAGCAAACAAAGCTCTCTGTGGGAAGTGGAAAGAGGCAAGAGGCAGGAGGCAAAGAGGGAGACAGAGCTGGCATATAGCATGTATATAGCAAGTACAAAGAGCTAGGCTAGAGCTAGAGAGAGAGAGAGATAGAGAGACAGAGGTAAGGAGCAGTTGTGTAAGTAACGAAAAACCATGTGAAACTGATTTACTCTTCTTGCTACCCTTTAATTCTTTTCGTTTTATTTTTTGTTTTTTTTTTTTTCTTTTTTTGGGTTTAGTTTTGCGTGGTTTGGGGGGTATTTTCTTGTTGTTGTTGTTGTTGTTTTGGGGGTAGGAGGGGGGAATAAACGAAACCCAAAGACCGCCCGCACAACTCATACGAATACATAGAGAGAACATAGAAGTAGTTAGTGTTATGTAGCTAGAGAAATGTCCACCTGTACCTATCTCACCTGCAAAGTCGCCGGCGATTCTTCGTCGCACCGCAGCGCATGGGCGATCGGTCTTCTCAAAGCAGCGGCACCATTCCCGGGTATTGATCGAACTGTCCGTGTCCAGGTCGCAGGTGTCAATGAAGGGCTTAATGCAGCGCTCGTTCTGGTCGTGCTCCAGGTCGTACATCTCCTGCAGCGACAGCAGTCCGTCGTTGTTCAGATCCAAATGGCCGAACATCCACTTGGCCTCCGTCTTGCAGGCGGGCGGGAAGTGGGCCTTGGACTTCTGGCTGTGCTGACGCCGCTTCTTGCTGTCGGCCATGATCACGGAGAACCAATCGAGCAGACGGTTGCCAATGGCGGTCAATTGCTGCGGCTTGCATTCGGCCGATTTCGAGGGATATCCTGCTAAAATATTAAGTATACGATGGTGTTTCACTTGGAGATCACGTAACGCTGCTGGCCTTACCATTCAAATTGCTATTCTTGTTGAACTTCTGCTGCTGCTTCTCCACCACCTCGTTGTAGTTGCGCATCTTGTGCTTGTCCTCCTGGTACTTGGCATCCTGCCATTACACACAGAAAGGAAGTGCGTGAGTGGAAGACGTACATATGTATGTATGTATGCGTGCGTAGTCGAAACCACGAACTCACCTTCTTGTAGGCCGTGTACTTCAGATACTTGTAGTGCTTGTTGTCGTACTTGATCTCCTCGGGCGTAAAAGTGTACTGCGCATTGATGTGGTTGTAGTGCCGGTTGTTGTCCTCCTTGTCCTGCGGGAAGAGCGAAGAACACAAATCAGACCCCGCAGCCACACCCACACCCACTTAACAAAAACAAAGATAAACTTACATTCATGATCGTGTTGAAGTCGTTGGTATTGCCACCCATGATGTTGCCGCTGTTCATCATGATGTTGTTGTTGCTGCTGTCCTTGTAGGCCTGCTGCTGCTGCTGTTGCTGCTGCTGCTGCTGTTGCTGCTGCTGCTGCTCGAGGCTGATCTTCTTGTTGTACTTGTTGTAGCCGGCGATGCGCTGCAGCCGCTTGCCATCGACATTCTCTGTGGGAAAATGAGGCAACGAGAAAATGGCAAATGGAAAATGGCAAAATGGTGGTCATAAAATCGCTTGGTTAGGCAAACTTTTCCCCAGCTGGCTGGCTGGCCGGCCAACTGTTCAGCGAGCCATCGTTTCTTCTTTATGCCTGTATTTTATTTTCGAGCCACAACAAGAGCTGGCAGTGCTCTCTCATCTGTGCAAAATCGAGAATTAACGTTGCCTCCTGGCTGACTCTCCGAGTGGATGCCACTCATTCTCAGTAAGAGAGAGAGAGAGAGAGAGAGAGAGAGAGAGCGAGGGGCACAGCACAATGGGCGTCGGAACAATGGGCGGCTACTTGTTCGACGGCCTATTAAATATTTAACAAGTGATATGCACGGCGAAAATATTTAAGGCCAAAAGCCTTTGTTTGGTAATTGGAATTTTTAATTGCCAGACTTGAATAAATCGCGTGGATTGCCAGAGGCAGCGGGAACGAAGGGTGCACCATCACATCCCATATCCGTACACCATTCTTGTAGCATACTTTGGCGGGTAAATAACTGCCGAGTCTGGCGGGCGGCCTAAGCCTGTCGCAAAATATGCATGCAATTTATTCTGTAGTCTGTCCACAGACAGAGAGGCCCCATCCCCATCCCCAGTCGCATTCGCCATTCCCAGTCGCAATCTGGCCGCTTGCCAGGTTCAGGACCAGGACCAGGCTCAGGCTCATTATGCGGCCTGCCCCTGGAGCCAGCTCTCGGTTAAGGACTGGGGGGCTGTGGTGTGGTGTGGTTTGGTTTGGCTTGTATTGTATTTGTTTCGGAATTTTCAGTTCGTTTTTTGTTGGTCTGCTGTTTGTTAGAAAGGACTTACCCTTGCAGGGACAGAATCCCTTGCAGGCGATCCGTATGGTTGTCGAATGTATGCAATTGTGATAATCCAATCTGCATAGTGATGAGTAGGTCCTGTTGTCGGCGCCGCACAGGAACGTCGGCTTGGCCACAGGACACGGCTTGCAGTTGCTATACGCCAGTACACGAGGGGGATATATGCAAAGAAAGAGAACAGAAGAGGTTGAGTTAGAGTTTGACTTAGAGTTAGAGTTCGAGGAAGAGGAAGAGGGAGAGAAGTCATGAGAAATCAGGAAAGCAAAGCTCAAGAGGGCGCAACAGCAACAAATAGATGACATGCAAAATTAATTTTTATGCAAATGAAGTCTGCGTTGGTTTTTTCTCTTTTTTTTTTTCTTTTTTCTCCAGCTTCCATTCTTATCCAGGACTCCCCAGGTAGCTTCTGGCCAGGTGGGCAGGTATGTACTTGCTGGCCAGATGAGAGGCAGGACATACCGGGCGGGCCGCATCTTCCTGCTTATACATTTATTTAAATATTTATTTAATATGCGCCGCACGCACGCTCAGGCAAACAGTCGAGCCATGAGATTGGTCAGGAGGTTGGCACAGGAGGGCACAGGTCGCCGCCTGCCTCAAACTTTATTTAATAATTTGTGCAAATATTTAAACTGCCAACAGGGCTGCCAGTGAGAGCGAAGACGGGACATAATATTACACATATAATAGATAAATATTATACATGTCTTTATTGCTATGGCTATGAATGGACTGAAACACAGCTAAAGCCACTGAAGAGGACTATCATTTGGGCTTTTAAACGAATCTGGGAACAAGTAAATGTATCTGCCTTTATCTGCCTGGAGAGCCTGACTTTCATGATCCCTTAGAGACATTTATTGTTGCCACTCCTGGATTTAAATTGCAACATCATAATTGGACGCCAATCAATGCAGCCATGCAGCAATGCTGCAATGTATCTTTTATTCATTCTCTGTGCGGCCATTTGCAAGAAATAATTTACGCCACTGTACCACTTTGTGGCACTCTTTTTTGTGTGCCACACATTAAAGGCCAACAAAAAGATTAATTCAATTAATTGCTGGCACGGCTGATGCTGTTCTGCTGTTCCTGCTGTTCCTGCCACTGTTTCCTGCTACTGTTACTGCAGTGGCTGTCCGTCCATTCATTAAAAAAGGCTTTAGGTTGAGGCTTTTATCAGTTTTCACTGCCCTCCCCCCAACACACACAACACACTCGCACACGAAGAGGATAGCCCAGAGGAGTACTCTTCTCCTGCCACTTTCCAGCGATGTATTCCATAATTTTATTTCGAAATATATGCAATGTTTTGCCTGTAATTTGGGAAGCTTTTAACCATTTTTTTGCAGGTGGTACTGCAAATGCATTTGGCATACATTTTATTTCATGCTACACTGAAAGGGTAGTAATTTTCGTAATTGCCCCAATTTGGTAGTCATAATCAGAGGGTTTTATTGTGATGTAAAATATTAATTGGAAACTGCTCTGCGAAATAGAGCTTATAATAATTACAATCGGAATCTCAATTTGCTATATTTCTCATGGCTTTGTTTGCTCTTCAAACCAAATAACAATAAATATTGCATTTATACTATTATTTAGGGCCAAAGAAAATAGCCAACAAATTGAATAAATTGGAAGGAATGTTGGACTTGAGCTTGTGGCTGGGTAAACCTTTTGTTATTTTTTTCCCCCAACATTTTGCATGCAGTCGCCACTTAAGCTGGCCAATTTCGTTACAGAGCCAAAGTAAACGAACCAAATGGCCAAAACCAATACAAACGTACATACACATACATATATCTATATATGTTGTAATGCTCTCTCTCTCTCTCTCTCTCTCTATGTGTTCGTGTGTGTGCTTCACTTTTAATTAAAAATTCTCTCGCATGTTCTTTTGCACGCTTCCGATTCGATTTTTGTTTGCTTCCCTCTGACGGACTGTTTATATAAATTTAATGAAATTCTTAGGGCCAAGTAAATAGTAAGACGAATAAATTGTGGCATGCAACAAACGATGCTTCATCGTTTCGGCCACATCCAGTGACAGGAGCTCCTAGAGAGAGGCATCATCACTGGCACTGGCACTGGCACTGGGCTGGCATCTTGAATAGCCTTCCCGCCACAGGAGCTGCGGTTGCTTTTGCACAAATTGCCCATCAAATGGCCGGCCACATGCCGCTGCTTCCCTTCCGTTTTCCTATGAAAAATGTGTAAATTTTTACTCAAATATTTGCTTTCAATTTTGCCACACAGCCCGACCCATGTCCCGCCTGCGACACAGCTGGGTTTTCGGGGGCAGGACTCCCTTTGAGCTGCTTCTACTGCTGCTGCTGCTGCTGCTGCTGCTGCTTCTGATGCTGGAGCCGACAGCTTCATGTGCATAGACCACAAAACAGCTCAGTGGTTTCGAATAACTGCCAGAGACAAGGCAGCATGTGGCACACAGGCCAACGCACATCCTCACAGTGGAATATCTCTGAGCTGTGGCTGAGGTGAGAGCTGAACTATGTGCCACTTGCCCCCGCTTCGAAACCCGCTCGATGGCATGGCATATTGTTACAGCAAACAATGCCCGCCTCACATACATGAGTTATGACTGGATCACATTCGGTGCCGCCTGCCGCTGCCGCCTGCCCTGCCTTTTGGTCTGGTCTATTAGAAGTGTCCCCGTTTTCGAGCAGGGAGTGACCCCTTTGCCAAAGCAAATCCTTTGTCTGACATTTGGCTGAATGGAAAGATGAGTGCGGGAGGAGGAGCAATGGCAACGGCTCCATCTGCCTACCGCCTGCTGTCAGGGCCCGATGATGAGTAGAAAATGTTGGATCAAACTATTGATTTTGTGCCCGCAGCCCGTAGTGGGGCACACTCCGCAGCCGGCATTCATATTTCATGCCATTGACATAGATACTCTCGCCACGCCACAAATGTATGCATAAAAGGGAAATTTCCGTGAAAGCAAAATTGAAAAGAAAATTCGGGCACATAGGAAAAAATGTCAAAAGCCATTGTTAATGTCAGCACTGGGAGACCACGGACTCCGGACTCGTGATTTGCCTATAGATTGATTTTTACACTCAGACAAACACACACACACACAGACACACAGACAGACCCTCTTGGGGGCACGAATGAGGGCGTGGCTGTTTGGAAAATGGATTTTAATTCAATTACAATCGCCTGTGGGGGGTAGAAATTTATTGCTCCATTCCCGGAAAATTTTCCACACTTTGTATGCGCAAGTATTTCCCGAAAATGAATTTTCCGTTCTATAAAGCACCATCAAAGGTTATAGGAAAAAACTTTCGCTTGTGCCACCAACAGAGGCTGCCACAACGCCCGCAAAGTGTCAAGCAGCGAGTATGAAATTGAACTGGCAACGAAAACAATTGATAAACAAGATGAACATCAACAACAAGCCAAATATTTTGACAACACAACTAAAAGGATTTGCAAGTAGGCCAAAAAAGTTGGTCTTTGAATGTTTTTCTGCTGAACGATTGCCTTACCTCAGGATGCATTCAAATTGTGGGATGGATAAAAGAAAAAGTTGTTTTGGAATCTTAAGAATAAAGTGTAACTTTTGCCCTTAATTTTTCTTTGTTTTCTACATATCACACACTCCCACACCCTTCGCACTCCCCAAAAGATTTTAGGCCAACATTTTCACAACGGATATCGATGTTTGAGAGTTGCCAACAACTTCCTGTCGCTGTTCGGAAACATGGCAACCCTTTCCATCTCTTTTGGAGAGGTTCTCGGAAGCGAAGCCAATCAGGCCTTGACACAGGCTCGACCTTGACTTCATTTTGCTGGCTCTCCCGCTGCCACACCTGCCACAGGCACCCGCCACCCTTCTCCCTTTTTCCGCCTCTGGCTGAGGCCCGCTTTGCTCTTTCTTTGAGGAAGTGTTCGCGTGTGGCTCCACAATTTGGGTTAGGGTCAAAGCGATAACACTGAACAAGTCAGGGGATACGACGACGGCACGCGTCAAAGGGTAAAGGCCGTAAAGCTGTCGTTGCGGCCCATTCAGGCAGAAGTATGCCAGCGCCAGCAAAAAACAACCAACAGAAGCAGAACCAGCAGCAGAAACAACAACAAACAACAGGCCAGGGCCCAGGCAAGACTGCGTGCTAAAATTTGTACCACTGTAAATTTATTGCGGAATTTTTATACACGATAAAACAATTTGTTATTAGCATGGCCAGCAGGCAAATCTGCGATGGGAGACGGCACCTGGTACACCCGGTTTTGATGTCAAAGGTGACCCCCAACCTCCACCCTTTTGTTCGACGAGAATTTGCTTAATGAAATGTGAAATCCCATTGAAAGGGCAACGGATACGGATACGGACAAAAAGTTGGGCTTAAAGTTAAATGCTCGAATACTCACTCCAATTCCTCGTCATCGTCCTGCTGAATGGCGGATGGTGCTCCTGCTGCTCCTGGAATCTGCTGCTGTTGCTGCTGTTGTTGTTGCTGTTGCTGCTGCTGTGGCTGCTGCTTATCGCCGCCGGCAATGTTGTTCTCGTAGAAGACATCATCCTCCTTGGACTCGTCGTCGTCGCCAAGGCTCAGGCTCTTATCCTCGTCGTCGCTCTCCTCGTTGGCCTGGACATTGGTTGGGGCATTGTTGCTGGTGCTGCTATCGCTGCTGTTGTCCTCATCATCATTGGTAAGGTCCTCGGTGTCCTGGCTATCCTGGTTATCCTGCTGATTGACGCGTCGCTTGGCCTCCTCCTCCAAGTACTTGGCCTTGGTGATTATCTCATCCCTGGCAAAGGTTGGATTGCGGTTGGATTGGGGTGGGGATTTGGGGTTAGCGGTGGTGTAAGTTTCAGTTTCCCTTTAATTAGGCCATCAAGCTTAACAACAGCCATAACGGCAGCCCCTGCCCGATGCCCACTTACCGGTTCTTGTGCAGCTCCTTCTTGGACACGCACACGGCGCTGTACTCGTCCTCCAGCAGGCAAATCTCACGCTTCTTGCAGTTCAGCGGTCGGCAAAGGTCACCTGCAGGCAGAGGAGTGGTTCAATTTAATTTATTAATTCTGCCCAAGCCCTGCAGCCGGCCATAACTGCGATAACACATTGCCGGCCATTTGTCCTTGGCTTTTCTGAAAACTTAATTGGCCGTAGCCACCGCCCACCGCCCAACGCCCCAGGAGCGGACCCAATGGAGCGTAGAGCACCAGGACCTGGTTTACTTACTTGAGGGATCATGAATCCAGCGCTTGTGCTCGCCCAAATTCTTGTTCTGCGTGTTTTTGTTAATCTGTGAATATGAAACGGTAGAGAAAGAGAGTGAGAGAGTGAGATAAAGGCGAGAGAGTAAAAACAAACATAAATTGCTTATGAAATATTTGCTAGTTTAATTTTGTTATTTAAATGCATAAAAAATGCAAAAACTCACATAAGCCAAACTGACGTCTGTCAGAAATTCGCACACATTCAGGGACTACACAGCCATATATCAACCATACAGAACCCATTCGGACGCAGTGAGGTGTATATCATGCTCGCACACCCGGCGTATGCGTAATGGCAGTCCATATACTAGGACCAGGACCAGGACTCGGCCCGAGGACAATGTGTAGCATTTGCATTGCCAGTGGGGGCAGGGAGAGGCAGGCGAATGAATGAAAGAAGAAAGGCAAACATTGCTCTTGCATAGCATTCAGAGGGGCGGGGGGGAGGCGAAGGGTAGCTGGCGTCATGTTCATATGTAGGTGTTTCTAATGATGATCAATAGTTTATCTGTTGTGGCAGCAAATGGAGCTGAAAGTGGGTCTAACAGATGGGTAGACTTTTCCTGCATTGAATTTCCATGAAGCAAAGGAATATTAGGCATTTGCTGCTGCAAATATCCTGTCAAGATATACAGTTTCAAAATGCAGAAATATTTCATATTTCTGTATAATTTCAGTCTGTATTTTAAAACATTTTTTATCGAAACAAATGAAGCGAATAATATGCATAATGGAGTCACCAAGAGCATTGCACTTCATTTTGCAGAAGGATATGCCATACACTCGCTCTATACATATATGTACATATATATATATAGAGAACAAACTCTGCGAGAACATATGCAAATCTGATTGTGAACAAAATATATGGCATACGTTGCTTGCGTTGCTTAGTTATGCCACACTCTGCGCTCAGAGGAGATTTATTTTAATTTAATTCAATTCAGCACGCAGCTTAAGCACATACACTATAGCACATACATACATATGTGTATGTATATGTATATGTATAGAATATGTATCCACTAACGCCCTCTGTCCCATAGCCAGCTACCATCCCGTGGGTGGGTGAGTATTGTCAGGCGAACCGAAATGTTATTAAGTGCAATGGTGCGTATGCATAATATTTAACTTGTATATAAAATTTATGACACACTAACAGCAGTTGCAACAACAGCAACATCCGGCAACAGCCGCAAACAACAACTGCGGCAGCTGCAACAATAAGCTGCTGCCGCCACGCCCACAGTTTGAATAGTTAAATGGGTGAAATATTTTGCAAAAATGAAAATGGTAGAAAAAAATATATAAATACATTCTCAACCCTCAGCCACCCACATTGACTTGACAGTTTTGCAATGGCGGAGCGCCTGAATGACTGCATTGAAATTGTTATACCCTTACAGAGGGTATTGTGGTGATTAGAAAGCATTTCAGACCCCGGAATACTCTTATCACAGATCCAATTACTGCGAGTATTTTCTGTTGTCGGAGCATTTTCAAAATGTTTAAGGGTATATACACCATCGGTATCCAAATGCCGCCTTCTATTCCTGTTTCTCCTGTTTCTTCTGCTGCTTCTGTTGCTTCTGTTGGTTTTGCTGCTGATATTGCTATCGCTGATGTCAGTTGGCTTAATGAAAACGACAGGAACAGCACTTGGAATGGCAGCTGAAAGCTTCCAGCCCGGTTGGGGTTTGGGTTTGGGCTTCGGGGTGGCAGTGCGACAATACGGAACCCGGTTACAAATAGCAACTACCTCTGCCTCATGGAACCCTCTCGCCTGCACCCAACCACAGGGCCGCACGGACATACAACAGCTCAAGTGCGAAGTGGCAATTTCAGGGCACACAGCCAGTGAGGCAGCCCCTACCTCCACCTCCGCCTCTGGCCTGCAATGCCTGTAATGCAATAAACTCGTCCCCGACGTGGACGCAGGCAATTTGCATGCGTTAAAACGCAATTTGTGCCCGTTTCCTGGAAGCGGTCACCGCGCCGCACTCTGATCCATCCGGCCCTGAGCCAGGACTGGACCCATTGCATATCCTTTGAGACTCTACATCGGATAAAGGAGAGGCTCTGGTATCTCCCATAACTTTAATACTCTCCCTGCAGTCAGCGAGATGCGTGCTTGTGTGTGTGTGTGTGGCTTTGCGGCCGACGCCGTTGATTGGCTCGGTCGCGAATCTGAGTGGAATGCTTCTGTGGTGCTCCGTTTGTTGGCTTTAATTGCGATGCGTTTGCTGCGGTGACGGTGGTGCTGCTGCTGGTTCTGGATCGGGCGCTGGTTATGCGATTGACCTTATTGTGGTTTTAAGGTGGCGCCCACGCGTGATAAACTTGCACGGGCCATGGGCCCGGTGACATGGCAAGTCCGTGTCGTGTCCGTGTTGTGAAGCGTTTGTTCGTGTTTAAAATGTGCCCCATCATCGGGAGCACTAAAATTGGGTCACAGCTGCCGTCGCCATACTGGGGTGGGATCTATGGGGCTGTGCCACAAGCGCCCGTAATGCAACAAAAGCGCGCAGTCAATGCTGCAACTCAAGCCAGCACTTTACTCCAGCTGCCACTAGCTCTGCCTCAAACGCTCCCTTTTCCTCTGCCTCTCCGCGATTCATGCTTTCTTGCAACTTCTTCTGCAGCTTGTTGGCCAAAGTTTGCCAGCCGTTTAACCTCTTTTGCCAGATTTCTGACTGTTTAAGTGGCTGAGCTTATTAAAGCCCATTTAATTGGGGTTCTCTAGCGGCGCCTTCCGAGTGCCCCCCAGGTCTTCCAGCGAAACTTGACCCTAATTCGGATGCACTGGGGAGGGGAGTGGAGTGGAGTGGAGTGCATGCTCCCTCCAGGCACCCATCCCCATCTCCTAGTCAGCCTCAGAGGGTTTCATTTTTCTGCTCCTGGCAAATACTTTCCGCGGCTTGCTAGCCCAAAGATAAAAGCGGCCATTGTTACTGAAGCCATTCATGTTGCCGTAGTTGCTGCTGCTGCTGCTGCTTCTGCTGTTGCCGTTGCAACGTTGCAGCTGCACCATTGTGACACGCCCCATGCCACTGCGATCGTGCGCCCTCGTCCTCGCCTCGCCTCCGCTGCAGTGTGGCAATCTGTCAAGCTTTAAATTGAATTTACGACTTTGTTTTCGTTGCGGGTTTATTTCATTTTCCTTTGTTTTCGCCCGAGCTTTTCTTGCTCTGCAATTCTTAGCAATTTTCTTTATTGTTTTCTTTATTTTCCAACATTTTTGTGGTAGCTTGGCCATTCATCCACAGAGGCAAGGAGAAGAGGCAAGCGGAGAGGCGGCTGTCAATTTTGGGTTGCATTATGTAAATGTAATTTGTAAGTCGGTTCTGGTTCGGTTGAATTTCTAGAGAAATGGAAATCGATATCCCCCACTGATGGCTTAAGCTCCTTATCTATGCGAACCCCTAAGCCTTTGTGCTCCATTTAGGTTCCACTCGAGCATTAATTCGTTCGCAATCGGAATTGGAATCGATGGGCTGCCATACATTTTCTATGCCCTGCTCTGCCAAATAACTCATTGCCACATGCAATCAGCGGAATCCAAGGGGCAAAGGGGGCGAAAGGGAAAAGGAAAAATAGAAAAAATAACGCGCATTAAATCGACATTTACCCGTTCTGTTTCCCTAAAATTTTCCCATCTCGTATGCTTGTATAAATTTGGGGGGGGGAAATGGAATCGGAATCGGAATTGGGCGTTGTTCGTTCGTTCGTTCGGTTGGAAATTGCTGTAAATTATTCAGCGGACATCAAATGACTGGCAATGATGCGGTTGCACACTGCCACCTCCTGGTTGCCTCATTCCGGTTCCTGCTATCCAATCAAATCAAATATGAGCGCGCAGTTGCCACAAACGGCGTTGCAACAACGTCAGAGTTGACTACGGGTCGGGTCAGATGATGTTGCGAAAGCATTATTATTTTTCGGCAATTAGAGCGAAAGAGAGAGAGATCGATGGGACGGCGGCATCTACTGGTATTGATATGCTAAATGCGACCCACCAGGCTCTTTTGTGGCCAGCGGAATGACCAACTGACTCTGGATGCGCCTCCTGAATTATGCACTCCACTTGAAAAATGCATTAGCCGTGGCAGATGGGCTGGAATTTATGTACAGATACCCCCCCGGACTCCGACCATACGATATGCATGTCGTGTCCCCAATCCACCATCCACAATCCACCGAGGTTATCAGCTATTCTATGCTGAGCCACGAGCCACGAGGCAGGGACACGGAATACGGGACACGGACGGGGGGGGACACATAAATTGCACATTTTCGTGCACACAAAATGGTAAATCAATTTCTATTACTATTACGGGCCTCGCCAGACCCCGCCAGCACCATCGCCAACGGATAGCTCTAAGCCGGTTGTCCGGGCCCTGGCCTGGCACATTTCCGGGCCTCAGCAGGAAGCCCCAGCATGAGGCCAGTACCGGGATGTCCTGGGAAAAGGCACAGGGACAGAGGGCAGCGTGCAAATCCATCAATATAACTTACATTTGACTTGGGGATTGGAACTGGGATTGGGCTCTCGTTTGGCGCTTCCTGCTGATGCTAAACTTTTCGAGTGTCCAAAGCCAAGTGGCAAACGAGAGACAGAGAGGACATTCGGGCAGGAAATTGCATTCTTCGAGCCGCTCGAAGGTGCCGGGATAAATGGCAAATGTGTCAGGAGATGTCAATGCAAACACGCCCCGAAAGCCCCCAAGTCCCATGCCCATCCCCATCCCCATCCTGAGGCATTCTGACACGACACCAGACACGACGCCTGCCTGATGGGAAAGTTAATTGCTCCCATTCCGCGCCACCTGGCCTTATTAGTTATGGCCGCAGTTGGAGACTCATTAAAAGAGCTGTCAGGGACGCTGTCACATGCATAAATTACACAATAATCTCATTTTAATGGTTAATTAAATTACCATAACGTTCGGCTGTCAAATCTGATGGTTGACACTGCCAATTCCTGTGGAGTGTACAGCCTGGTGCCTGGTGCCTGGTGGCGGTGGAATGGTGGGGCGGTGCTGCCGCTGGGCAGCCCAACGGTGGCGAGTGATTCGTTAAAATGGAAAATTGCAAAATTGCAGGACAAATATTTGTGTCAGAGGTAGTAAAAAAAATTATATGATTCCTACATTAAATAAAACATGGCGTGTCGCTGCCTCGGCCCCGGCCCCGGCCCCCGGTTCCCGGACAATAAACAAGAAACACGGCAATGGCCGCCGCATGGTCGTATGGTCGCATGGCCGCATGGCCACATGGAACGTGCCACGTGTGTTCAGTGCACCATGCTTCGTGGCATGTATCCTCCTTTCGGAGTCCACCTCCGCCCAGGCCTGGCTGCAGTGTGGGCGTGTCGCTGGGGCGCTATGTTTATGCATCATAAATGCATTTTGCGGTGGCTGCATCTAAGAGGCAGGGAGGTCGAAGGGTAACCGCATTGCAGTCATAAAACATTTGCAACACCAGCGACTACGAAACGGAGAAAATTGCAACAAATTGCAACTATAACAGCAGCAGCAGCGGTTGCAGCAGTTGCAGCATCCGCAGGAGGGACAACAAAGGCCAAACACTGAAATGTGCTTACCTATGTGGAAGAGATACACGGTATCCGCCAGATACATTGTTGCACTTCGCATTTATTAGCCTGTGCGGAAAGGCGAACAAGCGCCACAGAGAGAAAACACTCTAAAAACAGCCGCATCCAGGGCAAATCCGAATCCACAGAGAAAAGTGTTGTGGGTTGTAGTTACCATCCGATTGTGGCGATTTTTTATGTGTTCTGTTCTGCATTTGGGAAATGCCGGAAATACAGAAACCCAGACTATCTACATATGTGTCTGCGTATGTGTCTGTGTCTCTCGTTCTCTTCCTGTGTGGTATCTGTGTCTGCATGTGGGTGTGGGTGTGTGTGCGGGAGCCAGAGATTGGAACAAGTTTATTACAAATCTGGACACATAAACACTGTGGCAGGTGGCAAGGTGTAGCCCGGATAAAGGTGGAGAGCTTTCCGCCAGTCAGATGCAAAAGAGGATTCAGATTCTGTCTGTCTGGGGCGGATATGAAGCCAACCACCGGACTGAATGTACTATTACTGAAAATCGATTATAAGGACTACAGCTGAATGAATGCCTTGCCTTGCGCTTGGGTCATTAATCAGTCAGGCATTACTTGGCCAGAAATAGGAACTGGCTGTCGCTGTTGCTGTCTGGTCTGTTCTATTGCTTGTGCCACACCCACTGCCCTTGTAATGGCTAATGGTAGAGCATTTAAAAGCTTTCAACTCCGCATCGCAACCACATGCAATGAGCAATGTAGCACGGCAACGCCACCACAAAAGCCACAGATATAGCACTGAGTGGAGCGTTAAATGCTCACTCGCCCAAATCCTTAATAATCGGGCCACACCCATTCATTCGGGTGGCAGTACCGTCCGTGCCAATGGTGTAGCGTGCTGTGCATTCTCGCCGATTGAATAGTTCAATCAATTAGTTAATTGCAGTTCTGGTCAAACGGAGTGCACTGCACAAATCGGGCCACTTACCAGCGGTCATTAGGAGCAGGGCGAGGCCAGCAGAGGCGAGGTCAGAGCGGATGTCTGGCGAAGAGATTGCCAGGAAGGAGCTGGCCAGTTGTCGAGTTTGTCCAGTTTGCCAGGAAACCAGATAGCTGGAAATGACACTGGTCAGCAGAGAATTGCCATTGCTTGCTGGGATCCTCATGGCTGACTCCTGATGGCTGCCACACGTGTGGCTGGTTCGCCCTCTCTTTTAGAGAGACAATTAAAAACACTTTAGCTTTGGCAGGATGCTAGAAACAGAGAGACTCACTCCACAAACGGCCGCAGACGGCATAAAGGGAAAGTGCCAAAGTGAGTAGAGGGCGGAGACACCCCAGACTTCCACCAATGCCTCCGCCACCGCCCACCCCGCTATAAAAGCAGGCAAAAAATTGTCGCGCCAAAAACACACAAAACTCAAATGAAGTAGCGGAAAATGAAGTTTTTCCGAGTTACATCAGGAACCGACAGGCAGTCAGGCAGTGCTACGGCCCTGCCAGAGCAAACAAAAACTTTGCAAATTGCAACTCATCGTTCACACAAGCAAGGGGGCACGGGGGGAGGGAGGCACCCGGGCTGGTGAGGGTGGTTCTTTGCTGTTAATAGAAAATAAAAGCAAAGCGAAAATCATGTTTTATTTTCTGTGCTCTCTCTCTCTCTCTCTCTCTCTGTCTCTGTCTGGTTTCTGCTTTCATTACAAGCCATTCAGACGCCACACCCGCACCCGGACGCGCACCCATCCTGCCGATTGTCGCCCATCGCCCATCGCCTGCTCCCTGTCAGCCATTACAACCCTGCAAATATGGCGGCAGCAGCGGCTGCACCCGGAAGTCGGCTGTTGCTTGGCTCTCTCCTTCTGCTCTCCCTCTGCGCTCCCTCTGCTCTCTCTCTCTCGCCCTGTCGATGCTAACTGATGAGAAATGGCAGGCAATAATGCCTTTAGCTATGCTCCATCTGCATTTATCATAACTTTTGTGTTTTATTTGCTTTGATGGCGTTGCGTAGCCCCCAGGCTGTTGTTTGTGTTCCGGATCTGGTACGGCTTCAGCTCTTGCTCCCCATTTAATCTCTGTGGCTCTGTAATTGGCAAGTGAGATGGTTCCATTCTTACTGTTTGCCTTCTTTATGTGTCATGTCGCGTTTTGGTTTCGCATTTAAGGATGTTCTACAGCTTGTTGCTATCGTTTCCACCAAGCCTTGTCATTCGAACAAGACCCTTTTATAATAAGGTGGCATTTTCCTCTCTCATGACAGTTTGCTGGAGAACACATCGTACTGCGAGGAGCATTCAAAAGCATGCCAAAATTTCTCATAGCTTTTGGGCTCTGAGTGCAAATATTTGATATTACCATTCCAGTGACTGTTGTGGAATTATATAATTAGTTTTGTCAGGCTCTACCTGTGCTCTGTGCCTCGTCCCCAACTAACAACCAATTCCGAATGTCATTTAATGTATGCAGTAGTCGGAGCTGATTTATTTGCTCTAAATGCAATGGCAATTGCAGTTCCAGTCACAAACGAAATCGCAATGCGTGTAGTGTGGTCTGTCAAAGATAGTTTTGCCATGTACGAGTACACATATGAATTTCAATAAATATTTGATTTGCTTTATTGCATCAGGCCGCTGGAGGCTGCATAATTGAACGATGAGTGCGTGCTCGTATGATAGCCATAGCAAACGGGAGTCAAAAGAATTTAATTATGTAAATTTGATGTGTACATCCGGAGGTAGTGTTCAAACAAAAGGATTTGTTTATCATTAAAGCTGATCGGGCGATTAATGTCATTAAATTAAATTATAGCTGCAGATTGTGATTACGTGAATAATCTGGGGCTTCTATGTTCAATGCCAGCTCAAGTATTGGTCCCAATTTGTAGTGCCCATGGCAGTACAGTTGCTCTCAGTGCTCTCGAGTGCTCCACATTTTGATGACAGCTGTAAAAACTTTTTGAATATAAATCTCTTCAAGCACTGTCATCGTAGTTTGCTTTCAGCACGCACCAAAGCACCACAGAGCCCCGTGTGCACACTATCCATACGCACTGTTAGCCAGGCAGCCAGCTCTGTTTGTATATCGATGCCGGCCGTGAGTGCAGTTTGCCGAGAGCTCGGCGTTTTTTTTTTGCGTCGAGCAGGCACACTCGAGCGGGGCCCAAACGAAACGTACTTAATGCGTCGACACACAGCCATAAAAACACATCAAATTGAAGCTCTTTGAGCGAGGCAAACGCATGCCTCCCAGATTGTCCTTGAGCCGTCCGCCTCTATTTCTATGCTGTCATAGTTGGTCCAGGGTGACGGGTCCGAGTCCCGGTCCTGGTCTGTGCCTGTGCCTGTACAACGCGAATGAAAAGGGAATACGGAAAAAGGTAATACCCACCCACTACGAAGAGGGGGAATGGTATACGGGTAAGTAAGCCGGGCTCAGCTGATTTTATCAGAGTTTCCTCTTGGGGGAATCGCCACATTTGGTCCCTAATGTGCCCATAACGGATTAGGTGGCTCCAATCTCTGCCCATCGCCAGTTCGAGGGAGTAGACACTACAGCTGCGGGGCTGAAGCTGAATCCACGTAGAGCAAACGCAAACAGTTGCCTGCGATGCTCGGATAATTGTTACAATATACAAAATTTTCATTTACTTTATTTGCTTGGCGACAACATGTCAGCACAGCAAACAGCCACGCCCCATCCACAGCTTTAGTTGAACAACAGGGGAATACTGCTGGGCATCGAGAACCGAATTATTGGATACCCTTGCTGATCCATTGTTTCGGGGGATAGCTGTGATATGACTTGGAACTATCAGAGAAACGCTTTAGCTTTTAGAATACAAAAATATGGATTTATCTTCTGTAACGTCTATATACCCAAGTGGCAAACAGCTGATCAAACCCCTATAACACTCTGCAAGAGTATAGAACACCAACAAGCGTACTATACATATGTATGTATGTGCAAATTGTATGTATGGATGTACATATGTACTCATGTATTTAGGAGGATTGTATGTTTATAGTTCTGTTTGCCTGCGTACCAGTATATGGACATATGTATAGCTGCCAGGATATACCCAAATGTTATGTTTGTATGTCATTTAAAATGCAGACATGTGTATCTGACACACTTGCTGTTTGTATGGGTGTTGCTGTTGCTGTTACTCATATTGCTTCTGGTTCTGGTTCTGGTACTGGTACGGGTTCTGGCCTGCCATTAAAATCCCAGCAACATTGTTAATGAACTTTTAATGACTTTTTGCGAGTACACATACTAAGACAATATCAACTTTGGGACCCTGTGCTGTGTGCTGTGTGCATGCAATACAAATCTCAGAGCTTCAGTTTTCATTTCGTGCACATTTTTTTCTGTTGCATGTTGTTTTTCTGTTTCGGTATGCTGGCACGGTTTTTGTTTGACACACAGGGATGACGCCCGTATGGGCGTCACATTGCAGCTGCTGCTGCTGCTGCTGCTGCTGTGCTGCTGCTGGTGCACCAGCAACTGTGGCAATAGCAGCGGCAACAGAAACAGCAACAGCTACAGCAGCACCAACAACATTAATATGCGAAATTTGAAGTGCCTGCAACTAGTTTACATGCCCGACAGTTGAGGCGAGATGTTTGCGTGGGTGTGTGTGTGGTGTGTTGTGTTGTGTGCCTTGCATCCTGATTAACAAATCAACTGGAATTGAAATCCGATTGCAGGCGATTCATGAGTAATCAGAGAACCTGGTTACGGGCCAAACGGAGGCAACATCAATCGAGTTAAGTCCCGAGCAGAGTTCCTGCGATTCAAAGGAAATCAATCAGTTCCCAGCAGAGAAAACTAAGCCAATAAACCGTAAGCCTCGATTTGGTCTAGAGAGAAAGAGAGAGAGAGAGAGAGAGTCTTTGGCTATTGAATTATTTAAGTCAAAGCTGCTCGCTCAATTAAGTTTGACAAACGCAAAATACTGGGACAACAACACACAGTTTAAGTACATATGTATGTATGTCTATCGGCAAGTCATATGCACATAAAATATAGATTAGCAACTTAAACGTAAACACAGACTTCTGATAAAATGCGTTAAACCACAACGAAATAGAGCAGATAAGAGTTTGAGTTTCCATTTTCCCCACACCCGTTTTCTGATATTTAAACGCGCGCTCCCCACAAAGGCCCCACAGTCGCGATCTAGTGTTGAGAAGGTGCGTGCGGCGCGTGTTGTCCACACTGGAACAGCTGATCCGATCGCTTGTTTGGACAAACAATTAATGCTATTATTAACTTCTTATCTCTCCGATCCGTTCAGTTGAGTTCAAAATGAGTGCCGCCCAGTGGGAAAACAATGAGGAAATCAAAATATTCCGCGAATATCTTCGCATACCAACAGTGCATCCAAATGTGGATTACAGTAAGTATTTATCTAGGCGGCGACGCGATAAGACACTCCCGTGATCTTTATGACCTTGCCATAAACCGTATCTGCTATTTATAGCCGCCTGTGTGGAATTTTTAAAGCGCCAAGCTGCCGGCCTGAGCCTGCCCGTGGATGTTGTATATCCCGTGAACGAGAAGAATCCCGTGGTGATCATGAAATGGGAGGGTAGCCAGCCGGAACTCCCATCGATTATCCTGAATTCGCACACTGATGTGGTACCCGTCTTCCCAGAGAAGTGGACCCACGAACCATTCAGCGCCGATCTGGATGCAGAGGGACGCATCTTCGCACGAGGCTCCCAGGATATGAAGTGCGTGGGCACCCAGTACCTCGGTGCCATTCGCGCCCTCAAGGCCAGCGGTTATAAGCCCAAGCGAACCATTTACCTCACCTATGTGCCGGATGAGGAGGTTGGCGGACACTTGGGAATGCGGGAACTGGTCAAGGGCGACTACTTCAAGAATCTGAACGTGGGCTTCAGCTTTGACGAGGGCATCTCCAGCGAAGATGAGACCTATGCCCTCTACTATGCGGAGCGCACACTATGGCGTGAGGATATGAATGACTGATCCACTCTTGGTATTTCTATAACAATCCTATTCCTCCCAGATCTCAGATTGAAGTTCAGCGGCACTGCTGGGCATGGATCGCTTCTGCTGCCGAACACAGCTGGCGAGAAACTGAACTACGTGGTGAACAAGATGATGGAGTTCCGCAAATCGCAGCTCCAACGGCTCGCTGCAGACAAATCTCTTGATATTGGGGATGTGACCACTGTTAATCTGACCCAGCTCAGGGGAGGGGTCCAAAGCAACGTTGTACCACCACTACTGGAGGTAGTGTTTGACATTCGCATCGCCATTACCATGGACATCACTGCCCTGGAGAAGCAGATTCGCGACTGGTGCGAGGAGGCCGGTGGCGGCATCGAGCTGGAGTTTGAGATGAAAAACCCTTTTGTGGAGCCAACGAAGATAGATGCCTCAAATCCCTTCTGGGTTGCCTTCAAGCAGTCCCTTGATGAACTGTAAGAACTGCCGACACAAGGCATTGGGTGTTACTCTAGTCTGAATCTTTGTATTTCTTTCAGTGGCCTCAAAACCCGCGTTCGAGTCTTCCCAGGTGCCACCGACAGTCGCTATATTCGCTATGCTGGCATCCCTGCCCTCGGCTTCTCGCCCATCAACAACACTCCATTGCTCCTGCACGATCACGACGAATTCCTGCGAGCGGACACCTATCTGCATGGCATTGAGGTGTACAAGAAACTGATTCCCGCCGTAGCCGATTCCTAAAGTATGGGCGATCATAACCTAAGGAAAAGTTTAAAGCATTTAACAACTAAATAGGCATTTTTGTTTTGCTATCAATTCTTATGTGAAACAATATTTTTTTTGTAATCTGTGGTCTGAATTGATTTGTATTATAATAAAAACCTGAAACACAAAATTAAAAAATGTATATGGTTGACGATTTTTTGAATGGAACAGCTGTTGGGCGCCCTTATCTTATCCCGGTCTTATCAGCTGGTAAAATATCAACATAAGATGATAAGAACCTAAATCAAAATAAAACTGAGAGTTAAAACAAGGCAAGTGACATTCATCGCAGATCACTGCACATTAGAGCACAGAAAGATTATCGCAAACATGAGTTTGAAGCAGTGGGAGAACAACGAGGAGATTCAGATTTTTCGGGAATATCTACGGATTCCAACCGTTCAGCCCGATGTGGATTATAGTAAGGTTTTATTTTGAGATTCGACATCACATCGCACTAACTCCTTTTTGGCTTACAGCCGCTTGTGTGGAGTTCCTTAAACGTCAGGCGAGCAGCCTGAATCTGCCAGTAGATGTGGTTCATCCTGCGCTTCCAACGAAGCCTGTGGTGATCATAAAATGGGTAGGCAGCCAGCCGGAACTCCCCTCGATTGTCTTGAACTCGCACATGGATGTGGTTCCCGTGTTTCCCGAGGAGTGGACTCATGACCCTTTCAGTGCGCACATGGATAACGAAGGTAGGATCTATGCACGCGGCTCGCAGGATATGAAGTCGGTGGGAACTCAATATTTGGGTGCCATTCGCGCCCTCAAATCCAGCGGCTACCAGCCGAAGCGAACTGTGTACCTCACATATGTACCAGACGAGGAAATTGGTGGAGACCTGGGCATGCGAGAGCTGGTGAAAGGCGATTACTTCAAGAACATGAACGTGGGCTTTAGTCTGGATGAGGGCATCTCAAGCGAGGACGAAACCTACTCGGTTTTTTATGCGGAGCGAACTCTGTGGTGTGAGTATATCCGAAACTAAACCTCATACTCTGCATTGCCTCATTAATCATTTCTTGGGAAGATCTTAGATTAAAGTTCAGTGGCACTGCCGGACATGGATCCCTGCTGCTTCCCAATACGGCTGGCGAAAAGTTTAATTTCGTTTTAAACAAGATGATGGAGTTCCGCAAATCGCAGGTCCAACGACTGGCTGAAGACCCATCTCTTGATATTGGTGATGTGACCGCCGTGAACCTTACTCAGCTGAGCGGAGGCGTCCAGAGCAATGTTGTCCCTCCGCTGCTGGAGGCAGTCTTTGACATTCGTATCGCCCTCTCCGTCGACGTGGATGACTTTGAGAAGCAGATACGCGACTGGTGCCAAGAGGCCGGTGGTGGCATTGAACTAGACTTCGAGATGAAGTGTCCGTATGTGGAGCCAACAAAGATAGATGCCTCAAATCCCTTCTGGCTGCCCTTCAAGGATGCCCTCGAAGAGCTGTGAGGATTCATTTAAATCTGTTTGAGTCATTATTTTCATAGTTTTTGTTTCCGACAGTGGTCTCAAGACCCGCGTGAGGGTCTTCCCTGCTGGCACTGATAGTTTCTTCATTCGAGAGGCTGGAATTCCTGCCCTTGGCTTCTCGC
Organism: Drosophila azteca; assembly: GCA_005876895.1. Lineage (NCBI taxonomy): Eukaryota > Metazoa > Arthropoda > Insecta > Diptera > Drosophilidae > Drosophila > Drosophila azteca. Next base: position 15,239,142 of record VCKU01000004.1, on the reverse strand, counting down.
CCATCAACGACACGCCCGTTCTGCTGCACAATCACGATGAATATCTGCGAGCGGATACCTATCTGCATGGCATTGAGGTGTATAAGAAACTTATTCCAGCTGTTGCCGATGTCTAGGATATTCGATGATAAAGTTTATCCGTATTTGAACATGCTATTTGACGTTTTATTCTTATGATTACAATTTTGTATGGGTGGCACAGCTGCATTTCATTTGGGAGACTCTGAAGCAAGAAACCGCAATCTGTTATCGTGGTTTTAGTAGTTGAGAGACGTTTGCTGATATAGAAAAGATAATCACAACCACAGCCCCATTTCACTATCTCTAAGAAACCACAGCAATAGAGCAATATAAAAGCACACCATGTCGAAACATACACATTCGGAGTTGAGCACTGACAGAGTCTACATCGTGGTGGCAAGAACATCCCCTCAAAATGAGTTTACAAAAATGGGAGAATGACGAGGAAATTAAAATATTCCGGGAATATTTACGAATTCCGACCGTACAACCGGATGTGGATTATAGTAAGGACTCAATCGCTTATCTAATACATCCTTATTCAATCCTCAATGTCTTTCAGCCGCTTGTGTGGAGTTTCTTAAGCGTCAGGCGAACAGCCTAAATCTGCCAGTGGATGTGGTTTATCCTTCGCTTCCGTCGAAGCCTGTGGTGATCATCAAATGGGTAGGCAGCCAGCCGGAGCTCCCCTCTATCATTTTGAACTCGCACATGGATGTGGTCCCGGTGTTTGCTGACAAGTGGACCCACGAACCATTCAGCGCCGACATGGATGCCGAGGGTCGGATCTACGCCCGCGGAACGCAGGACATGAAGTGCGTGGGAACCCAGTACCTTGGTGCCATTCGCTCCCTGAAGGCCAGCGGATTCCAGCCCAAGCGGACTCTGTACGTGTCCTTTGTGCCGGATGAGGAGATCGGTGGCAAGTTGGGAATGGCCGAGCTCGTAAAGACCGAGTATTTCGCGAAGATGAATGTGGGCTTTAGCCTGGATGAAGGCGCTACGAGCGAGACGGACACATATCACTTGTTTTATGGGGAACGCTTGCGATGGGGTGAGTATTTATTTTACAAACCCTCCAACTTTCGACTTGGACTTCATGCCCTCAACACTTCACAGCATTCAAAATAAAGTTCAACGGAACTTCTGGACACGGTTCCCTCTTGCTGCCCAACACCGCGGGAGTGAAGCTCAACTATGTCCTGAATAAGTTGACTGAATATCGCACCTCGCAGGAAGAACTTCTGGCAAAGGACCCGAGCCTGAGCAAAGGTGACGTCACCACAGTGAATCTCACACAGCTGAGCGGCGGAGTTCAGAACAATGTGGTTCCACCGTTCTTCGAGGCGGTCTTCGATCTTCGAGTGGCCATCACTGTGGACGTGGTGGCCTTTGAGAAGCAGATAAGCGACTGGTGCAAAGAGGCTGGTGACGGCGTGGAACTGGACTGGATCATACAGGAGCCGTACGTGGCACCCACGAAACTAGATGGATCGAACCCTTTCTGGGTTGCCTTGAAGGCAGCTTCGGATGAACTGTAGGTATCGGTGAAGCATTTTCCATCACTTCAAATTATTCCTTTTTTTTCATTTTAAAGTGGATTAAAGGTCCATCCCATCGTTTGTCCCGGCGCTACTGATAGCCGCTTCATACGCCAGAAAGGAGTCCCGGCCATTGGATTCTCACCCATCAAAAACACGACCATGAGGATACACGATAATGATGAGTTTCTGGCGGCGGATGTATACTTGAGTGGCATCGAAGTGTACAAGAAAATCATTCCAAATCTATCTAATGCCTAGGCATATTTCTAATACCAAATGCAAGTCTCTTTCCTAATAAAGATTGATGTTATTTGAGCCGATGTCCTACATGATGTTACATATATCTTTAAATAAAGATCAAATGAACAGATTTTGTACTTATAACTCATGATTGAACTATAGAAAATATGAAGGAATTGCCAAGATTAGAGGAATATAAAATGTCTTTTAGTTTTTTATTCATTACTTGCTTTTGCCCAAGAGACAAATGAATGAACAATAAAGATATATAAATGCTTTGGGTTTATCTGCTTTTTATCAACTCATTCCTTAATTACCCTAGATATGAGAGATATGAGCTATGAAAAAGAAATTCTAGTGATTCTCTGCTCCTACAAATTATCTTTTCTCCACTTGATGTCTTTGCACGAGACAAATATTAGGTTGTAGGACTGGATATCGCCATACTTGTAGGATTATGTATTCTTTTCCATAAAAAGTCTGCACTTAAAAATGTATTAAGAAAATGTATGTATATCGGGCCCATGATGATATATGTCCCTGATCATGATGATATACATATATCCTGCTTGCAAGATATGCAAAATCTAGGCGAATATTTGAGTAACAAATTTATATTAATTGTTCGCTAAAAGTTCCAAGAAGTTTGTTATCATCGGGCTTCTCTTACATCACACACCCCCCGGTCAGCCACCGTCCTAGCAGTCTATCAAACTGATGTCTACCTTAAAGCCGTTGCGATGTACAGGAGACTCCTGCCTATCCTGGTCAGAGCAGACATGCAACATGCATATAGCGCATACGCCCTGATGTGCACGACAGAGTGTTGTCATCGATTTGACAGCCTCATATGTGCGACAGGGCTGCAAAGTGCACCAGACAAGTGGGAGAGAATTTTGTCAGTTAGTCAAACAAAATAAATTTGAAGACCACCTCACCTGCAGAGAAGGGGGAGCGGATGGGTGGGTGGGTGGGTGTGTGGGTTGTGCTGTGGATTGCAAGCACATCCACGTCACTCACTGCAAATTGTCGGCTGGGCAGCACTTTGGAATGTCTGACATGTGAGTGGTGCCAAGGGCAATAAATTATGCTGGGCCGCAGAATGAATAATGGCCATGTGCACTCTAACCCTCCTGTAGAAGCCACATCCCATACCATACCATTTCTCGTGTTGCTTGCAACTGTGACCCGTGCGTGCCGATTAGACATGTTAATGCATGTGTCAGGGCAATGAAATATGTATTGATGGTAGCCAGGAGAGAGTTCTCTGGGAGAGTGTGTGTGTGTATGCGTGTGTGTGGCCAGGAATTATGACAATTTATCAGGCGAATGTCATTGGCTTCAATTACGTTTTGGAGTGGATCTGAGAGTGGGTCTGGTGCAGGGGGACCGGGCTGGGTGCATTTCAAATGCTTTCCACGCAATTAACACTGACCATTAGTGGCGGAGGATCCCATCGCCAGTTTGGCATAATGAGTGCAGTCCAGCCCTTTAACGCTCTCGTTACGGCTGCCAACTTAATGCATATCATTTTTACTTTTAATGAGCTGTTGGCGGCAGTTGGCAGCACTCTCTGGCCGTCTCGCTTGCTCTCCTTCCCTCTCATTCACGCCCTGTGTCTGGTCTTGGCAAAAGTGCACTTAATGCAGCAAGTTTTTGCAGCCCACCTGCCACGAACCCACTTGAACGCAAGTTCTGGTCGTTTTTACTTTGCTTCCTCGGAGCTTTCTGCTTTGCATTTTAAATTTCCCAAGACTGTGTGTGCGTGTACGTGTGTGTGTGTGTGTGTGTGTTAAGGGAGGTGTGCGTGAGGGATGTGGAAAAGTTTGGCAACTTTTACATTTCAATTTTAATTTCTATGCCCTAGACTCGATCCAAACTTTAAGCCTCGGCTGCACATGCCCCAAGAACCTGAGCAAATTTTTAATGGCCCACTCACACTAATTAGGGCCTGACGAAAAGTTTCTACGTCTTTAAGAGTTTCTTCCATTCTACCAGCTCCCATCATTCTATATTTCCCCCTCCATAAGCGTGCTATGCGGCATTTGCATTTGGCTGGCATAAGGATCCTTTATTGCCAATTGCTCGGGAACCGTCCGAAGTTTATGACGAATAAAACCCAACAATCACAATGAAAAAACTCGCTTGTAATTAAATTCAATTTACTTGCGACTGCTGCGGCTCTGTGTCTTGGGGAAACATTATGGCCATGCAATTAAAATCCAAGATTAAACGAGCTTAGGCTTGTGTCTTTGGCGCGAGTACATGTATCTGGTTTCGGGACAGCAAACTGGTTTTATGGCAGCTTCATACGCCTTGTTGCCTTGATGTCCGCACAGCTGCACAGCAGCACAGCAGCACAGTGGGCCAGACAGGTGACCGGTGAAGGTAAACGCGGACGGGTCTTAGGGAAATTCAATTTTAAATTCAAATGGTTTCTAGGTTGTATTCAAGCTTGGTTAGCATCCCATAGATCAAAGTCGAGCTCTCATTTGACACACAAACACACACATCCTCCCGTTGTGGCAGGGATGTGGGATGGGGCCTCCTGTCTGGGGGATAATAAACGTAAGTTGCAGCCACGATAGCAGCTGACTGAAAAGTGTCATTAAGGCGTAAGCACGCCTCCTCATACGCACACAGCCACCCAGACACACGCTTAATAAAGTCAATTGAAGTCTCTCTCTCTTTTCGCCATTGCCGCCAGGGCGCTTATGTGTGCGGCAAATAATTTATTTTGTCATTAAGTTTAACGCCGAGAGAGCCAGCCGCCCACTCGTCTAAGCCATGGCAACAAAAAACGAGTGGGGAAAAAAGAGAGAGAGAGTGGGGGAAACTAATTAACTTGTTTAGCGCCAAAGCTGCACAGTTTCCACGCTTCCAACTCAAGCTTAAGCGTTGCTCCCGCCAAACTAATGAGCTTCTGTCCTGGGGAGGGGAGGAGAGGCAGCAGCGCTCGTGTGTGTGGCTGCTGAGGCGACATTAAGAGCGCCCAGAGAGCGACCCAGACCCAGACCCAGAATTCTTCTAGAAACTTTCGCCTGATTAAGCCCTTGTGGTTAGGGGTTGGTTGGGGTTGGTTAGGGGCGAGGATCTGGTTTTTGTGCTGATTTTGCTGCTGCTTCTTTGGCGCAAAACTTTATTGCATACGCTCAGGCGCAATGTGAGAGCGCGCCGGAAATGGCCGTCAAGCATAAAAATGGCTACCAGGAATGGGAATAGGAATAGAAATAGGAATACACTTTCCAATGCAGAGAAAACTTTCCTTTCTCTCTCTGCATCAAAGCGTAGTCGCGACTTGGCGTCGTCTGCCTGGCCTGGCCTGGCTTGCGATTGCAATTTCATTTCCGTTCTTTGGCTTTTTACATCCTTTTTTCATTTTATGTATATTTGCAGTCGCCATTTCGTTTATTTTTGTGCAATAAGTATTTTTCCTCTACTTCTTCTTGTATTTTGGCTTCTGTTTTTGCTTTGTTTTGGCTCCGGCTCCGGCTCTGATTCTGGTTCTGACTCTTGCACAGATACGGCGAAATTCCTGCATAAACTCCGAGATGCAGGCAGATAGCAGCAGCCAGAAGATGCAGCAGACATCTAATTGAAACTGAGTTGGAGCCCGCGTTGCGCCTGCAGCAGAGGAGGAGTGGTGGAGATAACAAAGTGCAACAGGAAGTGGAAGCAGCAATTGAATTTGCCACTAAAATGCAGACTCCAGTTAAAATACAAATTTAATTTTCTCTTCCGGAGTGCAGTCTATGGCAGTGGAGTGGAAAGCGAGCACGACCATGTGCGCATAGAAATTTATTTGAAAATGCCTTTGGAGCAGTGCTGTCAGCCAACAGAAAAGCCAATCAACTGTGATTCTTTGGACTTGTCAAACTTTCGACTTGTTTTCCACTTGAGTGTCCGTGTCGGTGTCCTTGTCTGTGTGTCTATGTTTGTGTGTTGCTAGTCACTTCTAAGCCCAGCTCGGCTTTCACAAGTTAAACGGCTAATTGCTGCTCGAAAGAAAAACTTTGGCACTTTTCTCCCATTCTCCCATTCTGGCAGTCATCATTTTTTCTTCGCCTCCCCCTAGCACCACCCCCCGCTTACATTGTTTGCCGAAGCCCAAGGGCCATCTATTCCATCATTGCTTTCTGCCTCTGGCAAGCACTGCGTACGACTACTCGTATACGCAATATTATTTTTACAAACTGTCAGCGCAAAAGTTTACAGAACCCATGGAGACGAGACCCAACTCCAGGGCAACTTTCGTTTCGACTCGGAATAAACTTTCGCTGACAATTTGTCAGAGGGTTTTCTTCTCTATATACATACACATATACAAATATATATGTTTTTTTACTATTACAGTCGTATTCATCGCTGACTCGGCAGTCGAAGAGACAATTTTCTGAATTTGATAACTGCCGGAAAAACTTTAGCTCTGCTTTTAGTTTTTTAAGAACATAATATCCATCTTGGTCTCAATTTTTGTGCCACTTCCCCGCAGCCTAGCCCCCCTCCACGCCCAACTAATTGCATAATTTGTATGCAGGATTTTGCGGCTGGCTGCAATTCCTTTGGCCCGCACACGCCCCCATTATAGTGGGAAAAGTTTTATATGTTCTCGTTCGTTCTTAGGCGACGTTGCGTTTTTGGCTTTTGTTACGTTTCGAAGAGCCATTGTGTTTTGCTTTTTATGCCGTGAATTATTATCGCAATATCTGTCCCTCTCCCTTTCTCTCTCTCCGGCTCTTTCTGTCTCTTTCTGGCTTAAGCTATGTGGCTTTCGGTTTGGGGAAAAACGTGTGACTTCCTCCTACGCCCTGCCCTGCCGGCCTTTCATTTTCAAGTTACGAACTGTTATTATCTGTCTCCCTGCTCGTTCGTACATTTACGGCGCCATATATCTACCTCTCTCTCTCTCTCGCTCTCTCGCTCTATGTGAGACTCCTAAAATTCGTTACAGTATGCATGTTCCTGTGCCTGTCTGAGCATGGCTGTACGTGTGTGTACGCTGTGTGTGTGTGAGTTATCGCATACACGCTATAAACTCCCAGTCAAAGTAGCGAACGTTATAATTTATTTATGGTAATGCGCACACACACACACACATATCCCAAAAGAGGAACAGAGATGGGGTGCGAAAGAGAGAGCGAGATCTTCCTTCTCTGCAGTGTCTCCGGTAAAAGTTTTATGTGCCCCACTGTGCGACGACACCGCACCACAACCCAAAAGTCATTTCGTTTAACGTCTCCGCCGAATCCCTTTATCTTGCTTTTAATTTTTCCCTGCCACCTTTGCCGCACAGAAATATTAAATCAACTTTTCTTTTACAACATATTCGGGATGCTATGCTGTCTTCACGACTTCTCGTCATATCCCGGAGTCCTGTTCTGGGGAGGACTTTCCCCCGAATCGCTTTGCCAATGTCAAATGCCAATCACGACAGAAAGAGAAATTTAATATGGCAAATTTGTAATGTCAAGAATGTTCGTCAACAAACTCAGTATCGAAATGAGTTTTTCGTGGAAATTCGTATAGGCCGGGCCCGAGAAAATGGCCGCCGGCAACAGCAAGGTCACCGCCGTTCATTACGTGTACGCAGCGTGGACCCTAGGAATATATATGTACATATTTATGTACGGATATCTTCCAACTTAATTTGCAATGGAAACGTTTTCGTTTTTCTTGTTTTCATGGCTTCCGCCGCAGACAGTGTAGCAGAGCAAGCAATTAATATGCATAATTTGTAACTGTTTTCGTCGTCTCGAAATCAGTGCGAGAATGCTGTCAGCAAATGGTCCTTGAGTCGAAGCCCATAAATAATGACAGCTTAACAAGCTGCCACTTCTTGTCCCAGTCCCAGCGCCAGTCCACGTCCCCATCCCCATCCCCATCCCAGTGCCAGTTCACATTCAGAAATCCTGTGACATCCCCATCCCTTTTGACATGTGCTTAGCTGCCATAAAGCCTAATGCTGCTGCTGCTGCTGCCTCTCTATATGTATGTCTGGTAGCTGTGTTGAGTAATTGATAGAAGGAGCGCCAGTTCCAGGCGACATCTTCGCATCTTCGATTTGCGTGAGTGCCACATCGGCCGAAGCAAACCTCTCGGAAACTCATTAGATGCAATATGTGGCCAGAGGCCAAAGGCTGTCTTCACTGCATTCTAGCTCGACCAGCTGGTCTAGCAATTAATTAAAATTGCACACAGCTTGGGCTCACTTATGCTCCCCTGCCCTGTCTTGCTCTCAGTTTCTGATTCACTTTCACCAAATCACACAGCAATATGAATTTTGATTGGAGTTTACCGGCGGTCCCTGAAGATGGGAATACTAAAATCGATTGGATTGGCCCACTTCCCCAGTTTTCAACAGCCATCAACCATCTACCACGTGGAAATGAAACTGGGAACAAGGCTATCACAGCTATGGGCTGGCTTTGAAAATGTAATATTTGCCAGGCAGTAAATAAAGATGTTGCTGGAGCGCGGAGAGATACCAGCACGGAGCTAGCTCGTCTAGCTAATCAGTTAAGTGGCACACATATGAGCAGCCCCATAGATAACAGGATAGCAGGAAGGGCCACACAACAATATGAAAATGAAAAATGAGTTTGCTGAAGTTTTCTCCTTCACATTGAAGTGGCAGCAAAAAATGTTTTAGTTTGCCATCAAAGTTGCGTTGCTGCAAAACCAATTTGTCTTATTGAGGATAGACACTGGCGAAAGGTTATCTATAAGACTTATGGAGCATGGCTCTGCAGCAGCAGTGGCAGCAGCAGCGACCATGTAAAACAGCAAACAGCTTAAGAGAGGTCGCTGGGAGTGGGCTCTTAAGGGGAACACATTGGGTTCTGTTCAGCCTAAATCCGAGTCGAGCTGTTAATTATTCTGGAGGATCAAAGGAAAAAACGAGGCAACTGCCAGAGGCAGAATCGCATCCTGTGGACGGGTGCTCTGTGCCTGTCCGTGCTCTTCATTTCATAAACGATTTTCGGGTTCTTTTTTTTTGGGCTGCAAAACCATTTGCCAGGCACATGCACATGCCATAACCCACATACCATGCAGGACCATACACGAGTACGCCGGCACATCCCGGGCACATGCAGGCAATTTGCTAATGTGTACGTGCATGTCTCGACTTTTCCCACAAAGAAATTAACCGAGTCAGGAGGCAGCAGTCAGAAGGCAGAAGGCAGGACCCAGGAGCCAGCAACCGGGAAGGGCCAAAGCGAGTGCGATTGGCAAGGACACGGAATACAATGCGATAGCGCCGACCATAAAGCAGACGAAAACGGAATGCAGAACAAGGTAGATAAGTGGGAACGTGGCCAGGATGGAAGGATGAAATTGAGGGACCTGCTCCTGGGCCGGTAAATAAAATAGCGAGCAAAACTTTGCACCGGATTCATAAGTTTCCCTGTTCCATTCTCTTTTTCTTTTTTCGTTTTCAGTGTTCCAAGACAAGAGAAATTGTTATGTCTAGTTCGGGTCATATTTCCTTCAGACTCGTGGCCGTGCTCACTCCTGGGAAATTTCGCAGGCTGGAGAAAACTGCAAGTTTCAGAATTTTCAGCTGTTGAGGTTTCTCCTTACCCGCGCGCCGCATTGGCATTCACTTTGGCATGCAATATTCAAATATTCTTAGCCTCGAGAAGCATGGGAATGGGGTCTGGAAATTGCAATGCTAATGAAACCGAACCTGCAGAAGAGAACTCTGCAGAAACCCAAGCTGTCTTCACCTGAACTTCAGTAAGCTGCGGTCCTAATCGGGTTCCCTAAATAGGTGCTAATGCCTAGGCCATACGTACATACACGTACGTATAGTACGTATGTCGTTAACTTTTACAGCCGTTTTTATAACTTCTCGAGCTACGCTACCCGTATACATAGCATACGTAGAATACGTAGAACACTCACACATCTCCTACGACTATTTCGACTAGTTAGCATGCTGGTAAAACTTTTTTGTCTGCGTGTTGGCAATTTATGCAACAGTTTGACAACATAAAAGTTTATTACATAACTTGTGCACTATATACTCCACAGTCCGTACCGTACGGAAATGTATGTGCGAGTGACAAAGTCAGACGGGGGTCAAACGGATGTTGGGAGATCGGATACGCGCCTGGGAGTCAGACATTATGCCCTCTCAAGCCCATAAAAATGTATCTCATGCTCGAATGACTGACCACTGGGGGCGGACGATGGAATGGAGATACAGCTACAAGTAAAACTATAATTTGCACACATTTTGATTTAGTTTTTCTTTTCTATTTGAATGAGGGGGGGGGGGGGGAGTGATGTGTCTGTGCTGTGCTGTCTGCGGGCTTAAACTCTAAGTGGCGCTTATACGAAATTATGCATATCAACTTTATGGCTGGCAGCAATTTCACACACAGATAGAGGCACAGAAGAGGATACATACTAATATGTATGTATGTACATGTATTTGTAACGCACTGCACTTCACCGAAGCCTCAACTGTCATTGTTGTCTGTCAGCAGTCGTCTCCGAGTGGCAGTGGCAGTGGCAGTGGCGGAGGCAGAGGCAGAGGGAACTCTCTCTGTCCTCAGGCAACACCGAGTTTTATTCCCATTTTATTCACATTTTATTTTATGCAGCAACGACACAATTTCCATGCGCTCAAATTGCAAAATGCACAATGCAAAGATTTATTTTCTGCTGACAAACAGAGCATCATTTGTGGAATAATCGATGGATAAGGGCATTTTGCGAAAGCAGCAAAAGAATGGCTCTGGACAGACTCTGGCTCTGGCTCTGGCTCTGACTCTGACTTCGTAAATGCTGTTTGTCTGGCTGATTATGCATATAGGGATATATGAAGAGGAGTTGAATGGAGGACCTAACCTATGAGTATCCATGAAGCAGCTGGGGGATTATTGCTTAGCGCAACACCCCCCTACTGCCCCCAAGCCCACACCCATGGAAATGGTTGCAAATCAAGGGAAATTCTCTACGATCTGAGCTAATTTATTATCATTTTTATGACTAATGCTGGGGCTCACAAAACGGATAGAAATTGGACGGGGAAATGGATGGAAATGTATGCAATGCATAACTCATAACAGGATTCTATGGATTCTTTCCCTCTCTCTGTGTTTGTGTGTGTATGTGTGTATCTGTGAGCTGTGCCGTTCCCTTTTGTGCTTGATTAACGTCAACTGTTTATGGTTATTTATTTTTTTTTGGGTCTGCTTTCTTTGGGGAGCCCTTCCATGTTTGTGAGGATTATTTCCGCCATGCGAAGGCGACGGCGAATGCTGGTGGGCAGCCAAGGAACCAAGGAAATTACCTTGGAATACGAAAGATGGGATTTCTATTATGTATAAGCTGAGGCTGTAAATATATACTTGTATGGTATGCGATGCTTCGAGCACAATATTGCTTTCAGCTTAGATAAAGCTGCGGCTTTAAGCCTCCAATTATTTGGTGGCAAAACACTTGAAATGGCCCCCACGAAACTTTCCACCTACAATCTCTGATTCCGAATCCCCCGACAATCTGGCAGGCAACCAAAACTTTTCAATTAAACACAATGCGTCTGGGTCGGTCCGTGGCCATTGAAAATCACACTCAACTTGAAACAATTTGGATATATAAACTTTTCAAATAATTTATGCCGTTTTCCAAATACTTGCAAAGCGCAAAGTTTCAGAATAAACAATAAAATTCATTGGGAAATGGAAGTGTCTGCGGGGGAGGAAACGAAAATGTGCGATTAGCCAAGCAGATGACATAAAAAGTAAAGTTAAAGAAACGAAACGAAACGAAACGAATGAGAGGGAAAGAAAAGGACATCAAAGTGAAATTTATGCAGAAAGAAACCTCGAGCTGACGCTGTAAATTGCTGGAAATTTTGTTCTTTTTTTTGGTATGGCTCACACGCACCCAACATCAACACGAAAACAAACACATGCTCGCGTAATCGCATCTATAAGAACGAAGGGACACATGTGGATTTGTTTTCTCGGCAACTGTTTAAAATTCTGCGTATGTGGTGGTGCCATAGCAAAAATTTGAAATGCCTTTTCTTTTTTTTAATTTTGCTTTCTTTGTGTAGAAACTTTTGCGATTCGCAATAACTTTGCTTGAAGGCCGCTCGTTCTTCAGGGTTTTTTGGGTGGATGGGTGTTTGGTCGGATGGGTGTGTGGGAGCATTTAACGGCTGCCAACACAAACACACACTTTGCCATTCATACATACATCAGACTATTAGCACATACACACGCATAGAGAGAGAGAGAGAGAGAGAGAGAGAGAGAGTAAGAAAGAGGCTCGGGTCGGGTCGTATTGGGTCGGTTCGGGACTCAACAATGTCCACGCACAAGAGAAATGAGGAGAGCATGGGAAAAAGGAAAGGAAGCGAGAGAAATAAAACCAAAATGCCAAACAAAACAAATACAAAAAACACCAAGCCACAAAAAAAACGAGAGGGAACGTTGTGAGCCGCGGCAATGGCCGCGGCTCTACTTTATACCCGGTACTCAGTCAGCATGTACATACGTATTTATGTATACATATGAGCTTACGATTTATTTAATTAATTATATGTTCACAAAAGAGACGAATTAAATTTTGGCCAAAATGGAAAATTTCAAAAAATTAAGTCGAACCCTATGCTGTATTTTTATATTTTAGAAGTTATCAGTTTCCATTTTTATTTACATATAATTTTTCCGTCTTCTGCTACATTTTTACATACTCATGTAAAACTACATACAAGAGACATGGAAGTGTGTGCGAGAGAGAGAGGGAATCGCTTGGCTGCCGTTTGGTAGCCACTGAAATTTAATTTGTTCCTTCTGGCTATAATAATAATCCGATATGATCCAGATTCGGCAATCTGATAGATACGGATATTTTCCATAATTCTGCGTTTTTTGTTTTCTCTTATCTTAAAAATTGTGGATTCCACAGATTTTCGTCCTTTGTGGGGGCGGAAGGGGGCGTGTCAAAATTTTGAAACAAACTCGTTCTGGTTCGATATCACAGGAACTTGGATAGAAAGTTTGGTTGCTCTAGCTCTTATAGTCTCTGAGAACTAGGCGTCAAAAAATTCGAATGGGGAAAGCAGATAGGGTCGCGTGTGAGAGAGAGCGAGAGGGAACGATGACTTTTGAAATGGTTTCCTTCATTGTGGCTATATTAATAATCCCATCTGATCCAGATTCAACACTCTGATAGATATGGTCATTCTCTATGATTCTGCGTTTTTAGTTTTCTCGTATCTTCAAAATTGTGTATGCCACAGACTTTCGTCCTTTGTGGGGGCGGAAGGAGGCGAGGCCAAATTTTGAAACATACTTTGAGTAGTGTGATAACACAGAAGCCTGAATACAAAATTTCGTTGCTCTAGCTTTTATAGTCTCTGAGATATAGGCACAAATGAAGACGGACAGACGGACAGACGGACGGACAGACAGACATGGCTATATCGACTCGGCTATTGATGCTGATCAAGAATATATATACTTTATGGGGTCGGAAACGCTTCCTTCTGTGCGTTACACACAACCGTTATCCGCACAAATCTAATATACCCCTATACTCTTCGAGTACCGGGTATAAAAATATAAATACAACGAAAGCGGAAGACGAAAAACAAGTTTAAATGCCGTAGACGACTTTACGACTAAAAGATACCCGGTACTTGGAGGCATTGTAGGGAAATAAATAAACAAGCCCTAAAACATTGATCCGTACGCAATGATATGGGACGAAGGGGTTCAAATGTGGACACCACAGCTTTTTATCGATTTTCTTGATCTTAATTTGGGTACTCCTCTCTCTTAAGCAAAGTCCACAATACTGAGATGCATTAAATGACATTTAATCATAGGATTGAAGACTTGATTTCTTCATTCCGATCGCTATGATTGATAGGGGACTTTCAGCATATTTTAAGAACTATTCATAATTTTTCCAAAGAAGAGTTAAAAATCTTTCAAAATCAACTGACACTGGCCAACCTTCCAAGGACCCCAGATAAAGAATGACCTGGGTCATTAAATTGATCTTATCTTTGTCGTGATCATCAATATATTTACTTCATTTCGCATGTAATCAGAATTTCAGTACCTATCTTAGATTTAAAATCTCTTGCTCTCTATCTCTTCCATTAGCTGAAAATGAATCCTAGCTTATTTCATACATCCCCATAAATATAATACGTACATATACCCTAGTCCAGAGGGAGTACAGAGGTACATATAAAAAAAGAACTAGTCCAAACAGAAGAAAGGAGCCAGCGAGAGAAAAAAAAAGCGCAAAGCGCCAGGCAAATAATATGTAGAAAATGGTAGGAAAATAGAAGGAAAAACAAAGCGACGGCGACGACGTCGACGACGACGACGCTGCGTCTGTGACTAACAGTCATTGATGAGGGGGGGAGGGGGAGGTGCTGGAAGATGGTTTCTGTGTGGGCTGTTCGGAGAAATAGTAGGGAAGAGGATGGGATGCGTGCTGGCAGACAAACTGAAAGCAGCTTAGGGCTTACTTCATAGTTTACGCGCAGCCAAACGACAACAAGACTGCCAAATGCTATTGATTTTCCTTGTTGTTCTGGGTCTTCTACTCGCTTATGCCTGGCCACCTTCCATTCCATTCTATCCTATCCTATCCTCTCCCATCCCATTCCATCCTGTATCTCGGATCGGCTTAGATATCCGATGCTTCACTGAGTCTCCGAAAGCAAGCAGGTGCGTGCTAAAGACCAGAACGGAGCCATCGATAGCAGTGAGCTGCTCCTCGATGGCGGCCTAGCAACGACTACAAACTACTACAAATCGGATTTGCGTGAGTAATTGGCACGTTGGAATTTTTTTGGGGCTAGAAAAACGTATTGGGGATACAAAATAAAAAACAACGAAAACAACAAGGAAGTTGGTGTGAAACCTCAGCAACGACGAAGCCCAGAAGACCTGGAAAAAGGGGGGGAAACAAAAAAAAGTTCGGCAGCAAATAAAAGCGCAATTGCGTTATATCGTACGAGTGCGAGTGCGAGTACGAGTACGAGTATTACAGACACACTCTCTCTCGCTGGCACTCTGGGGCCCTTGGAGGGTTGGCAAGTGTCAGCAGTCAGCTTAAAATGTATTAAGTAAGAGACAGACAGGAAGACGGCAAACCTGGGATCGAGACGGGGCTGGTACAGGGATTGGGATAGGGGACTGGGACTGGGACAGACACAGAAACGGAGAGACAGATAGGGAGACGACGACGACAGTCAATGAGACTTCTGCTGCTCGTACTGTGAAGCCATTTGGGACTTACCTCATCGATAAACTCAAAATCACCGCCCGTTTCGCCGACATACTTCTTCTTTTTGGCCTCAGAGCTGCCAATCAGGCTGGATGACATCAACACCAATGCCAGACAAGCGCTGGCAATCAGCGGCGAATGCTTCATGGCTGATAAACGGCGCACAGGAACAGGAGATGCTCGAGGAAGTGCTTTAAATGATTCGCCTTGTTAACGGGTTCCGCTCTTTCTGAATCACGAGCGCGCCTGAATCACAGGCAATGTTAAATGCTAGAATTCTGTGGTGTCCGGTGGAAAACTACAGCCGCGACGCACACTATACGCACACACACGCACACGACAGACGACACACACACAGAATCGCACACAGAAAACTAACGATGAATGACAATGAGTTTTGGTTGAGCTTTGCAATCGGAGGCGCCTCTGACGATGCAGTGGAGCCGAGACACGAGGAACGCTCTAGAAGTACAACTGAAGGCAACGCGGCCGAAACGTAAACTGAGCGACTCGCTGCTGGTCTTCTGACTGGCAGCCACAGCCAACAGCGTTGGAATTTTGCGACAGACGCGTATAAGTCTAAGAGAGCGGCAGGATATCTTAAGAGAGTGATTGGAACGGCATCAGGGTTGTCAGCAGGTTGTCAAGGTTAAAAACTTTAATTTATATATGAAAACTGAATACAAAAATGTGTATTCTTGTGTTAAATCAGAGCTCGATATGGGATAAATTATGATGAATATCTTTACTCTAGATGACTCTACTTTCAGTAGGTATACCATGTAATTCTCACAGTGTATTACATTGCGTATGCGCAATGCGAGCACAGCTCTCTCTCTCTCTCGCTTAGGATTTCAACACCCTCCAACGCCCTCTCCATCCAGCCCATTCCCGTTGGAGCAACAACTGCCGAAGCACTTCCAGACCGCCACCACCAACAAAAACAGACAGCTATGGGACCAAATACCAGCGAACAGCACTCATCCAAAATCGATTTTCCGGACTCTGGACGCTCTTTCCTCTCTGGATTCCGAAGGAGAGGCTCAACAGCCGTCCAGCGCTCTCTTAAACGATAATTGCTGGGGCCAAGGCAGGCAACGGGTCGTGAACCTGCCACTGGCGCCTAATGCGACCCTACATCCCAAATGGACTTGAGTTTTTGTTGCTGCTGGCTGCCACTGTCGCTGGCGTTGGCTTTTGATTTTTATGTATTGGCGCTTGGCACACTTGGCCACGTTTGCTGCTGTTGGCCGGGAAATCCCGAAACCATTTAACGCGTCAGCATCAGAGTCAGCGCGCCTCACAGGCTGGCCAAAGCTAGCCCCCTAGTCGTCGCACAGTCAGAGAGTCCCAGCCACGTTGTCCCGGAGCCGGCCCCGGTCTTGGTCCCGTTTTTGTTCATGTTCTTGTTCTCGTTCGCGTACTCGGACCCGTAGGCTCTGTCAGTTTCAAATTAATAGCCACGCACACACCCCGGACACAAACACACGCACACACCATGGCTTTGCATCGTCCTGGAGTGTATGACTGTGTATGTGTTCGCCTACTTTAGTCGTATTCGCTCCTCTGATGCTGCGGCTGCTGCTCCTCTATTATAATGGCATCATTGACTTGTGCTTTGATGGCCGCTTTGGCCCGGACAGGGCTTTGCTGGCCCTCAGCCCCTCTCGTGTGTGTGTGTGTGTGTGTGTGTCCCACAATCCGCCTCCACTCGACACTCCACACCCGTTCTTGTATGCCCGGCTGGCGCCGTTTGCTGCCTTTTTTGAATATTCGGCTCACACTTGTGACTGCTGTTGCTGCTGCTGGGCTTCAGCTCCGCCTCTTTGCCCTGTGCACTGTGGGGCTCGTAAGTCGACAAAGTTTGCTGCTTTTTAGGGGCCAGTGGGGCTTTAAACTCAGTGCCTCACTCTGCTGCTGGGCGGCTGGTCACAGTTGCAGCTGCCTTGTCTTGTAAAACTTGACATTTTATTAGATTTCCAAATGATTTTCAATCAACAAGTCCATGTTATGCAATATGTATTATATATATAGTTATTGTTATTGTTTCGCAAGCATTGCAAGAGGAAATCAAATTGATTTTTACACATTGGTTCAATGGCTTGTTAAAAGGGGATTTCCTATCAGTCCCTACCAGGGGGATGGAAGGGACTTTTGCCTTATGCCAAGGCTTAATGGATAAACTTTAAACAATAGATATACATGACACACCGATTGTACGAGTAACGTTACTCCAAAATCTCACACACACACATTTTGATTATCATCAACAGAATGAACAAAACTATTCGCATGGTAATGTGATACATGGATTAATAATAATTTTTTGGTTAGTTACAAGTCTTAAACGCTTTCTAAACAAAATGGAAATGCCTGGATCGTAATTGTTAGTTTCGGCTGGGAAGAAACGAGTGTAATTATAGAGATTTCTGCGACCTGCAGCAGCTGCTTTTGTTTGTTTTTTGTTCACTGGGGCGCCTAATGTTTCTAATTCGTAATTTCTTCTAAACGCTACATAAAAATATATATATGGTTCTGTTTTCTTTTGTTTTTGTATAAAAAGTGAATACTTTTGGCTTAGCTGCTGGCGACGCCTACTTTTTTGGCCGAATTGATATTTATGGCTATTCAGAAAACTTATACTTTTGGAGATTCATTTTGCGTTTACAAATGCACCTTTAGAGCTTCCATGCGGCTCACAATGCGGCGACGCAGCTCGGCGTATCTACAAAAAGGGAAAATCATTTAATACATTTTATATTTTATGATATTTTAAAATTAGAAACACACCTTTCCTTTATTTTGGCCACCTCGCGATCCATCTCCTGTTCGTAACGCTCCAGAATGGCACGGCATTCGGGCAGCGATAGATTCAAAAATTGAGCAACTTCATTACTAGAATCAAAGAGAATTTCTCAGTTATGAATATATATATATATATATATATATATCGTTATGCGGGGGTCTCCGACGACCTACCTGATTTCATCAGTTTTACGAGTATCCACCAAAAATAAACGAGCCACATCCTCATGCGGTCCCAGGGTGACGCGCGTCACCAAGGGATATTCGTCGTCTTTGAGCCGCTTCTGCTCCCCATTGTCGCGCATTATAAAGAGCGAAAAGTTCTCGGGGGCCATATCCACCTTATACTTTTCGAGCACCAAATTAATCACCTCTGGGGTGGTCACCATCGATGAGACCCATACAGACATCTGAGAACCGTAGGGCGGAGTGAAGAAAGAAGTCTCCCGATTGTAGTAATGGCCATTAATGGAGCATCGACGTTTCAGTTTGGTACGAGATCTGTGACATGGAAAATAGCTAACATAATTTTCCTATTAAAAAAGTGGTCGCTTCATTGACTTACCGCCGATTGCCACTGCGTCGTTTGATGGCTGCGGCACCAGTACGCGGCGGTCTCCTCAGAACTACTCCATCCTCGGTTACATGTAAGCCAGACGTGCCAATTGCATCCTCTCCTGCAGCAGGTGCACCACCGCTAGCCGTGTAGAGTTCATCGGTTTGAGTCAGTTCATCACCGGCAGCAGCACCGCTCGTTATGGACGGAGCATCGGCACGGCTCGACTCTCCCTCGCTGCCGCCGCCAGCTTTCTCTTTGGGATAACAATCCATTTGGATTTGAATGAAACGGGAAGGCACATCACTGCGTCTTATTGTGGCCAGACGCTGGGGACGAAGCGTGTTATCATCGTCATCGTCGCTGTCTGAGTACACAAAGCAGCTGGGACCCGATTTGGATCGATTTATGCCCTTTTCGAAGAGCTGTCGACCCTGCTGATATGGTTTTCTCTGCTCCTTGCTGGGCACCGTTGATGCGGACGCTGATCCGCTCTTTTGCAAGGCGTACTGGCGCTGCGCAGACCGTGGAGAACCAACGCTGCTGCGCAAGTTCATGGTATCATTGATGAGCGATGGATCAATGTGAGAGCGAAGGGCATGCTCGCAGTTAAAGCTCTTGCTCATCACCGAGTTTTCGCCGTAAAGCTTAAGGGAGTCGTGTATCCGCGAGGGATCTATCGGCTGATTGCGCTTTAGTGTCCCATCATTTGGTTCCTTGAAGGAGTTGGTGCCATTGACATAGTCCTGATGTACACTACGCTTAAAGTCCTCAAAATCCATCGGTTTCAGGGTGACATCGTCAGCGGTCTCATAGTTGTCCAGCGTGGTGGCAGTGGTGCTCACTGTGGTTGTGTTTTGGGTGTTTGTGTTGGTCGTGAATGAGTCCGTGGCGGTCATAAAGTTATCTGTGGTGCTGCTGCTATTGTTGGTGGTGGTGGCCGATGGTGTGGAGCTGGAGTCTGTGGTGGTCGTAGTGCTGTTCGTGGATGTTTTGCTGGGGGAGCTGTCGCTGGAGGATTGCGACGAAGGTAGCTTCACCGGCATCGTTTCATAGATCTTATCCTTGTGATTATGACGTCTTTCCACCTGCAGCAGATCGTCAATGTCATCCCAGTCGAGCTTCTCCAGGTTGTCCAGTTTGGACGGCAGCGTGCTGGACACACAGCTGGTGCTAGCCGTCGCACCCTCCACCAGAGTGCCTGAAGAGTCCGTTGTGGTTGTATCCTCGTCGTCGTTTGAGACCTTTCCATTTGTCCCCTCTTTGCTGTTTCCCGTTGTATTGGCAGAGGCATCTTCGGGTGTTGTTGGCAGTTCGGATATCTCGTTCAAGCTGCAAGAGTCGAATGTCATGCTCTCCGACAGCGACACATCGGTAGAGAGAGCATCTACCTCGCCGGTTGTGGTAGTGGGCGGTGCTAGCGATTCGCTGGTCTCGTTCTCTTTGTCCGAGCTGCTGTCCTGTTGGAAAAATGTTTGATTAAAAGAACTGATTCTTGACGTATAATCGAGCTATTCTTACATCCGCTTTGGAGTTGCGACAAGAGTTCCTCTTGCGTACCACAAATGTCCGCTGATCATCGTCTTCCTTGAGGTGGATTACTCCTTGCACTCCCCAATAGACTCGCAGCGCACCCTCCAGTATCAAGCGGTTATTGACCTCACGGCTACGTATCTCCATGCTTTTATTGTCGTAGAATTGATTGTAGAACTGCAAATGAATCATTTTTCTGTTAGCGTGCAAGGATTGAGTGAATTCGTTGGGGCCACACCTTCAGCTTCGACTCAAAGTGATCGCGCGGCAGTGTGGGTCCATTCGGTTGAGCTCCCGTTGATTTCTGGGCTCCCTTGATGCCATAGCTCTTGTGTGACTCAACCCTCGTGCCGTGGCCAAAGAGTTGCGGTCCGAACAGGGCGCCATAGCAGGGCACATGACAATAAGGCACACCTTTGTGCTAAGAAAGGAATCAAGATTGGAGGAATATTTGTTAAGATCTTACGACCTGCAATCAATCAACCTGGTGCAGTATTTACCTCAGCATGCTGGCCGGGATTCAGCCGCTTGCCGCACTCCTCGCAGCGCAAACATTCCGGATGCCAATCATAGCCGAGCGACTGTTTACGTTCCGCTGTGATGCGAGGCAACAAAAACGATTATAAATAATTTAAATGTTATTTACAAAAGGCAAGTGTCTGCCTGTGTGCGTGTTCGTGTGCGTGGGTGTATATGTATATTACCGAAGAAAACGGGTTTGCCGCACTTGTGGCACTTCCACATTCCGGCGCTGCTGTCTCAGCTGTGCCCGGGACGCCACCAATTGGTCAAGGCAGGTCAACGCTTCCTGGTACTCGGAACTGGGATACTGGATCTGGATTTGGATGGGCGTGTATGTGACGTTTCCGCTTTGTCTCTGGCGATTTTATTCCGCAGTCGTGTCTTGTGACGTAAAGATAATACTACCGCTACGAGATTTATGCAAATGAATACAGATGTAGCGAGCACGAAACGCAAATAGAACGCAAGACAAAGGGTAAACACATGAAGGGAACCGAAGAGAATGAGAGTTTGTGCGCTCACTGGGCCATTGGACTGCCTAAGCGTATGATGTGCATGGTTTTATAAATGAAACTGGCAATGGACACATCCAAACGGCAGGCACAATACATGTGCAGGGAATATAAATGTTTTTTTCAATGGATAATTGCACTAAAACAGCACCAAAAGCAAAAATCAGAGGAAGAGTGAAGCAGAAGAACAATGAGAATGAGAGTTCAGTGTTGGACAGCGGCTTAAGCCATCATTCAGCTGCTGTTTCACAGCACTAATAACGCGTTCGGCCATAATTAGTGCCAAGTAGAAATCGAGTAGAAAGTGAGACGTTTTTAGTTTATGTTGTGTTGTTGTGTCCGCGCCTGTGAATTTGGTTAATTTACCCCGTTAATATTTCGACTTAATCCATTTGAATTGTTAAGAACGGGAGGGTACATGTGTGTGAGTGGTTTGAATACAATGTGAGCGTCCCTCTAGAGTGTGTCTGCCCACAATTAGGTTCTCACGGATCGAAACCGCAACCGAAGCAAGAGAGAAGCAGCAGCAACAGGCCAAAATATTTTGCAGCCTAGAGCCTCCATCTCTCGGTCTTAATTAGCAAATAGCCAACAGTGCAAGTGGCACAGCAACAGGCCAGCTAGGCAGTGTGTGTGTTGGGTGCTGAGGAGGTGCCTTCGTGTGTGTTTAATAATGCGCGCCACAATCGAGTTCGAGGAATGTCTAAAGGATTCGCCGAGATTCAGGTGCTTATCAAGGCCATGCCATGCCATCCATCCATCCGTCTCTTCCCTCCCCCAACCTCGCGTATATTTGGCTGAGCTGACTTTTTCGAGCTGTTTCCGCTTTTTGGCAGTTGATATTTTTGCATTGCTGCGATGCGAGAGAGCAGAGAACAGCGAACAGAGACCAGAGGCTCGGGCCATGTAGCGTGACTGGTTCCTATCAGCACCACCCACCCCCTCATTCTCTGTCTCTCGTTCTCCATCCACGGCTCAAAAGCTGGCTGTTTCGGGCTTAATCATCAATCGAACAAACTTTGCACTTGCCCGTCCCGTCACAGCTTCGGAATGTATCTCTGCGAATGGAAAACTATTGCATCTCTCTCCGTCATGCCCCCACCATCCCCTGGTCCCACCAATTTCTATTGTTTCCCCACTAATTGTCGAACAGACATACATTCGGATGATAAGATTTCACCAAAATTGACTCTGCTTTCGCTCGTAAACACAAACAAAGTCTGAAACAAACCCAATGAGGCGACAAATCGATGCTTTTAGAGAGCAGCAGCGAAGATGATTAGTCCCCAGAAGAGGCGACGCAACAGTTCGGCCTGCCCTGCAGCTCCGCTTTAATTGGAGACGCAAATATCGCTTTAATAAAGCGGCATGGCATAAATTAAAAGTGTCATCGTAAACACAAAACGACACAAAGAGTGAGCGAGCGGGACTCCTACCCCGACAACCGATGACTTCTTGGATTAAGCACGCACAGATAATGTTTTGTTCAAAGGCAACTTTAATCGGTACAACAGCAAGAGCAACGTCAGCATCCCCATCCCCCATACCCATTCCCAGTCCTACCATCTACAGCATCTGCTGTGCTGTTGTTTACATTTTCAAGATTGTGCTAACGTTTTCAATTTGTTTTTCTGTGTGTGTGTGTCCAGACAATTTGTGTCCAAAGAGGAGAGCGATATTGAGCACTTGGAGCAGCGGCTGGAGAAAATCATCAAGCTGTGCAATGTGGCCGTCGACTCGGGCAAGGAGTATGTCAAGAACCAGAGGTAAATGCGCATACAAATTTCGCCTCATGCATATTCATTGATATCGATTCACATCCCACCTACCATGTCAACAGCGCCTTTGCCATGTCCTTGTGGGATCTGCAGCAGCATTTTCTAGACAACAAGAACGCCCACAATGCGCTGGGAAAGTTGATACATTGTTTTCAGGTGAGTCCTAGCCTGTTGTCCCCGCAAAAAAAGGCTCCTAAAATGTAACCATTTTCTTGTGATTCCCGGCAGGAAATGAACAAGTTTCATACAATTCTGTTGGATCAGGCCAGTCGCACGGTGCTCAAAAATCTCACTGTATTTGTGAAGGACGACATCAATCAGGTGAAGGACTACAAGGGACACTTTCTCAAGGTATCCGAGGGCTATGACAATGCTTTGATAAAGAACGCGCAGGTGTGTCTCAAAACTATTTCCAGTTTTACAATTTTTAAGCCCTCTTTTTTGCGCAGGCCAGCAAAAATCGTCCGCAGGAAGTACAGGAGGCAGCCAATATCCTTTCCGCCTCCAAGTCCTGCTTTCAGCATACCGCCTTGGATTATGTCAACTATATAACGCTGGCACAGTCTCGCAAAGTCCCATCCATACTGTCCACGGTAAGCAATAAGTCCCGGAAGAGTGCTAGCCTATTTGTTTCTTATCTTTCATGAATGGAAAGGGGTCTTTGCCTCTGCTCTGTGGTTGCGATTTGTAGAAGTGAGCGGAGGGGTTTTGTTATTGGCATGACGTCACAATTATTGTGTGATTTATACACAAGTACATTGTACACTGTACTGCCTGCTGGTTTCGCCTGTGTATCGCATATCTATAACCATTGACCAACATGGTCGTTGAGTCAGTCGTTGAGTGTGCGGCAGTTGTCTATCGGGAGTGCTTGCTGCTGGATCGACGTGGACTCTCTCTCCAGCTTTTTCTTTGTATTTGTCACGTTTTCTCGCTGATCTTGTTTTATATTTTGCATGTATGTTTTTCGGTTGTTCGGACGACAGCTGCTGGATTACTATCAGGCGTGCGTGACCTACTACCATCAGGGCTTTGACTTGTGCAACGATTTCGACGAGTTTTTTAAGAACATCAGCGAGGATTTAAACGCCCTGCGTGGCGATTACCAGCAGCTGGAGAAGGTCATGCAGAATCGACACATGAGCGTGAATCGCTACTGCGATTCGAACACGAATAGTACCTCGAACAAAATCGAGGGATATTTGTTTAAGAAAAAATCAAAGGGCTTCAAGACCTGGTGCAGGCGTTGGTTCTATCTGAGCGACAACCAGCTGGTATACAGGTGGGTTTCTAATGGCTCTCCATTGATCGTTTCAAACATCCCCCCAACACTAACACCAACCCTAAACCTAAACTCAACCCGCTCCCACCATTTGCTTGCTTAGTTAATCGTCTACTTTTATTTGCAAACTTTTTGATTTTTGTGATGTTTTATTGTGTTGTGATGTGATGTGTTGTGCTGAACGCTGAAGTGATTTGGATTCGCATTGCAGAAAACGCAGCAACGAGGACTCGTTTTCGGTCATGGAAGAGGACCTGCGCATCTGTAGTGTGCGGCCGGTGAACGAGGGCGATCGCCGTTTCTGTTTCGAAGTGATTTCGCCAACCAAGTGAGTACCCGAATCGCTGCCTTCCAAATCAACAGATAGCAGGTTCTTATCATTTGCCACTCCCATTTAGATCTCACATTCTGCAGGCTGACTCAGCCGATATGCTTTCCCTGTGGATTTCCGCACTGCAGCACAGTATTGGTGCAGCTATACAGCATGACGCCACGCACCACTCGCGGCCCCACTCGACGAACATACCCAATGCGCTGCCCGCAAAGCGAAGAATGTAAGTGAAAAAACGTAGTAAAGAAATATAAATAAATGATTATAAATTCATCACAGCCACTGGGAGGAGTTTTTAAAGATACCCGGCAATGCACAATGCTGTGACTGCCGCAGCCAGGATCCTCGCTGGGCATCCATCAATCTGGGCATAACGCTGTGTATCGAGTGCTCTGGTGTCCATCGCAGTCTCGGCGTCCACTACAGCAAGGTCCGTTCCCTGACTCTGGATGCTTGGGAGACGGAGAATGTCAAGGTCATGATGGAGCTCGGCAACGAGGTGGTGAATCGTATATTTGAGGCTCGTGTGGGCGATGACTGCGAGCTGAAGCGTCCCACGGAGCAGTGTGAGATTGGAGTGCGTGAGGCTTGGATTAAGGCAAAGTATGTGGAGCGACGATTTGTGTGCGCCATGCCCAAGCCACAGGAGCTGCTGGCCAGTGAAACAGCCGAGGTGCTCAGCATAGATAGCGGCGGTGTAGCGGACGAAGGTGGCAGCGGTGGCGGCGGCAGCAACATTCTTGGAAAGCATTCAACGCTGCCATTGAGCGGAACTCGAAAGTGGGCTGTCAAGAAGCTGCGTAGGAGGCGGCAGCAGCGTTCTCTGCCAAAAACATTGAGCGACGACCCAAGCATCTATAATACGGCCAAAACAGGCGACGAGCTGGACGAAGATGATGATGACGAGTCCATCAACATTCCATCAATGTCGTTGAGCATCTCGCGCGACGATTTGTTGGTCATTGGCGATGACCTAGGCCTCGACAGCTATGAGACGCCCTGCATTTTGGGCAGCGACCAGGAGAGTACCGAAGGCGAATCCGATCCGGAGCTACCGGAGGAGTTGCCCTTTACACATCTGGACGCGAATCAGTTGCTCTACAAGGCATCTGTTGTGCACAATCTTCCGGTAATGTGCATGGCCTTTGCCCTGGGCGCCGACAAGACATGGAAGAATCCCCAGGATCGTCAGCGCTCATTTCTACATCAGGCCGTCATCTCTGGCTCTGTGATGGCCTGTGAGTATCTGCTGCTGAATGGAGCAGTCATCGATGCGGTCGATGAGTTGGGTTACAGCGCACTCCACATAGCCACGGCCAAGGGGCACATTGCCCAGGTGTATCTGCTGTTGAAAAACAAGGCCGCCTACGACCTTGCCTCCAGTGATGGCAAGAAAGCGCTAGACATAGCCGTTGATCAGAAAAATGCCGACATTGTGACACTGTAAGAAGAATACTTTTCCAGAATCGAGCCGTTTATGCAATGCTAATTTTACCAATATTTTACAGTCTTCGGCTGACGCGACTCAACGATGAGATTGGCCTGAACGACGAATACAATGGGGAGGACGAGACGTACAAGGATGTGATGAAGGACTTCTCCAACTTTGCTGCCAGTCAGCCGCGCATGCTGCGTCAGCGAAACGACTCAAACACACTGGAATCCCAGCGCAGCTCTCTGACAAACTCCGACTAGCAGAGGGCGCCTGGGGGTAGTAGCACTACACCGACGCCGACGCGTCTAAAAAGCTGAAAGCTTACTCGTTATTATGGATATTGTATGGATTAGTTAGTTATGGCGTATATTGGATTGTTATTGGCTTTATAGTGCGCTTTATGCAATGCGCATACCAACCCAACTGTTAAACGGTTTCGATGTCTTCTCAATTCTCATACACTCAATAGATGTCGTTTTCTGTAGGCAATCTCTCTCACTTAAAAGGCTCTTCCGATTAAACGTACGATTACACACTTTCATTGCATTTTGCAAACAAACAAACACATCTGTTATACATATACATTTGATTTCTGTTTCCGAAGCATTTCAAGTCCGCTTTTAGCTTAAGCTTAAAGTTATACGTATTTATAGAAGAAATGATCATTTAAAATACATGTATTTGCCTATATCGTATTGTACATCATCTTATGTGGTATTTATTAAACAATATTTTGTATTTGTAACTATACTATACGTATGTGTACTATATGTATATTCTATGTCTAACTAGAAATTATGTATATCGTATCGTATATCGTGTTAAAGAAGTTTTTCAATGTTTGCATGTTTTCTAAAACAATCCAATACATATAGTATGTTGAGTTGATGATATTTGGTGCCAACTGTTGTGAGCATCTCTCTTTAGTTTCAGAATAAAGTTGTAACTTATTCGAAGTAACTTAATTACAAATGTTTATTGCTGTTTCCCCTCTGTCACATCAGACAGTAAGGTAAGTACAGTATAACATCCTTTTTTATTGCAGCTAAATTTCTCGTGAAAAACCCCTTCTTTGGGCAGGGAGATTTAAAATTTAAACTAAACCGATTGGAACTCAATTTCGCTCAACTCTGGCTCTGGTTCGGATGTATAGTCGACCCTTTTGTTTTGGATCTTGTGGACAGTCTGCAGATGTCGCTGAACGGCACTCCGATCGTTAAATTTCCGCCCACACTCTGTGCAGGAGAACATTACGCCAGCGTGGGCAACAAGATGGCGACTGAGGCCGGACACATGATTGAAGCTCCGATCACAAAGATGGCACTTGTACGTACGTGAGTTGCCCATGTGCACACGCGCAATGTGCTGTTGCAAGTTGGACTTTTGGGCAAAGCAACTCGAGCACTGCGAACACTTGTGACGCTTGGCCCCCGTGTGAATGTCCATGTGGCGCTTGAGGACTTCGCGTTGCGAAAAGGACAGGTCACATGCATCACATTTGTAGGGCTTGAGGCCCGTATGGATAATCATATGGCGCTTGAGCGAACTGGCGCAGGACAGTTGCAGCTCACAAATGGGGCACTGCAGCGAGCCACCCTTTCCGTTCTTCAGGCTCTTTATGTGCGCATTGTGGTGGCGCGTCAACAGTTTCTCCGTAGGGAAGGCCGTTGGACACATTTGGCATTGAAACGTCTTGACCGTATCGGTGACTCGACATGCCTTTGGTTGGGGCTCGCGAGGCGACTGCTTTGACACGAACTCGCTCGATCGCTTCCGTTTGCCTGCCTGCCGGCTCTCACGTTTGGGTGTTTTCTCCTTGGGCTATAAGGATGCACAGAATGTTATAGGGAATATCCAATAGTCCGGTCTTCAATCGACTTACTACAATGATGAGGTTCTGGTCAAAGTTGTAGACCTGCTGCTCCTCCGATATGTCGCCGTCCAAGTTAAATACCACAACATCGCCCATTTCCTCTGATTTCTCACCGCTGAACTGAATCTCCCCATCGTCCTTAACTGCACGATATGGTTAAACGTGGTTATCTATATAGAAAGAAATATTCTCATACTAACTGTTGTAGGACGTGATATCGCTGTCCTGTTGAAACTCTGGCGGAGGCGAGTCGTGCTTGGGCTCCACCGTACTGGTCGAATTGATAATGTAAATTTCTCCATCCTCGGTCCTCACCACATCCCCAGCACCGACGCCGACCATCTTAATATCTGTAAATTCATGAGCAGTGGCATCTGTGGGTGCGTCTTCCTCTATGTCGATCGGATCCAACTCGACTTCATCAGCGGCTGATGTCTCTGGATCGCCGCCCAGCACGAATTCGACCTCTTCCGCTTTTAGGCATTGTGCGGGCGGGTGCTTTGAGGCGGAGCTGAGTCGTCGCTTAATTGGATGTTTGGGAATTAAGGCGGGGGGCAAATCTGGAACGGTTTCTTGGGCAAACTTTACTTCCGGATCCATAGGTTCCCATGAACCAGCTTTCTTTTCGGCTAGGAATACTTCTAGTTCGCCCACGAGCTTGGCCAGTTGTTCCTTGCGGATCTCCTCGTTCACTTCGTTGCGAAGTTCCTCCCGC
Organism: Drosophila azteca; assembly: GCA_005876895.1. NCBI lineage: Eukaryota > Metazoa > Arthropoda > Insecta > Diptera > Drosophilidae > Drosophila > Drosophila azteca. The sequence goes on along the minus strand of VCKU01000004.1, from coordinate 15,210,726 downwards.
ACATCCTTGCGCACCTCGTCGGCCAGCTCCTTGCGCACCTCTGCAGCTACTTCTTGGCGCAGCTCCAAGCGGCAGACCTCCAAACGCTTGACGAACTCACTCTCCTGTTCCTCCTTGAACTTTTCACGCCATTTCTCGGCAACTGCCTCGCGCACCTTGTCTTGGTGGGCTATGAAAGCCACCGACTCCTCAAACTCCAGCTCATCCTCGTCGTAGTCGTCAGCCTCCTTTGAAAAGACGCGGCTTTTCTTACCCAAGCCGAGAAGGCGAATGTGTTTGCGCAGTTTCTTCTCTGTTGCCTGGCTGCGTTGGCGGAACAGGAAGGACTTCTCCAGTTGGTAGCGACACTCGTCGCATATCTTTTTGGGGAATGGATCTGATGGCTTTGGATCCAGTGAGACACAGGCCATCAGACGCATCGGAATGGAAAGCTCTGTGGCATCCCCGCCGAAGATGGTGTAGGCATCCAGATGCTCCTTCAGACACAGACGGCACAAGGTCTTCAAGTCGGGGTAAGACAACTCCGCCTCTGGCATCGCAAACTCTTAAAACTGACAACAATTTGGCAATTGCACCACAACAACAAGCGCCAGCAGAAACTATACAGCAGTGTTGGCAAATGTCCGTGGCAGAACAGAGCAGTGCTGCAAAATACTTTGCCAGGCAAACAGCGCGCTATCTTGAGTTTTAAATAAATAATAGACTGCAGACACAAGGGCTGCGTCCTGCTTTTCTGCAGTGTTTTTTACATATGATAAACATATGGGCGGGTCCTAGTATTCAGATCAATAATTAATTTTCAATAAGGGAAAAAGGCTCAAATACACATAACATCTAATCTATTTCGCCCATTTTCCTGTCGTTTTCCATAATTTAATTTTTCATCAAATACACAAATCAGCTATTCTCGTGACGCAATAACCTGCGTCTGCCAGTGTAAACGTCTGAATTTTTATTAAGTCAAAAAAAAAAGTATGCTGTCTATACGATCGATTGCTTATGATTATAGTATATTTTGATAAGTAAGGCTATTAAAAAAAACACATGGATACTGCACAGGTCTGCCGACCCGACCCTACGACACAGTCGAATTATGCCTATCTCCTCCGCGTCTGAGACGACAGCGCACACAATTGGCAGGCTCCATAGAGGCTGAATCGTAGCATTTGCTGTGCTTGCGACATAATATATCTCGCTCCTTCCGGCGATGGCAACGAACTTTCTTGGGAGGTGGGGGCCTCGGCTCGGATACTTTTTTAGTAGTACCCAGGAAGGTATCGGTGCTGATATCTTCTCGCAAGTGATTCAGTTCCGACATGGGTATTTCCACCATGGTTATTGGCACAATTGGCTCAGGAGCCGTGACAGCTTCTTGTGCTGTATGCGATGGAGTTTTATGGTTTGAATCATCATCTGAAATGCATAAAATAGTTTTAGCAACAATGAGATATGCCAAATCAGAAGAACTGACCTACAAGATCCACAATGCTAACATTGACATCTTCCATGACCTCCTCAACGGGTCTAACAGGATCTGCAGCTTCGTACAACACAGGATCCAATTTCATAGTCTCCGAGTCCGACCAGTAGCTCTCAGATCCTTCGACATTGCCGTAGAGAGTCATGTTGCGTTTGCGCATGAAGAATCGCTCAATCTCATAGAAAACATCATCCAGGACGTCGATGCGGCACTTTTTCTTGACGTCTTCCACAATTTGCTCCTCCACTTCTCGGCGCACCTCTTGTTCGATCTCGGCGCGTACTTCGTGCTTGCATGCGCTGAGCAGCTCCTTTTTGTAGGAATCGATTTCCGTGCGAATCAGTTGAGCCGTCTGCATGCGCCACTGGGCGCTGCTCTCTGAGCAGGCTGTAGCTGTGCAGCCAGCCACATTGTGTAACTCGAACTCCTCCTCGGCGGCCAACAAATTGTCTACCAGCCCGCTCTTCGGGTCCTGGTTACGCATCACCTTATTGTGCCGTAGCCTTCTGTCCGCCGCATGGCAGCGTTTGCGAAAAGCATAGTGCTCTTCGACTCGCAAACGACATTCCGTACAGATAACTTGGGGCAGGTCATCGTTGGGCTGCACGTCGACAGCAGTGCAAGCCATTATCTTTAGCGCGGTTTGGTTTGGGCCAATGAAAATCAAAAAGTTGGCGTCGCTTGCGAGACACAGACGGCACACATTCAACATTGTCTGACAGCACGGGACGAAACCAATAACAAGCTAAATCACTGGACTTAATAGTTTAAAAACTTTGCCTTTGTACTTTTTACGAAACCAAACAATTAACAATTTTAAAATTTTGATTCAAAATAAAGATTTGTTGTTTTGATGCCAATCCCCTGCAAAACAATCGATGGAATTTTCTTAACTATCGATATTCGTATGAATATCGATAGTTACAATAGAATACAATATGAATTGTAGCACTAACGAATATGCGGTACCAAAGGCTCGTCTCGGGTAACGGAACCACAACGATAGCAAGCCTTCGTGTGGCTTCGGCAATGCGACTCGGCTCTTGCTATCTCACTTTCACACACACACACACCAGCGCATTTGAATGTAATCGTGACGAGGACTGAATTAATTCCACCATTTTTAAATTTACTGGCAAAGGCTGCCGGAAAAAATACATATAAGCGTAGCATTAGCAGGCTACGACATAAAAATTTGAACAATGGAAGCTGGCATTACTAACGACAGTCAATAATTTGGCATTCGGCGTGTGGGCGATTTTTTTTGTGCTCTCTTTATTAGTTTTTTGAAAATTATTTGTAAACTTGTAAGTGCCTCACAGCGATCTAATCAACAATACCTGTCAAGATTTTGGGCAATCTAATGTCCAGTGACGCCTCCAGCTCGGTGGCAGTGGCATTGCGGGTACTTGCCCTCTATCGCTTGGTGAAACGTTCCTCCTAAGTGTGCATCTATCGCGGCTAGCGCTGCACTTACAACCATGTGTTCGTGGCTCCGTTGGTCGGGCAGCGGCAGCCAGTGCAATGAACGAGACCTCGTCACGCTCTCATGCCATTTATACCCAGCGATCACTATGGTTTCCAACAATCTGGAAGGAAGGTAAGTACCCACAGAAACACAGAATCCTGTGGAATTCCATTGTCCCATTAATGCATTCCGATCTTTAGGAAGGTGGTGGATCTGGCCGTGTCTGAGCGCTGCTACAAGACACTGGTCAACGGGGAGCGCTTTGAGGATCGGGTCAACATCAACAAATGCCTGCTGGTCCTCGGCAGTAAGATTAACGCATGGGCTGTAGGTCTTCCTGCCAATCAATTTGCAAAATCCTTCCTCATTTTTTGTTCATTTTAAAGCCGGAACAATTGCTGGATATATACCATTGCCAGTTGAAGGTGACTCCAGGACTCGCTGATGGCCTTCGCCAAGATGAGCAGCTCTGTTAATAGTGCTGTGGGGGCTGCCGGACTCGATCCGCTGCGAGAGATCAGCCAGCTGGTGGATCAGGTTGACGAAGAGCTACAGCACACCGGGGATGCGCTGCGGTCCCATGGCCATGAATCGAGATCGAGCCACACAACAAATGGCGATGGCAATGGCGACGACATGGTACCAACTGCTCTTGGTATAGCTCTAAAAAGAAGCAGGTCAATCTCAAGTTGTACTCGACCTTCAGTTCGTCAATGTGACAAAATATGTAATGGACGGCCCGCGGAATGAGGCCAACATCTTCGTCGAGGACACCATTGAAAGCAGTGCCCATGGTGTAGGTTTCGCCATAGCTAGTCTGGAAGTACGCGAAGATGGTCACATTATAGGCAATGAGGAGCTTCTTCAGCTTTCCCTGGACACATGCCTCAAACAGATTTCGAAGACGTGGTTGTATGTGTAGCGCTCGCTTCGATTGATGCACACATGAGGGGAACGAAATAGCTAAGCGCTAGAGGGGAGGTACGCGCAATGCCACTGTCGCCGAGCCGGAGTCGTCGCTGGACCTCAGATAGCCCAAATTTTTGACAGCGTTTTTAGATTGGATGCTGTGCAGACACTTACAAGTTTACAATTAATATGCTAAAAACTAGTAAACAGCACAAAAAAAAAATCACCTACACGCCGAACGCCGATATATAATTATATGTATATATCGGGCATATATACATACATAATTATATATACAAATCAAAAATCACCCATCCTCACTCATCGACGCATCACATCGCACGAATACTATGTACAAACAAAAATGATGTACTTGAATGTTTAATAAAAAAAAAATTAAAAATTAATTGGAGTTCAAATATCTGATTAAAATGAATTGTACTAAGCTTAACATTGATATACAAAAATCAGTTCTTAGGCTCCTTCAACGCCATCACCTTGTCCCATATAAACATCGTTACTTCCTTCTCCACTTGCAGCGCATAATGTGGAGATAACTGTTTCAAGAGGGAGTCCCAGTATAGAAGTACGGGGCAAATTGGGCAAAGCCCTAGCCTGCTGTTTAAGGTATTTCTCAGGCCATCAAGTGCTAAGGCCATCAAGTGCTGAAGATTTTGGGTTGACTTCTGGCTCATTTTCACATATATTTTTGGCGTAATACTTCATTTCATTATTTGAATTCGATGGCCAGTTAATATGGGATCTGACTCAATGGACCAAGAGGATGGCGAAGTCGACAACTGGCGGCGTTTGTATACGTTTTTCCGAATCTCCAAAAGCATCCCGTTGCTCTTTAATTCGATTGCTTCCTTCTCCACAGTTACCTGGCCCTAAAATGTCAAATATTTTGATTAATGGCGGTCTTAGCCAAAATAACCACCGTTTTTGCATACCTCATCACCACGTTCGAGCTTCGCACAGACGTCCTGGTCCACGCTCTGCATTATTTCTGAGGAATTCAGGAGCCCGGCTCCTTGAGTTGATAAGCTATTTCCCTGCATCAGTTCAATTTATCTTCACAAAATTTGTCCAGTATAAGTTGTTTTTGTTCTCCCGCTTCGACTTAGTGATGATATAAATATATCGATAGATATTTGAGCAATAGTACATTTGTACGATAGTACATATCATAAATTTGTCCATACTCCGTAAAAAGTTTCTGATGTGTAGCAAATGTGTAGTTACCGTGTAGATGCCATGTAAAAGTAGGGACTTATTTAAAACCTTATTTTAAACAGAACCCAACAAACGGAGTTTTTAAAAATTTGGCAATCTCGTCCAAAATTGTTTGTTCTATCAGTTAAAAGTATTTGTTTAGGGCTCAGTATTCTATTCAGCTAGTAATATTAAACAAAATATCAAAATCCAGGAATATGACTTTCGTTGGTATTTTCACGGTATATTTCTAAAATAAGACCGTATTTTCGGTATATTTCTGAGGGCCGGACGGTATGTTTTATCGATGTCGGTCACACTATCTATGAGTGATTTAGCATTTTCGGCGTAAAATTTATAAAATCTGTATAAAAGTGCAAATTGTTGGTTAGTACGCAATAACCTGACGTGATTATATTATTTCTTGATGTTCTAATTCGGAGGCTGTATTTGATACATGTGAATTACACTTTTGTAGGACACACAGAGACACAGCTGGAAAAAACGAAGCACAAAAATGAGTCTTACATCCGCCGCGGGGATAATATCCCTACTCGATGAACCGATGCCAGATCTTAAAGTGTTCGCCCTGAAGAAGCTGGACAACATTGTGGAAGAGTTTTGGCCGGAAATATCCGAGTCCATAGAGAAAATTGAGATGCTCCATGAGGACAGAGGTTTTCCGGAGAACAAACTGGCTGGCATGGTTGCCTCCAAGGTATTCTATCATTTGGGATCATTTGAGGATGCCCTCACTTATGCGCTGGGCGCTGGAGATCTGTTCGATGTGAATGCGCGTAACGAATATACGGAGACAATCATTGCCAAGTGCATTGATTTCTACATTGCCCAACGCGTCCAGTTCATTGAGAACCCGAAGGAGGCCACCGCTGTAGATGAGCGCCTCGAGGGCATTGTAAATCGCATGATCCAACGCTGCCTGGACGACAACCAGTTCAGACAGGCTCTGGGCATAGCGCTGGAGACCCGTCGCATGGACATCTTTACGGTGGCCATCATGAAGTCTGACGATGTACGTGGCATGCTGGCCTATGCTTACAATGTGACAATGTCGCTGATACAGAATCGCGGCTTCCGCAACGAAGTACTGCGCTGTTTGGTCGGTCTTTACAAGGACCTGGGCGTGCCCGACTATGTCAACATGTGCCAGTGCTTGATATTCCTCGAGGATCCCCTGGCCGTTGCAGAGATGCTAGACAATCTGACACGATCCGCTGTGGAGTCAAACAATCTGATGGCCTATCAGATTGCATTCGATCTGTACGAGTCGGCCACCCAAGAGTTTCTGGGCAACGTACTGCAAGCTCTCAAGGATACAGCTCCAATTCCCACAGCCCTGCCCAGCACATTCAAGCCCCAGGGAACTAGCTCTGGTGATTCAGCGGCCAAGTCTGACGAAGATAAGGCTAAACCGGACGAAGATATTACGGAAGAAAAAGAACGTAAGTCTTCGCCTCTAACATATATAACATTTCGGTTAAATAAATGCAATGCTTTATGTTGACAGCTGAGCCTAAGGTCGAGCGCACAATCGATTCCTTGAACGAAGTGGAGAAACTGCATCAAAAAAATATTGAGAAACTAATTTCCATTCTCTCCGGCGAGATCTCCATTGATCTGCAGCTGCAGTTCCTCATCCGCAGCAATCATGCCGATTTGCAGGTGCTGCGTGGCACCAAGGAAGCTGTGCGCGTGTCCATTTGCCACACGGCCACAGTTATCGCCAATGCCTTCATGCATAGCGGCACCACTTCAGATCAATTCCTGCGCGACAACTTGGATTGGTTGGCGAGAGCGACCAACTGGGCCAAATTAACAGCCACCGCTTCGCTGGGAGTCATCCATCGTGGACACGAGAAGGATTCGTTGGCGCTGATGCAGAGCTACTTGCCCAAGGAGGCGGGTCCCAGTTCTGGGTACTCTGAGGGAGGCGCTCTATATGCTCTGGGCCTCATACATGCCAATCACGGAGCCAATATCATTGACTACTTGTTGCAGCAGCTGAAGGATGCCCAGAACGAGAATGTGCGTCACGGCGGCTGCCTGGGTCTCGGTCTGGCGGGTATGGGAACCCACCGTCAGGATCTGTACGAGCAGTTAAAGTTCAATTTGTATCAGGATGATGCTGTTACTGGCGAGGCGGCGGGCATTGCTATGGGCATGGTTATGCTGGGCTCCAAGAACGCTCAGTCCATCGAGGATATGGTGTCGTACGCCCAGGAAACGCAGCACGAAAAGATCCTTCGGGGTCTGGCTGTCGGCATATCGCTTACCATGTTCTCTCGCCTTGAGGAGGCCGATCCCCTCGTTACCAGTCTGTCCACCGACAAGGATCCCGTCCTGCGTCGCTCCGGCATGTACACCCTGGCTATGGCATACAACGGAACCGGCAGCAACAAAGCCATTCGCAAGCTCTTGCACGTGGCCGTCTCCGACGTGAACGATGATGTTCGACGGGCTGCCGTTACTGCCATTGGCTTCATACTGTTCCGCACACCGGAACAGTGTCCTTCAGTGGTCAGCCTGCTTGCCGAGTCCTACAATCCGCACGTTCGCTACGGAGCAGCGATGGCCTTGGGCATTGCGTGCGCCGGCACTGGGCTGCGCGAAGCCATTGCTCTGCTGGAGCCGATGGTCAAGTTCGATCCCGTGAACTTTGTGCGCCAGGGAGCATTGATTGCCTCTGCCATGATCCTAATACAGCACACTGACCAGAGCTGCCCCAAGACCACCTTCTTCCGCCAGCTGTATGCGGAGGTCATTAGCAACAAGCACGAGGATGTCATGGCCAAATACGGCGCCATCTTGGCACAAGGTGAGTTCCTCCCATTTGTGGGATTTTAAAACATTAAAAATAATCGCTTTGTCGCTTTGCTAGGTATCATTGATGCTGGCGGACGAAACGCCACGCTCTCTCTGCAATCACGCACCGGACACACCAATCTGCAGGCCGTCGTTGGAATGCTGGCCTTCACTCAGTACTGGTACTGGTTCCCCCTGGCTCACACTCTGTCGCTGGCCTTCACGCCGACCTGTGTTATCGGTCTGAACTCGGACCTGAAAATGCCCAAAATGGAATTCAAGTCGGCTGCCAAGCCATCGCTGTATGCCTACCCTGCCCCGCTGGAGGAGAAGAAGAGCGAGGAGCGCGAAAAGGTGGCCACTGCAGTGCTCTCGATTGCCGCCAGACAGAAGCGTCGCGAGAATGCCGACAAGAAGGAAGACGAGAAAATGGACGTGGATGAGGACAGCAAGGAGGGTGCGACTACAGCCAAGAAGGATGATGAGAAGGCCGAGCCGACGGCCAAGTCAGATGAGAAGCCAGCGGAGGAGAAACCCAAGAAGAAGGACGAGAAGGAAAAGAAAAAGGAAGATGAGAAGGAAAAGGACAAAGAGGCGGCCGGCACCAGCGCGAACGCTGACAAAGAAAAGGACAAGAAGGATGAGAAAAAGGAAAAGAAAGAGCCGGAACCGAATTTCGAAATCCTCCAGAATCCCGCTCGTGTCCTGCGTCAACAGTTAAAGGTCCTGAGCGTCATCGACAACCAGACCTACGAGCCCCTCAAGGATGTCACCATTGGCGGTATCATTGTTTTCCAGCACAGCGGCAAGGTTGAGGAACAGGAGCTTGTCGAACCGGTGGCCGCCTTCGGTCCAATGAACGATGAAGAGAAGGAGCCCGAGCCACCAGAGCCCTTTGAATACATTGAAGACTAAATGGGCATGTTGTTCGTCATTATCTAAGTAAAATTGTTCTGAATTTTCAGTTTTTGCATAAGTGTCACGATATCTACTAAACAATTGCATACGCCGATTTAATGCTAATCCCTAATTATAACACAATTAAAGGTCCATCGTCTATGATGTAAAGAACGTATTTTAATTGGTTTTTGTATGATAGTGATTGGACGAACATTTTTCGGTCAAGAGTCGACTTCGAAAATTCGACCTTTGTGCGAATGGCAACAGGAATACAGCGACCATAAGCGAAGCCATGCGTTAGAAGAGCACAACTAATAGAGCTGAGCATTTGAAATTCGATTTGGCGGGCTGGCAATTTGTTCAAATAATTTAAATAATGTGGAAATATGAGGAGAAAGAAATTCTTGCCTTTTGAGAAAATCTAAATTATTTAAAAAGAACCATTTTCACGAGAAAACTACCTAAAAAGCGGGTTGTTCTCGCAATTTTTTAAAATAAATATGAGAGCGGAACTCACGGTCTAAGCTTTATCTTCCTTTTGTCTTGAACCTTTTCTCCAAATTAAATTTTTTAGTTAATATGTCTTCAGAATAAATAAATATTCAGAAATCATCTCGAAGTTTTAGGCAAAAGCTCTTTCATAATATTATTTTTCTTTACCGTTGCGCTTGCTTTCGTCCTCCCACCCTTCTTTTTTCGCACACACACACATACACAAAGGCCCATAGAGCGTGTTTTGTTGCTGGAGTTTATCATTGTCCTCTTTGGGTTTGTGTTTCCTTTTGCTTTCGCTTTCGCACTCGTTTATTTAGTTCAGTGTGTTCCGTCGTTCAGTTGCGTCCTGCGTCCTGGCATATCCTGTCGCTATAGCTGTGTGTGCTGTCGCTTAGCATTCGTTCTGTTCTCCTCTCCGCAGCGGTTCTCCAGTTCGAGGCTTTTGAGTGCATTTCAGCGGCTGCAAACAACAACAGAAGTTTGCCAAAACAAAATTTGCATAATTCTGAAGAATTTAGTGGATGGTGATTAGTGAAACGCGACCCGATATACAGTGTCCGATCCGATCCGATCTGATCCGATCCAAAAACGGAAACAGTAAATTATTGCAATTTTTGTGGTGGTTTAAGCCGCTTTTAGTGAACCGGCTCGGATCACAGAGACCTTTTTGTTCGTCCACCTGGTTGTGCGTTGGCACTGAACGGCTTCAAAATTAACTACTCAAAGTATCACCACAACGCTATGTCCCTATCGGCCATAGCAAAGGTAAGCGTAAATCGGAGCTCCCAGCGTCATTGGCGCCTTGTTTGGCAGATAAATCCATTAACCAAATTGTCACTCATACCACCCCCACGCGGGCGACATTGGCAATCTCTGACTTCAGTCGTTAGTGAGGGGGGGTTAGCTCATACCTTGATTTTGTGTTCGGATCGGGCATGCGCAGACTTTCACAATTGCACAGTTGCCTCGCGTACACACTGCGAAAGTTTGGACGGACAGGGTTGACAGGCGGCCCACATGGCCGTGTGCAGGCACAACCAGGATTACTTACTGCGAGGACTCGACAACCCAGTGGCGAGGCTTTTAACTCAAACTCCGGACTCCACGAATGGCGGGCACTCGGCAATCAACCCCTAAAAAGCACACCCTCTCCGCGGACAAGCGCCGGACGGGCGGACGGACAAAACTGCTCAACGAAACTTCTGAGCCAAATATCCTCTCGTGCTTGTGGTTGTGCTGCTGCTGCTTGTGCTTCCTCTTGAGCAGGGGTCCCCTTGGTGTCCTTGGCGCGTTTCTGCCGCGGCTGGCTTTCGCCTCGCCTCGTTTCGGTTCGTATCGTAACGTTCGACGAGGACGAGGACAAGGACCAGGACAACGTCAACTTGATTAAGGTTAATGCCCCTATCCGACCTTGGGGTGCGACATACTTCGGGACAAACTCGGCGGTGCCGGCATCGGTTCGGACCCGGCCTACTCTGTGGGCTACTGCTGGCTGGCTGTCTCTCGCGATTTGACTGCTGCTTTCGGCTTTACTTTCTCATGGGTTCATTGAACTTTTAGGGAACTTATTATGCTTTCCGTATATACATGCACATACACACACACCTATTATTCACGTGTATGAGTGGGTGGGTGGGTTGGTGGGTGGTCGTAGGGTAGGCCTCGTCGATAGGCTCTGCTGGGTTGATTGGCCAGCAGCAGCAGCAATCCAGCGGCCGCGCTGTGTGTATATCATTTTAGGGCTCGTCCTCGTCCGCGGCCATTGCCGCTTTTCACTGTTCTGTTCTGTTCTTTTCTGTTCTGTTCCGTTCCCAGCACAGCGTGTTCGTCATTCGGAGTTCACTGTTGCTCTGCAGCTGTTGTCGGGTGCTATTTTTGGTGCAAGACGAACTTGACTCTGTGCCTCTGCCTGTGCCTCTGCCTGTGCCTGTGCCTGTGTGCCGTGCCGCGCCGCTCCCGTGCTCTGCTCTGCTCTGGCTGTGTGCTGTACTGTGCTTTTGTTGCCCCATCAGTCTGTCTCTAGCGTTGCTCCTGTCTGCAGCATTTCGCCGCTTACACTACGATGAATCATGTGGGTATACCTTTGCGAAAAAGAGAAAACCTTGATAAACTGTGCCTACAAATCGATAAGTGTGCTTAATTGAAAGTAGATCTCGCTCAGATTTAACTCCGCAGCCTAATCATTGAGTAAACAAAGGCATTAATGGCGCCGAATGGCATTTAATGCAAATGATTAAACCAGTTTGACTAGATGGAATTTATTGAAAATAGTTGTGCTGTTTGTGCCGTTTGTGCCCTGTTTGTGCCCCCCAACACGTTATCAGTGGCAACCTGTTCTGTTCTTTTCTGCCCTGGGCTCGGTGTGTTTAAATTAAAATATACATAGATTTCGTAATAGAATTCGTGGGGCTGGGTCGGACAGTCGGCGTCCGACACAGCAACCGAAAAGAAGTTTTTTGTGACAAAATGTCTACTAATGCTACCAATGTTTCCTCCTCCGACGCACAGCCAATACTCTACTCGTATTGGCGCAGCTCGTGCTCCTGGCGCGTGCGCATTGCGATGAATCTCAAGGAGATACCCTACGACATCAAGCCGATCAGCCTGATCAAGTCCGGTGGCGAGCAGCACTGCAACGAGTATCGCGAGGTCAACCCCATGGAGCAGGTTCCGTCCCTACAGATTGGTGAGTACTCTTGAAGCTCGTCGATTTGTACTACTTCCCTGACGACACACCCCCTTAGATGGACACACCCTCATCGAATCGGTTGCCATTATGCACTACCTCGAGGAGACGCGTCCCCAGCGCCCCCTACTGCCACAGGACGTCCACAAGCGGGCCAAGGTGCGCGAGATCGTGGAGATCATCTGCTCGGGCATCCAGCCGCTGCAGAACCTGATTGTCCTGATACACGTGGGCGAGGAGAAGAAGAAGGAATGGGCCCAGCACTGGATAACACGTGGCTTCAGGGCGGTAGAGAAGGCCCTCTCCACCTCCGCCGGAAAGTACTGTGTGGGGGATGAGATCTCCATGGCAGACTGCTGCCTCGTACCGCAGGTTTTCAACGCCAGAAGGTGAGATTATCCACTGAAAGATTAACAGATGTGTGCTTAAACCAATTGTACTCAGATTCCATGTGGATTTGCGTCCGTATCCCATCATTCTGCGCATCGATCGCGAGCTGGAGAGCAATCCGGCCTTCCGGGCAGCCCACCCCTCGAATCAACCGGACTGTCCGCCGGAGCTGCCCAATAAATAGAATTTTCCGACGACAACTGCAAAGCGCCGTAAAACGAAAAAGTGAATTGCAGTCGTGACCGAAACAAACACACAAAAAACAAAACGAAACACAAGACAAACTATAGACAGAAATCTGATCAGTGAGCAGGAACATGGAGAGGAATGGCGGACGGATAACGGATAACGGACGATGGCGGTGGTGCCGAGGAGCTGGCGAGGATTCCATTAAGCATAAACAGTCGGATGTGATTTAAAAATTTGCTAACAGCATTTGAAATATGCATAAATGCATAAAAATACTATCGATAACATAACGAAATTCCAGCACGAAATTCAAAAACTTCAAAATTCCAAAAAATTCTCAAGAAAAAGCGAAGCAAAAACGAAAACTAAAACAAAAAATAGAAAGCGTAATAAATTCCATATTTTTCCCTTAGTTTGTCAATGTGAACATGATCTAAAAGATGAACTCATATACATATTAAATGTAACTTATTTTTATGCATTTTATTTAGGCTAACAAAAACTTAACAAATTCAAGGAACACTCATGACGAAAAGCAAAATTCAATTCAGGGATCTAAAATGAATAACAAAAACAAACAAATATGAATACTATCGAAGATATAATGATATATATACATATACGTATAAGTACTTCATGTCAAAGTTGGGCATACGCTAGACAAAACGTTCACAAAGTACAAAACTTCAGTCAAGAATTAAGTAAACTATACCAACAGACAAACTATATGTTTAAATCGAATAAATCATAAGAAATATACATACGAGAACTATACACACAGCACCTGATCAGTCGATCGTTCGATCGTTCGATCGATCGATCAGTGTTGGGTCAACTATTTTATGGCTCCAAGTGGTTCCGCAAATGCATAACTAACCAAGTATTTCTCTCAACTCAACTCAATGCACATAGACGAATGACAAAGCCAACAAATTAAGTGCACAGTATTTTTAATAGAAAGTCGATGTAAAATGGAGCGTGAGAATCTGTTCACAAACCAATGTACGAGTAGCTGTAAGCCTGCCAATGCCAAGTACTCCTGCATGACGACGGGTACGAAGGACGAAGGACATTAGTCACATCATACAAATATACATACATAATTATAAAAACTTATATAAAAAGAGCTGCGCATTTTCGCATACCAAACCAAAAGCAAACCAAATTGAAATCGAACAAAACAAACAAACTAATATTCATAGTTTCCGAAATATTGTAACAGTTCCATATACTATTAATAAATAAACTTCAAACTAAACTAAGCTATCGAGCTACCTAAATCTTGCTGATGGATGGATCCTTAGCATTATGGGATATACATATTTAGGAAACTTATAGGACGCAAGGTGGAAAAGTGGGAAGTGGTTAAGATTTTGTGATTTTTTCTGGATATGTCTTTAAATGCATATTTATTGAATGAAATATAAATAGATTTATTTAAATAATACGCAGGTAATTACACGTAAAACTACACGTTTACTACATTCTCACCTGAGTATGAAAAAAAATACCAACGTAAGCTTCAATCGATCTATCGATACCAGTAATTCCCTGAAAGCTCAAAATCATAAAAAAAATATAAACAAGTGATAAGAGATCAATTTCAATCAACAGATAACATACAATTGAGATCCAATGACAGCACTGAGATTATTGGCCCCCAAGGGACTGCAGTGTGCTCAATTCTTTAGGCCGCCGCCGCTTAGTGCTAGTATTTCTTCCAGCTCTGCGGTCAAGATGTCGACACCCGTTGCGGATGAACAGAGAGCCAAACTCTATTCTTTTTGGTTAAGCTCGTGCTCCTGGCGAGTTCGCATTGCGCTGACCCTTAAAAACATCCCCTATGACATTCAAGCAACTGATTTACTCTCGACCGGCCAAGATCATGCCTATACCGACAAGTATCGTGCAGTGAATCCCATGCAGACAGTTCCATCGCTTCAAATCGGTGAGTATTGTCTCTATATACTGTGTGTACCGTGAAAGGTCTAATGTAGAAATGTCTACAGATGGACACTCGTTGTGCGACTCGGTGGCCATTATGCACTACCTGGAGGAGACACGTCCCAAGATCCCATTGCTGCCACAGGACGTCATGAAACGAGCCAAGGTTCGTGAGATCGTAGAGCTAATTTGCTCGAGCATTCAGCCCCTGCAGAATCGCTTGGTCCTGGAGCATGTGGGCAAGGAGCAAAGCCTTGTGTGGGCACAGCATTGGATAGCTCGCGGTTTTCGGGGTCTAGATCGAGTACTCGCCGGATCCGCTGGCAAGTATTGTGTGGGCGATGAACTATCGATGGCGGATGTATGCCTCGTGCCGCAGGTTTTCAATGCCCGAAGGTGAGGAAGCACCCTAATCGGCTATTGCTTCGTTTAAGTACTCCCATTATACATATACTTTCTTGCAGGTACAAAGTGGACTTGACTCCATACCCGAACATCGTTCGCTTGGATCATGAACTACAAGGACTACCAGCCTTCAAAAGCTGCCATCCCCATCTACAGCCCGACTGTCCACCAAAATTTGCTGGCAAATAGGAAAAGATCATATAGAAAAAAAGAACATTCTATTCGCATTTATATGAAATATTTAAATAAACAAAAATAAAGAGAAACTTCTGCTTAATTTATAATATAATTTTTATTAGTTTCGTCATTTTCATATAATCGTTCTTAAATGTGTAATGTGTATTCCATTTTTTTAATTCATTTATGTACCGTCCTAGCTTTGCAATTTCTATTCATTCATCCTAGATGCGGATAATGTTTCTGTGTGTGTGTGTGTATGTGTGTGTCGTATGCACTTATTGGCGTTTCCGGTTGGTTGGTTGGTTGGTTGGTTGGGTGTCTGTGTGTCTTTGTGTGTTTTTCTTTTTGTTTGTTTCTGCATGTGTGTGTATATATGTATTCAACAAATTTTTACTATAAATACTATTACATACAGATGCGCCAAACGCATGCCATAACATTACCATACCATTACATTCGATATACATGTATGTACTGTACTGTACTGTACTGTATCTGTACTGTATCTAACATCTGTACCGATCGATCATCAGCCTACCTAGAGCTTAGCTTTCCATTCTATTGCTGGCCAAGATCATAAAGAGTTCTCTTGCAATCTTCATTTCCTTCTTCTTTCACTATCCTTTAATGTTTTATTCGGTTTTCGGTTTTTGTTCTTTTTGTTTTTGTTTTTGTATCGAGTATGATCCTTTTTTGGGGGTTATATAGCTATGTATATATATGTATGTAGAGAGGAGTAACTGTTTTGCATACGTTTTTTATTTCGCAATTTTACAAGTTTTTTTCTTATGTTTTGTTTAGTTGCAAAAATTATGTTTTTCGTTTTGTTAAAATTTGAATGAGCTACATTTAAAGAATCTTCTTTTGTTTGGGATACCTTTTGATTTAATTGTTTAAAGATTTCACTATACTATGTTTTATTTCTTTGCATCATGTGTGTCTCGCATTTGCATTTGCATTTGCTTCTGCTTTTGCTTTTGCTTTTGTTTTTCAAATCTATATCTCGTTTTTTGTCAAGTAAAATGATATCTGATAAATAAAGAAATCCTACATTATTTCATGGTTATGTGTGATCCATTTCATTTGTTTCTCGAATGCTAAATGAATAAATTTATAAAATCCTTGCTTTACTACTTGATCGTTAAAAAACTTCAATTGATTATAAATTGTAAATAGAGCATAACTAAATATCGTTGATTTCATTTCATACTTTTTGTATTTTTCATTCTTCAAGTTAATTCGAATTTTACCTTTTCCGTCATTTACCATTTTTCCATTTTCGGTTTTCTATTCATTATTTTTTCGTTTTTCTTTCGAGTTTACTGGGAGGGGGGGGGTTCATTCGCACTCGGAAATGGGTTTGGTTTTTTGCTAAAATTTTATTTAAATATTTTGCTAATATGTATAAGTAAAACACGTCTCTCTCTCCGCAGAATACATTGTATGTTCTCATTCGGTTTCCTCCACCATCTACCATCTACCATCTGCATTTGCACCTGCTTTAGGCAGATGCAAAAGAATTTCCCCATTTCCCCATTCCGAATTCCGATTTGCTACTTTGAGGAGCCGAGACTGAGCCTTCAATTTGTATCGCACCTAGGATAATATTACATTAGCTTCGCCTATATACGTGGGGGAGGAGGGGGCCATTGTATATACATTTATATATACTCTACATTTGTTTAATTTGTTCTCCATATCCTTGTTCTACTACCTTTCTCGTTTTGTCATTATTATTATCACAGTCAAATCATAAAAGATTTAGTACTTTTACTTTTGAATGAGTTTCCATGATGTTGGTTTTTCTGTTAAATGTTCCGCGCTTCTGAATGACCACCGATCCAAGCCAATTTCATCATTTGTGTCTTCTACATAACTATTGAGAGATCGAAACGTATTGCTGTGTTGTGCTGTTATGTTCAGCATTCGTAATTCCTATAGAGAGTGCAACGGAATTTGACTTTGTGTGAAGAGGGGTGCTAGTATTTTCCATATAGTATTTCCTCTATCATGTACTGTATTCTCCTAAGAAACTTTAAGAAGATCTTTGCAAAGTAATCATTACGAATCGAATTATGCCCTCTCTGGTATGGCTATATCTAGTCTTCTTTTTTGGGTTTGTATAAACTATTAACAGAATCGGAAATCCTACGTTGAGCGAAATACAATACATATTGGACTTTTGGGGAGCGAGAGCTGCTGCAAAAATCGTGAAGGCCGTTTCGTTTTTGTTAAAATTTGTTCTCATTGGCTAAGGTACTCACGTATGCTACTTGGATTGGATTGGATTCGACAAAGTACATATGTATCTACTCGTACAATATGAGAAGAAATTTCGAAAATACCCACAAACATTGGCATTCAACTTTGTTTGTGTTTGTGTTTGTATTTGCTTTTGCGTTTGTGTTTGCGATCCAAAGTTTAATTTTCATTTAACTATTTTGTACATTGAATATACGCTATGTATGATGTATATATTGCATTTCGAATGGTGCGGTGACTCTCAGAGGGTATATGTATCTCTTCGCTATGACTGTGATGCACTTGCATGAGTTATGACTTATAGTATATCTTAAGTTCCTTCCTTGCATCTCTCCGTGTAATCAGATATTGCACAGCAATATCCGAAGCATTCCTTATAGCTAATGTTAATTTCAATTTCAACCCCTTCTTCGGGCTGCCACCATTTCTGGTACGCACACCCATTTGATTGGCTAAGGAAACATAAGGAAAAGATATATAGTATATGTATGTGAAATGTTAATGTGGGATCCCCACTGAGGTGAGGAGGAGAGCTGGTGCATCTTAGGATGTTGTCAAAGTGCGGCCCAGCAGATTCTTCCCAATTGGGGAGGGAGGGGGGAGGGGCTATTACGAGACTTGTTTAGTTTCAATCGTTAAACCGCTTTTATTTGCTTGAATTGTTTAATATTAATTTATGTATCACACTAACGACTACTTTTTATACTTTTAGTGTATGTATGTATGTATGTATATATATATATGTATATTAAATATATATATATTTATTATTAATATTTCACAAATGTTGAATTGTGTTCTGTTCTGTTATGCTCTTTACGTTTCTTTTCTTTTCTTTTCTGTTCTTTTCTGTTGTGAATGTCGAATGAACAATTTCCTCTCCTCTACTCTTTCGTAGCTGTCTTCCATCGAATAGCTTTATACAATACAATGCTATACTGAGGTTATATTATATGATTCAGTTAGTACTCATCTCATCTCATTTCATACCTTCAAAACATACCTCTTGGGCTTCACATACATACCATATAGTATGTATATGTTGTATGTGTGTGTCTCTATATATAGGTGTGTATATTTATTTATATATATATATAGTATGTATGTATATGTAATGCTTATGCATTCTTTAATGTTTAATTGTTCTAATAACAGTGTGGGGTGGCAAAGCATAACAAATTATATTTAACGAATTTTTTTCTTTAATTTTCTTTCTTTGCTTAAGTTCTTTATGTATGTATTAATGATTCCATATATGTATGTATGTATATACGTATGTATGCACTATACGAGATTTGATTGATAAATTGAACTCCTCTTTACATATTTTTGTATTTTTAGCAAATTACGGATTTTTCATTATTGTTTTTTACTTTTATTTTTTGTTTTTCTCAAATTTGAATTAGTTTAAATATTCATGTACTGTATGTATATGTATATGTATGTATATAGTTAATAAAAGTTGCATTTTATGTGGTACTACTTTAACACTAATAGACTCCGTCGTTGAAATAACAGCTGTTTTACTTTTACTTTTACAATTACTTTTCCTTTTACTTTTCCTTTCTTCTTCTTTGCTTTTTCTATTTTCCTAATCTTTTCCACTTATTGTTAATTAATTATCATGCCTTTAATAAAAACTCTACTCTCTGTACTTCTGAACTGGGTGAACAAAAAACATTATAATGCACACGTCTATCCAAAGTTTTATGTTTTGTTTCTCTAATGATTGCAGTGGAAATTGGAAATTGGTGTTGAAGTGGCGATAGATTGGGTGATTGGGTTGAATGACAGAGAGAATGTGTCTGATAAGTGGCTGCTGGCTGGGTGGCGTGGGGTAGAGTGGGGGGTGAGCAAAAAGCAATCATACAATCATCCAAATGCATCCCTTCGGATGGATCGATCTGCCCCACAGTTCCCCGTTCTCCCCACGACCTGAACTCTGATGGCGCGGGATGCGTGAAGCTTCAATTTGTACAGCAAATAACAAACAAACGCGTTCAAACAATTAAAATCCAAACAAGCATAAACACGTCGAAAGCGCAGGACGCAGGACGCAGAACGCAGGATGCTGACCTGATCCCTATACCTTTGCCCCTTTGCCTTTCCTGTCCTCCCTTTCGTCACGCCCTCAGCCCACACACACACACACAACCCACAATAAACGACGACGACGACGACGACGACGAGGGATAACATACCTATATATAGGATATATACATATAGAATAGGACATAGCGGACGAAATTGGAATCGGTAAAATAATTTGCAATGAATTTTGCAGTATATATGCATATACTCGTACTCGTAGATAGGTGTGCTGTGGGTGTGGCCTGCCTCCGACCTGGAGACTGTGTCCATGCCTGTACATATATTTGGGTGATGAATTGAGAACTTGATTTTCGGGGAATTTGTTTGCTTTTCAAGTAAAGCTTTTCTTTTCTCTTAGTTGTCTCATTAAAAAATTAATTATTTCATAATTAATTTCAAGTTTCATTTGACTTCTTCCTCGTTTAATAAATATATTTTTTGCTTTCTTTTTGCTTTGTTTTTTTGTTTGTTTTTGTTTTGTTTTTCTTTAAATACATATCACAGATCCAGTACAAATATAAGTATATATATTTGTGGTTATTCTCCCTTCATTTCTTCTACTATAAGTTTATATAGTATCGCATATAAAACTCATACATTAAACATAACTCAGTGAGCACGCGCGCATGTGATACTGATATTTAGTACGAATGTGTGTATGTATGGGGGGGACGTATGCATGTGTGTGTGTGTGTATCTGTGTGGGGTATGTATCTGAGTTAGTTGAAGTTCTTTCTTGTGGTGCTTGGATTCTCTGGGTGGCTCTGCTCTCCCGTTCTTGAATTTTTGACATGTGACCAGAAAAACTACGAAATCGAATAATTAAATGTTGTCGTTGGTTTTTTGTTGAATTTTGTAGGTTGTTGGTTGACTGATTGACTGATTGACTTGGTTTGTTTTGTGGAGAGGGGTGGTGGTGGTGGTGGTTGGGGGGGAGTGGACGAAAGAGGATCTGTGTATTATGCTTGTTGTGATTCTTGTTTTTTTTTAGTGGATTTCTGCTGCTGCTTCTGATGCTGTTTTGCCTGGATAATTCCTACATTCTTTAGACGACCTATTGCTTATCATTTCTCTCGACGTTCTGCTGTTTTTCAAATAATAGTTTCAATTAAAACACCAACATCATCTTTATTCCCCTTCTGGATATTTCTTTCTTTTGTATTTTTTGTGTTTTTGTTTTTGTTTTTTTGTTTGGTTTTTTGGATGTTAATGCATATTTCAAGGCACACTAGCATTTACGACTGTAATTTCAAATTTACTTTCATATTTTTTTGTTTCTTTTTCCCCTCGTTTATGTAGTTAGGTAATAGTTATTCTTTAAGACAAAATTTCTTTTGTTTTGTCACAATTATGTATCTCGTCTAGTTTTCCGTTTGATTTCATATTTTAATCGTATTATATAAATATTGCACAAATAAGAACAATTGTAGGTATGTAAGTTTTAACAATAATAGCAAAAAAATTAATAAGAACAACTTTTTCAACTTAAACATAGACTTAGCTTAGGATTGGTTGCTGTTTTTTTGCTTGCTGTTTTTCCATCTGAATATCCCTTCATTTCCCTACATTGATGAGCGTTTTCAGTGATATTGAAATTGATATTGAAATTTGATATTGAGAGAGTATCAAAAAGAGTGGTTTGATTGGGTTGACTGACTGACTGATTGACTGGTTGACTGGTTTGTTGTTTGGTTTGTTTTGTTTTGGTTTGGTTGATTGTTGATTGGTCATGATAATGTTGTAGACTGGTTTTAGGATACGGTTTTGTGGCTGTTTGGGTTAGTGGGTGAGCTGAGGGGGTGGTGGTGGTGGTGGTGCTGGGCTGGGCGAGCGGATTGGTGGTGCACCTGGTGCGCATTTTACAAATCAAATTAAACACATAAAACGTTGCATGTTTTTCACAGATTTTATTGAAATTTCGTTTCATCATTGTCTTTGTTTATTAATCATCAAAAAGAAAGGTTAAACTTAATTATGTGTAAGGAATAAAGTAAAATAAGAAAAATTTTCATTACAAGTAAGGCATTTCTCTCTCTGTATGGATGGGAGGTATGGGGACTTTCCTTGTCTTTCCTTATGCGTGTGTGTGTGTGTTGTATGATTATGCGGAAAATTTGTTTGGTTTTTTTGTTTTTTCAATGTGATGTTAAATTTCTTTTTTGTTTGTTGTTGTCTTTACACTGCATTCTAGATATGTACATAAAAGTTGTGGAGTTGTGAAATGTTTTGGCGAAATTATGTTTAATAATTGCACAATACTTAAAATTAAGAGGGGCAAATCGCTTGGTGGATTGTCTGATATTTTTGTGGCATGAAGAAAACCCTAAATTAATGCTTTCATATGAGAATATTTTACAGAGAAACGTCGATTGTTTAAGTTTTCTTTTTTGTTTTGTTTTTTGTTTTGTTTTGCTCTTCTTTCAATTAATCAAAAGAGTGTGATGTGAAGAAAATGTACGACTTAAGATTAAGAATGTAAGAAAACAAATGTGCTAAATTTACCAAAAGATAATGAAGTTAACAAAACAAAAATTACAAAAAAAATAAAAAAAACCAAAATCAAGAGGTGCAGTTCTCGAACTGGCAACTAACAAATCGCATAGTTATAAATTATATGTATATATAGAAATGTATATATTAAACAATGATTGTATAAGGAGTAACAAATCGGGAGCACAAATCATAACCAAAGGGAGACTCACGTGCGCGCGCAACACATTAACACCACTTGATTGTATGGGATCGATAGATAGATAGATAGATACATAGATTGATAGATAGATAGTCACTCTCTTTAAAACTTAACAACATTATCATGATCAACGTCAACTATATATCTGTTTAAAGCTGTGGAATCGTATAGTATATGTATTAACAGCAGTAAGCAATAGTGGGCAATAGAGTGGGCTATAAAAGGGGCGGGGGAGGGGCGGGGGCAACAACAGAGAACAGATAAAAGATAAAACAGAAAACGGTAAACGGTAAACGGAAAACAGAATATGGTAACGATAACCAAAGAACGTTATATGTGAGTTGTTTATTTTGGGGTGTGGGAACAACACTTTTCACCTTTCACTAGCCTGTCAGCAGTAGTACACTCGTAGTTTTTCTTGTTTTTCTTTTGTAGTAAAATATTTACCTTATTTCGAGGTTAAGAATCACCTGAAGTTTTCACTGAAAACGCTCGCTCAGTACACGGAAACGAAGAGGCTTTTCTTGGCCTTTTCCACAGCTCGATTTAGTTCAACATAATGCTAATATATTTATGTGTATTGTGTAAGTGTGAAGTGTAAGGGGGGGTGGTGGTGGTGGCATATGTAAATATATATATGTATGGGCATATGTGTGTTTGTGTGTGTGTGTGTGGATAATATATATAAACAAGACTCAACAACGTGTGTACATAACATATACATGTACATACATATGCATATACATATGCCCCATATGTGTCGTATATAGCTTTTGCCGGGGGCCGAAAAAACCAAAAAACAAAACACGCAACGCAAACATACGCATCACAAACAAATAACCCAAACAGTTTTTCCCTAACTTTGCATGTATGTATGTATGTAGGTATATCCGATCTGGCATTATAATATCTGGGTGGTGTTAACTTTGATTTCGATATCGATTCGATTCGATTCGATTCGTTTCATGACAAACAAATGCAACAATCATCTATAGTAGAGGGATAGTCCACATTATTATACAAGTTTTCTGTTTCTTTTCTCTCATTCGTTCTCTCTCGCATTTTCTCTAACGTTTAAAGCATTTCTCCTTCCGGGGATCTTGAAGGCCTTGAACAGTGTACCCAAAAATGTGAATGGGGTAGGGGGGGCGTGGAAGGGAGAGGTATGTATGTATATGCAATACATAATTAACATTTATTAAGAGTTTAACTTTTTTGCAGTTCGCATAACAATTGGTGTTTTGTTTTTTTCTATTGCTGTAGGTTCCCTTTCTTCTCTTGTTTTCTTCATTTTTTGTTTAAGTTAATATTTCATTACTTATTTCATTTGTTGTGTTTTTTGTTTTTGTTTTGCAATTTGGTGTTGCTTCTTACAGAAAATGAATTACTTTTTTTGGTTTTTTAAAGAGGAAAAACTTGCTATAGCCTATAGAGGTGTATTCTGTGTGTGTGTGTGGTTATGTTGTGTGTTGCCTGTTTGCTGGTTGTTTGTTTGATTGGTTTTTTTGTTTGTTTTGTGGTTGTTGGAGGCTGGGGGCTGTGGGGGGTGGGGGGTGGACTTGATTGATTGGTTTACTTGGATATTAATTCACAACAGTGGTTAATGGAATTTGTCGCGCCCTCTTTGTCTCCTCCTCGGTGATTTTCTGCTCAATTAGAAACTGCGCTTTGGCAATGGCGTTCGGCTGACCAGTAATGGTTACAATGCGATTTCTAGTGCCAGGTGCGAATATGCCCTTTTTGGAAATTTGCACATTTGCGCCAGAAACATGTTGAATCTCAACTAAACTACGACCGTTCGGACCTGGAATATTTGCATCAGATTTATGTTAAATATATTTTAAGAATAGTAATATGACAATATGTGTGGTTTATATACGATTACGAGTTATGTGTATATGTTGTTATAGATTGTAGATTGTATATATTGTAGGTATGTATATTTTATATGGAAAGGTGTGCTGTGTGTTTTATAGCAGTTAAGTGTTAAGCGGATCGAAACTTACGTTATTTTGTAAATTCAAACCAAAAAGGAAACACAATTATCAATAGCCGTTTTATAATAAGCTCTGGAATGATGGATTTCGGGGGTTGGGGGCGGGGAGTGGAATAAGATTGGATTGGTCCCTACAAACTAATGACCTAACGACCTTATAAATGACACTGAGCTGAGGTAAATGGAACAGCATCCAACAAACATAATTAAAACTCGTTCTTTATCCAAGAATTGCACTAGCCGACTGGGGGCATAAGTATTCATATATAAAAATTCGTTAAACATAAACAAAATGTGGGAAAAAAAACCTACAACCTAACATTGGGGGGGTGGGGGCGTGGATAGTGCTGGTGGGTCTAAAGCTAATGCCTACTGCTAACTGCTGCTGCTTTCCAGATACACAGAGAATATCTGTCTGTGTCTGTGTGTGGGTGTGGGTGTGTGTGCGAACTTGTGCGAACTTCCAGTTGATCGGAATGGGAGTGGATCATGGATCATGGATCGTGCGGGTCGTGCGGCTTGTGGGTTGTGCGTGTGTGTGAGGCAAGAACTTGACTAGAAATTTCGCTATAAGTTGGATGAATTTATTGGGGAATATCATATGTATATTGAGAATGTTGTACGGAATGCTTCGAATGCAGAATATCCCAACAGATCTCTCTCTATCTATCTATCTTTCTACATATATTGTATGTCTGTCTCTTGAGAGTCTGCCCTGCGATGAGTCTGCTGGAATGATGGCTATGTCTAATGGATCTGATCTATGGCTAAAGCACAGAGTGGGGGTGGGGGAATACGAGTGCGATGTGGGCGGGTGGAAACTCTTTCGGCTTTTCCTTCTTTTGGCTTCTGGTGTGGGGTGGCTAGGGATCGGGGGAGGCAGGAGGAGTTCGGGGCTCGGGGTTCGGTAAATAAAGTTGCGGTGTTGTTGCTGTAGTTTCTGGTAGGTTGTTTTTTTGCATTTTGCATTTAGTAGGGATAATAGTAATGGCGCCCACCTAGAATTGCGCCGATGATCATCTCGGGCACCTCCACGTTCTTCGAGTCCTTGGAACTCAGGTCCCCGGGTGTGGGGCTCTTGCTGAGGCCGCCCAACTGGGCGCTGTTCGCCGCTCCCGTGGCGGCCGTTAGCCCGAAACTGTTGTTGTTCAGCGAGACGGGCGTGGCCGGCGCCGTGGCGGAGCCCAGATGGCGGAATGGATCGAATTGCACCGCGGCGGCGTCCAGCTGCGACTGTGTCGGCCGGCTGGCGGCTGCGGCAGCCGCTGCTGCAGCGGCATACTGCTCCAGATTCACCTGACCGACAGCGCCGAACACATTGCTGGCATTGGCCGCATTGGCGGCCGCCGTCTGCTGGTCCAGCGTCGTCACGCCCAGGAAATTGCCCAGCGTCGAGTGAGCACCGTTGGTGTGGGGCACGCCCACGCCCATGCCGAGCACTCCGTACTTGGCTAGGACGCCCAGGGCGTTGCAGACTTCAGTGGTGACGGTCTCCGAGTAGCCAGAGCCGCGCATGGCATTCTGCAAGGGGTAAAGCAAATCTTTGATTAGTCGTCTGTCGCCAGAGGTGAGAACGCCACTGATCAGCGGATGAGGCCGAACCTTAATATGCTCGAGCAGTTGGTTGGCAACCGCCAGATTGGGCGCCGGATTGGGGGCGCCCAGGTTGATGGACAAGTTGATGCCGGTGCCGTTGACTAGCAGACTGGCCGCCGAATTGGCGCCACCGATGGAAGTGCCCAGCGTCGAGTTGAGCGATGCGGTGCTCGAGTTGATGGCATTCTGATTGGTGGCGTACGGGGAGCCGGTCGGGTTGAAGTTGGCCACCGGCCCGCTGACGTCCGCGTAGGAGACATTCAGGCAGGTGCCCGACTGCGGGTCCTCGACGATCTTCGAGAGGATCATCTTGCAGGCGTTCTTGTTGTTCTCCTTGTCGCCAATGATGGTGATACAGCGCTCCTGCAGCGAGACATCCTTGGGCTTCTGCGAGATCTGGACATAGGAGCCGCTGTCCTCCTTGATCTGTTTGATGAAGGCACCGCCCTTGCCGATGATCATGCCGGCTGTGGAGTTGGGCACCAGGATCTTGACCTGCTTGTCCCGCTCCTGGGTCTGTTTCGACTCGGCATCGATGATCTTTGTGGTCAGGTCGGGCTTCTCGCGGATTTTGTCCATTATAAAGTCCAGCACGACCATGATGGCTTCCGTGGATCCAGTGATCAGGCAGACGCGTTCAGTGGTGCCTAAAAAAGTGCCATACGATTAGAGGATCTTTGAGTGCAGCGCTTGGTTAGAGGGGACTCACCTGGATAGAAGTCATGCGACTTGGACATCTTCACCCTAGCACCCGTGTCCTTCTGCAGGGAGGCGATCGTCTCGCCTCCTTTGCCTATGATGGCCCCTGAGGCCACCGCGGGCACCAGTATTTTCATGTGATACGTTGTCTCGCCTGCAATCAAAGAATCGAAACGGGTTCACAGAGCGACCAATGGTTTTCGGGGGGTTTTTATTTAATTTCTTTGGGGGGTGGGAAGTAGAAAGGGGGTTGGGTTATTCTTTTCAATAGATTATAGGCTCTGGCTCTGGTTAGTCGGGTTAGAGGGCGGGCACTGGCTGTTGCTGTTGGCTGTTAGGCTTAGTTTTTCTATGTTCTTTTTTGGCTACAAAATATAAATAATAGCAGCTCTCTTTCAGCGACGATCGTTTGTTCGTTCGGCGGGGCGCTCGCAACGATACGACGGCGATACGTTCTTCAAGCATTACTTCCACTCGATTTTTGGTTAGTTTTAGTTTTAGCTTTAGCTCTTTTTTGGTTTTGGTTTTGTTATTGTTATTGTTATTGAAATTCAATTTTGGTTTAGTTTTAGTTGAATATTTGTTTTCATTTTTTGTTATTTGCTGTGTTGGCTATGGCTATGGCTATGGCTATGGGCGGTTTGGTTATGGTGGTGCAGGCGGTGTGGTTCGACTGTGTGGTCTGTTTTTGGTGGCTGTTGTGGTACGATTGTGGGTTGTGGCAAGCCATGAGACGAGTAGGAGATATGCGCTCGAGATGAGATGCAACGGACAGAATGCGCTGGCGACACACATGAGTAAACCACTTACTTCCCTCCACTGAACCGGACGGACACGGACACAGGTCATCAGGGTAATGGGCCCAAAACAGAAACCGTTTACAACCAAATTTTGTGTGGCCCAAAAACGTAAGCTAAGGCAAAAAGTTGGTCAAGAGGCTGGTTCGGAGGTTAATTCGTTCGTTGGGTCAAAGTCAAAGTTTGCGTCGATCTTTTTTTCGGTCTGTTGTCATTTTGAAAGTCAAGCTCAAAGCGCGCGCTCTTGCAGAAAGATACAGTTACAGGGTACAGATACAGATACAGATATGCAGAGATACAACGAAACGGTACAGATAGGATAGCATTGAGTCTACGATTCTCTTTAGTGGTTATTAATCGCATTAATTAGTTGATCTAGATTTTTTGGCTAGACAAAGATGGGTTTAATGGTATTTAATGAAAGTGTGAGAAAGCTTACCATGATGAATATGATTATTGTTATTATTTTCAATTTCAACCTCAATTCCAGAACAAACTGACTCACCTGAAATGGCAAAGAGAAGAACGAGAATAATGCATTACAATTAGGGGGTAAAAAATACACACATTTACTACGTAACAATAACAATAACAATAAAGATGATGTAAGGCAATGGGAATGAACGAATATGTCATATGGGGGTCAGACCCAGGCCAGGGCAATGTGGGTGGTTACAGTGGACACACGCTGGGCCAGCTCTTCGAACTGTTACCCAACAAGGGAGAACCAGTTGCTTCAAGCCAGTGCTTACCGTACAAAGAGTATAACAACAGACTCAAAGATCAAAGTCCCAGAGCTAGACTCAATGACAAGATCATCTATGATCATGCCAGGCTACAGTGAAACCAGCGATAAGCCAATGCTATCGGTTCTTACTGTACCAGAAAGAATTGCAGTGTCCCAGCCAGGATGTGCATGCACAACAAGATGTAAGGATGTAAGGCATATGTCATGGCAAAGTGGATACACCCAGCAGAGGAGTGAGCTAAGCCAAGTCTTTAGCGGCTAGTGGCCACTGTACAGAGGGCATCACAGACTCAAGTCGCCTGCCAGGGCCGCGCCAGTAAACAAACAAACAAATTTCAATTAATAAAATGTGTCAAGCGGAGACGCTCTATTGCACAAACGACCATGCGGCAGCGTGGCAGTGTGGCAGCATGGCAGCGTCACAGATCTAAGCCCGTTGCACCTGACTGGCGCTGGCGCTGCCACAGCCGTCTGTCCTGTCCGACTTACTCGACTTGACTTGAGGCAGCCCCAAGACTGTGCTGTGCCCCACCGACGCGCCACTGTTGTCGCTGCCACTTGCCACTTGGCACTCGTTTCGTTTAAATTTAGCTTCTTTTTCGCTCGCCCTTCCATACCGCCCCCAACCCTAGATGCCACCACATTGATATGCTGAAATGTGTGCCAGTCGTCGACGTCGTCGTCGTCGTCTTGGTCTTATTGCCACTCAGAAGCAAAGGAAGAGGCAGAGGCAGAGAGGACAGAGGATAGAGGAGAGAGGCAAAGTGTCCTTCAAAAGTATTTCTCTAATTAGATGCAACACACATGGTGTCGCCTCGCACAAGCGATGACATTGCAGGGAGGGGATGTGGGACGGGGGACTGTGGAGGGTGCTGCTTGCGGGACCAGTCGCATTGGACCATTTGCCCCGCTTTGCAAGCATGTGTGAAAATGCGATTTGCAAAAGAATTCGCAAGGCGCAAAACAAAAGCGAAAAGATCAGAGAAGCAGGGAAGCAGAGAAGCAAATAAAGCACAGCCCACATATTTAACACCACGCCCACAGTTTGGCCAATTTCCGTTTGCAGAAAGCGAATTTCGAAATTCCTTAAAATAATTGAAATAGCTTCAACATTGCCGGTTTGCCGTTTTGCCATTTTGCCATTTTGCCGGATGCATCTATCAGATATTTCTATCAAATGCTGATAACCGCACAAAAAAAATGTGGAAGGAAAAGCGATAAAAACAAAAGAGAAATAAATAAAACTTGGCTGCAATCTGCACAGTAAATATTGCTGGGGCAGAGCCCGCCAAGTTGGCCATTTGCTTAGGGGTTTTTATGGGGCACCCAGGACCTATATATGTACCTACCACCCAGGGGCACGCAGTGAGGCTGCTGTGGCTTTGGCTCTGGCTGTTGACACTGAGCTGCAGCTTAAATTATGTGACTGCCATAAATAACA
The DNA here is from genome assembly GCA_005876895.1 of Drosophila azteca. Classification (NCBI taxonomy): domain Eukaryota; kingdom Metazoa; phylum Arthropoda; class Insecta; order Diptera; family Drosophilidae; genus Drosophila; species Drosophila azteca. The sequence goes on along the minus strand of VCKU01000004.1, from coordinate 15,181,320 downwards.
CTTGCAGCACATTGGCCAGACCGCCCAGAGGGCTGCACTGCTTGTGGCATACAAGTGGGCGTTGCACAAGCAGTGTGACAGGGTGGCAGGCCGACTGGAGACTAATTTCATATGCATTGTGTGCAGGATTGGTTGTGGAAAACTTGGGAAACTAGGCTAACGACAAGCTGGCACACTCATCGTCTCTCTCGTCCTCGTCCTCGCCCTCGTCCTTTCCCGGGAGCACCCAAAGCGAATGCAATGAAAAATAAAAACACCTCCGTGCTGCAACCTGCAGCACGCAAATCGTTGAAGCAAAGTTCGTTGCAGCCAAGTGGCTGTCGCGTACCACGCGACGTATGTGTAATGTGGCCAAATGTGACACGCCACGCGAACAAATGCCCGGATCCCGTGGCGGACTACACGATATTCATTATGTCCACTTAAAGGCATGGCCATGCTAAGCAGAATAGGATGTTTACCATCGATAGGATAAAAGACATCAAGATATGCAGGCAGAGCCACAATCAATGCACATTTAACACTCTTTAAAATCACTGCACTGGATTTTAAACCTCCTCCTAAACCTCATCCTTCCTTCTTTCTCTTCCTTTCCGTAACCCATTTCTTTTTTGCACCTAACATACGATATGCACGAGTTTCTGTTTTTCGCAAATTCCCATGCGGAATATATGTCATGCCGTAATATTTATGCAACACCAATGAATCACTAGTGTGTCCCGCAGCCCAAAGGAAAGCCGTACATACATACTACATATATAGCACATACATATATGTATATACATATATATACAATTTTAAAGTAAATTTTTAGATGGACGCCCACATTAAAGCGTACGATTAGCATATGATGAGATTTCTTTGTATATAGTATAGTCGATTGTGGTGGTGGCGGTGGCGGTGGCTGCTGTTTCGATTTCGATTTCAGTTTCGGTTTTCTGTTGCTCAGTTTTTGATGAGTGTTTGTTGGTTTTTGGGTTTTATTTTGTTTGTGTATGTGTGTGTGTTTGTGTTTGTGTTTGCGGGATGTGGGCTGTGCTGTGCTGTGCTGGATGTTGGGTGATCTTTTGGATTATTCTTTTTTCTCAACGAAAATACTGTCAACGCAATGTTAATGGATAATTCATTTATAGCTTGCAGCTTCCTGGGGACGCCGTTGGATTTATTTGATTTTTGGGGCATTTCTTTGTATTTATTTTTTCTTTCTTTCTTTTCTTTCATTTTTTTCTGGTTGCTGGCTTTTTGGCGGCTTTTTGAATGAGGCGACGTGGTGATTGATGCTGTTGCTGTTTGTTGGTTTGTTGTAGCGATGTAGCTCGATAGTTATAGTAGTTATATATGTATATACAATATATATACGATTAATATATAGAGAAGTGGTGTTCATTTTTACGAGTATGTACGAGTAGGGTGTAGTATAGGAAGTTGTGCGCAACTTTTCTGATAGTTTCAATGCTGTTGATGTTGATTGCTTTGTTTCTTAGGTCACACTCACCGTAGCACCAACAGGAGGCAGTCTTATAGTTGCCCAGTGGCAATGCTTGCTGCTGGGATGTGGATGCTGCTGCTGCTGCGGCTGCTGTGGCAGCCACTGATGCTGATGCACAGTCTAATGCTGAGACTGTGGCTGTGACTGATGTGGCCCCCGTCGTGTCGGGCGGCGTGTTGGCACCTGGCGTGGCATTCGGCGAACCATTCTCACTCAGGGGCGACTGTTGCAGCTCCATCTGATGGTGTTGAATATTGTATTGGGGGTTAGCTTGGCTTGGTTGTTGCTGCTGCTGCTGCTGCTGCTGCAGCTTCTTATAGTAGCTATGAACGGCTGATGAGTATGTTGCTGTGATATTGCTATTGCTATTGCAGATGCTGATGCCGCTGGTGCTGCTGCTGCTGCCGCTGCCGCTGTTGGAGGAGCTGTTGCTGCAACCACCACTGCCACTGCCAACGCTGGCCATCGAATGTGTGGATGAGGGCGACGACGTGTTTGTGGAATGTCGTGGCTGATAGTTACTAGCTAATTGCTGCTGCATATGTGTGGGCGTTAATAGCTGATATTGGTATATGAAATGTTCTTGTTCTTGTTCTTGTTGTTGCTGTTGCTGCTGTTGCTGCTGCTGTAATCGTTGTTGTTGCATCTGGAGTTCTTGCCTCTGATTTTCTTGTTCTTGCGACATTGATTCAATCGCATACTGCTGTATCAGCTGCTCGGCGGCCCTGTCCATGGCCGTCCTCATGGTCGTAATACTATCCATTGCTGGGATTTGTTGGCTGGGAGTAGGAGGTGCCCTTTGTGCTGCTGGAAGCTGGAAATGTTATTTTCTGCCGTTCCCGTTCAGTCTTCACATTGCCTTCTCGACGGAATTGATTTGTTCTCTCTCTTCTTTGTTTTTATTATTAATTTAATGGTTTATCTTGGTTATTATTTTAACTTTTTAACTGTTTGTTATCGGTGCGCACTTGTTCACTCGTTGTTTTTGTTTTATTTTCATTTATTTCTACGCGATTTCCAATTATAAAACTTGTTCAATAAACGAAAAGAAAAAGAAATGGAAAATTGTTTTAAATTAAGGCATTCTTTCAAAGAACAGTTTTTGGTCACACTAAAACATACACACATACACACACACACACACGCACACGCATTGATGAAAGCAGAGTGCCATATAGACAGAGAGAGAGAGAGAGAGATAGAGAGCGAGAGATTAGGGATGTTACAAACGATCACTCGTCGTTTTTGCAGGTTCAGTGTGACCTTGCTATAAATTTATTGCACTCTTATCTCCCTCTCTCTCTATCTCTATGGATATTTCTATTATATTATTTAATTGTTAGACGATTCGAGTGGTGTGGCTCTTTGTGCAGTTGGTGGCTTTAGTTTTTATTTGTTTTTGGGATAATGCTCTTCATGATGATGCGGTGGCTGTAAGTTTTTACATAGAGCGACAGAAAGAGAGAGAGAGAGAGATAAGGTTTGGGTTGAAAGAGTGGTGACATCGGCAGTGGTTTTAGTAGATTTCCTTATGATTGGTTTGGTGGTTTTTGGTTTCGATTGATTCGTTGAGTTCGATTTTTGATTAGAGGTGGTGTTGGTTGTGGCATGACGATTGATTGATTGATTGATTGTTTCTATTTTTTTTAAGTTCTGTTCTGTTGGTGCGTGGCATTTGGCTTGTTCATTTTGGTTGTTTTCTTGATGGTTTCGGTTAGATATATATATTTTTGTAGGCGACAACGATAACAACAACAACAACAACGATTACGAGTACAATGCGAGATAGTTTTTCTTATACAGTATACGATAGATGCGCAAGTAAGAGACAGCGAGAGAGAGACAGCGAGAGAGAGGGAGATATAGAGATGTGTGTGTGTGATAAGAAATATCTATTTGCTACAAAAGCGGCAGCGGCAGCAGCAGCATCAGGATTTCAGCAAAGGTATTTGATTGTAGTTGATTGAAGTGCTTAAACGATCGGTTGGTTGGTTGGTTGATTGATTGATTGAACGAACGTCCAACTTGATTGCCATTGAAATGAATTACATCTGTGTAACAGCTCTCTGGCCGTTTTGGGATGATAATGACTATCGACTATCGACTCGGATATCCTTCAAATTTGAATAATAATATACATATACAGAATTCGATTTAGAAGTACGAGTATGCATGGTGCTATGGCGAGATAGATAGTAGGGTATGTCCATGTAAAATACAATGGATTATTGTTTTTGTTAATGACGATAGAGTTACACAACATCCAAATAAAATGCTATGGAAGACAAGGGTTTACCATTCAGCAGTAGACTTCGAGTTGAGTTCAGTGGAGATGTGGGCGATGTTGTCGCTGTCGAGGATCGATGCTGCTGCAGTTTCGAGATGCTGTCGAAGGAGGCGGAAGCGGAGGAGGAGTGATTTCTACTCGTAATACTTGATGCTTGCTTCGGGCTCGTTGGCAGGACGTCGATCATTTGAGATGCTTTTGCTTTTGCTTTTGCTTATTGCTTTGCTATTGCTTTCGATTGATGCATTTGATTATAGCTTTTCAGTCGTTTAAATGTTCTTTTTTGTTTTTTGTTTTGTTTGGAGATTATGAATTATTTATCCTTTGCGTAGTTTTATCACAATTTGTATGGAGTTTTAATGTCCTTTTTGCTTTTGCTTTTGCTTTTGTTTTCTGAATTTATCACATTTGAGTTGAGTTCAGCCGAGATTGGTTTTGTCATTAGTTTTGTGGGAATGCTGCTGCTTTTGGAGGATATTACAAGTTATTTTTTGTGGATTACTTATTTATATGTAAATCTGAATTTATTATATTTTTATTTCTGCTGCTAATCGCACGCCTAACGTCGGCGTCCAGTCACTGTCGAATGTTCGTTGGGGTGGACTGGCGCACACACAACAACAAAACAACAAAACAACAAAAACAACTATTCGTGATTATTGGAGAGTGTTCTAGTTTTGATTTTTTATATATTTTAAAATCGTTTTATTATTCTACTATTCTTTTTGTGTGTGTCTGTGTGTGTGTGGCATGCAGCACATCAATTTATGGCTTCATATTCGTGTGTGCTCGTATTATCTATAATTATATTTGCGCTATGGTTTCTGACTCGACAATTACAAGCACATTTATATGCATGGACGACGGCAATGAAAACCAAACAACAACAAAATATATAAAAAATCAAATCAGAATCATTACAGTATGTAATATAATTGTAATCATATGGGAGGGCAGGAGGGATGTACATACATATGTAGCATGGTGTTGTGTGGTCAATAGATGTAACAAATAGTACGAGTATCATGGTCAAGCGAATTGATGGAACAGCGGAAGCCCCTCTGCACCCCCGCCCCTGCATTGATAAGCCACAAGCCGAAAATGATTCGTATATGGGAGTATGTGAGAGGTCGGAAATGGATGGGGAGGTAAATAGTATATGTATACGCTATAGCTGGCAAACTACAATTACAAATCGATTAAACAAGAACTTTTTGGGCCAAATCAAATCAAAGCCAGCCAAAGACCTTCGACCCTGTTCAAAATCCACACACACACACACACACAAACACACACAGTCATTAAACGAATCCAAGCATGAATGCGGCATTAGGGTGGATTATTAAACATCAGCAATTTCGTAAAATTAGTAGACATTTTTAAATAGAGAAATTATTAAAACGGATATAAAAAATATGTGATATTTGTTTAACAACAAAAACAACAAGCAACTGGGGGCGTAACACGGCCGTGAGATCATCGTTGAGTGAAAAACCCTTTCTGGCGATTTCGGAGATTGATTTATCGTTGGCTGCTGGCTGTTCCCGCCATTGAGAAGTCTCGACAGAAATATGATTAGAGAAGCAGCGCAGCCGAAATGAAATGCGGGCTCAATGAACAACAAAAACAACAACAACAACAGAAAAAAACACCTGCCATCGTTAGAGCCATCGCCATAGCCAAGAGTGTGTTGCCAAATGGCAGGCAAAATTAACAACTGGTTGGCAATAGCCAAAACTCTGATTACACAATGAAGCTTGGGGCCAGCCAGCCAGCCAGCCAGACAGCCAGCGACAGAGGACTGAAGCTGAGACCTGGAACTGGAACTGGAAGTGACAGCCAGAGATGCTGATGCTCTGCGGCAATATGTTTTGTTGTTGCAGCAGGGATTTGTGGCACGCATAAATAACACATTTCTCGAGACATTTTTGCGGCAAATGGCAAACAGACAAGAGACAGGTCGACAGACGACGACTGGCCAAGAAAAATAAAAGTAAAACGCCTCTAGAGCGTTTCTTTTTCATTTTATTTCTATCTTTCGGTTTGGTTTGTTGTCTTTTTGTATTTCGCTTTTCAGACGGTGGTTGGGGTTGGGGGTTGGGGTTACCTTACCAAAAGGCAATGTGAGCACATTTTTTGTATTTTTTGTTGTATTTTTTTGTTTTTTTTTCATTGCTATGTGGGGGTTTTGGGGCTCATACTCGGGGCTCGTATGTGAATGAGTGAGTGAGTGTCTCAACTTATTTTTGGCTTTTTCATGCACGCACACACACACACACAGAGGCAGAGAGACATGTTTGCCCACATTCAAATCACTTTTCAAGGTTACATTTGCTTCCCGCATTTCAACCTGAAATCAAGTCGAGATTTTATATAGTTTTTTTTCAGTTTCTGTTTCTGTTTTGTTTTTGGCTTCGTTTGGCCTAAGTACTGAACACACACGCCACACACACACGCACTGCCTGACAACGCGACTCTTGAATTAATTATAGTGGACATTCGCTATGAATTGATTTCAAGAATCCACTGATAAAGCCCCTTCGAACCAGGTCGGACTCTGCTGAGGTCAAACTTCATGTTGGGCTGGCATTCGCTTTGCTTTAGTTTCCAGCGTTTCAGAGTTTCAGTTTTGTGTCTCTGAATAATCATTGCTGCCTGACATTGAACTGAATTCGTGGCTCTGCTCAGTGCCTGTGTCTGTGTCTGTGAGTGTGAATGTGTGGGTTTTCAAATGATTTACAAAATCAAATATTTATGGTAAAGTATTTCCAATTGGAGTTTGTCAAATCGAATCACAAATGGAATGTTTTTGCTGGCAAGATAATAAAAACAAGAGAACCCACCCAATGGTGGTTCTGCTGCTGTCCCTGAAATACTAGATAAACCGAGTTGACAGCACGTTAATTGTCGCTCGAGTGTGTGTGTGTGTGTTGCCTAATATTCATATTCGAATATTACGTATACGCAACGGTGTGTCCTCGTGCGGAGAGCACTGTTTAAAGCTGCGGGGTATTTGCCCAGTGAGATAAACCCCATAATTATAATTATAAGTAGAGTTTTTCATAGCATTGCAGCACACGCTAATTGCCAAGGTCAACACGAAAGCACAGAAACACTCACACACACACACACAGAGAGAGAGAGGGACAAAGAGAGGGAGATATGGGGAAGATAGATACAAAGATACGGGGAAGATATGGAAGATACTTATAACCAAATTGCACTTAACACATACAGAAACTCTGCTGTAATTGAAACGATGGCGTCAGTGGGTGCTGCTGGTGCTGTGGCTGCTGCTGTTGAAGGAGGTGGCTCTCCTGCGGCTGCTGCTGCTGCATCATTGTGGGGGTGGTGGGTGTTGTTGTTCTGGCAAACAACATGCTTCTGCCTGGGTAGCCAATGTAGAGTGTCTCTATCGGAATGGCTGGCGCGCGGAAGCGAAGGCGAAGGTGAAGGCGGGGAGCGGGAGCTGGAACGGAGCTGGAGCGACGACGAGCGAGCGCACGAAACGAGCGACTGACTGAACCGAACTGAAGAATTCCGTGCGCCGAAGACGGAGACGGAGACCAGACTCAAGCATAGAGTTCGGACGAGAGAGAGAGAGAGAGAGCGAGCGAGCGAGCGAGCAGCCCCACATGGAGAGAGAAACGTGGTGGGGAGAGAGACGTAGGTAGAGCGAGCGAATGGGAATGCGAGAGCATTGGCTAATGAGTCACGAGTGTGCGATCATACCCAGAGATGATGTAGCTGTCTGTGTGCGTATGATCTAATGGCTGGGACTGGGACTGACTCGGACTCGCTCGTTGATTGCCTCACTTTAGTCGGTCGGTCCCCATTATCAGCAGAGCAGAGCAGAGAGAGAGAGCGAGAGTGGAAGAGCTGTAGAGAGGGAGAGCATGTCAGGGATGGAGAGAGAGAGCGACAGATTGGGGGGCGTGTGCCGAAAATAGAAACTGCTGTGGCAACATGTGATACCAAAATCAACAGCCAGCCAGCGAGCCATTCCGAAATGAGTTGATAAGCCAGCAAAAGAGTGAACGTGTCACGTTTGGAGCGGACCCCAATGCGGATCCCCATTCGGATTGGATTTGCCATTCAATGAGCAATCAACGCGCATTTCCCAATGATCCACAAACTAGGAGGAGGCACACACTGCGTATGCGTAATATACATATATCTCGGCATGTGACCCAATTTGTTAGCTGGCCCAAAAGCCAATGGCGAGCCTGATTGGCCTATTCCCTTTTCTGGCCTAATCACTGGTCGAAAGGGAAGCTACCTACCACTCGTGCCACAATAGTTGGCCCTCGAGTTATTAGTAGGCCACTTGAGGCCAGGCCAGGCCAAGCCAGGCCCTAGCATGGGCATGGGCATGGGCATGGGCCGGGGCGGAGATGCTCTACAAGTGCAACAGCAGCAGTGGCAGCAACACTTGAGCTGCAACAATAGAATGCACCTAAGAATAAGGTAACCCAAAAACACGCCAGAGAGATACCAAAAACATTGAGAGAGAGAGAAAGAGTGAGATTCAAAGACACAGAGAGAGAGAGAGAGGTGGTGGGTGCCCGCAGGCAGTAAACGCACTTGAGATGCGGCCAGGCTACAGCAGCCAGCAGTTGCAGCAGTTGCAGCAGCAGCAGCCTGCCAACCCAGTTACCTAGCGGTACTCAAGGACGTTGGCTGACGCGAGGCTGTCTCTGTCTCTGCCTCTGCCTCTGTGGCAGGCTGCAATGGCGCCAAATGCTGCAGTGCAGCTCCTGGCCTGGGTCTGGCGGCTCAGGCGGCCACTGCGCAGGACCTTTGCCTAGGCACTTGCCACAAACACACACACACACACACACACACACTCTCGAACACACACACAGACAAGAGCGTGGTCACACGCACACTTTGCACACCCGCATTGTCATCAAAGTAGGTCAACCGCTCGCCGCTGCTGTCAGCTCTCGTTGCTCTCACTCACTCATTTTCTCTCTGTCGCTCTCACTTCGCCTCTGTGCGGTGTGCTCGTCTTTTATGCGCTCGGCTTAGCGCTCGGCTCGACTTTAATGCTTATACACCCCCAATGATGCACCCCCATCCATCCCACACACACACACACACACAGACTCATACATAATTTTCCAGCATTGATTACATAAGCCCCAGCGTCGACCCCGAAACGTTGACCCGCCCGCCCCTTTATTTTTCTCATTTTCTACTGCATTTCCTTTGCAGCCTCAGTCGCTGCTGACGCATTTCCAACCCCAGACCCTCAGACCCTGCCCCCAACCCCCATCCATCTTTGAAGCTGTTTTTCTCCGTGTGTGTGTGTGTGCGTGTGTGTGTGTTTTTGTGTTATTTTTCAACTATTTCTGACAGCTTCTAAAAAGTCGTATAATTCTATGCTGACAGCCATAAATAACAAACAATAGCCAGAGGATAGAAGATAGAAAACAGAACACAGACGAAATAAATATTAATAAATGAATGACTGACTATCAAGACAGCTAAATAAATAAATTCTATGTAAACTATTGAGCAACACACATACTCATACACACGGACCTGTTCCACAGCGTTCACAGCAAAGAGCAGAAGAGCAGAATAGACAATAGACACACACACACACACACACAATGGTGGCTTGAATTGTGGCTTGAATGGTTGGCTCATTAATGACAACTGCAGCTGTATCCACACACACACACAAACATCTCAATCTTGGCCCGAAACAAAACCTTGCAGCTAAGCAAAGAACAGCCAATCATTTTCCCACCCGACAAAAGACTTATCGACCGATCCCCAAAATCAATATGTAAATATAAACGAAAAAATATTATGTTAATATTTACCTTACTAATTTGTCGACTTACTAAATTTCCGCACTCCCAGCCAAAAAATGATAGCACTTACAATTTAGATAATGCTTAAAAATATTGATAATTTGTTCGCTTTAAAATATAAAATAAAATTACTTTGAGTTTGGATACCAATTGAATGGTTTTGTTCCCATTGCCTACTCTGTAAAACGAAAATCATGTCATTATTCATATCTCATCATCCATCCCCAATCCCCCACACCCCACACCCCACGTTCCCAATTGACAAACAGACTTTGCGCCAAGTTAAGTCCATCATTCAGTCATTCAGACGGCAATTAAGAAATGTTCGAAAACGTGTTTCAGCTGTTGGGGCTCTCACGAGTGCGAGAGTATCGATACGTATCGTATCGTAATATCAAACACTAGGCTTGGCCATGCCCGCGGGCTGCCGCGGGGGCGAGACTCTGACTCTAAGAGACTCTAACATTTACACTTTGCTATTTTTGTATCTATGACGAGCGACGACAGCGACGCAATCGAAGTACCTGTCGTCGTGGCGGCTCACCTTGGGGCTGTTAGCCAGCCAGCCAGCCAGCCAGCCAGCCAGCCTGCCTGGCAGCTGGTTTTGGCCCGAACAAATCATGCAAAGCAAGCAACTAGTTAATGGCTCGTGGTCAAACACACAAACACACTCTGTATGGGGTTTGGCAATGGCTGACTGCCTGACTGACTGACTGACTGACTGACTGACTGACGTTGGAGCTTCTTTTGAGCGCGCGCTAATCTTTGACTTTGCATATGAATGGCTGCGGGGCGACCTACTCTCGAGGAAGAGATGAACTGGAGAAGTAGCTGCCCAAACAAATGCGCTGCTTGTCGAAGCTGCCTCAAATGTCATTCATTATGGTCTCTTTCAGTCAGTCAGGTAGTCAGGCAGTCAGGCAGTCAGCATCAGCTGCAGTCTCAGCTCAGGGCCAGTCTCGTCGCACTTGTATCTAATTGCAAGCCATTGATGATGGGAGGAGCAGCACACAGCACACAGCAAACAGCACACGAAGCAGCCTGCACGTCCTGCAGGCGGAGGTCATTGGGAAAATGGGTCAAACTGGGCCCAGAGTGTCTCGGCGCCAAATTCTGCGCAAAGATTCGACCCAGCCAAATGCCAGATGCCAGTTGTCATGCAAGAAGCAGCAGCATCAGATTGTGTGTGTATGTTTTTAGGGGGCCGGCCCCGTGGGCGTATACGTTATATCGCACTTAATTACAAATCAAAATCAGTAACGTACATTTCGGGGGCACAACTGCATCCCAACTGCCCATCCCCAGCCCCATCCCGTGCGGATTAATTCAAATTAATTGAAACCAAAAGAACAAGAACAACGACAATGAAAAAAGCAACTCAATTTTGAGATACAGTGAGACAGGTACGAGAGAGGGCAGGAGTAGGAGGAGTGGGAGTATTGATCTGATGGCAGGGATATACATATACAGATGTACGATACGTATTGCAGTAACATCGAAAAATGACTATACAACAAAGAAAGTAAGGAAACAACGGCACGATTCGGCGATCAAAAAAGTTAGGCGAAAAATTCAATGAGTTTTATTTATACGCTGCGGATCGGAGATAAGGAGCAGTGTATAGATAACGAACGAGAGAGAGAGAAAGAGAGATAGATAGAGAGAGAGAGAGAGCACGATAATGGAATATGCAAGAGCGATTGAAATATTTTCTTTTTCTTTTCTTTTTCTGATTTTCTGATTTTCTTGGTCTGTTCTTTTTTTTTTCTTTTTGAATGAATTGGATTTGATTTTGGATTTGGATTTGGATTTTGATCAACTTACCGGAACTGAAATGTGAGCGTTTAGTTTGTTCATTTTCCGGATCGGAATCGAGCGGCCTTTTGCGCGAATCGCCGATCTCAGGACTTGGACATGTCTCCATGGTACCGTCTTCGGCCATTTTTAACTGAATGTTGACTGCTTTTTGGGTTATCGACTTTGACTGATGATTGCTTTTTCGTTAACGTTTACGTTTACGTTTACGCTTACGTTTTGCTTATGCGTTTTTGCTACTGGTGGTACTTTTGGTATATGTTTCTCTTTTGATTCAATTTGTGATTGGTTTGATTTGATTTGATTCGATTCGATTGGATTGGATTGGAGTCGCTCTTCTGAACAACAACGCAAACTATCGATGTTTGGTAATGAGGCGTCTGGTTTGAGTTTAGGTTTAGGTTGATATTATTTAGTTTTTGGCTTGATTTGTTGTTGCTTGATTTTTGTTTGCTTTTTGTTGGTTGGATTGGATTCTGTTTGGCTTTGAGGTGCGTGCGAGCGACAGAGCGACAAAGACAGAGCGAGCGGGCGAACGGGCGAGCGAGCGAGCGAACAAACGATCTCTGTGTGTGTTTGTATCTCTATCTGTGTCTGGGGGGATCCGCAACTGTCATCTGAAAGTATGATGGGCTATGTGAGCGATGGTGGCGTGGCTGGGATGATGAGGAGTCGGCGGCGATGGTGGCGTGGCGGTTGTGGCGGTAGTGACGGGAGTCGCAGCAGCAGCCAGTCAGTCGCAGGAGGTCCTGGGGCGCTCTACTGATGCCAGGACACATGCACACACACACACAGCGGGTTAGCGATGGGCATAGGCGCAGGCGCAGGCGCAGGTGCAGGCTATCGTTTTACAGAGTTACAGCTATATCGGCTATCGCTATCGCTATCGATCGATGGATCAATCCGCTCTCGGCTATCGGAATCGTGACAGTGACAGTTGATGGACGCCGGACCATATAAACACACATATATGCATGTACTCTATATATCTTTATGATCCTTCTAGATTTCAATGCATTTTTTGTTTTAGTTTCGATTATTTTGGATTTTTATTATTTTTGTTTTGTTTTTGTTTTTGGTTTTTTTTTATTTGGTGGTTTTGTGGTGGAATGTGCGATTTTTTTTTTTTTTTTTTTTTTTTGTAAACGTTTATATGAAAAAAAGAAAAAAGAAAAAAATATTTATGAGTGAATTATGCAGCAATAATAAATATACATACATACAGTAAACATTTAGGCAAATATATAGGTACTATGCATTGCAAACGATCCAACAGATACTTAGGAATATCCAACAGAACATATGTACATACATATGTATACATATGTATGTAGCATCTGTCGGAGTGGCAATGCAGTTCTCGCGAGTAGTAAAACACACACAAGTGAGTAACATTTAGATAGATAGATATATATGTAGATAGATAGATAGATACAAACAGTTTTGGTATTGCTGGGCAGGGAGGAGGCAGGGTACGAGTATATGGATTCGCTTGATTTCGATTCGTTTTGATGCTGTATAGTATATGTACATATATGTATACAAAATGAGGGCGGTTCTGGTGGGCGGGAGGGTTACACAAGTATCTTCTAAAAAGCGTGGGTTGGTGGTGTTAAGGGGCGGGGGCATTCACATATCAAAGGCAGGCAGGCAAATGATTGAAACAGAGAGAGCAAGAGAGAGACAAAGAGAGAGAGATTGAGTTAGAGACAACAAGTTGGTTTTGATTTGAATCAAGCATTTGTGAATGTCGAGCAGATGTATGTGGAATGGCTGGATGGTAAGCAGACGACGTGATGAATCACTGGAATCCATACAAATGGAAACGGAGGGGATACAGGACCTCAGCACCACCCATATGGTGGCATATGTAGGCTTAAAGCAAACAGTCTATTCTAATATCTGGGTCAATTACAGACCTTTCAATCCTCCAAAACGGTTAAGGGATTTCTAAGAAAGTAAATAGTTCCCATAAGCCACAGAGATCTTTCATTTGTTGTCTTCCCCGTTAAACAGTCGATAATCATATTATTATTCAACACAATTTCATGGTTTCAAACATATGTATAGCCATAATCTTTGCCTGAACCTCCTCCTTTAAGTCGATCATTACGATCATGATCATGTTTATTCAAAGACCTGAGCCAGTTTCTGGTGTGATCGTGTGTGCACGGCAATGAAAATTCAAAACTTGCAACTCAATTATGCATGAGTTGGTTTATTTTATTATGATTTCATTGCTAATTAAAAATGCGCCAACAGAAAAGCCAAAAACCAACAGCAAAACCAAAAACAAAAGCAAAAACAACACGACATTTTGCAGTGACAGACAACGCGCATTTATTTGTTTAAAATGGCGTTTAATTATACAAACATTTTGTGTATTTTATTTGTATTTTGTTGTTGTTGATTTTTGTGGTAGTGCTTGCTGCTGCCACTGCTGTCTGCTGCTGTTGGTATACCACTCGCTTATAGGGGCACCACCACTCTAAGTGTCCAAGTGTTGGATTTCGATTTGACTGCAAACGACCTTGACCATTGAATGCCATATGTGTGTGTGTGGTTTTTCTTTATTTGCGTTTCTTTTTCTTGTGTGTGTTTTTTGCTTTTGCAGTGACCACAAAACAAAATGAGCAATAAATCGAAGTGATGGCAGAGGCAGCGAAACGTTCAATGCTAAGATACATACATAGATATCCATACCCATACCCGCGAATGCGTACTATCAGATACATATTCGTAATTGTATTCCATTCGCTATTAAATTTTGTTACTGTGACTGTGACGGCGACGGTGGCTGTGACTGGGGCTGTGTGGCACCTGTCGCAAAACGAGTAAGCCGCACAAATTTGCATTTGCTCAAGGAATTAGTAAACAGCAGATACAAATACGAAACTAAAGATACATTTTAGCAGCAGCAGCAATAGAAGCAGCAGCAGCAGCAGCAGGAGGAGATGCCGCAGCAGAACGAGTTTCTGTTTGGATGCGAGAACCAGTTGCTTTTGCGCCTCGGCTTGGCATTTCAGTTTTTCAATTAATTCATTTAATGATATTTGTTCTGTTCTGTTGTGTTCTGTTCATTTGTTATAGAATTTTTGTAGAATTCCCTCCCATTTGGTGGGGGGGGAGGCGGATCCGCACGCGCCCCAACGCCACAAAATGGCGACAATCGATGTCGAAACAAAAGGCGGATAATAAATGCACAAGAACTAAAAACTTGGCAATCAAATTTCAACTGCAGTCGGTTCACAAATCTCTCAGAGGTGCGGTGGGGCCCACCGCCCCACGAGAGAGATGCCGCCGGGCTAGGTCCCCTGCCACATGCCACATGACATGCGCCACACCGCCCTACAGGCACGCAAAGTGCTCGACATTTCGCTTTCCCTCTCCGTCTCTCTCCCATATATGTACACTCTCGAGCTCTTTTGGCCTTGAAATGCAACGGCAAAAATGGTTGCAGCAAAAAACAATTTGTGCCCCGATTAGAAGGAAAGGCGATGGCGATGACGGAGCAGCCAGAACGACACCGCCATCGCCATAGCCACCGCCAACGACAGCGTCATTGATGCAGTCAAGCCGAAAATGTGTTAATGGTGATGAATGCGAAACAGCTGCCTCCCCGGCGGCCTTACGTAATGGAATGCACTCTCCAATCAGCCCAAGGATTTCTCTGATTCCCCCAGCCACCAAATCATGAAAATCAGCAAAGCATTTGGAATCGTTCTGTGGGTGGAATGGACGACGGAGGCCTTGAGTGGAAACAGGTTGTGGCTCAAGATGTGGCATAGAAGACACGGGAAAGTACATACATACATATGTACATATGTTTTCCCTAGCAAGCTATCTTTTATGTGTATCTATAGGGACTATCCATATGCGAAAATGTTCTAAAAAATTTCAGTTTTAACGAGAGTTTCTTCAAGCAAAAGTCGGAACTAAATTGGAAATATCTTTTGTTAATTTCTTCCCTTTTTTTATCCATCATTCCTATCTATCTTGTGTGGATATTCGAATACTATTAGACAACCCCTAATAGACAGCAATTTACTTATTGAAAACCAAAATACTTCACCTAATCTCCATCTCTAAGTAACTTTTCCTCCTCAACAATATGTTCAAGGCAGCCAAGTAAAATCTAAAAGTTTAATATGAATATTTCTTGAATTTTCTACCTTATTTGAATACTTTTTGGAACCACAAAAGCCGAGTTATTGCTTTAGTCAGTAAAAATTCAATTTCGCTCACTTCCTAGCAAATTCTTGCGATATATCCTATAGAAACCTAAAACAAAAACCGCAATCAAGACTCCCCGACAAAACGCTTCTCCGTCTGTCACTTTGGTAGGTTTATCTTTAAAGTTCTTATGTACAAGAAATCATATGCGAAGTGCTTCATTTACTGAACAACTAGTACTTCTTCCGACCGGGAGAATTGTCGTTGTCGCTGTACATACTCGTACTATGTATATGTAGAAGTACGTAGAACTTATCTCCCTGTCGTGAGACGGGCACACAGTTATCACTCGAGCGGAGACGTTGGCGATAAGGTTTATTTTCGTTATTTTGTTGTATTTTTGTTGACGATAAGGCGGTCAGAGACGTGGCTGGTAGTCGATTCTGAAAGAGGGGGTTATTTTCGAATACAAAATCAATGGCTTCCCCACCCCCCGCCCCGCCGTCAAACGCTGTCTGGGGGAACATCCAATATGCTGAACATTCGTGAGCAACTTGTTTGCAGTTGAACGATTGAAACGAGAAATGAGAAATCAAAATAGAGCCAAGTCAAGTCTGTCGTCTGGTGGTATGACATCAGAAGTTGGGAAAGAGTTTTTGGGTGGGTTTTGATGAAGCTAAGAGCTGGGTGGCGGGTGGTGGGTGGCCGTTGGCAGTGCCAGCCCGCATTCTCCACATAACGAGGCACCATTGTCGGTCGCAGGGCGCTAAGATTTATGTTTTGTATCTTAATTGAAAGGCTTGTTTGTGCCGCTCTGCTGCTTGATAAGCAACCATTTCTCTGGGTACAAATCGCTTATTTTTCTGTTCTGCTCTGTTTTGGGGCGCCACCACACACCAATTTCGAGTGCAGGCCCTCAACCACTTTACGAGTGCGGTCGGAGGGGAGGGATGGGGGGTTGGAGCCTCCCTTCTCTTCTCACATAACAAATTGTCAGCGACAATGATTCCCAGCACTCAATGACACGATAAAACGACACTCACTTCAGCAATTCCGATGGATATTCTTCCGCCGAATGGAAAATAAACTTCAAAAATACTCGTACATTAGCGAGCGGGGAGAAGCGGGAGAGCAACGGCTACGGCAACGGCAACGGCAACGGACGGGGCAGTGCGCGAGTTTGTGAAAATCAAATACAACTAAATTTGAAACTGAAAATAATTAAAAACGAAATGGGTTTCAAGTCGGAGCACAGAGAGGCAGAGGCAATGGCAGGCAGGCAGGCAGGCGGGCGGGCGGGCTGGCAGGCGAGCCAAAGTATCTACGAGTTTCAAACACTTGCTAATGACAGAGAGAGGAAGATACTGATGAAGAGAGAGAAAGAGAGCGCCACCAAAGAGAGAGCGTCATAGGGAGATTGAGAGCAGGAAGCATAGAGCATAGAGAGAGAGAGAGAGAGAGAGAGCTGAGTCAGAGTGAGAATGAGAATGAGGGAGAGTGCTCTTGCTGCTGCTGTTGTTGCTGTTGTTGTATCTTGTAGATACTTTATCTACAAAACTGTCGAGTGCTGGGTTTGCAAGTGTTTGCTCAGCCGTTTTTCACTGCTCTCTCTCTCTTTCACTCTCTCCGACAGAGAACGAACCCATACAATGGCATGTAGTGTGGTGTTTGTGTGTGTGTATATTCTTATCAGTAAATAGTTTATGTTATATGCTGCACTTTGCTCTCTCTGCCGTACCCGTTCCCGCTCCCCGTTCTCCCTCTTTGTTGTTGTTGTGTTATCTTCGCAGACGCCCTGACGCTGATAAAAACTAAAAGTTAAGCAATATTTTGGGATCCTAAGTGGATCACGAAGGAGGTGCCAACCCAGAGATAACCCCCTTTTCGACAGAGAGAGAGAGAAGCCCAATTTGTTGGCCAGGCCGTCAACTTTGTTTGCTCCGGCAACCCAGAATCGGACTCATTTATCGTCTTTTCATAGGCTCTCATCAAACATCATCAACAAAAAAAAGAAAAATATGCTGACAGCCACAGAAGCAGCGGCTGTTGCTATTGCTATTTTGTGTCTATTTCTGTGTGTATGTGTTTGTTTGTTTGATTTCGAGTATCTTTATCTCTATCTATCTGTATCTCCTTTATTTTTTTGACAAATATCATGTGCGATAAATCGTCGCTTCAGACCTCAAAGCGAGAAAGGACACACAGGCACACACGGTGCAGACAGACAGGCAGGCATCCTGATGACAAAGGCTCATCCTGATGGGATAGCAATTTATCCCCGGACATTTCCGAAGCACCATTGACATTGCTAATCTGAAAATGCTCCGCTCTGATCTGCTCTGCTCCTTTTTCGTTTCACTTGTCAGGCGGCATTAAGCGGCGACTTGTTGGAAAACACTTTTCCACAGCAGCAACAAATATTTGAAAAATTATATGACTAATGGCCCTGAGACTGGAGAGTGTTCTATGTACTGGGGAGTGGGGCATAGAGATGGTAGAGGGAACACTACACCCATATATCTTCTGTCTTACGAACAGGTTGCTGGTTGATTGGTTGGTTGGTTGGTTGGTTGGTTGCAAAACAATGACTCAGAACCGGACCTGCTTCCAGAGTCGTCGTGAGATTCGATTCTAGCCAGAGGGATGGGGGATCGCAGCCGCTTCGCTAATGACTGCCGCATGCAAATGATGAGCTAATCTTCACTCAATAGCACTTGTCATTAGGAAGGTTAACAGATAGATCTACATACAGTACCTACCCGGTTATGAGAGTGTGCATGAAATAAGTTGTGCTTGGAATGCCCTGAATCGATAAGATTGCCTTAGAGATAGTGTCTCAT
The DNA here is from genome assembly GCA_005876895.1 of Drosophila azteca. Taxonomy (NCBI): domain Eukaryota; kingdom Metazoa; phylum Arthropoda; class Insecta; order Diptera; family Drosophilidae; genus Drosophila; species Drosophila azteca. The sequence continues at coordinate 15,162,891 of VCKU01000004.1, read as the reverse complement.
CTATCTGTCAGATATGGGACCGTACGATAAGGGCTGTGTCACATCCATTTTTGATTGGAGCGAACATTTTTATGTGTGTGCATGTTTTTCCGATAAGGGGTGTCGTATATTTCGATTAGAAATTAAGATCCATATGCAATAAATCACTGCGAACCCATATCAATGTGTGATATCTTGATTGGGTGGGTCTTTAATCTAAACAACCTCTGAGGCCAACATGCCGTAACAAATGGATCCCGGATAAGTTCTTGCGCTCAAAGCAAAGACCCCGCAATGGAGCCATCCAAGCGAGCACCAAACAATTGCCCCAAATTCATAATTGCAGGCCGGCAAATGGCTTGACAACCACACAAAAAAAAATATAGAAAAAGAGAACTATATATAGTCTAGTATATTTGTATATAATGGGTGGAACACCCTCCACCACCACCCCCAACCCCATCCAACATTCAACATCCAACAGAGGAACAAAGAGAAAAGGGGCACGGGACGGAAAGAGACCTAAAAATGGGGCAACAGAAATAAAATCAACGTACAGAGCAAAATGAACAATGAAAGGAGCCGGGGACAACGACAACGACGACAACGACGACGACTGTGGCGGACTGCGGCTGACTGTGGCGGACTGTGTCGAGTGGGGGTCAGCGCAGCAGTTGATAACTGTCGGAGAGCCGGAGTCAGTGGGCTTCGCCCGTAAACGAGGCATCGGGGGAACGGGATATACGTAGAAGGGTGTTTAGCATTAGCGGAAGTTGACAAAAGAACCTAAAATGAAAGCCACATCGACACGAATGCAAATACAACAAAAGCGCAAATGTCATAAGCCATAAAGAAGAGGAAAAGCGCCCCAGGACACTTTATGAGCCTCTGAAAGGGACAGAGAGAGAGAGAGAGAGGGAGAGAGACTTCGAGAGAGGGTGGGAGAGATTTAAAGCCAGCCCCAACAGCAAGGACATCGCCTGTAAAAGGTAAACACGGCGCATACTTAACAAACCATCCAAATGTGAATGGGCATGAGGCAGCTGGCTGCCTGGGGCAAGGTAACCCACCCAGCGTGCCACAGCGGCGCAGAGTGCGACCTCATTGACTTTGGCGTCACGTTTATTTTCTTGTTTTTTCTTTTTTTGGATGAGTCGCTGTCGCTCTTGTCTTCTGTCAAATGAGTTTTCCTCGTGTGTTTGCCTTTGTCCGGCTCCGGCTCCAGGTCTCTGTGCGTTTACCCCATCCACTGCTGTCTTTTCTTTTTCTCCCGAAAAGGAAAAATCGACAGGAAAAACTTTAGCCACATATGTAAGCAGGCATTGGGCCTGTGTGTGTGTTTGTGTGTGTGTACAATTATTGGTTGTTCCTCTGCTTGTTCTTCCTGTTGCCTGTGCCTCGCACGCCACATGAAAAATGAAAGCGAAAATCAATAAACCAGGCACGCGATATAATATCGCCAGGACCCCATCTGCCGGCCGCCCACTGACCCCCAAGATGGCTATCAATAAACTGGAGAGGGGGGGGGATAAGGAGAGCGGAGCTGAACCCCACAAAAGGGGTTTCCCCGTTGTCTATTTTAGGCATGTAAGTGCCTCAAGACCGAACCTAAGAGACCAACACGGAAACGATCCGAAGCGAGCCTCATTTCTGAGTGTTTGTCGCTGGCGCCTGCCAACCTTTTCGTCTACTCCTCCCCCTCATCATCATCATCCTCGAGCTTCTGCTGCTCCTGCCACAGCGGTAGCCTTTGTGCGCATAATTTATGCTCATTGCTGGCCCCCAAACCCCAGCAGTCCCAGGCACCAGCTGAAGGCAACCCGAAGCAAACAGCAACCATTGCCAGACCCCATTTCCTGGCAATACCCTTAAAGTGCGGGTATCATGACTATTGTCAAGTGTTTTCAATGAAAACAAATGGGAAGCATGCGATACTTTAAAGGGATCCTACTACTATATAAGTCATATCTGAATGATATGGTACTGGAGGGTACTCTCCGAGGGTACTCTTTATATGTAAGGAATAGTCGTACTGTCTACATTTCGAGTAGGATTCAGAGGGTATCAAACCCTTCGCACTGTTCCCTCTGTTTTATAGCCCTTTTCTCGAGTGGAGTAAGCTGCTTTGGATTTTGGCTTTAGATTTCGTTGACTCGGCTTAGAGCTCTCCGCCTCTCTTTTGTTTAGCATGTATTTCATATACACGAGTGTGTGCCGTTTGATGATGTTGATGTGTGTGTCGCATGCGTGTGAGTATCTGAGTGTGTTTGTTATAAATATCAGACGAGAGAGAGAGCGACTACTATTTGTGTCGAGTCAACAGAAAAACAGGCAGTGGCAATCCTGTGGCAGGCTGGGAAGCAGTCTGGGAGGCAGGCAGGCTGGCAGGAAGAAGCTACAGCACAGCCTGGAGGAAGCACTGCACAGCTGCTGTTTACTTTTATTTTTGCGGTGGCTGGATGATGGCTGTTAAATTATAATTATTAATGAGCATATGAAATGAAATTAGAATTTCACATTAGCACTGATTATGTGCGTTGCATAATGGATACGCAATGTGTGTGTACGCTCGCGGTCTCATCTCAGTCACCTGCACGATGCACGGTGGGCCCTGGCCCTGCCCCTGCCCCTACCCCTACCCCTGTCCGTGTCTATAAATATGAAAATATATACTCATACATATCTCTCTGCATATTTGTACCTAAATGTTCGTACATTTGTAAGCATATATAGTGTGAAACATTCAGATACACATATGTACATATGTATTTACGAAATTATGTACATATATAGCCATGTACTCCCCAATGCTGCGCTTTTTCTCTGCGGAATCGTCGGTTTCTTTTCTTTTTAGTTCGTTTCGTTGCTGGTTTTTTGTGTGTGTATTTCTGGTGGTTCGCTTGGCCATAAATGGGTGAAGGTTAAGCAACGTAATATACGGATGGCCGAATATAAATACAACAACTATGCAGCCGTAGCACCAGCAGCAGCAGCAACTTTATGCCCAACACCATCGTCCGTCCGTCCGTCCGTCCGTCCAACCATTTGCCATGAAAAGTGTGCGCCCTACGAAAATGTATCCGAACTAGCAATGAAAAAGCATGAATATTCAAGGCATGGACAAAGTATGCAGCGGCAAGAACCAATACCAATGCTGAGCTAGGCGAAAACCAGAGAGCCACAAAGAGAGGCAACATGCAACATCATGACTGGGGGGAGGTCTCAAGGGGGCGGCACACAGAGCCAGAGACAGGGCAGTGGCAGTGGCAGCGGCGGCGGCAGGGGCTTCCCATGAAAACAAAATCAAAAGCTCACAATTAGGCCAAACGAACAGAACAGCAGAGAGTGGAGAGCGGAGAGTGGAGAGTGGAGAGCGAAGAACGAAGAGTGGCAAAGATAGTGGCAGAGGCAGCAGCAACGACATGCAGTGTGTGTTGCATGGGTATGTTGCATGCATGTGTGTGTGTATATGTAAATTACTTGGGGGCAGTGAAGCCAAACTGCGAAACTATGTCGCTAGGTCGCCTGTCAATACAATCAAGGGGGTGGTTGGGGGGTTCGGGGTACGGCTGCCCACAGGGGGAATCGAATCAGATCGATGTCGTGTTTGCAGGTGCCCAAGCCAAGGTGCGTCTATGAATTATCCATAAATAAAGGCAGAGACAGAGACAGGAGCAGGGCAGGGAGAGAGTCAGAGACAGTGGCAGTGGCAGGGGCAGATACAAAGTCAGACAGAGGCAGTCAAATGGCAACACGAACAGCAACAAAAGACTAACTCAAACACAAAGAACTTGTGGCAAGACGAAGGTAAACAAGTGGGCAGGTCTATAGGGGGGTTTGGGGGACACAAGACCACTCTGTCCCCCTCTGTTTGTTCCCCTCTGTGGCTGTCTCTCTGGTGCGCACTCAAGTGGTTAGACCTGGATATGGGGTGCTATTAGGAAAGGTGTCAATAGATTTGCCTGCTTCAAAATGTGGAACTATGTTTAGGTGAAACTGAAAAGCATACTCAAACATACTTGAAAAGATATTAGTCCACGAAGAGAGAGAGATAGGAAATCCTAAAAGGATACTCAGTAACTCGATTTGATATACTGAATACAAAATGACTTTTGAGAAATGTACCTCCTGTACAAGTTAGTTGGCAGCCCTGGCTGAAAATCAAGCAAATAGGTTATGTTTCATTTAAAAAATGGAATATAATTGTTCTTAGATAACAAATTGGTAGAACTTGAACAAAAACTACAATCACTAATTGAAAATGCACCATATTTACCTCTGTTATTAATTTCCTTGTTCATTCTCAAAGATGAAATATTAAATCAAATTACTTGGCAACTCTGGCTGACAATGAAACAAATGTTTGTTTGTGCGCTTTATTTTTGGCATTTTAATTAAAAATTGCCCTAGTTGTCGAGTTGTCGGACGAGCCTGGCGACAGTTTTGTACTGCACTTGGGCCAGGCCAACAGATTTTCAGATTTCAACAGCAGAAGCTCTTTTGGCAGTCGGAATGGTAGATAGGAAGAGATATACATATGTACATACCTACTATATATGTATGTACACTGCATATACATATATAGGGAGAGAGAGAGAGATAGGGAGACAGTGACAAGCAGTGTCCCAATTTAGCCAGAATCGATGCTTGGCAGCAGGCGCGCAAGGGCCGGGCCGGGCCGGGCCTGGGCGACAATGTAATTCATTCAGATTCAGCCCGATTTTAACCCCACACTTTCCTCCACCCTGCAAATGACACTACACTGCAAAAACAACAACAACAACAACAGCTACAACGGATTCTCGCTTAAGGTATGCACTGTGCTATTTTGCTGCCTCGTTCACCTGCCGCCAGAGTTGCCAGACCTACATATGTACATACATATGGCACATACTGCACCTTCCTGCTGTTCGTTTTCTACCGCCCAATCCATGTTATATTAATCAGAAGGTAAGGCAGTCTGCTGCCATTCGCAGCATCTACGTATGACTGCCTCACCTTCTGTTTAACATTCCCTACTCACACCTACCGTCTCGCCCACGCCACGCCACGCTCTCTTTCACTCTTGTTATGGCTATTATGTATTTGGCTTCGGAACAGATTCTCTTCTACCTTATTGCTTATTGCTGTGTCTGTTTCTCTTCTTTCTTGTTTCTTTGCTTTGCGTTTGCTTCTTGATTTCGCTTTTGTTGCTGTTACGTCACTCGCGCACTCAGATATTTCATTAACAGTAATTCCATTCTGCGCAGATGACTTTTACAAACGAGTAAAAATAACATTTAATTTTTCTTTCATAATTGTAAATGCAACTAATTTTTTATTGCCCCCGCGAGTAGAGAAGCTGGTTTTTTTTTATTTATTATTTTTTGCTTTTTTCTTTTTTGCTTTGTTTGCATTTTTGTGTTTAGCTTTTTGTTTCATACGATGACGCGCTGTGAACTTGAGCAGCCTCAAAGTCGATGGGTAATTGCCGTTCCCCGTTCCCCGATCCCCCGATTGCATACCACTAATAACATTCAATTGATGCAGTCAATTAACATCCAGTGGCCGCTGCAATTGCAAACAGACAAAAAACGCAACAGCAACAGCGCAACAGCGATATCTATCTGAAGGCATTGGTGGCAATTATAAAATTGTTGAATATTTATGGGCAGGGCAAGGCAAGGTCAAGAAATGGGGTTTCCAAGCCGCCGGCGCCGCTTCGGCAGGTGAACTAAAGATCAGCAAAAGCTCAATAAAAGGCACAAACAGCTGATCCAGCTGATAAATTAAACTGATGTGAAAAGATGCAATAGATTTCATTTAAAAGCACAATTAAAGGTATTTAAATGAATGAAGATCAGCCAAAGTTCAACGAATAAAAGGCCGATCTATAGGAAATAAAAGATGGAAGGGATTCACACAAAGAACATTCTAAAAAGCTATATACAATAAATCTCTAAGCTAGAGCTAATAGCCTGTTTACACTACAGTTGAGTTATTGAGTTTCGGGCAAAACTCGAGATAATTTTACATGCAAAAGCATTAGGGCCGTAGTGCTATCGTTGCGTTTCAGTTGCGCTTGTCCGTTTTTTCGAATATTTCAACCCTGTTCGCCTATCGCCTATCACCACCACTGGTTACAACTAAAAAGAGCAGATCAAAATTGAAATTATGGCGCGTAAAAATGATGGCTGAGGGAAAAAAGTTAAAACCAATACTAAACTAATTTTATCATTAAATCAACCATAACAATGTGGTTGATTTCTAATACATTCTAAGACTCAATAACTCGAACTTTTCAGTGTAAACGCCCATTCTGAGTAGTGTAATGTAAATAGGCTATAAAGCTCTAAGAATGCAAACAAAAAAGAATAGATGCTCTATTGAAAGCTGATTGATACGTGGAATGTATTTCAAATGAAACTACCATGGGAATGGGAATAGGAATAAAAAATATACAAAAAGGGATGATAAAACCTCTGTTTACATATTGGATGAAACATTTTGTATGAGTACCTACTTTTTTATTAGTAAAAGCACATTAAAGTCGATTCATATTAATTCACGATTGAAACTTAGAATAACAATCATTTAGCTTTAAGTACCGTGAAAATGTTCCCTGGCTCAGAAATGTCTCCATTAATGTATGTATATTCTGTTCATCTGACAGATCGGATTCAATAGATAAGAGTTATTGCAAAACTGATTGAAAAACTAAACTTGGAGGCTTTATTTTTCTCAATTTTATTCTCAATTTCCATTCTCAAAGCCACAAAATAGAATCACAACTGAAGTAACTGTAAACCTCTGCTTCACGCATAAGTTACGGTCCGGCGGTTACCATATGGAAGGGCCGACTCTACACATCCCGACTCTTTCCATCCCTGAAAATAATTGCGTCTCGTTTTCGGATCTTGAAAGTGATTCATTTTTGCAGTTTTCATTTTCGTAAACCAATTTAGGCGGCTCAAAGGTTTTCCTAGAATCTCCATTCGTTTCAATTTACTGCTAACATTGCAGTTTTGCATTTTCAGAGCTTTGCGAGTATTCTGGGAGGCCTCGATTATGGCCCAACGCACACACACACAATCTGAGGCACGCATATAGGGCTCGGACTCGGCTAATAAGCCGAAAGAGTGGAGTAGCAAGGGGAGTGTGGAGTGCCCGTCTCCGGGTCGAAATCACCGCCGTAACCATTACGGCAAATAGGTTAACAGCAGTTTCGTGCCTTTTGCATGAACATTTCTCTGTGTGTACATATACACATATGTATGTATATGCATGTACATGAAAGAGTGTGTGCTTGTTTACATAAACCTTTTCTCGTTTTTGGGTATATTTTTTTTGCTTCTCAGTTACTTTGTCCCCCTACTGGCTTTACACTTACAGTACTGGTCCCTATGCATGTGCCTGTGACTGTGGCTGTGCCTATGTCCCCACTACAGCAGCAGCAGCAGTGGCAGGCAGCAGTTTAACCCACATACGAGCGCTGCTCCACGAAATTGCGCAAAGGGGATGGGGTGGGGGTGGGGTTTGAGCTGCTGGGAGGCGACCGTCAGGGGGCGGGCGTAAATGCAAATGAAACGAAACGACAGACAAGCGGACAATTTAATGCCTATTTGCATTTAACAGCAACAGCAGCAGGCAAAAAACTAGAATCAAGTGTCGGGTTAGGAGGTGAAACGAGCAAATGGCTGAATAAAAGAAAAGCAGAAAAAAAAAACGTAGAAAGAGGGAGGGACAATGACAGAAACCGCAATAGAAATGGGTGCAGGAGGGTGGGTGTGGGGTTGGAAGATGACCGACTGCGCAACAACGCAGGCGGCGGCTGGCAGAAAGGATCGGCAAACAACGATTCGGAAAAAGCATCCACGTATGCGTCCGGTTTTGTAAAAAAGTAAGACGCAATTTACTTAGTTGAAAAGAAGTCGTTATTTTCTTGAATTTCCAACCCTCTTTGAAAAGCGAACAGTTATTAGAAATTCCTGGAAAACCCAAGGGATGGAGAAGCGAACAATTGCAGAGCAAAAGTTATCTATGTATAGCGGATCCACTATAGAAGATCCACTGCAAAGGACTCCCCCCTCTGTAGAGGATCCGCTGCGTAGTTTCGTTATAGATGATCCATCTGCCATTACCCAAATTATTCTACGCTTAAGGCTTAAAAAGATCGATCTTACATCTAGTTTTTAGATATATTCACCTTTTTGCAAGGAGTCGTGCATACAGCTGCAATTAATTTGAGTGTGTGGCTATATAAGAACGACTATATATGGTACTTGGATACGCTCTATGTGGATATATCGCTTTATGCTGGGCTTACTTTACTTTACAATACAATATGTACTCGTACGTTATTATTATTATTTGTTATGGTATATTCAATTATTCAATTATTGTTTTATATGTGACGCGACAGTTGCTTTTGTTGTTGTTGTTGTTGTTTCTGTTGCTGCTGTTGCTGTTTGTAGCTTCTGTTGGAATTTTCGTTAGTTTATCAACTTTGTTTTGACTCTGTTCTTTCCTCTCTTCGACTCAGCAGGCTAATGTTGCTATCGTTGTTGTTGTACTCTTTGGAAATTTTGGTTGCGTTGCTTTTGTTGGATTATATAAAACGCACACACAAATAGCACAGCACAGCACACGCACAAACGGACACACAAGACACACCAACCGCGCGCTTAGACGAACAATAGATTTCAGTGATGCAAAAACGTTGATATCGATCTTTCTCTATATTTATCGATCTGGGAAACTATCGACGAATATATGGAAAATCCTTTTTTGTTTAGTTTATCGTTTTATCTGTGTTCCCCTTTCGCTGTTGCTTCTTTTTCTGTTTTCTGTTTTCTGTGTTCCGTGCGCGTCACGCGGCGTCTTCGTCTTTTCCCGTTGCCCGTTTGAGTGAGTATGTGAATATGTGAGTGCTTTTGCCGAGGGTTATGAGTGTGATTGTGTTATTTTGCACCAAATTCAAATATCACACTCATCGGAGAGAGAACGGCGCCGAGAGAAAACGAAACGAGCCGAGTACATGCGAGAGGCAGAGATTCTAAGCTCTTAAAAGTTACTCTCGCTCTCCTCTTATATGCATGTGTATTGCTCTCTGGCGAGTATCTGTGTGCCACGTACACGTGCCCGTCCGATCACATTTCTATCTAAAAGTGTGTGAATGTTTGTGTGTGTTTGCTGTTGCTTTGTTATTTCTTTGTCTCTTTTGCGCGTATCTTTGGGATTGATTTTTTAAAAGTTTTTTTGTTGTTAATTTTTACTTTGAAATGCATTACGCGGTTGTTTGTTTTAAGATGTATTTCAAATATTTCAGGAAAAACGTTTCAACCTTAAGCTTTTGCTCTCCCGCAACCACCATATGTATGTACATGGCTCTCTGGCGCTCATTTCTCTTTCTCTCTCCTCTCTGTGTTTTTCATCTCCCACTGACAGTTGCTTATTAGGGCACTAGGTTTTCATGCAAACGTTGGAAAATTGCTGCACGTTCACACACACACACTCACACACAGATACACACACGTGCACGCACACTTATGAAGAGCGACATTTTTGGGACAAACTTTTGCATTTCCTGTGCACTGCCAAAAGCTCGCTGCGAACAAGCATTGCCTTGAACGAATTGAACTTCTATCGGATTTTGCCATTCAAATTGTTTATGACATAATAACTGAGAAATGCCCAGGCAGGCCATATGTTTGCCCAGACAGAGTGAGAGAAAGAGAGAGCATTCCAAGAGGGGGGAACGTGAATATGGGAGAGAATAACGAGAAAAACTCGTTGGGGACACATACAAACGAAAACGAAAAGCATTTCAAATAAAATAGTATATAAATTATGTATACGCGCTGTGTGCGTTGCGTTTTATCAGCCTTCGGCCTCAGTCTCAGCTTCAGCTTTAGCCTTAGCTTGCTAGCGCTAATCAAGTGACGGGGAGGAGGAGGAGGATGAGAGCGAGAAAAAGCTTTGCACACACACACACACGCACACTGAGAGAAAAAGAGTGTGTTAGAGTGTGTTGGTGCTGGTGCTGCTTTGACACACTTTTTATGACGTCGTTGATTTTAATTTCGTTTGCTCGTTCCAACATGTTTATATGTGTGTGTTCTCGTTCTCGTTCTGCTCTTAGAAGGAGCGTTTTGCCTGACATTTGACCATTGGAATGGGTTCCAAAGAGAAAGAAGAGGTGGGAAGAGGGAGTTTTTTCCCAAGGGAATGTTTGTTGATAACATATCCACGAAGCATCTGATAAATTAACACATGTTTTGTGGTTACCTCCTCTCTCCCTCTCTCCAACTAATGCTTCCAATGGGATGGATGGAGAGGCGTCTCTTTCCAGTTGGAAGTGGAATTGTTTTTGGTCGGAGGGGCTTTACCAAGTGTTAATTAAATTTGGTACAACATCTAGCGCGTTACAATTTCAGTTTCTTTTTTTTGTATATACTTTTGGTATATCCACATGTGTGTGTATGTGTGTGTGTGGTGTGTGGATTCGTGTTTGTGTGAGTATTTATGTAACCAGCCAAGTCAAACGGGCAATCGAGAGAGAGAGCGTGAGGCGAGGCGAGAGCCCGAGCAAAGCGCACATGCCAAGGCATAGATACTTTTTGGCATTGAAACAAAACGTAGTTCACAAAAAGCACACACACACATGCACACGAACACATGAACATACGAACACTTGCACACAGATACGGGTACGGATACGACACGAAAAAAGAACTTAGAACGAAACGAAACGCAAAGAAGAACAATAACCGAGAACAGTAGAACAGAGCTTAGAGAGGCGATACATATACACACACTGGGGCACAGGCACCACACTCATACACTTCTATGCCTCTCTCTCCCTCTCTCTCTCTCTCTGTCGTTCCCAGTCCCACTCTCCTCCTCGCTGGATAGCGCGTGTGCGCATTATTTAATTTAATTTAATTAAATTTTATTCCGTTCATTCTAATTAGACAGCAGAGCAGCCAAACCAAAACGATAGCAACAGCAGCAGCGTTGACGTTGACCCAGCATTAGCCCACTTCGAGATACTTTTGTGCAGCACTTTTGTAAATTGGTTGCACGAAAACCACTTTTGTTTAGATACGGATTTCGATTCGATAGATTGATTGATAGATAGATTGTTGTTTTGGATGTTGCAGAACTTTGTGCTTATTTCGCTTCACGATTACACACACACACACACAGAGTAGCAGTCACAGCCTGTGTATCTGTGTGTGTGGTGTGGGCTTTTGTGGCATAAACATATAAACAAAACTCACAAACGACGACGCTGGGACGCTGTGACGACTCGTCTATGAATCCAACTGAACTGAAACTGAGGAGCTGAAAACTTGAGGCAGCGTTTGCTGCTGAGATTTCTGTACAGAAATTCCGATGGTTCCCCATTCGGCTAGGCCGATTGGTGCACAGTGGTTGTGCACCCATACACCCAAACATCCGAGAGAGCCAGAGAGCAGCGCCTGTGTATCTGTGTGCAGGCCACAATGTGCTCAATCCGTATCTCAATCCCATTGCGTATATTTTCTTTCGAATTGGAAGAGAGCGAGTCAAGAGAGAGAGTGAGAGTGAGAGAGAAAGAGAGCACCAAGAGAGCTAACTGCGCAACGGAGAGTCAATCTCTCTCTCTGGCCTGCGTGAAAACAACCACTTTACTCTCATTTCGGATTCAATATGAATTTCCATTGTGCATTTTCCAAGCAGATACGACACCCCTCCTCCTAACATACTCCACGTATCGCAGCATCTTCAGCGTCGTCGCATTTCAGACTCTCAGAAATCCAATAGGTCATAAAGGCCATAACAATACCCCGTATATATGTATAGCCGTGTAGCCAACTAATGCCACTGATAAGACGAGGTAGCATGCAATGCAATGTCCCATCATTTTTGAAGCTAATCCGCATCCCGATCAGCATCACGTGGAAAGCGGCTAAAACACACACTACTGTACACAAATGAGAGTCAATTTATTCAAATTGGTATTCAAAGTTCGCAGATAGGCCTTCGATTTGCCTTGCAATTGCAATAGTTTCCTCATTATCACTAATCCTACATTAATATAGTTATAGTTACAAACGACTCTTCCGATTTAGACATACATATATGGATTTCACGGACAGGGAGGATGCTAGAGATATCACAAAACATAGAAAACTACATAAAATTAAACAAAAAAACTATTATGAAATTACACGAGGGACGAGCCCTGCGTGAAGTCAGTGCGTCAAATGTTTCCAAAATACCCGATGGAAGCATGAATAAATAAATTATGCACATTTCAAGGAATGCGCATGGTCTGGTGATGTTCCTGGTGCTTAAGTTTTCGACGTAACTGAGATTGCGTGTTGCGTCAGAGATTCATGTGTTGCTGTACTTCATTCCTGTCTATTTCCTTTTTAAAATTCTGCGCTCCTTTCCAGATCCTGGCAGATCAGCTCGATTTGGAGCTGTGGCTGGTTACATAGGCTTCCGTCTCCATGGCACACAAGGGTGGTGCCATCATCGGTTCAAAGTGTTCCAAGACCTGAAGGAAGGTGAGGGTGGTGCGCTCGCAGCGGGCTGTGTGCGACATTAAGTGGCACACGTCGAACTACAAAGAACAAGAAATTTATATGAGAAACCATAAACAAAATAAAGATAAAGGTATTTTACCTTCTCCGTTTGCAGCTCTTCACCGCCGCACTGCATTAGATTCGTGCGATGCAGCACGTAGCCCACGCGCTGAGTCTTGGCCGTGCTCTTGGTCAGACGCCGCATCACGGTCACGTCCAGATCCTCGTTGGCCGAGATATGATTGCTGCCAAACTGCCCCTGAGCGCCGGTCCACTCATTCTCCATATAAATGAACTTGTCCAGGGGGTCCAACAGCGACTGCGAAGCCTTGTGGGCAGCGCCTGTCAAGTATCCTGCTGGATGGACCTCTGATGGCCGACCACAGCCAATGATCTTCTCCAGCACCAGACGATAGATATGCAGTACCGGTTTGTTGTCCAACACACCTTGGCCCAGACCGCGTTCATCGTCCCTGGCCAGGCGGCGATCCTGCATGATTTCCATTTCTCCAGAGGCCAGCGAGGATCCGCCCAGCGGTTGTCCTGTGAGCAGAGTCAGTCGCATGTCGGCATCCTCGATGAACATGGCAGATGGCACAGGATAGTAGTTCGCCTGCAGTGGCAGCTTCCACAGGCGCCTTCGTTTGATGTGTTGCAGGCCATTTAGATCCGTATAAAATACGTTGCCGCTGTCGATGTTTGTCTGCAGGCGCATCACTATCTCCGTGTTGTCCTTCACACCGATATCCACCAGATTGCGTATCTCAGGTGCCCCTCCACGCATTATCGTCTGATGTATCACACTGGGCAAACCCACAGTCACTGTCGACTCCAGCTTGCCTTCGGTGACCAGCACCACGTGATGAATATCCGGGTATGGCGTGGCCGGACCGTTTGGCAGGAAGAGATAAGCTCCAGAGCGATCTCCGTGCTCACGAGTGCCGTACGTGAGGAACTGTAGATGGACAGGCACATGCTCACTGTCGGGCGTCAGCTGCATGGACTTGAGGAGGCCATACTCGGAGAAGGCTAGCGTGGGACCATGGCCCACGCGCAACGAGATCTCTCGATGCTCGCCGAATTTAACATCCTGCGGATATAGGCCTAGACGAACAGTCTGTGGATTGGTGCGCAACAGCAGATTCGAGGCATACGAAGTGTGTCTGCAAGAGAGTTGGAAATGTGATAAAAAAATTCCAGAGTTGTGTATGGGAGAGGGGGGGGCTCACTCTGGCTTGTTGTCGGAAACGGTTAGTATGTAGGTGGACAGTCCCATTGGCGGGACGCGAGCCTTGAAGATGATGCGATACTTGGTGGTGGAGGCTTGTGGGTGAGTGGTTTTCGTGACCGTGTCGTGATGCCAGGTCCAGACGGGCGTCACTTGCGCCTCAACTGGATTGTTTGTGGAGTCGGTGACGCTGACAAATGGACTCGAGACGAAAAAGTCCACCAATTGCTCCCTCCAGTGGGGCAGAGTGTTGTGCATCACCACATGCTTGGTGGGCAGCTGATCGCCGAGAATAATAGTGGTGCGTAAGTCCTCTACGCCGGATCCCGGCAGCCGGGAATCGTCCAGCATGAAGTAAACAAAGTTATAGTCGGGACTGTAGATGGAGGGTTTGGTTAGCAGGCGGTAGATCGATTGCTGCATCACAGACTGGCAATCTTTCAATGCCTGCACCATACGCTTCTGATAATCTAACACCACATGGTTCTTGGCGGTGCCGGTGATGCCGTCGTGATGTTGAAACAGCGACAGCTGTCGTCGTGCATTCGACAGGACTCGTTCAAAGTGCGTGTTGTTGGGCCACACGTTCCAGGCAGAGAGCATCTCCGCCGACCGCACATAGTGCATCAGCACTCGATCCATGCGCTTGTGGTAGGGCCGCGACGTATAGTAGCCACTCCAGTAATTGTCCGCTCTGTCCGCATAAGTGAAAAAGTCGCCGCTGAGCGAGGGGAAGGCCTGCGACTCCTGGTGCACTGCGTTAAAGTATTCTGCGAGCGTGCCAAACTGTGCCTGGACATTGAAGTGTGGCTGGCTGTTGATGTGCTCGAAGAGCCTATCGTAATTGACGCGCTGCACATCCCACTCGGTGTTCTGCTTGTAGCGGAAGTCGTCTCCCAAGGGAACCAGCAGCACATTGGTGCGATACAGCTCGGCCTTTTTCTTCCACTGATCCACCAATAGTTCTGAACGGGCGGCCACATTGTTCTCATCAATGGCCTTGGACTGTACGCGCCACGGACAGCTCAGCCCGAAGGCTCCCGTTCGCTTGAAATCGAACTGACAGCACACCTTGGGATCTGGACCGCAGGTATGGGGGATGTCGTAAGAGTAGAAGGGCATCATGTGCGTGAAGAGAGCTGTGTCCCCGGTGGTGTCCCATATCTGGCGCCAGAGGAACTCCAGTTGGCGCTTATGGGCCAGCTCCTTCTTCACCGAGTAGTGGGTTCGCTGGATGAGGAGATTCTTGAATCCGCTCTTTTGCAGGATGTACGGCAGTGTTGGGCTGTGGCCAAACGGATCGATAGCCCAGGAGGCGGTGGGTGTTACATTGAAATTATTCTTGAGCCAGGTCTGTCCTTCGGTTAGCTGTAGCAGCACATTCCGCCAGTGCGTGTTGGCTTCGTCGGGCATCACCCAGCCGCCAGTCACAAATTCCAGCTGTCCGCCCTTCACGATTCTGCAGGGAGTTGTGGGGTAAGTAAATCCTTTCGCTATAAATATAATTCATGCTTACGCTTTCATTTGCAGCTTCTTGTTCTCCCCCAGATCCTGATAGAATCGCGCAAAGTACGAGATCTCCGCCCAAATAAACTTCATGTCGGGATTCTCGTGGAGGTGCCGCAGTGCATTGGACAGAATGTGCTTGGTGTCGTGCTGATAGTATTCCTCGAAAGTCTCCAGCCAACCAGGATCGTTGTGCGAGTGGGGCACAACGAAGACCTTCAGCTTGTGGTGCGTGTTGTATTTCAAGGGATCGTACTTGATGTTCCAGCCCTGTTTCCAAACGCCGCCATCAATGTCCTTGAAGGACATCTTGTCGTAAAGCTCCAGCATCTGCACATCCACCTCTGGCACTTGCTGCAAGACATCAATGCAACCTGCCTCCTTGCGTGGAACCGCCCTCACCGCCAGGCGCTCTGTTTTGACAGCATCCTCCTTGGCCACACGGGCCCGAAGATGGCGCATTTCCACGTCGTGATCTTGCAAGCCATTCTCCAGCTGCTGCAGCTTGTCCTCAATGGACAAGTAATTCGGCTGAAGGCGGCGAATAATGGTTTATTTCTGCTTAATGCGAGACCAATTAGCCTTACCTTTTTCTGACTGGCTGCCGGCGCAGCAAAGTTGAGGACCACATAGAGGCTTAGAAAGACGAGCAGGATCCCCGCGCAAATTAAAAGCGCAAAACGACGACGTATGCGCAGCATTTCTCTCCTAAATTACCATGGAAACGAAATGGTTGGACGTCAGACAACAAGCCTCCTGCAACAAACAATTTTCAATTCAATTGCCGACTTGCGTGGACTTTTCGCATAAACAAATAATTAGAGGTGGACAGAGTGACAGCGAGTTGCCAGAGTGTCGCACAAGGAACTGCTATCGGCTATCTGCGATAGTCAGACCGAATCACTGCCATCACTAGATAATAAGATTTTATTCTTGCAATAACGGTATTAAATTCAGTTGAAATTTGCCCTTCGCGGGCAGAAATTGTTTAAATTAGTTTGCAAATAATAATAATTGCGAAAATATTACGTTACGACCTCCAAGTCGTAACACTGCCGCTCGAAGCGCGCGCAATAGAATTGAGGAGGCGGTGTGTTTGTTTTTGTCCGACATCTATCGATTTTGTGCAGCTGAACTCTCATCGGCGAAGAAAGCAGCGGACGAAATATTAATGCTAATTGAATTATACCGCGATTCGGCCTTTGAGTTTATTCCTGACTGCATCATGAAGCGTCAGAATGTAAGAACCTTGTCGCTGGTGGTATGCACCTTCACGTACTTGTTGATTGGAGCCGCCGTTTTCGATTCGCTGGAATCGCCAACGGAAGCGAAACGTTGGGAGTTTTTGCAAGGTATTTTGCGACCACCCCTCACCAGGTGGAACCTTATATTTCCCATACTGATAAATATAAATGTTTTAGCCGTGAAGAACAATTTTGTGAAAAAGTACAATGTTAGCGACGAGGACTTTCGAGTGATGGAGATTGTCATCATTGAGAACAAGCCGCACAAGGCAGGACCGCAATGGAAGTTTGCAGGCGCCTTCTACTTCAGCACCGTGGTCCTGGCCATGATAGGTGAGACCATGGTTATCTGAAGTCTAACCCAGTACCACTATTAATACTGGCTTCCTTTAGGATACGGACATTCTACGCCAGTCACCATTCCGGGCAAGGCATTTTGCATGGGTTACGCAATGGTGAAACTTCAGCGCCGTATATTGCTTTTCCGCCATTAATCAAGCTATCCCTTGACAGGTGGGAATACCTTTGGGACTGGTCATGTTCCAGTCGATTGGTGAACGTCTGAATAAGTTCGCATCGGTCATTATACGACGGGCCAAGCGGGCAAGTGGCGCCCGCTGTACAGAAGCCACCGAGATGAATCTTATGCTGGCCACCGGAATGCTCTCGTCTGCCATCATTACCACAGGAGCAGCTGTGTTCTCGCGATACGAGGGATGGAGCTACTTCGACAGTTTCTACTATTGCTTTGTGACACTGACCACAATTGGATTTGGCGACTATGTGGCGCTGCAGAACGATCAGGCTCTGACCAACAAGCCGGGATATGTTGCCTTGAGCTTGGTGTTCATTCTCTTTGGCCTGGCCGTGGTTGCAGCCAGCATTAATCTGCTCGTCTTGCGTTTTATGACCATGTAAGTCGTGTGCTGCTTGTGGAATTACATGCTGTTAAACTTCTGTCAATTTAAGGCAAGCGGAAGATGCCAAACGGGATGAACAGGATGCTCAGAACCTAGCGGGCAATGCACAACCCGTTACTTTCGACGACGAGACCACATACAACATGAATGGCAAACTGTTGGAGCACAACTATACAACCGAGAACGACGAGACAGCCTCGCTCTGTTCCTGCACCTGCATGGGCGGAACGCGCTGCCTGAACCACGAGCAGTTCATCGACCCGGACTTTCAGCCCACAGACATTATTCAAAGCACACAGTGCCTGCATCGCGCATCTATTTGAGAGGGCCCACTGTCATCTGAGACAAACGCCTACTTGGATTGGGAGCATAAAAGACGAAGCCTAAGAACGGCTTAATGCCAAAAGGAAGCCAAAACCTCCAATGTGGGGCCGCCAAAACGTAGTTGCAATCATGTAGAGACCCAACCGCCGCATCTATCCGTTGTACAACCACCATATACACTCATATACAATGGAGTAACCTCCGACAAATCATGGCAATATCAATCTCATCACCTACGAGGGGATAGGATGTCGACTCTTTTGTCGACTACCCTCACATTTCATACATCTCAAAAACATACAAATTTTAACTGTGAAATCAAAGTATTATTAAAAAGAATTACTCAACAAATGGTTAAAAAATCGAAACAAAGTAGCCGAGCAGTCCATCTTCAGGATTCCCTCTCTAGGTTATTTTCTCATTCAAAGAACGTTAGAGCCGGTGACAACACGTATTCACAAAAAATAAATTTGTTCGTCGGTCGGATTCTAGAAAAGTTTCTCGTGATTTTTTCCGAATTCACGTTTTATTTATTACTTTTTTTTTGGGCTGTCAAAAACTTGTTAAATTTATTACAAAATTCGAAAACAAAATGCGTGAAATTGTTCATATACAGGCGGGCCAGTGTGGCAACCAAATTGGCGGAAAGTTTTGGGAGGTTATATCCGACGAGCACTGCATCGACGCCACGGGAACGTACTACGGCGACAGCGATTTGCAATTGGAGCGAATCAATGTCTACTACAACGAAGCGACGGGAGCGAAGTATGTGCCACGCGCCATTCTAGTCGATCTGGAGCCCGGCACCATGGATTCGGTGCGCTCAGGAGCCTTCGGCCAAATCTTCCGACCCGACAACTTTGTCTTCGGCCAGTCGGGGGCGGGTAACAACTGGGCTAAAGGGCACTACACGGAAGGAGCTGAGCTGGTGGATTCTGTGTTGGATGTGGTGCGCAAGGAGTCGGAGGGCTGTGATTGTCTGCAGGTAAGTGACAAACGACCAAGTAGGGTAGAACGGGATAAAACCCCATTTTTGCGCAGGGCTTCCAGCTTACTCACTCGCTGGGTGGAGGCACCGGCTCGGGCATGGGTACACTGCTGATATCCAAGATCCGAGAGGAGTATCCCGACCGAATCATGAACACCTTCTCGGTGGTGCCATCGCCCAAGGTGTCTGACACGGTAGTGGAGCCCTACAATGCCACCCTGAGTGTGCATCAGCTGGTGGAGAACACTGATGAGACCTACTGCATCGACAACGAAGCGCTGTACGACATCTGCTTTCGCACCTTGAAGCTGACCACGCCCACCTACGGAGATCTGAATCATTTGGTTTCGGCCACAATGTCCGGGGTGACCACCTGCCTGCGCTTCCCGGGTCAGCTGAATGCTGATCTTCGCAAGCTGGCCGTGAACATGGTGCCCTTCCCCCGCTTGCACTTCTTCATGCCGGGCTTTGCACCGCTGACATCGCGCGGTTCCCAGCAGTACCGTGCCCTCACCGTGCCAGAGCTTACGCAGCAAATGTTCGACGCCAAGAACATGATGGCCGCCTGCGATCCGCGTCACGGTCGCTACCTGACAGTAGCCGCCATCTTCCGCGGTCGCATGTCCATGAAGGAGGTCGACGAGCAGATGCTGAACATTCAGAACAAGAACAGCAGCTTCTTCGTCGAGTGGATACCCAACAACTGTAAGACGGCCGTCTGCGACATACCGCCTCGTGGTCTCAAAATGTCGGCAACATTCATTGGCAACTCAACGGCCATCCAGGAGCTGTTCAAGCGCGTCTCCGAGCAGTTTACGGCCATGTTCCGGCGCAAGGCCTTCTTGCATTGGTACACTGGTGAGGGCATGGACGAGATGGAGTTCACCGAAGCGGAGAGCAACATGAACGATCTGGTATCGGAGTATCAGCAGTACCAGGAGGCCACTGCCGACGAAGAGGGCGAATTCGACGAGGACGAGGAGGGTGGCGGCGATGAATAGTCGCCTCAATCGCCACAGACACTAATCCCACACTTTACACTCACCGGCATCAAAAACACACTTTGCACACACCGCCAACAATCACACATATCATATCAATCAATTCTTTTGCAAATCTTACACTGTACGATTCTATATCAACACAATGGAAGGGACTAGATCACCACCGCCGACACCACTACCACCACCGCCACCTTACTGATGTTGTTGCATATTTCTAATGTTGGAGGCAACCCTTTGCTGTTTTTACACCAAAATGCTGCTTTGGTTAGGTCACACAAACTGAAAAAAAAACCTGCTCAAGAAATTCTCTCTTCTTCCTACAAGCCCAGGAACACTCTTTTATTTTATTGACTGCAATTGCTAGATACCTGTTATATACCACACAAAATAAATACATACATATGCAATAAAAAATCTGTTCTGTTTGGAGGTTATGCTGGAAAATCTGTCAAATCTGTCTGGGATGTCAACATCTTTGTATAAAAGTAAGGTTGAGTCTCGCATTTCCAAAAAAAGGAAAAATCGCTCCTTCACGGCGTTTGTTCTTTAAAAGTGATGAGTTATCTTACCACGCCTCAGACCTCGCGATGTGCTTTTTTGCGCGGTCGCAAGCGTATCCATCCTCATCCCATATCGATGCTACAGTCAAAATTAAACGCCTCGGACATGAAACAGAAATACATATATGGAAACGAATCTCAAAGAAAATCGACTCCAATAAGAAGCCCATCAAGAGAAGTATACGTGAACCTTGTCATAACAATTAAAAGATTTACAGCAATATTTTTTGTTTGTAGCCTTCGTTTTATTAAATGGCGTGCACAGTGCCTGTGAGAGGAACAGCAGCAGCAGAGAATAGTTAAGCGTCAACGAAATTAATTATGGAACATTGCAGACATTGAGACACATTAAAATAAATTAAGCCATGGCTTGGCTAAACATCATCGAAGAGACCTCGTGGCGGGGGCCCCACAATACGGCGTTCGTTTTCCGCCTCATAGTCTGGATCCAGCTCACTTGTGCCCCTGAATCCAACCTGCATTTGGGTGCTCACGCCAAACCTATCGTTTATCTCCTCAGACAGGGAACGGGGCACGCCAAGTGCTGAGGATGAGGCCACCGCAGCATAGTCAAAGCTGCCGTCGCCGTCGCGGAGAAGTCCGTCGGCTGGGGTGCGACTGCTGGCCAGGGCGCCTGCACCTGACCGATACTTGTTTAGGTAGTCATTGCTGGCCACGCTCGGATCTGGTCGGTTAAAGTCACGGCGCCTAGACATGGCCTCCTCCGCGCGCTGTCGCCTTCGCTTCTCGCGAGCTATTAGATCCTTGCCCTCCTGCACCAACTCTGTGGCAATGGTCTCGTTCTGCAGGAACTGCTGAAAGCCTAAAGCGTTCAAAGCGCGACTGCCCAGGCTGAACCACGTAGACAGACAGAAGGCCAACATGCACATGGGAAAGTAAATGTTGAAGCCGTTCGAGATGATTCCAATGACGTCCATGTGTCCCATGATTCTGGTGTAATATGTTTCCATCATTCGCTGTCACGAAAAATAGTTGAACGATGAGGCTCTACTCACATTAATGAATATCTGGGACTTACCTCTGGTATAATGTGCGAATCCATGTGTATTAGACCCAGAAAATTGAGACACATTGGCGGTGTAAGGCGACACAGGAGCATGCCACTGAAGATCAGACTGTGCTCGTTGGTCTGATGGTGGGGCGCCAGGTAGTACAGATTCAGGAAGCGAATGCGCAGAATGGTGGAGTAGGTGCAGTAGAAGAAGTAGCACAGAACCATCATGGAAAATACTTCAATGGTAAAGAAGTCGTAGCTTTCCTTTGCCAAATAAATCACATTGGCGAATATGGAGAGCACGGGTTTGCGACTGAAGAAAGTCAGTTCACTCCACACCACCATAGCGGACATGGTGGCTGTGACCACACAAAGAGACTTCAGGAACGGCGCCTTGAGTAGACACTCCCAATACCATTGCAATGTGGCGCTGTAGCAGATCCTCTCCAGCTGTGTGCGTTGTCGCGGAAATTCCGATTTGAATCGTCGCTCGGCAGAGTGTATATTCCTTGCCACATCCTCCAGATGGAGCACTGTGTCCACCTGCACACTCCACAGCGCCTCAGTGCGTTGCAGTGTCTGTAAGGATTTGATCACCTGTTTGTGGATGCGAACCAGCGCCTTTTCCGAGGGTAAAATGGTGGAGCTAGTCGCTCCCATGCCACTGCCTCCAGTGCGTGAGAAATTGCGGCTGGCGCGCTCGTGCAGCTCAATGGGAACTTTCCGCAGGATGGTCTCCACGCAGGGTCGCAGCTCATGGTTGTTGGGTACCACCCGGCTGATGCACTGCAGCGACTCTAGTATATCATCCACATGCTCCTCGGCCTCCGCCTTGTCCGTACTGAGTTTGGCTGCCTTGAAGTAGGCGTATTGCAGAGTGAATCCTGGCTTTGCGTTGTTCCACAGCGAGCGTGGCACCTCCACCAGGGCGTAGCCCAGCAATATAATTAGCAGGAACAGACCCCAGGTATTCGAAGCCGACGAGGCAATTGCTTTTAGCTTCTGCCAGTCCAGGGGCACGCCCTTGACGGCAATGTAGATGAGCAGGACGCCGCAGATGAATAGATAGGATCCATAGTAGATGGCATTCTCGATGAGCGCTGACTTTAGTTTGCCTTTGATTGTAAAATCGCCGGCCTTGAGGTACGATTGCATCAATGGCATAATCAACCACGTGAGAAATTGCGAACTCCAGTAAATTATGCGCCATAAATTGGGGAACACCGATTCGGGCACCATTCCCCACGGTTCCTGGCATTCGGGCGGTGGGGTTATATTGGCCGCCACCGTTGTGCTAGTATTGTCTGATGCGTTCACTGCCTGCTTGTGTTCCGCCAGGCACTGCCTGTAGAGCGTCTGTAATTTGAGTTGTAATCAACCATATGGAGCCATACGCCAATAAGCCATCCCATCCTATACTCACCGAAGTCACGTCCAGCGGAATTGTGAAGACAATCAGAAACGAGAAACACCATGCTGTCAGCACGGACAGGGTGACCAGGATGTGCTGACGTGGTATGTTGCCATAGCGGTACAGCGAGATGCTGGCCAAGAAGAGGGCCGCGATGATGCCGAATGTCAGTAGATAGGCCATGGTAACAAAATCAACAAATTTGTGCTTTCCGTGTGTGTGGTGTGTGCTTGTGTTCTGTGATTAATGGCTAAATAGAATAACTAATTCATTTCGAACCGCTTGAATGGCGGCCTATTCCTTTTTGGGCTCCGGGATTTTCGTATTGTTTCGCTTCTTTTGCAATTGTCGCGCAGTTTCGCGATGCATTTCCTCTAGCCGTTCCAGCGCCTGCGTCTTTAGCGGCATCAGGTGCGGCCTACAGAAAACAAGCTCTGTTTTGTGCTCGAAAAACAATTTTCCGGTTGTGGGCTCAATCAGATCGATTTTCTCATTCACTTTTCTGAGCAGCTCTGACTCCACTTCGGACATGCTAGCAGATGGATGTGACGCCCAATCGCTGGCCCTTGGTAGGAGCTCTAGCTAAGACACTTTGGCACACAAAGTAACGTAGCGTAGCCGTTCGATTTGTGTTTTATTTCTTATATCATTTATTTGTTTTTGTTCAAATTAGGACTGTTCATGAACGAACTGAATAAGTTCCACTTAACCCACTTCGCCCACTATTAAAAACACGCTATTTACACACTCTCTTTATAAATGTACTATTTCCGTTAAAAAATATTGACCACGATAACACCCACCTGAACTGCGGTAAAATTTTTAAAGTTTAATAATTTTCATTTTGTATATTTAAATAACCACTGGTCCAAAATGGGTTAATTTCTTCATGACAGACATAATATTCCTCGATTTTGATATTTTGTTTAGAATTACTGGCTAGGACTCACAATACAGAAATAATTTGAGCCGATAAATTAACAACTTTTCTAAAAAATTTGAAAATGATAAGCCATTAATATTTATTTGATTTTTTTTTATTATATCGTTTAAATTGTTTAACCAAAAATGTACAAAAAAATGGATGTTATTTTACATGGTAACTAAGTATTAAAACTGCAATACATAGGCAACTCTGCCCATTGTTTTTGTTCGATTTTGTTTTGCTGGGCTGGCAAAAACCATAAGAGAAATTCTATATAATACGAGGTGGCATTGCCAAAATCGTCATTAAATGAATGCGGACAACACAGATGTCAATGGCGACAAGACCCAGGACTGCCGCACCAGCGGCGACGGGATGGAACAGCCAGAGCAAACCGCACCAACAAAAGTGGAAAATGCAACAAGCTCTGATGTGGATATTAAGGTCAAGCGACCGCAGTTGTCACGGAAAGACAGCACAGTTGTCCAGGAGTCGGCAATGGCAAGGAAAACATCCTCAAGCAGTGGCCATGCCTCCCATCTGCCACTGCCGGGCTTGCATACTCTCTATAGACGCCCCGAAATAGTTGCTCGAAGCCTGGCCCCAGTACTGCCCAAGGGACAGCTGGTGCAGCTAAAGCCGCGGCTTGTCCATCCGCAACATGAACCGCTGCCGGAACACAAAAAGACTAAACCACCGAAATTCGTGCCCTATGAGCCATATCCAGGAGCTGTGAATCCCATGACTGCTGAACCATCGACCAAACATAAAATTCATCGTGACAAAAACAACCTGGACATTGGTGTGCTCGTGGATCAAGTATCCACACTGCGCACCCAAGAACTGGACACTGAACCCAAGGAGAATGACAATAAGAATGACAGCAACGGGGAGTTGGATAGCCTAAAGGAGCAGCTCTCGAAAATGAGGGAGGAGCGTGACTATTTTCAGGCCCAATACAAATTTCAAACACAGGTTAATAGCGAGCTAAAGAACCTGCTGGTGGCGTCAGTGGGTGAGGATCTGCAAACTCGCGTCAATCTGCTCACCGAAGACAAGTTGCAGCTGGCTCGAGCCCTGCTGGATACTGCCAACAATCTGACGACGCATACCGAACAAATTGAGTTTCTCGCGGGACAATGCGAGGTGTGGCGATCCAAGTTTCTGGCCAGCAGTGTCATGGTCGAGGAGCTGGCACGCTGGAAGGCCGATCTCACGCAAAAGAACCAAATGCTGAACGAGTCCACCAAGCAATTGCTGCATGCCACACACCAGATACGCGAGATCCAACTGGATATGCTGAAGCAATTGAAGTTTTTGGCTAAAATTCGTTATCTAAATCTGCCTGCAACCGATGTGATTAGTTTGAGTGCCGAGAATCTGAATATACTACAGCGAATGGTGCTCCACACGGGAGTGGGCATTCCCGAGGAGACACTCAAGCTGTCTAGTGCCAGCACGAGTCCGCTCTGTGAGGCGGAAAAGTATGCAGTTCGGGTAGGTATTCGTTTTGTTTATGAGGATCAAATGTTAACCATTATCTTTAATGTTTATTTAGGCTCTGGAGTTCATTAGTCAACCACTGATGGCTACCGATGAGGCCATACGCGCCCTGTTCGACCAAGCCCAGCGACCCTATTATGTGCAATCAGTTTCTGCGGAGGCTCCTAATGACAGTCCTCAGACGGACTTAAAGCAATAATATGTAAGAAATTAATATGAAACCTATTTAGTTATATTCAATTTTATATACAATACATTCAACAAATATACATAAATGCATTATTGGCCATTCCTTGCGGTAGCGTATAGATCTAGGCGACGTTGGGTGAACACGGGAATCTGCTGACGCACTTGCTCCACCAGCGAGAAGTCAATGTCGGCCACCACAGTCTCCTCCCCATCGCTGGCACTCTTCTGGACCTTTGCCCAGGGGTCTACAATCATCGAGTGGCCATAGGCCACATATTCTGCGCTGGGATCTCTAGCCGGGGACGTTGTTACCACAAAGAGTTGATTATCATTGGCCCGGGATCGTTGGAGCAGCTCCCAGTGCAAGGGTCCGGTGGTCATATTGAAGGCGGCCGGATAGATGATCATCTCACAGCCCTCGTTGCGATAGAGACGTGCCATCTCCTCGAAGCGAATGTCATAGCAGATGCCAATGCCAATCTTGTGTCCATCCACATCGATGGTGGTGAAGTCGTTGCCCGCCGAGAGTGTCTCCGATTCCTTGAAGCGAATTCCACCCTTCACATCGATGTCGAACAGATGCATCTTTCGGTGCTTGGCTATCAGATCCCCACTGGGCGACCACACCGTGCACGTATTGTAGATAGCATCGTTCTCCCCGAGCTCTGGAATGGTTCCTCCAACAATGTACACCTGATGTTTCTTGGCGAGATTCGAAAGCTGCTGCGACGTATAGCCATCTGGTATGGTCTCTGAGTACTCGCGAAAGTATTTGGTTCCATACGGAGCGTTGAAGCACTCGGGAAGCGTTATCAAACGGGGCTGATGCTCTTTAACGGCGGCTTCTATTTTGCTAACAGCATTTTGAACATTGACCGTTTTGTCCTTGGAGCCCTTGAGTTGCAACAGCGCAAGACGCATTACTACGGCACAGTTGGTTTTATTAAAAGTCAGTTTAAGTATGCTATCCGATCTGATCTACTTACTGTTGCTTACTTTGCTCATATCGCCTTTTTATTGCCTTTTTTTATCTCTACTGCGGTTTGATAACAGTTTGCACCACAAAAAATACCGAGCAGCTGTTGCTTTCTATCGAGCGCAGATAGTGGTGGTCGTTTTTTTTATAGAAACCACAAGCTAGGCGCGGCTAAGCGCACCCAACTTCGAGTAATAGGCGAGCAGTGCTGCCACCTTTCTTTCTTTCTTACGCTTATGCGGCGGTTGTTTGAACGAAAAGTGCCTTCTGGGTATGCTACAGTGGTTTCACACAATGCTGGGCTATGGAAAGGTAGGGACAACAAGCAAAAGTAGCAAAAGAAAATTGCAATGCCCATACGAACCTCACCTTTCCTGCAAACCTAAATTGGATGGATTTTAACTTGCATGCGTTGAATTTTCTAGGCCGTTTTGCCATCAAATTAAAGGAGTCATCAGTTAAAACTATTTGTTGAGGGTAAAGTATCTTATTCAGCTAGTAATATTCGTCGTCGGAATTTTGACGGTATATTTTTAAAATGATACCGGAAATGTTGGTATATTTCTGATGGCCGTACGGAATATCTTATCGATAATTCCGCGGTCACACTGCAGTGCTGCCACCTTTCTTTCTTTCTATTCTCTTAGACGGTATGCACGTGTTTTGTAAATTTTTAAGTGAATATTCGCAAATTGGCAATAGCTGCTTGAAATATCAACATAAACCTGTTGCACATGCACCCCAAATAGTGACACAACAAACTAATAATGAATTTCTCTGCTTTTGAATACACTTTCTACGCAATCTCCTGGACTGCAGCAGCCACAACAACAACAACAAGATGGTCCAACGTCTGACGCTAAGAAGACGCCTGTCGTACAACACACGCTCCAACAAGAGGCGCATGTAACTACAAGAATCTAACCAATTAAAGGTGAATTCTAATGGTCCTTGTTTTGCCTTTCAGTGTGCGCACTCCTGGCGGTCGCCTGGTGTACCAGTATGTCAAAAAGAACAAGACTGTGCCCCGTTGCGGTCAGTGCAAGGAGAAGCTTAAGGGCATCACCCCCTCTCGCCCCAGCGAGCGTCCACGCATGTCCAAGCGCCTGAAGACCGTCGCCCGCACCTACGGAGGCGTTCTGTGCCACGGCTGCTTGCGCGAGCGCATCGTTCGTGCCTTCCTCATCGAGGAGCAGAAGATCGTCAAGGCCCTGAAGAGCCAGCGCGAAGCCTTGGTGAAGCCCGTCAAGGCCCCCAAGGTGGAGCAGAAGAAGAAGCCTACTGGTAAGCCCACGAAGCCAGGAGCCGGCAAGGCCGGTGCCAAATCCGCGGGCTCCAAGGGAGCCGCTGGCGCTAAGGGAGCTGCCGGCAAGAAGCCCGGACAGAAGCCTGGTGCTGCCAAGCCAAGGAAGTAAACGCAACGCGGACCTGGGACGAGTTCAGTTAACTGCTAAATAAGAAATTTATAAATAAATTGTTTTCCAAAACGGATTTATTGTCCCGTCTTTGTTTCGCAATGGTGATGGCGGTCCTTTGGTATAAAAACATATCGCCAAAAATGTAACATCGGTACAAATAGAGCAACGATATGGCAGCACTGTTGCCAACAGCTGTTCGGCTCCGATAGCTCTCCGCATATTTCGATAATCATCACAATCACGTAAGAAGGCGGTCTCTTGTTTTTAGTAAATTTACGTTTTTATCTTTGGTGCAGGATGTCGGCAACTAAAGTGCTGCGCTCCCTACTGCACGAGCTCCGCCAGGCGTCGCCAAATGGCTGCATCAAGGACTCCTTGGCGGCCCGCTACATACTTGCGCAGTATAAGAAGTACGAGACAACCGATCAGCAGCTCTGCAAGGCCCGCGACGAGGCACAATTCCTGGGCCAAACATATCTCACCTACTTGAGCAGTCTGCGAAACTATAACGAGCTCTACAAGGAGTACCATGGACGTGGAGAGCGGTCCGTGAAGGATACAGCTGATGTGGTGGGCTTCAAGTTGCCCACGGATCCCAAGTGAGGCTAGTAACTGGATATTGCTATAGCGTGTAATGTAGTGCGATTAAAGCTGATTAATGTTCAAATAATATGTATGTACGTCCATTCCTTCTACTCAATCATTTGACGTATCATAGCGAGACCACGGTAAGTCACGCTCATCATCTGAATCGGAAAGGTAACTAGAATTGAACAAGGCTCTTTAACATTTGGGACTGTACTTGCCTGCTTGAAGGTGTCCCGCGATATCGGCATATACCCCATGGCGCTCAGCTCGACTGGCTTCTGGGCGCGGATAATGATAATCAGCAGATACTTCTTGTAGGAAATCGAGGCATTGTGCCAGTTGTGGTTATAAGCGGCGTGGCTAATGTCTCCGCTCTAAGGGAGAAAACAGACCATCAGTTGGAGCACAAATCGATGGCAAGACATACCAAATCGAGAACCTGCTGGCCGTGATTACAAACCAGAAACAACTGCATGACTGAAGTGCCGATGAAGACCACATATGTAATCCCCTCCAAGTTTAGGCCCTGAATAAGCGTGTACACGGAAACCGTGCAGAGAACTGCGGCGGTTGTAATAAGACTCAACAACAGCGACCCGCCAAAGATACCATTGAGATCGTTCTGAAGGCTGATGGAGTACCAGAAAGTCTATAGTTTGCATCACACATATTAATACTTTTTATCACTCACGTGACCAGGTACTCGTGCTTGTTCACCATCTGCGCCAGGAATCGATTGTCATCTCTATCGTGCATCCGATCGGGTTGGTACTCCTCCAGGGATCGGATCATGCAGCTAAAGTGCATGCAGATCTGCACCTGGAAGCACAGCAGCCAGAGGTCTGTGGCTATGTTGGATATCACCATGTGGGTGCTGTGAAGCCACTCAATGGCATATATGCCTACATAGACCCAGATAGGGTGTCGATTGGGATTGTATATGAAGTATGGATAACAATGCTGATAGGAAAACTGTTGCTGCGTGAAGTAGGCGACAATCGACTGTAGAATCGGACCAATGACGACCATAATCGAGGAACCAATGTAGATGACAATCATGGCCAAAAATGATCGGGACCAGTAGTGTTCGTTCACCCGATAGTAGACTCTATCCTGCGTAGTCTTAGGATACAAGTCGCCCAGTTTCTTATTAAGACTTTGAATAGAGTCTCGCTGCATGGCGGTGCCGTGCTTGGTGTCCGAATTGATGACGTAGGTGACCAACGTGGCATAGCGCATGATCAGGGAGATGCTGTCTATGGTCTTGACCTCCAACATGCGGAATATCATGAATCCAACGCAAAAGACGTGGCTGGAGGTGCACAGCCAACGATAGATCCACATCACCAGCCTCCGAGAGCTGGTCTCCTCCGGTGCGTCCAACACATTGTAGCCCATGATGCGAAAAACGAAGCTGGGCACCGCGGTGAAGTCTTCGTAGCTGCGTTGCACGGATTCCATTTCGAAAGTGTTCTGAGTGCTCCACTGGCGAATGAGACGGTATTTATAGGACTCTGATACTAAGGGAATTGCTTGTGGTTAAGGGTTTTCCTTTTGATGTGGTTTCCATCCAAGGTTGCAGAACAATTAAAGGACCTCATCGCGACTGCCGCTATTAATGAAAAGGATTACGTGCCGTCCGACAATTATTCAAGGCGTAAAAATATCTAAATAATGCATATAAATTTCCCCAACACCCAAGCGATTGCTTCATTTGGAAAATCAAAGGAATGCGAACGGAAACCATTCTAAAATTTTAGTATGTATTTCGTAAATTTTGTACTGCATTACAAAGATCAGACCATAAAAAAAAAGACGTACGAATTAAAATGAACATTAATTAAGATCAATTGAGAGATCCGCAGAATCAAAGATGCAATAACCAAGGCCAAATGGGGTTATATGTATAATGTACGGTTTTTGTTGTCAATTCGTATAAGGGCTTCATAGGTCAGCTGTGCCTGAATTCTTAGTCGCTCTTTTTAAGGGGTGAACCTCCTTTCCAAGGTCTTCTGACCTTGCGGTTAAACACCTTTAAAGTCTAATCGTTTATTCATTGAACCTTAGAGCCTGGTCTTACGATGAGGCGGTAATTATATAGTAGGTTAAACGAGGTTACACGTAGAAGGAGCATTCTAGATAACTCCGTTTCCATTACAATCTGGCTTACTGTTGAGAAAGAGTTTAATGTAATTATAACTTCTGCAGACAGACTGTTTGCTGTTGTCATTCCAGCAATTGCCCATAAAAATATCTACGCACAAGAAATGCATTCAAGCTGTTTGAAAGGAAAATGGAAAAAAGACAGAGACAGAGAGAAAAGAAACCACTTGGTCATTGCTTGCACTTAATAATTTCCATAAATGTGCACCTCCTCCTCAGTTCTCTGGGGTGTATTTACCGTTTCTTTGTTGCTGTGGACATAAATGAAATTCTTGCACACAGCAACAAATTGGCATGGGAGTTCCTATAGCTGCACCCCCCACCCACCTGCTAGTGTCTGAGTGGAATGCTAAGCAGCCCAGGAATTGTTTGCCTCTCATCTGGGGGAACACTGCTAGGTGTTGGCTACTGTCACTTGGGTTGGCAGGTTTCTCTCAGATATAAGATACTTGGGATGGCTAACTCTTAAAGGGATTTCTCATGCACTTTATAATGGTTTTGTTTTGATTCTGTTACTTAATTCTGGCCCCCCAACCGAGTCAATTTACTGCTGTCACACTATTGCACAACTTTCAAGTCGGTCATCTATTGTCTGTCAAGTTCCCATTACCAAACCGAGGAACCACTCGATCACACCAAAACCATACTCGCAAACGCTTACGATATATGTACATACATACATACATACATATTTATGTAAGTTCAGCCCCATTTTGAACTTCTCTCATCAATTTTTTCCACTGTCTTACACTGCCTTGCCTGGGTAATTTATTCATTAGTTTCAATTGACAACAAAATGTTTATCTCCATCCGAAACCGATGCTACGAAGAGCTCCCTATGTCGAGATAGAGAGTATTGAAATTGAAATTGCAACATTGTGAGTACGTTCTGTAGAACTCAGGCAACTGTTGCCCCACCCCATCCAACAACCCCACAAAATTTACGGCTCATTTCAAGAGATTTATGTCTGGCGAAGATGCGTCACTTTCGAGTATTCCTCTCGAGTTCTTAAATTAGATGCAGATATATGGGACACTCTTCTACTTATAGTTGGCCCAATTACCCGCACATAGGCAAGTGCCTCACCCGCCAGACGGCTGTTAGGTTCCGGTTCATTTTTATGGGATATCCGCCAATAAAATAGGAATATTGTCATCAGTCCACCAGGATGCACATGGATATGTATGCACATAGGTCTGGGAAACGTGCCGGGTGTGCGGTATTCCGGTATCTCTGTAGCACTAAATACTTTATGAGGTTGAGGCGCCTTGATTTTTTTTCGTCTTTCTTCTTTCGTCTGGCTCCAACTAAAATAAACCCAGCAGTCCCGATATACAGCTCCCAGTCCCGTTTGCCGGTGCCGGTGCCGGACGCCGGTGCACACAATAGACAACGGCAAACACCCTAAAACCCAAAAGAAAACACAGAATGCAAACAAGAGCAACCGAGATGAATGGCTGGGCAGAACAAAGGAGCGTCAGAGTCAGCGTCGGACGTGGGCAACAGGCTGCCAGTGGGTATGGGACTGGGAGATGTCTGGCAGCAGCAGGAGCAGCCTCTGCGGAAGAGACCATTTGCCCGGCAATCAAATCAATGGTCAGGGGTTTTGTCCTCCAACACGGACAGCATTAATCGGTATAAAGTACAATTTCTCACACCCCTTCAACTCGATGCGATTTCAATATCCATTATTCAAGTAGCGGGAATGGGCATCGGGGAATCGAGTGGACTGGACAGTAAAGCCAGAGGAGGCGCCTGACATTGCAGAACTTTTCAAACAGTAGCTGGCATTATGCGCAGCCCAGGAGCCAGGACGCAGGACCCAGCAACCATCCAGCAACACCCAGACCACAAGGATAACAAAGAACACAAGGAGCAGGAGAGGAAACGCAAAGTTGCTGCGCTTTTCACTTTTCCATTTATTAATGAATTTATTGGCCCGACTGCATTTGATGGGCAAATGCATTTCCACATTTATCCTGGCCCTGGCCCTGGCCGGATTCGAAAGGGGGAAAATCGAATGGTGTGGTTGTGGGGGTGCTATTGCCCAAGGGGTAGATCTACGAATAACATTTATCAAATTCGTAGCTTTTTGTTTTGGTTACATTTCAGCTGCGTTTATTTCCAGGGCAGGGCGGGTGTTTGTCTCCTGTTTGGTGGGTGGGCGGTAGCGATGGTAATGGATCCAGGATTCTGGCAGCTGTCGGCAGCCCAAAGTGCCGAACCTTGGTAATTAATAGTGCGGAAAGGCAATTTTGGTAATTCTCGGATTACAACAGAGGGGAGAGAATAATAGAACTGAATATTCATTGACAAAAAGTAAAAGTCAGCAAACATTGGAAATCCTTGTCCAATCCCCTTTGAATGCAACTCGTTTCGGAATTCCCCGAAAATGACTCGACGCTTCTAGCAAGAACCACTCTATCAAATAGATTTAGCATACAGCTGCCATAGGAAAACTTTAAATATATTTAAACATTTTCTCAAGGGCATATAACCGAAGTAGGCGACTTTTCTGGTTTTTATTGGTCAAATCAAAGTTATCATCTTTTCTATATGTTCAAAATTTGTCAACCTGTAAGATAGATAAGTCTGAAAAATTGCTCGTTTCGTTTGAAAAGTATAGAAATTATATTTAAAAATGCGCAAGGCCTGGAAGAAGCCGCTGCACAAGCGTAAAATATGGAAGAAGACCTCGAGGCTGAGTCGCCTCTTGTACTATATGCAGCCGTTGGTGGATCATCTGCAGGATATCTGGGCCCAGCCGCTTCCCTTCCCCACGTTGCTGAAGATCGCATATACCTGCCTTCTCATTTTCGTCATTCTTCTGCCGATCCTTTTTCCGTTATTTGTCCTGATCGTCTACTTTGGCATCTTCCAGTACGTGATTGAGGAGCACACTTTTCTCCAATTTGGTGAAAACTGGAATCTGCTCGGCGCTTTGTCCGAGATTTGGCAATTCGAGGTGACCAACAAGAAGTATCAGCTATACGTGAACATGTGCATAGATCGCTATCGTGTGATTATAGCGGCCATATCTTCGACAGTGGACTACACGCGCATGGCTCTGAGCTTCATCTTCGCCTGAAAGGACGATCCGTCGTTTTCGAGCAGTTCGATCCATTGATATCTCCAAATTTTGATTATGGTAATTAATTTAAATGTATAACAAGAACAAAGCGACATATTTTGTTAATGATTATGCAAAATATATTACTTTCAATTGATATTTAACAAAAGCATCCGTGTCGTTCTCTGAATCCGTTACATTTTAAAGTTTTAATTGTAGGTACATTATAGGGTATGTTAACGTCCATATTGGATTGATAAAATAATACACTTTTACTCGTATATGCGTAACAAAATAGAGCGAAATGTTGCAGACACAAGCTGCTGAGCGTAAGAGTGCCGCTCTCTCTCTCTCGGCTGAAAAAATCCCGTACCATGAGAACAATATCCCATACCATTTGACTTCAGGAGAAAAAGTCCCACACCATTCATGGGATTTTCAAAAAATCCCATCTGAACATGTCGAGACATGTCCGGACATGTCGGGATCCAAAAAAAAAAAACACTCGGACCGTTAACAACAGCGCGCGCATTTTCGAATTTTGGGAATATACGTAAAACACGCGTAAATAAATATAAAATAAATTAAAAATAAGTAAATAAAAAACTCGTGAGCGTGAATGAACATGTCGGCCCCGAATGAAAAAACAGAAAAATAGTGTCGAATTTTTTTCTGAACTCAAAAAAGTGCGTTGATATCACTATTATATTATCAAAAATAAATATATATACATATATCAATATTTTATATATTTATCAAAATATGTGTCAATAAAAACAATTGCCTTTGCAGCGGCTCGCGAAAAAAACAAAACCCCGACGGTTGGCGCTTTAAACCGAACTTAAGAGTTCTCATATAATTATGCCAAAAACAAATATCATTTAAAAATATGATACAATGAATATTGAACATACATATACATATGTATACCGTAGGGTTTCCGGTTTTCAGTGACGTTTTCCCGTTGATTATCGCTCAAGTGAAGTTTAGAGATCTCCCCGATATGAAATTTAAAACGTTGTTGTTGCTGGCGTCAACAACATTTGATAAAGCCTTTAACACGATAACGATCTATATATAATATCATGATTGTATCTAAAACCTTGCTCTGATTACGCAAATTGCAGTGACAGCCGCAGTCCAAAGTGAAAAGAGAGATTCTGCGGTAAAAGTGTTCCGTTCCCCGTTTACCCTCCAAAAACCATAAACAAATCCAGATCGCCTTATCAGATCGGCGCTGGTTTGGAGATTTATTTCGTTATTGCTTATAGCGGAGCACTAAAGTTTTTTTTTGTTTTCCATTTTTAATTTATATAACGGTGTGGTTGTGCGGTACGGTTCGGTACGGTTCCTGTTCTGGTTCTCGAAGAAGATCCCCCAGTTAGTGGTTGTTGTTGTTGCTGTTGCTGTTGTTGATGTTGTTGGTGCTGCCTAACCCGTTTATGTTTTACCCGACTTGGCCAACTCCGATATGGGGAATGGAGTGGAGTAATGGAGTGAAGTGGTGTGGAGTGGAGTGGCGTGGAGGGGCACGCACATACAAACAATGCATCAAGTTGTTGTTCTGGCGCATCCATGTATCTGTAAGATACACGTACTTGCCGCACACACCTTGCGCCCCTCAGTGTTTCCTTATTGACTGACGACTGGGCTGGCTCCTCCTCCAGGCCTCCTCAGCTCTCCTCTTGCGCGGCGGCTCTTGGGGCAATGTTTATTTTTGTTTGCTATCCCCACAGCAAGCGGGAAAAACAAGTTTTCCTCTTTGAACAAAAAAAAAAAACAACCTCAACACAGCACACAACTGCAGCAGAAGCAGCAGCCACAACTGCGCCGCAGCTTAGGTCTTGTCTTGGAAAATACTTTGTGAAAAGTTCAAGTGAAGACAACTGTTGCATTCAAAATACCACAAAATAAATGCATACATATATATTTTACACTTTATATCCGAATAGAGTATCTGCTCTCTGTCTCCTCTCCCCACGCGAAGTTTTGAATTAAGTTGGAGTCAAGGCACACGAAAAAGATGCGGAAAATGCGTTAATTAGCGGCTTATAAAAAAGTATCTGCCAGTGACTCGAATAAAGTCGTTAATCAAAAGCCGGGACGGGTCCGTGTGTAATTAGCAAATGTCGCCAGCCACAGTCGCAGAGCGAGAGATACAAATGTATCTGCATAAAGAAATACGAAATACAGCAAACAAGAAATATCAACGCATGTGAAAGTTTTTTTTTTTTGGCTGCATTTCAGAGCAAACAAAAAAAAGTTAATACGAAATATATGTACATATGTAGGATTGTGTGTGTGTGCGGCATAAATAATTAATTTCAGTGGGGCGGACATTTAAGGCGTCTTTAACCAGGGGGAGACAGTGTCAAAACGCGCGTGAAATATGCACACCACCCCCCATTTAAATATATTGGCATGCAACAAGTGTTTGCCATATGTCCGCGGTCCGATTCGGTTTTCCCTCAGTGTTTTTTCTGGTGTTCTGTTTGTGCAATTTATTCAAATGTGAAGTTCTTTACCCCCACTTCCATTTAGCGCCCCCTGATAGTCACAAAAACTGAATCATCCGAATGGTATTCCTATATCATAGAGAGCCATAGCAAAAAATAGAGCACATCGAAATAACATATAGAACTCCATCCAAAATGGGCTTCTCATCGGCCCTGCAAAGTCGGGCCGCACACGAGGCGCTGATCGTGCGGCAGGATGCCGAACTGCGACTCATGGAGACCATGAAGAGATCCATCCAGTTGAAGGCCAAATGCGACAAGGAATACGCAATCAGTTTGACAGCTGTGGCCCAACAGGGCCTGAAAATCGATCGGGCTGACGAAATGCAAGGTAAAAACAAGACCAGACCCAAAACATCCACATTCACATACCCATCACCATCCCATGCCATTTCGAATAGCGTACAGATAAGATACCATACCAGACAGCCGCCAATTGTTTGGTCGACGATCCTACGGATATTTTGCAAGTGCAATTCCAAGAAAAGAACATGCCTCTGATTGTAGCAGAGCGACCACCCAGTCTGATGATAAGTGTTTGTGTTCATGTTTTGTTTTGTTTCGAACTCGCGAACAGACTTTGTGGGGCATTGATTGAACGTTAGTTATGATAACTGCAGAATATTGATCTTAGTTAATTCATGATAGATAAGAGGCTTGTGATGAATCTACAGTGAAAATTCGTTCTCTAAGGGGAACCACGAAAAACATCGCAGCTATAAAGTTTTATATTCGAGTTGTTGAAGTTCTTCTTTTGATCACATATAAAATCCAGAGACCAGAGTGACAAAAACTATAAATTTTGTGAAAATCAAAGCAGAAATACGAGTACTACACCACGTAGCATTGTCAGCAGTTGTTGGAAATTGTTAACATCTGTTCAAAATCTGGAAATGTGCATATATTTTATGAATTTTTCGGATATGCTTGGGAGAGTGTTTCTTTTGAAGCTTATGTTGCAACTGTTGACATAAGTATTACTCAGAGAATTGTTTCGAGGTTTTCTCGGTTATAGGCACCACCAGATATCACCCATTAGTCAGAGCATTACGTCCGTGGCAAGGGTTGCTGTATCTGTTGTTGTCGATAAACTGGTGGAGTGGATGCCGGCAGGGACAGTCGATGTTCCTTGTCCCCAGCCGAGTGACGCCAGTAGACTAGTCACAGCCCTGAGAGGGGGAGAGAAAGAGAGTTATTAAAGCTCGCATGCTATTAAGTTGGGAAAGAAAGCATCTGTGTGCAGTCATATATTGTACATATACTATCTCCCAATTGTCTTGCCAAAATCTGTTCCCCTTCCTATTGTTGTTTGTGCTCCGGTTTCAGTGTGAATTTTGGCAGCCCAGCAGCCCCACTATCCCAAAGGGAAGTTTCCGTAGTGGAGGCAATCGCGTGACTTGATCACATTTCCCAGTGAATAATACGCGTAGGGTTTTATTTCAAACGATTTGAGATAATCACCAGACAAGAAAATTGTTTTCAACTACCGTGCTCTGTCTTTTGTGCCCTGTGTGGCATCATCAGTCCCGTACAGGACTTGACTGCACCTCATATGTGTGTGTGTGTGTGTGGAGACGTCGTGGTAATTGCTGGAAAACTGGCAAAACGTTCTGTGTATCTCAAAGATACTTTTGCACTGCACTGCACTAAGCTCATCAAAGTGTCGACAAAGTGCAGCTGTCTGCCCAAGTGCCCGTGCCCCCCTTTGCTATTACAAGCAGCAGCAGCACACCACACCACACCCTTCCAGATGCGGACGATATCCATGCAACGACTATAATTGCTATAATTTCCAGTCAGTGTCAGTTTTGGGGCCTGGGAAATGTTTCTGTTTGCTGTTTACATTGCCAAACAAACGTATCCGCTGGATGCGAACGCAAACGCAAACGCACACGCACACAATAGCAATGATTTAGTTCGGACCATTTGATGGTTTCACAGACACACACAGACATAGGCACAGACTGCAGCAGCAGCAGCAGCAGCTGCCTCGTATTTCATTCTCTGCCGACTTCTCAGATTTGCCTCTCGTCTCACCTTGACCATGAACTTGGTTTTGGGAGCAGCAGCAGCAGCTCTGACTGCAACGAAACTGAGTTTTAAATAAAACTTAACGAACCGTAAAAGATTTTGGCCAACTATTTTGTTTCCGTTTTGTTTGGCAACAATTTTATGGCGAAATCAGCTAAAAATCTGAAGTATAGCTCAAGTCTTTCTTAAAAAAAACAAGGCTGAATCATTGCTTGAACTTTTTCCCAACTGGTGAATGGAGAAAATTTTCAATGAGTCATCTGTGCAATTTGTGGATTTGTCTCGGATTTTGTGGTCATTAAAGCGGTGCGCTGATTGTTTATCGGTCAGTCTACTGCGTCATTAGATTTTGAGATGCAATGCAACCAGATATCCCCAACATCCCCAACCTGTTATGGACTGAAATCAAATGCCTAATTATCATACACAGGCTTGGCTTCCCCCATTTGCTTCAGCTTTCTCTTTATAGCTAATGAAATGATCTTGTTTTTCTGCGTGTCTTTCAGGCAGCCTCATCACAAAGTCCTGGCGATCCTACATGGATGAGCTGGACCAACAGGCCAAACAGTTCAAATCGAATGCCGAGCAGCTGGAAGTGGTCTGCGACAAGCTGACACATCTCTCGCAGGACAAGCGAAAGGCGCGCAAGGCCTACCAGGAGGAGCATGCCAAAATTGCGGCACGCCTCAATCATGTGAGTGTCTGGGCCAACACCTTTAATGCCCCGTAATACCCCCAGACAAATTTAAGACGCACCCCAATCGCAGTGCAAATAACTCATTAAAGCCATGTGTACACTGGGGGAAAAAGGAATGTGGTAGTGATAGCAATGGAGTTTTAGATGCGATAGAAAGTATATAAGAATATTGAATAAGTAGCAGGAGATTATTTTTGCATGATTATCATGAAATCTAATTGGGAAATATTTATTGATAAGATGAAGAACGTCTTCCAATGATAGATAGATCTCAAAACCATTGAAGTTCTCATTTATGTGTGAAACATCATTCATGAATACCTGAAAATATCTTTTGCAAACCTCTTAAGCATTCAATTATGATTTCTTCGAGTGTAGAAATTAATTTATGATTACCATTGAAGAGTCAACAACAGCCATAACAACACCAATAACAAACAATAGCAATAATGATTATGAGAGTTCGGTGCTCGTTGCTCGGGTGCTCCATGCTCTCGGGGCTTGGGGCTCGGAACCTATGGGACTTCTACCGCCCACAGCTGGTTTTTGTTGTTTGTCTTCTTCGGGCTGCGGCTGCTGCTTGTTCTTGCCTATTGTTCGATGTTCTTATATATTAAGTATTTGTATAATCAAAATAAATATTATTATGCTTTTGCTGCGGAAAAGAAGAAACGAACAGCTTGGGAGAATACTCGTATTTAAGCGGCTTACGGGGCTTAAGGGGCTTGTAAACAACACTCGCAAAAAAAGGAGAACGAAACACCAACCGAAAAAACGCCTTTGTTTGAGCCCCAAACCACCGCGTACTAAATCAATAGAAGTGTTTATTTATGAGTCGTGTCGTGTTGTGCGGGGCAACAAGTTTATTAACCCATGGGGCATGGCATTAGAACCAAAGCAAGCACAACAACAACAACAATCGAGAATCGAGAGCAACACAAGCATGAAGAAGGGTCAACAAATTGGTCTATACTCATACATACATACATATGTATGTATGTACGTATGTATGCCTTCCTGTATTCACGCGGATGCTGGGTGCTGACAGCAAAATTAGCATTTGACAGCCAACAAAGAAGTCGCCAAAGAGGTGGCCATGCGACATCATGTTGCAAACAGAAAAGATCCGTAGCCGATGTGGCAACAGCACTAGCCTAGCAGCGAAACAGCCCAACAGCCCAATAGCCGCTGCTGCCAATATATGGCCCCGGCGATGACCCAATAAAAATTGTTTGTGATTCTGGCATAGAATTCTGGGACGGGCCGGCCGCTGGCTACTGTTTTATATCTTCCTCTGCGGCCTTTGTCAAACCTAAACAAAAGTCTCGCTGGCCGTTGCACCGCTCTACAGCTCTACAGC
Organism: Drosophila azteca; assembly: GCA_005876895.1. Lineage (NCBI taxonomy): Eukaryota > Metazoa > Arthropoda > Insecta > Diptera > Drosophilidae > Drosophila > Drosophila azteca. The sequence continues at coordinate 15,122,721 of VCKU01000004.1, read as the reverse complement.
TCTATAGTACTATTATTTATTTATCTGTAGCTGTATCTGTATCTATGTATCCATCTATCTATTATTTGCTTGTTTTCGGCTGCTGCTGCTGCTGCTGAAAAACAAAAAGATATTTGCGGCGCAGTTTTTGCCAAAAACGAAATTTAATGGCAAGCCCAGAGAATGCCAATCAAAATTTCAACAATTCATTGAAGATTTCTTCTCTCCTCGTATGAATTTGTTTATGGCATTTATGGGCCGGTTCAAAGTTTAACAGATCCGATGAGATGTTCAACAAATTTGGTCCACTGGCGAGTAGATATTTTTTTGTTGCAACAATATGAACTGGTGCGCTGCTCTATCCACTTCATCATCCGTAATATGTAATCGAATAAAAAGCAAAGTTTGTTGCACACAACAGCAGCAGCAGCAGCAAACAAAAAAATCGAAGAAATGGATGGAAAATGCCACTGGCAACACAACACATGCTCCAAACTTGCGCCAAGACTCCACTCAATTGACAACAATTTAGTGAAATAGCTATAAAAATTACTAAGCAGACAGCAGCACAAGCAGCAGCAGACAGCAAAGGGTAACTGAGGTGCCGAAGCAATGAATACCCTTAAGATACAAAGTTTCTTTGAATGAAAGCTGTATAATATATGTACTAGTTCGATTTTGATCTAGATGTGGCTATAGTTTGCAGATTCTTTGTTTGTTTTGGTAGAATTTTCCTATGTAAAACCAAGAATAGGTCTTTTCACAGAGAAACAAAGAATCTGAGGAATCTGGGCACAGTTTTAGCTGCCAGCCTGTAAATCTAAAGGAAGTATAATTAGTTTTCATAGGAATTGATAAACATACATCGTTCTTCGTGTCTTCTGCTGCCGTAATACCATCCTTTTTCAACAATCGTAATACCCTCTTTGAAGGGTATAAAAAGCACAACAAAATTCTGGGTAAAAGACTCCAAGTGGACTCAAAAGATGAGACGGGCTTGGCTTGCCTTTGGCTCTTCGGCTACAATAAGTCGGGAGAGCAGTCAACACAGCCACAACTCTTGGCTCTACACCACCCATACCCTCTCACCACCCCTTCAATCCCCCTATACACGGTGCTGCTTCCAGTTCTTTTTTTCTTTCTTTATTGGACTTTGACTTTGTAATATTTGCGCAATGGTTCGAACAGAGCAGCAATATCGCCGCCTGAGTTATTGTCCGAAAGAGAGCGAGAGACCAAAGAACCAGAAGAGGAGGAGAACAGCACCAAGCAACCCATCGAGGAATTGTTGCTGTGCTGTTGATTTAATAAGTGTCTGGAAATGGGTCGCCGAGTCGGTTAGAACATGCACGTGCACGTCCGTCCACTGGAGTATCTGTGTGTGAGTGTGTGTGTGTGTGTGTGTGTGTGAGCGGACGACTAGTGCAGCTGGAGTAGCATCGGTTATACTACTTCAATATATGGTGTTGATGGATTGGAATTGCTGCTATTTGTTGCTGATGGATTGGCATTGGATTATTGGAAGCTCTGCGCAAACAATCCACTTGTCTCTAGGATGGGAATCATGCAAAAAGGAGAGAATTGATTGGTTTTGTTTAGATGATGATAGCTACGAAGCTTTAATTAGTAAATGTCTAAGATAATATTGTATTTATGGGAAATTTATAGTATAATCTTCATGGAATTTTTATGTTTATTGACTTTGTTAGTCAATTTATTCTATTAACTCTATTTTCAAGGCGAATAACTTAAAAGGGAGACTTAAGGTACAGAGGTTTTCATTCGGGAAGAATTCTTATTATTAATATATGGGCTACTATTATATCCTTCACCTCTACGAATATTGCAAACTTTTTCTTTTAGTAGTTACATAGTTTTTCTTCCCCTTTAACCAATCATTCAATTTCCGGTTAACTCAAGAACTAATTTAGTTTTTTGTTGTTCGTATGCTTGGGAAAATTACGACAATGTACTGGTACTGATTGATTTTATCGATAAATAGTTTTTCATTTCCTAAAGTACTTGATTTTGCGACTACTTATAAAGATTAGACTGCTCGTTATCAAATTTCAATAGAAATAGTTCTATAAACCATTAAAAAACTATAACAAAATTAGAGGCATAAAGTCTTAACCAAAACTGTGCTCTCTCTTAGGAAAACAGTTTAAAGTTTCTTCCAGGGAGAGAGAGGACTGGGAAAACTCCATCATTTATCGAGCAGACTGTCATCCAAAATTGTTGAACAAAACATTTTGACTAACTGCGATTCGGGTTATTAATTGACACCACTTAAGGGCGTCCCGCCCCGCCCCGCACTACGCCCGCACTCTGGCTAATGGATATGGAATTGGTTTTAATGTATCTTGTATCTTTTGGCTTGTCAAATGCGTTGCACACGCCCACCCTGCTGCCTGCCTGCCTGAGTGCGGGCATACCAAGAGAACGCATTAGTGCGCTTCCATTTCCGGGTGGGTTTCCACCGCTTTTCCACACACATGCCACACATGGCAGCGCCAGCTTTTCTGGGGCTTCGCACTGGCTATCTTTCGCATTGATAAACCGCAGAAGGCATGCTGAAATTCTTCGAGGCTGTTCTGAGATACATTTCTATCTGCGCTTGGCATTGAAAATACTTGCAGCCAGCGATGGCGGCAGCAGCGAGGCGGCAGCGGCGTACTCGTATTAATTACAATAAGTTCAATTCAAGTATCTTTATGGCTTGCACAACCGGCAACAATCGGTCGTCTGTCTGCTCGTATTGGTATGCCAGATAAGCCGATAAGATATGGCTGCGAGAAGTCGGCCCAGCACGGAGTGGAACGGGGTGTACAAACAACAATTTTACTGCATACGAATGCAGTAGCCGCATTTGTATAGAAATAGTATCTATACGCTCCGCTCCGCATGGCCCCCAAGCACTTGAAGATACTTCAGCGGGAGCCGATGCAAAAGTGAGCGACGGCCAGCTTTGCGTCTGATTGAAATTTCCCATTAAACGCATACAAATCGCGTCTAATGGGGGAGACTCTCATCTCATCCGATTGAGGGTTCAGAATGCGCTCTCTCTGCTTTGATCGAGTGTCGGCGCCAAAGTTATTTTTTCACCGCCCCTCGCCCCCGCCAACAACCCTGAGAGAATGTGGCATGGCTCCCCATCACTTGAGAGTCAATTGGTTCTATACAAAGGCCTTTGGACATGCCATTTAATTGAGCCGCATTGACCTGTGTGCCCCCCCTCCATTGGGAGCTCTCAAGTGTCTGCAAAGTTTTCCCCCATGTATAATTGCCACACGCAGCCACAAAGGAACCCATGAAACCAGAGATAGATTCCAGGATGAACTAAATGAATGCAAAACTAAAGTTGCGAATAGTTTTGGGGCAATCTTTGGCTTAGGGAAACCCTTCGGATACAGATGCAGATGGTTTCGCACCACCACCAGATTGAAGCGAAGGGGAGGGGAGTGCAAATGCGTTTGTGGCCATAAATTCTGAATGTCTTGATCCTTAAATGCTGTAGCCCATAAAATGGCAAAACAACTTAACTGTTCGCCGGCTGCGTGGGGGTTGTCGGACCGAGGGAGTCACAAAAAGTTTCTTGACATTGCGACAAAAGCTGCACAAATTGCAGGCGGGAAGGCGGGAAGGCGGCAGGGCGGCAGGGCGGCAGCCACAGCCGGCTGTGGCAGACAAAACACACACACACATGATGTCGCTTCAAGCGAACACAAAGACAACTTGTAGATACTTTTGTATCTGTTTATCTGCTAGTCACTGCCATAAGTTGCCCGGCCATGTAAGCCCAGTGATTTCCATCGTTGTGCAGCTGCAAAGCTCCGTCTCTGCGAACAGAACTGCACGCAGCATAAAAATTAGAGTTGATATTTGTTGACAACAAACATGTGGCAAAGTTTGGTTTTCTCGGCTCGAATCGAGTCGCGTGCAACGCTCAAGGGGTGACATGGGACTCCCCCAGACTTGGTTGGGGGGGTAGCTCCATAGGATTGTATAAACGAAACTTGCGGTCAGCCGGACGACGTCATGGCGTGCGTCTGGGCTCTGGGCGACAAGCGCCATGGCCTGGGGTTGCTTTTCCGAACTTCCCCCAAATGTTTGGGGGGTTGCTGCTGCTAGCATAATTGCCATATAATGGAACTGGCATTGGCGCCGTATCAGCCCCCAGTCTGGGTCCCAGACCAGACACAAAACCTGAGGCCAGTTCCGGCTGCAGTTCTCTCTCTCTCTCTATCTCTGTGACTTGCAACTTTCTATCATCTGCCATCGTCTGCTGTTTGCGGAACTATTAACCGGCCATCTTCAACTCCCAGCCATATATCGACATGGTCTGGAACTGCGTGTTTGCCAAACAAACTCAACTCCAAAGACTCTGCCCGGCGATGCGCTTCGCATCGACAATGACAATGATGACGCGACTGATGATGATTACTTCCGTCAAGTGGTGACATTTTCCACAGGGCACACACAGCTTTTCCACACAGCCAGGCCAAAGAAAATCTTGCAGCTGCAAAGAGTCGGTTGTCTGGCCAAAAGCACAATTTCGGTATGCCATTATCTTGGCTGTCAGAGCTCCATTTGCAGGCTGCATTCGAAATGAACCTGAAAGATGCAGGGGAAAACCTTGAATCTGAAACTTATATGAAACTTTTTCTTAAATTAAATATCTAAGACTGTTCTTCTTTAGGTGCAAATTGCCTTAAATATATATTAAACTTGAAATAAAAATAGTGACAAATTGTTTTTTATAGTTCCAAGTTCATATGTTAATCCACATAAATCCCAAAAAAAAGTATGTAATATAAAAAATACTTTTAATTTCCATCTCGTTTACAGTCCATGATTTATCTCATTATGGGATTTTTCCTTAATGCATTCCTTTGCCATTTATTCGCTTTTATTTTTGCTTTTTCCGTATACATCCGAAATAACATTAATTATGTTTGTTTTTTCTTCCTGCTATATCTTTTTTTTTTTGTTTGTGCCATAAGGTGTGGCATCGTTTTTGTTGCTTTTTTCTTCATTACTTTTCACTAGGAAATTAACGAAAAGATAGACGGACGGGTCGCCCCTGGGTCTGCTAGTTGGTTCCGCCCACGCCATCATTTGATCTGAACATCAAGCAGCAGCAGCGGCAAAAAATTGTTTACTTATAGCCAAAAACAGCAACGAAATCCTGTTTATTTATAAACAACATTTCTTGCTCGCTAAATGACGACAAATTATAGCTATTTCATTGCTGTTAATTTTCTAAAGAAATGAATATACCCGTCAGCATGGGTATTACCCGCCTTCCAGCCGCCTTTCTCCCACCTCCTATACCTTGCCACACGTGTCTTTCGTTTGCATTTTCATTTTCATTTCGGAAAGTCCAGTGTGGTGGCAAATTGAGTTAAGCCTTTTGGCCAACCGCAAAAATGGCAACACAAAAAAACGCAGCCAGGCACACAAAAAGGGGTAGAAAAGTTATGCAACGCAAGGGGTCATTCAGTGGGAGGGGTTGGGGGGGTGGTTTGAGTTGAGTTTGAGTGACAGCCAGACGGACTGACAAACAGTCTGACGACTGACAAACGACTACTGGAGTGAAGTGAACCACTGTGTGCAATGTCAAGCATCAGGGTTGTCAGGTCGACAGGACGGGACGGAACAGGACAGGACAGGATAGGACAGGACGCAGCCCTCCGATGGGCACCCGGACAGACGCCGACAATGCATAAAAGTCACTTGGTCCACACGCAGAAGGGTCCTCCTGGATGAAATTCTAATAACGCCCCAAAATGTCAACACCATACAGTGGTGCGAGATGCGAAAGAAGATGCGGGAACAAGGCTTTAAAATGTCAAGGAAAAAGTTGATTTGTTTTAGAAATATATGAAGATTTCTGCTATCAAATATATATATTTAAAGTGTACTGTCTTTAGGGTTAGCTGAAAAGATAATCTAAGTGTGTCTCTTCTTTGAAAGATACATTTTGGGATTGCTTTTAGGCATTAGTATATAGAAATGTATTGTACTATTAGCTCTTTATTAAATACTATGTATTCCTCAAAATGTATGGGGACATTCGTCTGTCCAATCAGCATCTTCTATAGAACTTTCATACTTAAATATTCCTAACATTATTAAAGAATCAACAATGATTTCCCTGAGCCTAAAAGGCAGTTCTCTACAGGGTTAATTCTATGATGAAAACAGCTAGTTTTGAGATGCAATTAAAGTCGTGTAATAACCATTCTTATAATGATATCCCTATCATATGTACATGGGTCTCTGAACCAAGGTACTCTATGGATCCGACGTCATATCCTCCCACTGCACCAGCCTGCTGGCAATTTGTTTCAGCCCTGTAGCACAGCCAAAAGCCAAGTGCCAACAAATTTCGTGCATGTCATGTACGAGTAGCCCTATGTCCATGGTTACAGCCTGGCCCTTAACTCTTTGGCTTTTGGTTAGTGTCCGGACTCCGGACTTGGGTACACAGGACGGCACACAGACTAGTGGCAACATTTGGCAGAGCACCACAAAAATGTCAAAATTGTTTCCTTTATAGATTTGTAGATACATCGAGAAGAGAGAATTCAGTGCAGTTTTTGATTAAACTAATGGATGCCATAAATCACAGCCACGGCGGCCAACAGTTGGCGGTAACTTTAATCAAATTTAATGCCTGTGACACCCCGAAAAAGCCGCACCGCACCGCACCGATTGGGGCAGGGCGAACAATTAAATTGGCAAAGCCATAATCATGGGCATTTTATGCCAACAGCACAGACACAGCCATTCTAATGGGCAAAGTTAGGGCCAGGCCAGACAGAGATGAAGCTTGGAGTCGTAGCTGGAGAATGGGGTTGGAGTTGTCTACATCTAGGTCTGGGCCTGGCTCTGATAATGGCAACGCCGCCGCCATTAACAAAACGCATTATTGTTCGTAATTTTCTGTCAAACTCTTGGTGGGGCGGGAGGGGCGAGGCGGATAGTAAAGCAATTTTGCGGAACGAGCTGGCGGCAATCAACAAAACTCCAAACAGAACCACCAGACACGCCCCCGACATGCCAGCACTTTCCTTGAAAACGCATTCAGTTTTTCTTTCATTTCGCTGTGCAAAAATATTCACGTTCCTTGAGTTTTCCTCCCCCCCGCAGTAATTTTCAGGGATGTGAAAATATTTTTCGGCTTTTTTTTTTGTACGGCGCCAAACACTGAGGAAATGTTGTCGTTGTCGTTGCCCGGCGGCGGCGGCATTTTACGCTTCCCTTGAACATTGCTCATACGCGGCGTTGGCTCTGGCCCGGCCCGAGCGAAAGCCCAGTGCAGAGAGAAAATATAGTGGAAAATTGAAAATCAACGAGAGATAAAAGCTGGCAATGGGTGGGGATTGTGGACTGCGTGCGGACCGGGACTGCGGGGCTGGGGGCCGGTCTGTGTCTGCGTTAATTCGGTTTTGCTAATTTGGAATGACGCCAAATTGAAAATAAAAACTTTGCAAGCTCGAAATCGGGAAAAAAATCCCCCACACGGCTACAGTAAACAATCGATAATACGGCTAATTGAAAGGTTTGCCGAGGGCAAGGGGTGGCAAGGGATGGGGTATCATGATTTATTGCAAATTAAATCAAGGAAGCGCAAAATAAATGCTATTCGATTTAAGTCTATTTTCGGCAGATTTAATACGCTTTTTTTTGCGGGTTTAATTTACTGTATCATCTACTAAATCATATAGATTTTTGTCACAAATATCACCTCTTTGATATGTTCTTGCTTCTCCTCTCATTTTCTTTTTACTTTCTGTTTGTCTTGCCCCAAACACACACAAAAGTGAAATTTATGTTCTCAGTTTTTGGGCTTATTTATGCTGCGACAAATATCACGGGGCAAAAGAAAACATTTAGCCAAACACCGACCAGATCATTGTGCATCCTATTGAAAATAGAAATTACGTAGCCGCCGCGTGTGCCGTGCAGCAGCAGCAGCGGCAGCAGGGAAATGCGACAGCTGCAGCGGCAAAATTAATACCGGCACAATTGTATTTCGTATCCCGAGTGTTAGATGCTAAATTTTATAGCTGCTAAAACTAAAAATAACTAAAAATGGCGCAGTGCAAGCAAGTGACTCAATCCCCCAAAAAATGTGCAAACCAATCGACGAAGCAAACGATGGTCACTTAAAGGCACCGGGGCATAAAACCACCTTCATTATTCGTTGTTTTGGAAACCACAAAAGTGCTTAAGGGCATAGGTCATGTCAGCAGGGGCGTGTGCGGCCTCCCTGCCGCGTCTTCACCTGCCCTAACCTGCCGCCTGTCTCCTGCCCCTGCCCCTGCTCTGTCAGCCATCTACGCAAATCAATCGATTTCCTTTCACAAAAATTCACCTTGAATTCACCAGCCCCTCCCCCCCGCTGTGCAGTCGATGGAGGGTAAAGCCAAAGCCAAAGGGGCAGGGGGCAAGGGTGCACAAAAAGGACAACGAAAATGTTTTGTTTGCGCTCATTAAAATGTACTTGAGCAACCAACCAACCAGTCAAGTGTACACTGGAGAAAATAACAGGGGATGTTTTTTTAGGGGAGATTTCAGAAAGATTCGGAGGGTATACGAAAGATGATTATTATAATTAAATATTAAATAATTTATCACAAGTCCTTAAGGCACCTCGAACGTTTATTGATTTGTTGGAAGATCCCTGTTTATGCTCTTAATGAAGTTAAGGAGTTTGGTGGAACTTTTTCCGAAATCCTGTGTTGAAATCACTTTTCCTCCATCTAAATGTTTCCTGCTTCATTTCAGAGCATTTAAAGAAATTCATCTCTACAAGTTTCAAATTCTTGGGCTTACAAGGATGGTCATAATAACTACTCAACTAATTCTTCGATAGTAATTGTCACGTTCATATTGGGTGTAATTTGTGGCATCTGGTTGTGAGACATCATACCTACATCCATGTCCATGCCCAATCTCGTGCTCATGCTTCTCCTAAACTTCCTTCATCGTCATAGGCATTAATGACATGTCCTGATCAATTCTGCTCTCATCTTTCTCCTTTGACTGAGGCAGAAGAGTCACATCCTGATCCATCTGCAGCAATCGTCGAATTAGTAAATTATTAATTCATTTAATTATTATATCCATTGGATATACTTTAGCATATAGTCAATGTTTCCCTTAAATAAATCAAAGTATATTTTTTCCAAGTGTAAAGTCGGTTGACGCAATCAAACCAAGACTTTGCTTTCCACCATAAACGAATGTAAAGGACAGAAGACTTGTTGGGTATAAAAGAAAGGGAAAAAAACTAAAGCATTGTGGGGTTCTAAGGGACGCGAAGAGAGAGGCAGACTTGTTGTCTCTAAGGGCAGGTACAGAACAGTTGGGTGGAAAGAGAAAAAGGGCGAGTGAGAGCGGGAGCGGGAGCGGGAGAGATGGAAACCCCACAGAGTGAAGGTAGCATAAAATGCATCGACGACCGAAGAAATGACAACCAAGCGAAAACGCAGCAAAGGGGGCAAGAATATTTTGATTTTTCTTTTCTTTATGCCAGCCAAAAAGGCACGCACGAAGCCCAGGGGCGTGGCGAGGGTTGCTCATTCATTTATTCAAGTTCCTGCCACAATTGGGGTCATTCCAGTGCCACTTCCAGTGTCTTCATTAAATCGACGCGTACAACGTGTTAATTGATGAATGTGCTAATTCATGAATTGAAAGTGCGAAAGTTACGTGAGGCGCCCGCGAAAGCAGACCAAATTATGATGAAATATGGGAAATGAGTCAACTGAAGCGTGAACAGAATAAGAGTACAACTTCTGAAAGAAATAATAAAAGAGAATAAGTAAGCCATAGCCATAAATGATTTCATTCAAAAAGAAGATCGAAAATTGGTTTACTTTGGCTTCTGGAATGTTAAAGAATATACATAGAATTCTTAATGGTTTTGTCTTCTTTTTGAACCTTTGAACTGTCTGGCATAATTTACAAAAGATTATTGAGAGAGGGTGTGTCCCTTTTTCTCCAGATTCGAACTATCAATTCCCCACCCAATGCCATAAAAGTCGACCGACCCACCCTCGCTATTGCCCAATTCCATATTGAAACTATTTTTGCTATCGCTTGCAGCTTTTTTTGGGGCCCACAGCCCCACCTTTTTGTTAACAATTAATTTTGCCATTACAATCATAATTAAAATCGTTTAGGCAACACCCCAAAAGAAACGGACAAAAAAAATAAGCGCTTTAATGAGGCAGACACACACAGAGAGAGAGAGAGAGAAGCACGAGGAAAGCTGGCCAATTGTATTGCCAATATGACATTGAACTCTGCTGGCAACAGTACTCGAGCACTTTTGACCACTTAGGGATCCGGGCGGGCCTCCCACCCTCCTCTCCCAATTTGGTCAAGGCGAAAATGTGAACTCGAGCTGCTCTCGGGGCCAGTGCCGGAACCAGAGAGCATGGCGCACAAAATAGTGACAAAGTGCCACTAGAAACCAAACTGGCCGCAAGTCTGGGGGGCTCTGTTGGGGCGGGGAGTCAAGTCTGTGATTATTTATGGGCCCAGAGACAATAAGCGGTCCGTGTCAATGGCCAACAATGACCACCAGCAGTGGTGATGCAGTGGAACGTGCCAGAAAATGGAAAGAAGTACGAATAATGATAATAATTGTTGTATGGCTTGCTAATTTTTTAGTAAGGTCAAAAAGTGGGGTTTTTTTATTTTTTTTAAACTGTAACTGGAACTGGAACTGGGGTGGCTTTTCCCTGTGCCAGTTTTTGGCGACGCTTCCCAGTGACGCTGATTGTCAGATGAACTTGTTTCACTTGCGGATTTTCCATGCGCCACATCCGCATCCGTGTCAGCAGCAAAGACAGCAGAGCAGAGCACAGCAGAGCAGAGCAGAGGCAGCAGCGTCAGCGTGTCGGGACGAGCAGAAAGTGGAGCAAAAAACCTGAAACACACGACACGAAGAAGCAAAAGCAAATCAAACTACAAACTGCCGCAGCAGCAGCAAAAAAATAAAACAAAAAAATGAAGAAATCTCGTGTGTAGTTGTTTCTGGTTCTCTTTGGGGGGGGGTATAGGGTTGGGGGGTTGGGGGGTTGGAGAGGGGTTTTCTGGTCTTGGTCTTGTCTCTCGCGCATTCGCAAATGCTTAATTGAAGAGATTTGGAGTCAATTATTGCGAAAGAGAAATTCTTGAGCGTAAAAAACTTTCGAGCGTGAAAGTCGGACTTGGCTCTGGCTCTTGTCTAATTTGTGCTGGAAAGCCGACAACTCGCGGACTCTGATCCGGCAAGAAGAAGTGATTATGATTCGATGTGCATTTTGGCATTGCATTAACACTAATCGGAGGGAAATTGCCAAGCGCTAAATGTGGAACACGCCCACAGACAACAAGGCACAAGCCACATGCCACATGCCACACAATGGCACTGGCAATCACATAATTGCCATCTAAATGAAACACAAATTGCAAAAGCAAAGACAAATCAAATCGGTAGTGTATATCTCCTTCTAATTGGCAATTTATGTAATGAGCCATTGATTGTCTGGCAATTACAACGCGAACTGGAGCACACAGTAAGTATCTCGTACATACAAATGTATCTGAATGCTTGATGACGCCAAAGGCATAGTATATATGTATGTATGTGTAAAAATATATGCAATATGTATGTATATATATTCCATTTCTGATAAACCGGTTGGCGCGCACTCTCCATCGTGTCAATCTCTTCTACTTAGTATATTCCAAAGAATTCATTTTAATTTACGCTCAAAGTAATCACAAGAACGACCCAAAGTTGATCGCCCTCGCGCCGCCTGGTACGGTACGAGAAATCCCCAAAAATAACAACAATAAAAACAAAGATACTCCAGCGAAAAGAAAAGAAAAGAACAGCTCTAACAAGGCCATAAACAATTAAAAGAAGTGACAGACTATGTATGACAATAAATACTAGAGGAACAGCAGTCGCAGCAGCAGCAGCAGAACAACAACAACAACAACCCACAGACAGATCTCTCACGTAGTTGAAATGATTTTTATCTCTTGTGTGTGAACTTTTATTTTGTTCTTATATCTTTTTTTTGCTTTGCTTTTGTCTTTGCCAATCGGTTTGCTGTTTCCTCCGAGCCATGCCCATTCCCATTCCACGAAATTCAGTTGCGGACAGTGGGAATGTTGATCCCCTTTAAGAAGGTGGCGCTTGTTTCGTTTCAACTTTCATAAACACATAGATATACATAGATAGATATAGTATCCCTGATATGGTCATGACCAATTTGGTTAATGATGCCAACGTTGATTGAATATTAATCGGAAACAGAATCTGGGTTTTCGCTTGGTTTGCAGGGCAAATGTTAGCTGAAAGTTCACAGATCACACGATCATTCAAGTGTTAACACATATCGTGACTGGTAGTCACACCAAATCAACCCCCGAAGAACCAATCCCATCCCATCCATTTTGTGGCACCATCTAAGAGGCTCCTTGTGTTTTGTCCCAGCGTCTCATATTGCACGAGTTCTAATTGGAGATGCGGCTTACCATTAAAATTAAGTTGCCGCCGGGACTCGGACTCGGACTCTGGCTGTGGCTCTGGCTCTGGCTCTGGCGCAGACACGGTCTGGTCTTCGATTCGGAGAGCGCGCGTTAAAAAGGTTTTCTAACACGCCAGCAGGCAGGGCAGAGAGAGGGGTCGACGTCTGGGGTAACGTAACCCTTTTTCTGCCTCTATCTC